>CM028130.1:936715000-937950000 GCA_016271365.2 Neoceratodus forsteri
CAGATATTTTGTTTGCTGGTCTCACTGTCCTCCCTGGGCTAAAGTACAGTCACATAGGACTGTGCTTAGCCCTGGAAGAACAGTTGGACCGGCAAACATCTGATTTGAGTTTACAAAAGCTCAATCATGCACTGTAGACTATTGAATCTCCTACTGCAGCCTACTGCTCTAATGTCAGCTGCAGGGGATTCTGGGATTTGTAGTAACAGTAGATGTCAGCCTGGAACTAGGCAAAATGTGTTGATACAATGTACTATACAACAGTAAACACAAAACATTTTTGCACACAAAGTGTACACTGGGACCAGCCCCACATTTAAGTGTGGGGTTCTCTGTGCTGACGATTCCCTTTTAAAATGAGTACTGTATATTCAATGCTGCATGGCAGAAAGAGCAGACAAGATGGATCCTAATTCCCTTCCATTATCGCAGTACTGTTACGAGGCATGACATAATGAAAGCAAAGACCAGAGTTGACAATTCCCCATCTGTCAAGAATGCAGAGCTTTCAATCTTGAAATGTTCCACAGTTGATGAAAGCCTTTATGGTGGTCACGCTGTATAAACATGACATGGCGACCACCACAGAGCTTTGATCACTAACAATACATGGCTTATAGGTCACCAGGACACTGAATATGAAGACGAAGATGTACATTACATGCCTGAGGCTCACAACTGTATAGGGGTGCCTATCAGTTTAGTATATTTCTCATTTAAACTAGGATTTTGTACACTGATAAAGAAGGGATGTGCAAGGTCTTACACCCCTGCTTTTGGAGATGAGTTTAATTTTTTTTAATTAAGTATGGATTAACTTGCATTCTCAGGTGATGGGCGGAAGGTATCTTCTGTCTACTCACCTAAGTCACGTTTGATGGAAACTGCCCTTAAGGGTGGGAAAACAGCAAAATGGAATGCTGTTTTTGGCTTCAGAGGGGGAGTCATGTGGCTCAGATTAACTCTTTCTGGTGTGTATCTCTCTTTTTTTTTTTCATTGTCCTTTTTTTTGGAGTCAGTGCCCTGTTCAGCCCCAGTCCGTCCTCAACCGGCAAATGCTGCCCCCAGGACTCACCTTACAACACCTCACCGATCACGCCATGGCAGGGCCAGGATGACCGCATTCAGACAAGGTGCTCCTGGGCGGCAGTGCGAGTCAGTAGGCAAGTTGCGTGTTATCTGCCGGCTCTGTGTTTTTTTTGTGTTCCACCCTGAGTTGCAGCATGAAGGATGCAGTCGTACAGAGCTCACAGAGTAGAGTCACGCTCCGGGGAGAGATGAGTGCACAGCAAAAAAGACAATACAGAGACAAATGGAGACGAGCACTCCCACAGCTCTTGAGAAAGCTGAATTGAATGTTGCATTTTTTTTAATCTCCATTAAAGGCAAAACAGAGCCATACAAGTGCATGAAGGCCCACATGTACTTCTCACCTCGTATCGCCAGCTATCCTGTCCAAAGTCACTCCTGCTGCCCTGCCACCACACCTCCACATGGTGGCAGTGTTTGAGTGGCACAACTTACGCCCTCCCTACCTGGAGAGGACAGCAGTCATCCGATATTCAATCCTCTAGACCCAGCGACCCAAATCCACTCCTGAACATGGATCGCCAGTGTGGGAGGTGATGTGCGGTCCAGTGCCTTAACCCACTGCACCAGCCTACTGTGGTGTGAATCCTCAAGGCTACAGAGCTACTTAGCTCAGAAAGGATTGGATGTACATACACATGTATGCACATACATAAAGACACACACACATATGCATGCACACACACACACACACACACACGCTTGCACATATCGCAACCTGCACATGCATGCACACATGTGGATGCAAGCACGCATGCAAACACATACACACTACAAGTGCCTCCTGCAAATCCTGCCACATAGATGAGATTTTCTAAGAAACTGCATTTTTTTCAGCTTTTCACCTGTTCTAAGGCAGCTTGCAGTTGGTCTTCTGTACCCGTGCTACACCCCATAAGACTAGATGTCACAGTGAGTGCAGAGCAGCACGTCTGGGGATGAACTGCTAAAAGCAGCAGCTAATCTGTGTTATGTCTGTCCCCTCTACGTGGGTGGACAAACTTCTGATCCTGGCTGAGAATCAAACCAAGGAACTCTCCCCCCTTCCCTCGGAGTCCCAAACTCAGTGACTAATCATTCAGTTAAAGGGAAATTTCCTCTAGCTGGGAAATTAGAGACCTTTTTTGACATTCGTGAAATGTATAAACATAGAATTTGTCAGCAAATAAGGACTGCTTGGCCCACCTACTCCGCTCTAGTATTGCTTGGTATCCCAAAGACTACCACTAGATGACTGTATTGCTTTTGACTGTTCTTCCTACCTTTCACCAGTAGAGTGCCATATTGCTTCTGACTGTTGTTCCAAGCTTTTCACCACTAGATGGCTATATTACGTGTCTTGTTATTCACAGCTTTCACTACTAGATGGCTGTATTGCGTTTGTTATTCACAGCTTTCATAATTAGATTGCTGTATTGCTTTTGAATGTTGTTCCTAGCTCTCATCACTAGATGGTTGTACTGGTTTTGACTGTTATTCACAGCTTTCACCACAAATGGCTGTATTACTTTTGACTTGTTATTGACAGCGTTCATCACTAGATGGGTGTATTACTTTGACAGTTATTCACAGCTTTTAATACTACTGTAGACGGCACTGCTTTGCACTGACTGAATTTTTCTCATTCACAACCGTCTGTGGGTCATTGGTGCAGATCTTTTTAGTTGTGCAGCTATTTGCCCCCACTCCCTGCCTCCTAACAGCCTTCTGATAAGCAGGCATCTGAACAGTTCCCACTGTGGGAAATCTGTTGTTTTATTCCGCTCCACTGCACAGCCCTTTTGCAGAAACATCTCACCCCCTTACCTCCAGCAAGGCCACCCAGACTAAGTAGATGGCCACCAGCTTGATGACATGCAGCTCCAGCAGCCTCCAAATAAACACCTGAATTAGGTTGAGGGTCGCGGAGAACTTCAGAAACAGAACCAGGAGGCGGTCTACCACCAAACTCCACTTACTGGGAACCGCTGCAGAAAGGGAGAAGAGAAAAAAAAGATAATTAGGCACCAGTGGAGCTACTGAAATTCAGTGGTATTCCCACTTCTTCTTTTTTTTTTTAAATAATTTTTATTACTATTCTTCATCCCATTACTGTCTCCATCCACTCTCCCTTCCATGTTAACTAGGGTCACTGAGGGTGCCTCCACAGTCGCTGCCAATTCCATTCCTTGATGGTCGACCGGGAGTATGTGAATGTTGTATTACATGGTCTGCACCCTGCCCTTCTGGGAACCTTACCTCTGTGATGCTCCCTGCCTCCTCCTGGCACCAGTGTTCAGAGGCTTTACACCTGGAATTTACTTCTGTGTTTGAGAGAGGGTCCACCTCCAACTGTGGGCTATAAAAGGCAAAACTGGGTCAGGGACTGGGGCCCACCAGTGAAACAGAGCTCTGCCGTCTGTCTTGGACACCACCTGCCTCGGGGGGGGGGGCACCTCCATTCACCACACAACTTCCCCCTGTTAGCCCAGGGGGAGGATGTGTCATGCTGGAAGGAATAATTTGTCCTTCTGATGCAGCCTAATGGTCTCATGCACCTTCTCAACTGGTGAGTAACAGGGAGGCATCACACACCCAGAGTGGTGCTACAGGGGAGTTCTGAAGTAGGACAGAGCCCAATCATCCTTTCAATGGCCCCGCTAGGTGTTCTGCCTGGTTATTCTGCAGGACCATGCCAAGGGAAGGATTAATAGGAAAAATACCCAGCGTTCCAAGCAAATACACCTGCCCACGCCACAGTAGGCCATATCAACTCCTCCCATGCCTCGCTGGCTCCTCCTCCTCCTCCTCCTCCTCCTCCTCCTCCCAGACCTCAACCACTGAGGGAAGTATCCTCATTCCGCTTGGGGGAAAGCTGTCAGTTATTTTCAGGAATTTCAGAGAGGGTGTCGAGCAGAGGCTGATGGCGGGTTGGACCATCGGAGGACTCCTACAGCAGGTGGGAGGGCAGGGGCAGGTGGAAAGAAGAGCTGGCAGCTGACAAAGAGAAATGGTGCAAAAATAGAAAGCAAAAAGGTGGGTGAGTGGGAGGAGTTGTGCCACTGGCCCTTTAATGGGGAAGTGCATACCTTTCAACTGCTATGAATTTTGCATAGCGCTGTTATTTTCACACTCCAATTTAGCCTTGCTCTGCAAAGGTTTACTGATGTTCTTCATAATGTTAGAGCTATTGCTATACACACAAACTATTAAAACATTGAACTAATTTGATAGAAGCATTCCTTAACTCTAAACATACAGGGGTCACTATTCTTAGACATGCTAGTCTTAAAAATGAGAAAGTGCTACACATTCTGGCCATTTGCTCTGAATTGTGAGGGCCGGTGCTATACATTAATGCAGGGAGGCTGACAGGTATGGCAAACAAGCATCACTAAGTGCCCCACACACAAGTGCGGTGTGGGGCTGGTCCCAATTTGCACTTTGTGTGCAGAAACATTTTTTAACTTGCTGTTTACTGCAGCATAGTAGATTACATCAGGCTGATTCTCCTACCTTACAAGCTGACATTTTCTGTAACCAGAATCCCCTGCAGCCGATATCACAGCAGGGCTGCAGCAGTAGGAGATTCAACAGGCTGCAGTGCATTTTAGGTTTTAAAAGATCTGGGATCAGATACTCAAAACACAGTCCAGGTGCTAATGGGTGTTTGCCCATGTTAACTGGGTTTTGCACATGATTTTTGGGTGGGGTCTAAAATTTCACACTTCCACAGCATGGGCAAAATCCTCTACGGCCCAAGCACTATGTTCCTGCTGTGCCCATGTAAATGAGGGTCATCTCCGGCATATGGGCGCAGTGAGATATTGAGAGGCTTGCACAGGGGGTAACTGCCACCTGATTGGGTGCAAGTTACTGCCTTTGCAAACCCCAACTGAACTTGGTACAATATCCTGGTGGGGACAAGGAACTGCAGTCACCTGCCCCGGCACACTGAAGCAATGATGACCCTGGTGTCTGGTGGCACCCGCCGCCCTCCAATCTGTGTCCTCATACTGTACATGTTTAAGTATTCTCTGCTGTGTAGTGGCATCCCCTCAATCCCTGTCCCCATACAAGTTTACATATTCCCTGGTGTCTTGTGGCACCCCCCTTCGATCCCCGTCCCCATATAGGTTTACATATTCCTTGGTGTCTAGCGGCACCCCCTCTCCGAGACCCATCCCCATACATGTTTACATGTCCCCTGGTGTCTAGTGGCACCCCCACCCTCTGATCTCCATCTCCATCTCCGTACAAGTTTAAACATTCCCTAATGTCTAGTGGCACCCTCCGCCCTCTGATCCCAATTCCCACACATGTTTACATATTTCCTGGAGTCTTGTGGCATCCCACACCCTCTGATCCTCCTCCCCATACATGCTTAAACATTCCCTGGTGTCTAGTGGAATTCCACCTCTGACCCCCATCCCCATACATGTTTACATATTCCCTGGTGTCTAGTGGTACCCCCCTGCCCTCTGATCCCCATTCCCGAACATGTTTACATATCCCCTGGTGTCTAGTGGCACCCCCTACCCTCTGATCCTGATCCCTGTAGATGTTTACATATTCCCTGGTGTCTAGTGGTACTCATCCCTCTAATCCCCATCCCTGAACATGTTTTATATTCCTGGTGTCATTCCACGTGTCCCTCATGCCAGAAAATGTCACGTAATCGATCCTCACATCTCGTGGTGTCTATTGCTTAGATGTCGCATATGACACCACCTTCTGCACCATCTGTCTGGCCTTCCATCCCAACGTCCTGGACGACCGCAAGGCATGCCTAAAATTGGGGAGACCAGAGCTTCGCAATCCACCGGTGAAATCGAAGGAGGCAAGGTGGGCGGTTTCTACGGCCACGGGATCCGCCGAACAGCTCGAAGAAAAAATTATTCACCTTAGTAATTATGCTTCTTCTAGTGGAGTCTTGCTGTATTCTGACAATTGCAGTTAGGTCCTGCCTTTCAACTGCCCCGGAGAACATAGGGTTAACTTTTCTATGCATGGCATAGAATGTTCATCTCGAGCTCGGTTGAAGCCTCTGCCTGTTGTTATTCGAACTGCAACCATCAGATCTTTACGAGCAAAAACTCGCTAGGTGTTCTGTGTGGAAACTGTAAAATATTTACTAGCCAACTGGCAAAATTATAATGTTTTTGGTTCTCAAAGGAGGACTCAAGTCAGGAAACCCAAAAACAAAAACCCATTAAATAACACAACATTCCACCCAAAGAAAAAAGAGGGTGTAAAGGGGGCACTCCTAGGGTGCCAACACTGCTCCTGCCCACAACATCCGAAAAAATGGGTTCTGAGAGGGGAGGTCAGAAAACAGCAAGTCTCCATTAGAAGAAACATAATTACTAAGGTGAGTAATGTTTTCTTCAAACAACATGAAGTCTTGCTGTATTCTGACAATTGCAGACTACCAAGCAGTACCTCCATGGAGGAAGGACAGAACCTACTTTGGAAACAGGATCTGCAGTACTGGTGTGCCAAACCGAGCATCACTCCTAGCCTGGATATCCAGAGAGTAATGCTTGGTGAAAGTATGGACAGTTTTCCAGGTGGCTGCTTGACAAATTTCTAAGAGAGGGATATCCCTGGCAGCAGCCAGGGAAGCAGCTGTACCTCTTGTGGAATGAGCCCTCAGGCCTGAGGGTGGAGTTCTACCCAGTTTTTCATAGCAGAATTGAATACAAGAAACAATCCACCTGGCAATAGATCTCTTAGTGGCAGGTTTGCCCTTCCCAGCTTCTCCATAAGTGAGGAACTGGAAGGATTCAAACCTGCAACCCTTGGTACGCTCTATGTAGTAGCTAAGGGCTCTTTTAACATCCAAACTGTGTAGCCTCCTCTCTCACGAGGAAGAATGATCAGTGAAGAAAACAGGGACAGATGCAGACTGGTTGAGGTGGAAATCTGAAACCACTTTAGGCAAGAACTTTCTGTTAGTTCTAAGGACCACTTTATCTCTGTGAAAAGAGATGAAATCAGATTCCACTGACAGGGCTTGCAATTCACTGATACGTCTGGCAGAAGTAATGGCTACCAAAAACACAGTTTTCCAAGTCAAGTACTTAAGCTCTGCTGAGGACAAAGGCTCAAGGGGGTTGCATAAGCTGAGCAATGCAAACATTAAGATCCCAAGCAGAAGCAGGATCCCTAAAGGGGGGATTGGTGTGAAGCAATCCCTTGGAAAACTTACAGAATACAGGATAGGTTGACAGAGAGGAAGACTTGCCTACAGACAGGAAAGCAGACACAGCTGCCAAGAGTACCTTGAGAGTAGCTGGTCTGAGACCTAGGCCATTGAGATGGACCATATAATCCAGAACCGTAGGCAATTCAGCAGAGTCTGGAAAAATATTCTTCTTAGAACACCAAATGCTGAATCTTTTCCATTTGGAGTTGTAAGTCTTTCTAGTGGAAGGCTTTCGAGAAGCTTTAAGGATATCTAGAACCCCTTGGGAAAGATGCAGATCTGCAAACTCTAACTCTTCAAGAGCCAAGCCTTGAGATTGAGAGACTGAAGATTTGGGTACCAAATCATCCCCTGAGAGGATGTTAACAGGTTGTAATTCCTGGGAAGAGACAGGGGAAGATGGACTGTTAGGGACAGCAACAAGGGATACCATGGCTGCCTGGCCCAGTCTGGAGCAATCAGAATCACTCTGCATGGTTGTGACCTTATCTTGACTAACACTCTGAACAGGAGAGGGAAGGGGGAAAAGCAAACAGAAATTTCCCTTCTCAGTTCAGAATCAGAGCATCCAGGGGGGCTGAACCCAAGACTGGGGGTCTGCAAAAAAAGAGAGGAAGTTGGTCATTGTCTGGGGCTGCAAAAAGATCTATCTCTGGAGTGCCCCATCTTGAGAAAATCACTTTCAACACCAGGGGATCTAGGGCTCATTCGTGATGGCCCTGGGGTATTCTGCTCAGTGCATCTGCTAGGACATTGTCCTTCCCTGGGAGGTGAACTGCTATCAGAGAGGTTTGCAGGGAAAAGGCTAAGGGCCACAACTTCATTGCTTCTGTGCACAAGGCCGCAGACCGAGTGCCTCCTTGCTTGTTGATGTACCACATGGTGGTGGTGTTGTCTGCCCTGACCTGAACCACCTTGTTCTGTACAGATTTGGAAAAAGCTTGTAGTGCCAGAAACACTGCTCTGAGTTCCAAGAGATTGATGTGAAGCAGGGATTCCTGCAGCGACCACAGTCCCTGGGTGGTAAGTTCCCCCAAATGGGCTCCCCAGCCCAGCAGGGAAGCATCTGTGGTGAGGACCACTAAATGAGACTGCGTGACAAATGGAACCCCTTGCCTCAAATTGTCCTGGTCCTGCCACCATTGCAGGGCTTGGATCAGAGTTCGAGTCACTGGAATTAGTTTGGTAAGGGAATCCTTTTTTTGGGACCAAAAAGCTCTTAAGTGGAACTAAATGTCCCTCATTTGGAATCTTGCACCCTGGACCACTGCTGTGGAAGCTGCCATGTGGCCCAGTAGCTGAAGAAAATGCTTTGCTGGCCGAGACACCTGAAGGCTGAATGAAGAGGCCAGTTCCATGAGGGTCCTTGCCCTTTCCAGGGGAAGGAAGGCTCTTGCTTTTATCGTATCCAGTTCTGCACCTATAAAGGTGAGGAGCTGCACTGGTTCGAGAACTGACTTTGGTAGACTGAGAAGGAATCCTAAAGAAGTGAACACTTGCTGGGTCACTTGCAGGTGTGACTTGACTTGGTCTGGAGACTGACCTACTATGAGCCAGTCGTCCAAGTATGGGAAAATGGAAATCTTTTGTCTTCTTAGGAAGGCAATAACTACTGCCAGGCACTTTGTGAAGACCCTTGGGGCTGATGTTAGGCCAAAGGGCATTGCTCTGAACTGATAGTGGCCTGAGGGCAACTCGAACCTGAGGTACTTTCTGTGGGAGCACCTGATGGGAATGTGAAAGTAGGCATAGAAACATAGAAACATAGAAACATAGAAGTTTGGCAGATAAGGACACAAGGCCCATCCAGTCTGCCCATTTCTTTTCTACCTTATAAATGTGCCATCGGCCTTTGCTCTGTCAGTGACCTATCTATTCATAGTCATTTGTATTGCTCCCTTATGCCTATCCCATGCCTGTTTGAAGCCCTGCACTGTATTCATAGCCACCACTTCTTGTGGTAAGCCATTCCATGCATCCACCACCCTTTCTGTGAAAAAGAATTTCTCACATTCCCCTTAATCGGCCTCCTCTAATCTCATGCTGTGTCCTCTTGTCCTGCTATTTTCTTATATTTAAACATGTTAGACTTTCACCTTGTTTATGCCCTTAAGGTGTTTGAATGCCTCGATCATATCACCTCTCTCCCTCCTTTGCTCAAGGGTATACATATTGAGCTCCGTTAATCTGTCCTCATATGTCTTCTGATGCAGTCCCTGCACCATTTTGGTTGCCCTTCTCTGGACTGCCTCAATTTGGTTAATGTCCTGTGAAGGTGTGGCCTCCAATACTGCACGCAGTACTCCAGATGGGGCCTAACCAATGTCTTGTACAGAGGGATTATTACCTCCCTCTTACGACTTGTGATACCCCTACTAATACAACCTAACACCCCTAGCCTTACCTACTGCTTTAGAGGTCTGCTTGATGATTTTAGGTCATCAGTGATGATGATGCCCAAGTCTCTTTCTTCCTTTGTGACTGCTAGCAACTCCCTCCCAGCCTATAAGTGGCTTCAGGGTTTCTCTTCCCTATGTGCATGATTTTGCACTTTTGCATTAAATCCCAGTTGCCACTCTTCTGACCATTCTGCTAGTTTATCCAGATCTTCTCATTCTGCCCACCCCATCTGGCTCATCTACTCTGTTGCAGATCTTGGTGTCATCTGCAAACAGACAAGCCTTACCCTCTAGTCCATCTGCAAGGTCACTAATGAAGATGTTGAATAGGACTGGCCCCAGGACTGATCCCTGAGGTACCCCACTTGTGACTTGCATCTCTTCTGACTGTATACCATTTACCACCACTCTCTGTTTTCTGCCAGTCAACCAGTTTGCCACCCAGTTGACCAACTTCTGACCCACCCCGAGCCTACCCAGCTTATTTATCAATCTTCTATGTGGAACAGTGTCAAAAGCTTTGCTGAAGTCAAGGTAGGCGACATCAACTGCTTCCCCTTGGTCCACCACTCTGGTTACCCAGTCAAAGAAATCTATGAGGTCCAGGGAGGCTAGCCAGTCCCCTGGCCTTAGAGAGGGAAGGATAATTCCCAGGGTTACCATTTTGAACTTTGGCTTTAAAAGATGTTTGTTCAGATATCTTAGGTCCAGGATGGGTTGCCAGTCTCCTGTCTTTTTGGGGGTTAGGAAGTACCTGGAGTACAATCCTTTGCCCCAGTGTAGGGTAGGAACTCTCTCTATAGCTCTGAGAGCTAGGAGAGAAGAAACCTCTGCCTCTAGGGCAAGGGTCTCTGAGAGATTTGCAGGTGGAAAAGACCTGGCTCTCAGCTTGGGAAATTTTTTGAAGCTGAGAATCAGACCCTGGCTTACTACTTCCAGGACCCACTTGTCTGATGTAAGAGACATCCAGTCCTGGACAAAGTAAGCCAGCCTGACCCCTACTGGTATAGGAGAATTGACCCGGGCAGACCCATCAGGGTGTCTGCTTGGCAGGGGCTTTAGACTGAGGGGTGGATGCAGGCCTGCTCATCCCCCTTCTGCCTCTCCCTCTAAAGAACCCCCTCTGCGAAAAAGAAGAAGAGGCCTGTGCTTGGTAAAAAGGCCTTTGGAAAGGCCTGCCCCTGCCCCTGGACTGCTGCCTTTGAGGAGTTGCTTGCCTTTCTTTGGCCTGAGCACTCCTGTAAGTGGTCCTGTATTCACCTATTTTCTTCATGCAATTCTCTGTCTGCTCCCCAAACAGAGAATTACCCACTACGGGAAAATCCATGGCCTTAGTCTGGGTATCCTGTGAGAGTCTAGTACATCTGAGCCAAGCCATTCTCCGAAGAGCCACAGATGTAGCCATGACTCTTGATGATATATCATTGAAGTCTACAGCAGCAGCATGAAACTGAACTTTCGACGCCTCAATCCCATCTGCAGCCACCTGCTCCAGCTCCTTGGCAAGCTGGGTAGGAGCCTGTTTAGCCAGTGCCAGTACAGTGTCCCACCTGGACTTCTGGTACCTGGCTGCATATGCCATATAATTAGCCTGCCTGAGTCCCAAAAATGCTGCCATGTACTGCTTCTTTGCCATGAAATCAATCTTCCTGGAGTCCTTATGTGGGGGGGTGTGATGCCAAGGGGATGTTTGCCTTATCACAGGCAGCAGCCTGTACAACCCCAACATGGCTGCACTGCTGAAAAAGGAACTCCATATCTGAGCCTGAAAGAGTATACCTCTTGTCCATTCTTCTGTCCACAGGAGGTATAGAATTGGGAGACTTAAGAATTTTTTGTGTCTGTTTCCCAAAAGATTTTTGGAGGGGAATAGACAGTCTCCTGGACTCTGGGATGTCCATCACCACTACATAGTCAGGCTCTTACTGATCCTCTACTGCCTCCTTCACAGGAAGCTGGAGGGTATCAGCCACCTTTCTATAAAACATGTAATGTGAAGGGGACTCAGAAAGCCTAGGAGGAGAAACACCTGAAGGTCTGTCTGGGGAGATGTCCAGGTCAATAGGCACATCCAGACTTTTACCATCACCATAATCATCCTCATACTCTCCCTCCTCCTCAAACCCCGATTCATAAAATTCTTCCAGGGTATAATCCGGAACCGGGGGAACCGACCAAACCAAGCCCCTGCCAAATGGTGCCGGTTCAGTCGGAACCGATCGAAGCGATTCCATAATCCTAATCACTTTGGCTATTTCATCGGCGGTCGGAGTATGAGATTCTGGATCCGAACCGGTTAACTTGTCTTTTCTTTTCTTTTGTCAGAACCGATTCTCGGAATCGGCTCTCCTTGCTCAAGATAGTGCCTGGTCAGAGGCACTCCTTCTGGTTTGGATGGAACTAAACCGGCAGGCCATCCGGTCAGCGGACTTCTCGGCCTCCCTTTCCCTCAGTCTACCTAATCTCTTTTCCAGTGTAGATTTGGGAAAATTTTTGCAAATTTGGCAGTCTGAATCGAGGTGGTCAAACCACAGACTATAAACACAGGTGGTGTGGGGATCAGCCTTAGCAAAGACCTACCCACACACTACAGTGTTGAAACCCAGTGGGCCCAGTTTTTTTCTTGGGTTTGTCAGACATGGCCAACCTAACCAAACTTACCCTTTTTTCGGCAATCTGCCAAGCAAGACTCCCCTATCAGTTCCTGACCGTGTCACAGGTCTTGGAAAAGAAAAAATTACTCACCTTAGTAATGTTGTTTCTTCTAATGGAGTCTTGCTGTATTTTGACTATTGCAGTTAGGTCCTGCCTTTCAACTGCCCCGGAGAACAAAGAGTTAACTTTCCATGGCCAGCATGGAACGTTCAGCGCGAGCTCGGTTGAAGCCCCTGTCTGCTGTTGTTTAAACTCCAACTGTCAGATCTTTACAAGCAATATTCACTAGAAGTTCTATGTGGAAACTGTAAAACTCACACTAGCCAACTGGCAACTGAATTTATTAAAAAAGGGTTTTTTGGTTTCAAAGCAAAGCCTCAAGTCAGGAAACCCAAAAACAAAACACAACACACACCAAAAGTAAAGGAGGGTGAAAAGGGCACCCCTAGGGTGCCAACACTGCTCCTGCCCACCCACATCCCAAAAACCAGGTTCTGAGAGGGGAGGGGGGAGGTCAGAATACAGCAAGACTCCATTAGAAGAAACAACATTACTAAGGTGAGTAATTTTTTCTTCAAACAACATGAAGTCTTCCTGTATTCTGACTACTGCAGACTACCAAGCAGTAACTCCATGGAGGAGGGACATAACCTACTTTGGGAATAGGCTCTGAAGTACTGCTGTGCCAAACCGAGCATCACTCCTAGCCTGGATATCCAGAGAGTAATGCTTGGTGAATGTATGGACTGTTTTCCAGGTGGCTGCTTGACAAATTTCTAAGATATGAATATCCCTGGCAGCAGCCAGGGAAGCAGCTGTACCTCTAGTAGAGTGAGCCCTCAGGCCTGATGGTGGGGTTCTACCCAGTCTTTCATAGCAGAACTGTATTCAAGAGACAATCCACCTGGCAACAGATCTCTTAGTAGCAGGTTTGCCCTTACTGACCTCTCCATATGTGAGGAACAACTGGAGGGCCTCAAACCTGTGACCCTTGGTGTGCTCTATGTAGTAGCTGAGGGCCCTTTTAACATCCAAGCTGTGCAGCCTCCTCTTTCCAGAGGAGGAATGGTCAGTGAAGAAAACAGGAGAGACATAGACTGATTAAGGTGGAAATCTGAAACCACCTTAGGCAAAACTTCCTGTTAGTTCTAGGACCACTTCTCTCTATGGAAAGAGATGAAATCAGGCTCCACTGACAGGGCTTGCAATTCACTGATATGCCTGGCAGAGGTAATGGCTACCAAAAACACAGTTTTCCAAGTCAAGTACTTAAGCTCTGCAGAGCACAAAGGCTCAAAGTGTGGTTGCATAAGCTGAGCAATGCAAACATTGAGTTCCCAAGCAGAAGCAGGGTCCCTAAAGGGGGGATTGGTGTGCAGCAATCCCTTGAAGAACTTACAAAACACAGGATGGGCTGACAGAGGAGAGGGCTTGCCTACGACAAGAAGGCAGAAACAGCTGCCAGATGCACTTTAAGTGTAGCTGGCCTAATTCACTAGCCATTAAGATGGACTATACAGTCCAGAACTGTAGGCAACCCAGCAGATTCTGGAGAAATATGCTTATTAGAGCACCAAATAATGAACCTTTTCCATTTGAGTTGTAAGTCTTTCTGGGAAGGCTTTGAAGCCTTAAGGATATCCAGAACCCTTGAGAAAGGTGCAGATCAGCAACTCTAACTCTTCAAGAGCCATGCCTTGAGATTGAGAGATCTGAGGTTCGGATACCAAATCCTCCCGAGAGGATGTCAACAGGTTGTAATTCCTGGGAAGAGACAGGGAAGGTGGACTCAAGGACAGCAGCAGTGGGTACCAGGGCTGTCTGGCCCAGTCTGGAGCAATCAGAATCACTCTGCATGGTTGAGACCTGATCTTGACTAACACTTTGAACAGGAGAGGGAAGGGGGAAAAAGCACACAGAAATTTCCCTTCCCAATTCAGAATCGGAGCATCCAGGGGGACTGAGCCCAAGACTGGGGGTCTGCAACAAAAGAGAGGAAGCTGATGATTGTCTGGGGCTGCAAAAACATCTATCTGTGGAGTGCCCCATCTCGAAAAAAATCACCTTCAAAAAGTACAGTTACGTAAGAACTTACCGTAACAGTAGATCTTCGAGAACAGCTCCTGCAGCATTTTACACCATTAGGACTGAAGCCGTCAGGCGCCAGGACCCCATGGAAATTTTCTAGCTAGCAGTCTTCAGCGGGGACCACCTCCGACGTCGGCCCCACCCCCAACGTCAGGCGTAGTACATAAGGAGGCGGTCCCCCCACAATCCTCAGTTCTCCCGCCGGAGTCTCGCGGCTGCTGGATGACATCAGAAGAGGAGACCAAGGATCCGCCACCAGATGGCAAAGACTAGTAAATAGGAATGATCCATCCCCTAAGATGAGTGTTCGACTACAACCTACCTCCAACAGGGGGATGGTGGGCGGGAAGGTACCTGCTGCAAGAGCTGTTCTCGAAGATCTACTGTTACGGTAAGTTCTTACGTAACTGTACTATCTTACTTCGAGATACAGCTCTTGCAGCAGGTTACACCATTAGGACTGATTTCCAAGCAATAGTGGCAAACTTACGCCACAAGGAGGAGGAAAGGTAGAAGTCTCAATACAACTTGAGCCTAGGACAGAAGTCCCTGAATGACGGCTAGGCCGAACCCTGCTCTTCGCCTCGATGCAATGTCCAGGCTGTAATGCCTGATAAAGGTATGCACAGAGCTCCAAGTGGCTGCAGAGCAAATAGCTGAGGTGGAGACGTTCATTAATGCCGCAAAGGAAGTGGCCACCCCTCTCATGGAATGACCCTTGACCGTGCCTGGTAAGGGTTTATTGCGCTTATCATAACAGAAAGTGATGCACTGGATGAGCCACCTCAAGAGAGACTGTTTAGAGACAGGAGCTCCTTTCATTCTGAAAGCAAAGGAGACAAACAGTTGATCCGCCTTTTGAAACTGTTTGGTTCTGGTCAGATAAGATCTGAGGCACTGATGCACGTCGAGGGTGTGCAGAAGGGCTTCTCCTCGGCCGGTGTACCTTGGGAAATACCCTGGTAAGTCAATATCTTGATTAAGGGTGAGGGCTGAAACCACCTTAGGCAGAAACTTTGGGTTTGTCCTCAGGGATACCCTGTCCTGATGGAAAACTAAATAAGGCTCTTTGCACACTAGTGCATGCAATTCAGAGATCCTTCTTGCCAAAGTAACCGCAGCTAAAAATAACGTTTTCCACAACAGAAAACGTAGCTCACAATCTGCGGCAGTTTCAAAAGGTGGCAGCGTAAGCTGCTCCAGGATGAAGGGTAAGCCCCAAGGAGGAATCGGATCCTTGATGGGCGGCCTAAGGTGGAGGACTCCCCTTTAAAAGGCACGAGCAGTGTCCAACTGAGCCACTGTCCGATGGCCTATGGGAGCATGGTAAGCAGAAATCGCACAAAGGTGCACCTTAATCGAGGAGTACGCCAGTCCAGAATGAAAAAGGGAAAGCAGGTAATCCAGAACCAGCTTTTTGGGGCATTCTACCGGTGAGAAACCGCGTGCTTGAGCCCACAAACAAAATCTATGCCATTTCATGGCATACGTTGCGTGGGTTGCCGGTTTTCTGGCGGCAGACAGTACATCCGCCACTTCTTGCAAGACCCCATATCACAACATGGCTATGTCTCTAGGAGCCAAGAGTGCAGGTTCAATGAACGTAAGTCTGGATGGACTAATGAACCCTCCGCCTGAGACAACAGATGGGAGCTGATCGGCAAAGGAACTGGAGGTTCCCGGGATAGCTGATACAGAAGAAGGAACCAAATTTGTCTGGGTCAGAAGGGCGCGATCAAAATGAGCGTCGCCTGCTCCTACGAAGTTTTAAGAGAACTCTCTGGATCAATGGGAAAGGAGGGAAGGCATAGAGGAATCTGCCCGCCCAGGAGAGGGACAACGCGTCTCACCAGAAAACACCAGGCCCTGGATCTAGTGAGCAAAAATTGGGCAGTTTTGCGCTGGATGGGGACGCGAAAAGGTCCAACTCTGGAGTGCCCCATCTGTGAAACAGATCCTCTGCCACCTCCTGAAGAAGTTCCCACTCGTGGACTCTGGCCTGAGAGCGACTCAGACTGTCTGCGATGGTGTTGTCCACTCCTGGGATGTGTACTGCAATTAGGTTTGCGCCGTGTTGCACTACCCACTCCCACACTCTCATGGCCTCCCTGCAAAGCGGGTAGGAGTGAGTGCCTCCTTGTTTGTTGAGGTAATACATCACCGCGGTATTGTCTGTTTGTAACAGGAGTGTACCTGGTGGAATCTCCAACTGGAAGGCCTGCAGAGCGTAAAGTACTGCCCTCATTTCCAAAATGTTGATGTGGAGATGAGATTCCTTGGCTGTCCAAATGCCCTGAGACCGCACACCATCTAGGTGTGCTCCCCACCTGAGTCCTGAGACGTCTGTGGAGAGAGTCACAGTCGAAGACGTACTGTGAAGGGAACCCCCGCAGAGAGATTCCCTGGATCTAGCCACCATTGCCAATCCCGAATCACGGCCTTCGTGATTCGAACTGGCTGCTGCAGATGGTCTTGCCTTTGGTCCCATTGCACCCTTAGCATCCACTGGGTTACCCGCATGTGGAGCCATGCCATCGGGACTGTTGCAATGGCCGCAGCCATATGTCCAAGCAGGCGAAGGACCAGTCTGGCCGGGACAGTCTTCTTCACTGATAGGTCCCTGATGAGGGATCTGATGTGTTCCGCTCTGTCTGAGGGAAGAAAGGCTTTCCCTCTGACGGTATCCAGAACTGCTCCTATAAACTGCAGTTTCTGGGACGGCACCAGGAGGGACTTCTCGTGGTTGATGAGGATACCCAGTGATTGAAAAAGTGACTGGGTGCGGTGAATGGCCGTCATTAGTGCCTCCCTTGAGGGTGCCATGAGAAGCCAGTCATCCAGGTATGGGAACACGTACTGGCCTTGTCTCCTCAGAGATGCCGCTACGACCGCCATGCACTTCGTAAAAACGCGAGGTGCAGATGACAGCCCGAAAGGAAGAGCTCGGAACTGATAATGGCGGCTCTGAAACTCGAAGCGCAGGAACCTCCTGTGCGCTTGAGCAATTGGAATGTACAGGTAGGCGTCCTGCATGTCCAAAGACGCCAGAAAGGCATCCCGCTTCAGCATGGGGTTTAGGCCCGGAAGGGTCACCATGCAGAAGCGTTTGTAAATGACCGACAGGTTGAGGTTGCTGAGGTCCAGAATTGGACAGAGGTCCCCTGTTTTCTTTGGAGCCAGGAAGAAGTGAGAATAATACCCTAGTCCTCTCTGGATCTCTGGAACGTGCTCTAAGGCTTCTTTCTCCAGAATCGTGAGCACCTCCTGCTGTATGAGCAGGGCATGCTGACCCGAGTTGCGGGAAAGCAGGGGAGGTCTTGTAGGTGGGTTGCCTACAAATTCTATATAGTGGCCTTTTTTGACCAGTTGCAGCACCCACCTGTTGGTGGTTTTCGACCGCCACCCTGGCAGGTGACGTGCGATGCGACCCCCGACCTTCATTTCCTGTTGATCCTGAGGAGGGGCGGGGGCCGGGAAGGAGTCATGCTGTGGCAGTGTTCGATCCCACAGGCTGGGCCACCTTTGCGATTCGTTGGCCTCTGCCTGGGGATAACTTGGCCTGGGCTTTTCGGGTAAAAGTGCCCCTCTGCTGTTGGCCAGGACATGGTTGTTGCCTTTGTATCTGGCCACGAAAGCGACTCTGGTTCCTACGAAAGGAACTGGGCCAGGACTTGTACATGGCCTGGACAGATCTGACTGCCTTCCCTGCATCCTGAAGTTTGGTGATTACCTTCTTGGAGGCTTCATCAAATAGGACCTCGCCATTGTAAGGGACGCCTAAGATGTTCTTCTGGACGTCCGGGGTAAAACCGGAGACACACGCCTTAGGCTGCAGCTCTGGCCGAAGAGTCCGCAGAGTCGTATGTGGCTCTGAGCACCTGGGTCCCCACATCCGAACCCATACGGAAGAAGTTCAAAAGCTCCTCCTTTTGACCACCATCGGGCATCTTCCTAACCAGATCCTGTCCCCGTTCCCACAGTGCGTTCTGAAATTGAACCATGTGAGTGAGGTAATTCAAAGACCTGATGGCGCAAGTCACAGCCGCGTACGTGCGCCTACCCAGGACATCCAATTGCTTGGATTCCAGGTCCGGTGGCTGTGTGCTCAGGTGCTGAGGTGTCTGAGACTGGTCATGCGAGGCAGTGATGACCAGGGAGTCAGCCAGAGGATGGTTCGCCAGATACTGGTCCTCCCTAGGGGCCTTGTATAGGCGGGCAGCCTTCTTCGGCATTGCCGGAGTAGAATGTGGATGTTTCCACGCAGCCTTGGTGACATCCACAAAGGTGTCCACCAAGGGTGGCACTACCACAGGCTTTGGGTCTTTCTGCCAAAGGTAGCGGACAAGGCACTGTCTCTCGGGGTCGAGCTGTTCAGCATCCCACCCCATATTCTCCTGAATGTGCCTCATGATCTCTGTGAAAGAGGGATCATCCGGAGGAGACCTGGGTAGGTCGTGTGGGTCTGGAGAGGGAATGCTGATGGGAGAA
Source organism: Neoceratodus forsteri (assembly GCA_016271365.2). NCBI lineage: Eukaryota > Metazoa > Chordata > Ceratodontiformes > Ceratodontidae > Neoceratodus > Neoceratodus forsteri. The sequence goes on from CM028130.1 coordinate 936,733,907, forward strand.
GGAGATCTGGAGCACCCTGAGGTATCAGATCTAGAATCCTCCGCAGATGTGGTGTACCAGCGTCATCTGGGTCTCTTAGGGCTAGGTGACCCTGAAGTGGATCTTGAGGGAGGTCTTCTCCTATCTGAGGATCTGCTCCTAGGAGGAGGTGTTGGCTCCCTGGGGGTTGGTGACCGTCCTACGGGTCCCTTGGGCAGAGGAGGGGGCATAGGTGGAGAAGAAGTGGGTGGAGGTGGAGCCGGAGTAGGAGGAGGGTGCGTGGCGACCACATCCTTCCTGATGGTGTCCCACCAGAAGGTAAAGAGCTTCTTTACCTCTGCCAAATTCAAGCCCGATGACGGGCCGGGTGCCGATGGCCTGTCGCCGGGGGTCGGGTGTCGGGTCCCCGGGGGTCTCCCGCTGCAGGGAAGGTTCCCGTGGGAGCCTGACGACTCCGGTGTCGCCCACCTGGTCCTCAGGCTAAATGGTATCCTCCTCCGATGATTCCTTCCGACCGACGTCAGTCGGCGACGGTGATGCAGTCCTCCTCTCTGGGGTAGCCGATGTCAGTCCCCTGGCCAACACCCTGGGAGGTGAACGCCTGGCCAGCGACGTGTGTCTTGCTGTCGCCGGCTCCTGGGAGTGCCGGTGATGCCTGGCCGACTTTGGGTCTGGTGTCCGTTTTAGAGACGTCAGGTCCTTAGTCTTACGGGGGACCGGGTCCGACCCAAGTGAAGGCTGGGAAATCGACCTGGCGTCGGAGTCCCGATGGCGGGAGGAAGATTTGTGGTGCTCCCCCAGACTTGGACGAGGCCTTAGAAGGAGTGGATGAAGCCGACGGCCTGGAAGTCTTGAGAGGCTGCAGAGAGGAGGAACCGCTGGAGGATCTGACCTGAACCGAGGGAGGCCGAGATTGAGCCCTGGAAGGAGAGCGGTCTGAATGCGAGCCAGAGCTTCGGGAGTCCGAGGCCCTCGCTGGGGACCTGGGCATTTCCTTCTCCTGGTGTTTCTCCCAGTGTTTGTGGGTCTTCCCTGACGACTCCCCCTTGGAGGAAGGTTTCCTATCCATGGTCTTTAGTTTCTCTTCTAAGAGAAACGCTTGAAGGGCCTTCTGGCGGCGGATCCTGGTGCGACTGTTGAAGCCCTGGCAGAAGGAGCAGGCTTTGGTGTCATGTTCCGGGCCTAGGCAACGCACACAGGCTGAGTGAGGATCCTTGAAGGGGATCTGTTTGCTGCAGGCACACTTCGATTGGTGACCTTCCAGAGAGGTGTTTGGAGAGGACATTAGATGAATCCAAATTCGTACAAGAAAAGAGAGAACGTCGTAGTTCTATGTTGTCGTACACTAGAAAGTGACCGAGAGGCCGATGCTTGCAATGTCGACAGTGGGAAAAGAACCGAGGATTGTGGTGGGACCGCCTCCTTATGTACTACGCCTGATGTCGGGGGCGGGACCAACATCGGAGGCGGTCCCTGCTGAAGACTGCTAGCTAGAAAATTTCCGAGGGGTCCTGGCACCTGACGGCTTCAGTCCTAATGGTGTAACCTGCTGCAAGAGCTGTATCTCGAAATAAGATCTAGGAGATCTAGGGTCCATTCGTGATGGCCCTGGGATATCCTACTGAGAGCATCTGCTAGGACATTGTCCTTCCCTGGGGGGTGAACTGGTATCAGAGAAGTTTGCAGAGAATAGGCCAGGGACCACAACTTCATTGCCTCTGTGCACAAGGCTGTAGACCGAGTGCCTCCCTGCTTGTTGATGTACCACATGGTGGTGGTGGTGTCTGTTCTGATCTGGACCACCTTGTTCTGTACAGATTTGAAAAAGGCTTGCAAGGCCAGAAACACTGCTCTGAGTTCCAAGAGACTGATGTGAAGCAGAGATTCTTGAGGTGACCACAGTTCCTGGGTGGTAAGATCCCCCAGGTGGGCTCCCCAGCCGAGCAGGGAAGCATCTGTGGTAAATATCACCAAATGAGACTGTGTGACAAAGGGAACTCCTTGTCTCAAATTGTCCTGATCCTGCCACCATTGCAAAGCCTGGATCAGGGTTCGGGTCACTGGGACTAGTTTGGTAAGGTAATCCTTTCTTTGGGACCAGAAGGCTCTTAAATGGAACTGAATGTCCCTCATCTGGAATCTTGCTCCCTGGACCACTGATGTGGAAGCTGCCATGTGGCGCAGAAGCTGAAGGAAATGCCTTGCTGGTCGAGACACCTGTAGGGTAAATGAAGAGACCAGTTCCATAAGGGTCCTTGCCCTGTCCAGGGGAAGGAAGGCTTTGCTCCTTACTGTATCCAGTTACGTCCCTATGAAGGTGAGGAGCTGTACTGGCTCGAGAACTGACTTTGGAAGGTTGAGGAGGAATCCTAACGATGTGAGCACTTGCTGAGCTACTTGCAGATGTGACTTGACTTGGTCTGGAGACTGACCCACTATGAGCCAGTCGTCCAATATGGAAAGATGGAAATCTTTTTTCTCCTTAGGAAGGCAACCACTACTGCCAGGCACTTTGTGAACACCCTTGGGGCTGATGTTGGGCCAAAGGGCATTGCTCTGAATTGATAGTGGATTGAGGGCAACTCAAACCTTAGGTACTTTCTGTGGGAGCACCTGATGGGAATGTGAAAGTAGGCATCTTTGAGGTCCAGGGAAGCTAGCCAATCCCCTGGCCTTAGAGAGGGCAGAATTATTCTAAGAGTCACCATTTTGAACTTTGGTTTTAAAAGGTGCTTGTTCCGATACGTTAGATCCAAGATGGGCCGCCATTCTGCGTTTTTTTGGGGGGTTAGAAAGTACCTGGAGTACAATCCTTTGTCCTTGTGTAGGGTAGGAACCCTTTCTATAGCTCTGAGAGCCAGAAGGGAAGAAACCTCTGCCTCTTAGGGCAAGGGTCTCTGATGGATTTGCAAGTGGATAGGATCTGGTTCTCATCTTGGGAAATTTTTTTTTTTTTTTTACTTTCTCTTTATGCCCCCTTCCTCGCTGAGCTGAGTTCCTTTCTTCGGGGAACTCCTAGGCTGTAGTTTTCCCATAGTCCCACCCCAGGTACTTCTTCCCATCATGCGCTGTTTGCTTCCCCGAGGGGGAGGGGACCCCAGATAGTCCCCTCTCACACCTAGAGACTGTGTCCAGAAGGCTCATGAGCCCGGCTATGGAGCCTGGTTAAGGGTTTTTCGGGACAGCCGGGTCCCGCTCACAGGACCCCAGCGAGGGCTTTTTCCGCTTTTCTTCCCAGCCCACACGATGTCCGCACGCTAGGGAAGCCAAGGGGTGGAGCACGTCATGACGTGCTTGACGCTCCAGCTTCCGGCAGACGTCCTCCCACCCTTCTCTTCTGTGTGCAGTCTCTCTCTGCACCTCCACCTGTGGTCACCCAGGTGGCGGTATTGCAGCGGGACTTGCACCCCACCCCACCCGGAGGAGGAGGAGAGCAGCCACTGGGCACTCAATCCTCCTCCCCCTGGCCGGCCCTTCAGCTGCTCCGAGTCCGTCTCTCGAACCCGGGTCGCTGGCGTCGCACGAGTAGCCCTACCACTGCGCCGGTGGGCCGGCTCCATCTCGGGAAATTTTTGGAAGCTGAGAACCAGTCCCTGGCTTACTACTTCCAGGACCCACTTGTCTGATGTCAGAGACTTCCAGTCCTGGACAAAGTAAGCCAGCCTGCCCCCTACAGTTATTGGAGAATCGACCCAGGCAGACCCATCAGGGTGTCTGCTTGGCAGGGGCTTTAGGCTGAGGGGTGGAAGCAGGTCTGCTCATTCCCCGTCTGCCTCTCCCTCTGAAGAACCCCCTCTGAGCATAAGCAGAAGAGGAGGTCTGGGCTTGGTAAAAAGGCCTTTGAAAGGGCCTGCCCCTGCCCCTGGAGTGCTGCCTTTGAGGAGTGGCTTGCCTTTCTTTGGCCTGAGCACTCCTGTAGGTGGTCCTGTATTCGTCCATCTTTTTCAAGTAGTTCTCTGTCTGCGCCCCAAACAGAGAATTACCAATGACAGGGAAATCCATGGCCTTAGCCTGGGTATCCTGTGATAGGCTAGTACATCTGAGCCAAGTCATCCTCCGAAGGGCCACACATGTAGCCATGGCTCTAGATGAAACATCATTGGAGTCCACAGCAGCATGAAATTGCACCTTGGATGCCTCAATCCCATCCGCAGCCACCTGCTCCAGCTCCTTGGCAAGCTGGTCAGGGGCCTGTTTAGCCAGAGCCAGCACAGTGTCCCACCTGGACTTCTGGTATCTAGCTGTGTAGGCCATATAGTTAGCCTGCCTGAGTCCCAAAGATGCTGCCATGTACTTCTTCTTCTTTGCCATGGCATCAATCCTCCTGGAGTCCTTATCTGGGGGGTGTGATGCCAAGGGAATATTTGCCTTATCACAGGCAGCAGCCTGCACTACCCCAACATGGCTGCATTGCTGAGAAAGGAACTCCGTGTCCGAGCCTGAAAGGGTATACCTCTAGTCCATCCTTCTGTTCACAGGAGGTATGGAGCTAGAAGTCTTTAGAATTTTAAATGTCTGTTTCCCAAAAGATTTGTGGAGGGGAATAGACAGCCTCCTGGACTCTGGGATGTCCATCATTTCAACAAAATCAGGCTCCTCCTGATCCTCTACTGCTTCTTCCATTGGAAGCTGGAGGGTTTCAGCCACTTTCTTGTAAAACATAAAGTGGGAAGGAGACTCAGAAAGCCTAGGAAGAGAAACACCTGAAGGTCTGTCTGGGAAGATGTCCGGGTCAATAGGCACATCTAGACTTTCATAATCACCATCATCATCATCCTCATACCCTCCCTCCTCCTCCTCCCATTCATAAAATTCTTCTAAAGTATAATCCGGAACCATCCAAACCGAGCCCCTGCCAGATGGTGCCGGTTCGGCCAGAACCGAGGTTAGTGATTGCACTATCCTTATCGCTTTGGCTGTTTCATCAGCGGTCGGAGAAAGAACTTGTGGATCCGAAACGGATGATTTTTCTCTTCTCTTTCTTTTAACTGGAACCGACTTCTCAGAATCGGCTCTCCTTTTGCCCGAAAAAGTTTCGCCCTGGTCAGAGGGCACTCCTTCTGGCTCGGTCGGAACCAACCGGGCTGGCCATCCGGTCAGCGGACTTTCAGCCTCCTTTCCCTCAGTCTACCTACTTTCTTATCCAGGGTAGCTTTGGGAAAACTCTTACAAATTTGGCAGTCTGAATCAAGGTGGTCAAACCCTAGACACTAAACACAGGTGAGGTGGGTCAGCTCTTAACAAAGGCTTCCCACACACACTGCAGTGTTGAAACCCAGTGGGCCCAGTTTTTTTCTTGGGTTTCAGACATGGACAATCCTATCCAAAACTTACCCTTTTTCCGCAATCCGCCAGGCAAGACTCCCCTATCGGTTCCTGACCGTGTTATAGGTCGTGGAAAAAAACGTAATTAAATCTGTTTTTTTTAGAACCGATACGGACCGGTTACCACACTCTAAACAAATTCAAAACTTTTTTAGACCAAACTGATCGGTTCAAACCAAACCGATCCGAAATTTACAAGTTACACACAGAAACTAAATGTAAAACCTATCTGGTACTCACAGTACCACAGACAGAGACTTAAACCGACAGATTTGGTAGCAGAAATTAAGTAGAAACCGAGCGAAAAACAAAACTTTAACCAACTTTTTTGAACCGAGCAAAGAAGAAATCTCCGGAGCAACTGTTCAGTGAGGCGGAGTAAAGAATCTGACGGTTGGAGTTTAAACAACAGCAGACAGGGGCTTCAACCGAGCTCGCACTGTACGTTCCATGCTGGCCATGGAAAGTTAACTCTTTGTTCTCTGGGGCAGTTGAAAAGCAGGACCTAACTGCAATAGTCAGAATACAGCAAGACTTCATGTTGTTTGAAAACCGTACTAAAACCCATTTTCTTTTTAGAACCGATACGGACTGGTAACCACACACTAAAGTAAAGTACAAATTTTACCTCAAAATGATCGGTTCAGCCAAACCGATCGACAGTTTACAAGTTCCACACAGAAAACAGAACAAAAACCTATCTAGTACTCACGGTACCACAGACAGAGACTTGAACCGACTATTCGGAAACAACAATTCGGTAGAAAACCGACCGAAAACTGACACTTCAACCGACTTTGAACCGAGCAGCAGGAGAAATCTCCGGAGCGACTGTTCAGTGAGGCGGAGTAAAGAATCTGACGGTTGCAGTTTGAATAGCAACAGGCAGAGGCTTCAACCGAGCTCGAGATGAACATTCTATGCCATGCATAGAAAAGTTAACCCTATGTTCTCCGGGGCAGTTGAAAGGCAGGACCTAACTGCAATTGTCAGAATACAGCAAGACTTCATGTTGTTTGAACAGATGCCGGCTTTCGAGGAGGAAGCTGCTCAAGCTTCGGCCAGCCGAAAATTTTTCCTACCTCTCAACCTTGGCTCTACTTTTACTGGTTCCTTTCCGGAGTTGTGTCAGTTTCTCCCCACCGGGGTGAGGTGCCCTCAGGCTCACACTCCTCCCACCCTTGGAAGAGGGACAAGGACCCCAAGTCTTCTTCCTCCAGAAGGAGATGTTCCTGGGGCCAAGAGAGGTCCGAGTCACTGGAACATGCGGTCTCGACTTTGGTCGAGATCGCTTCCTCGGCCGCCAGCTTTTTGGACCTTCCGTCCGGCCAAGGCAGCGAGACGGAGGACACGGCTGAACCGGCTAAGATCACGCACGACCCAATCGAGCCTTTGTCGCTGACTCCGGTCGATGACTCCTTAGAAAGGACGCCTGTCCTTTCCTTCTCCGAAGAGGAGACCCTGCCCTCGGGTGTCCCAATCGAGGGAAAGGTGCCGGAATCTCAGTTCTCTCCAACTCTGGCTTCTCCCGATCGTACAAGCTGACCCCGTCGGTCTTGATCGAGAAGCAGGACCCCTTTGGTCGAAAAACCAAAGAAAGGTCACAAGCACTCCAGAAAGAGGCATCGCCATCGATCCTCATCCTCCTCGGATGAGGAGAGACTACAATGGAAACACCGTTGACATTATGAGGATCTCATGAGGCAACAGCTGATTCTGACCAGTCAGAAGTCAGCTCTGCTGGCAGTACCGGCCATTACTTGGCCCCCGCTCTCAGGCCGATGCCGACCCCTCTAGAACAGAAGGCTTCGGTTCCCCCACCTATGGGGCCGGCGCGTATTCCAGCTCGGCCTATTTCGGTCTCCCTACCAATTTTGGTGGAGCCACTGCCTAAGCAGCCTCAGGGAGGGGCTCCCTCGAAAGAGGACAGGACAGACACTGGACTGCCCCATCGTCTGTCCATCGCTGTTGTCCCCGATCACCCTCGGCGCATCGAGGGAGCAATAGGCGGGAGACCATTATACCCTGACTCTTCGGACTCGGATGCCACTGGTTTGCACTCGGATCCGGGGGATGACAAGTCGTCAGTGGCAAGTTTGGAGGAAGGTCCTTCCTCTTTTCAGGGCATACTCCACCTGATTTCCGAATCTGCCAGAATGCCCTTGGAGCCTATCCAAAAGAAGGCGGAATACCCCCTTACTTGATATCCTCAAGAGGGGGATACCCTGATGGAGGCCTTTCCAATGGCCAAAGCCATTGTTGGCCTGGCCCTTGAGCTATGGCAGCACCCTGCCTCTTGTCCAGCTCCGTCTGCCCACATGGCCCGCAAGTATATGGTACCCATGGGGTCCCTGGCGGGGTTCACAGAGCATCCCTCAGCCGAAAGCCTTGTCACTGCTTCTGTGTTCATACGCACTGGTAGTTCAGCTGACACTGACCGCCCTCCAGACAAGGAGTCCAAGAATGTTGACCATTCTGCTCGGAAGGTTTATGCAGCCTCATCCTTAGGCCTTCGTCAGGCCAGCTTGGCTGTGATCATGGCACGCTTCTCTCATGCCCTCTTAGGGTCATTAGATGAAGTCCTCTCTCATCTCCCAGTGGACATGCAGACCACGGTGAAGCAAGTCCGTGACCAGGGCTGTGCTGTTGTGAAACAGCAGCAGCTCCAGATGGCCCTGGACATTGGAGATTCTTGTGCCCACTCCTTAGCAGTCTCAGTGGCCACTTGCCACAGGGCCTAACTGAGGTTATCCTCCTTTCCAGCGGATACTCGGCACAAGTTAGCTGATATGCCCTTCCTAGGCACCGACCTCTTTGGTCCGGGAGTGGCTGGTCACCTCCAGCACACAGAGCAGTCCAATGCCACCTTGGATGCTACCTCTGTGAAGGGTTCTTCGGCCAAGAACCAGCAGAAGTGCAAGAAGAAGCCTTTTCGGCACTCTTCCCCTGTGGTTAAGCAGACCACCTTTCAAGGAGGCCAGCAGCAGCAAACTCAAACTTGGCGCCCCAGGCCCAAGCAGAGTCCCCAACAGCCCCATAAAGGAGGCCGAGGTGTTGATCCAGGAGCCTGCTCCTCCTCCTCCTCTAAGCCTGCTCAGTGATGGGTCAGGGATTGCCACCCCTACACCCGTCATGTCAGCTCTGGGTCCTCCCGTGGGGGGCCGGCTCCGACACTTTCTTTCCACCTGGTTTGGTATCACTTTGGACAGGTGGATTCTGGAAGTGGTCGGCCAGGGACTGCCTTTGGAATTCAAGCAGTACCCTCCCAGCCAGGCAAAGCCCCGCGGGAGGAAAGGATCTCAGCCTGCACTCAGTCGGCCCTTCGGGATGACATTGTTCAGCTCCTCCACAAGGAGGTGGTAGCTCCAGTGCTGGATCCTCCTACAGACCAAGGCTTCATGTCCAGGTACTTCCTGGTGCCCAAGCGGATGGGGGGTTGGCGCCCCATCCTAGATCTCCACGACCTGAATCAATATCTCAGGTCTCGCACCTTCCGGATGGTAACTCTGAACCAGATCATACCATCTCTGGAGCGAAACATGTGGTTCTGTTCACTGGATCTGCAGGACATGTTCTTTCACGTCCCAATCCATCTGTCTCATCAGCGGTTCCTCCACTTCAGGGTCGAGGGGTCCCTGTACAAGTTCTGAGCCATGCCGTTCGGCCTGTCATCGGCCCCACAGGTCTTCACCAAGTGCATTGCAGTGGTGGCAGCCCATCTTCGGCGTCGAGGAGTTCGGATATACCCTTATCTCAATGACTGGCTCTTGGCAGGTTCTCCCTTCAGGAAACGGAGAGGTCCAGGGATCTGGCCTTCTGAACCTGCTCCCAACTCGGCCTCCTTATCAACGAGGCCAAGTCGGAACTCATGCCCTCTCAGGTGATGGGCTTCACAAGGGCAGAGCTCAACTCTCGTCAAGTCAGAGCTCAGCTCCTGGCGGACAGGGCGGAGGTTCTTTCCTCCTTTGCCCGATCATTTCTGGTTGCGCCCTGCCCAGGACTTTCTGTGCCTTCTGGGTTACATGGCGGCGTGCACCTCAGTGGTCCATTGAGCCAGGTGGCACATGTGCCCCCTTCAGTGTGAGCTGGCCACCCAGTGGACTCAGCGCCAGGGTCATTTTGACCAGTTGATCACTGTAACCCAGAAGATGTGGGACGCTCTCCAATGGTGGACCGCCCCAGAACAGTTGCCGGAAGGGATCCCGTTTGTCCGCCCAGAGCCGATGGTCGTCCTGACGACCAATGCCTCTCTCATGGTCTGGGGAGCCCACATGGGGGACAACAGGGCCCACAGGTTCTGGACCCCCAAGGAGCCCCGACTGCACATCAACCTGTTGGAGCTCAGAGCAGTCAGACTGGCACTGTCAACTTTCGCTCCTCAGCTTCAGGGTCAAGTGGTTCAAGTCCAGACGGACAATACCACGACCATGTACTACCTCAACAAACAGGGCAGCATGCACTCCTGTCTGCTATGCAAGGAGGCGCTCCAAATCTAGACCCTCATCAGCCGGTTGGAGGCGGATCTCCTAGCCATCCATGTGGCAGGAGTCTCGAACCAACTGGCGGATGCTCTCAGCTGCTTAGGCCAGACATCCCACGAGTCATCTCTCCATCCAAAGGTAGCTTACAATCTGTTCTCTCATTAGGGAAAGCCATTGGTGGACCTGTTTGCCTCCAGGGAGAACACCAAGCTAAGTCTGTACCATGCCTGCCCCCCTCAGCAGGGCTCGCTGCAGGGGGATGCCTTCACGAGGCCGTGGACCCCAGGTCTCCTCTACGCTTTCCCTCCATTTCCCTTGATCCACAAAGTGTTACTCAAGGTGAGGAGGGACAAGGCGAAAGTGATTCTGGTAGTCCCAGATTGGCCCCGCCAGTTCTGGTATCCAGATCTCCTCAGCCTCAGCTACAGGGCCCTGGAGCGGCTTTGTACACGTCCGGACCTGATATCATTGAACCAGGGGAAGGTTTTCCATCTGGACCTTCAATCCCTGCACCTCACAGCCTGGTACCTGAGCAGCTAGAGTTCCAGGCTCTGGGTCTTTCTGAGGATGTCTACATCGTGGTGGAGACATCTCGTAAGGAATCGACCAGGAAGTGATATGCCTTCAAATGGAAAAGGTTTTCCATTTGGTGTCAGGGTAAGAGTCTGGACCCCTTATCCTGCTCTGTGGCTAACATTCTAGACTTCCTTTTCTCTCTCCCCAAAGGGGGTCTACGGTCATCAACCCTTTGGGTGCACCTGGCAGCCATTTCTGCTTACCAGGCATGGGCCAGTCAGCCGACAGTGGTCGGGCGCTTTTTCAAAGGCCTGGATCACATATCCCCTCTGGTGCGTGAACCTCCACCTCCGTGGGATCTCTTGCTGGTTTTGGCAAAGCTCATGGGCAAGCCATTCGAACCCATGCACACGTGTGAGCTCTCACACTTGTCGTGGAAGACAGCCTTCCTGGTGGCTATCACGTCAGCCAGAAGGACGGGGAGCTCCAGGTGCTTTCGGTGGACTCCCCTTATCTAGTCTTCCACAGGGACAAAGTTGTCCTGCGCCCCCAACTGAAATTCCTTTCCAAGGTGATTTCAGAGTTTCATCTTAACCAGGTGTTGACTCTGCCAGTATACTACCCTAACTACACCTCAGACGCTGAGTACAGGCTCCATACTCTGGACCTGAGACATGTTCTCTCCTATTACAAGGAGCGGACGGCGGAAATTCAGGGAGAGGTTCGCCAGCTGTTTGTCACCTACGCTGAAGCCGCTTCTGGCAGACCTGCAGCTAAACAGACCATTGCGAAATGGATTACATCATGCATAGGTCTGTGCTATGAGTTGGCGGGCAAGGAGCCTCCCAGAGGGATAAGAGCTCATTCTACCCGCCATACTGCTGCATCGGTGGCTGCTTCCAGGGACATCCCTATCCAGGAGATCTGTCAGGCTGCTACCTGGAAGTCAGCAAACACCTTCATTACCCACTACCACATCAACCTTGAGTCACACCGGGATGCTGGTTTTGGGGCCTCGGTTCTCCAATCTCTGTTTCCTAAATAGGGGTGTGCGCCTTGCTTCCCTCCTCCCGGAGAACTGCTTGGAGTCTGCCAGAGAGTGTGGATGAACAACATATCCATGCTCCTAGAAGAACAGGTTACTCACCTCTAACAGTAGCTCTAGGAGTGGTATATGTTGTTCATTCACACGCACCCAACTGACCTCCCCTGCTTTAGGCGCACCACCTTGCTTCCAGCGGGCTAAGATCTGGCGTCATGGGATGAAGCCAAGGTATTTACCACCCGGGTGGGTGGGAGGAGCCAACTTGAAGACTTTCTGGCTAGATTTAAAGAGGAAAAGGACATACCAGAGAGTGTGGATGAAAAACATAAACCACTCCTAGAACTACTGTTACAGGTGAGTAACCTGTTCTTTTTGCTTTTTCTATTGAAGACCTGTGCCCTTGACTATTTTTGAGGTTGGTGAGTGCTCAATCTTTTCTGTTTTTTCATGTGTCCATATTCCCTGGTGTCTAGTGGCATCCCCCCCTCTGATCCCAGTCCCCGTATATGTTTAAATATTCCCTGGTGTTTAGTGGCACCCCCATGTGCTCTGATCCCCATCTCCGTACATGTTTAAATATTCACTGGTGGTTAGTGGCACCCTCCCAGTGCTCCTCCCCATACACATTTAAAAATTCACTGGTGTCTAATGGCACCCCACGCCCTCCAAATCCCATGCTCGTACATGTTTACATATTCTCCGGTGTCTAGTGGCAACCCCCCCTCTGATCCCCATCCCAATATATGTTCACATATTCCATGGTGTGTGGTGGCACCCACCTCAATCCCTGTCCCCATGAATGTTTCCATATTCCCTGATGTCTAGTGGCACCCCCCCCCCCAAATCCCTGTCCCTGTACATGCTTAAATATCCCTAGGTGTCTTGTGGCACCCCCAGCCCTCTAATTCCCATCCCCATATATGTTTAAATATTCACTGTTGTCTAATGGCACCCCTGACCCTCCGATCCCCGTCCCCCATACATGTTTAAATATTCCCTGGTAGTTTCCGGTTGCACCACAGCACGGTGTGGAGTGTAGCCTCAGAGCTCCTCATCCCCTTACAGCTTTAAACAGTGTATTTCCCCAATAAAGGCACTCCAATCTGCTAAAAATGTCAGGCAGCGGTACAAGGAACACTCGTGGTCTGAAATCGTCCCAGAGATCACACTCTAAGTTGGCAGATGGCACTAGATTAAACCAAGACTCTCGGCAGTGTGAGAGACACCTTTCTCCTATTAGTGCACAGGACTTGGACTTAAATACATACAGGGAACAAGAACAGCTATCGAGGAGCCGCTACAAGACCCTCCTACAAGAAATCAAGAACACCAGGGTTGAGGCTCTCAGGGAGTTTAAGAAATTGACTGATCAGTTCTCGAAGTTAGACCAGCGTATGGATAAGGCCAAAGAGAGGATTGCTTTTACTGAGGAACAAGCCTGTTGGCTGGGGAGTGCCATGGAGGTGCTCTTTCATCAGACAGTGTCTATTCATGCCAAGACTTTGGGTCTGAAGAGCAGGTCTAGAAGGGATTAATATCAGGATTTATGGGCTGAAAGAGGGTGCAGAAACCTACCCTATGACCGATTTCATGGAGAATCTACTTAAGGACATTCTGGACCTCCCTGTGGGCTATGACCTTTCCATCGAGTGGGCACATATGTTGCTGACACGGAAGCCTATGGACCCAGCTGCACATCCCCACTCCATTGTAATAAAATGTGCTAGTTACAAAATAAAAGAAGACCTGCTGAGGCGTGCCTGGGTGAAGAAAAACATTACCTACCTAGATTCAGAACTGTCCATTGACCACGACTATCTGCCCGAGGCTCAGGTGGCCAGACAACAATATGCTCCATTACTCTGGATTTTGAAGGAAAATAACATCCGATTCCAAACACCTTTTTCTGCACGTCTTCGGGTGTTCTGGAAAGAGGGCCCCCAAACTTATGATACAGCATCAGAAGCTAAACAAGCATTTCTACAAAAGAGCTATCAGGTCCCTGCTCTGCCACTGGAACGTTCGGGTGGGCAACAGCTATTCCAGCCAGATTGGAAGATGGTCCATAACAGGAAATACTCCGGAGTGAAAAAGATGATGGCGTAAGAGGCCCTCAAGGAAGTGGTGGCAATCATGGTGCAGCTCACTAAACCCGTGGAAGGATCCCCAACCTCTGCAAAAACTTAAATAATCCTAGACATTTTATTGTATTAACTGCCATGGAGGTAAGGAGGCTTTAGGATGGTACTAGTAGTGCATTGATGTTTTTCCCCACAATGTGGAAGGCCTAGAACTGTCTGCAAATGGTATGTCCAGACGTGGACTGTTTGAAATAGTGCGCTGGTGGAATCAGAGCATCTCCTGCGTGCTAGCAGAGAAAATAATGGATTGTTTTTGACTAGACTTCTTGGAATGTTTGGGCCTTGTGATATACCTTATTTTTGATTTATGCATAGGGCATAGAGGACTTCGATGTGAGGGAGGGGAATTCCTTGCACTTTCTTTTCTCTGGAACTGATAAACGCTGCCCAGCTGCAGATGACAGCGGTTTTGATCCTCGCTGGAATAAAGTTAAACAAGGAAACACTGTATTTTCAATACTAAAGAACTTCCAAGTCATGGAACTTTCTGTTTGAATTAATGAAGGGGTCATTCAGTTGTTGGCTTATTGTGGTGGGATTATAATTACACTGGGCATAAGAGCTAAATGGGCTTTTGAGAGGAGAGGGACTCATCTCTTCTAATTCACTTTTAGAGGGGCACTTTTTATGTTATTGTAACAAACTGCACCAGATGGTAGAATGTTTAGTTATTGAAGAAGCTGAGGAAAGCTGATGATGGATTGCTTAAATGTATAAACTGTTGGGGGGGGGGGGGAGTTATTGAGGTATTCACTTGGTGTGCACGGATTAGTGCTCACAGGGCACCAGGACTGGCAAATTGCGGCCCAGCCAAGACATCTTCTGCTTAGGAGGAGAGCCTTTATAGAAGGTGAACAATCTCTACTCTACCCTTTCCTGAACCGAGTTGGTTTCAGGTTGGGATTAGAAGCCCTATTAACTGGGCTTTCTACCTTGGAAGTTTGGGTTCCATTAGTTTAAAAAACAGCCCTGTTGGCTAAATTGTTAATACTGTTACTGGGTCTCACTCATGATTATTTTCTCGATTCACTGAAGGGATGTCGTTTATGCCAAAAGAAGGTGATACATTTGGAAGATACTTATTACGTGTTATTCCAAACCTTGGGGAATAATTCTAAGGATTATGGTTAAGCAAAACACAATTATATACTCCTATAATGTACATGGGTTTACGAGCCCAGTTAAAAGGAGTAAAAGACTCTTTCTACTTTAAAAATCTCACGCAGAGTTTTGCCTCCTGCAGGAAACCCATCTCTCAGAGCAGGAGCATAAAAAACTAGTTAGTATGGGTTTTGGTAATTCAGCCACAGCTTCATACAAGAGGGGCAGGTGGAGAGGAGTAGCTATTTTGGTACCGGGGAGGGTGCCTTTTCAAGTGAAGGACACTTTCACAGATAAAGAAGGAGGTACGCCTGATGAAAAGGACGATGGGGGGTAGGCCTCACCCTGTCCTCCATGTATGCAGACTACAAGGGTACATGTATGCAGACTACAGAGGCTTTTTTACTTTATTACAAAGCTGGGGGGAAGGTACTGTGATTTGTGGAGGCGACTTTAATTTGGTTTTCAATCCTGCTCTGGATACCACATCGAAGATCTCCAGAAATGAATACAAACAGCCAAGCGGGTGGGTGAACTTCTAACAGAAATGGGCATAGTTGATGTGTGGAGCCATCTGCATGGGGGAGGAGAGATTATACATTTTTCCTGGCCCCCCCCCCATCGGATGTACACTAGACTAGACTACTTCTTCCTCCCAAAGGAGTAGGTCTGTAGGGTAATAGACTCCTGGATGGAGGACTTGGTCTTGTAAGACCACTCTTCTATATTTCTTAAAATGGAATTGGCGGCATTCCAGAGAAACACACTTAGGAGTCTGAATGTGTTTATGTTACAGGACCCAAAGGTCAAAGAGACATTAAAAATACATACAAAACATATTTAGAGGATAATGGGGGGCAGGATGTCCTGGTGGGGATCATCAGGGATGTGGCCAAAGCAGTACTAAGTGGGAAATTTATTGAAATCTCCAGTTGGAAGAAGAAACTCAGAGAAGCTAGAAAGGTACAGTTGCAGGCACAAATTAAACTCTTGGAGGATAGGCAGAAAGAAAAATTTGACAGGAATAGAGTAAAGGAATTACAGGGCCTTAAAAAAGTACTGGGTGAAATTTTGGATTATAGTGTTGTGGGGGGACCAAGATCATTAAGGTTGCTGGCACGTCGACTTAGAATGCAGAGGGCTAGAGCCTTGATAACCGTGCTACATCACCCTCACTCTGGGAAAATTGTCCATCAGATGCCAGAGATAGCAGAGGTCTTGCAGGCCTCCTATAAAACTTTATATGCTCCAGGCCAGGAGGTGGAAGAGGCAGGGGTACAGAATTTCTTACAGCAACTACATCTGCCTCAGCTCACTAAAGAACAGGGGGATGCTCTGCTGCTTCCTATCTCTCCGCATGAATTAAAAATGGTGGTAACCAGACTAAAAATGGACAAATGCCCGGGCAGTGATGGTCTGGCTGCAGAGTTTTACAAATGTTTTCTGGACCTTGTTCAGCCCACACTCTTACAGGTATTTCAAGATGTTTACAGTGGAGAGGGAAAGATCCCACCATCATGGGCTCAGGCTGTTATTTCTGTACTCCCTAAGCCCGGAAAAGATCTTGCCTAATGCTCCTCCTAACGCCCTATTTCCCTTCTAAATAATGACAATAAATTACAAACCTCAATCCTGTCCCACCACCTCCAAAGGATCTTGCCTGGACTAATCCATCTAGATCAAATGGGCTTCATACCCGGAAGGCAAGCTCAAGATAACTTGAGAAGAACAGTTCACATCATAGACCACATTGGTACAGCTACGATTCCCTTACTCCTTGTTAGCCTCGATGCTGCAAAGGCATTTGATAAGGTCTCTTGGACTTTCTTAAGGTGGGTCCTTTCCGGGTTTGGATTTCCCAGACTATTTTTGACACCCTTTTTAAACTATACGATAAGCTGCAAGGGTCCGTCCAGGTAAACAGACATATATCTTCCAGGTTTTCATTGGGGAGGGGGACAAGGCAAGGTTGTCCCCTCTCCCCACTACTCTTTGCCCTGTACATTGAGCTGCTGGTGGAGAGTATTAGGCGGGATCCCCTCAGCTGGCAGTATAGCCTAGAGGTTAGAGTAACGAGCTGTGAATGAGCTTGGTATGTTCAGCAGACCTGGGTTTGATTCCTACAACCTCAACTTGTGCATTGTGTGACTCTGAACAAGTCGCTTAAACCCCCGGTGCGCCGAGGTCACCCCTGAAAACAGACACCTATGCCTAGAGGGCCTTACCTGGTAACCAAAGACTAAAATAAATAAAGGAGATCAAACTTGGGGGGGTTGTTGAACATAAGTCTGCCCTTTATGCAGATGATGTCTTATTATACTTGTCCTCTCCAGAGGACTCCCTCCTGGCGGTTTTCAGGCAACTGGAGTTGTTTTCCTCCCTCTCTGGCTACACACTAAACAAGACCAAAACGGAGGTACTGAGTCTGGGTTATTCCCCCAACAATGGAACTTACCTGTCGGTTCCCAATAAAATGGGGCCTTTCTAAAATGAAGTACCTAGGTATTACTTTGGGGGTTCTTTCAAATCAATTATTTTCCCTAAATTACACTCCACTGATTGCCACCCGTAAAACAGGTTTTATTAGATGGTCCTTACTCCCACTCCCACCTCAGGTCCAAGCGTTAAAGATGAATACCCTTCCAAGACTGCTATATTTTTTCCAGTGTGTTCCCTGTATACATAGATACATAGAAACTCAGAAACGTGGCGGCAGAAAAGGATTGCCTGGCCCACCAGTCAAGGCACCTAGCTGAAAGCTGGGACTTCATCGATGTCCTCCTTCATCCATCGCCTCCCTCCCCTGCCCCCGATACCAGACCCATGTGACCATCCCATGCTCTCTTAAAGCCAGTTACGGTGGTCTCCCCTACCACCTTCTCCGGGAGCCCATTCCATTTCTCCACCACCCTTTCTGTGAAAAAGTTCCCTCCTGATGTTCTCTCAGAACCTGCCTCCCTCTACCTGTGATGCATGCCCCCTGGTCCTTTTCTGCCCCCATAATCCCTCTTCCAGCACTCTGTTGATCCCCTTAACATATTTAAAGGTCTCAGTCATATCCCCCCCCCCATCCCTTCTCTGTTCAAGGGAGTACATGCCCAGTTCCTTCAATCTGTTCTCATATGGCAAGTGACTAAGCCCTGCCACCATCTTGGTAGCTCTCCTCTGTACATGCTCCAGCCCGTCCACTTCCTTTCTCAGGAACAGCCTCCAGAATTGTACCCCATATTCCAAATGTGGTCTAACCAGCTGCTGATAAAGAGGGATAATGACTTCTCTCCTCCTGCTAGTGAATCCCCTCCCGATGCAGCCCAACATCCTGCTAGCCTTGGCCACCACCCTCTCACACTGTTTAGCTATCCTGAGGTCCCCAGATACAGGAATTCCCAGGTCCCTCTCCTCCTCTCCGTTACTTCCAGGGCCCTGACCTCCCAGATAGTAAGTCTCACTCCGGTTTCTCCTCCCTAAGTGCATGATTTTGCACTTTTTAATGTTAAAGGCCAATTTCCATCTCTTAGACCAAGCATCTAACAGCCTCAAGTCCTTTCACATATTCTCCATCCCCTCTTGGTTATCCACCCTATCCCATTACAGGCCTTCACGTCATCTGCAACCGGGCAAACCCTTCCCCTTAGTCCCTCCATTATATCCGCCACGAATATATGGTATAGTGCCAGCAAAGGCACTGGCTGAGTAGCAGAAGTCCTTTTTCTCTTTGTGTGGGGTAAGACCCGCCTTCGAATACAGAGAAAAATACTCTTACCTACCCAAACAAGGTGGCCTTGCCTTTTCTGACCTAGCCAGATATTGGTCCACAGCCCAAATGCAGATAGCCTTACCATGGAACCATACAGCATGTGATTCAGCCTGGAAGAGGACAGACCTCTGGGTCCATAGTGACCCACCACTACAGGCTAGGATCTTCCAAAGACCTATTAGATCTCTTGAGGGTATTGCCTTCACGGGCACCTGGGTGGTTCTGGAGGGCTGGAGGAGAGGGATCACGAGGGGAGAAATGAAGGAGAACCTCAAATACTTTTCATGATGGGTATATGATCCTGATTTTGCACCAGCTAGGCAGGACAGATGGTTCCTGGTACAAGCAGAAAGAGGACTTACTTCTCCATATCAAATGTTATCCAATGGTTGTGTCCTGACCTTTGCTGAAACTCAGAGGCTCTTTAATTGGATGCCAACTGACATTTTCAGATATTATCAACTAAGAGATTATATTCTGGCCTTGGGGAGGCGTGGGGGAGGGTTTGGATGGAGGATTTGATCAGGTCCTTGTGAAAATTTGGAAGTCCACTTATGGGGAGAAAGCTATCACAATATTATACAATCATTATACACTGGACCAAGCTGTCTCCATGGACTATATTAAACATATATAGGAATCAGAGTTGGAAATTTCCCTCTCCTAGAGAGACTGGGAAAAAGTATGGCGAGGGACATGGTGTACCTCATCCGCAATGGTCTGGAGGGAATTCTGTTGGAAAGATAGAATTCGTTATTTTTTGGTCCCTGCTCAGGTATCCCACGATTGTCCTCAGGTCCCTCCGACGTGTTGGAGGGGATGTGGGGCAGCCTCAGCCTCACAGTCAAACAGTTTTTGGTACTGCCAGGTAATGAGAGATTTTTGGCAAAAGATTATTGCTTATTTGCATAAACTTTTTATAACCAACACAGAGGTAGGCCTGGAACGTCTGATCCTAGGGCTAGCCCCAGAGGATATTAAAGGAAAAGATGAGAGATATCTCTGGTTTATTTTGACTGCAGCAGCCTTAAAATGTATTACCAAGAAATGGCTTCAAAATGCCCCACCGGAGATGTCTGATTGGCTTGCTACAGTAAGACATATCCGACAGATGGAACAGC
The DNA here is from genome assembly GCA_016271365.2 of Neoceratodus forsteri. Taxonomy (NCBI): domain Eukaryota; kingdom Metazoa; phylum Chordata; order Ceratodontiformes; family Ceratodontidae; genus Neoceratodus; species Neoceratodus forsteri. The sequence goes on from CM028130.1 coordinate 936,753,373, forward strand.
TCACTCATGGTCTGACCCAAAAGTTGGAATCCTATAATAACAAATGGAATAAATGGGACCTTTGTGAAACAGAAGAAGAGACAGAGGAACAATCGTGGGTTGAATTTCTTTCCTCAATGTACAGAGAGGGAGGTATATCTGAGCGGGGACTCGGGATGTGAGTATTACTGATAAAGGTTGGTGGTTAGATCGTATATATAACACCAGTTGCCAGAAAGGGAGAGGTTTAGGATGTTGGAAACCTTCCTATACACAAGGAAAAAGGAGGAGCTATATAACCAGGTCTCTGGGGGCATAGATGGCTCAAAAATGGTTTTGTCTTTTGCCTGTATTCTAAATACAATGTGTTTCTTTTTACTTTTCATTCTATAGAGAAGACCCACAAATGTTTAGAAGTTACTTTGCTATAGGTTTGTATTTTTTATGAATTTATGTTGGATGAAGTATGTTAAATTCAGCACCAATATCTATGCACAATACTGATGTACTGTATATGATGATTTCAATAAAAGAAGTATGTAAAAAAAATATTCCCTGGTATCTAGTGGCACACCCTGCCCTCCGATCCCCATATATGTTTAAATATTCACTGGTGTCTAGTGACACCCTTCGCTCTCTGATCCCCATCCCCATACATATTTACATATTCCATGGTATCTAGTGGCACCCTTCGCCCTCTGATCCCCATCCCCATACATGTTTACATATTCACTGGTGTCTAGTGTAGTGACACCCTTCGCCCTCCGATCCCCATCCCCATACATGTGTACCTATTCCATGGTGTCTAGTGGCACTCCCCTGATCCCCATCCTCATACATGTTTAAATATTCATTGGTGTCTTGTGGCACCCTTCACCCTCCAATCTCCATCCCCATACATGTGTACATATTCCATAGTGTCTAGTGGCACCCTTCGCCCTCTGATCCCCATCCCCATACATGTTTAAATATTCATTGGTGTCTTTCCCCATACATGTTTAAATATTCATTGGTGTCTTGTGGCACCCTTTGCCCTCCGATCTCCATCCCCATACATGTTTACATATTCCATGGTGTCTAGTGGCACCCTTCGGCCTCCGATCTCCATCCCCATACATGTTTACATATTCCATGGTGTCTAGTGGCACCCTTCGCCCTCTGATCCCCATCCCCATACATGTTTAAATATTCACTAGTGTAGTGACACCCTTCGCCCTCTGATCCCCATCCCCATACATGTGTACATATTCCATGGTGTCTAGTGGCACTCCCCTGATCCCCATCCTCATACATGTTTAAATATTCATTGGTGTCTTGTGGCACCCTTCACCCTCCGATCTCCATCCCCATACATGTGTACATATTCCATGGTGTCTAGTGGCACCCTTCGCCCTCTGATCCCCATCCCCATACATGTTTAAATATTCATTGGTGTCTTTCCCCATACATGTTTAAATATTCATTGGTGTCTTGTGGCACCCTTTGCCCTCCGATCTCCATCCCCATACATGTTTACATATTCCATGGTGTCTAGTGGCACCCTTCGCCCTTCAATCTCCATCCCCATACATATTCCACGGTGTCTAGTGGCACCCTTCGCCCTCCGATCCCCATCCCCATACATGTTTACATATTCCATGGTGTCTAGTGGCACTCCCCAATCCCCAACCCTGTACATGTACATGTTTAAATATTCCCTGGTGTCTAGTGGCACCCTTTGGCCCCCGATCCCGATCCCCATCCCTATACATGTTCAAATATTCACTGGTGTCTAGTGGCACCCTTCACCCTCCAATCCCCATCCTCATACATGTGTACATATTCCATGGTGTCTAGTGGCACTCCCCCGATCCCCATCCCCATACATGTTTAAATATTCATTGGTGTCTTGTGGCACCCTTTGCCCTCCGATCTCCATCCCCATACATGTTTACATATTCCATGGTGTCTAGTGGCACCCTTCGCCCTCTGATCCCCATCCCCATACATGTTTAAATATTCACCAGTGTCTTGTGGCACCCTTCGCCCTCCGATCTCCATCCCCATACATGTGTACATATTCCATGGTGTCTAGTGGCACTCCCCTGATCCCCATCCTCATACATGTTTAAATATTCATTGGTGTCTTGTGGCACCCTTCACCCTCCGATCTCCATCCCCATACATGTGTACATATTCCATGGTGTCTAGTGGCACCCTTCGCCCTCTGATCCCCATCCCCATACATGTTTAAATATTCATTGGTGTCTTTCCCCATACATGTTTAAATATTCATTGGTGTCTTGTGGCACCCTTTGCCCTCCGATCTCCATCCCCATACATGTTTACATATTCCATGGTGTCTAGTGGCACCCTTCGCCCTCTGATCCCCATCCCCATACATGTTTAAATATTCACCAGTGTCTTGTGGCACCCTTCGCCCTCCGATCTCCATCCCCATACATGTTTACATATTCCATGGTGTCTAGTGTCACCTTTCACCCTCCGATCCACATCCCCATACATAGAAACATATTCCATGGTGTCTTGTGGCACGCCCCTGATCCCCATCCCTGTACATGTTTAAAAATTCTTGGTGTCTTGTGGCACCCTTCGCCCTCCGACCCCCATCCCCATAATTTTTACATATTCCATGGTGTCTAGTGGCACCCTTCATCCTCCAATCCCCATCCCCATACATGTAAACATATTCCATGGTGTCTAGTGGCACCCTTCATCCTCCGATTCCCATCCCCATACATGTTTACATATTCAATGGTGTTTAGTGGCACTCTCCCCCACCCTTCGATCCCCATCCCCATACATGTTTACATATTCACTGGTGTCTAGTGCACCTCCCCCACCTCCGATCCCCATCCCCACATGTGTACACATTCACTGGTGTCTAGTGGCACCCTTCGCCCTCCGATCCCCATCCCCATACATGTGTACACATTCACTGGTGTCTAGTGGCACTCTCCTTTGCCCTCCGATCCCCATCCCCATACATGTGTACCTATTCCACGGTGTCTAGTGGCACCCTTTGCCCTCCGATCCCCATCCTCATATATGTTTACATATTCCATGGTGTCTAGTGGCACTCTCCCCCACCCTCCGATCCCCATCCCCATACATGTGTACCTATTCCACGGTGTCTAGTGGCACCTTGCCCTCCGATCCCCATCCCCATACATGTTTACATATTCCATGGTGTCTAGTGGCACTCTCCCCCACCCTCCGATCCCCATCCCCATACATGTGTACCTATTCCACGGTGTCTAGTGGCACTCCCCGATCCCCATCCCCATACATGTTTACATATTAACTGGTGTCTAGTGGCACTCTCCCCCACCCTCCGATCCCCATCCCCATACATGTGTACACATTCACTGGTGTCTAGTGGCACCCTTCGCCCTCCGATCCCCATCCCCATACATGTGTACCTATTCCACGGTGTCTAGTGGCACTCCCCGATCCCCATCCCCATACATGTTTACCTATTTCATGGTGTTTAGTGGCACTCTCCCCCACCCTCCGATCCCCATCCCCATACATGTTTACATATTCCACAGTGTCTAGTGGCACTCCCCCACCCTCCGATCCCCATCCCCATACATGTTTACATATTCTCTGGTGTCTAGTGGCACCCTTTGCCCTCCGATCCCCATCCCCATACATGTGTACATATTCCACGGTGTCTAGTGGCACCCTTTGGCCTCCGATCCCCATCCTCATACATGTTTACATATTCCATGGTGTCTAGTGGCACTCTCCCCACCCTCCGATCCCCATCCCCATACATGTGTACCTATTCCACGGTGTCTAATGGCACTCCCCGATCCCCATCCCCATACATGTGTACCTATTCCACGGTGTCTAGTGGCACCCTTTGCCCTCCGATCCCCATCCTCATATATGTTTACATATTCCATGGTGTCTAGTGGCACTCTCCCCACCCTCCGATCCCCATCCCCATACATGTGTACCTATTCCACGGTGTCTAGTGGCACCCTTCGCCCTCCGATCCCCATCCCCATACATGTGTACCTATTCCACGGTGTCTAGTGGCACTCCCCCGATCCCCATCCCCATACATGTGTACCTATTCCACAGTGTCTAGTGGCACTGCCCCGATCCCCATTCCCATACATGTTTACATATTCCACGGTGTCTAGTGGCACCCTTCGCCCTCCGATCCCCTTCCTCATACATGTTTACATATTCCATGGTGTCTAGTGGCACTCTCCCCACCCTCCGATCCCCATCCCCATACATGTGTACCTATTCCACGGTGTCTAGTGGCACCCTTCGCCCTCCGATCCCCATCCCCATACATGTGTACCTATTCCACGGTGTCTAGTGGCACTCCCCCGATCCCCATCCCCATACATGTGTACCTATTCCACAGTGTCTAGTGGCACTGCCCCGATCCCCATTCCCATACATGTTTACATATTCCACGGTGTCTAATGGCACTCTCCCCCACCCTCCGATCCCCATCCCCATACATGTTTACATATTCCACAGTGTCTAGTGGCACTCCCCCCCCACCCTCCGATCCCCATCCCCATACATGTTTACCTATTCCATGGTGTCTAGTGGCACTCCCCCGATTCCCCATCCCTTTGTGCTCCACTTTTGCCCATTAGTCAACACCTGGCCCTTTTGATCGTTTGCTTGCTGCTCCTGCTGTCTTCGCTGGAATATGCACAGTCACAGAGGACTGTACCTGGCCCCTGGAGAACAGTGGGACCAACAAACCTCTGATCAGAGCTTACAACAGCTCTAACATGCACTGCAGGCTAGTAAATCTCCCACTGCAACATACTGCTCTGATGTAAGCTGCAGGGGAGTCTTGGATTTGTAGTTATAGAAACTGTCAGCCTGGAAGTCAGCAACATCAGTCTGATACAGTCTACTATACTGCAGTAAACAGTAAGTAAAAAAAAAAAATTTGCAAATTGGGACCAGCCCCACACTTGAGTATGGGACTGTTAGTGCTGTCTATCCTCCCTTTAAGGATGGGATCCTTAAGTAAACCAAATAAATATTTTTCAGCATGTAAAAATTTGAACAGAATTCGATTCAGTCTTGGCAGAACTCTTCAACACTTGGCAGTGCCAGCACTGACTTGATTTTGTCCTCTGCATTGCAGCAGAGCAGTATTCAATAGATGCATCAAGAAAATATTTTGATTTGGTTCAAGGGGAAAATTATAAGCTCCAGGCAACTGCAAAGTATCACAGACACCACTCTCTCTCAAGCCTAATTTATGATCTACTTCAAGAAAGAAAACAGTACAAAAATGCCCTTGTCACAGAGACACTTTAAGAGCTGTGGGCTCCCACAAGATGCCCAGTTTAAGAAAGGTCTCCATTTACATGTTGATTTTGAGTTTCAGCCTGAGCTAAATGGAAAGTATCAAACTGCACCAGAGAAGGGAAAAGTCAGACATGAGATTTTCCTCTGAATGAGGATGGGCTCCTTCTTATTCTGGTTTGGGGCTGTCCCTTTCCTTGAAAGGACATCTGGGGTGATTTTGCTTTATTCTCATTCATATTATCAGTGAACACCAGGTGCTGCCAGAAGTGATGTTGGTAGCTCTGCAGGAGGCACACTTCCCTTGGTTAAAAGTAGTCACACCAAATGCCCCAACATTTTGTTTCAGGGACCACGCTGTGGAAGGTGTCCTCTTTTGGATGAGATGTTAAACTGAGGATCCAGTCTTCCCATTTCTGGTGGTCACTTATGTGGACTTTAAAGATTCTATGGCACAGGGTGGCTCCATGGCCCAGCAGAAGCACCACAGGTCTCCATGACAGCAACCTGGGTTTGAAAGTGGACGCAAGAAGTCGATCAGGCGGCCAGGAGGCTGGGAGGAGTGGCAGCGCTACCACCCAGGGGAGGGAGGGAGGCATCCAGGTTTCAGCATTGTAGTGACTCATGCAGTGGGCCATGGGAGGTGTTCTCCCCAGCAGGATGTCACGTGGCTGAGGGACATGCGTGGGATGCACGGACTGCGCCAGGGTGCCAGGGGAGATGGAGGAAGGGGAGAAAATCAGAAAAAAACACTATGTGCACTGATGGTCATGGGTTAGCGCCCATGAGGTTCCTCCCCATGTGGACTCTCCCAAAGAGATGGCGGGGGAGTGGCAGTTGGGACTGGGGGTGCCAGCAATAAGCCTGAAGCAGGTGGAGGACACCACTGGTGGCCAAAAAGCTATATGTAAAAAGATACCATGGCAATGCCGGTGACCTACTTTCCGGACTGAACTTGAGTCGTTGGAGTGCGGGCTGAGGATAACAAGGTAGAGTGTTCCACTGGATGCCCACTTCCTCTGGGGTGTCCACAGGGGGAGCTGTAGCAAAGACTTCCAGTTGTGGGGAGCACCGCTAGCATTGATGTGCCTGCAATCTGCATGCTCATGTCATGACCTACTTGAGCTGCAGCATCCTCAGGGGTTTGGAAAACTGGAAAGGGAAAATCCCCCACCTGGAGCAGTGATGGTTCACACCCTCACTTCCAGGCTCAACACTTGCTGACTCAGGCAGCCTTCCCAATAACCTGAGTGTGAAGTTGCCCTAAGGGACTTGGGGCACCTCAGCGGCCCTGCCATGTGCAGTAAGCCACAGCAGTCAGTTGTAAGGAGGTAAGCCTGGGGAGAAGGTGTGGTGATGGAGCTGTGGGGAAAATGTTGGGTGCCAAAGACCAAGGAGCCAGATGGGAGTAAGAGCAAGCACAAAAGATCCATGACACTTCTCAAAAAAGTTGGGGAATTTCACTGCTGTTCTGACTAAACTTCCCGTTCACTAAAAAGCACTAACAGCTTAATATGGCTCAATATCAGTCAGCTTGATTCTGTAGCCCTCCCCGAGATGAAACTGAAGACTGGAAGATTTTCCTAGGACAGGTCCCAGCTCTCCGCCTTGGTCAACAAAAGTGAATTAATTACATACATTATTCTACGTCCCTTCATTTTCCCTGACCCTCCCTCCACCTTGACAATGGAATTACAATGGCAGCACTCTACTTCTAGCTGGGAGAGCAGGGGACATAATGCCTTCACAACAAATGCTGATACATGGTCAACGGGGGGGGGGGGGCAGCGGGCCTGTATCCTCCTTCCCTAGAAGTCACCCACTTCACCTCCATGTTGCTGTCAGCTCTAAGTCAGCCCCAGTTTTAAATGCTACCCCTCAACTGCCCCCTGCTGGTTCCTGCACTGCACTCCATGAACCATCCTCCCAACCAGCCTCACTGCAGCTAAACCCCTCATCAGCATGCCGCCCCCAAGAGTTTGGAGCAGAACCAGTAGACTGCAGGGTCAGAAAGTCCAGGCCGTCTCAATGTATCCAAAAGGAAAGAGTAGGCCACAGTGTTGAAAGTCTTGGCAAGGTTGACAAAGACAGCTACAGCAGCATGGCCCTGGCCTGTCCCCTTCAAGATGGAGTCAGTGACCTGTAGGAGGAAGGAGACAGATGAGCAGGAATTATGGAAGTCAGACTGGAAGGGGAGAGGAATGTGTGTGTGTGTGTGTGGGGGGGTTTGACAGATGTAGAGTGTTGAGACAGGCCACTTTCTTCTTGGATTTTAACCAGCATGATAGAAGAAAGAGATGGGGTGGTACTTCCCTAGGGAGGAGAAGTCACTCCCTTTGTGAAGGGGGGACTCTGACTTGCTTCCAGGCAAAAGGAACCATACGGAGACGGAAGGAGGGGTGGAGAAGAGCAGCAATTTATTTACTGTTGGATTTCAAAGGTTTCACCAGTAAAGACATACTTAGCTTGTAACAGCTTGTTTCTAAATACTCCCAGGGGAAGGGGAGTAAATGGAACAAGATGCAAACAGTAAAAGTACATTGTGTAAGGTACAGTAACAGTACATTTATTACACTAGAAATGCAAACAGTAAATTTAAAATTAGAAATATATCGTAGTCAGAACTCATCAAACACAAAGCACTGCAAACAGGTAACATTAATAGCCAATAGACTATTAGGATATATCAAAAAGACATTTGTAACTATAACTGAAAATTGCACCATGCCCTTATATAAAACACATGCGAGACCACATTTAGATAATTGCTTGCAGTACTGGAATCCACATCTGAAAAAAGATATTGAGATGTTGGAAAGCATCCAACTTAAAGTGACAAAACCCAGATTAAAAACATGACCTACACAGAAAGACTGAGTGAATTTGGTATGTACTCACTGGGAAACAGAAGACACAGGGGGGACCTACTGCAGCTCTAAAGAGATTCTAGGTGATAAGGTTCTTATGGCCTAAATGGGATTACACTTTAGTGGGAAAGAGGTTACCTTAAAATCTCTTAACAGACAGATGAAAATTAACAAAGCAAATAAAAATACCAGAAATGAGTTCTTTAATGTAAGAGCGGTAAGGGCATGAAACAGACTGCTGCAGCAACTGGTTGACATATCAACATTCCAATTATTCAGAAATGAACTAGATAAGCATTTAATGAGACAAAAAAGGGAAAGGCTTACCCACTAGGAGTGGGAGACAGACTAGGTGAACAAATAGCCTACTTCTGTCTGACAACCCAAGTAATTAGTGCACAGTCACAGTTATGAGGTATAATGCACATTAAGAAACAAGTGTTAAACAGTGCCGGAAGCCATGCAGATAGTAGGAGGATAATAGCACCCAGGTGGAGGGAGAAAAGGGGAGCAACAGCTGATTGTGGGAGTTCTGGGCCCAGATCATCCAGGCCATGGACCTTGGAGCAATTCACAGAGCGCAGCACAGACAGCATGGCAGAAGTGAAGATGGGGAGAAAGAGGTGAGAGGAAGGCAAGGTGGAATTGGAAAGCGGAGGGGAGGGAGGAGTGAGGAACGATAAAGAAAAAGCGGAGGGAGGAGGCAAAGGAAGAGGAGGTATGACTGGAGGAGGAGGGAGTGAGGAGGGGTACAGAGAAAGAGAAGACGGGAGTGTGGCTGGAGGAAGGGAAGGTTGAGGTAAGGAGGGTAGGGAAAGAGTAGGCAGGGTGGGGACAAAGAGGAAAAGGGGGGAGAGAAAGAGCACAAGAGGTGAGGAAATCTTGGCCGGCCCAGAGACTGGGGAGCTCCCATGTTTGAAGACCAGGATTGTTGATTTGGGGGGGGGGTAGGGGAGTGGCAATCCAAAATGGAGTGGATGACCTTCCAGAACTTTGCTGGGAAGGTTTTGAAAGAAATAAGTTCAGATTCCCTGATAGCCTTTGCACTGGCATTCCAAAGCAGCCTGTACCCAAGTCCTCAGGAATGTCAGAGACCTTTTGCTGGGGCTATGCAGTCATGGTCTTTAAATAAGACAATGACCTCTGCAAAGACCCAGGAAAGTTGAGGCCCGCTGATATGTGACGTGACATCCTGGGGAGGGGGGGGGAGCATATCCCCCCCAAATACTGATGACTTTGGGTTGAAAGTAGAAGAGGTCAACATCAATATAAGTGGACACTGAAAAAGAGGACCAGTCAGTAAGAGAAAGAGGAGGCCCAGGTTCATGGACCTGAACAACCTACGACAGATGAACGTCCATATGGCTTTTGGGTGGGGATCTTTTGGATGCAGCAGCCCATATTGTGGTAACTGAAGGTGTCAATATCAGATCCAATTTAGGAAATGTGTTTATTTCCTAGTAAAAACTGTTGATCCGAGTCTAATTATTATTATTTTTTTTAATTGACTCTGTTTTTTACCCTCCTCATGCCGACACCGGGGCATCTCTTCGGTGGACCCACTGGCCTTGCCTCCACCGCCTGAACCTCCTGCCCCACTGAGGAATCAGGTGCTGGGTCCCCTCCCTCTCCTGCTGGCCCCATACGAGAGGAGGTGGACCACAGAGAGTCAAGTCAGGGATCGGGGCTGGCACTGAGCATCCACTTTCACCTCCCCAGCACCGGGTATGTTCCTTGTTTTTTGTGCATTCCCCCAAATGCTGGATGTGTACTGCCCTTCCAGTGCATGACGAGAGTACTCCCACTCCACGTCCGCAGGTCAGCCACCTGAAGTCGCACAGTTATGGTCCCCAACTGCAGTGCATCCAGTCTCCACTGGGTGCCACTAGAATTGTGGGACATGGACCCCCTCCCTCCCAGGAAAGGGAAGCAGTCCATCAGACGCTCAATCCTCTCCTCCCCAACTGGCTCCCCAGGCTCATTCCCAAACCTGGATCACCGGCGTGGTGCGAGGTAAGGCAGATGCCTTAGCCCTCAGCACCACTGGGCTGGCTGCGAGCCAAGTCTAGTTTTTACTTATGAACAACATCGGACAATAATAACAAGTTACAAGACAAATTACAGAAATGGACAAATACATTATATAGAATTCTGTAGTAATACAAATGAATGGCAAGAGAGAGAGAGAAAAAAACAGGTTACTCACTTGTAACAGTAGTTCTAGGAGTGGTATATGTTGTTCATCCACACTTGTTATGTCTCTTTCCCTTTAAATCTTGCCAGATGGTCTAAAAGCTGGCTCCTCCCACCCATCCAGGTGGTATAAGCCACGGCCTCTCCCCAAGATGCCAGATCTTGCCCGCTGGAAGCAGAGGTTGTGTGTCGAAGCCGGGGAGGTTGGGTGGGTTTGTGTGAATGAACAACATATACCACTCCCAGAACTACTGCTACAGGCGAGTAACCTGTTTTTCTAGGATCATGGATATGTTGTTCTATCCACACTTGTTGGCAGACTCCTAGCAGTTCTCCAGGAGGAGGGAGGCAAGGCGCACACCCCCTACTTAGGGAACAGAAACTGGAGTACTGAGGACCCAAAACCAGCATCCCAACGTGATTCTAGGTCGATGTGGTAGTACGTAATGAAGGTGTTTACTGACTTCCAGGTTGCAACCTTGCAGATATCCTGGATAGGGACATCCCTAGAAGCAGCCACTGATGCAGCAGTATGGCAGGTGGAATGAGCTCTTATCCCTATGGGAGGCTCCTTGCCCACCAACCAGTAGCAGAGTTTAATGCAGGATGTAATCCATCTGCCAATCATCCACTTTGCTGCAGGACTGCCAGGTGCGGCTTCAGCGCAGGTGACAAACAGCTGGTGAACCTCTCCCCGAACTTCAGCTGTTTGCTCCTCATATTAAGAGAGCAATCATCTCAGGTCCAAAGTATGGAGCCTGTACTCGGCTTCTGAGGTGTAGTTGGGGTAGTACACCGGCAGAGTCAACAACTGGTTCAGGTGAAACTCCAACACAACCTTTGGAAGGAACTCCGGGTTGGGGCGCAGGACAATCTTGTCCCTGTCGAAGACTAGATAGGGAGACGCAATAGAGAGCACCTGTAGTTCCCAGTCCTTCTGGCTGATGTGATAGCCACCAAGAAGGTGGTCTTCCACAACAGATGTGACATCTCACACCTAAGCAACCATCTGAATGGCTTGCCCATGAGCTTTGCCAGTACCAGCAGTAAATCCCATGGTGGTGGTTCACGCACCGGAGGGGAAATGTGATCAAGGCCTTTAAAGAAATGCCAGATCACCTTCTCCTGTGCCACCGTCTGTGGACCAGCCCGTTCCCAGTAAGCAGAGATGGCTGCCAGGTGCAACTTAAGGGCTGTAGATCGAAGACCTCCTTTGGAGACAGACCAAAGGTAGTCGAGGATGCTAGCCACCGAACAGGACAAGGGGTCCAGGCCCTTGCCCTGACACCAAACGGAGAATCTCTTCCACTTGAAGGCATAGCACTTCCTGGTCGACTCCTTCCTAGATGCCTCAGCTACATTGAGTACATCGTTGGAGAGACCCAAAGCCTGGAACTCTAGTCGCTCGTGAACTAGGATGTCAGGTGCAGGGCCTGAAGGTCCAGGTGGAGTACCTTCCCCTGACCGATGGAGAGCAGGTCCAGGCTTGCTGGAAGACACCTCAGGAGCCTGATGCGGAGGCTAAAGAGATCTGGATACCAGAACTGGTGAGACCAGTCTGGGGCTACCAGAATCACCTGTGCCTTGTCCCTCCTGATCTTGAGGAGCACCTTGTGGATCAAGGGAAGTGGAGGGAAGAGGCCTGGGGTCCACGGCCTTGAGAAGGCATCCCCCTGCAGTGAGCCCTGCTGAGGGGGGCGGGCATGAAACAGCCCCAACTTTGTGTTTTCCCTGGAGGCGAACAGGTCCACCTGAGGGTTGCCCCGCTGGGAGAACAGGCTGTGAACTACCTCTGGATGGAGAGACCGCTTGTGGGATGCCTCGTCCACTCAGCTGAGGGCATCCACCAACTGATTTAGGGTTCCTGCCACATGGATGGCAAGATCATCTGCCTCCAGTCAGCTTACAAAGGTCCAGATGCAGAGAGGTTCCCTGCACAGAGGCCGAGAGTGTGTGTTGCCCTGCTTGTTGAGGTATTACATGGTCGTGGTGTTGTCCATTTGGACTTGAACCACCTGACCCTGAAGGACCAGAGCGAATGCAGTCTGTGCCAGCCAAACTGCTCAGAGCTCCAGCAGATTGATGTGATACCGGGATTTCTCAGGGGTCCAGAGCCTGTGGACTCTGTGATTCTTCCATGTGGATACCCCAGCCCATGAGAGAGGCATCAGTCATCAGGACGACCGTCAGCTCGGGGTGGACAAACGGGATCCCTCCCTGCAGATGTTCCTGGATGGTCCACCACTGGAGGGCATCCAACATCTTCTGCGTCAAAGTGACCAGCTACTTGAAATAACTGTGTCGCTGAGACCACTGGCTGGCCAGCTCCCATTGAAGGAGGCGCATATGCCACCAGGCCCATCGGACCACAGAGGTGCAGGCCGCCATATAACCCAGAAGTTGCAGGAAGTCACAAGCAGGGAGCAACAGCCCAACCAGAAATGATTGGGCAAAGGAGGAGAGAACCTCCACCCTGTCCACTGGGAGCCAGGCACTGGCTCGGCAAGAGTCGAGCTCTGCCCTGATGAAGCAAATCACTTGTGAGAGCACGAGTTCCGACTTGGCCTCATTGACCAGGAGGCCAAGGCTGAGGCTGGTTTGGGGGATCAGATCCCTGGACCTTTTCACCTCCAGTTTGGAGCGACCTGCTATTAGCTAATAGATACATAGACAGTGTCGGCAGATAAGGGCCTATGGCCCACCCAGTCTGCCCATTTGAGCTTGTAAGTTCAGTTTGTTTTCCTAGAAGTCTGTTGCCCCTTACCCCTGACCTCCAGAATTCCTTTATGTCTATCCCATGCATTCTTAAATCCCGTGATTGTTTCAGTCACCACCACTTCCTCTGGCAGGGTGTTCCACTTGTCCACCACCCGTTCTGTGAAGAAATTCTTTCTCATGTTTCCTCCGAATCGTCCTGCCTCCAACTTCATCCCATGCCCTCTAGTCCTGGAACATCTTTTTCGCTTAAAAATAGTGTTTTCCTGCACCCTGTTCCTCCCTGTAAGATACTTGTATGTCTCTATCATATCCCCTCTCTCCTTCCTCTCCTCCAGGGAGTACATGTTCAGTTCCTTCAACCTGTCCTCATAGGACTTGTGATGCAATCCATGCACCATCTTTGTTGCCCTCCTCTGAACCTTCTCTACCCTGTCTATGTCCTTACGTGAGGTACGGTCTCCAGAACTGTACACTGTACTCCAGGTGGGGCCTCACTAGTGTCTTGTATAGCGGAATTATGACCTCCCTTTCCTGCTGGTGATGCCCTGCCTATACATCCCAGCATCCTATTTGCTTTACCTGCTGCCTTGTCACACTGTTTCCTCACCTTGAGGTCATCAGAGATGACAACCCCAAGATCCCTTTCCTGCTTGGTGCATGCTATATCCTCACCCCCAACTGATATATATTGTGCCAGGGTTTTGTGCCCCAGATGCATTATCTTGCACTTCTTGCATTGAATTTCAACTGCCAAACCCTGACCATTCTTCAAGTTTCTGCAGGTCGCTTCTCATTCTGTCTACACCCTCTGGTGTGGCTACTCTGTTACAGAGCTTGTGTCATCAGCGAACAGTGAAATTCTGCCTTCTAGGTCCTGTGCAATGTCACTGATGAAGATGTTGAATAGGACCTGTCCCAGCACTGATCCCTGTGGTACCCCACTGGTCACTCTTCCCTCTGTGGAGTGACAGCCATTTACCACCACCCTCTGTGTCCTGCCACCCAGCCAGTTACCTACCCACCACACTACTGTCCTGCCCACACCCATATTCCCCAGTTTGTGTAATAGTCACAATGTGGCACAGTGTCAAAGGCCTTGCTGAAGTCCAGATAGGCCATGTCCACTGCCCTCCCCTGATCCACCTCCCTAGTCACCCAGTCAAAAAATTCAATGAGGTTGGTCTGACATGACCTCCCCCTGGTGAAACCATGCTGCCTTGGGTCCTGTAGTCCATTGACAACCAGATGTTCCACCAATCTCTCCTTCAGTAGTGCTTCCATGATCTTCCCACTACGACGTGAGGCTGACTGGTCTGTAGTTCCCTGCTTCCTCATTGTTCCCACTTTTGTATAAGGGACTACATCTGCTGTCCTCCAGTCTTTGGGTACCTCCCTGTTTCCAGTGATCGCTAAAGGATAGCCAGAGGTTCAGCCACCACTCTCTTAGTTCTTTAAGGACCCTGGGGTGCACCCCATCTGGCCCCATTGCTTTATCAACTCTTATTACTTCCAGTTCCTTCAGGACCCTTTCTCGTGTAAAGGGACTTGTGTCCATTTCTGCACCATTCTCACCCCTTGTATTCCCTTCAGACCCATTACCCTCCTCCTCTTTAGTAAAGACTGAGCAGAAATACCTGTTCAATATGTCAGCTTTACTGTTGTCATCCTCCACGCAGCCCCATCCTCCCCCTTCAGTCTCACTATCCCTCCCTTTGTCTTTCTTTTTTCACTTATGTACCTGTAAAAGGTTTTGTCCCCTCTACCCACTGATTTTGCAATGTGTTCTTCTGTCTGAGCTTTGGCTTCCCTTACTGACCTCCCTGCCTCCCTTTGCTTCTCCTGGTACTTCTCCCTATCCCTTCTGCCTGTGTCTTTTGTATTGCCTGAATGCAATCTTTTGGCTTTCACTTTCTTTGCTACCTCTTTGAAAACCATAATGGTCTCCTCTTCCTTTTCCTCTTGCTAACCTGCTTAATGCATAATTCTGTTGTTCTTGTAATCCCCATTTTAAATACTACCCACTGTTCCTCAACCCCTGATTCCTGTCCCATTCCCTTAATGCCTCTTTCAAGTATCTCCCCATTTTCCCAAAGTCTACCCCTAAAATCCAGGATACGTGTTTTGTGTGGTTTGGTTCTGCTCTTTCTGTGATTTCAAACCACAATGACTGGTGGTCACTGTTTCCAGGTGCTCCCCCACTGTTACCCCCATCACACTGTCCCTGTTTGAGCACAAGGTCCAGTATTGCTTCTGCCGAGTTGGTTCCATGACCAGTTGCTTGAGGAAGGCACCTGAAGGAGTCCAGGATAAATCTGTCCTAGTTGATGCTGCTGCTGGGATGCTCCAGTCCATGTCTGGAATATTGAAGTCTCCAACCAGTACTACCTCACCTTTGTCTGCCATCCTTTGGATGGCTAGCATCAGCTCCCTATCTGTTTCTTCCTCCTGGGCTGGTGGTCTATAGACCACACCTTAGCGGATGGCTGTCCCCATTTTGCTTTCCAGCTTAACCCACAGTATCTCTCCCCATTTTGTTCCTCCTGGATCTCTGTGGCCTTATGTCATTTTTTCATACAGTGCCACTCCTCCTCCCTTCCTGCCTGCTCTGTCTCTTCTGAATATGTTGTAGCCAGGTATGGCCATCTCCCAGTCGTGGTTATCATTACACCAGGTTTCAGTGATGGCCACAATGTCCAGGTCTGACTGTACCATGACAGCCTCCAGATCTTCCATCTTGTTGCTAAGGCTCCTGGCATTTGCACACGTGGCTTTCCATGATTTGGCCTCCCTAGACTGTTTCACTGTTCTACTCCAGCCCCTTCTTTGGTTGTCATTTATCCCTTGTTCTCCTTGCTGACTGCCCTTCTGCTGAATTTTGCCCCTTTTCTGCTTATCCACCTCTTGGGCACTAATCTCCATCTTCTGCACACTGCTTTGCAGAGATAGCCACTCCTCTGGGTCACTGGTTCCACTGCTAGCTATTGGGGATGAGCAAGTAGGTACCCTCCTTGCTGGCCTGCCACCCCCCTTTGCTAGTTTAAATGCTTGTCAATGTAGCATTTAAACTTATCATTGAGTGCTTGATTCCTCCAGGATGGATGCAGGCCGCCAGGCTTGAACAAACCTCCATCCTCCAGGTGGGTCCCCAGTCACCAATGAATCCAAACCCTTCCTCACAGCACCAGTTCTTCAACCATGAGTTAAAGTTCCTGGTGCATGCACTCTATGTTCTCCTTGCCTCACAGGTAGTACTTCTGAGAAAGTGACAGAAGTAGCTACTTGCTTGAGACCCTCCCCAGTTTCCTAAACTCTTCCTGAACTTCTTTGGCTCCCATTTGCCAGGTCATTAGTACCTAGGTGGATAATGACATCCAGCTCACCCTCCTGTCTTGCCTTCCCAGTGAGCCCCAGGATCTTCCTTCCATCTCCATGCCGTGGCACCTGGTAGGCACCTCACCTCCTGTCCTCCCCTCCTGTGTTCCTAGCTGGATCCCTCTATGATGGAGTCCCCACCAGGATTCGCTTCCTCCTCCCTCTCGGGTCCACTGCTTTCCCCGCTGAGGTCACCTCCTTGGCTAACCTCCACATCCTTTCCTTCCACTTCTTTGGGTACTCTATTTGGTTGTCCTCATTTGCCAGTGTGGCATATGAGTTCTTGAGTGGAATAGGATCTGGGATGTGCCTCTGCCTGACTGCTCTAACCTCCCTGAGCCCACTGTGATCCAAGTGCTCCTCGCTCTCGGCATCCTTTGAGGCAGTTGCATTGACTGGGTGGTCCCTGGATAGGGGTGATGGTACTCCTGACCCAGTTTACTTCTGCTCTGAGTCTGGCTACCTCATCCCGCAGTCCAGAGAGATGCATGCAGATAGGCAGCACCTCAGTGTCCAGAAAGTCTGCCTTTATGGCTGCCCCACAGCCACTGCATTGCACCACTCCCCACATTATACTGCAATTCCACTACTTGTCTGCTACTGAAGCTCTCCTAGTTCCCTTTTTATTAATTTACTGTACTAAAAATCCTGCCACTGATCCTCAGATATATTTTTTTTTTTTAAAGAAAAAGAAACCAATAAATAAATAAATGAGTCAAAACACTTGTGCTGAGGGTGGGCTTCTTCCTTCTTATGCCCCTCCTACTTCACACCCCTTACTATACCCTGTGTTTAGCTCCTGTCAATCAGATTTAACAGGGCATATAATTAAAAGTTGGGGGAAGGGGAAGGAGGGGGAAAATTTGCAGCAATTAAAGACAGCACAGAATTACACCACCACTATGTTTTAAATTCTCAACAGCCCAAAAACAATTATAAGTAAAGACAACAAAGAAAGTATAGTGTCACTAAAAGCCCACAATCTAAGTTTAAAAGAAAAATAGCAATTACCAGTTACTCTAAAGCATTGAATTGAATATGTTTCCTTCCTTCCCCTTCTGGCTTCTTCTGAGAAAATCAAAATCTGCTTGTTACTTTAACTCTGACTAAGCCCCACCTCCAGTTATCACGTAGCTGAGGTCAGAGGCCAGACAATTAACACCCTTCACCCAACTACAGGGCAGTCAGACAAGCCAAGATAAAATTTGCAGCAATTAAAGACAGCACAGAATTACACCACCACTATGTTTTAAATTCTCAACAGCCCAAAACAGTTATAAGTAAAGACAACAAAGAAAGTATAGTGTCACTAAAAGCCCACAATCTAAGTTTAAAAGAAAAATTGCAATTACCAGTTACTCTAAAGCACTGAATTGAATATGTTTCCTTCCTTCCCCTTCTGGCTTCTTCTGATCACTGAGGTAAGGGTACACTCTGACCCCTCGATGTCGAAGATGGGCCGCCACCCCTGCTATGCAGTTGGTGAAGACCCTGGGGGCTGATGACAGGCTGAACGGCATGGCTTGGAACTTGTA
This sequence comes from Neoceratodus forsteri, assembly GCA_016271365.2. Taxonomy (NCBI): domain Eukaryota; kingdom Metazoa; phylum Chordata; order Ceratodontiformes; family Ceratodontidae; genus Neoceratodus; species Neoceratodus forsteri. The sequence continues at coordinate 936,771,335 of CM028130.1, forward strand.
GAGAGTTCCCTCCACCCTGAAGCAGAGGAACCTTCGGTGGGACGGACTGATCGGGACATGGAAGAACACATCCGGTAGATCCAGTGAGCAGAACCACATGTTCTGCTTGAGAGATGGTATGATCTGGAACAGAGTTACCATCCGAAAGGTGCGAGACCAGAGAAACTGATTCAGGTTGTACAGATCGAGAATGGGGCACCAGCCCCCATCCGTTTCGGGACTAGGAAGTACCTGGAAATGAACCCTGGGTTGACAGGGGATCTGCAACTCTGACCACTACCTCCTTGCAGAGGAGTTGGGCAAGTAGTCTTTGACAGCCAATTAAGTATGGGCAAATACATTTTCCTCCCATGCTGTTTGAATTCCAGAGGCAGACCATTTCCAAGACCCACCTGTCCATTGTGACAGTGGAACAGGCGGAAAGGAAGTGGTGGAGTCAGCTCCCCACAGCAGGACACAGAGTGGTCGAGACGGGCATGGGGGTGGCTGTCCCATCCCATCACTGCACAGGCTTGGAAGATGAAGGGCTAGCGGAGGGGCCGCTGGGACCTTTCCCTCCAGGCTTACAGTTTGCCGAAGCCCTGGACTTGGACCAAGGGTGCCAAGTTTGAGCCTGTTGCTGCTGCCCAGATTGATACTGGGACTGCTTGGCTGCAGGGGCAGAAGGCCGAAAGGGATTCTTCTTCGGCTTCTTAGAACCCTGGGATTCTTTCTGGGTGGAAGTATCGGAGTCCAAGGTGGCACTGGACTTCTTGATATGCTGGAGGTGACCATCGACTCCTGGACCAAACTAATCAGTACACAGGAAAGGAACATCTGCCAGTTTGTGCTGGGTATCTGCCGTAATGGTTGAGACCCTTAGCAGGTCCTGTGATGCATGGCGACTGTGGCAGCCACTGAATGGGCACATAAATCCCTGATGTCCAGGGCCATCCGGAGTTGCTGTTTGGCAACAACCTGACCCTGGTCATGGACCTGCTTGACTGTGGTCTGAAGGTCCACGGGGAGATGAGGAAGCACCTCATCCAGAGAGCCCAAGAGGACATGACAGAAGTGTGCCATAATGACGGCCAAGCTCGCCTGTCAGAGACCAAACGAGGAGGCAGCATAGACCTTTCTGGCTGAATAGTCCAACATTTTGGACTCTTTGTCCAGAGGTCTATCCATATCTCCTGAGTTGCTTGAGCGCCAAAACACAGACTCGGTCACCAACCCCTCAGCTGAGGGATGCTGTGTAAACCCTGAAGGGGAGTTGATGGGAACTGCATACTTGCAGGCAATATGAGCCGAAAGTGCATGGCAGAAGGCTGGATGCTGCCAACGCACCAAGGCTGGGCCAACTATGGCTTCAGCCACTGGGAAGGCCTCAGATGGAGAATACCCTTTCCTGAGGATATCGGTCAGGGGGTACTCGGCCTGTTTTTCAACAGGCTCCAAGGGTATCCCCGTGGATTCGGAGATGAGATGAGATGGAGAATGCCCAGGAAGGACATGGGACCTTCCTCTGTTGACAGACTCATGGAATTGTCATCACACAGATGCGAATTCAGGTCCGATTTCTCAGACCCTGAGTCTGGATAAAGTGGCTGACCACTAGAATTACTTTTGACCCGCTGCAGATGGTTGGGAGTGAGGCTGACAAACAGCCTGCATGGGAGGCCCTGAATGGGCCAAGACTCCTTGGCAGGAGCCCCTAAACGAAGCTGCTTAGGTGGCAGCTCCACCAGAATAGGTGGAGAGGCCAGCTTTGGCTGAGCCGGGACGGTCTTCACCGGCTCCGCAGGCGGAGAGGGTGGTGTTGACTGGCTCCGAAGGAGTCGGCGTCGGCTTGGAAGGTGACACCCAAGTGATGGTCGGAGTAGAAGCCAGGGTTGACTTCAGACTGGACAGCATGAGCTGTTGCCACATAAGGTCCTTGTAGCAACGATGCAACTTGCATCAAAGCCTCTCCTCATCCGAGGAGGACAAAGACGAATGGTGGCTTCGCCTCTTTTTGGATTCCCACTTATGCGACTTCCTCAGCCTGTCGGTCGATGGTATCCAAAACTTTAACCTAGATCACCAGGGGTGCTTGGAAGGAGCCGTGGAGAACCGCGGCTCCTCCAGGTCAGGGACAGTGACCACGGGTGGAGTCTCAGCAGGCCAGAGTCCTAAACAAAGAATTGCTGGCCTCATCAGGTGACGACGGGTCGACGGGGTTGATTACAATTTCAACCTGGTCATTGTCCCGCATCTGAGCTGACTGGCTGAGGTCGCAGTTTCAACCAAAGTCATGAAGAAAGTCTCCTGGGACCAAGATCTCTCTGTCTCAAGAGCGTCAACGATGCAAAGAATCTTCTTTCGATCCTCTGCTCTTCTTGCGGGACTGGGAGGAGTGTGAACTGGATGGGCCCCTCTCCTTTCGTCGGGAGAGACTGGCACATCTCCTTGAAGGATCCGGAGAAGGAAGTGCCCAGATTGAGTGGGACAAAGACCAAGATTGAAGAGGATTGTTCAGCGGCACGAGCCTCCTCCTCCTCCTCGAAGGCCTTCATCTGCTCCAGTTGTTCAGCGGATCCCACAGCCGCGGAAACCACTTGATGGACATCTTTAGATTTGACTAGCAGTTGCCATTTTTCCAGAAGTCCAAGTTGCAAACATGCAAGACGATCATCCAAAACTGTGGGATGAAAGACACAACAAGATTCGCAGGCCTTGGGGTCATGCGCATGGCCTAGGTAGTATTTACACATGGCATGCAGATCTGTATGGGACATCTTCTGCCCACAGGGACATCGGTGGAAAATGAGTGAGGACTTGTCCTCCATCATAGTCGCTATCGCGAAATTATGCAGGCAAACTCTAACGAGTTTGATTTTCGGTAAACTAGCCAAAGGATTAAGTTACAGGGCCTACTCAACGCGGGAGCGTAAGGAGGTAACCTGAATCTTCCAGTGGAAAGGAAGATCTGGCATCATGGGGTAGAGCTGAGGCTTATACCACTTGGGTGGGTAGGCGGAGCCAGCTTTTACACCTTCTGGCAAGATTTAAAGGGAAAGGGACATGCCAACAAATGTGGATAGAACAACATATCCACGAACCTAGAAAATTTGTTTTCCTTATGTGGGACTCAAAAAGTAAAGGCAGAATACACACCTGAATATAATCATAATAAAAGAGCAAGACCAGCTGGCCCATCGGCGCAGCGGTTGGATTTCCGCCTGCGACGCCAGTGACCTGGGTTCGGGAACGTGCCCGGGCCGCTGGAAGGTCAGCCGGGAGGAGAAGGCTTGAGCGTCCCAAGGACAGCTTGTCTTCTCCTGGGAGGAAGGGGAGATTGCCTCTTAGCACTTGACTGACCCCAGATGGAGGTCTGGGGTACAGCAAGCACCGAGACAGGAATGTAGTGGGAGGAAGTCGAGGACATCAGCGCTAGGCACCTTGACGTTAGGGCAATCGCGAGGACCAATAATAAAATGGGAAAAATCCTCTCCAGGCTCCGGGTAGACAGATCCCCTGGGGCAGACCCTTCATTGCTCCCAGCTGCCTGGCCAGTCCTGGTCCAGATTAAACTAGAAGTGTTTGGGGTGTCGCTGCCCTAACTTGTCCCCGCCCGGGGGGGTAGAACTGCGGCTCCATGGGGGATAACGGGACGGTTCAGGTAGGTGGCTGTGGTGAGGGCAGACTCCATTGAGGATCCTGAAGATGCGGTGCCTGGAGAGACGGGATGAGGGCTAAGTAGAGATTTCAATAAAAAAAAAAAAATAAAAAATAAAAACCATTAACAGAATGGGATCAACAGCAGCCCAGTGGTGCGAAAGGCTGAGGTGCTGGGCCCCTCACATCATAACATGCAGGCAACCCCCGTTCAGGAACAACCTCGGGTTGGCGGGGGAGGGGGGATAGGATCAAGCGTCCAACAGACAGCTCTCCTCTCCCACGGTGGGGAGACATGCTGACTCAGCCCTTGGCTACCACCAGGTGGAGGCCTGGGAGTAGCACCTCTGCGGAGATGACATAAATGGGAGGGGTTTCTGTTCCGTAGTGTGTGTGTGCACCTCTACATGCATATGCTTACATGCCATGGTGGCATGGGAACCAGGAAAGAAAATGGAAAAGTTCATCGCAGGCTACATGAAGTCCCGCCAACCTACCCTAGCCCCCATACCACAACATGGACCCCCAGCCCATCACTAGATGAGAATCACTGGGTGGGGGAGGATGGCCCTCCCCTCCCCTTCCCTGCCTCGAGAGGCAACCTGTGGGTGTCTTCGGGTTAGGTGAGTCCGGGGAAGGTAGGTGCTGTACAGAGGAGTGGGGACAGGGCTGGGAGCCTGCCTGCAATGACCACAAGGCAAAAAGCTTTATGGAACAAAAAAAAAAATGAGATCAATACATATTTTTCCCCTGTTCTATTTTTCCCCCGAGACCCTCTTGGCTTGTACCTCCTTTGACCTCTCCCAGCACCATCTCCCATCCCACGAGGCTCCTCTTACTGGTCTCCTGGATTCTATGGGCTACCTGTGACACACCATTGTGTTGTTCCCTTGGTTTGCTCCTTCAGGTTGGGATTTTACCATCCAGTACTCAATGATATTGCCCTACAGCCCCCTAAGGTGGAGTTGTAACCCTGATACCCAAGGAGCTGGCAGAGGAAGCCCAGTGATGGACCAGGGGGGCAGGCAGGGTATTGTCTGCCCATCCAGTGCCATTTTGTACCTTAAAGCCCTCCCACTGAGATGGGCTGGATGCAACAACACACATGTACTCCACTCCTCACACTATACACGTGCTTCCCCTGCACCACCACCACCTGTGTTCACCTAAGTGGTGGTAAAGCAGTGGATCCACAGACTCCCCAGAGGAGGACGAGACCATCCAATGGGACACTCAGTCCTTCTACCCCTGGCCAGCCCTCTGATCGTAGCTTATTCCTGAAGCTGGGTCGTCGGTGTTGCAAGCGGTAGCACCACAGCTGTGATGTCAGGCCGGTGGAAATATTATATTTTATAAATGATAGTTAAGTGCTTCACAATTACCATACAACTCAACCCTGAACAACCACTAAATAAAACGCACCTTCATCTTCAGAGTCTGCAGCTTCGAGCTCAGTGGAGTCACAATCTTCATCCTCCTGCTGCACCTCGGCAGTGTTAGGTGATCTCTGAACCTGACTCCCACTCGCCTGAGTTCTCCTAGCAGGGAAACAAAAAACAATCAGGATTCAGAATACTAAAGCAATGGGGTTTTGGAAAATAAATGGAAAAACAAATATCAGGCAGGTTGGTCTGTCGGCGCAACGATAGCACTACTGCTCGCAATGGCAGTAACCCATGTTTGAGAACAAGAATTGGTTATCTGGGGCTGGCCGTGGGAAGGAGGATTTAGCATCCCTTGGATAGCTCTCCTCCCTCAAGGTTGGGGGAAGGGATCCTGCTTCTTACCACTTGACTGCCAGATAGCAGAGGCCAAGTGGTAGCACTGGCAAGAGTGATAAGGTGGACAGGACTGTCAGCTGGTACTGCCACATAGGCATACTGATGCACACATGTGGACATATCACTACATGCTGACGCCATGGAAAGGAAATCATGGAGGAAAATGCCCCAGCCTGCTCAGCACTCCCCAAAGGTACTGTATGAACAATGTAGCGGGCCACCCACCTATGAGGTTCTGTGTAAATTGTGGTTAACTGGTAACTCCACGAGATTGGTAACAGGGCTAGGGGTGCTGCCGGGACCAAGTGACAAAGGAGGGAAATAAATGAAAAAAATATTAGGACCTAGTTCTATCCACAGCTAGCAAAGGGACAAGCAAGACAGCAGGTCACCGGAGGTCGAGAGGGCCTACAGTAGTAGCCCTCCCCCGCCCCCCCCCCGAATCCCAAAACATTGCTTCAGCTAGCAAAGGGACAAGCAAGAGGCGCAGGTCTCCGGAGGTCATGAGGGACTACAGGAGTAGCCCTCCCCCACCCCCCTGAATCCCAAAACGTTGCTTCAGGTACAAGCATTACTCGGCTGCACACAAGGAGGATCTCTGTGTTTGGCGCCATTTTTACTTTTCAAAAAATGGACCAAACTGTTTAAGTAACGCCTTTAACTTTAATTAGCACTGCCTTTTAGTCACCACACATATGGAGACAGTTTTTGGTACTGAATTCTTTCTCTGCATACTTGTACTTATTTTAGCAACTAAGAGGTTACCTTAAGTAAGAAATTACAGCCGTTATTCTCACTTATTCTGTGTCTCTCCCTGCAAACTGTATTCCCTGCAAAGTATGTTATTGTTCTCATTTATTCTGTGTCTCTCACTGCAAACTGTATTCCCTGCAAAGCGTGTTTTCCACTGCTAAAACTGAATTCCCTGCAAAGCGTGTTTTTTCCGTTTCCACTGCTAAGCTGTAGTGTTCTGCCCCTTGAAAAGAAAAAAAAACAAAAAAAAACTGAAGCCTCTCCTCAATCGTTGACTATTTCTCCAGCCAGGCTCTAATTTAAATCCTGCGGGCCCTAGATCCTCCCCCTCTACCCACAGGTACTGCCACGTTATAAAAGAACTCACTGACTCCTTGTGTCTTCCACAGCTAGCAAAGGGACAAGCAAGATGGCAGGTCACCGAAGGTCGTGAGGGACTACAGGAGTAGCCCTTCCCCGCCCCCCCCGAATCCCAAAATGTTGCTTCAGGTACAAGCATTACTCGGCTGCACATGAGGAGGATCTCTGTGTTATTCCTGCCGATGCAGAGCGTCGGCTCCCTGCCGCCACCACCCTTGGTGGGCTGAGAACTATACAGAGTAGGGGAATCCTGCCCACTCACCTTTTTTCACCAATCAGCCAGTTTTCCAATCTGCAGGCTATATTTCCCCACCTATGATCTCATCCCCAAATTGTTAAAGCTATAGCTACTCCTCTCCAGACCACCATGCTCCTGCCCACATTCCTCACTATCACTCTGCTGCTCTCTTTTCCTTCCTATGTGAAGTGGACCATCATGATCGCATTCCATCTTCAAGCAGTTTGGCACTCACCCTCTAGCTCTCCCTCTCCAGCTTACTCTTGAGTGATGAGCGTGCACAATGTGGCTGGTGCCCTGTTGCCCTCACCCCCACCACAACAAAAACTTAACCATAAACTTCCCCACTTTCACCCTCTCTATCAGTCTTCATCCTTATGGGCAAATGACTCTCTGAGCCCTCTCTCTCTGCTTCCCCCCCGTTGTATCCTCCTCCGCACCCTATCCCCTTCCCCACTTTCTCCTCCTCCCGTCTGCCCCCAAACCCTGAAACTCCCGATACCCACATTCCATCCTGCCAAGGGGTTTATGCTGCGAAAATGTCATCAACTATATATTCAAACAAGAAACAACTGTCTCAGGTCCCTTGTCCTGCTACTACTCCTGACCAGAAATGTCCACCCTAATCCTGGCCCACCGACCGCCCCACAGTCCAGCCCCATCCCACCCAGAGGATTGCGCATTGCCTCTCTTAACATCTGCAGCCTTCAAAAAAAATGGGACCCCTTTCAGGGGTGGGTACTCCAGCACCACCCTGACATCACTGCACTGGGGGAAACCTGGCTCTCCACTTCTGTACCAGACTCTGCTGTTAACCTCCCTGGGTACCTCCTCTATCGCTCCGATAGAGTGGGCAAGCGAGGGGGCGGCTGCGCTCTCTATCTTAAGGACTCGCTGGCACACCAACTACTCCCTCTGCCACACCTACACTCGAGGGCACAGGCTCTTACACTAAAATTACCTCTAGGCAGGTCTACTTCCCCTCTCCTACTCACCATTGTCTACCTTCCGCCCAAGGAACACAAACTAGCCTTCCAGGACATTCTGTCCTATCTCTCCACTCTTCCCCCTCAACATGAAAAAATAGTTATGGGTGACTTCAACATAAATTGGTTGACAAAGACAGCTGCCCCATACATTGACGATGCCACAGCAATTGGCCTCACTCAGGTTGTCGCCTCCCCCACACGGGTAAACACCCGTACAGGGACATCCTCCCTCCTGGATCTGGTTTTCACAAACCACCCCCATAGAATAATCAACACCCTGGTACTCCCCAACGCTCTAAGTGATCATTCTCCTGTACTTTGCACTTGGTCCTGCATTGCCCCCAAAACCACCCCCAAAATTACCTCACAACGCAAACTTGGCCCTGGCAAACTCTCCATGCTCAAGGCCCACCTCAGAAACTGGGACTGGACACCCCTCGTTAACACCCTAGACCCTGATTGTGCGCTTGACCTATTTATCTCCACTTTCAATGGTATCTGTGATATATTCGCCCTCCCTTACCAACAGAATGTCCAAAGGAAACCAGGTCCCCTGGTTCTCTGATCACCTCCTGGACCTAATGCGACAGCGTGATTCCCTCTGGCACATTGCTAACGAGACCCAACGGCCTGTTGATAGGCAACGGTTTAGGGAGGTCCACAAAAAATGTAAATGGGCACTACGCACTGCCAAAGCGGACTACTACAAAGCGTCCTTAACATCTACCTGGGGAGATGGGCGCAAATTCTGGAATAATATTAAGGAACTCTGCGGTAAAGTCCCAAACCTGCCTCCAGACCAAACAGAAATAGACGGCAACATCTCCACGGACCCCCTCAGTATAGCCTCAACCCTAAACTCCGCTTTCACTAATCTCAACCACGTCCTCCCCCCTAATTTCTTTGATCTCCTGTCTGTCCAGGCCCACACCCCTCCGACCCACGCTCCGCCCTTACATCTGCGTGTCCTCACCCCTGAGGCTGCCAGACCCTACCTAGCCAAAGCCCTTAGCCACTCACACCACTGTTGTGACTCCCTAGACCCGAGACTTCTTCGCCTTACTCTCCGGAAAGTCCTTTACCGGCTCACTCATATTCTGAATCGCTCCCTCTGTCAAGGGAAATTCCCCTCCCACTGGAAACTGGCCTCCATCACCCCTATCTATAAGAATGGGGAACGCACCTCCACTAACAACTACCGCCCTATCTCCATTCTCTCCCCCGTTATCTAAAGCCTTAGAGTGTACTGTCGCCGATCAAATCACTGACCACCTCACAAAATACAATCTTCTCTGCAACCAACAACATGGCTTCCGTTAGGGGCATAGCACAACCACTGCCCTCCTCGATTTCACCTTGCATGTCCACTCCGCCTTAGATCGGGGCCACCTCACAGGAGCCATCTTCGTGGACCTCTCTAAAGCTTCTGAAACAGTCAACCATGCCCTTCTACTGAGCACACTCTCCTCCAGTGGCTTTTCCAAAGACACTCTAAACTGGTTCACCAGCTATCTGTCAGATAGAACACAACAGGTCAAGGTAGGCTCTGTCCTGTCCCCTAGCTTCCCTGTCCGCTCCGGTGTTCCACAGGGGTCAAATCTTGGACCTCTACTTTTCAGCCTATATCTTAACTCCCTCCCATCGGCCGTCTCTGGCAGCCTGCTCCTCTACGCGGACGATGCCGTCCTGTACGCCTCCGATCCCGACCCCCTTAAACTCCACCAAACACTCCAACATTGTTTCCACGAATCAGAACATTCGTTCACCACCCAGCGACTAATAATCAACTACAAGAAAACAAAAGTCATGATCTTCTCACATCCACAGAACCCCCTTAAGAACCTCTGTCCCCCATTTCTCACTGTCAACCACACCCTTCGAGAGCAAGTTAACAACTTTAAATACCTAGGGATCACACTAGACCCTGCCCTCAACTGTAAGCAACATATTCTCCACCTAGTGTTGCTGCCCTTAACCCGAGATTAGGTGTGCTTTATCTGTACAAACATTGCCTCACCCCCAAGGCTCTACGGCTTGCCATAAATTCCTCTGTCCTCTCCCTCCTGGACTATGGTATTACTATATACAGTGCTGCCCCCACTTCTGCACTAAACAGACTCTGCCTCGTACTAAACAAAGCCTGCTGTCTCATCCTCGGGTGTGATCGTTTCACACACACCTGTTCACTCTACAGCACCACTAAATGTCTAAAATTAGACAGCAGAATCAGGTATCACACCTGTCTAATGACAAAAAAGATAGTACTAGGTCTCGCCCCTTCCACTCTCTCCACAATTATTCGCCCAGCATCACCAGTCAGATCCACACGTAACTCGGACAAACCGTTACTTTGGGCACCCCGCTCTCGAACCTCCCAATTTCAAAGAACCTTCAGCTACCAAGCCCCTTACTGCACTAGCTCTCTCCCAAGCCATATAACCAATGAAATAAGGCTTGGCCCTTTTAAATCTAGACTAAGGGAGCACCTCCAGGAATCTAACATATGTGATTGCCCCAGACACCTTCCAGCAGTACCTTGTCCTATATTTGCACCTAACTAACTGCTTCCGATCCCGGTGACTAAATCCCACCTATATTTCTATATGACTATCACTGTTACAGAACAGCTGCAACTCTATGGCTGAGATAAAATGCTGATTCATTTACTATCCTTGATTGTAAGCCTCCTACTGAACAACATTGTATTCCAATGCCTGTCAAGTAATGTAATGTAACGTATTGTAATATGTATTGTAATATACTGTCATCTTTGTAACAAATGTTGCCCTGTACCTTAATGTATGACGTAGAACCTTTGTAAATGAGTCTTCAATTCAAAGGTCTTTCTGAATATCTCAATAAATAAATAAATAAATAAATAGTAGGTAGAGGAGAACCTGTTCAGATGAAACCAGAACCACCCAGAACCCATGCCATTTTTCTCTTATAGAACCTTATCAGAACCATTTTCAGGTTCAGCTAATTTTTAAAATATTGATTTTGGAGCTCAATATATTGGAAAGCATATATTTATCTAGTAAAAAGGTTGGTGGAGCTAGGAAGACCCAAAAGGAGGCTGCAGGTACTGTAGTGCCGTTCCTTCAATGACAATATCTTAAGGGCAGACAATGATGGTTAGCTCAGTTTTTGTACTTTAAACTAAAAGGTTCTGCAAGTTCTGATATAGCTCAGATAACTATCAGAACCCGTTATGTCTTATCAAAACTTTTTATAACCTCAGAACGGTTTGTGATTCCCCCATCCCTATTTTGTAGTTCAAGACTCTCAGATTTGTTTCCCTTTCTGTTCTCTAACCACACTCTTACAGGCTACTGGTACGTGGCCAACAACCACTGAATGTCCCTGTGCTCTAGTCTAAAATCTGTGGGTGACTGGGCTCTTTCTGTTATGGCCTTGGTCCTTTGGATGTCCCTCCAGCCACGTGTCCACTGTGTCACCTCAGACTGCCACTGTAGGATGGAGGCCTGCAAGTGAATTCTGAATAAGCTAACCCTGTCCCATTACTTTGAGCAAGCGTCATTTCTGACTCTGTTGTTTATTATTGCACTTATCAAGCTACATTATTCTGTGTTATCTAACCATGTTATCTAACCGGTGTGGGCAGGTTGCAGGCCATCAGGCTTACCTGAGGGTGCCGCACCACCAAACGAGGGTTGGCGCTTACCAACTAGTCAAATGACTCCCCCTCCCCCCCCCTTCGGAGGAGTTGACTGCTGGAAGGTACATTGATCCCTCAGTCCACAAAGTAAGGCCCTTCGTAGGGAAAGGGTTTGCAGAGGTCTGAGGTTGACCTGGTGAGACTCCCGAGCTGCGCATGTCAATCCCATCTGTGGTATGGTTTACTGTTCAATAAACGTATGGCTGTGCCCATTTCCATCATGACATGCGTGTATAGTGGTTTTTCCAGGGAAAGGGGAATGTAGGAAACTATTAAAGTGCTTTAAGTTTTAGAAAGGCAATATGATAAATTATTAAATGGATGGTCAAAATCTTCAAATCCTATTGACCAAGACACATTTATCAAGGATGATGTCTCAGTACATACTCTAGCTGTGAAAGTAGCAGTTCCTGCCATAAATCAACAAGCAGGTTGTGCCAGCAGTCATTTAAAATTATTTATTGAATTTTGATGACCGAGTAGGCCCACTGGGCCCCGGAGGTCCCTTTTTCAGGGGCGACCCGGGAAGTAACAGTACATGAAATAGAAGACAATGGTACAATAACAGGCTGAGGATTTACAGTAAGCAACAGCTTTCAGATCCATGAGGCATAGCTTTCTTACCTATGGGTTGTAAATGTCTAACTACTTATTCTATTGTGCATTTGTTCATGCTACAGAGACATACAAAGTAATGAGAGAGCACAGTGAGTTCATTAGGTAACATACCTCTAAGAGTCATAGGATATTTTCTATGAACGTGAGGTGGGGTAAGTGCTAACTGTTCAGTGGGTAGATATTAAGTATGGTAGAGAGAGCTGATGCAGGGTCATTATTGTAGGATTAGGTACCGTAGCATAGGCATTTACTCATTGACAGCAGGTAGGTCTTGAGTCTAGTGCGGAAGCACGGTACCGATGGGGTTTCGCGCATCTCGAAAGGAAGGTTATTCCAAAGGGAGGGGGCAGCGTGTGCAAAGGATTTGCAACCTGCCTTGGTCCTGACTTAGGGACCTCTAGTAGCGTTTGGCCAGAGGACCTGAGGTTACGCACATTTCTTTTTCCTGTAAGGAGTCCATCGAGGCTCGGGGGAGGCATTGGGCTGATTAGTTTTTTCGCCAGACAGAGTACAGGGTACCTGAGCCGAGCTTCAAAGGATGGCCAATTGAGCCTCGCTAGGGCCTCACAGTGGTGGCTCCTTGAGTGGGATGAGGAGGCAAAGCAGACTACCTTATGGTATAATGTCTGTAGTCTACCATATTCCAGTTTAGCGACACCCTGAAGGACCGGGGCAGCATATGTTAGCGTTGGGAGTAGGATACTAGAAGCTATTACAGTCCTAGCTTCGGGAGTCAGCTGTTCCTTGAGCCAATACAGTAATCCGAGTTTGGTATGGATTACTTTGGTAACTTGGTCTACATGTTGCTTGAAAGTGAGACTTTGGTCGAGGGTAAGGCCAAGGTACTTTGTCAAGGAGACCACTTCCAGTTTGTTGCCCTCCAGGGACGTAATTTGGAGTGATTGTGATCTGTCTAGTCCAAGAGTTTTAGGGCCAAACAACATGGCTTTGGTCTTATTGGTATTTAAGACCATTTTGTTCATGGTGAGCCATTCTCCATGACACGGATATCCTTTTGGAGGGATGGGCCTAGGTCGTCCAGGTTGTCAGAGGCTTTGTAAATAACAGCATCATCCGCATATTGGATTACCTTGCTGTTCCCACAGTGACTGTGCATTTCATTAACAAATAGTGAGAACATTAGGGGCCCTAGTATCGACCCTTGTGGGACACCCTCCTTTAGGGATTGTGGTTTGGAAAGTTTATCTTGCCACCTGACTCTTTGGGTGCGACCTGAAAGGTAGCTTTCCACCCATTTAAGGGTATAGGTATCCAGGCCTATGTGGAGGAGTTTGTGGAGCAGAAGTCTGTGATCCACAAGGTCGAAGGCCTTGGAGAGGTCTACAAAAACCACTCCTATGTTGGATCCGGAGTCTATTTCTCGAAGAACATCAGTAGAGATCTTTGTTAAGGCTGTATCAGTCCCATGTTTGGCTCTGAAGCCGTGTTGTGACGGGGACATCACCATGTGTGTCTCAAGGTATTCCCTAAGTTGGGTGTATACTAGTTTCTCCTGTATTTTTGCCAGGGTACACAGCAGTGAGATAGGCCTGTAGTTCTCCATAGGTTCCACTGTTTTTACAACGCAAACTGCCATGGTGCTGTTCTCAAACAGGTTCACTCCTTTAAATATCTGGGAATCACCATAGACAGCAACCAGTCCTATGGCATCCACATAGCGTCGCCAAAGCTGCAAACACATGCACTGATTTCCTTTACAGGCACAGGCAATGCCTTACCTCGGATGATTTAAGGATAGCAGTACAGAGCTCGGTGGTCTTGCTAATCGACTATGGTCTGATTATTTATGGCTCTGCAACTGACACAGCCCTCAGGTGCTTATCCTTGGCTCTAAACAAAGCCTGCCGACTCATCACAGGATTCCACCGTCTCACCCATACGTGTGACCTCTATGCCCAAACAGGGTGGCTCCAGTTGTCAAACCGTATCGAGTACCAAACGTGCATAATGGCTAAGAAAATTATGCTACATCTTGCTCCCCCAGAGTCCAAGCTCTTCTCCATACAGCATGCAACCCCCGCCTCACCAGGGATTCAGAAAATCAAATGCTGCACATTTCTCAGTGCCACACCACGCAAGGCCAAACATCCTTTGCACACTGAGCTCTGAGCTGGATTAATGGACTCAACAAAGACATCTCCTCTCTGCAAAAACTAGGCCCATTCAAAGCCAACCTTCGTCTCCACCTAGCTGCCTCCAGCTCCTGCGACTGTCCCTCATAATCTGATCTCCTTCTCATCACTTACTACTCCTACCCCCTCTCTCCCTCATCCTACAACCTACCCTTCCCTCCCATTTTGCCCCCAACCCCATGCACTTTCTTGAGGCCTGACAAATGCTCACGAATGCACCTCTCTTTCTGTGTCCATTCCAAGCCTAGAATACCTCTGTCTACCCTGCCCCCTCTGGTACCCACTTTCCCAAAATGTAATGTATTTCAGCTGCTTAAAAATGTTTGTACACCATTTCTGCATTGTTACTCAATTCTATGAAATGTTTGTACTGTACCTCAATTGACGTGGAACCTTTGTAAAAGAGCCTTGGCTCAAAGGTACTTGTAATCCTAGACTCTAGTAAATAAATAAATACACTCCAAGGTGTGCAACATGATGGGCTATCATCCCTTGTCAAATGCTTGAAGTCACTTGGCCTATGACCTCAAGCTTCAGAATGCACCTTGGGTGGGATGATAGCCCATGTATTATTGCTTGGATAACTGGTGTTTCCCCTCAATGCTGTGCTCTGCCATTTCTGAACAACACTTCTGCTGTGTGAACCAACGCAGCAAGACTGTCACTTCAAACAGAAATTGGATTTATAGGCATAACCATTCATGTTGGAGCCCCTTATACTTCCTTTTTCTCTGGCAACTTTACCATTTTTAGGGATAGTTGGGAAGCAAGAGCTGTAGGCAAAATCCCTCAAACCCCGAAGAGGATTTACTTTACTTCGACTTTGGCAAGACTTTCTTTTTTTTTTTAATTATATTTTATTGTTTTACCAATTAAAAACTACAGCATACAATATACTCATGTTAAGAGATCACATATTCATCACAACCATACATCAAATGTATCAGGAAATATTAGTGTAACCCCCCTGCAAATGGGGGCTCCCAAAAGTCTTCCAGGAGCTTGCCTGAATGCTCCAAGTCTGGGCGGTGTTCGGCGTCTGAGCTGTTTAAATGTGGTTCCAAGTGAGTGCTATTTGAGCCTCCATGTACTGTCTCTTTAAGAGCTGTCTGCTGGCAGACTTAATTTGTTTGTATGGAGGACTGTGTATTTAATGCTCGAATCCCGTTCGAGCTGCTGTCAATTCGCTCCATCTCTGCTGTCGCTACATGTGCAGAGGAAGCCTTGTTGAAAGATATAACCGTTTGCCAGAAATCATTTAGACTGACTGAGAAAATGTAGTTTGTCTAACCTGTCTTCATTTCAGCACAAACTGTTTCAGTGTAGCTCTTTCATTTTGGTCCTGAATTGCTGACTTGGACCAATCAGAATGATAGGGAGACCTTAAAATGGTGCCTGTGGACGAATCGGAACTTGGACTCTCAATTTTGAGCCAGCCACAAGGGGATTGTATGGCCAGTGACTCTGGGAAATGTAGTTTTGACCTTGGCGCCTTTTTTCACCAACAGAGGAAGTCTTATTCTGAGTGACAGTCAAACCAGCCAACAGAATGGTGTGGAGCTAAAGGAAATGCCCTGCTCTGTTACTGGAAAGCTCAGATCAGTTATGACAGTGATGAGAGAAGGAGCTCTGTGCTTCTGCAGTGTATAGTTTTGCGCGGGAAGTGCGTGTGAGACCCTGAGTTTCAGCCTGCAGCCGTTCTGAGTGCCAGTTTGGACTGAATCCAAGTTGTGAGGAGAAAGAAGCACCAGAAGTGTGGAAACCAGGCTCACCCTGTAGAAGACTGGAGAAATTGCTCAATCGCGCTCGGTCTGTCAGGAACTGAAGCTACTGTGTGTGCTCCCAGGTATTTTGCAGTATTGCGATCAGGATCTAGGAGCAGCCTGCCTGGTATAGTACTTTCCTTTTACATATGAATGTGCGTAGTGCTTGTGGGGAATCGCTATTTCCAATCCCTTGTGCTGTGTGCTTTGTGTTGAAGCTGGAAGCAAACCCCAGCTTGTCTCGGACTAAATCCGTTTGCTATAAACTGCAGTGAGGTCCAGTCACAAGGACCTTGTCTCCATGCCCTGTTGTTCTGGCAATCCAGAGAACATCCACCATCCGGTTCTCAGCTTGGGTATTGTGAGTACAAATCAGGGTATTCCCCTGCAGCCTGTTTTCAATCACAAGTGTGTCATCTAATTCTTGTTGTTTCACTGCTTCATGGACTGAGCCATCCAGCTCCGGATTACAATTGGGTGTTGTGCATATATTTTCTTCTACAGGGCGCTATCCATCTGCACCTGCCGGCCAACCCCGGGCAACGGACCTGGCTAGCCCCCCCCCAACCTGGGTACCCAGAATGTGACTTTTCAGACCCTGTATGTGTGCACAGTACTGTGATTTAATGCCACCAATTAGCCTGATTTCCCCCTCCAGTGTAACTGTCCCCTAAATAAATCAGATTTGTTGTTGTTATACTATATACTGTCTGTGGTGTTGGTACTTATGGAAACAGTATTGTATTTCGCTGTGTATGTTGTTTAACCTTATTTTACAGGGGGTCCTCAGAGACGTGCTGCAGAATCAGTCTCGAGGGTAAGTGGTGCTTTATGAGTGAACAATGTGTATACGTGGGGCATTGGGGCTGTAACTCCTATGTACTGTGTGAGCCGCTAGAGGGAACCAAAGGGGGTCACAGTGTCCCAGAGGGCTGTGATCAAGTTAGTCTAACCACTACAAACCCTGACCTCTAGGTGGAGGCACCCACCATACAACCTAGGCCCCTCAACCTGTCAGTAGTCAAGCAGGCAGGGGTAGTAGCCCTTGGGATAGTGCCACCTGGGGGTTACATCTTGGAGGCACTGCTGGGATTAGCGTCCCCTAATGGCTACATTTATGAATCACTGTTAAAAATAAATGGATACCCCGACAGAAGTGGCTGTGCACCGGTTGGTGGAGTGGTGTACTGGGGAGGAGATCGACCCCCAAAATGCTATGCTTATCCTGGACATCCCCCTTGGTATCAATACGGACACTGTACAGGGAGTACGTTCCAAGGTGGAAGGTTTACAAAACCGTGTGGTGGTGGGTCGACATGCTGATTTGCTCACCCACACTTTCATGGCCCTAGTAGAGAATAAGGACCCCATAGATAGCTCCAAAGTGCCACAGACTATTACCTCAGAGGAAGCCCTCACTGCCTGGAGAGTGATAACTAAGGACAGTAAAGACCCGGGGGGGGGGGATGAGCCCCCCCCCCCCACTGTCTGAAACATTTGAGGAGAAATTTGCTAAATGGTTGCTGGTGGAAGGGAAAACGGGGAGGACTTGAAGAAACTGTTCTTGCCACCTGGGGGCCTACCACCCTCAACATCCACACCCACTCCAACCCCTGTCCTTTTGCCAACTTCTATACTTGCCCCAGAGCCAGCAAGTAGTCATGGACCTTACCGCAAGCTCAAGGTATTCTCTAGTATCCGCCATACTCCAA
Organism: Neoceratodus forsteri; assembly: GCA_016271365.2. NCBI lineage: Eukaryota > Metazoa > Chordata > Ceratodontiformes > Ceratodontidae > Neoceratodus > Neoceratodus forsteri. Next base: position 936,789,017 of record CM028130.1, read on the forward strand.
ATGGGGAAGTTGATCTGGAGACCTGGATAGATTCTACAGCTCTTGTAGTACAAGACTGGCAATGCTCGGAGGCCGAGAAAAGGGCCCGCCTGGAGGAAAGCCTCCAGGGACCCACCCAACATAGCTTTCACTCCCTGAGGTCCTCTAACCCTGACGCCAAAGCCCAAGAGTACATAGTCGCCCTTGAGAATGTGTTTGGGGGTACCACTAGTGTTGAGGCCTTGAAATGGAGTCTTAGAGAAGTTAGACAACAGCCAGGGGAATTGTAATCTGCCTATATGGATTGATTAGAGGGGATCTTACAGACAATTTTTTGGAAGGGGGGCTGGACCTCCAGTGAAGTGGACCGGGTAAGGCTGGATCATATACTCTGCTCTGCCTGGCACTCCAACTGGGTGTTACTCAAATTGCAGCTGCATCAAAGGAAATCCAGTCCCTTGCCTTTCCATGTGTTGATGAGGGAGGTACGAGAAGTTAAGGAGGAGGAAGGTTTGTCAGAGCCCTGCGCAGTTGTAGCTGCTACATCCCCTGCTCCAGGTGCAGGGTCAGATGCTGATAGCCCGGAATCATTGAAATCTCATGACTCAATCAGAGATCGCCATGTTAGCCAAGGGGGGCCCAGTCAGACAGGGACGTTTACAGATGTCCCGCACTGGAAGAAGCTGCTGAGGGAGATTAGGAAAGAAACAGTCTCATTATGAAGGCCACTCCGACGAGTATGGACACGGACACTTACCCGACTGCTTCTGCTATGGGAGTGGGGGTGCCTACCCAGGCACCTCATGTTGATGACAGTTCAAAACTTGATGTCTCGGCTATGGAGGTGAGGGAACTGAAGAGATGTCTCCAAATGTCCAACCCACTGCCGGCTGAGCTGACACCAAGGTTTTTTATTGATAGTACCAATGCCGCAGCCCCCAATGTGATGCCCTGGTCACCCCAAACTTCAGCAGACATATTTTGCCATAATTGTGGGAAGGATGGGCACATGAAGAGGGAATGCCAGTCTCGGAAAGACTTAGAGAGAGTGGTGAGCCGGCTACAAGGAGAGCTTTGGAGTACAAAACAGTGGTTAAGAGGTGCACGAAATGACCGCAGTGAAGGTCCCAGAAATGCTAACTCACGGCCCTTTGTGGCTAGATCATCTGCCCAGGCCCTTGCTACCACCTCTCCAGACTGGTCCAGAATAGTAGGTCCTTCCATGAAGACCACTGTGAAGGTGAATGGAGTGTCTACAAGGGCTATATTGGACAGTGGCTCCCAAGTGACAATTATGTTTCAGGACTGGTATCAGAAGCACCTGTCTGATGTACCCTTACAACCGTTGAAAGGACTGCATGTCTGGGGGTTAAGTGAGAAGGCCTACCCCTATTCTGGGTATATCCGAATTTTGCTGTCTTTCCCACCTCCGTGGCTGGAGTGGCCGAACAAGTAGAGACCCTGGCATTAGTGTGTCCCCCTACCGGACTATATGATGGGATTCCTCTACTAATTGGGAAGAATGCGCATGTTTGGATGGTTGACGCAGTTGTGTTATGAGAAACAAGGGTCAAGGACTGGTAGAGCTTTGAGAATTCCGGCCTTGATCAAGAAGGCCTATGAGGCACATAGAGATGTTGAAAAAGTGGACCCAGAGGAACTGGTTGGAATTGTCTGGAAGAAGGATCCTGAGTCTCTGATCCTGGTGCCAAATGCCCAGTGTACCTTACAGGGAGAGGTCCGTATCAGAAAGGATGTCAAGAATAAAATACTCATGCTGGATGCACCAGGCGATGGGAAATTTCCAGAAGGACTGCTGGTCAAGCCAAGTATTTTGCCTGCCAGAGCCCATGCTTATGCCAGAAGGGTAATGGTTCAAGTTCATAATGTGTCTGATAGAGAGATTCGAGTACATAGAGGTTGCACCCTGGCTCATGTACATTGTGCAGATACTGCAGTGTTACCCAGTAACAAGTGTTCAAGGAAGAGTGACAGAATGATGCCCGACTTGTTCGATTTCGGTGACTCTCAGTTGCCAGCTGAATGGAAAATGAGGATCAGTGAGAAGCTTGCCCAGAGAGACCAGGTGTTTTCTTTAAAGGAATGGGACGTAGGATGTGTGCAAGGAGCTGAGCACCATATCCAGCTGCATGATGAAAGGCCATTTCATGAGAGGTCTCGATGTCTGGCACCTGCTGACATAGATGATGTGAGACGGCATCTGCAAGAGATGCTTGCTGCTGGTGTAATACAAGAATCCAGAAGCCCCTATGCTTCACCTATTGTGGTAGTGAGAAAAAAGAATGGGACAGTAAGGATGTGCGTGGATTATCGTACCTTGAACGGGCGGACTATCCCTGATCAGTATACAATGCCCCACATCCAGGATGCTTTAGACTGCCTGAATGGTAGCAAGTGGTTCTCCGTGATGGATCTTCGCAGTGGGTACTACCAGATCCCGATGGCCCCAGAAGACTGTGAGAAGACCACCTTTATCTGTCCACTTGGCTTCTATGAATTCATGAGGATGCCTCAAGGGATTTCAGGCACCCCAGCCACTTTTCAACGACTGATGGAGCATACAGTGGGGGACATGAACATATTAGAGTGCCTGGTATACCTAGATGATGTTATTGTGTTTGGTAGCTCACTGGAGGAACATGAGAACAGATTATTCAAGGTGTTGGACCGACTGGAAGACTTTGGCCTGAAACTGTCCATCGATAAATGTCAGTTCTTCCAAACCTCTGTAAAGTATGTGGGGCATATAGTCTCCACCGAGGGAACAGAGACTGACCCAAGTAAAGCTGAGTCCCTGACCACCTGGCTACAGCCCCACAATCTAAAAGAACTGCAAAGATTCCTGGGATTCTGTGGCTACTATCGCCGTTTCATCAAAGACTATTCAAGAGTGATCCGTCCTTTACTTAATCTTACTTAAGGTTACCCTCCTACCCACAAAATGAACAAGAGGTCAACTCCCCCTGAGAAAGAGAGAGTGTATTTCCATCCTAATGAAGTTTTTTGGGCAAGATGGACACCTGAGTGTGAAGCTGCTTTTCATGAGATTATATATCAACTTACCCATGCTCCTGTTCTTGCCTATGGAAATCCAGCAAAACCCTATGTCCTACACACTGATGCTAGCCTGCAAGGTTTGGGGGCTGTGTTGTACCAGGAGCATGAGAATGGACTGAGACCAGTGGCCTTTGCCAGTAGAAGCCTGACCCCATCCGAAAAGAACTATCTTGTACATAAGTTAGAGTTCCTAGCTTTGAAGTGGGCCATTGTTGACCAGTTCCATGAGTACTTGTATGGGGCTAAGATACTAGTAAAAACTGACAATAATCCTTTGACCTATGTGCAGACTTCAGCTAAGTTGGATGCCACTGGCCATAGCTGGCTTTCTGCATTATGTACATACGACTATGCTGTTAAATACAGAGCAGGCCTGAACCACAAAGATGCTGATGCTCTCTCCCGGCGGCCTGTTTCCCGAAATGACTGGGTCAGACTGTCAGAACCTGATATTCGAGCACTCTGCCAGAAGTTTGACTGAGAGGAACAAGTGGCCACAGCCACAGTGGACTGTCTGGTGGATTGTTTGGGGCCCTCTGAGAATTGCATACCTGCTGCTTATTGCCACTTTTCTGCATTAGACATTGGTGCATTGCCTCAGCTAGACAATGACAGTCGTCGGCGGGCTCAATCCCGAGATCAGATGATCAAACCAGCTTTAGAAGCCCTCTACACAGGGAAAGATGTGTCCAAGTTACGCTCCACTGATTTGAGAACTGCATTGTTATACAAGGAAGGTTCTAAGTTGAAACTGGGGACAAATAGACAAACAACAACTAGTGCTGCCCACTGCCTTTCGAGACTCAGTACTGAGGTCCTTACACAACCACATGGGGCACCTTGGTATAGACAGAACACTTGACTTGGTGAGATCCAGATTTTATTAGCCTAAGATGGGGGCTGATGCTGAGCAACACATTCGAACTTGTAGTCGCTGTTTACAGAGGAAAGTTTGCCCCAGAGGGCTGCCTCCCTTGTTAACATCACCACCAGTGCCCCATGGAGCTGTTCTGTATTGATTTTCTGAGTTTGGAGTCCAATCAAAGAAATATTAGCAATGTGCTGGTGGTTACTGACCATTTTACTAGATATACCCAAGCTTTCCCCACCAAGGACCAGAAGGCATCCACTGTGGCCAAAGTGCTTGTAGAAAACTTTTTTGTTCACTATGGGACTCCACAAAGAATCCATTCGGATCAAGGGAGGGACTTTGAGAGTCGTTTGATCAAAGAGATGCTTTCTCCGTGGGGGGTGCGAAAGTCCTGAACCACCCCTTACCACCTTCAGGGGGACCCACAGCCTGAATGTTTCAACCGCACTCTGTTAGATATGCTGGGCACCCTCCACCCCAAGGACAAGCCTAGATGGAGCCAACAAATCAGCACCTTGGTACATGTCTACAACTGCACCAAAAGTGATGCCACTGGGTTCTCCCCCTACCGCCTGATGTTTGGAAGAGAGGCCCGACTACCAGTAGATGTTTGTTTTGGAGTTTCTCCTGATGGGGTTTGAGCTGATAACTATCTCCAATATGTGCAAAAGTTAAAGACCCAGCTCAGTCATGCGTACCAACTGGCTCAAACTATGGCTGCCAAAAGAAATCTGGCCAACAAAGAAAGATATAATAAAAAGGTGAAAGCACAGGAACTCCAGGAGGGAGATCATGTATTGCTAAGAAATCTGGGACTGCATGGCAAATACAAGATTGCTGATAGGTGGCACCATCTCCCCCACATTGTGGTAGGCAAACTAGATGATCTGCCTGTGTACAAAGTAAGGCCTGAGAATAAGTCAAAAAATGTTAAAACAATGCATAAAAATCACTTATTGCCCATTTGACAAATCTTGATTGAGTCTGAGCCCCCAGAAAGTGCTCCCTCTGGACCAGTGACCCGAGCTGCTGTTAAGCAAAAGCAAAGAAAGTCTGCACCTACAGATGCTGAGTTAAAGTGTTTCCCACAACAAGTCCCAGTTGAATACAACTGTCAGTCCATGTCAGAGGAAAGTGAGTGTGACTTTGAATACTGTACTACCCTTCTTACAAACTGAGTCAATTGTTTTGGGGCAATCCCCTAACCAATCCTGGAGATGAAGCTGGGCCTTCTGGACTGCCTAAGCCCCCAGCTTTGTCTTTGGAGCCAATGCTCCCAGAAAGTGAAGTGCACAGTATCAAGTCAGATGACATGGAATCACTGTGCATGGTGGAACTGTATGAGCTCTCAGAGGAGGAAAATGATGAACTGGAACAGACTGGTGATATACCAGAACAAGAAGAATGTGTTGAGTGCCCTGCTAGTTCACTGCCAGTATCAGAAAACTCTCCATGTGAGCCAAGTGTTGTGGACTCAGAGATCGTAACTCCTGGAGCTGAAAGTGCCCCAAGTTCTAGCCTCTCTACCCCAATGGAGACTCCCCTGACAAGTGAGGACAATGCTGAAAATGAGGCTCAGGGTGCAGAGACTGTAACAGTTCCCCCTAGAAAGACTGGTCGAGCTGTAAAGCCTATGGTGCACCTCAGTTATGATTCCCCTGGGAGGCCTGTGGACTTGCCTCTCAATGTTGTCCATAAAGGAGTGTATGTGTCCCCGAGCTCAGTGCCCAAACTGAACATCAGTGCTAACTCCAAGTTACTTGTGTTGCCCTCTAGGTATGGTGCCCCTGCCCCATCCAGCCCCAAGACAGCTGATAGGGAAGGGACCCCTCTCTTCAGGTTTCATGTACAGGAGGTAATAACCTGAGTTACGGTACAATGTGTGTATAATACTGTGTAAAACGTGATGCACTGAAAAGTTTCAGAAATGTGTTTCTGGTGAGGTGATATGCTGACTGATGATTACCTGTATAAGCCTAATGTGATATTGATGTAAATATATATGGTTGTATTGAAATTTATGGGGGTACTTACTTGACGCGGACACCAAGTTTTTCCAGGCCAGGAAGGGTGTAACCCCCCTGCAAATGGGGGTTCCCAAAAGTCTTCCAGGAGCTTGCCTGAATGCTCCAAGTCTGGGCGGTGTTCGGCGTCTGAGCTGTTTAAATGTGGTTCCAAGTGACTGCTATTTGAGCCTTCATGTACTGTCTCTTTAAGAGCTGTCTGCTTGCAGACTTAATTAGTTCGTATCGGGGGACTGTGTATTTAATGCTCAAATCCTGCCCGAGCTGCTGTCAATTCCCTCCGTCTCTGCCGTCGCTACATGTGCAGAGGGAGCCTTGTTGAAAGATATAACTGTTTGCCAGAAATCATTTAGAGTGACTGAGAAAATGTAGTTTGTCTGACCTGTCTTCATTTCAGCATGAACTGTTTCAGTGTAACTCTTTCATTTTGGTCGTGAATTGCTGACTTGGACCAATCAGGATGATAGGGAGACCTTAAGATGGAGCCTGTTGACAAATCAGAACTTGGACTCTCAATTTTGATCCAGCCACAAGGGGATTGTATGGGCAGTGACTCTGGGAAATGTAGTTTTGACCTTGGCGCCTTTTGTCACCAACAGAGGGAGTCTTATTGTGAGTGACAGCCGAACCAGCCAACAGAATGGTGTGGAGCTAAAGGAAATGCCCTGCTCTGTTACTGGAAAGCTCAGATCAGTTGTGACAGTGAAGAGAGAAGGAGCTCTGTGCTTCTGCGGTGTAAAGTTTCACGCGGGAAGCGCGTGTGAGGCCCTGAGTTTCAGCCTGCAGCCGTTGAGAGTGCCAGTTTGGACTGAATCCAAGTTGTGAGGAGAAAGAAGCACCAGAAGTGTGGAAACCAGGCTCACCCTGTAGAAGACTGGAGATATTGCTGAATCGTGCTTGATCTGTCAGGAACTGAAGCTGCTGTGTGTGCTCCCGGGTATTTTGCAGTAATTGCGATCGGGATCTAGGAGCAGCCTGCCTGGTATAGTACTTTCCTTTTACATATGAATGTGCGTAGTGCTTGTGGGGAATCGCTATTTCCAACCCCTTGTGCTGTGTGTTGAAGCTGGAAGCAAACCCCAGCTTGTCTCGGACTAAATCCGTTTGCTATAAACTGCAGTGGGGTCCAGTCACAAGGACCTTGTCTCCATGCCCTGTTGTTTCTGACAATCGAGAAGAACATCCACCATCTGGTTCTCAGCTTGGGTATTATGAGTACAAATCAGGGTATTCCCCTGCAGCCTGTTTTCAATCACAAGTTTGTCATCTAATTCTTGTTGTTTCACTGTTTCATGGACTGAGCCATCTGGCTCCGGATTACAATTGGGTGTTGTGCATATGTTTTCTTCTAAAGGGCCCTATCCATCTGCACCTGCCAGCCAACCCCGGGCAACGGACCTGGCTAGCCCCCAACGTGGGTACCCAGAGTGTGACTTTTCAGACCCTGTATGTGTGCACAGTACTGTGATTTAATGCCACTAATTAATCTGATTTCCCCCTTCCGTGTTACTGTCCCCTAAATAAATCAGATTTATTGTTGTTATATTATATACTGTCTGTCGTGTTGGTACTTATGGAAACAGTATTGTATTTCACTGTGTATGTTGTTTAACCTTATTTTACAGGGGGTCCTCAGAGACGTGCTGCAGAATCAGTCTCGAGAGTAAGTGGTGCTTTATGAGTGAACAGTGTGTATACGTGGGTGTTGGGGCTGTAACTCCTGTGTACTGTGTGAGCCACTAGAGGGAACCAAAGGGAGTCTCAGTGTCCCAGAGGGCTGTGATAAAGCTAGTCTAACCACTACAAACCCTGACCTCTGGGTGGAGGCACCCACCATAGGACCTATGCCCCTCAACCTGTCAGCAGTTAAGCAGGCAGGGGTAGTAGCCCTTGGGATAGCACCACCTAGGGGTTAGATTAGTCTATACAATCTTGTTTTCTGGATAAGGGGTATTCCCTTTTTTTAAAATAAAGTCCAATGAAAAAGATAATGTCCATGATATGCTGCACCCTACACGGCTTTGGGTGACCTGTTGCAAGACAAAAAGGAAAACCAAACATTTAACTACAACAGCCTGTGTTGTTATGGTCCCCATACGTAAAATAGTTCTCCTTCAAATGCTAAGTGTTGAATTAAGGTCTCCCCTCACCAACCATTGTTCCAAACTATAAACAAACAGTTTACTACTTTTATTTACGAAATATTAGACCTGAGGCACAGTATCACAAGGACTGACCCTCCACGTGGCAATTTACAACCTTTCAGGATGGCCTATGTGTATTCTCCCCATCCAACAACCTACTAACTTGAGGCAGCTACTTAGGATTAAAAAGGAATTAAAACATTTTTTTAAGCAGAATTCAGCCACATTACTTTAATAAAATGAACATTCTGCCACATATTAAACAGACACCTAGAGGGTTTAAGAAAATAAAAACCTGATACTTGTCATCCATATATAGGAAGAGAAATTACAAGTCCTAAACTAATCAGGTTTCTTCATCAGATGCGTCTTGATTCGAGAGTCTCCCCGGTTTCACTTGATGAAATTCTTCGGATATGGCCTCCGCTTTCTGTCCTGCTTCTTCAGGGTCTATGTATTGATAAGTGTGACCACCGTAATGCACCCTGAGCCTGGCTGGCATTAACAATGAATGGGCCACCCCTAGACTACGGAGTTTAGCCCTCACTCTGTCGAATTTCTTTTGCCTGGTCCTGGTAGCATAAGAGAGGTCAGAAAACAAATGCACTGTGTCACCTTGAAAGTTTAATTTCACAGAGATTCTGGCTGCTTGCAGAATCCGATGTCGGACCCCTGGGCTTGATGTGATCAACAGTGCAGTCCTAAACATGTTTCCACGAGCCGCAGCAGAACATGGAGAAATCCAATAGGCCTGAATGAAGCTCTCTGACTTGAGCTCCGAGCTTAACTGCAACACCCCTGGCAGCCATCCTTGTAGAAAGTAAAGCAAACTGTCCCCTTCACAATGCTCAGGTAAGCCCACATTTCACACGTTTGAAGCTCTCTGGGAGTTTTCGATAGCCTCCAGACAATATCGGAGCTGTGAGTTCTCCTGGACCAGCTTGCTAGTTGTAACTAATGCCTTTGTTGCTGTAGAGTCTGCTAATGAGGCTGTTTTAACAGCTTCTTCTATTTTGTTATCCTGCTCTACAAAGCAGGTCAGAATGGACTCCACTTTTCTGTTGATGGCTTGCATTGATCTCTGCAATGCCATCCAAGGGGGTTCTGTACCCTGGGTAGATAGAGTCTCTGCCTCATGTTGCTTCGCTTCGACAGGCCTTGGTTTTGAACTACCTGTAGGTCCTTTATTCATTTGACCCATCTTTACGAAAGAGACACCAAAAGGTGTAATACTGCTTGGAGATCGTGGATAAGTCATCGGAAGTTTGTTTTTTCAGCAAAAAGGTTTTATTTCTATAATTTAATGTTGGTTGGTTAGGGAGCCGATCTACAACCGACTATTCTGTAGGTGTGCTCCACAGCGCCTCCCCCGACTTTGGCAAGACTTTCGACTTGGTGTCTCACGGAAGACTGCTGAAAAAGATGGAGGATCTCAGTGTGGCAAGGGATGTAGTAAGATGATTAGGTTGGTTGAAAGAGAGGCAGCAGAGAGTTGTGATTAACAGTGTCAAATCAAAAGAGAGGGAGGTCATGAGTGGGGCACCACAGGGATCTGTCCTGGGTCCTCTCCTCTTCAGTATGTTCATCAGAGACATTGGAGAAGGAATCTGGGGCAATTTGTGTCTCCTCACAGGCAACATTAAGCACTGTGAGAGGGTAGAAAGTGATAAGGGAATCAGGAAAATGCGGAGTGACTTGCGGCTAGAAAGGTGGTCTAAGGTTTGGCAGCTGGAATTCATGGCCAGAACGTTCGAGGGAGGTGATGTTCCTAGGGAACAAGAACTCCAGGAGAGAGAGCACTACATGGAAGGGATAAAACTGAGCAATACGGCTGAGGAAAGGGACTTAGGAGTCATCTTTAGTGACTTCCTAAAATAATTTAGCCAGTGCAACAAGGCCCATACTGAGGCAAACAGGATATTGGAATGTATCAGAAGGGTATTGACAGTAGAAGAAAAAAGGTATTTCTACCTCTTTATAACTCATTGGTGAGGCTGCACTTGGAGTACTGTGCTCAGTTCCGGAGTCCTCACCTCAGGAAAGATAAGGACAGGCTAAAGACGGTAAAATGAGGGGTGACCAGGATGATTCAGGGCAAGCAGGGTAGATCTTATTAGGATCGTCTCAAGGCACTGAACATGTACTTGATTTGCATATCCTGGCAAAATATTGTAAATCTACATGCTGCACAAGTGGCTTTGCATTGCGCACTTCCGTATGCCCCACACTGGGCTCCTGCTGCGCCGCACATCTACCAATGTGCAATTACACATGTTCCGGATATTCGGCCGCACATGTGCGATCACATTTCATGACACAACTTCTAAATATACCATTATTTTGTGCCGACGAAGTTGAGTTGCGCAGCACATGCAGTTGCGTGGTGCAGCCTGCCACTTCTGAATATGGGGCCCTTGGTCTGTGGGTTGCACTGCTAAATCTATTAATCTCCTATAGAAATTTCCTGTAAGATGTTGCCACAGCTCTCCTTGCTGTGTCCCTATAATAACAGTTTGGAGGAACCCCACGCTATCCAGGAGCTTAGGAGCCTCTCCATATTTGTGTGTGAGAAAGGGTCTTATGTTGCTGTTTCTAGATGTTGATCAGAATTATACCCAGAAATCCCTGCTACATGCTGGACTTAATGTAAATCTATATGATGTATGTAAATAGGGATGACTCTTGGACTACTGGTTTTAAGGGTATTCTTTTATAATAGGCATTTTATTTATTTGCAACATTGGACCAGGAAAGGCACACTGAACTGTGACAACCTGGTTCCAGGTAGGTTGGGGGGGGCTACGTGGACCCATTTGGTTTATTTAATTTTTTGTAATGTTTGATCAAGAAAGGCACACTGAGCTGTGACAGTTTGTTTTCAAGTGTGTCCCGGGTGGGGTTACATAGACCCGTTTGATTAATTTATTTATTTGTAATCTTTAACCAGAAAAGGTACACTGAGCTGTGACAGTCCATTTCCAGGAGCATCCTGGGGGGTGGCTTATTTGGACCTGTTTTACTGATATGGGAAATTTTGGCCACAGTTAGAGTACGGGGTTCAGTTCTGGAGACCACACCTCCGTAAGGATATAGATGCATTGGAGAGGGTTCAGAGAAGGGCAACAAAGATGGTGCAGGGTATGCAGGGGAAGACGTATGAGCAGAGATGTAAGGAGCTGAATCTGTACATGCTGGAAACAAGGAGGGAAAGGGGGGACATGATTGAAACCTTTAAATATGTAAAGGGGCTCAATAAAGTAGGTGAAGGGAGTCTGCTGAGGAGGAAAGAGGGAGCCAGAACTAGAGGGCACAGCCTCAGATTGCAAGGAAATAGGTTCAGGGTCAATGTGATGGGGCGCTTCTTCACAGAGAAGGTGGTGGAGCCATGGAACAGACTGTCAGACGGAGTGGTGGGGGCTGAGACAGTGGAGGAATTTAAGATGGCATGGGGTAGCCATATGGGACTGAGTATTGTGGAAGGACGGGGCAGATGGGGAGGGGGTATGTGAAAGGGGAGGGTTGGGCAGACTAGATGGGCCAGAAGGGTCCTTTTCTGCCATCAGATCTCTATGATTCTATGAGGACACTGAAGAGAATACCCTAGTACTGTGGTAAGTGCCATGGGATCTTTTACTTCCACCTGGACAGCTACCAGAGATGGGCAGAAGGAACCTCAGTTTAATGTCTCATCTGAAGATGGCACTTCAGTAATGAACCCCCCATGCTGCACTACTGTGTCAGTATTGGGTATTAGCCCAAGCTCCTGATGGGTGACTAGAACCCACAACCTTCCGTTCTTCTGATGTGAAAGGGGACTGTGTAATCCACTAAGCCTCTGGGAGTTGAAGCTGACAACACCCAGTAGGGCACGTGGGTGGGGGAGCTGCTTTTTAATGGCACTCTTCTAAGTCCCCCATAATCAAAGAACAAACTGGCCCTCTAGTCTTTTACCACACAGCATTTCTACCACCATATACTCCCTTAGGCACATAAATTAAGTCCCTGTGATAATCCCCCTGATTTTAATGACCGAAATCAGAAATCTCCCTAATCTGAGGGGTGATGAATTAGAAGCTATGAAAACCCCAGCACAGGACCCCCAGAGATGGAATTCTGCTATAAAGGTATTAAAGCTCCTACTTTTTACAGTATATTATTTTTGTGGCACTTTTTCAAATGGTTGCTTTATTGAGTTTGTGACTTACATGTTCTCCCTGCACTTGGGGGCAGCCACGTTTTCCATAAACCAGCTGTATGCCCCACATCCCATGGCTCGGCAAGGAGTGCCACTTGCACTTCGCAGCCTCCCCCCATCGATCCCAACTCCCGTGGAATCCTCACCTCCTCCCCTACCCACCAAGGTGGACTGCTCTCCCACTTCAGCCACCCAATGTTGAATTCAATCAGGGGGTGGGGCCCAAAGAGTCAGGGCATCCCAACTAAGCATGCTGAGGGGAGGTGGTGTAATCTGGCTATGCAGTTCTCCCGTTCCTGTCCTTTTTTCCCTCCCTTGATTCTGCCAGTTGGAGAAGCCCAAGAAGTCGCACTTGACATCTAGACGACCAGATGGTAACATCACCCACACAGCACCTGGCTGCCTTGCACTGACATACCAGCTCTGGGACAGCAGGAGGCAGTCACCCAAGCAGTGAGTGATCCCAGCTATGTAATTCAGGCAGGTACAACAGAGGTAGTGTGAACTACTGGTTAAAGCACTAGTTTGGAAACTGAGAGATCACAGGTTCAAACCCCACTAGAGCTAAATACTTACTGTATGACCTTCAGCAAGTCATTTAACCTCTCGAGCTCCAGTCCACCCTGCTGTAGAAATGGGTAAAAGAAGGACCCCACTGGAAACAAGATGTTGCATCTCAACTGAGACATTCTGGATACATTTTTATAAAAGCACCGGAGGGTAAGAGTGTGATAGTAATGAATACTAACTGTCCACCGGGTTGCCCAAGCCAAGTCACCACACAAAAGACACCCCCCCCCCCATGTCTCTGCTCCCCTCATCTCATATTTGGCCACCAGGTTGTTCAAGCCTGGTGGCCACACAGACACCCCTCCCCCCAATTTCCTTTTTGGCCACCAGAACACAGACGCTTGCTCTTCTTTTTTGGCTATTGTAGCCACAGAGATGTCCCTAATCTTTGGCCACCGGGCTGCCCATGCCCAGTAGCCAATACAATACCCACCCCCACCCTCTCCCACCCTCTTAATACCCATGCCACCCACCTCTCCCCTGGCCAAAGTTAAACTCTGTAAAAAAGGAAATGGTCCAACGCAGTCCTTGTTGCCCCCCCCCACTAACTTGTAAAAGGAAAATGGTCAATCAACATGTCTCCCTTCTAGCACCCTGCCACCCCTCACTCCCCCAGTTATCCACTTACCTCAATAAGGCCCCTCATGGTTATCCTCCTGTATCTCAGCATGTGACCTCTCTGAATCACGGCTGGTCCCAAACTGAGAAAAAAACTAAGTCTAAAATGATTTTTGCACTTAGGGTTTTTTTCAGTTCATTTTAACTTACTCTATAACTTCGTCATTTTTAAAGATTTTAATCCCAACTTTTTAACAAAGGCTATTTTTGACCCTACCTCTTGAACTAGACAGATGTCATTTTTCAAATCCCATTGGAAACACAGTTTCACCATCGTTCTGCAAAATGACATTTCTAGTGGGACTGGAAAAATGACACCTGTCTAGTTCATAGGGTGGGGTCAAGAAAAGCCCATGTTGAAAATCTGGGGTCAGAATCTACAGAAACCATGAAGTTACAGGTTTGTTTCCTATGTGTTTCGACTTCAACTCGTAACTTCATGTTTTTTTAAAAGATTCTGACCCCACAGTTTCACCGTGGCCTTTTTCTTACCCCAACTCATGAATCAGACAGGTGTCATTTTTCAAATCCCACCAGAAACGCCATTTCGTCATTGTTCTGCAAAATAGTGTTTCCACAGGGATTTGAACGACATCTTTCTAGTTCATGAGGTGGGGTCAAAAAAAAGGCCATGTTGAAACTTTGGGGGCAAAACATGTAGGTTGGTTAGAAATTAACACTTTAAACAGCAGGGTGCTGTGTATCTCACGCAATGGACCCCCTTTTAATACTACTGTCACTTCATTGACATTTTCTGGTGCTTTTCTCTTGATAAGCCTGTTTTTCCTTTAATTATATGTATAGGTCAAATCTGACAAATCCAAATCCTTTGCAAATCCAAACTCCGTCTGGAACTGGCAACTCCAAAACCAAATCCAAATCCACCCCGGCTTTGCCCATCCCTACCCTTAATTGAACACCTCCTAGAAACAAACTGCGTCTCTCTGCCTTTCTCTCCTCTAATCAGCTCCCCAGAAGCCGAGCGGCACAGCTCCATGCCTGCTCTCTGCAGGCAGCTGGCTTCCTGGGGGATTCTGGACATCTAGTTTCAACATAGGAAGGTGCACAGAGTGGCAGGGAAAAAAAACTGATTCATGCACTGATCTGATGACTGTATCAGTGGTGCCTGGCTGGAGACTCATCACTGCTGTTCTGTACAGCAAGTTTGTTGGTAATGTAGATGTTCAGCTGTCAGGACTTGTCTGACACAGCAGCTTCTGTCAGCATGTCAGTGATGCGTAAGCAAGAAGGTCCACACCATGCATGCTTACAGACAGTGCGTGCTTACACACCAAGCATGCTTACAGACAATGCATGCTTACAAACAACAGATATGCTAGGCAGCATGGAACGGGACTGCCAGCCACCCCCACTCTGGAAACTCGTGGTTGTTCATGATTTTTTATTTTATTGTATTTTAACAACTGGGTAGGCTCACTGCGACAAACTGTCCCTTTTTCAGAAGCGACCCGGAATCGATTACATAAAATACACTGAAAAAATACATACAGACAGTAACATACAGTGCATAAGTAAATGACAAAAATGCAGTGCAGACAGTGGCTATACATAACAGGTTGGTAGTTAGATACAGGATACAGAGTCTAGAAGTACTCAGAGGCACTTTGTTCTATAGAACATGGACACGATTCATAAGCAAGTACAACAAGTCAGATTAACAGATAAACTAGCTAAAGCAGGCACAGGTCTGGCTCCTCTTAATCAGGCTGATGCCTCTCAAGCCTTCACTGGAAATCAAACATATGACCCTAAGTCCCAAGTGCTGCAGCTCTAACCATTTATCTAAAGGGAAATTTCCCCTTGATGGAAGGTTAGACTGAGCCTTTGACTCGATACAGTGCAATCGCAACATCCACCACCAGAGGGCTCTCTGCCACTACTATTCCTCATCACTGTAGGATGCTGTCATTTACAGCGCTCACTTCTAGATGGTGCTGTTTTATCACATATAGAACAACAGTCCCCTTGACCACTTGTTCCACTTTGCCAGTATCTTGAGATTCAAAGCTGACACCTTTAAAGGGGCATTATCAGGCTTTGGTGGTATTTTTTCCACCTCGCGATCCTGGTGGTGTTTGCTCCTCACATTCCCGGAGAAAGCACACCTGGGCACCCGATTACTAAAAGAAATTAAAAAATGATGTTTTAACCAGATTACTTTCAGCGGGAAGATTCTCCCCCCTGCAGCCTGGCGCGTTCACAAGTGTTCTTGGCGCGGGCGCCTATAAGCTTCGTTCATGAGCACTTCGTTTAAGAAGGCATATGAGTTTATTAAGAGATCTGAATCTATAAGGGATCAACAAGCCTGGCAATGTAAGTCTTTCTTTGGCTTGAGCAATATATCCCATGGAAAAAAACACTTTGAAAGTGACGTGACCCTTGGCATGCGGCGTTACTGCGCATGCCAAGATCACGGCACTCTTCAAAGTGTTTAAATGCTACTTTCGTTCAAAAAGACACGTACCAAACTGACTCTAAGTCAATAAATAAACTCATATGCCTAAAAAAAGCAATGCTCATGGCTGACTTCTCCCGGCATAAGGCACAATAAAACTTCAAACCCGTCGGCTGGAGATAAAACATCATTTATTTCTTTCAGTAATCGGGTGCCCAAATGTGCTCTCCATGAATGAAGAGCAACATAACCAGGATCGCGAGGTTGAAAAAATACCACCAAAGCCTGATAGTGCCCCTTTAACATGGAGAGACAATAGCAAAATAATAGTGTACTGGGGCAAGCTGTAACCCAAGCTGGCATCATAATTTACAAAAATATCTTCAAAGGAGTAAAATGTATATGCCTGAGGAATATGACATAACAGGGAATGGGTTCTATGGGGATTTATCCACGCCTGGTGTGGTGTGTCACAAGATGTGACATCTGTCTTAAGACGTCTGCAGGTATCCACAGATATTCTGTAGTCCGCAGCAGATTCTGCAGAGACGACACTGGACCAAAGCAGGAGAAAACACATTTGTGATTACAGTGTACTTGAACAACCAGCAACAGGGAAGGTAGCTACAGGTTGCTGAATTTTTGAAAGTCCACTGTCCCACCATTCCTACCTTTTATGCACTACCGAAAGTGCATAAGGATGTAACTAATCACTCTGGACATCCAGTTGTGTCCGGCATAGGATCAGTCACAGAGAAGCTGTCCAAATTTGTGGACTTCTTCTTGAAAGATTTAGTGATTAAGCAGTCATCCTATGCCTGTGACATGATGGACATCCTGGGGAAATTAGAGGGAAATGTCTGGGAGCCCAAATTTGTCTGGTTTACCATAGATATTGAAGCTTTATACACCTCAATCAGTCATGAACAGATCTTACATAGAAACATAGACAATGATGGCAGAAAAGACCGATGGTCCATCCAGTCTGTCTCAGTTCCGGGTCTAACCCTGGGACCTACTGTCCATCTCTGGTCCTCGCCCTCACCCTTCTCACCCATTCTCCTTCTCAATTCTGTCACCCCGAGTGACCACTATACACGTCACTCTGTCCTAACCATGTTTTAGTGTCCACCACTTTGGCTGACAGACTGTTCCATGGCTCCACCACTATTTCTGTAAAGTAATACTTCCTCATGTCCATCCTGACCCCCGTTAGTTGCCCTCGTGATCTCGAACTAGCATTCAGGCTAAATAGTTCTCTGCAGTTCACCTTGTTTAATCCTTTTAGGAACATGAAGGTCTCTATTAGATCTCCACTCTCCCTTCTGGTCTCTGGTGAGTACATGTTCAGTGTCTTGAGGTGCTCCCTGTATGAGCTGCCCTGCTGACCCTGGATCATTTTTGCTACCCTGTGCTGCACCATCTCCAGCCCGTCCCTATCCTTCTTGAGGTGAGGGCTCCAGAACTGGATGCAGTACTCCAGGTGGTGCCTTCCTAAAGATCTATAAAGGGGTAGTATTACCTCCTTCTTCCTGCTATCGATAACCCTTCCTATACACCTCAGCATCCTATTTGCCTTACCATAGGCCTTGTTGCACTGGCTTGATTGCTTGAGGGCGTCACCAATGATAACCCTTGATCCCGTTCCTCAGCCATAGTGCTAAGTCTCATGCTGCCCATCCAGTATTCTGTCCTGGGGTTCTTATTCCCTAGGTGCATCACTTTGCACTTTCTGGCACTGAATCTAGCTGCAAACCTTAGAATACCCTTCAAGCTTTTGTGAGTCACTCTGCATTTCTTTGATGACTTCATCATTATCCACCTTCCCACAGGGCTTAGTGTCCTCTGCAAAGAGACATAACCTGCCCCGGATACTTTTTCTAATGTCACTGATGAAAATATTGAAGAGGACCGGGTCCAGGACGGATCCCTGTGGCACCTGCTCATGACCTCCCTCTCTTCTGATTTGACCCTGTTGACCACAGCCTCCTGCTGCCTACCCATTAGCCAGTTTCCTACCCAGTTAACTATGTCCTTAGCCGCAACCAGATCTTCAATCTTCTTCAACAAGCATCTCTGGGCACTGAGCCGAAAGCCTTGCTGAAGCTGAAATAGAGCAAATCCACGGCATAGCCCCTATCCATTTCCCATGTCACCCAATCAAAGGTTTGCCCGACAGAACCTCACCGCCAGAAACCTGTGCTGTTTACTATCCTGGAGACCACTGCTCTCCAGGTAGTCCACAAGTTCTTCCTTGATCAGTGACTCCATCAGCTTCCCTACAATGGAGGTCAGACTGACAGGTCTATAGTTCCCTGCTTGTTCCTTGTCCCCTCACTTATGGAGCCGAATGACATCCACCACCCTCCAGTCCTTCAGAACCCCCCCCTCCCGTGCATAGAGAGCGGCTGAATAGTGCTACCAGGGGTTCCATCATTTCTGCTGCTTGCTCCCGAGTATCCTCAGATGCAACCCATCTGGTCAAAGGGCCTTATCTATTTTTAGGGCTGCCAGTCTTTTCATGACCCCGTCACTTGCAAATATTGGCTGCCTTATCTTTGGGCCCCCCTTGCTGGCCCCTTTGATGCCGCTCTCAGGCAAGGGACCACCTTCCTCCCTGGTGAAAACTGAACAAAAATAATTATTAAGGACTGCAGCCTTTTGCCTGTCCTCTTCTATCCTACCCCTCCCCGACAGCCTAATGATTCACCCTCTGTTCTTTCTTTTTTCCTTAAAATATCATCAGAAATTATTTTTTCTCCACCCTTGATCCCTTCTGCAATATGCAGCTCTATGCCTGCTTTTCCCCTCCCTAACCGCCCTCCTTACCTCCTTATTTCTCAGTAAATGTTCTCCTCATTCTTCCTCACCCTGCTTTTCTTTGAACTTGTAGAAGGCCTTTTTTCATAGCCCCCAATGCTTCCCTGACTTTTGCCGAAAACCGCAATGGTCTCTTGAACTTATTTTTTTTGGTCACCGTTCTCATGCCGATGCCTTGGGAATGGCCACCTTCATTACCCCCAACTCTCTTCTACCCCATATAAACTGTCTACCCTGACAAATTTTTCCCTGACCAGATGCCTCAGCCTGTAGAATTCTGCCCTCCTAAAATCAAGGACTTCAGTTCTCAATTGTGGCTTCCCAGTTTCAAGGGCCAGTTCGAACCAAATGGTGTTATGTTATGGTCACTGTTCCCTACTGGCTCCCCTACTCTCACTGCTCCTACCAGCTCCAAGCTGGTAAGTACCAAATCAAGAACAGCAGTCTGCCTGGAGAATTCCTTAACTAGCTGTTCCAGGAGACCGTCCTGGAATGCATCCAGCAGGCCTGACTCATAGTCGCTTCATAGATAATGTTGGAACATTATGACCTAACAAATGTTATTGATAAAAATGTTTTTGTTAAGATGGCTTGAATTTTTGTCAACAAGGAATTACTTTGTTTTCAATAATAAGTATTATCATCAATGCCATGGCAATGCTGTGGGTGCGGCACTGGCACCAAGACAATTTGGTTTTGTGCTGGACTGAACAAAAGTCCATATTATTTAACAGAAATCCATTTAAAGGACAGTTACACAAAACAGAACACCACAGACCAAAAGTCTGCACTTGGAAGGCCGTGCTCACAATAAAAAGTACAGTCACCAAAAAGGAAAAAACTGGGCACTCACCACTGCTTTTGAAACAAAGGCCACTCTAACTCCATAGTTAGTGGAAGTGCTTTTTAGGAAAAGGGATTTCTTAAAATCCGAAATGTGTCAGGCACTGTGTGTTTTTTGTCCAAGATGGGACTTCAATAAAAGCAGAGATGCACTTTCATTAACTATGGAGTCGGAATGACCATTGTTTCAAAAGTGGTGGTGACTGCCCCATTTTTTTTGTTTTTGGTGGCAGTTACACAAATACTACTGCTTCACTGATTATATAATTTGGGAAAGTCTAGAGTCAGAAATCACAGAACTCTTGGAACGGTTAATTACAAATACCTGAGGTTTGAAATTTACATATAACTGCAGCCCACATACTGTCACTTACTTACACCTGACATTAATAGGTATACCAAACAACCCTATAGAAACGCATAGTTATCGCAAACAGATAGCAGGCAAGGCTTTACATCTAGCATCCAGCATACACCCGGAAAAGCTATTACATAGTATCCCCTATGGTCAGTTGCTACGTACACCGCAACTGTTCATATCACCAAATTTACAAAAACACAAGCAACTGATCCATTTTCCATCTGCCAGCACACAACGGACACTGCTACCTGCTACAACCATCCTGCAGCCTTCAGAAACAGCCTGCCTGAACTGTATTTGCAGCATTTGGCTGCAAGGGCCTTGGCAATATTGGTGTGTAGGGGGCTTGGGGGAGCCGGCAACTGAGACACATACCTAGAGGGCAGGCTTGTCAGTTTCAAATGCTCATGCCACCCACTAGCGCGAGTGGCACGAGCATCACTCAGTAAGGAAACTTTCCAAATTGTAGTAAGTATAGGTTGGATATGAACAGGTTACTCACCTGTAAAAGTAGTTCTAGGAGTGGTATATGTTGTTCATCCACACTTCTTGGCATGTCCCTTTCCCCTTTAAATCTTGCCGTAAGTCTTCAAGCTGGCTCCTCCCACCCACCCGGGTGGTATAAACCTCGGCTCTGCCCCATGACACCAGATCTTAGCCCGCTGAAAGCCAGGTTGTGTGCCTAAAGCCGGGGAGGTCGAGTGGGTGTGTGTGGATGAACAACATATACCACTCCTAGAACTACTGTTACAGGAGAGTAACCTGTTCTTTTAGGAACGTGGATATGTTGTTCATCCACACTTCTTGGCAGACTCCAAGCAGTTCTCTGGGAGGAGGGAGGCAAGGCGCACACCCCTGACTTGGGAAATAAATATTGGAGAACCGAGCCCCAAAACCAGCATCCTGGCATGCCTCAAGGTCGATGTGGTAGTGGGTAATGAAGGTGTTTTCTGACTTCCTGGTAGCAGCCTGACAGATTTCCTGGATAGGGATGTCCCTGGAAGCAGCCACTAATGCAGCAGTATTGGGGGTAGAATGAGCTCTTATCCCTCTGGGAGGCTCCTTGCCCACCAACTCATAGCACAGACCTATGCATGATGTAATCCACCTTGCAATGGTCCATCTGGCTGCAGGTCTGCCAGAAGCGGCTTCAGTGTAGGTGACAAACAGCTGGCGAATCTCTCCATGAATTTCTGCCATTCTCTCCTTATAATAGGAGAGAGCACGTCTCAGGTCCAAAGTGTGGAGCCTGTACTCAGCGTCTGAGGTGTAGTTAGGGTAGTATACCAGCAGAGTCAATACCTAGTTAAGGTGAAACTCTGATACCACCTTCGGAAGGAATTTCAGGTGGGGGCACAGGACAACTTTGTGCCTGTGAAAGACCAGATAAGGGGAGCCCACCGACAGTACATGGAGCTCCCCTGTCCTTCTGGCTGACGTGATAGCCACCAGGCAGGCCGTCTTCCATGACAAGTGTGAAAGTGCACACTTATGCATAGGTTCGAATGGCTTGCCCATGAGCTTTGCCAGAACCAGCAACAGATTCCACGGAGGTGGAGGTTCATGCACTGGAGGGGATATGTGATCCAGGCTTTTGAAGAAGCGCCCAACCACTGTCTCCTGCGCCAATGTCGGCTGACCGGCCCGCGCCTGGTAAGCAGAAATGACTGCCAGGTGCATCCTAAGGGTCGATGACTGCAGACTCCTTTGGAGAGAGACCAAAGGTAGTCGAGAATGTTAGCCACAGAACAGGATAAGGGGTCCAGACTCTTATCCTGACACCAAATGGAAAATCTCTTCCATGTGAAGGCATAACATTTCCTGGTTGATTCCTTACAAAATGCCTCCACCACGGTGTAGACATCCTCGGAAAGACCCAGAGCCTGGAACTCTAGCCGCTCAGGTACCAGGCTGTGAGGTGCAGGGATTGAAGGTCCAGATGGAAGACCTTCCCCTGGTTCAGAGATATCAGGTCCGGGCGTGTACAAAGCCGCTCCAGGGGCCTGCAGCTGAGGCTGAGGAGATCTGGATACCAGAACTGGTGCGGCCAATCTGGGATTACCAGGATCACCTTCGCCTTGCCCCTCCTCACCTTGAGTAACACCTTGTGGATCAAGGAAAATGGAGGGAAGGCATAGAGGAGACCTGGGGTCCACGGCCTCAAGGAGGCATCCCCCTGCAGAGAGCCCTGCTGACGGGGGTGGGCATGGTACAGACTCAGCTTGTTGTTTTCCCTGGAGGCAAACAGGTCCACCAACGGTTTGCCCCAGTGGGAGAACAGACTGTACGCTACCTCTGGATGGAGAGACCACTCGTGGGATGTCTGGCCTATGCGGCTGAGAGTATCCACCAGCTGGTTCGAGACTCCTGCCACATAAATGGCTAGGAGATCTGCCTCCAGTCAACTTATGAGGGTCCAGATGTGGAGCGCCTCCTTGCACAACAGACGGGAGTGCATGCCGTCCTGTTTGTTGAGGTAGTACATGGTCGTGGTATTGTCCGTCTGGACTTGAACCACATGACCCTGGAGCTGAGGAGCGAAAGCTGATGTGAGCTCCAACAGGTTGATGTGGCATCGGGACTCCTTGGGGGTCCAGAACCCATGGGCACTGTTGTCCCCCATGTGGGCTCCCCAGCCCATGAGAGAGGCGTCGGTCTGGGGGACGGCCGTCGGCTCAAGTGGACAAAGCAGGAACCCTTCGGCAACCGTTCTGGGTGGTCCACCACTGGAGAGCATCCACATCTTCTGGGTTACAGTGATCAGCTGGTCAAAATGACTGTGGCACTGTGTCCACTGGGAGGCCAGCTCCCACTGGAGGGGGCACATGTGCCACCTGGCCCAACGGACCACTGAGGTGCACACCACCATGTAACCCAGAAGGCGCAGAAAGTCCCGGGCAGGGCGCAAGTGCCCAACCAGAAATGATAGGGCAAAGGAGGAGAGAACCTCTGCCCTGTCCGCCTGGAGCCGAACTCTGGCTTGACAAGAGTCGAGCTCTGCCCCGATGAAGTCCATCACCTGAGCAGGCACGAGTTCCGACTTGGCCTCGTTGATCAGGAGGCCGAGCTGGGAACAGGTTTTGAGAGCCAGATCCCTGGACCTCTCCACCTCCTGAAGGGAGGATCCTGCCAAGAGCCAGTCATCAAGATAAGGGTAGATTCATACTCCTCGATGCCAAAGATGGGCTGCCACCACTGCAATGCACTTGGTGAAGATCCGCAGGGCCGATGACAGGTCGAACGGCATGGCTCAGAACTCGTACAGGGTCCCTTCGACCCTGAGGCGGAGGAACTGCTGATGGGACGGACGGATTGGGACGTGAAAAAATGCTTCCTGTAGATCCAGTGAACAGAACCACATGTTTCGCTCCAGGGATGGTATGATCTGGTTCAGAGTTACCACCCGGAAGGTGCGAGACCTGAGATATTGATTCAGGTCATGGAGATCTAGGATGGGGTGCCAACCCTCCATCTGCTTGGGCACCAGGAAGTACCTGGACATGAAGCCTGGGTCTGTAGGAGGATCCAGCACTGGAGCTACCACCTCCTTGCAGAGGAGCTGAGCTATGTCGTCTCGAAGAGCTGACTGGGTGCAAGCTGAGATCCTTTCCTCCCAAGGGGTGTGGGCTCAGCTGGGGGGCTACTGCTCGAATTCTAGAGGCAGTCCCTGACTGACCACTTCGAGAACCCACCTGTCCGAAGTGATATCGGACCAGGCAGAATGAAAGTGGCGGAGCCGGACCCCCACAGGAGGACCCAGAGCTGGCATGAAGGGTGTAGGGGTGGCAACCCCCAACCTGTCACTGAGCAGGCTTAGAGGAGGAGGAGGAGGCTCCTGGACCTGCACCTCGGCCTCCTTTACAGGGCTGATGAGGACCTTGCTTGAGCCACAGGTGCCAATCTTGAGCCTGCTGCTGCTGCTGTTGCTGCTGGCCTCCTTGACAGGAGGGCTGCCTGACTGCAGGGGAAGAATGCCGAAATGGCTTCTTCTTTCTTTTCTGCTGGTTCTTGCCCGAAGAACCTTTTGCAGATGTAGCATCCAAGGTGGCATTGGACTGCTCAATATGCTGAAGGTGACTGGCCACTCCCGGACCGAACAGGTCGGTGCCAAGAAAAGGAACATCAGCTAACTTGTGCTGGGTATCCGCCAGGAAGGAGGATAGCCTCAGCCAGGCCCTGTGGTGAGTGGCCACTGCGGCTGCTAAAGAGCGAGAACAGGAATCCCCAATGTCTAGGGCCTTCTGGAGCTGCTGTTTTGCAACAGCACAGCCCTGATCATGGACTTGCTTGACCGTGGTCTGCATGTCCGTCGGGAGATGAGGGAGGACCTCATCTAATGACCCAAGGAGGGCATGAGAGAAATGTGCCATAATGACAGCCGAACTGGCCTGACAAAGGCCTAAGGAAGAGGCCGCACAGACCTTGTGGGCAGAGTGGTCCACATTTTTGGACTCCTTGTCCGGAGGTCGGTCTGTGCTGGCCAAACTACCAGTACATCTAAACACAGAAGCGGTCACCAGGCTCTCGGCCGAAGGGTGTTTAGTGAATCCCGGCAGGGACCCCATGGGCATCGCATACTTGCAGGCCATGCAGGCAGACGGTGCTGGGCAGGAAGCTGGGCACTGCCAAAGCTCAAGAGCCGGGCCAGTGATGGCTTCGGCCACTGGAAAGGCCTCCATCAGGGTATCTCCCCTTTTTAGGATGTCCGTAAGGGGGTACTCCACCTTTTTCTGGATAGACTCCAGGGGCATTCCGGTGGATTCAGAGATCAGGCGGAGAATGCCCTGAAAGGAGGAAGAACCCTCCTCTAAATCTGCCATGGAGGACTCATCATCCCCAGGATGGGAGTGCAGTCCTGTGACATCTGAGTCCAAAAAGTCGTGGTACAACGGTCTCCCACCTAGGTCCCCTTCGATCCGCTGGGGGCGGTCAGGGGTAACCGTAATGGACAGACGCCAGGGAAGCCCGGTGCCTGTGCGGTCCTCTTTTGAGGGAGCCCTTCCCTGAGGCTGCTCAGGTGGTGGTTCCACCAGAATCGGTGGAGAGACCGAGATGGGCCTAGCCGGAATATGGGCCATCCTGCGGGTGGGGGAACTGAAGGCTTCAGTTCCGGAGGGGTCAGCGTCAGCCCAGGAGGTGGTAGCCAAGTGATGGCCGGGGTAGATGGTGGAGCTGGCTTCTGCCCGGTCAAAATCAGCTGTTGCCACATAAGATCCTCATAGCATTGACGGAGTTTCCGTCGAAGCCTCTCCTCATCCGAGGAGGATGAGGATCTGCGGCGATGCCTCTTTTTAGAGTGCTTATGACTCTTTTTCAGCTTTTCAGCTGAAGGAGTTCTGGACCTCGATCGAGATCGAGGAAGTCGACCCGATCAATCGAGAGACACTGGGGTCGGTGAAAACCGAGGGTCCGAAACCATTTCCTTGATGGGGACACCAGCGGGCTGGGTCTCCTCATCGGGAAAGACAAGGACCGGAGTCCTTTCCAAAGAATCGTCGACCGGAGTCGGCGAAATGGGGTTGATTAGGTCGAGAGAAATCTGAACTTCGTCGGCCACTTCCTCGGTCTCTTGGCCAGACGGAAGATCCGTGAAGCCGGCGGCCGAGGATGTGACCTCGACTGAGGTCACGACCGTGTGTTCCTGGGACTCGGACCTTTCTGGTCCCAAGAATGCCTTCGTTTGGACGAAGACTTGGGGTCCTTATCCTCTTCCGAGGGCGGGAGAGTGCGAGTCTTTGGGTGCCTCACCCCTGGTGGGGAGAGACTGGCACAACTCCTTGAAGAAGCCCGAAAAGGTGGAACCAAGGTTCAGAGGAACAAAAAAGCTCCGATTGGCCGAAGCTTGAGCCGCTTCCCTCTCGAAAGCTTTCATTTGCTCCAACTGCTCGGCAGATCCTGCAGCCGCGGAAATCGCCCACCTCGCCTCCTTCGATTTCACCGGCAGGTTCCTTTTCTCCGGTCTTCCCAGTTTTAGGAGCGCCAAGCGGTCGTCTAGGATGTTGGGATGGAAGGCCAGGCAGAACGCGCAAGTGGAGGTGTTATGTCCGACACCTAGGCAGTAGACACACGTTAGTTGGGGATCGGTGCGCAACATCTTCTGGCCGCAGGAGCACCGGCGGAATCTGGGAGCAGATTTATCCTCCATGTCCGATGCACTACTATCGGAGCTGTTAACTCAAATGAGTTTTAAGGTAAGTTGCAGTAAAAACCGACGCTTTGAATCCAGAGCCTACGAAGTGCTGTGAAGCATGAGGGAACCTGTATCTTCCAGCGGAAAGGAAGATCTGGCGTCATGGGGCAGAGCCGAGGTTTATACCACCTGGGTGGGTGGGAGGAGCCAGCTTGAAGACTTCCGGCAAGATTTAAAGGGGAAAGGGACATGCCAAGAAGTGTAGATGAACAACATATCCACGCTCCTAGAATTAGTAACTTACTGGTAAATCAGTCAGTATTGTTTTTTATCTCAAGAGTGTTTTTTGTACTTGATAGTTTGCTCCAAGACACTCTGTGCCTGTACAGGGTAACGATAAACTGTATTCAGTCAGTTTGTCTGTTACTTGCTTGCTAATTTGAGAATAGTAAACAATACCCAATACAGAGTTTATGGTGTGCCAGGTAAGCAAACTGATAATATTAAAAGTGCTAACTTTTACTGTAGATAACTGGGTGTAACAACATTTTATTTTATCTATTTATGTTTTAAGTTGGTGATTGTACGGAGATAAGATGAAACTAATTCCAATAATTAGGGTATTGATGTTTTTGCTATGGACTGTTTGTGTTCAGGGCTGTGCCAACAACTATAAGGGCCCCCCTGCAAAATATTTTGTGGGGCCCACCTCAACACCAATAAATGTAAAATAACCATTAGAGCATATGGAATTTTTATAGTGGAAGTTTTTTTGCATAAGTCCTGCTGAACATACATAGTTTGTCCATGCTGCCCCCCCTCGTCCCCATCCCCTTGCTGGCACCATGATCAAAGAACTGAACACTGGAATTTGTTCTGCTCCTCCTAGAGGTACCAGCACCAAGATTATATATGTTTTCAGAATGGGCCCTATTGCTTCTTTGTTCTGTGCTCTCCGCCCCCCCCAACCATGTGAAACTGGAGGTGGAATCTTCTGACACCACTGCTGACAACCCCAATTCCAAATAGATAAGCAATTTCCAAAAAGAAACTTGCAAGTTTGTCTGTGGGAAAGGTTTTCTTAATTCTGAACTCTGAGGCAGTGGGCCCCCTAACAGTGTGGGCCCCTAATGCAACCACAGCTCACGCACCCCCG
The DNA here is from genome assembly GCA_016271365.2 of Neoceratodus forsteri. Taxonomy (NCBI): domain Eukaryota; kingdom Metazoa; phylum Chordata; order Ceratodontiformes; family Ceratodontidae; genus Neoceratodus; species Neoceratodus forsteri. The sequence goes on from CM028130.1 coordinate 936,816,222, forward strand.
GTCACTGCCCTGTTTGTGTTTCTAACTATCCACACTGTACAAAGCAAAATGAGGAAACCAGATTAAGGTCCACAGAAAAAAGGCTAAGCATGCTAGTAGCCCTGAGAGCTGAAACTAATATTCAATGTGTTTCTGTTCTCACTGAAGAATACCAATCTTAAAACATACCAAAGCAATCTAAGACTTAGCTTAAGAAGCAACTAGTATGCATGGTGAAAATATGACTTGTTTTCTAATACTGTTACTAGCAGGTGACATTGAGATTAACCCAGGATTCAAAGTAAATAAGGGAATATAAGAATTCCATACATACGCTTGCAGTATATTACCAAAAATTGATGAACTAAGAACTTGGTGCATGCAAAATAAACCAACTTTACTTAGAATTTCCGAAACTTGGCTACATGATATAATAATTGATCCTGAAATGAAAATTCAGGGCTGTGACCATATACGTCATGATAGGAACTGAAGGGGTGGTGGTGTTTTACTGTACATAAATGAGGAGTTAGGATCTTACAAACAGAAAATTCCACTTAAGGTAAATGGTATTGAAGGAATACTACTTGAGCTAAAGAAACTAGACCTAACAATAGGGGTAATCTATTCACCTCCACATATAAATCTACAAAGTTTTGATGACTTGGCAGTTCTACTAGGAAATCACGTAAAACTGAAAGTTTTATTTTCATGGGTGACTTCAGTGCACAATGGAGTGGACCTAGGAGTAAAAGGCTAAAAGAAGCTCTGGCCCCTTTAAATGTTAAACAAATAATACAAGCCCCCACTAGAATCTGTAACATGGGAGTTTAGAATCTGTAACGTGGCAGTGTGACAGGGTTGAATAAGGCCCTGTCCCATTTGTTATGCTGAAAGAGGTTAAATGCCACCCTTAATGCGATACCCCATCTTGTCCCCTCTACATCCCATCTGCTGCCCACCCCTGTGATTACGCTGACTACAATCACCATGTCCCACCTCACCCCTATCCCGGTAGTCTCTGCCCACCTGCTCCCAGTAACCGTGGGTTGCCCTGTACTGTACAGCCCAGAAATATTGTGCTTTGCCTGCTCTCACACTGCAAACAAGCTGCAACATTATAAAAGACCTTTGCAGTGTAATCGCAAAAAGATACTCAGAACTGTCCTATCTAGGATCTCCATTATCCTCCTGCTACTTGTGGGAAATATACACCACAATCCTGGCCCCACTGCCCCCACCCCTTGCAAGCCAATGCTAGCCAAAGTACTACAGCTAGCAACAATAAACATATGCGGTCTACAAAAGAAATTTGCCCCACTACAAGCCTGGGTTTGCCTCCACAACCCGGATGCCCTAACTATAACTGAAAAATGGCTATCACAGAGTACCCCAGACTCCGCTGTTACCCTGCCAGGCTATACATTGTACAGATCTGACAGGTTGGGGAGAAGGGGTGGAGGGTGTGCCCTGTACCTTCGGGAACAACTGCAGGGAATCAAAACTGAAACTATGCACCCCACTGCAGGTGCCCAGGCCCTCACCATTAAGGTTGCTGTGGGCAGCTCAGGTAAATCACTCTACCTTATCTCAGTCTACATACCTCCTCACAACCAGAAGGATGCTTTCGAATCCATCTTAAAGATCATTGACCAGCTCCCCAAAAACTCAGAAATTGTAGCCCTCGGTGACTTCAACTCAAACTGGTCTTCCCCCCACCAGGCCTGTCTCAGGGATGCAGCTGCAACCCATAATCTTTCTCAGATGGTACTTAACCCCACTAGGGTAAACTACAAAAGGGGCACTAGTTCCCTTCTTGATCTCATTTTAACAAATTATCCTGAACACATACAGGATGTCCAGGTCCTCCCTGACTCGCTCAGTGATCACTCCCCGGTCACTTGTCGCTGGTCCAACAGCTGGAAGCCCCCCCCAGGATCACCAGCCACCAAAAGCTAAAGAAAGGATTTCTGGCACATCTCTGCAACCACCTACTTAGCTTTGACTGGTCCCCTCTTGATCATGAGTCATCAATTGATGCTGCACTGTCTTTCTTCATAAGTACCTTTAAATCTGCCTGCAATATCTTTGCCCCAGTTGTAAAACGTATTGAAAAATCTCAATCAGCCCCATGAATAAATTGGTCCTTGCTCTACTTAATGAAAGAGTGAGATAACCTATGGCACCGTGCCCTAGAGTCTGGTTGCCTCACTGACCACTAATTGTACCGAGCTGCCCGAAACTCATGCACCTGGGCTATCCGACAGGCCAAGGCAGATTATTACAAGAACAAACTTACTTCCACATGGGGAAATGGGAAAAGATTCTGGGAGAACATAAAGGAGCTAAGTGGTAAATCCATATCCCCCCCCATGCTGATTGTTGATGGAGCTCCCACCCAGGACCCATACAAGATAGTGGATACTTTTAATGCATCCTTCTCCGACCTCAGCTCCATTCTCCTGACTTCTTCTCTGCGTCTACTGGGCCCCCAGCCCCCTTTTCGCTTTAGAACAATCTCCCCTAGTGCTGCCCGCTCATACCTCACCAAGTTCCTCGTGAAAACTAGACAGAGTGCTGACTCTATTGATATCAAGCTGCTCTCTTTAACACTTGACGCAGTGCTAACACCTCCTACTAAAATACTTAACATGTCTCTGTGTCTTGGGCAGTTCCCGTCATTGTGGAAAAGAGCAATTATCACACCAGAACATAAAAACAGAGATAGAACCTCCACTAGTAACTACAGACCCATTTCCATACTTCCTCCCTTCTCAAAAGCACTGGAAAAAATTGTCTCAGATCAACTTACTGAATATTTGGACTCACATCACCTTCTCTGCCAGCAACAGCATGGTTTCAGAAAAGGGCATAGGACCACTGCTGCCCTCCTCGAGTTTACCTCTTTTATCCACAATGCCCTTGACCAGGGAGCCTTGGCAGCATCTGTCTATATCAACCTGTCCAAGGCGTTTGACACTGTAAATCACTGTATGCTCTTGAGCTCTCTCCTCTCTGTTGGCATATCACAAGAGGCCGCTGGCTGATTTAACAACTATCTCAACAGCCGAACACGGCAAGTTAAAATAAATAACACCCTTTCCACGAGCCTACCTGTCTGATCAGGTGTTCCTCAAGGATCCATCCTCGGTCCACTCCCTCCCTATGGCCACTGTTGGGCGTCTCCTCCTCTATGCAGATGACGCAGTGATCTTTAGTCGGCACCCTGACCCTTCCCAGCTCCAAACATCCCTACAGGCCTCCTTCACAGAAAATGAATCATGGTTTGCCTCCCACAAACTTGTCCTCAACTATAAAAAAAAACCAAAACATGCTTTTCGCCCACCCGCAACATAAACACAAATCGACCATACTGTCTATACAAAATTCCCAGGGCACCAGACTGGAACCAGTTGTCAGCTTCAAATATCTTGGGGTTACCCTTGACTCAGCCCTCACCTTTTGTGAGCATATAGCATCAACATGCTCTGCAATTAACATCAGAACTGGTCTCCTGTATAGACTTAGGTCCTGTCTCCTACCTGATGCCCTCCAACTAGCTATTTCTTGCTCCATCATCTCCCTAGTAGACTATGCAATAGTCAACTATGGGGCTGCATCAGACTCTGCCCTGACTACCATTAAATGCACCCTCAATAAGGCCTGCCAGCTGGCCACAGGCAGTGAATGGCTTACGCACAGCTGTGACCTCTACCAATGGGCGTCATGGCTTAATTTTCAAGGGTGGTTATTCTATCACACTTGCCTCTTGTCCAAAAAAAAAATCCTGTTAGGTCTCGCTCCCCCACGCTGCCTGTCGCTACTCCAACCAAACTTACCAAGGAGGGCCACAAGGCAGGCTGACACTGCTACCTTCCACGTCCCACTTGTAAAGACCAGTACGGGCCAACGATCCTTTCGCTATAGGGCTCCACTCTGGATGAACTCAATCCGTGGACCCACCCTATCTATTCCCAGGCTGGGGCCTTTCAAAACTGAGCTGTGTGACTATATCTTAACCAGCTCCCACTGTGACTGCAGATAACCCCTTGTTCCTCTGCTATATATGTACCTGACTCTATTTTGATTGTACCATACACACCTCTGAATCACTCAATGTAGTAGTACTGTAAGATGCCACTGTATTTAGTCCATGTACTGTATTCCTCTGTTCCTGTCGTTGTTCTCTGTGTGACGTGGAGCCTTTGTAAATGAGTCCCTGACTCAAAGGGTTGTAATTCCTAGACTTTAAATAAATAAATAAAATAAAACTAAAAAAAAAAAAATGCAAGGATCTATTCTATCATCTCCTTTTCTGTCTCTTCCCTGTCTGATTGCGCAAGCAAATCTTTTTGTGACACCTAGGAACTGATCACTCTGACAGTTTTGCAACTCTCCGCCTCTCGCTATATCTCTGTCTTCCCTTGCTATTTCTGTCTTTTCTTCCCCCCCTGCATATCTTCAGGCATAAAAAATATATGTGAATCTTTATGTAGAAATGTAACTGATACTGGTATCCCCTTGTTTAAAACTGTATATAGTTATACTGTTGAAATGATTGCAAAACGCTATTTAGAACTTAAGGGGTTAACCTGGGATGCTGGTTTGAAAAATATTTCCAGAGCTGTCAACAAGAAGTCAGTTCTGGGTCACAATGTTCATTTTGCTGCACCTGCTGAAACTTAAAAGAACACTGTGCGAGAAGCAGAATGTTCTCTTAATGAGCTCTATACAAAGATTTTTTATAAAAAGAGCTGCAATGTTTTGCAAGAGGGAGAGACAGAGACTAAGATTGGAAATAAAAAAAACTCAGAAGAAGGACTCTGCTTTCTATGTTTGTACTGCCATAGTAAATAGTCATACCAAACAATTTTTATTTTTTATTTTGCCGTTATTAATAAAATGCTATTTGAGAATTTTACAACTGCTCCTGGTTTTCCTATGCTTCCTGTCCTGTACCTCGATGACAGATAGTGTTAGCAGTGGGATTTACGCCATGCATACTCTGCCAGGAGTTTTGCACATGGGTACTAGACCTTGTACCAGGGAAGCACAGAAAAATATATGGATTCTGAAGCAGCAAGTCCAGGAGTGGTTACCAGAAGAATGGCAGCCAAACTAGCAGAGACAGAAGTCCAAGCTGAGATTGTACAGCCAGCACAAGTTATGGAAAAAGAACAGGCAGTGATAGAATCTGAAAGCCTGATGGACTTTTTAAAATGGTGGGCTATACAATAAAGAGAGACAGAAAAACAGAAAAGAAGAGGACAGAACAGATCCTTGCGTTTAACCTCTTTATGCATAACAAATGGGACAGGGCCTTATTCAACCCCGTCACAGGGAGACGCTAGAACTATAATTGATTTGCTCTTTGTATCAAACAACCTGATGGAACACAAATCGCATGTTGGTGCTCCATTATTGGAGAACCACTGCGTCACTGAATGTACGGTTACACTGGAACTCCTTCACAAACCGATGAATACCCTCTTGTTAGTATCAAGATCTTACAAGAATTTTAATAATCTGTCTTTTTTAAGTGACTTATGGAAAGTCAGATGGTACTAGTTGGATTTGATGCCAGATCTTGAGGATGCTGTAAAAATTTTTCTAAGTTAATTTCTACTGATTTGTGACATACACGCTCACAGGCAGTCCAGAGAAGCCCCAAACAGGCTCCCCACCTCTGCCTCTCCAAGAACTGCTCTGGTGGCTCTGGGAAGCTGCTGCTGCTGTACCCACCCACTCTCTGAAGCTGTGACCCAGATGCAAGCCATGTAGGCAGACTGGAGAAGCCCTAGACAGGCTCCCTGCCTCTACCTCTCCAAGAACCACTCTGGCAGCTCTGGGAAGCTGCTGCATCTGCCTGCCCACTCTCTGAAGCCATGACCCAGAAGCAAGACATGTAGGCTGTCCAGAGAAGCCCTGAACAGGCTCCCCTTCTCCGCCTCTCCAAGAACTGCCCTGGCAGCTCTGGGAAGCTGCTGTGCCTGCCTGTCCGCCCATTCTCTGGAGCTGCAACCCAGAAGCAAGCCATGTAGGCAGTCTGGAGAAGCCCTGAACAGGCTCCCCTCCTCCGCCTCACCAAGAACTGCTCCTGCAGCTCTTGAAAAGCTGCTGTGCCCACCCACCCACTCTCTGAAGCCGCGACCCAGAAGCAAGACATGTAGGCAGTCTGGAGACGCCCTGAACAGGCTGCCCACCTCCACCTCTCCAAGAACTGCTCCGGCAGCTCTGGGAAGCTGATGTGCCTGCCCACCCATTCTCTGGAGCCGCAAGCCGTGAAGGCAGTCCGGAGAAGCCTTGAACAGGCTCCCCACCTCTGCCTCTCCAAAAAGTCCTCCAGCAGCTCTGGGAAGCTGCTGTGCCCACCCACTCTCTGAAGCTGCAACCCAGAAGCAAGTTGTTCTGGAAAAGCCCTGAACAGGCTCCCCGCCTTGCGTCTCCAAGAACTGCTCCAGCCACTCTGGGAAGCTGCTGCGCCTGTGCACCCACTCTCTGAAGCTGCGACCCAGAATTAAGCCATGTAGGCAGTCTGGAGAAGCCCTAAACAGGCTCTCCACCTCTCCAAGAACCGCTCCGGCAGCTCTGGGAAGCTGCTTCATCCACCCGCCCACTCTCTGAAGCCATGACCCAGATGCAAGCCATGTAGGCATTCCAGAGAAGCTCTGAACAGGATCCCTGCCTCCACTTCTCCAAGAACCGCTCTGGCGGTTCTGGGAAGCTGCTGTACCCACCTGCCAACTCTCGGAAGCCACTACCCAGAAGCAAGCCATGTAGGTACAGGAGTAACTGCACCCAGCAGCTCTGCTTCAGAGACTCAAATCCGGTGCCTCTTTTCCTTGCTCAACTAATCCTGATTGGCTCCACTTCTCTCTGCCTAACTCGCTCTGCCTATCACTGCTTGCCTGTACATTAGTTAGAATTGATTTTAGTGTTTTTAACACAATTTCAGTGACAAGTGCAATTTTGTTTCTCCCTCTAATCTCTCTCTGCTTACCTCCCCCCACAGTGCTCTTAAGTCTGCCTGCTCCACCCATCGCTTGAGTGCTTACAGCCCTTTTGTTATTGAAATTGTTTCTGTTTGCAGCTTCTTGTCTGCCTTGGGCTCAAAAGTAACTCAAACCTCTCTCACTCTCTCCTCAGGCAGTCCGGAGAAGCCCTGAACAGGTGCCTTTTTTCCTTGCTCAGCTAATCCCGCCGGCACTGTGCGCCAGCTTCCCACACTTCCCCCACCAGCCCTCCCTACTTCGACATTTATTATAGCTACTTTGGACACGTTCCACTTTCTCCCTATTGGCTAAATGTCTAAGGGCCCTATTCTCAAAGCCCCGGCTATTGCATAAGGTGCCTGTGCCAAGCATACATGGTGTAAGTGGTACCTTGCGCTCGACACAGCCCTCGGAGCTATTCTCAAAGGTAGCCTGCATCAAATGCAGGCTGTCTGCCGCAAACAGGGCTTGCGCCACCTGTGTCCCCGAAACTGGGCTGCGACCTGCCACAAGGGGAAATGTGGCAGGTGCAGGCTGCCACATCCCCGAGATTGGTATACTCAGAAAACTCCCAGCAGGAGACTTTCCAAGTACCCTAAGAACAGCCAGGGCTGGTCTATGGGTACTTAAGAGATCTCCCCACTAGGAGTGTTGTCCTGAATGTGGCAATGTTTCACTGTCCAGACCTTCACATTGCCATCCCACATGAATTAAACAGTATCCCCGCCCTGGGGGAGTAGCAGCCCCCCTCCCTGAACCCCAATTCTACGATATTGCATTTGCAGATATAAAGTAGTTACGTAAGAACTTACCGTAACAGTAGATCTTTGAGAACAGCTCTTGCAGCAGGTTACACCATTAGGACTGAAGCCAGCAGGCGCCAGGACCCATGGAAATTTTATAGCTAGCAGTATCCAGCGGGGACCACCCCCGTCGGCCCCGCCCCCGACATCAGTAATCATATAAAACGGGGCGGTCCCCCAGAATCCCCAGTTCTCCCGCCGGAGACTCCCAGATGCTAAATGACATCAGAAGTGGAGACTGAGGATCCGCCATCAAAAGGTATTCAGAACGGTGTTAGAAACACCTAATCCTAGGAGAGGGATATCGGAACAACTCTACCTCCAGAGGGGATGGTGGGAGGGAAACTACCTGCTGCAAGAGCTGTTCTCGAAGATCTACTGTTACGGTAAGTTCTTACGTAACTGTACTATCTTACTTTGAGAAACAGCTCTTGAAGCAGGTTACACCATTAGGACTGATTCCCAAGCAATACTGGAAATCCCTCACTTTGGGAGGAGGCAAGGTAGAGATCGCGAGTTGGACTGAAGCCTAGGATAGGAGTCCCTGAAGGACTGCTAAACCAAAACCAGCTCCTCGCCTTGATGCAACATCCAGGCTATAATGCCTGATAAAGGTGTGCACAGTGCTCCAAGTAGCTGCTGCACAGATGGCTGAAGTGGACATGATCTTCATGGCCACAAAGGCGGTAGCCACCACCCTTGTGGAATGACCCTTAACCGAGCCCGGTAAGGGTTTGTTACGCTTCTGGTAACAGAACGTGATGCAATGAATGAGCCATCTGGACAGTGATTGTTTAGAAACGGGAGCTCCCATCATGCCGTGTGCGAAGGAGACGAAAAGCTGGTCAGATTTTCGGTGGTGCCTGGTTCTGGTCAGGTAGTATCTTAGACACCTATGCACATCTAAAGTGTGCAACAGGGCCTCTCCTCTATTAGAGTATTTAGGAAAGTACACTGGTAAGTCGATGTCCTGATTAAGGGTGAGAGCTGAGACCACTTAGGTAGAAACTTTGGATTTCTCCGTAGGGACACCCTGTCCTGGTGGAAAACCAAATAAGGTTATTTGCACATCAGTGCATGAAATTCAGAAATTCTTCTGGCTGAAGTAACGGCAACCAAAAATAACGTCTTCCATGTAAGGAGACGTAGCTCGCAATCCGTGGCTGGTTCAAAAGGTGGCAGCATAAGCTGCTCCAGGAAAAAGGGTAAATACCATGGAGGAATAGGATCCTTAATTAGAGGTCTAAGGTGGAGAACAACTCTCAGGAAGGCTCGTGCTGTGTCCAACTGAGTTATAGGATGTTGGCCTACAGGTGTGTGGTAGGCTGAGATGGCACAAAGGTGTACTTTAATAGAGGAGTAGGCCAAGCCTGCCTGAAAGAGAGAGAGGAGGTAGTCCAGGACCAACCTTTCTGGACAATCCATCGGGGAAAAACCCCGTGCCTGAGCCCAGAGGCAAAATCTGCGCCATTTCATGGCATATGTAGCATGAGTGGCCGATTTTCTAGCAGCTGCTAGAATATCTACAACCTCTTGCGAGACCCTGTACCGCATGACGGCTATGTCTCTAGGGGACAGGCGTGCAGGTTCAGAGAGCGAAGGTCCGGATGGACCAAAGTGCCTGCCTCCTGAGACAATAAGCGAGAGCTGATTGGTAGAGGCACCGGAGGTTCCCGGGACAGCTGGTGTAGCAGAGGGAACCAAATCTGTCTAGGCCAGAACGGCGCGATAAATATCAGCATCGCTTTCTCTCTGCGGAGTTCAGAAGGACCCTCTGGATCAACGGGAAGGGAGAAAAAGCGTAGAGGAATCTGCCCGTCCAGAAGAGGGACAATGCGTCTCACCAGAAAACACCAGGCCCTGGATCTAGTGAGCAGAAAATGGGCAGTTTTGAGTTGCATGATGACACAAAGAGGTCTAACTCTGGTGAGCCCCATCTGTGAAAGAGATCCTCTACTACCTCCTGGAGTAGTTCTCACTCGTGGACTCTGGCCTGAGAGTGGCTCAGGCTGTCTGCGATGATGTTGTCCACTCCTGGGACATGAACAGCAATGAGGTTTGCGCCGTGCTGTAGTACCCAATCCCACACCCTCATGGCCTCCCTGCAAAGCGGGTAGGAATGGATGCCTCCTTGTTTGTTGAGGTAATATATCACCATGGTATTGTCTGTCTGTAATAGAAGAGTACCCGGTTGGAGCTCCGACTGGAAAGCCTACAGGGCATAAAGAACTGCTCTCATTTCCAAGATATTTATGTGGAGATGAGCTTCCTGGGGTGTCCACAATCCCTGAAACCTGACCCCGTCGAGGTGTGCTCCACAACTGAACCCTGAGGCATCCGTGGAGAGCATCACAATCGGAGACGGCGCAATGACAGGGCCCCCGCCAATAGGTTCTTTGAATCCAGCCACCATTGCAAATCCCGGATTACGGCATTCGTGATCCGAATTGGGAGCTGCAAATGGTCTTGCTTCTGATCCCATTGGACCCGTAACATCCACTGGGTCACCCGCATGTGGAGATGGGCTAGCGGGACTGTTGCAATGGCCATAGCCATATGTCCAAGCAGGCAAAGGACCAGTCTGGCTGGGATGGTCTTCCTTGCCAAGATGTCCCTGATGAGGGATATGATGTGTTCCGCTCAGTCCTGGGGCAGAAAGGCTTTCCCTTGGACAGTGTCCAGAACTGTGCCTATGAACTGCAGCTTCTGTGACGGAACCAGGCGTGACTTCTATTGATTGATAATGATGCCCAACATCTTGAACAGAGGCGAAGTACAGTGAATGGCAGATATCAGGGCCTCCGGAGAGGGAGCCATGAGAAGCCAGTCATCCAGGTATGGGAACACGTAGTGGCCTTGTTTCCTTAGAGCCGCCGGTACGACTGCCATGTACTTCGAAAACACCCGAGGTGCCGAGGACAGTCCAAAAGGGAGGGCTCAGAACTGATAATGGCGACCTAGAAATTTGAAGTGCAATAACTTCCTGTGCGCTTGAGCAATGGGTATGTGCAGGTAAGCATCCTGCATGTCCAAGGATGCTAGAAAGGCGCCCTGCTTGAGCATGGGTATCAGACTTGGAAGGGTCACCATGCAGAAGCTTTTGTAGAGGACCAAAGCGTTGAGATCGCTGAGATCTAGTATCGGATGGAGGTCCCCTGTTTTTTTTGGGAACCAGAGAGAAGTGGGAATAGTAACCTGCACCCCTCTGGTCCATCGGTACGTGCTCTATAACTTCCTTTCCTAGAAGCGCGAGCACCTCCTGCTGTATGAGCAGTGCGTGCCAACCCGAATAACGGGAAAGCAGGGGAGGTCTTGATGGTGGGTGGTCGAGGAATTCGATAAAGTGACCATTTGAAGTACCCACTGGTCAGCGGTAATCGACTGCCACCCAGAAAAGTGGCGAGCGATGCGACCCCCGACCTTTTCTGCTCGTTGATCCAGAGGAGGGGCCGGGGCTGGGAAGGAGTCATGCTGTGGCAGCGTTGGTTCCTGCAGGCTGGGCCGGTTTGGTATACCGCTGACCTCTGCCTGGGGAAGATTTGGACTGGGATTTATGATGGAAAGTGCCCCTTTTTTGCTGGCCGGAACGTGGCTGCTGTCGTTGTTGCCAGCTGCGAAAACGGTTCTGGTTCCTATGAAAGGAACCTGATTTGGATCTGTACATGGCCTGCACAGATCTTACTGCCTTCCCACCGCCCTGAAGCTTGGTGATAACCTTTTCCGAGTGTTCACCAAACAGGACTTCTCCATTGTACGGGACGTCAAGAATATTCTTCTGTACGTCCGGAGTGAAACTGGAGACACAGAGCCAGGAGTGTCTCCGGAGACAGACACCCGAAGCTGCGCCTCTGGTGGACGAGTCTGCGGAATCGTATGTGGCTCGTAGCACTTGGGTCCCCATGTCTGACCCTGTGCAGAGGAGGTTCAAGAACTCCGCCTTCTGTTCACCATCCAGTAGCTTATCAACTAGGTCCTGACCCTGTTCCCACAGGGCATTCTGAAACTGAACCATATGAGACAGACAGTTCAGGGACCTGATGGAGCATATAGCGGCCCCATACATGCGCCTCCCCAGGGCATCCAACTGCTTGGATTCCTGGTCTGGTGGCTGTGTGCTCAGATGTTGTGGTCGTTGGGACCTGTCATGAGAGGCCGTAATGACCAGGGAGTCAGCCAGAGGTTGTTGCGCCAAGTACTGGTCTTCTTCTGGGGCCTTGTACAGGCGGTCAGCTTTCTTCGGCACAGCGGGGGTGGAGTGCGGACGCTTCCACGCAGCCTTGGTGACATCCACGAAAGTGTCCACCAAGGGTGGCACTACCACAGACTTAGGATCTTTCTGCTGAAGGTAATGAGCATGGTGCTGTCTCTCGGGGTCGAGATCTTCCGAATCCCACCCCATGTTCTCCTGGATGTGCCTCATAATCTTGGAAAAGGACGGATCATCCGGAGGTGACCTGGGCAGGTCTTGTGGGTCAGATGATGGGATGCTGAGTGGAGAAGGAGACCTGGAGGTGTCTGAAGTGTCCGGTTTAGAATCCTCCCCTGGCGGAGTGGACCTTCGGAGTCTGGGTCGCTTAGGGCTGGGAGACCCTGAGGGAGATCTTGAGGGAGGCCTTCTCCGTTCCTTGGATCTTCCCCTAGGAGGTGAAATGTGCTCCTTGGGGGGGGGGGTCAGTGGTCGTCCTGCTGGCCCCTTGGGTGGAGGAGGAGAAGGAGTAGGAGGAGAAGGTTTAACTGGGATCACATCCTTCTTTATTGTGTCCCACCAGAAAGTGAAGAGATCTTTGACCTCTTGGATGTTCATACCCAACGACGGACCTGACGCTGGAGGTCTGTCGCCGGTGTCGGGCGTCGGGTCTGAAGGGGTCTCCAGGATGGGCGAAGGCTCCTGTGGAAGCCTGGCATCCTCATTGTCACCTGCCTGGTCCTCAGGCAATGTCAGGTCCTCCTCTGTGGAGTCCCGGCGACCAGTATCCACCAGTGACAGGGGGCAGTCTTCGGCTCCGGCGAACGTGTCACCGACGTCGGATACTTGGCTGGCATCTTCGGCTCTGGCGAACGCCTGGCCGATGTCTTCAGCTACGGCGAATGCCTGACCGACTTCAGGTGTTTGGCCGACGTCTGGTCCGTCGTCCGCTTGAGGGACGTCAGGTCCTTAGTCTTCCTAGGCGGGAGCTCTGGACCCCTGGGAGGCTGGGAGACCGATCTGGAGTCAGGGTCCCAGCGTCGGTCTGAGGAAGAAGACTTGGACTGGTGACGGTCTGAAGACTTCGAACAGGCCCGGGAGGGAGTGGAGGAAGCCGAAGGCCTTGAAGTCTTGACAGGGTGCAGAGAAGCCGAAGAGCTGCCTGAAGCCTTAATCTTTACCGGAGGGGGCTGAGAGCGAGCCCTGGAGGGAGAGCAGTCTGAGCACGTGGAGCCTGAGCTGGTGCGTGAGTCCGAGGCCCGGCTAGAAGACCTGGACCTAGCCTTCTCCTGATGCTTGTCCCGGTGTTTGTGGGCCTTCGAGGTAGATTCACCTCTGGAGGAAAGTTCCTTATCCATACTATGCAATTTTTCTTCCAAGAGGAACCCCTGAAGTGCCTTCTGGCCGCGGATCCTGGTGCGACTATTAAACCCCTGACAGAAGGAGCAGGCCTTGGTGTCGTGGTCCAGGCCTAAGCACCGCAGGCAGGACAAATGAGGATCCTTGAAAACGGATCTGCTTGCCGCAGGCACACTTGGAAGGATGTCTTTCTGAAGAAGGAGTTGGAGATGCCGATATTTAGTGTTGGTAAAACTATTAAGTTCTTAGTCGTCGTATGGTAGAGTGGGACCGTGAGGCCAACGCTGGCGAGTCGACAACGGGAAAAGAACTGGGGATTCTGGGGGACTGCTCCCTTTTGTAGGATGCCTGACGATGGGGGCAGGACCGATGTCGGGGGTGGTCCCTGCTGAATACTGCTAGCTAGAAAATTTCCGTGGGGTCCTGGCACCTGCCGGCTTCAGTCCTAATGGTGTAACCTGCTGCAAGAGCTGTTTCTCGAAGTAAGATCAGTTCTGCTCCAACCTTGAGAGAGTCCTGACCAACACCCCTAAGGAAGGCAAGATCATTCTCCTTGGTGACTTCAACAACAGAGTCGGGCATGATTCAGATCTCTGGAATGGTATCATCGGGAAGGAGGGGGTAGGAACAAAAAACTCCAGTGGCATCCTACTCCTGAACAAATGTGCAGAGCATGGCCTGGTCATCATGAACACCATCTTCAGACAGAACGACAAGTATAAGACTACTTGGAGACACCCTTGATCCAAGCACTGGCACCTCCTTGACTACGTCATTGTCAGAACCCGTGATCAAAAAGATGTCTACATCATGAGGTCCATGCGAGGAGTAGATGACTGCTGGACAGACCATCGTCTTGTCAGATCTGTCATGAACAGCCAGCTCACTCAGAAACACTGAAGGCAGCCAAAAATCAATGCAAAGGAAATTCAACACTAAGTCCCTTCAAGACCCAGTGGTTCAAGAGGACTTCCAGCAATGTCCCCAAGCAAGGCTCTCTGCCATGCCCACAGCTGATGATAACATTGGGAGATACTGGAAGGAGTTCAAGACTGCCATCCACTCGGCATGTGCTGAATCTGTTTGGCTATGCCACCCGGCATCACCAGGACTGGTTTGATGACAATGATACAGAGATTCAAGACCTGCTCAACTGGAAAAGAAGAGCTCACTACACACATGGCAAGATGACATCTCATGCCAGCAAAAGAAAAAGTCATACCAGCAGCTCAAGGCAGAAGCTCAAAGGGAGAGCCGAGACATCAAAAACAAATGGCGGCAAGACAAGGCCAAGGAGATCCAGCTCTATATTGACAAACATGACATGCGGAGCTTCCTCCAAGCTACAAGGGCCATTTATGGTCCAAGCTCCCATGGTCCCACTCCCCCTCCGATCTCAAGATGGCTTGACACTCCTAAAGGGAAATGAAGGCATTCAGGCTAGATGGAAGGAGCATTTTGAGACACTTCTGAACTGCGAGTCATCTGTGAAAGATGCCACTATCAATTCTGTCCCTCAACACCGTGAAAGAGAATCTCTCGCCAACCCTCCTATCATCGAAGAAGTAAGACATGCCATCAAGCGGGCCAAAAACAACAAAGCTGCGGGACCAGATGGCATACCGGCTGAAGTCTACAAGGCTGGGGGCGAGGAACTGGTACTAAAGCTCCACGAACTCATTCTCCGAATTTGGAACAATGAGGAGATTCCAAAGGACTTAAGGAATGCCAACATCGTTACCATCTTCAAGAAGGGAGATAAGTCGGTGTGTGGAAATTATCGAGGCATTGCTTTACTCTCCACCGCAGAGAAAATCCTCACCCGTATTCTTCTGAACCATCTCCTTCTCATCGCCAAAGAAGTCCTGCCGGAATCTCAGTGTGGATTCAGACCATCTCGTGGGACAACCGACATAATCTTCACTGCCAGGCAGATCCAAGAAAAGTGTCGGGAACAACATAAGGACCTGTACATATGGCTTTCATAGACCTGACAAAGGCCTTTGACTCCATCAATCGTGAAGCCTTGTGGAAGGTGCTGGCCAGATTTGGCTGCCCTACAAAATTCCTCAGGGTTCTAAGGCTTCTGCATGACCAGATGACTGCCAGTGTTCTCCATAATGGTTCAAAGACAGACCTGTTCAACATCCAAACTGGGGTCAAGCAAGGGTGTGTCATCGCTCCAACCTTGTTCTCTATCTTCCTAGCAGTCATCGTAGTCCTCACCAAAGGCCGCCTTCCCACTGGAATTGACATCGAATACAGAATGGATGGAGGGCTCTTTAATCTTGGACATCTCCGTTCAAAAAATACAGGTTACTCACCTGTAACAGGAGTTCTAGGAATGGTATATGTTGTTCATCCACACTTATTGGCAGGTTCCTTGCCGCTTTAAATCTTGCTGGAAGGTCTTCGCTGGCTCCTCCCACCCACCCGGTGGTAAAACTCTTGGCTCCGCCCATGATGCCAGATCTGGCCGCTGGAAGCTCTCAGGACTGGCCGAGCGGGGGTAGGAGATCGTGAGGATGAACAAAATATACCATTCCTAGAACTCCTGTTACAGGTGAGTAACCTGTATTTCGGGACATGATATGTTGTTCATCCACACTTATTGGCAGACTCCTAGCAGTTCTCCGGGAGGAGGGAGGCAAGGCGCACACCCCCAATACTTACTTGGGAAATAAGGACTGGAGAACCGAGGCCCCAAAACCAGCATCCCGGCGTGACTCAAGGTCGATGTGGTAATGGGTAATAAAGGTGTGTGCTGACTTCCAGGTAGCAGCCCTGCAGATTTCCTGGATAGGGATGTCCCTGGAAGCAGCCACCGATGCAGCAGTATGACGGGTAGAATGAGCTCTTATCCCTCTGGGAGGCTCCATGCCCGCCAACTTATAGCAGCGATCTATGCAGGAGGTGACCCACCTGCCTATCGTCCGCTTGGCTGCAGGTCTGCCAGGTGCGGCTTCAGCGTAGGTGACAAACAGCTGGCGAACCTCTCCCCGAATTTCAGCCATGCGCTCCTTATAATAAGCGAGCCTCTAGGGTCCAGTGTATGGAGCCTATATTCGCCTCCGAGGTGTGACTGGGGTAGAAACACCGCAGAGTCAGCACCTGGTTAAGGTGAAACTCCGACACCACCTTCGGAAGGAATTTCGGTGGGCGAGGACAACCCTGTCCCTGTGGAAGACCAGGTAAGGAGACTCGATGCAAAGCGCCTGAGCTCTCCCATCCTTCTGGCTGACGTGATAGCCACCAAGAAGGCGGTTCTTCACGACAGGTGAGAGAGACACACCTGTGCATTGGTTCGAATGGTTTGCCCATGAGCTTTGCCTAGTACCAGCAGTAAATCCTCACGGAGGTGGAGGGTTCTCGACCGAGGGGAAATGTGATCAAGGCCTTTGAAAAAGCGCCCACCACCTTTTCCTATGCTCACCGACTGCTCCCGTCCGCGCCCTGTAAGCAGAGATGGCTGCCAGGTGCACCTTTAGGGTCGTCGACCTCAAGCCCCTTGACTAGAAAGGGACCATAATAGTCCAGAATGCTTGCCACAGAACAGGACGAAGGGTCCAAGCCCTTGTTCTGACACCAAATGGAGAATCTCTTCCATTTGAAGGCATAGCATTTTCTGGTTGACTCCTTACGGGACGCCTCAACAACAGTGAGGACCTCTTGGAAAGACCCAAGGCCTGGAACTCTAGCCGCCAGGAACAAGGCCGCCAGGCAGGGATTGAAGGTCCAGATGGAACACCTTCCCTGATTGACTGAGAGCAGGTCCGAAGAGCTGGAAGCTGCCTCGGGAGCCTGGAGCTGAGGCTGAGGAGATCTGGGTACCAGAACTGGAGGGGCCAGTCTGGGGCTATCAGGATCACCTGCACCTTGTATCTCCTTGCTTTGAGAAGCACCTTGTGAATCAAGGGAAATGGGGGAAAGGCGTAGAAGAGGCCCGGGGTCCACAGCCTCGAGAAGGCATCCCCCTGCAGCGAGCCCTGCTGAGGGGGGCGGGCATGAAACAGCCTCAGCTTCGCATTCTCCCTGGAGGCAAACAGGTCCACCTGAGGTGTGCCCCAGTGGGAGAACAGATCTTGTACTACCTCCGGCAGGAGAGACCACTCGTGAGATGCAGCCCCTATCCGCTCAGGGCATCGGCCAGGGTGTTGGAGGCTCCTGCCACATGAATGGCTAGGAGATCCACCTCCAGGCTGGGCATGACAGTGCCAAATGCGGAGAGCTTCCTTGCATAGAAGCATGGAGCTGCCCCGCCTTGGTGGTTCAGGTAGTACATGGTCGTGGGTATTGTCCGCCTGGACTCGGACCACTTGACCCCGGAGAAACGGAGCAGAGGCGGGTGAGAGCCAGGCGGACCGCCGGAGCTCCAGCAGGTTGATGTGGCATCGGACTCCCGCGAGGGTCCAGAGGGCTGCGCACTCGGTGTTTCAGATGGGCACCCAACCCATCAGAGAGGCATCGGTCGGCAGAGACTCGTGTTTGGGGCGGATAAACGGGATGCCCTCCCAGATGGAATGGAACGGTCCACCACTGGAGAGCCGCCCACATCTCCTGGGTCACTATCACTAGCTGGTCCAAAGGATCGCAGCATTGTGACCACTGGCTGGCCAGTCCCTCACTGAAGGGGCGATGTGCCAGCATGCCCAACGGACCACGCCTGGTACAGGCCGCCATGAGACCCAGAAGGCGAGGAAGTCCCAGGCAGGGCTAATTGCCCAACCAGAAATGATTGGGCAAAGGAGGTAAGAACCTCGGCCCTGTCCGCCGAGCCATGCTCTGGCTCAAGAGAGTCGAGCTCTGCCCCGATGAACAGGATCACCTGCTTGCTCGAGTTCCGACTTGGCCTCGCTGATGAGAAGGCCAACTCGAGAGCAAACCTGGAGGGCCAGATCTCTGGACCGCCCACCTCCCGGCCTGGAGGAGGCTGCTATCAGCCAATCATCCAGGTAAGGTACACCTGGACCCCCGGCGCTGCAGGAATGCTGTCACCACTGCCATGCATTTGGTGAAGACCCGGAGCTGGAGATAAGCCAAGGGCATGGCTCGAACTCAAGAGGATCCTCCGACGAAAGCGGAGAAATCTCCAGTGACGGATAGATAGGGACGTGAAAGAACACGCCCTGTAGGGTCCAGAGAGCAGGAACCACATGCCGGTTCCAGAGATGGTATTATCTGCGCCAGAGTGACCATCCTGAAGGCTTCGAGACCTTAGGAACTTGTTCAGGCCGCGTAGGTTCGAGAATGGGACGCCAGCCTCGTCTGCTTTCGGAACCAGGAAATACCTGGACACGAACCCCTCGGTCTGAAGGGGGGTCCTCCACTCCGTGATCACCTCCTTTGGAGGAGGAGGAGAGCGATGTTGGCTCGGGTGAGCGCCAGTGAAGCTGCGGACTCTGAGGCCCCCGAGGTGCGACGGGCTCTGGAAGGGCGGGCCTGCTCAATTCCAGAGGTAGGCCTTTTCCACCACCTCCAGTACCCACCTGTCCGTGGTAACAGCGGACCAGCGGAAAGGAAGTGTTCTGAGCCATCTTCTCCATGGGGAATCCAGGGGTGAGGTGACAGTGATGGGGCGACACCCCTCAGCCAGTCACTGGGCAGGCTTGGAGGAGGGACCGCCGAGGGACCTCCTGGGCCTTTACCTCCTGCTCTCCTGCTGGAGGAAGCCGACAGCTTGGGCTTGGGATACCAAGGTCGAGCCTGCTGCCCTGACGCTGCTGGGCTGGGCGCCATCGAGCGCAGAAGGAGCGAAGGCTTAGGGGCTGTGCTTGCAGCCTTTGTCCTTCTGAGCTGAAGAGACCGAGTCCAAGGTAGTATTGACTTCTTATCCTCTGCAGGTGACCTTTCCACCCCAGGGCCGAAGAGGTCAGTCCCAAAAAGGAACATCCGCCAACTTGTGCTGGGTATCCAAGTAAAGGTGGATATCTCCAGCCAAGCCCGATGATGCATGGCCACTGCGGCCACCACAGACTTATGGCACATGAGTCCTCGATGTTCTAACGTAGTCTGAGCTGCTGTTTAGCCACTGCTCTTGCCCTCGGTCCCGCACTGCCTGACGGTAGTCTGCAGATCAGCGGGAAGATGAGGGACAACCTCATCCAGGGGAGCCCAACAGGGCGTGAGAAAATGTCCATGCGAGGACGGCGAACTGGCCTGCCTAAGGCCGAGAGGATGCAGCATAGACTTTTCGCCCGGCATAATCCCAATTTCTTGGATTCCTTGTCGGGAGGTTTGTCCACATCCCTGGCGTTCCCAGCACGCCGGAAAACGCTGTCGGTAACCAACCCCTCGGCCGAGGGGTGTTCCGAAAAACCGGACAGGGAACCGGTTGGGACCGCATACTTCCTGGCCAACCTGGCCGAAGGTGCAGGGCAGGAAGCAGGACGCTGCCAAAGTTCCAAGGCCGGACCCACTATGGCTTCGGCCACCGGAAAGGCCTCCGTAGGAGAATCCCCTCGGTCCAGAATCTCCGTGAGGGGATACCTGGCCCATTTAGAAACGGGTTCGAGCTTCATCCCGGTGGACTCCGAGATGAGTCGAAGCAACCCTAAGAAGGACGAAGGGCTATCGTCCATTGACTGTCCCTCCCGAGGACTCCAAGTCCATGCGCTTGGAGAAGAGGGAGGAACCATCATCGGACTCAGAAGAGTCCTCAAAGAGCTGCCTCGGCCCTGAGCCACCCTCCACCTGCCGAGGTTTATCGGGAGTGAGGATGACCGACAGCCTATGGGGGCAAACCCAAAGCCGACCGAGAATTTTTGGTCGGAGCCCCAACTAATGGCTGTGGGGGCGGAGGTTCCACCAGAATCGGTGGGGAGCTGGAATTGGCCGAACAACCGGCCTGAGAACAGGCTCCTTGACTACAACGAGGGGTTGTTTCGGCTGCTCCGGTGACAGCCACTTAATGGCTGGGGAAGACGACTGGGTCGGCTTATTCCCGGTCAAAAGGAGCTGTTGCCACATAAGTTCCTCGTACCTCTGAAGCAACTTGCGCCGAAGCCTCCCCTCGTCCGAGGAAGAGGAAGAGCGTCGGCGCTGCTTGCTGCGGTGCCGAGATCGAGACCGCCTATGACGGCGGGGATTGGTTGGACCGCGAGATGTCTGAGACTGAGTCTCGACTAGGCCGAGGAAGGCGAGGAGAAGTGTCGGAACGGGCACTCCTCGCTCGGACGATCCTACCGGAGCCCGGAACCGAGGCACGGATTTAGCCGACGGATCCTCAACTCCACCGGGGGAACCGGGGAGAGGGGATTCTCAGCTTCTCCAGCCGACAACCCGTCTAACGGGTCGAGAAAAATCTCGACCGCGTCGACGGGAGTCTCGGTCAACTGGCCTGACGGGGACACCGTGAAGCCAGTGGCCGAAGCTGAGGGGTCGACCAAAGTCGACTGTCGACAAGGGGAGGGGGATCTTTCCCGCTCCCAAGAGCGTCGACGGAGAGACTTACTTTTGCTCTTTTTGGACCTGGAAAAAGGTCCCGAAGAAGTTGGACCCTCACCTTTGGTCGAGAGGGTCAGACAAAGCTCCTTAAAAGAAGCCACGTATGAGGCACCAAGAGAGAGCGGGACAAATGCCGAAGCCGAGGTAGAAGCGGCCCGCGCCACCTCCTCTTCGAGGGCGATCATCTGCTCTAGCTGATCCACCGAGCCCGCCGCCGCAGACACCACCAATTGGGCCTCTTTAGATTTCACCGGTGGAATTCTTTTCTCGGGGCGCCCCAGTTGTAATCGGGCAGCACGGTCTTCAAGGACGTAGGCCGAAGGAAGAGCACAAGTCGCAGGCCTGCGGGTGCGTGCTCAAGGCCCAGGCAGCAGGCACGTGCGTGGAGTGCGGATCCGTCCCTAACATCTTCTGCCCGCAGGGCACCTCCGAAAACCAGGAGTCGATTGTCCGCCGGCGCGAGGAGAAGAAGATCAAGTCTTTTAGCAAAAACTTTTAATTTCGAACTTTTCGAAGAATTAGAACCAGTCTTAAACGCACGCTAAGAGAGGGAACCTGAGCTTCCAAGCGGTAAGGAAGATCTGGCGTCATGGGGAGGAGCCGAGAGTTTTACCACCCGGGTGGGTGGGAGGAGCCAGCTTGAAGACCTTCCGGCAAGATTTAAAGCGGCAAGGAACCTGCCAATAAGTGTGGATGAACAACATATCCATGTCCCTAGAACCAAAGTTTGCAAGGCATCTGTCACTGACCTCCAGTACGCTGATGACTGTGCCAACCTTGCACACACCAGGAGCGACCTCCAGTCTTTGCTAGATCTCTTTGCAGAAGCTTACCGAAGTCTGGGACTCTCACTTAACATCAAGAAGACCAAGGTGCTCTGTCAGCCTGCTCAAGGCCTTGTAAATGACCCTCCACAATTCACCATTGAAGGACAGACCCTGGAGACAGTCGAGCACTTCCCTTACCTCAGTAGCCACCTCTCCCTAACAGCAAATATCGAAGATGAGATTCAGCACAGGATCCATTGCGCTAGTACCTCATTTGAGAAACCACTTCGGTGTGTCTTCACTGACCATGACATACGAAAGGACACCGAGATCCAGGTATACCGTTCGGTTATCATCCCTACCTTTCTTTATGAATGTGAAACTTGGGTGACTTACCGACATCATCTAAAGAGCCTGGAGAGATACCACCAACGATGTCTCCGGAAAATCCTCCGCATCAAGTGGGAAGACCACCGCACTAACATCTATGTTCTTGCTGAGGCCAATGTTACCAGCACTGAGGCAATGATCCTCAGACATCAATTCCGCTGGACTGGACACTGTGTACGGATGCCCGACTCTCGACTCCCCAAACAAATTTTATACTCCCAGCTCAGTCACAATCAGAGATCCCGTGGTGGTCAAAGGAAACACTACAAAGACACACTGAAGGCATATCTCAAGAAAACAGATATGGACATCACGAGCTGGGAGGAGCTGGCCACTAACCGATCTCAATGGCACCAGAACCTCCATCAAGCGGGGGCCTGCTTCGAAGAGAAACGCCTTGCCCTCGAAGATGAAAAGAGAGAGCGTAGGAAGGAAAGGGAAAGAAACCCCAACCAGCAGGCAGCTCTCCCACATGGAAACATCTGCAATTTCTGTGGATGAATCTGTGGCTCTAGGATTGGATTACTGAGCCACCTCAGGACCCATCAGTGAATCATGGTAGAGATCATCCTCGAATCGAGAGATCACCGACGCTTTCACTGCTCTTACTGCCACTCACTGCGTTGCCATGAAGCAGTATAGTGCAGTGGGTTAAGGTTCTGAGCTGCAGATCTGGAGACCTGTGTTTGAATCCCACAGCCGCCTAGGTGCATACTGTATGATCTTGAGCAAGTCACTTAACTTTCTTGTGCTCCCAGGTCGCATCTGGAAATAAGCTTCGGCTTAGTGTCCTACTCCTAGTTAAACAGTGTTCCCTTTCCCTTTCCATGATGACACAGGATAAACATGACAAAACACAACCAATCAAGACAGAGTGGGAAGCAATGTTTGACTAGCAACGGCTAATTTAAAGGGGAACATTGCTGAGCTTTGCTCATTAGAGGAGTTTGCAAGCCCATGAAAAGGTATTGGGCTCCTTCTATAGCTAGCAGCAGTCCAGGGATATCAATTATTAAGTCTGTCCCATGCTGATACTACATCGCCACCATTTTTAGCACCTTGTGATGTCACGGACAATCAAGCTGTGGCTCACCACACTGTAGTCAAGCACAGCTCGACCTTCAGTGGCATCACAAGGTTCTACAGATGGTGGCAATATAGTATCAATATGGAGTAGACAAAGTTATCAATATCTCTGGACTGCTGCTATCTATATTAATAGAGCTTTTCATGAGCTTTCAAATTACAATGGGCACAGTTCATGAATCATCCCCTTTAAACCCTTTGGGGGCTGGCAGTATAGCCTAGAGGTTAGAGTAACGAGCTGCAAAAGAGCTTGGTGCATCCAGCAGACCTGGGTTTGCTTCCCACAGCTGCCATTTGCATACTGTGTGACTCTTAGCAAGCCACTTGACCTCCCAAGTGCTCCTGGGTTGCCCCTGAAAACAGGCACTTGTGTCTAGTGGACCTTACCAGGTTACCAAAGAATTAAAAAAAAAAAAACAAAGGCCATGCACTTGCAAATAACAAACCCATACCTCCAACAGAGGTATTTGTGAAACTGCTGGTCAGATGACCAAATACAACACAGGCTCTCCCAGCTATTTTACAAAAGTGGTGATTGCCCAGCAAGCCCCGAGTTTACTCACGGTTCTTCCAAATCAGGGGACTGCCCCTCGATACACAAGTTTGACAGTGCAGTTCACAACAAGTCCCTCTCTGGCTGGTATTGCTCACTGTCTCTCCTTCCTCAGTGGTGCAGGTCTTGGATGTCCCTCCAATGGCATACAGAGGCTATGCTGGCTTCAGCAGTTGAGCAGTGACCGACTCCTTTTGTAGGGCACAGTAACCTAGGAACCCAAGGGTCACAGGTCTAACACACCTCATCCTGATCCCGTCCATAGTGTGAGAAGTAGCTGTAGAACAGGGAGCATGGGGGTGGGGGGTGGATAGTGTACATAATGACCCTGTATTGACAAAAGGCCTCTGACTATGATAGGGTGTTGCCAGTAGACTAGATTGACCATTGACCTTTTTGCCATCATTGTCTACATTTCTATGTGTGGTGATAACCACTGCCAGGCTGTAGCACTGGTTAGCAATCTTCCCAGACCAGCTGCAGTCACGGTTCAGTGTTCGGCAGAGCTGCTGCGCTCCACTGCTGCTTTCATGATGGGCTAGCATCCCATTACCTCCTTTTGCTTTGCAGGCAAGAATTCTACTTCTCACACTTTCCTCTGTCTCTTCAGGCAGGGATACAGTCTGCTTCTGCAGGAATTACAGCCATCACTGCTCTGCTTCTCTCCCCAGTCACATGCAGACTAACTGAGCTTAGGAACTTCCTCTGCCATTCACTGGGGAGCGTCAGCTCACCACTGGCCCATGTAGCTGTCAATCACTCTGTGGCCAGACTAGAGGTCCTTTACTCGACAAATGATTGGCACATTCATACCCAAAATCTGGCTGTCCTCCAGTGTCCCTAGAGCTCCTTCTGGCTCCCATTCAAGCTCTGCAGCCTTACTGGCTGTTATTGCAACCCCTGACTCCTATTGCCAAGGTGGGGGGGGGGTTGGATGCACAAGATGGTGGCATCCCTCTGCTACTGAGCGGCACTGGCTCCAACTATATTATTTTTAAAGGGCTCCTGCCCTGGAAACAGTTTATCAGTGCCATTTGTTCTTCTACGTAATCATACTACGTGTTCCATCGGTTCAAGCCATCTGATCAGGCATTCTCCAGATGAGTGCCAATCACTCGCTCCACCTGCGGCAGCGGGTGGCACCTTTGATGTGCAGTGGGAAAGTAGTTTTTTTTGTTTGTTTTTTTCAAACTCTGTTTTTCTTTCCCTGTCACCGAACTCTCTCCAGCAACCTCCGGTTCTGCAGTCTCTTCCTCCCTACGTGACTCGGCTGACCCCCCCAGCTCCTCTCAGGCACCAGGCATCCCCCAGGTCTACACTCCGGGGAAGGGCTGCCCCCCGACCAGGGTGCTCTTTCTATTAGGATTGAAACACCGGGCCAGAGAGGGTGTGCACAGCACAGGGAGCCTGAGTCCATTTCTTGGGAGTGTGGGCTACAAAGGGAGGTGCCTTTGCCTATCAGCAGGGGGGGGGGGGTTCCATCTTTTTCACCCCTGTGGAGCCTGACTGCCAAGACAACGCATGCCGCATCTCCGTCCCCTGGCGTACGCCATGACACTCTTTCAGCTACCCCCCAGCCTCCGCCAGAGGTCACTCATTGAGCGGTTGTTTCAAGCCCTCCCGAGGAAGAAAGAGCAGTCCCCTGGATGCTCAATCTCCCCCAACGCATAACCCCCAACGCCATGGGTCCATTTCCAAACCCGGGTCGCCAGCGTGGCACGAGGTGTGGCATCCAGCGCCTCAACCCTCTGCACCACCAGGCTGGCGGGAAAGTATAGTTATGTAAAAACTTACCGTAATAGTAGATCTTTGAGAGAAGCTCTTGCAGCAGGCAACACCATTAGGACTGAAGCTAGCAGGTGCCAGGACCACACAGAAAATGTCTAGCTATCAATATATAACGGGGGACCACCCCCTGATGTCGGCCCGCCCTCGACATTTACCTGTAGTATAAAAGGGGCAGTCTCCCAGCCCAACCTCAGCTCTCCCACCAGAGACCCCGGCACATACAGAAATTGGAGAACCAAGTTGGTTCCTCTACACTGAGGAAAAATGAGGTAACAATGATGGAGAAGTAGTCACTAGGGGGATAGGAGGGAGGGAAAGCAGCGCCTGCTGCAAGAACTCTTCTCAAAGATCTACTGTTATGGTAAGTTCTTATGTAACTGTACTATCTTATTTTGAGGGGGCTCTTGCAGCAGGTAGCACCATTAAGACTGAGTCCCAAGCAGTGTAAGGACTGACTCCAGTCAGCTGGGAGGAGGCAGAAGTCAGAGTAAGGCTTTCAAGAGAGCAGACCCTTTAGGACTGCAAATCCAAAGCCCACCCTGCAACTGGACACAATGTCCAGACTGTAATGCCGAATGAAAGTATGAACAGAACTCCAAGTGGCAGCTGCACAGGTATCAACAATGGACATATTCCTGGAGGAGGCAAAGGAAGCAGCCATGCCCCTGGTAAAATGGCCTTTAACTGGCCCTGGTAAAGGCTTGTCGTACTTGTGGTAACAGTAAACAATGCTACTGGCTAACCATTTGGATAAACATTGCTTTAAAACAGGAGCCCCTTCTTTCCTAGGGGTGAATGAAACAAACAACTGATCAGATTTTCAAACAGCACGGGTGCAGTCCAAATAATAGTAAAGCACCCGGTGGACATCCAGAGTGTGAAGGAAGACCTCCCCTCAATTTGAATACTCTGGGTAATAAACAGGCAGCTGTATGTCTTGATTCAATGTAAACTCAGACACCACCTTGGGCAGAAACTTAGGATTAGTCCGCAAGGACACCCTGTCCTTGTGGAAAACCAAGTAAGGCTCATTACACATCAGAGCCTGAAGCTTGGAAATCCTTCAAGCAGAAGTGATAGCAACTAAAAACAATGCTTTCCATAACAGAAAGCGTAACTCGCAATGTGTGGCAGGTTCAAAGGGAGGCAAAGTAAGTTTTTCTAAGATAAACAAACAGTCCCATGGTGGGACAGGGTCCCTAATGGGAGGTTTCAGATGCAGTATGCCCACAAGAAAGCGTGGGAAAGATCCAGCTGGGCAAGAGTCTTGCCTTTAAAAGGTGCATGGTACGCAGAGATGGCTGATAAGTGCAACTTAAGTGATGAATAACTCAGACCCGAGTCCAATAGGAAAAGGAGGTACTCTAGAACTAGATTCACCGGACAGGTGAAGGGATCCAGTTGACAAGCGGTGGTCCATACACAGAACCGCTTCCATTTCATAGAATAAGTGACTCTAGTGTAAGGTTTCCAGAAAACATCAGGCCCTGGATTTAGCAAGCCGAAACTGGGCAGTCTTGCATTGGATGGGAACGCAAAGAGGTCCAACTTGGGATGGCACCACCTGTCACCGAGGTCTTCGACCATGGAGGTCGGATCGAGACCGGCTTAAGCTGTCAGCCAAGGTATTTAGAACATCTGGAACATACACAGCAGTCAGGTCCAGGTGATGCTCTGTGGTTCAATATCAGACTCTCATGACCTCCCTGCAGAAAGGGTAAGAGTGAGTATCCCCTCTGCTTGTTAATGTAAAACACCACTGACATATTGTCCGTCTGCATCAGAAGAGGGCCCGGGCACAGGTTCATCTGAAAGACCAGCAGGGCGTAAAGGATCGCAAACAACTCTAAAACACTGATGTGGAGATGCTGCTCCTGTGGAGACCAGGTTCCCTGAGTCTGATGGTCTGTCAGATGGGCGCCTCAGCCCTGGCCCGATGCATCCATGGTCAGGATCTGACAAGGTGACTCTGTCCAGAAGTGGACTTGTTGGAGGGGTTCAATCACCATGCCAGAGTCTGTTGCACAGGGTTGGAGACCATCAGTTGCTCCAAATCATTTGTGCGCTGGTCCCATTGGACCCGAAGGTTCCACTGGACTACCCTTATGTGGAGGTGAACCAAGGGAACTGTTGCAATGGCTGCCACCATGTGTCCCAGCAGCCTTAGAAACTACCTGGCCAGAACCTGGCGAGACAATGAGACCAGTTGAGCCTGTGCCTGAAGGCGCTCTGCCCTGTCTGAGGGTAAAAATGCTTTGCCTTGGGCAGTGTCCAAGACTGCCCCATTGTACTGAAGCCGCTGGCTAGGCCAAGGGGAGGATTTGGGGAGATTGAGGGTGATCCCAAGATCCCAAAACAAGGTGAAGGTGGCCTCCATGGTTCTGAGCAACTGTTCCCTGATGGGAGCTGTCAGAAGCCAGTCATCCAGATAAGGGAAGACATAACGGCCTTTCCTCCTTAAGGCTGCAGCTACTACTGCAATGTGCTTTGTAAACACTCAAGGGCCTGAGGACAAGTTGAATGGCAGAGCCCGGAACTGGTAGTGGTTTCCTTGGAAGAGAAAGTGAAGAAACCTCCTGTGGGGGTGAACAGACCAAGATGTGAAGATAAACATCCTGCAAGCCCAAAGAACAAATCCAAATCCCTGATGAAGCAGGGGGAGAAGGCTGGGGAGAAGGACCATCCTGAAGCATTTGAATTCTATGTACTGGTTCAGGTGGCTGAGATCTAGGATGGGATGCAGGTCTCGGTTCTCTTAGGGACCAAGAAGAAGTGAGAGTAGAATCCTTTCCCTTGCTGTGTCGGTGGGACAGGTTCTATGGCCTGTTTTCGCAGAAGCACTAGAATCTCCTCTTGGATGAGGGTGATGTCAGCCTGAGGGGAATGGGAGATTGTCCAGGGGCATCTCCAAGAACTCTGGAGTGGACCCTTTTCCACTAGCTGAAGAACCCATTGATCTGAGGTTATTCTGTGCCATCCCTATACGTAGAGAGAAAAACAACCCCCTGAGGTTATTCTGTGCCATCCCTATACGTAGAGAGAAAAACAACCCCCCCCCCAGGGTTTGGGTCGGGAGGTCAGGTAAGGAGTCAGGATGAGGAGCCGGAGACAGGCAATGTGGCCTGGGAGGTTCTGGGGGCTGAACCTCTAGTGGCATTTCTCTTAAAGGCAATTCTAGGTTGTCCAGCCCGGTGGCACTGAGAGTTGAGGCGCTGGATGCCACACCTCGCACCACACTGGCGACCCGGGTTCGGAAATGCACCCGGGTCATCAGGGGAAGGATAGGATCGAGCATCCAGAGGACTGCTCTCCTATCCTGGGGAAGGTTAACTGATTCCACCACTCTGTAGCGGCTCCTGGTAATGACTGGGGGCACTACTAGAGCTGGTGCACTTAGAGGTGGAGCGTGGCAGACACTGGCATGTTGTGCCTCCGACAGCATTGCATGTCTGCACTCCAAAGGGACAAAATGTGGTGGAAAAATGGCTGGGCGCGAGTGAGCAGCTTGATAGCCATGCTCATACCGCCCAGAGGTCTGTCATGGAATCGCGCTGGGGTTAGTCTGGTCTTGACCTGGTATGGGGAGGCATGGGGCCTCCCAGCAGATTGGGGAGCGGCCATACCAGACCACCCATCATATGAGTGAGCCTGCTGCCCTCTGGGCGGGGGAGCCAGTGGCTGGATCCCCCTGCTGTTCACACTGCAGCAGGAGAGAAAATAGAGCTGTGATTAAAAAAAAAAAAGTCACTTTTAGGTTGTTGGCCCCTGGACTGCTGTTTGGAGGGACAACGAAAGAACTGCTGCTGGGATGATTTAGGCTGAGACTGGTATAATGTTTGTACCAAATGCAAAGCCTTGCTTGTCTCCTGTAGGTGAGAGATTATGTTTTGGGAATCCTCGCCAAACAGAACAGGACCCCTGAAAGGGCATCTAGGATCTTGGACTGCACATCTGGAGCAAAACCAGAGGCTCTGAGCCAGGAGTACTGACAAAGACAAACTCCTGTAGCCGCAGATCTACCGGCAGAGTCCACCAAGTCATAGGAAGCTCAGAGGCCATGAATACCAACATCCGAGCCTGATTTCAGAAGGTGCAGCAGCTCGGTCTTGCCAGAAGCATCAGGCTGAGCTTTGCCACCTCCAAAGCCTTCTCCCACAGGGTGTTCTGGCATTGGACCATGTGCACCAGAAAGTTCAGAGAACAGACAGTGAAGGTGGCAGAGGCATAGACCTTCTTGCCAAATTGATCTGTTTGGCGTCCATGTCAGGAGGCTGAGTGCTAAGGTGCTCGGGCCACTTAGAGCAGTCATGGGCAGTGTTAATGACTACAGAGCCAGCCTCTGGGTGCTCCCCATAAAAGGGCTCATCCCTTGGAGCATTATAGAGGTGACCTGCCTTCTTGGATGTCACTGGAGTAGAGGATGAATACTTCCCAGTAGCCCTATTGACGTTCTTGAAGGAATAAATAAGGGTTGGAATGACCAAGGGTAGTGACTCCTTTTTACGGAGAAAGATGTCCAGCTGACGTCGCTCGGGTCCACTTCCTCCATGTCCCAACCCATAAGGGACTAGATGTGCCTTATCACCTCCATAAAAGCAGGGTCATCTGGAGGAGATCGAGGGGTATCCTTATACTCCTCTGGTTCCAGTGGCAAGTCAGAGCCATCATATTCATTGGAGGAAGAGGAGGTGGAGGAGGCGTATGTTCCCGACTTGCCTAAGTCTGGAGATGGCAAGTGATGATGTCTTCGTTGGTGAGTCCTAGCCGTCAGGCTGTGGGGTAGGTTCTTTAGGAGGTGGCACTGGAACTTTCCTAGGGGGGACCTGATCCTTATCTGGATTCAGAGGAGGGTCCTTCGGAATTGGAGTAGGAGGCTCCTTCAGGGACTCCTTGTCCTTAAAATACGCCCACCAAGCTGCAAAGAGGGCATTCAGATCTCTGGGCGGATTCTGAGGCGTGACTGCGGGAGCCGGTGTCGGTGGGGTAGGATTAGAAGGCCCCTCAGTTCCTTAGGCTTTGGTAACTTGGCTGTCGGTTCTACGGGTGTCGGGTTAACGGGCGTCGGTCCCTGAGGCATAGAAACATCTGGCATCGCTCTAACGGAAGTAGGAAGACTAGCGCTGGACTCTCGAGCATCGGCTGAGTGACGACAGGTTCAGCCAGTGACAGTGGAGGGTTAGGGGATGACAGCTGAGGTGTCACTGGAGTCTTTGGGGTGGCCAGTATCGACTGGACACGCATAGGCTGATGCCAGTTTGGTGATGCACCCGGCGCCAGCCAAGAAGGAGAAGCCTGTCCTGGGGAGCAAGCTCCCTAGCGACGCAGAGGGGGAGATGAGCACATGCCCCAGGCTTGGCTTGGTGGCATTGATCCTTGATGGGTCTGACTTAGCTGATGCTTGGAGAAGGAGAGTGACAGGCAAAGACCACCACCCAAGGAGGACCTGGTCGAGCCACCTAGCTGAGAACCTGCCTGATGTAAGGGCCTGAGTGTCAGGAGCTGAGAGGCTGGGGATGAAGTCACAAGCCCCGGAGAACCACCGCCTCAGATGGTGATGAGAGCAGGTGGTTTGACCATTGGTAACCCAGAAGAAGTGAGGACTGCCGGGATAGTAGGGGTTGACCACCCATGGGAGGAAGACCCAGGCTCGGTCACCGACTTGCAGGGGGACCTGGAATGGGAAGCTGACTGGGGTTTGTCCCTGTGTTTCTCCCAGTGTTTGTGCTTTCTGCTGGATTTCTTCTCTTTGTGAGTTGAAAAAGAAGTTCAAGCCCCGGAGGCCAGGGAAGAAGAGGTAATATTCTGGAGCTCCTTCTCCATCGTTGTTAATTTCTGCTGTAGCAGGAAGGCTTCCAAGGTCTTCTGGTAGCATAACTGGGTGCGATGGTTAAAATCCTGGCAGTGCTGGCAGGCCTTAGTGTCGTGGTCCGGGCCTGGATAGAGCAGACATGATCAGTGGCCGTCCTTATGGGGAAGCTGCTTGCCACAAGCACACTTCATTCGCCACCGCTACACAGAAGAGGATGGAGAAGAAATGCAAGAAATACTGTAAAAAGAAGAGTTTTTAGGAAAATAATAAAGCATGAGCAACACGAAGAAAATGGTGGTTGACTATAGCAGAAGGCATCTGTGAAGGTCTGATTTCCGCAAGTCGACAGCAGGAAAGGAAATATGGTTGGGCTGGGGGACCACCGCTTTTTTACCATAGGCAGATGTCGGGGGCCGGCCAATGTCAGGGGGTGGTTCCCCGCTATATACTGCTTGCTAGAAGTTTTCTGTGGGGTCCTGGCACCTACTGGCTTCAGTCCTAATGGTGTTGCTTGCTCCAAGAGCCCCCTCGAAGTAAGATCCACGACTTTGTGCAGGTGCAGGTGGGGGCTAAAAATTCTTGCCTCCTTCCTCTGGCAGCAATGCTCCTCCAGTTCCCCATGGAACCTTTACGGTAAACCCCCAACATGGGGAACTTACACAGCTAAAGGCACTAAAAAAAAAAAAAAAAAATACCACCAACAGCTTAATCTGGTTCAAGGTCAGTTGGCATTCATCTGTATCCCCCTCCCCCGGGTCGTGCCTGAAAATAGGCAGGATTTGTCTAGTGCACTTACCCGGTCAGCAAAAACTAACTAAATAAATAAAAATAAATAAATAAAGGGAAACTACCCCCAGCTGGGTGGTTTGAGAAACTCCTTTGACTTTTATATACAAGTACATCTTGCAATTTTAATAGCCACCACTGGAGGTCTCCATTTGCTGTTACAATTACTCAGTATGCCTTTTATTTATTTATTTTATTTATTGGAGAGATCAGTTTTACAACCTTTGAGTCAAAGATTCGTTTACAAAGGTACCTCGTCAAAAAAAGTGGGGGAGGTAGACAACAGTAGAGTGAGGTTAGGACAGGGATGACGTACAGGTTAGATACATAATAGCACACTTGGAGAGAGCAGACAGCTGACTGTACTGGAACAAACTTCGTAAGGTACTAACATTGGTAAACAGCAAGAGATACATTATTCAATTTAAAAACATGTCACAAACTAGTATGTAGTGTTAAAAGACCGGTAGGCGAGGGCCTGAAAGGTTGGGAGGGACCGCACAGGGCAGCTACAAGCATTTACAACATCGGCTGTCAATAATATGTTGGCGGAGGGCGATTTTAGGCGGCCAATACCTGGGATCTTGGAGACAGTTTCAGGAAGGGGTTAAACCAGGGCGGGGCTTGGTGATGGAAAGATCTTTGGCAGCGAGGTCCTTGCTCTGGGAGCGTTGAAGAGGTGGCGCGGCGGCGTACCGGGTTGGCAGGGACCTGGCAGCCCGCTGCAAGGGTCCAGAGACCCCAGGAGGGCAGAGACCTGACATGGATTTTTTGGCCAGTAGGCTGGTTTGATATTTCAGTCTTTCCTCAAGAGTGAGTATTTTTGTGGCGGAGTATAGCAGACAGGTGTGGGTTCTGCTGTGGGCACCGGGAAGGAGCCTACAGGCTTTGTTGATGGAGGTCTGGGCTTTAAGTCAGTTACTCACAGTGTTATTATTCACAGTGCTCCAGGTAAGCGGTCCCTGAGGCATAGAAACATCTGGCGTCGCTCTAACAGAAGTAGGAAGACTGGCGTTGGACTCTCAAGCATTGGCTGAGTGACGACAGGTTCAGCCAGTGACAGTGGAGGGTTAGGGGACGACAGCTGAGGTGTCGCTAGAGTCTTGGGGGTGGCCAGTATCGACTGAACAGGCGTACTGTCTCTTTACAAAGGGTTTTGAGCCAGTTACAACAGCTTATCTTGGCGTCGTTTATAAGAATTGACAAACTTTTGATCTGGCATCTATATTTTGGATACCAATGTAGAGTAGCAAGTTATATATTTTTGTATCAGTACATCCACTAACCTAAACACTAACACTCTGAAAATATACCTTTTTGGTTTAACCTGCCAAATCACTCCTCTTCCATGCCCACAAAGTTATTTATGTGCCTTTCAACTGCCCCTTACTGGGAAGATGGCCCTCTGTTAGCACTTGGATACCCTCTTATCTCACATGGATAAGCTGCTGTCAACCAAGTTTTCAGACAGAAATTCAAACTAATATTTGATGTTTTATTAACTGGAAACCATATTAAAGAACAACTCCACAAATCCAGCTGGTCCTCCTCCTCCCTCCAAAGTTACCCTCCCAATAAGGATTTTAAGCAATTCAGGATCCATTTTTACAGTTCCAGTGGGCAGAGCCTGCAGCTGTATTGTGGTAGCTCTAAAAACGAGCCACCAGATGGACACCGGAGAACGGAACTGTTCTGGAATTGCATTATGATCATTCCGCAACCCCAAAACAGTCCGCTCACTCCGCCCCCCCCCACCGTGAGTGCTCTATTTCAGCTCCCAGTTGCCCACCGTGCTCAAGATGGCTACACTGTTTAGTGCACGTGCACAGGCATCACAGCCATCTTGGGCATGGCGGACTGTTTTGCTCTGAGTTCAGCAAGCGTGGCTGCAGCCACAACAGCTTTTGCCAAACTTGTTTTATTAAGGTGTCAGCATGGCTCAGTCAGAAGCACATCCGTCTCTTGTCCAGAAGGTGGTGTACTCTATCCCAACACTGAGGCTAGGCTCATACCACAAACACTGCCACCTGAATGCAGTCCTAAGGGGATGCTGTACTGTCAGATGTTAAACCAAGGTCCTGTCTGCCTTTTCTGGGGGTTGTTCTAGGTAACAAGCTTCCTGAATTAGTGGCCTTGATGGAGGAGGAACATCTGGACATCGTGGCAGTCACAGAAACATGGTACACACAAAACCATGACTGGGACGTAAACATACCAGGATACACTATCTACAGGAGGGACAGGGAGGGTGAAAGAGGGGGAGGAGTAGTTCTTTACATAAGGGAAGGAATAAAAGCAACAGAATAAAAGGGTAAACAGGGAGGAGAAGAAGCACTGTGGGTAAATTTGGAGGCAGGCAATGGCACCACAATCCGCACAGAGTTTGTATGCAGCCCCCTTCTCAGGGGAGAAATGGACAAGGAAATGATAAGTATACTTAGAATGGCAGAAAAAGGGAGATATTGCTGATGGGTGATCTGAATATGCCAGATGTTAACTGGGTGCAGTTGCAGCTGCCACTTGAAAGAGTGCAGTTATTCTAGATGCCCTACAGGGGGCATGCCTTAGACAACTAGTACTGGAGCCCACTCTGAGAGGGAGCAATATTAGACTTGATACTCTCAAATGGAGATGGAGAGGGATCACAGATGTAGAAGTGGGTAGCCATCTGGAACTAGTGACCATCGAACAGTATGGTTCACAATAAACACAGCAATAGAGTCAAGCCATACAAAGACAAAAGTACTGGACTTTAGGAGGGCTGACTTTGCCAAAATGGTGAGTGCCTAAGGAATGCACTAGCGAATGGGCGGGAAGGAGGGTGGAAGAACAATGGGGAATAATAAAACTGCCATCACAGAGGTAAGAGCCTTTGTGTGAAGCAAATAAACAAAACAAGACGATGTAAGAAACCACTATGGTTCTCAAAGGAAGAGGCAGTGAAGGTTCAAGAGAAAAGAAAGCATTCAGGAAGTACAAGGAATCGTAGCAGGAGCAGGACAGAGAACTGTATCAGTTAAAGCAAAAAGGAGGCTGGGAAGGCAGTCAGAACAGCAAAGGCCCAAACTGAGAAAAAGATAGCCAACTCAGTTAAGAAGGGGATAAAACCTTTTATAGGTACATCAGGAGCAAAGGGAAGACCAAGGGAGGGATAGTGAGGCTTAATAAAGGGAGGGAGGGTGGGCAGAGGGAGACTGTGAAAAGGCAGAGATACTAAACAAATATTTTTTCAGTATTTACAAAGGAAGAGGGGAGGTACATAAAACAAACAGTAGTAACACTCTGGTACAGAAGTTGATACCAGCCCATTTACAGAAGAAAGGTTCTGAAAGAACTCTTAAAACTGAAGGTGAACAAAGCAATGGGGCCTGATGGGATTCATCCCAGAATTCTAAAAAGAATTAAGGGTAGAACTAGTGACACCACTGACTACCCTCTTTAACAAATCATGGGAGGATGGGGTGGTACCGAGGACTGGAGGAGGGCAGATGTGATTCCCCTTCACAAAGAAGTGGGAGCAAGGCAGAAGCAGGAAACTATAGACCTGTTAGTTTAACCTCAGTGATAGGGAAAATGATGGAATCACTCTAAAGGAAGGAATTGTCGAGTATCTAGCTGCCAGAGGGGCACAGGACACTAGGCAGCATGGATTCACAGCGGGAAGGTCATGCCAGACGAATCTGATAGATTTCTTTGACTGGGTGACCAAAGTAGTAGATCAGGGAGGGGCTGTGGACATGGCCTACCTAGACTTTAGCAAGGCATTTGACACAGTCCCACACAAAAGATTAATATATAAGTTAGCCAGCCTGGGAGTGGGTCCCAAGATGATAGCCTGGGTAAAGAATTGGCTGGAGAATAGGACACAGAGAGTAATAGTAAATGGAGTCCACTCAGAAGAAAGGAGGGTTACTAGCGGGGTACCGCAGGGTTCAGTATTAGGACTAGTCCTCTTCAAAGTCTTTATAAGTGACATTGCATAAGGACTGGAAGGAAAAGTATGTCTCTTTGCAGATGATACTAAGATCTGCAACAGAGTTGATGCACAGGGTGGGGTGGAAAGGATGAGAAGGGACTTGGCAAGGTTAGAGGAATGGTCAAATGTATGGCAGCTTAGATTCAATGCTAAGAAGTGCAAGGTAATGCACCTGGGAAACAAAAACCCAGGGGAAGAGTACACAATGGGGGGTGAGATACTAACAACAACAAAAATGGAAAGGGACCTGGGGGTAGTCATATCAGATGACCTAAAGGTGGGCAAGCAATGTGAGAAGGCAGCAAGGAGGGCTGGGGGGATACTGGGATGCATAGGGAGAGGCATCACCAGTAGAAAACAGGAAGTTATTATCCCTCTGTACAGACAGCTGGTGAGGCCCCATCTGAGTACTGTGTGCAGTTCTAGAGACCCAATCTCCATAAAAACATAGACAGGATGGAAGCTGTCCAGAGGAGGGCAACTAAAATGGTGCAGGGTCTGCACCGGAGGACATATGAAGAGAGACTTAAGGAGCTTAATATGTATAGCCTCGAGGAAAGGAGGAGAGGGGGACATGATAGAAACTTTCAAGTACCTCAAGGGAATCAACAAAGTCCAAGAGGGTAGCATCTTTCAAAAAAGAGGTGTGCAAGAACAAGAGGCACAATTTGAGATAGAGGCTCAGAGAAGTAATTGATAGTATTTTTCACAGAGGTTGTGGATGCATGGAATGGCCTTCGGAGGAGGTTGTGGAGTCAAAATCAGTGGTGGAATTCAAGCATGCATGGGATAGTCATAAGGCAATTCTGGGGGTGGGGTAGGAAGAAGTAAGGCTGCTGGTAAACTAGGATCTGCAGCTTATCCAGTAGGTAGGGAAATGGGCAGACTGGGTGGGCCAAGCGGTCCTTATCTGCCGTCAAATTCTATGTTTCTATGTTCAGGTAGACATTAAAAATCCCATAGCGGCACATACTGAGAAGAGTGTGGATACCCAGTATGACACAGTATTTTATTAAAAGAAAAAAAAAATACATATAATACAAATCCAAAACATAAAATATCCAACAAACAAAACTTTTTCCATAAAGAAAAAACAGTAGTAAGGACTGAACTTATATAAAGCTGAAATAAGTTTATTTTATGCAAACCCCCTACATTGTAATGAATAACAGTGGTATTATCAGTTAAGTAAGTAATAAGCCACGACAGTGTGTGCATTATAGGATTTTAATGAGGTGTAGTAAGGCTAAGGACGAAGGCTGAGTGTCCTTATACCCCTGAAAAGTGTAATCAAATTCTATGATGCGCACCCTGCAGGTGCTTATTACACTTATAAAATGGCTCTAAGTAAATATTGTTGGGAGGAAAATGAGATTTGGCACATGACTGTGCTTTATAGAGATTTAATGCACGGTCAGGTGACATCTCACAGCAAATTAAATTTCTAGACTTTTCCTTGCCATTTTATAATGTGATTGTAATCATCTCTGGATGTCTTCTTGATTCGTGTGTGCCTACCTGTAGGCAACTTTCTGTAGTGCATCATAGTAAATCAATACAATATAATTTCAAAACAAAAAAGAAATACCTTATTGCAAAAAAGTATATGATGCTTTTTTGGCTGACTAACAGCGCAGTGAGGTACTGGAAAGCCTCACAAACAACACTGTTAATCAGGCCTTCTAACACTTTACACTCTGGTCTGGAGCCCAGCCAACTGAAATTCCTTTATGACTATTTGCATGATGCATACAATACGGCATTTAGGGGGGATGACTCACCTGCGTGAGTGATAGGTTTCTTTGAGGTGTGCCCTCTCCAGGTCAGTGATTTTCATAAACCGTCTGTGGAAGTAGTGGAGTTGCAGGATACAGGCCAACAGGAAGAAGCCTGGAATCAGGATACTGGAAAAGAGCTCTGACACACTGAACTGTTCCAATCCTAGATCTGCCAACCTGCAGAAAAAACACACCATTGTCAGGAGAAAAATCACAGCTAACAATGGGTTAAAATGGATTGAATTTTCTTCATCCATCCAGGCCTCTATAGTAACCCAATCCTTAGGGCCTTTACAGCACCCCACTCTTTAGGGCCTCTACAGCACCAAGGGGCGACAAAAAAGCTTGATTAAATGATATAAAAATGAATAATGTTAGTAGTCATGTCCTGATTCATGGAGGGTGGATGATCAAAACTGTCGATTAGTATGGTCGCAATTCTAGCATCTAAAAGTTGGACAAGACCAGACAGAGCAATTCGGTTTCAGGTTTTGCATCAGGCTTACATAGCGCCATATTTAATTCACAAGGCCAAACAAAACATAACGTCATTAAGTGCTGGAAATGTGAAACAGAAAATGCAAATCATTTGCTATTATGTTACACAGAATGGCCACATAGTAAGCCATTATGGAGTAAAATTATTAGTGGACTGTGACTTCCTACAGGTATACCACTGCTCAAAGAACCGCGACTGTTCATTCTAGGTAGCATCTTGTTGCTCAGTTTGTCTCTGCCATTTAAAATATTTACACAAGCATAAACAACCCTAGCCAAAACAATTGATACTTTCCCCTGGAACAGACAAAAAAAAAACAATACATGTGAAATGGACTGAAATGCCAAAGGACATTATTATTCTGAAAAAAAAATGTATTGTCCATCAGGGTGAAACGTGCAATTAAAGCTGCAGGGCATGGTATGGCAAAAATGTTGTACCGCTCCTGCTTTATTCCATTTCAGATCATGCTTTTCCTTCTGTCTTGTAAGATGCCCTTTTGTTCCCCCATTTTGAGTCTGCTTTAGCAATTGTTTTTAGATTTGAAATAATTAATGGGGAGTACCATAAAATATGGCTGCTCCCAGATTCCACAGACAAAGATGGGTGAGGACAGAAAAAGACAGGAGTTCATCCAGTCTGCTGTGTTACATACTCGGGCTTACTCGATCATTTAAGAACTCCTTCATCCAAATGCTTGTTTCTAATTACCCTAAATGTTTTTTTTAGTTCTTTACTGAATAAATGCCAATGTACAGCATGGACAAAAGAAAAATCAACAGTCACAGTGCGTATGTATAAACGGCAGTGAGCAGTCCAACAGTGCAATCATACAGTGAAATAATAAGGATCACAGGTTAAACCACAATACAAAATAAATATGGGAACACAGATATTTGTAACATGGCCAAAATGAGTAGATCTGAAACAAGCAATACAGTTGGCTCAGTTCTGTCAGCTGGCACAAGAGCAACACAGCATTATGGCACGATAATGCCGTGTTGCCATCGGGAGCATGCAGAGGAAAACATTGGAGCACCGGTTGCGCTGTGGATGAGTGTCAGAAATGTGGCGCGCGCCTGGCAAGAAGTAAACACGGCATATATTGTCGAAAGTTTGACCAACAGGTAGCGCTATCAACACACATTGTGAAATCGAAGTGGAGTCTGAAGTAGGCAGTATAGCGCGTGTTGTAGGTGCAGCAAGTGTGGTAGTGGGGAGACAGCAAAGATAGGTGAAGTGTGGTGTAACCCACCACCCCAGCCAGGTGATGTGACCAGTGGCACCACAGTAAAAGGCAGTAGTGGGGACAAAAAGCAAGGAACACAGGATATATCAACTGAGCACAAGTCTCCTCATGTGTGAAAAGCACCACCTATTGGTCGGATATGCGGTGTGTGGAGCAGACATCGAATTCACTTGCAGTGTGCTGAGCAATGCGCACCAAAACAAATAAGATTTTGAAGCTGAAACTGTACTGTTTGCAGTTCAGCAAGATACCCGATGCAAATAGCAATAGTCTGAGCAGAATGGGATAGAAGTAGAAGATTGTGAAAGACATCCTGTACAAAAACAGGAAAAGTGGTTTGCTGTTGGACAACTGCCACCTGTTGGTCAGAATGATGAGCGGAACTCTGCACTGTCAGTTGAGATAAGTCACCTGTGTCTACGGGCACAGTAAACTATGCAGCCAAGAAATAGTTCCCACAATGCAGCACACCAGCAATATCAGGAAAAAAAGGACGCAGAGGAGTAGAACAGCCGATTGCAAGTGGGCGGTTAGTAAGTCACAAGATTATGTTATGTGTATGTTGCAACGTAAAGCAAAGTCGTACCGTCTCACAACTTGGTACACACTACGTAAGTTGATGTCGGCACTGCAACGTGAATTCTCGCACTTAGACAGACCTTATAAAGAAGAAGATATAAACCAAAATTCACTAAGTTACATAATTCCTACTGCTGATGCGTGTGTCATAAGAAGTAAAACAATATCCACATGAAAC
Source organism: Neoceratodus forsteri (assembly GCA_016271365.2). NCBI lineage: Eukaryota > Metazoa > Chordata > Ceratodontiformes > Ceratodontidae > Neoceratodus > Neoceratodus forsteri. The sequence continues at coordinate 936,856,422 of CM028130.1, forward strand.
TTTCATTGCACAAGCCATGTTACAAGAGTATTAATCCACTCTGAAGGTGGCATCTAATGGAGAATTAATGCATGGTTGGGCCGTTGTATGCACGATGCCGCAACAGTCCCAACCATGCGTTAATTCCCCATTAGATCACCTACCTTCATCGTGGATTAATGCTTACTTATACAATAGGGGTGACTGATAAATAAGTGAGATAAAATGGTGCATCATCCACTGCAGTGTGATATGTTTACCCTCTGCTCTACTGTGATGATATCAGCCATTTACACACACAGGTCAATGATATCATCACTCTAGACAGCTTTCCCCTCAGCGTGCAAGAAACACCTGTGCTATTACCATAGACACAAATGCAGAACTACATGAGAGGTCTCACTGCTGCCTGCAGCTAACTCAGTTAGCATTAAAAAACACACATATTCCTCACTCTAACTTCCAGCTCATTACTGTTTATTTATTTATTTGAACATCAGTTTACAACCTTTGAGCCAGAGGCTCATTTCCAAAGGTACCTCGTCACATTGAGGACAAATACATTACATTACAGGCTCATGGTTACATCACACAGTTTCAGGTTGTAGTAAAAGACAACCACATAAATTTACAAACATTTGTAGAGTGAGAGAACCATTCTAGTTACAGTGGTGCCGCTCAAGCGAGCTTTGTCAGTATGTGGTAGACTAAGTCACAACTAGCGACAGGTGCAATTACGTGTATTAAATAGCTGGTTCCGCAGTGCAGTTTTGAAGGTGGAGATAGTGGGGGTGTCTGAGATGGCTGGAGGGAGCACGTTAAACCAGGCTGGGGCTCTGTAACAGAAGGACCTCTGTCCATGGGTTGTCCTGGTTCTCGGAATTAGAAGGGTGGTCTTGCAAGATGTTCAGGTATAAACCAAGGGTTGGGCTTGGTGGATGGAGGCTGTCAGCCGGGGAATAGCCCGAGAAGGGTTTTTTTTGTTATGAGGCTGGTTTGGTATTGAAGTCGCTCGTGATACTCTCAGCTTGACTGCAGCCAGAATTCTAAACAGCACGGCTTCAGAACAGTATGTTCCTCACTTCTACCTGCAGCTAACTCAGTTACCACTAAAAACAGTCTCAGCTGTTCTGACACTCTCTCAGTCCATTACCTTTATTGTGATACTCTCAGCTTGACTGCAGCCAGACTTCTAAAGAATACAGCTTCACAAAATAGTTTGTTTTTCACTCCTACCTAAAACTAACTCATTTAGCATTGCAAAACACACTCACCTCATTCACCCAGTCCTGTGACATTTTTGTCCCCTAAGGAAAACTACCACACACCCCCCCCTTCCCCGGACAACACCATTCCTGAAACGACTCCTAAAAAATCGTGATGACCTGTGGTACAAAGCCAATGAATCAAGAAAACCAGCTGACAGGCAGGCCTTCTGAGCCGCCAGAAACAAGTGTGCATGGGCTGTTCAGAAGGCCAAAGCTGACTACTATAGAACTGCCCTCACAGCCTCCTGGGGCTCGTCTCGCAAATTCTGTGGGGCTCGTCTCACAAATTCTGGGACAACATAAAAACCCTGAATGGCAAGTCACAGACACTGCCACCATCCCAAATCACCACTAATGGGTCGGTCACCACAGACCCTATAGAACTTGCCAACACCCTCAACAATAGTTTTACAGACCTCAGCTCTGTCCTCCCCTCAAACTTCTTCAACCCGGTACCCGACGCAGCCCAGCCCCACCTCCTACAACCGCCTTTCTATCTCAGGACCATCTCTCCACATGAGGCAAGGCCATACCTTACCAAGGCCCTTAACTCATTTACTCCCGGTGGCCATTTTGGGTCAGGTCCAGCAATGGATGGTTCCGATGCCATATGGTGTCTATGGGAACAAATGAGTTTTAACAGGAACAGCCCCCTAAATGACCCTCTTGATGTCAAACTACTCCGACTCACACTAGAAATACTGCTTGCCCCTCTGCCTAGGGCAGTTCCCGACGGCTTGGAAAAATGCTGTGGTCACCCCCATCCTCAAAAGTGGTGACCCCCTATCCCCGGGAAACTACCGCCCAATCTCTATTTTGTCCCTGCTCTCCAAGGCCTTGGAAAAAATTGTGGCAGATCAGCTGTCCAGTTACCTTGATACCCATAACCTACTCTGCATGGAACAACACGGCTTCCGGTCTGGGCACAGCACCACCACGGCCCTGTTGGAATTCTCTAACCACTTGAACCTTGCACTGACCGTGGGTACACTGCCGCAGCCATGTTTATTGACCTATCCAAGGCTTTAGATACGGTCAGCCATTCCCTCCTGATTAACACCCTCACACAATTAGGTTTCTCGCAGGGACCTCTTGACTTGTTGCTAACTATCTATCATCCAGATCCCAATGTGTCAGGACCAATAACACCATCTCAGTCTCACGCCTCACCCGCTTGGGAGTCCCACAAGGATCCATCCTGGGCCCCTTGCTCTTCAGCTTGTTCGTAAATGCCCTCCCCACCTCCTGCTCTGAAAAGATCCTCCTGTATGCAGACGACGCAGTCATCTGTGCCTCCAGCCCAAACCCATCGGACCTTCAGAGCTCCCTCCAGTCTGCTTTCAGTCGGACTGAGCATTGGTTCATAAAGCATAGGCTAGTATTGAACCTAAAAAAAACTAAGACCCTCTTGTTTGCACACCACCAAAGCAAGTTAAAAAATTCCCAGCTATCCATCAAATCCAGTGCACATCAAATCCAGCGCACACCACCCGCTGGAACAGGTCACGTCATACAAGTACCTGGGTGTCATATTTGATACAGCTCTCACTTTCCACAAGCACATCAACACCCTCACATCTGCTGCCAATGCGCAAGTCGGTCTACTGTATCACCACAGAACCTGCCTCACCCCAGAAGCACCAAGACTAACTCTCACATCCTCAGTCCTCTCCCTAATGGACTACCGCCTGCTCGTTTACTCCGCAGCTTATGTCATAGCCACCACCAAACTAAAGGTAGTAATCAACAAAGCATGTTGATTACTAACTGGGGCTGACCAGATAACCCATATCTATAGCCTCTACTCACTTGCCCAGATCTTAAACTTCGAAGAGAGAGTACAATATCAGGCCTGCCTCGTAGCCAAAAAAGCACTACCTGGCCTGAGCCCCCAGGACCTGTCAACTACCCTAGCTACCACCACCCCATCTGTGAATACACGCAGCACAAGTAAAGCAACAATAACCATCCCAAGGGTCAAAACAACAGTAGCACAGAGATTGTTCCTGGTCAGGGCCCCCACCTGGTTCAACGCCCTCCCCTCGCAGGTCACCTGCCATACCAAGCTCGGCCTTTTCAAGGTTACCCTGAAAGACCACCTTCTAACCTCATGCACAAGCACCCACCCACTGTAGTTACCCCCCTCACACTCTTCTTCTGATGCCATGCAGACTGACAGCATGGCTCCAACAGCCCAGGGCCATCTCAGTGCTGGGACTAGTGCCAGGGTCCACGGGTGCATGACAATGTCTCCTCTCGGACAGCAATTATGACACTGTAATACATAAAACAGATACTTGTCTTTGTACATATTATATGTTGTAAATGAATATGTATACGTAACCTGCTCTGTTGCACTGCAATTGTATGTCAAATGTATTGTCTCCATGACGTGGAGCCTTTGGAAATGAGTCTATGACTCAAAAGTTGTAATCCCGAAATCCTAAATAAATAAATAAAATGTGTTTCCCAGAGTTTATAGCACCGCCAGCCCATTCAGAAAAACTCATACGCAGAATAAGCAAACACATAAACAGGAAGAAAACGCAAGACAACATAACAATACTTCTGAAACTCCTAGCCCTATTGTATAAATCAAATGCATCGTACGCTCTGGATATCTCACTCTGCAGGAGTGACAATATTTGCCATATCATACTCATGCCCATCATGTATCCTATATATATATATATATATATATATATATATATATATATATATATATATATAATAAACTCTCATGGAACAAATAAAATAACTATGATATTGTCAAATAAAAGATGTGTATCCATTACATTCCTCATATTAGGAGGACAGAACATACCCAACATTACTAAAGTCAACTGCACCTCCCACCTCCCACCATACCCCCGGCACTTCTTCCTGTCAAACCATAATCTAAAGGACACACCCTACTATTCCTAGGCAGAACCCTGCACTTCCCCTGAAATCGTTCAATTAGAAGACCACCTCCCACCTAGTTCACCTACTGAGAAATGCCATCTGCTGAGACCGTACCATGAAGGTGAGCCTCTCCAGCCCCTGAATGTTCTCCACCACATCCCCCACTCTTGCAGAGCTAGAAGATACAGCATTAACCATCTATGCGTAATAGTTTTGGTGGCAGCTGCAATAAGAATATTGCACAGGTACACCACCTCCTTATCCCATAAGGGCTGTGACTTCAGTCCCCAGAATCAGGTTGTCAAAGTCCAATGGGACAGGGATGGTGAATACTTGCTGCAATGTTCCAACCAACCCTTTCCAAAACTCCCCAAGTTTCAGACACAGCCAGAAGATATGGCCATGCAAGGCCGCCTCTTCTCTACAACCTCTCCGACAAGCCGCAGACATTTTCTGTCCCACTTGCTGTGTACAACCGGGGTGAGAAAATAACACATACGGACTCTCCAGACAAACTCATGCCGCCTTGGAGAAGTCCTATGAACACCCTTCCATATACCCTCCCACTGCGTCTCCATCAGGTGCACCCCCCCATCTTCCCTCCCCATCTGTCCTGTACCCCTTGGACCATATTCCTCCTACCGTTCACTAAAAATCTGTATTTCTCTGAAATCGCTCCCTTAACTTGGGGTGAAATGGGTGCAATGTTTTCAGAGGGACTGCTGAGGTGTCTAATTCCCTTAGTTCATGCACCCGATATTGCACATAATTCTGCAACTGAAAATATCCTGGGAATAAAAAATCTCCCCGCAACTGAAAATATGTGTAGCGATCTATTTGCTGGAGATCAGACGAGAGAAGGGTGATATAAGAGAGCCCTTCAGGTTCCTGAAAGGAATAAATAAGGTGAACTGTGAGGAACTATTTAGCATGAGTTAACAGTTTCAGGACATGGGGGTATGAGTGGAAACTGACAGGAGGGAGATACAAGAGGGATGCGAGAAAGTTTTATTTTACAGAAAGGGTGGTGGAGCCTGGAACAGTTTGCCAGTCAAAGTGGCGGGCACCAAAACTGTAAGTGGCTTCAAGCAAGACTGTAACAGAGTGATGAGTAGGGTTACTCAGGGTGGTAGTAGTACGGAAGGGAACGAGGGGCAGATAGTGAGGGCTAGTCCATGCCAGTACCCTGTATGGACAATAGGTCCCGGGGTTTGATAGGGAACTACAGGCAGACTGGCTGGACCACTGGTCTTTTTCTGCCATCATTGTCTATGTTTTTACATTTCTGTCTAACTGGGTTTTGACTCCTAAGATTGTCCTGGCACTGATTACGTCTTTGGGACCCTTGTTCCATCTCTCCACAACCCTTTCTGTAATGAAGTACATCTTTCCCTTACCCCTGAAAATTACCCCCTCTAGCTTAATGTTAGGATTTTATCATTTTGATATTATAAGACATAATTACTTAAAAATGATCAAATGCATTAGGCTAGAAGTGATTGACCATACAGATATTATGAAAAGAAAAATTACAAGTAAGATTGCTTTTGGATACAACAGTCATTTACTGAATTATAAAGGTTTTGGGGCCCCATACTGAAAGCCAGTTGTGAGCACTATGCAGGCAGCAGCGCTGCACGGAACAAAGCGCACGATAGGCCTATACTGACAGTTGACTAACACTGAATGGAGCACGCTAATGGTCTATATATGGGGTCATGTCAAGACAGCACATAGTGACTATGCACTGCACTGCCACAGGCCCTGACTGGAATGGCCTAATGGAGACCAACAGAGATGGCACAGCCAAACAGGGTAGCGGCAGGGCTCCTGTGAGTCATATAATATGCTAATGGCCCTATGGGCCATTCACAGTCCATTATGAGCTCATTAACATGTCACACATGCCCTGCTGGGTAGCATGGAGGCATTGTGTGGAGCTCAATGCCCCCCACCCCCAGCATAAACTGAGCTCAGGAAGCTCTCTGCTACTCATGAAATGGTGGCTGCCAGCAACAGAAAGTGAAAGTTGAAGGCCACTGTTTAAATCACTAAGAAATCAGTTCAAATAATTTGTTAAAAAAATGTTACTGTCTGAAAGCAATAATCAGGCATTTTTGTAGTGCCTGGGTAAAGCTGTACCTTTTCCACTGTTTCCCTTTAACGGAAAAACTGCTGAAGGAAAGGATAGTGGACCACCTGGCAGTGAACGGTCTCCAAGACCCAAGACAACACGGTTTCACTGGGGGCAGGTCATGCCAAACAAATCTTACAGAATTCTTCAACTGGGTAACCAGGGAGGTGGACCATGGCAGGGCACTGGATGTGACATATCTGGATTTTAGCAAGGCTTTCGATATGGTACCACACAGAAGGCTGCTAAATAAACTAGGGAGCCTGGGGGTAGGGTGCAAGATACTGAGATGGGCGGGGAACTGGCTAGACAACAGAACTGAGAGGGTGGTGGTAAATGGCACATGTTCTGCAGAGGGAAGGGTGACCAGCGGAGTACCACAGGGATCAGTGTTGGGCCCAGTCCTCTTCAATGTCTTCATCAGTGACATTGCTTGAGGGGTTGGAAGGGAAGGTTTGTCTGTTTGCAGACGACACAAAAAATCTGCAAAAGGGTGGACACTCTGGATGGGGTGAATATAATGCAAAGGGACCTAAAAAGACTAGATGACTGGTCTAGGGAGTGGCAGCTGGGGTTCAATGTTAAAAAATGCAAGATTATGCACATGGGTAACAATAACTCAGGGGCAATGTACAACCTAGGGGGAGAGCACATTTCAGGTTCCAAACAGAAGCGGGATCTGGGTGTCATCATCTCAGATGACCTGAGGAAGGGCAAACAATGCAACAAAGCAGTAGAAGGAGCCAGCGGGATGCTGCATCACATAAGTAGGGGTATAACCAGCACAAGGAGGGAGGTTATACTCCCACTGTATAGATCATTGGTGAGGCCACACCTTGAGTATTGCATCCAGTTCGGGAGACCCCATCTCCACAGAGTGGAGGCTGTACAGAGAGGGCAACCAAGATGGTGGGAGGCCTACACAATAAACCCTATGGAGACAGGCTGAGGGAGATGAACATGTGCTCATTGGAGGAGAGGAGAGGGGGACATGATTGTAACATATAAATACCTCACAGGAAGAAACAGAGTGCAAGTGGATGAAATTTTCCAAAGAAAAAAGTGCTCAAGAACTAGAGGCCACAATATGAAACTGGGGTGGGGGAGGAGGCTCAGAGGAAATGTGAGGAAGTACTTTTACACACAGAGATAGATAGAGCAGTCTGCCAGCTGAGGTGGTGGGGCAGAAATGGTTACAGGCTTCAAGAAGGCATGGGACAGGCACAAAGAAAACCTGAGAACACTAAGGGAGTAACCATTAGGCTATTCTGGGATTCACTGGATACAAAACAGGGCAGACACGATAGGCCTGTGGCCCTTATCTGCCATCAACTTCTATGCTGGCAACCCGGGTTCGGGAATAAGACTGGGTCACTGGGTACCGCTGAGGAAGGAGGAGGAGCGAGCTTCCCAGGGGACACTCTACTACTCCGGGGAGGGAGGGATGTAACACATAGAAACATAGAATTTGATGGCAGATAAGGACCACTTGGCCCACCCAGTCTGCTCATTTCCCTACCTACTGGATAAGCTGCAGATCCTAGTTAACCAGCAGCCTACTTCTTCCTACCCCACCCCTAAATTGCCTTATGACTGTCCCATGCATGTTGAATTCCACCACTGTTTTGACCCACAACCTCCTCCGGAAGGCCGCTCCATGCATCCACACAACCTCTCTGTAAAAAATACTTCTTAAATTACCTCTGAGCTGCCCCCACACCTTTAAATTGTGCCTTCTTGTTTGCACACCTCTTTTTTGGAAAGATGCTACCCTCTTGGACTTTGTTGATCCCTTGAGGTACTTGGAAGTTTCTCTCATGTCCCTCTCCCTCCTTTCCTCGAGGCTACATATTGCTTCCCAAGTCTCTCTTCATATGTCTTCCGGTGCAGACCCTGCACCATTTTAGTTGCCCTCCTCTGGACAGCTTCCATGTATCTGCTTGCTCAGGTGCTGCCATTTGTGGGTGCACCAGTGGTACTGTAGTAGTGGAGGTGTACGGGAGGGCAAGACCTTATTAGACCCTTGGCTAGAGCATGCTTTTGCATGCCTGTGGCCTGGACTTCCATTTTCAAGCTGGCATCCTCAGGGGGACGAGGAAACTTAAGGGGTAAATCACCCACCCAACAGGGCAGTGTGACAGCTGATGTGGCCAGATGGCAGTATATCCGCTTCACTGGTAAAATAGCAAAAAGTACGAAAAGAAAAGGAAGCAGGATGCATATAAAGTAGTCATCAGATGGGAAAATGATGGAGGTTAAAGGATGTGTGGGAGGGAGATAGAATGGAGAGTAGATTGTCTCAAAGTAGAAATCTTGGGACAGACTAGACTGACTGTTCAGGTCTTTTTCTCTCTGTCACTTTTCTACATTTTTTTTTTTTTTCCTATGTTATGTTTCTGGGGACTTCTACTCCATCAGTCCCCTTCTGGCAACCACCCCGAATTCTGTTGCCCACCTCTCCCAAGACTTACCTTTACCACTTGTTCTGCCATGGGATGATGATGCATTGGGAGGTGGTGTGGCACCTGCAGGGTGCCACTGTCCTCCAGCCAGTGGAGAGTTCTACCTCCTAGTCCCCCTCCCCATTTTCACTCAGACTGGCATGTGTACAATGGCACACATGCCCTGCATGAAGATGCAGGGACATCACAGTGCCTGTACCCAGTCAACCATGTGGGCAACCACTGCTGCGCTACCCAGCCTCTGCTAGGTGGCAGTCAAGCAGTGGTATAAACTGCCCCCACCTTTAAGGAGGAGAGCCATCGCTGGATGCATAGGATTTCCACGAAACAACTGACTCAGTTCATAGGAGGGATAATAGGCATTACCATAGTCACTTTCATCAGAGGTGGACTGACAGCCACTATCATTCTGGGCCTGCTGTGGGGGAAACCTTAAATCTGTATCTACTGGGGTAGGTTGACTCTATCTCTTTTCTGCAGCAGCACGAGTCACCAGCACAGGGGAGACAATGTTTGCTGGCTCAGCTTCAATAATAACTTGGTCGATAGGCAGCAAGTGGTTACACTGCATGATCTTGACAGCTTTGGAGTTATTCTCTGGGTGTACCTTGTACACTGGTAGATCATCCAACTTTCCAACTACTATATGAGGAAGATGCTGCCACCTATCAGCAATTTTGTGCTTGCTATGTAGTCCCAAATTGCGTAACAACACACGGTCTCCGGGCTGTAGCTCTCAAGCCTTTACTTTCTTATCGTGCCTCTCTTTGTTGGCGAGATTTCTCTTGGCGGCCATTGTCTGGGCCAGTTGATATGCATGGTTCAATTGAGCTTTCAGTTTCTGTACATACTGCAGGTAGTTTTCAGCTCGGACCCCATCTGGGGAGACCCCAAAGCAAACATCAACTGGCAGTCGGGCCTCCCTCCCAAACATGAGGCGGTAGGGGGAGAACCCAGTAGCATCATTTTTGGTGCAAATGAATGCGTGTACCAAGGTGCTAATCTGCTGGCTCCACTTATGCTTGTCTTTTGGATGGAAAGTGCCCAGCATGTCTAGAAGGGTGCAGTTGAAATGTTCTGGTTGAGGGTCCCCCTGCGGGTGATAAGGGGTGGTTCTTGATTTCCGCACACCCCACAGAGAGAGCATTTCTTTGATTAGCCTACTTTCAAAGTCTCTGCCTTGGTCAGAGTTGATCTGCTGGGGGGCACCATAGTGGACGAAGAATTTTTCCACTAGCACCTTGGCCACGGTAGAGGTATTTTAATCTTTAGTTGGAAAAGCTTGTGCATACCATGTGAAATGATCCGTAACCACTAACACATTGCCAATATTCCGTTGATCAGGTTCTAAACACAAAAAAATCTATGCAGACCAGTTCCATGGGGGTGCTGGTAGTGATATTGACAAGAGGAGCAGCCCCCTGAGGCAGGTCTTTTCTTTGGAGGCAACGACTACAGGTCTTTACATGGTGCTCAACATTGGCCCCCATCTTGGGCCAGTAGAATTGAGATCGTACCGGGTCGAGAGTCCTGTCAATACCGAGGTGCCCAATGTGATTGTGAAGGGACCTTAGTACCAAGTGTTTAAAGGTCATGGTCAGAACCAATTGTTGCTTGCCTACTTGACCACTACGATCCACTGTCTCTCTGTATAACAACTGATTGAGTAACTTCAACCTGGGGCCTTCTTTAAATGATAGGGCAGTTCGCAAGTCAGGGGAACGCACGCAACTTAGACACATCTTTCCCCGCACGCAGGGCATCAAGTGTGGATTGAATCATAGGATCTTGGGACTGAGCCCACTGAATACTGTCATTGTCAAGTTGAGGTAGTGCACTAATATCTAGAGCAACAAAATGGCAACAGGCAGCCGGTATGCAGGTATCAGGAGGGCCCAAACAATCTACTAGACAGTCCACTGTGTCCGCAGACATCTGTTCATCTCTGTCAAACTTTTGGCACAATACTCGGATGTCAGGTTCAGACAGCCTGACCAAATCACTCTTGGAAGCGGACCTTCATGACAGAGTGTCAGCATCAATGTGGTTCAGTCCCAGTCTATATTCGACAGCATAATCATAGGTTGATAAGGCAGAGAGCCACCGGTGCCCAGTGGCGTCTAACTTAGCTGAAGTCTGTACATAGGTCAACGGGTTATTGTCGGTCTTCACCAATATCTTTGCCCATAGAGGTACTCATGAAACTGATCAACGATGGCCCATTTTAGGGCAAGGAACTCCAGCTTGTGCACAGGATAGTTTCGCTCCAACGGGGTCAAACTCCTGCTAGCAAAAGCGACCAGTCTCAAACCATCCTCATGGTCTTGATACAGCACAGCTCCTAGGCCCTGCAGACTAGCATCCATATGCAGCACATAGGGCTTGGTAGGGTCAGCATAGGCGAGGATGGGGGTGTGGGTGAGCTGGTATATGACTTTGTGGAATGCTACTTCACATTCGGGTGTCCAGAGGGCCCAAAATGTTCATCTGTGTGGAAGTACACTTTCTCTGGTTCTTTGACAGCCCTTTCTTGTATTTACGGTTGGTAGGGGGGGTAACCCTGGGTAAGATTCAGGAGCAGGTGAATCACCTTTGAATAGTCTTTTATGAACCTGCGGTAGTAGCCACAGAACACCAGAAAACATTGTAGTTCTTTCAAGTTATGGGGCTGGGGCCAAGTAGTAAGTGACTCAACCTTACTGGGATTGGTCTCTATTCCTTCTGCAGATACTATGTGCCCCACATACTTCACAGAGGTTTGAAAAAACTGGCACATGTCGATGGACAGCTTGAGGCTGAAGTCTTCCAATCGGTCCAGCACTTTAAACAGTCACGTCTCATGCTCCTTTAATGTGCGTCCGAACACAATGACATCATCTAGGTACACTATACATTCCAGCAAGTTCATATCTCCCACCGCACGTTCCATCAGTCGCTGAAAGGTGGCTGAGGCGCCCCAAATCCCCTGTGTTCTCAGGAATTCGTAGAACCCCAAAGGACAGATGAAGGCTGTTTTCTTATGGTCCTCCGGGGCCATCGGAATCTGGCCATATCTGCTGCGAAGATCCAATATCGAGAACCATTTGCTCCCATTCAAGCAATCCAGGGCATCTTGTATACAGGGCATGGTGTACTGATCTGGGATGGTCCGCCGGTTCAGGGTTCGATAATCAACACACATCCTCACCGACCCATTCTTCTTACGCACAACCACAATGGGAGAGGCATATGAGCTCCTTGATTCTTGTATAACGCCAGTAGCGAGTATTTCCTGCAGGTGCCTCCTAACATCATCTGTGTCCGCTGGGGCGAGGTGTCAGGATCTCTCTCGAAACGGCCGGTCATCATGCAAGTGTATGTGATGCTCTGCACCCTGGACACACCCCACGTCCCATTTTTTTAATGAAAACACTTGGTCTCTCTGGGCGAGTTTCTTGCTAATTCTAGCCTTCCATTCAGCTGGCAACGGGGAATCACCAAAGTCGAATAAGTCCGGGGTCACTCTTTCCTCTTCACCAGAGTACTTGTTGCTGGGTAATACAGCAGTGTCTGCACAGTGTACTGTAGCTAGGGTGCACCCTCTGTTCAACCGGACCTCCCGATCTGACAGATTCCGAATCTGGACCATCACTCATGCATAGGCATGGGCACTGGCAGGCAAAATGCTGGGTTTAACCAATAATCCCTCTGGCAGCTTTCCATCACCCGGTGCATCCAACATTAATATTTTATTTTTCACTTCCTTTCTAATGATAACCTCTCCCTGAATGGTGTACTGAGCATTGAGAGGGAGTACCACAGAATCAGGATCTTTCTTCCACACTATCCTCACCGGCTCATCTCTGTCGGCTTCAGTAGTCCATTTTTGCAGATCATAGGCTCTCTTTATCAGGGCTGGGATTCTCAGTGCCCACCAAGTCCGTTTCCCTTATTTTTTTGTGACACAAGTGTGCTAGTCTTCCAAACATGTAGGCGCTGGTTGCAATGAGCAAGGGAATCCCATCATATAATCCCGTAGGAGGGCACACCAGGGCTAGTATCTCTACTTGTTCATCTACACCAGTTACAGTCACAGGGAAAGACAACCAGAGCTGGACATATCCTAGGTACGGATAAGGACTTGTCGCTCAGGTCCCACACATGCAAACCTTCCAGAGATTGTAGTGTCACATCAGATAAGTGTGTCATACCAGTCCTGGAATACAACGGTCACTTGCGACCCGCTATCGAGCACAGCCCGAGCATGGATACCATTGACAGTCAAAGAAGTCTCCATCGAAGGGCCCAATATTCTGGACCAGTCTGGAGAGGCAGTAAGAGAGGCCTGGACAAATGATTTAGCTACAAAGAAATTTGAGTTAGGATTTCTCAATCCTGCACTGCGGTCATTTCCGGTGCTCCTTGGCCATGGTCTCGCTTTCCGAAGCTCCCCTTGAAGTCTGTATACAACTTTATCTAGGTCTTTTGGGGACCGACATTCTCTCCTCATGTGCCCATCCTTCTAACAATTATAGCAAAATATGCTTTCTGGGGTCCGGTGTGGCCGAGACATCACATTGGGAGCTGAGGCGGGGGTACTACCAATAGAAAACCCTGGTTCCACCTCTGTCTGTGGTGTGGCGAGCATTTGGAGACATCTCTTCAATTCTCTCACTTCCATAGTCAAGACATCAATTTCTGAGCTGCTGTCAGCAGGAGATGCCTGGGTGTGCACCCCCAACCCCATAGCAGATGCAGTCAGATAGGGATCGGGGCCTGTACTCGCAGGAGCGGCCTTCATAAAGAGACTATTTTTTGTTTCTCTGAACCCCCTCAGCAGTTCATCCCATGGCGGAGCATCCATAGCAGCCCCCCTCTGGCTGGGCCCCCCGGGGCTGACATTTAGTTCTCGGATTCCGTCATGTGACTGCGGTGATTCCAGGCCATCAGCGACCGACCCCGCACCTGGAGCAGGGGTTGCAGCAGCTATGACTGCGCAGGGCTCCGAAAAGCCTTCCTCCTCCTCCTCAACTTCCCATACCTCCTTTATCAACACATGGAAGGGCAAGGGACCAGATTTCCTTCAATGCAGTTGTAATTTCAGCAACACCCAGCTGGAGTGCCGGACAGAGCAGAGTATATGATCCAGTCTTACTCAGTCCACTTCACTAGAGGCCTAGCCTTCTTTCCAAAAAATGGTTTGTAGGATTCCCTCTAATCGATCCATGTAGGCAGATGGTAATTCCCCCAGCTGTTGTCTAACATCTTTAAGTTTTCATTTCAAGACCTCAACACTAGTGGTGCCCCCAAACACATTTTCAAGGGCGACTATGTACTCTTGGGCTTTGGTGTCAGGGTCTGAGGACCTCAGGGAGCGAAAAGTACATAGGGCAGGTCCCTGGAGGCTTTCCCCCAGGCGGGCCCTTTTTTCGGCCTCTGAGCATTGCCAGTCTTGTACCGCAAGAGTAGCAGAGTCTATCCAGGTCTCCAGGTTTGACTTCCCCATTAGGAGTAGGGCGGATGCCAGAGAATACCTTGAGCTTGCGGTAAGGGCCATGACTAGTTGCTGGCTCAGAGGCAGGTACAGAAATTGGTTAAAGGAACAGGTGCTGGGGCGGGTGTGGACAGTGGGGAGATGACACTCCCAGGTGGCAGGAATAATTTTTTTTAACTCCTGCACAGTTTTGGCCTCCTCCAGTAACACCTTGGCAAACTTCTCCTCAAAAGACTCAGATAACGATGAAGGCTCATCCTCTAAGGGATCCTCGCTATCTTTGGTTATCACCCTCCAGGCGGCTGGGAACCCTTCTGGAGTGATAGTCTGGGGCACCTTTGAACTATCCAAGAGGTTGCTACACTCCACCAAGGCCATGAGAGTTTGGGCAGTTAAATCAGCCTGTCGGCCCACCAGTACAGCTTTTTTCAAACATTCAACTTTAGAAAGTGCCCCTTCAACAGTGTCCTTACTAATGCCCATAGGTGTATCCAGTATTAGCAAAGCATTATGGGGGTCAATCTCTTGCCCCGTACACCACCCCACCAACTGGTGCAAAGCCACTTCTGTTGGGGTAGCCATTTATGTTTGACAATAATTCGTAATTTCGGCCACTAGAAGTCACAAAATCCTAGCGGTGAGCCTCCAAGATGTAACCCCTAGGTGGCGCTATCCCAAGGGCTACTACCCCTGCCTGCTTGGCTAGTAGCAGGTTAAGGGGCCTGGGTAATGAAACGGGTGCCTCCACCCGGAGGTCAGGGTTGTTAGTCGTCAAGCTAACCTGGGCACAGCCCTCTCCAGGACACTACAACCCCCTTCTTTCCCTTCTAGTGGCCTGAACAATATACAATAATTACTTTCACAATGACCCTTATTCACCATGCAATTACCCACACTGTTTGCACTTACCACCAGGGCTGGTTCCTCTAGCTTGACCCTGGGGACCCAGTGTAAAACAAGGTTATCCACAGCAAATAGCAACAGTACAGTACTCCTGGCAAAAACTGGAACCACAGTCAGGTTAAATGCAAAAACAGTTAGATCTGATTTATTCAGGGGACTTAAACAAGGGAGGGGTGTAATCAGGTTGATTTGCTTAAAGGCTCTATCAATCAGACAGTTATGCATGCACTTCAGAGTCCCTACACAGTCACACACTCAGTCTGGATACCCAGGTAGGAAGACGGTGGGCTAGCCAGGAATGTTGCCCGGGGTAGGCAGTCTCGCAGCTGGTTGGGGCCTTATAATGGAAGAAAGCAACATGCACAACACACACTATTTGTAATCTGGAGCCGGAGGGCTCAGTTTATGACAGAAAAGACAACAAAGCAATCAAATGACAACACTTTAGATTTAGCTGTTGTTGCAGGAAGCTACCCTGATGTTTACTCACGATACCCAATACAGGACACAGGCAGGATGAAATCGAGACAACAGGTTGTTGGAGTGCCAGGAGAAGCAGGGCCCACACGAATCACTGAGGCATCGTTCCAGTTCAAAGCATGAGCAGGGGGCTGATCCCCAGGCAGGTCTTTCTTCGATGGCTTTCTCTGTGCAGCGGGTAGTCTGGCTGGGCCAGTGTGGCAAAGCCCAGGCCCAATGGAGATGAACACGGATTCAGTCCGTGGGAGCTGGATGCAGCCTCCAGCAAGCATAACACTGTTCAGCACACAGCGAGGAACCAAATCACCATCCACTAACAGAACACAGCACATTTACATGTAAGAAATTCTACTGTACCAGGAAGATTGCTATCCAGTCACAATTACAGAGTCTCTGCACAAACCGGGAGTTCAAAGGTTGCTGGAAATCCTGACAGGCCAATCGCATTCAGCAAATCTTCGGTCTTCTTCAGGTTAAAGCCTGGTCACAGTTCTGTGGCTTAAATCGTCCTCACAATTCGGATTCAGTCCAAATAAACTTCAATTTCCCTCTCAAGGACATCAGGCAGACAGGAAGACCAGAACTCAGCCCTTTCACAGTTCTCCTGCGCGAATTACACAGGGGCTGCTGATTAATTCACTCAAGCTGTTACCACTTTCACTTCCCAATTCAGACTGACTCTAGCTGCAAGCAGCCTGGGTCTTTCCCCAGGATCCAAAAGGTTTGGTTGGCTGATCTATCTGACAGTCAGTTCAAGGGCTCCCCCTCCAGGTCTGTTTTGGCACCAAAATGCAAAAACTACAATTCCTACAGAATTTTGCTCCCACAAAGCCCCTGCGGACAGGCTCCATTTTAGAGTCCCCAAAGGTTAGGGTTACCAGATATCCTCTTTTACCTGGACATGTTCTCTTTTTAAAGTAAAAATTTTCGTCCGGGTGGATTTTCATTAATGTGCTATTTTCTCTGGGTTTTTGGACTTCCATATGGCACTTAGATTGACAGCTGCTGCCTTGCTGTCTGTTGCCATGGCAACAGAAAAAAAATAATTCTACTGCTGTGTGCCTGACTGTCTGCGCATGTCCTAGCGTCACCCGCACGCGGGATTTGAAATTGTTGCAGACAGCAGACTGCACAGTCAGAACAAACGGCGGAGGAATTTTTTTTCAAACTCAGGCGGCTGGCGGCGGCTCTGTCTCGACTTCATGCAGCGCTGCTTGCTTGCTTGCTGCTGCTGCTGCTTGCCTTAAAGTTGCATCGCGCTGGGCTGGCAGCTGTATAATTCCATCAGAGACAGAGTGAGATGAATGAGTATGCCTTTGCTGCTGCAGTTTGCCTCGACTGAGTCGTTGTGCATCCTATGGACCATGTGGCCCATGCCACAACCCTGCCTCCCTTGCCTGCCATCTCTGCCCAGGGGCGAGGGACTTGTCTCGGCAAGAGTCCACGTCACGACCGTGAGAGACTCACTGTCTGGTGGCATGCGTGTGTCTGTGTGTGGATGACTGGCTGGGCCACCAACCCAACTCATGTTGGTGATGGTTGTCGGTGTACTGGTCTGTGGAGGAGCCTAGGTCTGGAGCAGGAGATGGGTCATGTAGTGGAGAACCTTAGAGAGCACACACTAGCACTAGCACATCACATAACTTCAAGGTAAGGTGTGTAAGGACCACAAACATGATCATGACCAGCCAGCTCCCGCCAGGTCAGATAGGTGTGTCAGTCAGTGTGGGTGGGTGACTGGGTCTGGTCAGTGTCTGAGCTGCTCAGATTTAGAAATTAATTCAAAATCAAAATCAAATTGAATAATTTTTTTTTAATGATCTGATCATACATCTACTGTCTAACTGCTACTGCTCGTCTCTCCAGTAGTCTGGAGTCTGGACCCCTGGCTGTTGACTTGTGTGATTGAGTCTGACCTCTGCGTGCCCCAGCTGCCACTGTGTCTCAGTGCCAGCCAGCCTGCCCTTGCTGAGCCTGCGACTGCCACTGGTGCTGCCCCAATCCTGGCAAGGATGTGAAATCTGTCATTATGCAGACAGAGTAAAAGCAGGACAGGAGGGAGTGACAGCCGGTCAGGTGGTGGTCCTGCTCAGTGGTGCTGATTTGTGTCCAGTCCTGTCTTTCCTGCCCTGAGGGATGCTGCTTGGGCATGGGGTGGGGATGCAATGGGGTGCAGCAACAGGCCCCTACAAATGGTGAAGGTGCAGTGCAGGGCAGACCCATAAACAGACTAGATTTGTTTTGTTTGCTCTGGTCCTGCACTGGGCTGGCACACTGCACTTGACTCAGGACTATAGCAGTGTTCTGCTTCTCAGTCAGTGTCAGTAAAAGCACATAGCTGTCTATAGCCATAGGGCAGAATAAGGATGGATTTGAAATCGTTGTTATGGTGCATCTACCTTTATATAATGATGTTCAAGTCTGTTTGCAGACTGCAGTCCCCATTGCAGAGGTCTAGCTTGCTTGTTGTTGCTCTGTAATGGTTTGTTTTTTAATTTCTGCCCTCTGATCTTATGATGATTACTGGGACTGATGGTGATTTGTCCTCCTGCCTGTAGTTTCTGTTCAACTTCCGTGTGCTGTCAAGACAAGTCCCAGTCCTGGAGTGGACCCAAAATACAGCTAATAGCGGTGTTGAAAATCTGACCACCTGAGAGGGTAGAGTGGTGAGGGAAGGACTGGAAGGCTGACTGCTGTGCCACTGCTGATTTAAGGGCACAGGGCTACACCTGCAATCCATCCTGGATGTGGCTGAGGGCGCGGGTGTGAGTGGCTGAGGGCGCGGGATAGCTGAAAGTGGGGGGAGAGTCTTCTTTTTGGTGTTCAAAATCTGGTAACCCTACCAAAGGTACTGATTGGCCCATTTCAGCAGTCCAGGACCAAGATGGTGGAGATAAACAGAAATGTCCATGCTGCAAAGAAGGCAGGTTAGACAAACTGCAATATTATTACTACTCTAATAAATGATCAGCAAACAAGTACATCTTCTAACAGAGCTCCCTCTCAAATTAATTATGACTGCAATCCAGGCAGCTCTTAAAGAGACAGTACACAGAGGCTATACAGGCACTCTCTGGCGATGCATCTAAACTGCTAAAACGCAGGACATCAGCCTAGCAGCGAGCATTTAGGCAAGCTCAAGGAAGACTTTTCGGGAACCCCCATTTGTAGGGGGGTTACATACACTTGGAATAAATACACCTAATTTCAGACATGACCTGGTAAATAATTACCATAGCAGTCATGATGAGCAAAAGAACTACAAAAACATCAAACAAGTAGTAACAATTGGCACCAGACAACATGGATTTACAGTTGAGCAGAAATTTCAATGACATTTTCATTTAAGTGGTGCAATGAGAGTTGGCAGGAGGAACAATCTGAAAAGTATCGTACACGGTACTGGAAGGAAAAAATCAAAAAGTACAAATTACTTAAGGCAATCGTAGCAACCTACAAATTTCCCAGAAATGGAAGGAAAGTGGGCCTGCTAGGACGGGCTAGGCCCAGTAGTCTGGATGGAATTAGGGGATGGAGCATGAGCCAGTGGGGCACACAGAGAGCCCATCTGCATCACCACCCTGTGGTCACCCAGGCAGCGATAGTGCAACAGAGACAGGAGGATTCCTCCCTTCCTGGTGGACAGCACCCCCAGCAACCCTGTCTCATTTCTGAACTTTGGTCATCGGTGGTGTGAGCAGTAATGCAAAAAAGGATTTTAAAATACTGCAATGTGTCCCAAGTAAACTACAAAAATGCATTTTGGATGCCCAAGACAAAAATGTCAGAGTCCCTTACGATACCTGTCATTTAAGGCTTTGCTATAGTTAAGTACATATAGGAGGGAGGGAGGGAGGGAGCAGTACGAAGCATGCCCTACTACCCAGAAAAGTCAGAAGGCCTGAAATCACCGAGGCCCATTTTCAATAGCACTAACTCTGAAAAGTCTTCACTGATCTCACTGTAGCCCCCCTACAAATGGGGGTTCCCAAAAAGTATTCCTTGAGCTTGCCTAAATGCTCACTGCCAGGCTGGTGTCCTGCGTTTTAGCAGTTTAAATGTGATTACCAGAGCTTGTATAGCCTCTGTGTACTGTCCCTTTAAGAGCTGCCTAATTGCAGCTTAAGTAATCTGAGAGGGAGCTCTGTTGAAAGATGTAACTATTTACTGAAAATCATTTAGAGTGATAATGATAATGTAATTTGTCTAACCTGCTTTCTTTGTAGCAAGGACTGTTTTGTTTGTCTCCACTGTCTTGGTCCTGGACTGCAAATTGGACCAAACTGTACTAGTGGGACCTAAATGTAGCCGGACTACAGGAGCTGTCTGATTCAAAATTTGTAGGAACTGTAGTTTGAACTTTTAGCGCCTTTTTGCAACTGAAGAGAGCTCTTGCTTTGACTGACAGCCAAATCAATAACCAAATATTTTGGATCTTGGGAAGTGCGGGCTGCTTGCAGTTTCAGTTAGAACTAGCTGGTAGCTGAGCAAGAAGGAGCTGAAGTAATTCTGAGCAGAATCCTTGAGTGGTTGCATGGGAGAACTGGGAAAGAGCTGGTGTTTGGCCTGTATGTCTGCATGCTGCTCCTGAGGAGGAGAGAAGAGAATTTTGGACTAAATCCAAGTTTGTGTGACTAAAGTAAGCTACTGAAGTGGGCCAGGCTCAACCTGAAGAAGACCGAATATTTTTGCTGAATACGATCGGCCTGTCAGGAGTTCCAGCTACCCTAAGCTCCCAGTGTGTGCAGAGACTTTCGCGATTGTGCCTGGGAGCGCTTTGCCTAGTACAGTAGAATTCTGTGACATGTAAATGTGCTAAGGTGAGCTGCTAGTGGTTGTGAGTTAGTTCCCACTGTGTGAACTGTGTTCTGCTTGCTGGAAGCTGTATCTAGCTCCAAAACGGACTGCTTCCAAACTTGTCTCCATGCGTCCAGCTTTGCCAGACTGGCTCCAGCCAGACTACCCACCGCACAGAGAAGCCATCGACGAGAGACCTGCCTGGGGATCAGCCCCTGCTCCACGCTTGAACAGGAACGACGCCTCTGCGACTTGTGTGGGCCCTGCTTCTCCTGGCATTCCAGATCAACCACCTGCAGTCTCGATTTTCGTCCAGCCTGTGTGCAGTCTTGGGTATCGTGAGTAAATACCAGGGTAGCTCCCTACAACAGCAACTTAATCTGAGTGTGTCATCTGATTGCCTTGTTGTTTCGTTTCCTTTACGAACTGAGTCCTCTGGCTCCAGATTACAAATATTATGTACTGTGCATGTTGTGTTTTCCATCACGGGGCCCCAACCAGCTGCAACCATGGCCAATTGTCCTGGCTAGCCCATCTCTTCTCCACTCGGGTACCCAGAGGTGGACTGTGTGGGGGGGGACTCAAAGCGGATGCATAACTGCTTGATTGATATAACCTTTAAGCTAATTAACCTGATTTTGCCCCTTCCTTGTTCAAGTCCCCTGAATAAATCAGATCTAACTTTTTCTGCATGTAATCTGACTGTGGTTCCAGTTTGTGCTCAAAGTACTGTAGTGTTGCTATTTGCTGTGCTTAACCTTGTTTTACAGGGGTCTCAGGTTCAAGCCAGAGGAACCAGCCCTGGTGGCAAGTGCAAACAGTGTGGGTACTTGTGTGGTGTACCAGGGGTATTGTGAAAGTGATTATTGTACAGTGTTCAGGCCACTAGAGGGGAAAGAGGGGGGTTACAGTGTCCCAGAGGGCTGTGCTCAGGTTAGCTTGACCACTACCAACCCTGACCTCCGGGTGGAGGCACCCGTTTCAGAACTCAGGCCCCTTAACCTGCTACTAGCCAAGCAGGCAGGGGTAGTAGCCCTTGGGATAGCACCACCTAGGGGTTACATCATAAACTGAAACAAACAAAACAAAAAACAAACAAACAAAAAAACCCACAACTTTCTGGCACTAGCAAGCAAGATCTTTTATTAATCTCACATTAAAATGAGTCTGTACACAAGCATGTCAGATTTCAAAGGTCATTCTGCAGCTATGCAATTCATCGAGAACAAAGTGATTTACAGGGAGAGGTTTTCTTTGAATTTAATTTATACAAAAAGATTTATAAAGTTCTGGGCAGGGTGCGCATTCATGCTTCCATGCAACTGTTAAACAGAGTTGCTGAGATAAAGGAACTGGCAAAGCACAGTGTGTGTCAGGAACAGCAGAAAGCTGGAACAACAGTTACCTTCCACCTGGAATCTACAGAATGGATTATTGTTTGGTTTTATAGAGCATTTTTCATACAATGAAATGTCTCAAAGCGCTTTATACAATCTATATGATGCAACAGTGATGGGAGAGTGGATGGGACAGAAAAAGAACAGACTCCACCTGTAACCAAAGCAGTTCTCATCCAGGCTGGTCTCATGAAGAGTGAAGTCTGCAACAATGTATTCAGGCTAGCCTGCCAGCACAGCAGTAGAGTTACCGCCTGTGGCGCTGATGACATGGGTTCGCAAATGACCCGGAGCATCAGAGGACCGGCCCGGGAAGGAGGTAGGAGAAGTGTCTGTTGGACTGCTCTCCTCCTTGGGGGGATGGGCCATGGAGCCTAGCACCAGACTGACTTCTCATGGAGGCTGGGATCTCAGCAGATAGGGCCCATGAGACATGGGAGTGAGGTGACACCTGGCGGCACACTATGCATTGGTGCATGCATTGTAGCATCTGAATGTCATTGCACAGCTGCACCTTCACAGGGGCAACCAAGGAAAACACCCCTCAGGCTTGTGACAGCATGAAGCCCAGGGACCGTATCCTTATTACGCCCCAATGATGTTGGCATAAGTCTCAGCTGGGCCTCCAGGTGGATATCAGTCTCTCCCTTTGGGAAGCCCCACCACAAAGGATAAGTCATGGGCCTCCCAGTATGGGCAGTTGGAGTATTCTGGGTGGGTGGGGGAGTGTGGAGTACCAGATGCAAGATATGGGGTACATCCCCACCAAGCCTGAGAGCAAAAATAGAATTCAGAGGAAATAAAATACAACGTGTTGAGCTACAACAATCCATAATAGGGCTCAATGTTCTTATGTAAGAATAAATGGTTTCCTCATCCTATAAATAAACTGAGGGATGCAAGGCAGAAGTCATTTCACATGTCACGAGTCCCGACCCTAGAGCACTAGAATGCAACTGCATCACCCTGCAGGTTATGGAGAACAAGACGAGTAGAAGGCGTCACCCTAGGGTAATGAGCAAGGTGGAGGAGGCTCTGGCAGAGCTGCTATTGGACCATTTAACTGTTCCCTGACTACAGGGGTAGAACTGGAGGGTGGTGCATGTGATTTCACTGCACAAGGGGAGGTACAAGGTGACATATAAGGGGGGGTCCAGGCAACTACAGGCAGGTCAGTTGCACCTCTATAGTGGGGGAAACTGCTAAAAGTCATTAAGGGGTGGACTGCGGAATTCCTTGAGAGTAAGGGAGTGTAGGATTGGAGACAGCCCGGCTTTGTGAGAGGAAGTCATGGCAAACAAACCTGGATGGTATTTTCAAGATGGTAACCCAGACAGTGGATAGGGGTCAGGCTGTGGATGTCGTTTATTTGGATTTCATCAAGACTTTGACTTTGTCCTGCATGGGAGGCTGGTGAAAAAGCTGAAATGCCTGGAAGTGTACTTTAATTGATTGGTAAATAAATTGGGGATACAATTCAGAAGGTGGTGGTGAATGGGAACCACTCAGAGGTCAGAATGGTAACAAGCAGGGTGCCGCCTCAGGGGTTGGTCCTCAGATTGGTAGTCTTCCATGTATTCATCTGTGACACAGAGTGGGAATTAGGGGTAAGATTAGCCTGTTCGCAGATGATACGAAGTTATGTCATAAAGTCGATCGACACAGAGGAGGGAATCAGGGTGCTGAAGAGTGCTCTGGTAATACTGGAAAAGTGGTCCAGGATGTAACTCAAATTTAGGTCATACATATTAGAAATAAGAACCCCAAAAGAGGTGCTGAACAGTGGGTGTCAGTGTTAGCCAAACTACCGGAGAAAGACCTGGGGGCAAGGCCCTCTGTTTTCTGTGGTTCTGAGGCATGCAATTACCACAGAAATCAAGGTCAGTTGCAGAATTTGGAGCAGCCATGGAATTTGAGGTTGACTGCAGAAATTACGCAGAAACTGGCCCAGCAAATTAGACAGAGAGCGCTCCCAATCCTTTCCGCCCATTACTCTGCCTGCTTGCAGTTTTATAAGAACTAACATTTACTCCCAACCATCTCAGCTCCTCAAACCTTCCCCACCCAGCCGTGTGGGCCCCCTTGAGTCACCATATTTTTTTATATTTGCACCCTTTTTTCCTGTCAAAGGCTGCATGGTGATCTGCTGTCTTTCTCTATCACTGCTAGCAGGCCAGAATGCTCATTTCTCATCCCAGTAGTGCTTTCTGGGGCCCACACAAAGCCATACTGGGCATGAATCCAGCATTTGAGCCCAGCAGTAATTGAAAAATGTAGAGGATCTTCTTATGGTATTGGACCAAAAAAGGGCGCCAATACAAAAAAACAGATTGACTGGGTGGGGAGTAAGTTCTGGGGCTAAGATATGCAGGGTGGGTTTTTCTTGTTTTATGGTTGGGGGGGGGAGTAATGTTTAAAAGGAGACCTTATAGTTTTGAGGGAGGAGGAGGAGGCAGAAGATCACTACACAGTGTTGGACTGGATAATTACATAAATTTAAAACTACAAGGCCTTTGAACATCACTCTCAAGGTTGTTTAGGAAGGTGGTGAGGCTGAGATGGGTGGAGGTGGGTTTTACGTGTTTAAAAACCATGAAAGGGTAAAGTGCTGGCTGGGTGGGGTGAGGGGGCAATTTTCAATCCTTATGGGGTTATGCATAAGAGGTGGCTGCGGATGGGGCTGGAGATTGCCAGCCTGATGGGTCAGCTCTGGTGTCTGGGGGAGAAAAAATGTGAATTATAAAAAAAAAAAAAAAAAAAGAAAAAGTAAAGGGACAGCTAAGTAAAAAAAAAAAAAAGTTGGGGCAGGAAAAGAATGACAGAATGTCTGACAGACTGAAGAAATTAAAAAGATGACGCCAAGATAAGAAATGTGACAAGCCAAACATAAGGATTATTTACGCAAAATGTGGAAAGTAAATAAGGGACAAGAAAAACAGAGACAATAGAGAAAAAAAAAATCACAGTGACACTGCAGATGATACATTTTTTAATTCTGCAATATTTATATGTTGCTCCAGCACAATATTATATTGGTATTGGTACAAAATGGAAGGATGGATTAAGGGATGTGTGGGAAAGACAGATTTCGAGCTCAGTGCATCTCAACTAAAAATGTCGCTGAGGGCAAAGCTAATTTACCCACAGAGCACCAACGCAGTGTCAAAGATTTTTATAAAGCACAACTAGCTTGACCTTTCAATACAGTAGTCAAGGTAATCAAATACTTATTTGAGGATGGGACTTACATAAGTAAATGAGTTAAATTTTGGCTGCATGGATGTGACAGCCCTATTTCTTACACATTCCTAGACTGAAGGCCAGCCCCAGTGTGTCAACAATCTGTGATGAATTTGTTTGGAGAGCACTGCAAATACCACTCCTTTCATTCCTGGGGTGGGTGGTGGTGCTGAAATGGGCAGGGTGGGCTACACAAAATATGCCCAGACATAGATTTTGACCAGAAATGGTCCATCATCAAGCTGGGTCTGAAAGAGGCCACTAATACATGTACTAAGACCCAAAGTAAGATGTCAAGGTCACTTGGATAAGGGCCATGCGGTTGATGTCTTGTATTTGGACTTTAGCAAGGCCTTTGACTCGGTGCCTCATGGGAGGTTGATCAGTAAACTGAGGGCCCTGGGAGCCAGTGAGAAACTAGTAAGATGGGTTAGGAGCTGGCTGCAGGACAGGCAACAGAGGGTAAGTGTTGGGGGGAGCTCTCGTCTCCCTGAGCTGTCACCAGTGGGGTCCCACAAGGCTCAGTACTTGGGCTAGTGTTATTCAACATCTTCATTGGAGACATAGCAGACGGGATGAAGAGTAAAATTAGCCTGTTCACTGATGACACTAAGATTGCTGGGGTACTGGGCAGTGAGGAGGGGAGGCAGGTTTTGCAAGATGATCTGGCAAAGCTTGAGTGCTAGTCAGACAGTTAACAGATGAGATTTAATGTTAAGAAGTGCAAGGTCATGCACTTCGGAGTCAGAAACCCTAGGTATGGCTACTGACTGGGAGGAGTGCAGCTATTCACCTCAGTGGAGGAGAAAGATCTAGGAATACTAATTACAGGGGACAGGAATCATTTTGTGCAGTGCAGGAAGGTGTCACTGGCAACTAAAGCTAATAAAATGTTGGGGTTCACTGCCAGAGGGATCACTTCTCGAAGGAAGTAAGTCATCCTACCATTGTACAGGTCTCTAGTGAGATCACATTTAAAGTACAGTGTGCAGTTCTTGCGCCCATACTTAAAGAAAGACATCAACCTACTAGAGGGGGTACAGTGTAGGACGACAAAAATGATCCTAGGCCTGGGGGACATGCCATACGAGGAAAGACTGAGGGAGCTCAACATGTATTACCTGGAGGATAGGAGGGAGAGAGGTGATATGATTGAGACCTATAAATATTTAAAGGGCATAAATAGAGTACGTTCTGAGGACATGTTCAGACTAAGGGGGGAGGGAATATGAGAGGCATAGTCTGAAATTGGGAAATGAGGAGGCACTATTTCACAGAAAGGGTTGTGGCAAAGTGGAACCAAATGCCAGAGGAGATGATTTCGCTGACAACTGTGGGTAGTTTTAAGGCGGGGTGGGACAGGGTCAGCGGTAAGGTCATAACTGAGGGAAGCAGAGGGAAGAGGTGGTCTGGAGGGTTAAAACACAGGTGTTTGGGGGAGCGGCTGCAGTAGATTAGACTGGGAGCTGCACACTTGAGCAGACTCGATAGACCACTATGGCCTGTATCTGCTGGCATTTTCATATGTTTGTATATACACTGGATTCTGAAAACTGTGAACAAACAAGGCTGTCGGTGAGTGGGGGGAAGGGGTGGGCAGGGGCAGGATTACATAAGGGAGAAGAGAGAAAATCTTGCTGTCATTAGGTCTAGGATGGGGGGATGGTGCCGAGAGCACAACTACCATTGAGAAGTCGGCCCAGTCGTGTGGAAGGCTGAGGTGCCAGGCACCTTACCTCCTGCCATGCTGGCAAGCCAAGTTTGGAAACAGATGCAGGTCACTCAGGGGCCAGCCAGGGAGGGAGGATTGAGTGTCCCTAGGGCAACTCTGCTCTCTCAAGGAAAGGGGTGACACAGTCCTCTGCTCATCCATCGCCTGGAGGAATTTGGATGGCAGTGCAGCAGGACAGTGCAGAGTACGCACATCAATTCCACTACAAAGGCACTGGGTCCTGGGTTGAAAATGGTGGAAAATCCCCCCGGCCGCAGGATGAAGTCGGACCCTCCACTGGCCCCACAGTGGTGACCATCACCTCTGAAGGAAGTCTTCTGACAGAGGACAGTGGGGCGAGGTAAGCCCTGAAGAAGTCACGTGACAGGGCTGGGGGGGGTCAGTCAGATGAGGGCAGTAGGACAGAACAAAGGTGGTACAAAGCAATAAATTTAAAAAGAAACACTACCATTGAGGAAGGAGGAGAGAGAGAGAGAGAGAGAGAGAGAGAGAGCATTGCTGCCATCATGTGCACTTGGGGAGGATAAGTATTGCTGCCATTAGGTAAGTAGGGAGCCGGGGGAGGAGAACATTTCTCTTTTACTACATTGGAGGGAGAAGACAGCAGAGAGCATTGCAGTCCTTCTGTCTGAGGTGGAGGAGAGAGCTTTGTTGACATTATTTCCTCTGGAGGAAGGAAAGCTTCACCTGACACAGAAGCGTAGGCAAATAGACTACAGAGGCAGAAGGAAAAATAAATGACGATAAAACAAGCTAGCTGAGCCACCCTGATAGGTTGGTGGCAGCGCATCAGGGTTCCACGAGGACAACCTATGTTTAGGTGTGATCCTAGGAACAGCTGTTCTAAGATAGCCTTTGGTCAGGGGGCACTGTAGATGCCAGGGCTTTTAGGCTAGTGAAGGGAGATGCACATGAAATAAAATTAAGAAAAGATGAAGCCAATGTAAGGTAATTCCAACCCAGCTAAACATTTATTCGAAATGTGAAAGCTGCCCAGCCCAGTGGCGCTGAGGATTGAGGCACTGGATGCCACACCTCGAGCTACGCTGGCGACCAGTGTTTGGGAGTGAGTGTGGGCCATGGGGGTCAGCAGGGGTGGAGAAGGATCGAGCGGCCCAAGGACCGACTCCTCTCCTTCTCTGGGGAGGGGGGATTTCATAAGTCGACAGATGCCTGTCCCCTAGCGGAGACTAGGGGACAGCAAGCCGATGCTGCAGACAAGTGTGGGGATGGAGCAGATGCCTGGAGGAGCGCGCACGCTACTCCCACCAGTGTCACTGCACGCTCCATCGCCGAGGGGAGGAAAAACAGAAAAAACAGGGACGTCTGCTGATCCATGATGGCTGTCCCCCTTCAGCGCCACCCTGGGAAGACACCTCTCCGAAGCTGGATCCGGTCTGGTGGGTTTAGGTACTCCCCACCCCCAGTTACGAAGAGTAAGTTGTGGGGACACAATGGAGGTGGTCTAACACTTGGGGGCTGGTATGGTGAACATCAGATACAACAGCAGAGTCCCCGAGGACAAAAGGGATAAACAAAAAAAATGGGAAAGCTAAACAAGCAAAGAGTGAAACAGAGGAAAAACAAGAACAAAATCTCACTGACACTGCAAATGTTTTACGTTTTGCATTTTCAATGTATGGCAGTTTTGTGGGTGGCAGTATGGGAAGCCTTTGTTCACCCACAAAGCCAACCACCCCTAACTCCGACTGTATATGGGGCCCCTGACAGGTGTTCAGAGCAGAGGGAAGGCTTGAGTGCTCCATGAGTAGGCTACTTCAGGCTCCCTCTTGGGGAACAACTATTAAGCTGTTTGCTTTGGTGGGGGGTGCTTGTTAGTAGCCATTAATGTATGAAATTACACTAAGCCCTAAATAGATTTAGGTAACTATGGAGAGCCCAAATAGCTGCTGAAAAGCATAAAGCTGGAGGTTTAACCATTCCTTCCGGTAGCGCCATATGGCGTCAGAAGCATCCATTGCGTAACCCAACCTAACACAACCACACAGAATGGAATGAGTTTTTCACAGAAATTGTGTAGCTTACATTTAGGTGGGAGTTAGGGGTCCTCCTCACAGGCCATCTTTTCTGGGTCCCATGAAGCTGTAATGCCAGCTCTGTATTATTTATTTTTTAATAACTGCCCATCAATTTTTCAGTGGAGATGACCAGTTATTTGTCGTAATCGGCAAGTTATTATGGTAAACGCATGTGTTCACTCACTGAGCTGCTGTGGCATTCTCAAGCACTGTTCAGCAAGCTCAGTGACTCAGGCTGTGAAGAAAGGGGCACTGAGCTATTCCTGCATTCATATTCACCACATACTTTGACAAGGAATAAAGAGTTACTTAAACGATGTGTACCCCTTTTATGTAACACCAGACATCTACCCACCATTGCAGATGATCGCTCCTGTCCACAGTTCAGAGAAGTGGCTTCACATCAAACAAACGTAATTTGACAAGGAATAAAGAGTTACTTAAAACTCTTTGTACCCCCTTTATGCAATTGTTTAAAGGGAAAGACCCCTCATCCTATTTCCTATGTAACCCCCCTGCAAATGGGGGTTCCCAAAAGACTTCCAGGAGCTTGCTTGAATGCTCCAAGCCTGAATGGTGTTTGGCGTTTAAGCCATTTATCAGTGAGTGTTTTTAGAACCTCTGGTACTGTCTCTTTAAGAGCTGTCTGCTTGCAGACATAATTAGTTTGTATGGGGACTGTGTGTTTCTTTGATTGAGTACCACTCAAGCTGCTGCAATTCACCCCATTTTTGCAGTCACTAGGAGTGCAAAGGGAACCTGTCTGAAAGATGTAACTGATTGCCAGAAATCATTTACAGTAATAATAAAATTACAGTTTGTCTAACCTGCTTTCTTTGCAGTCAGAACTGTCTGCCTAGTTCCCCATTCTGGTTTTGAACTGCTGAACTGGACCAATCAGTGTGGGGTAAACTAGCTCTAAAATGATGCCTTGGACGAATCAGAACTTGGGACTCATAATCTGAGCCAGCCACAAGAGGATTGTATGGGCAGTGACTCTGGGAGATGTAGTTTAGACTTCGGTGCCTTTTTGGACCAACAGCAGCAGTCTATTGTGGTGACAGCCAATCCAGTCAAGAACTGGGAGGAACTCAAAGGAAGTGCCGGTTTTTGTCTGTTGGGAGTTTCAGTTTGAGATCTGAAAGTGAAGGGAAAGAAACCCTGTGCTCCTTCAGTGCACAGTTTCAGTCAAAAACGTGTGCAAGGCCCAGAGTTCCGGTCTACAACTTGTGTAACTGCTTGTTAGGACTGAATCAGTCTGTGAAAAGAATCAAAAGGATCTCTGAAGAGTAGAAACCAGGCTCACCCTGTAGAAGACTGAAGAAATTGTTGAATTACACTCGGTCTGTCAGGAACTGAATCTGCTGTGTGTTCTCCTGGTTATTGTGCAGTAATTGCGATTGGGATACAGATGCAGCCTGCCTGGTATAGTGCTTTCTTTTTTTTACCATATAAATGTGTGAGGAGTCTCTTGGAGATCAAAAGTAGCCCTGCTGACATTGAAGGACCATATCTTCTTTGGAGGTCGTGAGTACTAATTCGGGGTCGCTCCCTGTTGAATTGCCACATTAAATCCAAATGGAATTACTGTACTGCTGACTGTTTAATTTTCCTTTTCTCTGTGTGAAAAGGGCCCTACCAGCTGCCACGGTTTGGACTAGCCACTAGGGCCTGGGTACCCAGGGACAGTAACTGTAGGGATAGGCCTGTGCACAGAGCCATAAATGAATGTAGTAAAGTGATAAGCTAATTAACCTGATTTCCCCTGTCCTTGTTATATCCCTAAATAAATCAGGCTGTTTGTTTCAACAAAGTTATACTGCCTGAGGTATTTGTCTATGTTAAAGTACTGTACTGTGATTGTTGCACTGTATCTTATTTTACAGGATGTCCCGTGCCTGAACCAGCCTTGGGGTAAGTGTATACTGTGAAGGTAATTCTGCTATATTGTGTGGGCCACTAGTGGGAAGAAAGGGGGTTGCAGTGTCCCAGAGGCTGTGACCAAGTAAGTTTAACTATTGCAAACCCTGACCTCTGGGTGGAGGCACCGCCATTGGATCAGGCCCCTCAACCTGTTAGTGGCAAATCAGGCAGGGGTAGTAGCCCCTGGGATAGCGCCATCTAGGGGTTACATTTTGGAGGCTCACCGCTGGATTGTGTGTCCTCTAGTGGCCATATTTACAAACCACTGTTAAGGGAAAAAAATAAATAAATAAATAAATGGGTACCCGACAGAAGTGGCTGTGCACCGGCTGGTGGAGTGGTGTACTAGGAGGAGATCGACCCCCAAAATGCTATGCTTATCCTGGACATCCCCTGGGTATCATCATGGACACTGTGCAGGGAGTACTTTCCAAGGTGGAAGGTTTACAAAATCCTGTGGTGGTGGGTCGGCACGCCTAATCTGCTCACCCACACTTTCCTGGCCCTAGTAGAGTTTAAGGATCCCATAGATAGCTCCAAAGTACCACAGACCATTACCCCAGAGGAGCCCTCACTGCTTGGAGAGTGATAACTAAGGACAGTAAAGACCGAGGGATGAGCCCCACCACTATCTGAAACTTTTGAGGAGAAATTTGCTAAATGGTTGCTGGGAGAAGGAAAACTGTGGAGGACTTGAAGAAACTATTTGCCACCTGGGGGTGTTCCTCCCCAACACCCTCTCCTGCTCCAGTACCGTAATGGTGGCTGAACCAATGCAGACTCCTATTTCTGCACCTGCCATTAGTCACGACTCTTACCAAGGTTGAGGATCTTCTCTAGCACCCTCCCCACCCCAAGGGAGGATGACTGGGAGACCTGGATAGGCCTGTTGCCCCCAAGTGCTAGAATGGCAATGCTCGGGAAGCCAGCGAAAGAGGTTAGTGAGAGCCTCCGAGGTCCTGCCCTGGCTACCATCCGTGCTAAGCGGCCAGTAACCTGAGCCGACTGCACGATCCTATCTTGAGGCCTTGGAGAATGTGTATGGGAGCCCAGATTCTGATGAGGACCTATGGTGGAGAGTAAGAAATGCACAGAGTACCAAGGGAGGAGTTGTCTGTGTATGTCTCGGCTGGAAAAATTGTTGCAAGAATGCCTCAGAAAGGGTAGTTTGCCAGCGATTGAACTGGACGAACCAGACTGGACAGAATCCTTAAGTCTGCCCCCTTCTCAGAACTGCTGTTGCTTCAATTCGCCTGGCAAATCGACTGGAATCCCACCCTCCTATGATGAGTTAATGAGAGAAATTAGGGAGTTGAGAAAAAGGCGACCTCGGGAGGGACCTGCACCAATAGCTGTGGCTATGACCCGAGTGACTGAGGGTGGCCCATCAAGTGAAGTTCAGGGGCAGAGGTTGGCAGTCAATGAGTGCTCTGATAAGGAAAAGATATGCCACAATGGGGCGAACTGTTGAGAGAGATCCGGGAATTCAAAAACAGTCCCTTTATGAAGGCCACGCCTGCAAATGCAGGCCCGACCTATATCCGACTGCATCTGCTATGGGGTGGGGATACCCACCCATGTATCTCTACTGATAACAGCTCGAACTCGATTCCTTGACCATGGAAGTGGAGAAACTGACGAGATGTCTCCAAATGCTTATCACTAGAGACAGAGATGGCACCAAGGTTTCCAGTTAGTAATACCCGCCCTGGCTCCCAGTGTGGCACCTCGCCAGCTCAAACTCCAAAAAGTATGTTTTGCTATAATTGTGGGAAGGATGGGCACATGAAAGGGAATGCCAATCCCAAAAGACACTGACAAAGTTGCATATAGGCTACAAGGAGAGCTTGAGAACAAATCAGTGGTTAAGAGGTGCGAAATGATCCAGTGAGGCACCAAAATGCTAATTCACGTCCTTTTGTGGCAAGGTCAGTTGCCCAGGCCCCCACTACACCTCCAGACTGGTCCAGAATAGTGGGTCCCTCCATGGAGACCACTGTAAAGGTAAATGGAGTGTCTACAAGAGCTGTATTAGACAGTGGCTCCCAAGTGACAATTATGTTTCAAGATTGGTATCAGAAGCATTTGTCAGGCGTACCCTTACAACCATTAGAAGGACTGCATGTGGGGGTTAAGTGAAGGCCTACCTATTCTGGGTATATCCGAATTTGGCTGTCTTTCCCACCTCCGTGGCTGGAGTGGCCGAACAAGTAGAGACCCTAGCCTTAGTGTGTCCCCCACTGGACTGTATGATGGTGTCCCTTTGTTGATTGGAACAAATGCTCATATGTTCAGAAGGCTGGCACATTTGTGTTATGAAAAACAGGGTCAAAGACTAGTAGAGCTTTAAGAGTTCGGCTTTAATTAAGAAGGCCTATGAGGCACAGAGATGCTGAAATATAGAACCAGAGGAACGGTCGGAATTGTATGGAAGAAGGATCCTGAGTCTCTGATCCTAGCACCAAATGCCCAGTGTACCTTACAGGGAGAGGTCCGTTATCAGAAAGGATGTTAAGAATAAAATATTAATGTTGGATGCCAAGCGATGGAAAATTGCCAGAGGGACTGCTGGTCAAGCCTAGTATTTTGCCGCTAGAGCCCATGCTTATGCCAGAAGGGTAATGGTCCAAGTTCATAATGTGTCTGAAAGAGACATTCGAGTAAATAGAGGTTGCATCCTGGCTAATGTGCATTGTGCAGACACTGCAGTGCTACCCAGCAGCAAGAGTTCAAGGAAGAATGACAGAGTAACGCCTGACTTGTTTGATTTGGCAACCCGCTGCCAGCTGAATGGAAAGTGAGGATCAGTGAGAAGCTTGCCCAGAGAGACCAGGTGTTTTCTTTAAAGGAATGGGACGTAGGATGCGTGCAAGGAGCTGAGCACAATATCCGGCTGCATGACGAAGAACCATTCTTGAGAGGTCTCGGCGCCTGGCACCTGCTGATATAGATGATGTGAGACGGCATCTGCAAGAGATGTTAGCGGCTGGTGTAATACAAGAATCAGAACCCTTATGCTTCCCCCATTGTGGTAGTGAGGAAAAAGAATGGGACAGTAAGGATGTGCGTGATTATCGCACCTTAAACCGCGGACTATCCTGATCAGTACACAATGCCCGCATTCAGGGATGCTTTGGACTGCCTAAGCGGGAGCAAGTGGTTCTCTGTGCTGGATCTCCGCAGTGGGTACTACCAGATCCGATGGCTCCCAGAGGACCGTGAGAAGACAGCCTTTATCTGTCCGCTTGGCTTCTATGAATTCATGAGGATGCCTCAAGGGTTTCAGGTGCCCCAGCCACTTTTCAACGATTGATGGAGCGTGCAGTGGGGACATGAACTTACTAGAGTGCCTGGTATACCTAGATGATGTTATTGTGTTTGGCAGCTCACTGGAGGAACATGAGAGCAG
Source organism: Neoceratodus forsteri (assembly GCA_016271365.2). NCBI lineage: Eukaryota > Metazoa > Chordata > Ceratodontiformes > Ceratodontidae > Neoceratodus > Neoceratodus forsteri. Next base: position 936,890,562 of record CM028130.1, read on the forward strand.
ATTATTTAAGGTATTGGATCGACTGGAGGACTTTGGCCTTAAACTGTCCATTGATAAGTGTCAATTCTTTCAAACATCAGTAAAGTATGTGGGACACATAGTATCCACCGAGGAATAGAGACAACCCAAGTAAAGTTGAGGCCTTGACCACCTGGCCACAGCCAAAAATCTAAAAGAACTGCAAAGATTCCTGGGATTCTGTGGTTATTATCGGCGTTTCATCAAGGACTATTCAAGAGTGATCCGCCCTTTACTTAACCTTACTCAAGGGTATCCCCAACCCACAAAAATACCAAAAGTCAGCGTCCCTCAAGACTGAAAAGTGTATTTCATCCGAGTGAAGTATTTGAGGCCCGCTGGACTCCTGATTATGAGACTGCTTTTCATGAGATCATATATCAACACCCATGCTCCAGTGCTGGCCTATGCCGATCCAAGAAAACCTACGTCCTGCACACTGATGCTAGCTTGCAAGGGTTGGGGCTGTGTTGTACCAAAGCACGAGAATGGCCTGAGACCAGTGGCCTTTGCCAGTAGAAGCCTGACCCCATCCGAAAAGAACTATCCTGTACATAAGTTAGAGTTCCTAGCTTTGAAGTGGGCTATTGTGACCAATTCCATGAGTACTTGTATGGGGCTAAAATACTAGTAAAACTGACAATAATCTTTGACCTATGTGCAGACCTCAGCTAAGTTGGATGCCACTGGCCACAGGTGGCTTTCTGCATTATCTACATATGACTATGCTCTCGATCCGAGCAGGTCTGAACCACATAGATGCTGATGCTCTCTCCGGAGGCCTGTTCCCAGAATGATTGGGTCCGATTGGCAGAACCTGACATTGGGCACTCTGCGGAAGTTTGACAGGAGGAACAAATGTCCCAGAGCGCAGTGGACTGCATGGTGGATTGCTTGGGACCCTCTGAGAATTGCATACCTGCTGCTTATTGCCACTTTTCTGCAATAGACATTGGTGCACTGCCTCAGCTGGACAATGACAGTATTCGGCGGGCTCAACTCCAGCGATCCTATGATCAAATCAGCTTTAGAAGCCCTCTATGCAGGAAAAGATGTGTCCAAATTACGCTCCACTGATTTGAGAACTGCACTGTTATACAAAGAAGGTCCTAAGTTGAAACTGATCAATAAACTGTTATATAGAGAAACAGTAGACAGAGGGGACAAGTAGACAAACAACAACTGGTGCTGCCCACTGCCTTCGAGACTCAGTATTGAGGTCCTTGCACAACCACATGGGGCACCTTGGTATAGACAGAACACTTGACTTGGTGAGATCCAGATTCTATTGGCCTAAGATGGGGGCTGATGTGGAGCAACATACTAAACTTGTAGTCGCTGCTTACAGAGGAAAGCTTTGCCCCAGAGGCTGCCCCCTTATTAACATAACCACCAGTGCACCCATGGAGCTGGTCTGTATTGATTTTCTGAGTTTGGAGTCAGATCAAAGAAATATCATAATGTGCTGGTGGTCACTGACCATTTCACGAGATATGCCCAAGCTTTCCCCACCAAAGACCAGAAAGCATCCACTGTAGCCAAAGTACTCGTGAGAAAACTTTTTGTTCACTATGGGGCTCCACAAAGAATCCATTCTGATCAAGGGAGAGACTTTGAGAGTCGTCTGATCAAAGAGATGCTTTCTCTGTGGGGAGTGAGAAAGTCCAGAACCACTCCTTACCACCCCAGGGGACCCACAGCCTGAACGTTTCAACCGCCTTTTGCTAGATATGCTAGGCATCTGCACCCAAAGGACAAGCCTAGATGGAGCCAACAAATTAGCACCTGGTACATGCTTATAACTGCACCAAAAGTGATGCCACTGGGTTCTCCCCACCGCCTGATGTTTGGAAGAAGCTCGACTACACAGTAGATGTGTGTTTTGGGTCTCTCTGATGGGGTTCAAGCTGACAACTATTTACAGTATGTGCAAAGTTAAAGGCCAGCTAACTCATGCGTACCAACTGGCTCAAACCATGGCTGCCAAAGAAATCGGCCAACAAAGAAAGGTATGATAAAAGGTGAAAGCACAGGAACTCCAGGAGGGAGATCGGGTATTGCTAAGAAATCTGGGACTGCATGGCAAACACAAGATTGCTGACAGATGGCACCATCTCCCTCACATTGTAGTGGGCAAACTAGATGATCTGCCAGTGTACAAAGTAAGGCCTGAGAACAATTCAAAAGATGTAAAACAATGCATAGAAATCATTTACTACCCATTGGACAAATCCTGATTGAGTCTGAGCCCAGAAGATGCCCCCTCTGGACCAGTGACTAGAGCTGCTGCTAAGAAAAGATCAAGAAGTCTGCACCTACAGAAGCAGAGTTAAAGTGTTCCCCTGCACAAGTCCCAGTTGAGCATGACTGTCAGTCCATATCAGAAGAAAGTGAGTGACTTTGAATACTATCCTTCTTACGAACTGAGTCAATTGTTTGAGGGCAATCCCTAGTCAATACTGGAGACAAAGCTGGGCCTTCTGGACTGTCTATGCCCCAGAAAGTGAAGTGCAAAGCATCAGATCAGATGAAATGGAATCATTGTGCATGGTTGAACTGTTTGAGCTTTCAGGAGGAAAATGATAGATTGGGGCAGACTGGTGATACACCAACAAGAAGAGTATTTTGAGTGCCCTGACAGTCCACTGCCAGTGTCCGAAAGCTCTCCATGCATGCCAAATGTTGTGGACTCAGAAACTGTAACTCCTGGAGCTGAAAGTGCCCCAAGTTCTAGCCTCTCTACCCCATGGAGACTCTGACAAGTGTGGACAATGCTGAAAATGAGGCTCAGAGTGCAGAGACTGTAACAGTTCCCCCTAGAAAGACTGGTCGAGCTGTAAAGCCTGTGGTGCACCTCAGTTATGATTCCTTGGGAGGCCTGTGGATTTGCCTCTCAATGTTGTCCATAAAGGAGTGTATGTGTCCCCGAGCTCACTGCCCAAACTGAGCATCAGTGCTAACTCCAAGTTACTTGTGTTGCCCTCTAAGTATGGTGCCCTTGCCCCATCCAGCCCCAAGGTAACTGATAGGGAAGGGTCCCCTCTCTTCAGGTTTCATGTACAAGAGGTAATAACTTGAGTTATGGTACAATGTGTGTGTTATACTGTGTAAAGAGTGACGTACTGCAATGTTTATATGGTTGCAGTTGAAACTTATGGGGGTACTTGCTTGACGCGGACGTCAAGCTTTTCCCAGGCCAGGAAGGGTGTAACCCCCCTGCAAATGGGGGTTCCCAAAAGACTTCCAGGAGCTTGCTTGAATGCTCCAAGCCTGAATGGTGTTTGGCGTTTAAGCCATTTATCAGTGAGTGTTTTTAGAACCTCTGGTACTGTCTCTTTAAGAGCTGTCTGCTTGCAGACATAATTAGTTGTATGAGGGACTGTGTGTTTCTTTGATTGAGTACCACTCAAGCCTGCAATTCACCCCATTTTTGCAGTCACTAGGAGTGCAAAGGAACCTGTCTGAAAGATGTAACTGATTGCCAGAAATCATTTACAGTAATAATAAAATTACAGTTTGTCTAACCTGCTTTCTTTGCAGTCAGAACTGTCTGCCTAGTTCCCCATTCTGGTTTTGAACTGCTGAACTGGACCAATCAGTGTGGGTAAACTAGCTCTAAAATGATGCCTTGGACGAATCAGAACTTGGGACTCATAATCTGAGCCAGCCACAAGAGGATTGTATGGGCAGTGACTCTGGGAGATGTAGTTTAGACTTGAGTGCCTTTTGGACCAACAGCAGCAGTCTATTGTGGTGACAGCCAATCCAGTCAAGAACTGGGAGGAACTCAAATGAAGTGCCCGGTTTTTGTCTGTTGGGAGTTTCAGTTTGAGATCTGAAAGTGAAGGAAAGAAACCCTGTGCTCCTTCATTGCACAGTTTCAGTCAAAAAACGTGTGCAAGGCCCAGAGTTCAGGTCTACAACTTGTAACTGCTTGTTAGGACTGAATCCGTCCTGTGAAAGAATCAAAGGATCTCTGAAGAGTAGAAACCAGGCTCACCCTGTAGAAGACTGAAGAAATTGTTGAATTACACTGGTCTGTCAGGAACTGAATCTGCTGTGTGTTCTCCTGGTTATTGTGCAGTAATTGCGATTGGGATACAGTGCAGCCTGCCTGGTATAGTGCTTTCTTTTTTTACCATATAAATGTGTGAGAGTCTCTTGGAGATCAAAAGTAGCCCTGCTGACATTGAAGGACCATATCTTCTTTGGAGGTCGTGAGTACTAATTAAAGTCGCTCCTGTTGAATTGCCACATTAAATCCAAATGGAATTACTGTACTGCTGACTGTTTAATTTTCCTTTTCTCTGTGTGAAAGGGCCCCTACCAGCTGCCACGGTTTGGACTAGCCACTAGGGCCTGGGTACCCAGGGACAGTAACTGGTAGGGATAGGCCTGTGCACAGAGCCACTAGGTAGATAGTATGATAAGCTAATTAACCTGATTTCCCCTGTCCTTGTTATATCCCCTAAATAAATCAGAGCTGTTTGTTTCAACAAAGTTATACTGCCTGAGGTATTTGTCTATGTTAAATGTACTGTACTGTGATTGTTGCACTGTATCTTATTTTACAGGATGTCCCGGTGCCTGAACCAGCCTTGGGGTAAGTGTATACTGTGAGGTAATTCTGCTATATTGTGTGGGCCACTAGTGGGAAGAAAGGGGTTGCAGTGTCCCAGAGGGCTGTGACCAAGTAAGTTTAACTATTGCAAACCCTGACCTCTGGGTGGAGGCACCCGCCATTGGATCCAGGCCCCTCAACCTGTTAGTGGCAAATCAGGCAGGGGTAGTAGCCCCTGGGATAGCGCCATCTAGGGGTTACACCTATATACCTGTTTAGTTTGTAGGCATGAACAATGATTCCCTGTACATCCCCCATGTCATCCTAATTTAAATATAAATGAGGTTGCTTCACTCGTTTTACCCTGGTATGAAAACCTGTTTATCTCCATTGCAGAGGACAGGACCCCACTCATGCAAGGCATTACGGGAGTTGAAGATGCGTACCTGCATAAGCCAGCAGAAGTCATACTTTCATTTCTGTTACACGTCTTGCAAAGTCCCTATATTCTCCAAAAGCTTTTTTTCTAACTCATATACACTTTAAGCTAGAGAAAGCAGCAGGGCACTTACTGTGCCTTGAAAAGTTTCATGGCCCGCATAAGACAAGAACGCAGGGACTGCAGAGGACAGCAACAGCACTAACTGATGCAGTATAACTACTGCAGGCTTTAGCAGTAAAACATCATAAAATTCGAGGATGTCTTACATGAGTCACGTCATGTCCTTTGCAATGGAGTCAAGCAGGTTGTCACACCAGACTTGAGTACCTTCCTTTACATTTAAATGCTGATGAAATTAGAAGGGTACAAAAGACGCAATCATTGTTCCTGCCTGCAAACTATACAGGTAAACAGAATAAAAGGCTGAGGGAACCTTCCCTTTAACATCAGGCGTCTACCCAGTATTGCAGAAGATCGCTCCTGTGGTGAAACACATGCTGCCCAAACTGACTCATGACACCTCAGTCTTTGTTTGCTGGGTCCTGTTTTTTTTTTTTTTTTTAACAAAAAAAAAAAAAAGAGAGACTTAACTTCAAGGTATCTATTTGTGTTTAGTGTTGTTGCTTACCGGACTTGAACCCCATGTGAAAACCGACTGTTCCTTTCATAAAGAGCTGTTCAGAGAGTCAGCTCTACAGCAAACAAACAAAAAGGAATAGCAGAGGGGCACCTACCGACAAGTCGTGTTTGAGATCAGCTCTGTATCTAATGGCAGGTAAATCTTTAAAATCAACCTTTTCCTGTGCATAAAACAAAAATCCTTCAACAGCATTGTACTCTCTAGACTGTGCTGCTTCGTTGGATATATTTTTTGAACGATGGGACGTACAAATAAGGTCATATGGGTGGCTCGAAAAATCATCCTGCTGAGGTGGAACTGCATGGGGAGGCAGTTAATACCACTCCGGGGAGTGAACCTCCGTGGAAGGCTCTACAGAAATCAATGCAAGCTATAGATGCAAAGGTTGAATCCATTTTAACCAGGTTTGTGGACCAGGACAATAAAATAGGAGCTGCAGTTAAGACAGCTTCGGGTGCAGATTCCACTGCAACAAAAGCGCTGGTAACGACCAGTAAACTCACGCAGGAAAACACCCAGCTTCGATACTGCCTGGAGGCCCTCGAAAATGCACAGAGGGCCTCTAATGTGAGAACTGTTGGACTCCCCGAGAATTGTGAGGGGGACAACCTATTTTTTTCAAGGCTGGCTGCCGAGAGTTCTGAAGTTGGTTTTGGACCTCAAGGAAGAGAATTTTGTGTGAGCTTACTGGATCTCTCCATGATCAGCTGTATCCCGAAGTGATATGTTCTTGGACTGCTCTACTGGTTACTTCAGGCCCAAGTATTCGGGATTGGATTTTACAGGCAGCCAGAGATACCGATTGGCTGAACTTTCAAAGTACCACAGTTCACCTCTTCCCCGACTTATCCTATGCCACCAGGACCCGTTGCAAGCAATTTGATGGGGTGCAGACGAAACTCCGCAGTCTAGGGGTGGCAAGACTTTGTGTTCATTACGGTGGCCATTTCTTCCAATACACAGACCCTGTGGAGGCGGGCAAGAAAGCAGAGGCCATCGCAAAGGAATCTGACAGTACAAGAAGTAGGGAGTCATCTGATCTGGAGGAGGAAGCTTCCTGAACTGTGCTGAACTTGTTATATTCACTTTTCCTGCGGATTAATGTGTAGAAGGTTTCTCCTCTGCTAACTTTATAATGATTTAACACATTAACAGTTGCAGTGGTTTTATCTGTTATATATAGCTGCACAGCTGAGTTATCTATGTGGGAAGCATGGCTGTGACTAGCTTTAATTCTAGTTTATTCTTTTCTCCTAGTTAAACTGCCTGGTAGCCACTATAAAAGCTTAAATTCCTAAATCTAGGAATTGGTCACTTCAGGCTGTTTTGCTGCAATGTGGAAACCACGTGGAGGCCACATGCGTCATTCTTCCATGGCGCAGACTTGGTCCTACCACAGTTAAAATCATGTTTATGTAGTTAATTGACTGCCAGTTGGGAGGGTGCTGAATATTAAACACCAATAAATGTAGGGGAAAAGATCACCCAAAAGTCATGTAGGGTGCAGCTTGTCATGGATGCCAGTTTTTATTATGGACTCTGCTTTAAGGAATACCCCCTAATCCATAAATAAGATTGTTTAGATTAAATCTTACTATTACAGTGGCTGTACTGTATGGATTACCCTGTGAACTCTGGCAGAAGTATATTGTATGCTGTTGTTTTGTCTGTAAAACAATAAAATACAATAAAAAAAAAGAATAGCAGAGCAGTTTCTTTTGGCGGCGCTTTTCTGACTGACAGACTTTCATTCAGGATCAGGAAGTTACGAAATAAATAATTCTGCCCGTTCACAAGGTGAGTGCTTCTCTTCTTCCTGAATTCAAAATCACTGGCTTACGGTTCTACGGCGGTGATGATAATGATGATGATAGTTTTATGGGGGAAGAGGAAAATCAGGATCATCCTGTCTTCCCCTTCTGGGTGTTGACCACCACCATGCGGATCATTCTTTGGGGGTCGTACAGGAGGCCTGGGAGCCATGGTCGTGAAAGCATTCCCAACAGTGTGCTGGACTGTGGGGGGCAAGCACAAGACAGGCTCATCTTTCTGTTTTTCCAGGAGGTGAAAAGGTCCACCAGAAGGGTGCCCCACTGGGTGAACAGGTGCAGTACCACTTCCTGATGCAGGGACCACTCGTGCAATGTTTCTCCCACCCGCTGAGAGCATCTGCCAACTGACTGTTCACTCCCATGCCATAGATCACCAGGAGATCTGCACCCAGGCTGCGTAGGAGTGTCAGGATGCGAACAACCTCCCAACACAGGGAAAGGGTGTGAGTTCCGCCCTGCCTGTTCAGGTACAACATGATCATGGTGTTGTTTGCCTGGACCTGCATGACCTGACCCCTGATCAGAGGAGCGAATTCCGTGAGAGCCAGCAGCACTGCATGAAGCTCCAGCAGGCTGATGTGGTGATGGGTCTCCCGGGGTGACCGGAACCTGTGGGCTCTGTGGTCTCCCAAGTGTACTCCCCTCCCCACCAGAGACATATCCATTGTGAAAAAGATGGTTCTGGGCAGACAAATGGGATTCTTTCCTCCAGCTGTTGTGGGACTAGCCACTACTGGATAGCATCCCACTTCGGCTGAGTCACAAGAACTGGCTGGCCCAGGAGACTTAGGCACTGCGACCACTGGCAGGCCAGTTCACATTGCAGGTGGCGCACCCGCCGGCAGACCAGGAGGACCATGGTGGTGGTGGTAGATGACATGTATCTCGCAGCCTCAGGAAATCGCGAACAGGGTGCAAGAGCACAACCTAAATGATTGGGCAAAGAAGGTAGGGTCCAGAACCCAATCAGCTAGGAGATGGGCCTTGGCCCACAGGGAGTCTAGTTCTGCCCTAATGAACTTGATCCCCTGTGAGGGGACCAGTTCAGACTTGTCCAGGTTGACGAAAAGGCCCAAGTCTCGGCAAGTCTGCAGGACCAGATCTCTGGACTGCTTTACAGTCTACTTGGATGGCCCAGCTAAAGTATCAGCTAGTCATCAAGGTAGAGCTACACCGTGATATCCTTGCACCTCAGGAAAACAGCCAACACTGCCATGCACTTGGTGAGGACCATGGGCACAGATGAGAGGCCAAACGGCATGACCTGGAACTGATACAGAACCCCTTCTGTGCAGAACCAAAGGTACCGCCGGTGGGATGGATGGACAGAATGCAATGTGGAAGAAGGCGAGCTGGAGATCTAGGGAGCAGAACCGCATGCCCTGCTCCAGGGATGGTATAATCTGGTTCAGAGTGACCATCCAGAACTTGTGCTTCGACATGAACTGATTAAAATTATGCAGATCCGGTATACGGCACCAGCCCCCCATCTGTTTTGGGACCATGAAATATCTGGCTTGACAGGGCATCTGGGGCACAGGCTATGGCTTCTTTGGCAGGCAGCTGAGTTACATCCTTCCTGAGGGTGGATAATGTGTCCTGTGATGCCCTGAGCTGCCAAGAAGTGCAACATTGGTAAGGAGGACAGCCTTGAAATCCACAGCAAACCCTCCGCCTACCACTTCTAATACCCACTTGTCCATAATGAAGACGGACTACTGTGGCCAGAAGTGGTACAACCAACCCCCCCAATTGGGAACTGAATCAGGGACAGGCAGGAGGATGGAACTTTTTAACCCGTTACTGGGCAGCTTTGGAGGGGCCAGAGGAGCACCATGTACCCCTGCTCCCACCTCTTTTTGGCCCCTGGCCACTGAACTTGGGCTTTTAGCACCAGTGTTTGTACCACCCCTGCTGAGGCTGCTGTGGCTGAAACGACTTGCAATGAAGGGTCTTTTTCTTAGACCTCTGTGCCTTTGTGTCCTTCTGGGATGATGCCACAAAGTCTAGGGTGGCACTGGACTTCTCAATCCTGGTGAGATGTCTCTCCACCCCTTGGGCCAAAGAGGTCAGTGCCCAGGAAAGGAACATCAGCCAGTTTGTGTTGGGTATCCGCCATGAAGGTGGAAAGCCACAGGCAGGCCCTATCATGCCATCATGAAAACTGTTACCATGGCACGGGCGCAGGAGACACCCATGTCCACAGATATCTGGAGCTGGTGTTTAGCCAGCGATTAACCCTGGTCTCTCACTAACTTCAGTGGTAGAGGATGGTCAGCCAGGAGGTGAGGGAGGACATCATCCAGCACTCCCAATAGGCAGTGACCAGAGTTGGCCATCATGATGGAGCAGCTCACCTGACGGAGACACAACGATGCAGCAGTGTAGACCTTTATAGCTGCGGGGTCAATCTTTTTGGACTCTTTGTCCAGAGGCTTTTCCATGTCTCCTTGTCTTGTATGGATTTCTACTGCCTCCTCCTGTTGTTTCCACTTGTTATTTTTGTATACCTTGCCCTGTATGCAGCGTATTCCTGCTGCACTATTATGCACTATCTTCCTGGCTCAGGTCATGCCTGAACACAGTCCCAGGGACCAGTGCACTTACCTGGTGAACGAATAAACAAATAAAAGGACTCGAGCAGGAACAATAGGATCCAGAAATGCTAGGCTAACTGGGCATGGAGCCATCAGTACAAGAGAGTAACATCTGTATAATTGTAAATTAGGTGATACTGTGCATTATTTTTTCTTTAAAGCTTTTTACCCCGGGGGAGGGGCTCATCTGTTCTTCCTGTCCCTACCTCCCCTCTGCCAGCACCCACCTCTCACAGACCTACATAAAATGAGTCCCCCAAGGGTTACCCCTCCCCCCCTTCCCCATGGTGGGGCTGGAGGAGGGAGGGAGGAGGAGGGCTATCCTCCCCACTCAGTGTCTAAATCCAGATACTCTGAGGTGTCCCGGTCGTGGTGCAGGACTGGGGAGATGCACAGGGGTGTCAATTGGTCCTCGGGTCCCTTTTTGTTTTCTTCCCAAGCACCTGCCACTGCATCCGTCCTCGTGAGCATGGAAACACACATCCTGTGGGTGCATGCGCCCTTCAAAATGTTCGCTACCTATACTACCACCAGGCCTCCACCTGGTGGCAATCAAGAGGCCAAGATACTTTGCCACCCCTTTCTGGGAGAGGACAGCAATTCCTGGAATGCTTAAGCCTCTCCCACCCCACCGACTCCAGCAACCCATGCTCATTCTCAAACATGGGTTGTCAGTGTACCAGGAGGTAAGCTGTTCATCACCTTAGTCCTTCACACCACTGGGCCAGCTTGATCTTGTGCATTATTACAGACTAAGAGCACTAAGATGACCAATGTGCCAGCCTGGTGGTGTTGAGGGTTGAGGCGCTGGACGCCACACCTCGTACCATGCCGGCAATCTGGATTCGGAAGTGAGCTCGGGCTGCCGGGGGTCACCAGAAGAGAGCAGGACTGAGCATCCAGAGGATTGCTCTCCTGTCCTGGAAGGCAGGGTGGGTCAGATCCCAGGCTATGGTGGCTCCTGGTGGTGACCGGGGGCACAGCAGCTCGTGGGTCTCTCAGCCAGGGGACTGGCTGCACCGGCGATCCTGTGGCGTACTCGGGAGCGAGCACACCCGCGCAGCATGCATTGCATGTCTGAGCCATTGGTGGATGGGAAGAACAAGGAAAAAGGTCCTGGGGCCTCAGTAGGAGAAGGTGGGTCAAGTGACAGACCACCGCGCCCAACACCAGATCCTCCAGCCTGCCTCAGGATGCTCCCTGCGCAGATCCTTGCCTGCCCACTAGATTTCAGAAAGGTTGCCAGGAACAGTTGGTGGTCCCACTCTGGGAGGCTTAGATCAGGGGGGTCGGCGGTCTGGGACGAGAGTAGTGTAGTCTTCTCCCCATCCGGTAAGGTAAGGCTGGGGATTTCAGGTGGGCAGGATAAGGTCGGTCGGGTGTCCCACTAGAGAGTATCCGAGGCTGCAGTAAAAGGAGCATAAGTAGAGTTAAAAAAAAAAAAAAAAAAAGATGACCAATTGATGAAAAGAATACCAGGAGGAGTCACCTGCAGGTGCAGATACAGCACAAGCAGTCCGGTAAACAAGGTAAATAAAAACATTAAAGTAACTAAAAAAGGATACTTTTGTAGTGCTGTACTATCTGCTTTAGACATGGCTCCACTGCAACTGATGCACACCTTTTGATTTTAAAACCAATTTTTCTAAGAGTACAAATAAATAACCAAATAAAATAATACTTACTGTTCATCAGTAAAGCCTGTGAAGTTCTTCCAGTACTGGGGGAAGTCCTCAAACTGGTAGGTGTAAATGGCGATGAGGACCAGCATAGTGTAGGCCACAATCAGCCACCAGAACCCCTTCAGTAGCTTCCGCCACAGGCTGTAGTAGACCTGGGGAGAAACAGGGAGTCAGTTACAGGGAATGGCACAGCCGCACACCAAGGGACATAAGTAAGATGGAAGAAGTGAACAGACTTGGAGAACTTTGAGACACTCAGACAATCGCACTGCACACTGGACAGCAGCAAACAGAGGAGGTACTTTTTTCTGTATGTCTGTCTATCTATCTAACTAACTAGCAACAGCATCTATTCACAATATTATTTATTGAATTTTGTTGACCAGGTATGCCCACTGAGACCAAGTGTTCCTTTTTCAGGGGCGACCTGGATTACCAGTGAGGTACAGACAAAATATACTTTATACATTCAGTCATAGTTGAAGATTACAATAGGTTACTTACATACAGGACACAAGAGCAGAGATCCATACAATTGGTATTACATACATTTGGAGTCAAATACATACGGAAAACAACAATGAACCAGTTACAATTTAAGGGAGCCAGGCAGATTACTCCAGCAGCCGAGTCAGTTACTAGTAATAATAAGTCAAGCACTGAATACAGGCAAGCGTGCCTTTTAGTGGGAGAGACCATCTCAATAAGGACAGCTGCATTTATTACACTCTAGAAGATGTCTTTAGCCTTTTCTTGAATCCCCCAAGGAATGAGCAGACTTGAAGGGAGGGTGGGAGACTGTTCCAATGGTGAGGGGCAATAGTGACAAAGGACCTTTGTCCTGCATTGGACCTTACCCTAGGAATGTCACAGCTATCTCTGTCTATTTATCTATCTGGCTAGCTAGTCAGCTACAGTATCTCTCCACAGTATCTATCTCTCTATCTCTCTGTCTATCTATCCGGCTAGCTGCAGCATCTATTCACAATATCTCTCTAGCTCTCTCTCTACTTATCTATCTGGATAGCTAGCTAGCTACAGTATCTGTCTGTCTGTTCATCCATCCATCTAGACTGTCTTTCTGTCTGTCTGGCTCTCGATCTGTCTGTCTATAGTATATAGCCACAGTATCCATGTACCTTCCATCTTGGCTGCTTTGTGGACATGCTGCTAAGGTCTCGATCCCCTGTTGTCCTAGCTGACCTCCTAGAATATCCCACTGCACCTTACTGCTGGTGATCCACTGGTTCCACTGTTCTCCCAGGACATAGCTGTGCCACAAACATTGGTCAACTTGCCTTTGCTGAATCTGCCCCCAAAACACACTGGGATATAATGGAGGGTGGATTTTGTGGGCAAGAAAGGGAAGGGAGTTTGTCAGCATGGATTATAAAATGCTTATGTACCACTGCATCAGCAGCTTGTAAAAGTCAGTTAAGTTAGTTATGATGCAGGGGTGAACTAAGGAGATGGACAGAGGGGTACGTGTAATGGAGTCCGCTGCAGTATTGCAGATGGAGGGTAGAGTACTTTGATTTGAGCTGTGTGCCTCGATACCAATATTGCAGTTCTGCAGCTGTTAGAAAGTATTTCTTCACACAGCCGGTGGTGGATAGATGGAACAGTCTACCCACTAGCTGGATGAATGCTGGTACTATATCAGGGTTCAAAACCCAAAGGGACAGTTTAAAGAGGTACTCGGAAACAAAAGGCAGGCAGGGGACAGGGGGAACTCCGAAAGCAATGAAAACCCAGGAACATCAGAGCAGACTCGATAGTTCATAGACCCTTTCTGCTCTTACTTATCTATGTTTCTGAGTAAATCTACATCTGGAGGAAAAATATATTGGGCCTTAAGTTCTAGGGAAATGGAGCTTATCCAGATTCACTCTAGAGGAGCACTGAAAACAGCCTGGCTAAGATCCAGCGTGGCAAGGTTACACACAACTACAGTACCCTACCTAGCGGCTGTTTCCATGCCTAAATACCTGTGTACTACTCCTCCCAAGAACAAATAGCGGCTGTTCTCTTGTCTAAATTCCTGAGCATGCTTTAACCCCTCCCAAGAACAGCAAAGCCTACTTATACCAGACACCTTGGCTATTGTTCCACTAATCCAATCTTTCACTCACACCCTCTGTTTGAAATCAATCTAAAGAATTAATTTGTCTGGTTTCTGAATGCCTCTGGCAGTGTCGTGGTACACTGTAGGTTTAAGTAGACACATAGTATTGAGCCAATGGAAGGGAATTCGGGTTCATCTTGTCCAAAATTGCTGCACCATGGTAAAGACTTTACCCATTATTAGGCAGTATAGCCTAGAGGTTAGAGTATCAAGCTGTTAATGAGCTTGGTACATCTAGCAGACCTGGGTTTGATTCCCACAACCTCCACTTGCATACTGTGTGACTCTGAGCAAGTTATTTAACCACCCGACTGCTCCCGGGTCACCCCTGAAAACAGGCACTTGTGCCTAGTGGGCCCTACCCAGTTATCAAAAGAATAAATATATAAAATTTCAGTATGAATACATACCTTAGTTCAATAGCCAGATGCTACCCCTACTCATGCTGTGTTACCCTCAGTGCCATTCTCCCTCAGGAATCTGTCTAGTCCTGTGTTACTACTCATGCTGTGTTACCCTCAGTGCCATTCTCCCTCAGGAATCTGTCTAGTCCTGTGTTACTACTCATGCTGTGTTACCCTCAGTGCCATTCTCCCTCAGGAATCTGTCTAGTCCTGTGTTACTACTCATGCTGTGTTACCCTCAGTGCCATTCTCCCTCAGGAATCTGTCTAGTCCTGTGTTACTACTCATGCTGTGTTACCCTCAGTGCCATTCTCCCTCAGGAATCTGTCTAGTCCTGTGTTACTACTCATGCTGTGTTACCCTCAGTGCCATTCTCCCTCAGGAATCTGTCTAGTCCTGTGTTACTACTCATGCTGTGTTACCCTCAGTGCCATTCTCCCTCAGGAATCTGTCTAGTCCTTTTACCCCTGCTCATGCTGTGTTACCCTCAGTGCCATTCTCCCTCAGGAATCTGTCTAGTCCTTTTACCCCTGCTCATGCTGTGTTACCCTCAGTGCCATTCTCCCTCAGGAATCTGTCTAGTCCTTTTACCCCTGCTCATGCTGTGTTACCCTCAGTGCCATTCTCCCTCAGGAATCTGTCTAGTCCTTTTACCCCTGCTCATGCTGTGTTACCCTCAGTGCCATTCTCCCTCAGGAATCTGTCTAGTCCTGTGTTACCTCTACTCATGCTGTGTTACCCTCAGTGCCATTCTCCCTTAGGAAGCTGTCTAGTTCTGTGTTACAACACGTCTGCTGTGTAACCTTAAATGTCATTCTCCTCAGGAATCTGTCTAGTCCTGTGTTACCGCTGTGCAACCCTTAGTGCCATTCTCCTCAGGAATCTGTCTAGTCCTGTGTTACCCCCCATGCTGTCCTAACCCTCAATGCTATTCCCCTCAGCAATCTGTCTAGTCCTGTATTAGTTTAGTTTAGTGTTCTAGGAATTACTACCTTTGAGCCAGATGCTCTACAAGGTTCCACGTCAATTAGGTACAGTACAAAAAAGGTTACATAGATAACACAACAATTTGTGCTGTGTCAAGAGCAAGAAAACATATACAAATACATATCAAATCATTTGTGCAGAAGGACATGAGATATCAATAATCACATTATTATTACAAGAAAGAGGTCATTACCCCTAATCATGCTGTGTAACCCTCCATGCTGTTCTCTCTCAGGAATATGTCAGGTACTGTTTATCTCTGTCAAACTGTTACTGTCAGTCCAGGTACTGTTACAGCAATCCAGAAATGTTTATACCTGTCAGTGAAGGAACTATTTATCATCAGTCCAGGCCCTGTATTCCTCTGTCCTTCCAGGCACTGTTATGTCAGTCCAGGGACTGTTTGTCACTGTCAAGCAAAGCACTATTTGTCACTGTCAGTCGGGGCATAGTCTGTCATTGTCAGTCCAGGCACTATTTATCACAGTTAGTCCAGGCATTATTTATCACTGTCCAGGCACTGTATATCACTGTAATTCCAGGCAATGTTTATCACTATCAGTCCAGGCACTGTTTATCACTGTCAGTCTGGGCATTGTTTGTCATTGTCAGTCTGGGAACAGTTTGTCATTGTCTGCCAAGGCACAGTTTATCACTGTCAGTCCAGGCACTGGTATTCATTGCCAGTCCCGGCACTGTTTGTCACTGTCATGGCACTGTTTATCACTGTCAGTCCTGGCACTGTTTATCACTGGCAGTCCAAACACTGCTTATCACTGTCAGTACTGGCACTGTTTAACACTGTCAGCCCAGGCAATGTTATCACCATCCAGCCAGGCACTTTTTATCCCTATCAGTCCAGGCACTGTTTATCGCTCTCAATCCTGGCACTGTTTTATTTATTTTATTTATTTAGTTGTTTAACCAGGAGTAGCACACTAAGCTGAAAGCTTTTTTACAGGAGCGACCTGGGAGCACAGGGAAGTTAAGTGACTTGCTCAGGGTCACACAGTATGCAAGTGGAAGCTGTGGGATTCAAACCCCAGTCTGGTCTGCTGGATGTCACCAGATTTGCAGCACAGAGCCTTAAATCACTGCGCTATACTGCCTCCCAATCCTGGCACTGTTCATCACCGTCAGTCCAGGCACTGTTTATCACTGTCAGGGCACTGTTTATCACCGTCAGTCCAGGCACTATTTGTCACCGTCAGTCTGAGCAGAGTTTGCCACTATCAGTCCAGGCACTGTTTGTCATGGTCAATCCAAGCAAAGTGAGACCGCCTGGAGTTATTTTAACCATGCTGTCGCAGATATTAGCATGCTGCTGGCAAGACCGTAAAGAAATTGCAGTCTTGCCAGCGGCCTCAAGGAGCGATCAGCAGAACAACACAGCACCCCTAGTGACAACAACAAAAGGAATACACCCCATGGGCAAGTGAAGGGACTGCCTCAAATGAAATAACTTTTTTTAATTTATCATTTGTTTTAAATATCACGGTTTCTCAACAAATACCCATTTTATAAGCACAATATCACAATCTGGGGTGTGGGTTATGCTCTTATAAGTGCAGTTCCAGGGATAGGAAGGCACTTGACCTGCGACCTTATGCCTCACTACATCCCTTTTATCAGAGCATAACCCACACCACATCATGTGTTACTATTTATTTATTTTTATTTATTGAATTTTGTTGACCCGGTAAGCCCACTTGGCCTAGGAGTCCCTTTTTCAGGGGCAACCGAGGGGGATACAGATGGTAAGCAACTGAACTTGAACCAGATTAAGATGATGGTGGAATTTTTTAGTGAATGGGAAAAATTTGGCCAGGACACCAGTGAAATTCCCCTACTCTTTTTTCGATAAGTGACATGGGATCTTTAGCATCCACCTGAACTACCACCAATCCAGAGAGATGGGACCTCGGTTTAACGTCTCATCCAAAAGATGGCACCTCAGAAGTGCAGCACCCCCTCATGCTGCACTACAGTGTCAGTATTGGGATATTAACCCAAATGCCAGATGTGGGAACTGAACCCACAGCCCTCTGATCTCCCAGCCTCAGAGGCGAGTGTGCTACCTACTGAGCCACTGACACTGACTTTTTACATATACCACACTGGTGGAGAATAAATTGGATAAATAAATCATGTTTTTTTTTAGATATTTGTTTTCCCTTAGAATACATGTTATTTCACTTTGAAGACTACCTAACCGGGAGGGGATTGCCGTCGTCAGGTGGTGAAACAGTGGGCTAACTTAAGGGATAGCATAGTGAAGGCAACAAACCTTTGTGTTAAAGAAATGGGCAAAAATAGGAGGAAAAACAGACCTCTATGGTTCCTGAGGGAAGTGGCTGTGGCTGTGAAGGGAAAGGCTAAAGGGGTGCTATTCAGGGTGTACACGTAGATGCACAGGGAGAAGGTCAAGGATACGGAGGCATACCAGGAAAAGCTGAGGGAAGCAGGGAAGGCGATGAGAGATGCAAACAGAGGAAAGGATAACCAAAG
This sequence comes from Neoceratodus forsteri, assembly GCA_016271365.2. NCBI lineage: Eukaryota > Metazoa > Chordata > Ceratodontiformes > Ceratodontidae > Neoceratodus > Neoceratodus forsteri. The sequence continues at coordinate 936,908,358 of CM028130.1, forward strand.
AGCTAGCTTAAGAAGAAAAGACCTTTTTCAGATACCTAAGGAAAAAGAGGAAGACAAGGGAAGGGAGAAGGGTAGGTTAAGAAGGGCAGGGGGAGATTATGCAGCAGAGGTTCAGGAAAAATCAGACATCTTGAACAGATGCTTTTGCTCAGTCTTCACAGTGGCAGGGAGGGGGAACAGACTGAGGGGGAATGGACCACATAGAAGCAGCAGGAACACTGGGGGGAAGGGACTGGACACAAGTCCATTCACAGAGGAAAGAGTCCTGAGAAGACTTGCAAATCTGAGAGTGGTTAAGGCTAGGGGGCCAATAGAGATACATCCAAGGGTGCTGAGGGACATCAGGAAGGTACTGGCTGCACGCCTAACAGCCCTATTCAATAACTCACTGGAAACAGGAGAGATTCCAGAGGACTAAAGGAGGGTAGCTGTAGTCCTGCTTCATAAAAGCGGCAGCAGGGAGAAGGTTAGCAACTACAGGCCAGTCAAGTCTAATGTTAGTGGTAGGGAAGTTAATGGAGATACTACTGAAAGAAAGCCTAGTGAAGTATTTTGAATCCAGCGAGTTGCAAGACCTGAGGCAGCATAGATGCGGGGGTGGCGATGTCCATGTCAGATGAAACTGATCAATATCTTCAACAGAGTGACCAGGGAAATAGATCAGGATGGGGCGGTGGATCTGGCCTGCTTAGACTTCAGCAAGACCTTCAACACTGTATCACATAGGAGGCTAAGGAAACTGGACAGTTTGGCGGTGGGACCCAAGGTGGTAAACTGGGTAAGGAACTGGCTGATGGATAGGTGACAGAGGGTGGTGGTAAATGGCATTCACTCTAATGAGGGGAGAGTGGCCAGCAGGGTTCCTCAGGGCTCAGTACTGGGACCAGTCCTCTTCAGTGTCTTCTTAAGCAACACTGCAGAAAAGTTGAACGGAAGGTATGCCTCTTTGTAGATAACACCAAGATCTGCAATTAAGCAGATACTCTGGATTGGGTGAAGAGAATGAGTGGGGACCTGAGAAAACTCAAGGAACGGTTGAGGGTATGGCAGATGGGTTTCAATGCAAAAAAGTGCAAAATCATGCACCTAGTGCACAGAAACCCAGGGATGATGTATAAAATGGGGGGGGGGGGAGGTGTTCATAACGCAGGAAAGAGACCTTAGGGTTATCATATCTGATGATCTCAAGGTGGTGGGGCAGTGCAACAAGGCAGCAGGCAGTGCCAGTGGAATGCTGGGGTGCCCAGGGATGGGAATCACCAGCAGAAGGAGAGAGAGGTGGTGTTACCACTGTATCGATCACTGGTGAGATCCTACCTGGAGTATGGCACAGACAGCATAGAGCCTGTCCAGAGGAGGGTAACTAAAATGGTGCAGGGGTTGTATCATAAGCTCTATGAGGAGAGACTGAGGGATCTATGTGGTTAAACTGGAAATATTTAGGTGGGGAGCTCTCATATTTAGAGTTCTAGGTGGTGGAACTGTAATTTTTAGGTGGTAGAACTCTCCTATGCAAGTCAATGGAGAAAAATGACAGAGGGTGATGGAAATGTCATACAATACTTTAAGAGGTAGTTGAACTGAGTTCCTGTGGGCTCCTGCCCAATTTAATCCCTGCTTATGTACACCCTGGAAGTGGGTGGACATGATAAAGACCTATAGGTACCTCACCTGGGGTGAACAAGGTGCAGAAGGGGAGTATTTTTTTCAGAAGACAAGGTGCACCAGGACAAGAGAGCTTGCAGAGAAGTTGGAAGGGGGAAATTTAGGAGAGATGTGAGGAAGTACTTCTTCACTGAAAGAGTGGTGGATGCCTGGAACAGTCTTCCAGAAGAGGTGGTGGGATTCAAGCATGCACGGGATAAGCACAAAGGAATCTTCACAGGAAAGTGGGGGAGTAGCAAGAGATCAGGTAGGGACTGCGGTGACAGTACAGGCATAGACAAACTGAACAGACTGGGTGGGCCAAGCATTCCTTATCTGCTGACAATTTCTATGTTTCTAGGCTATCTCTCTTAGGACATGTTTTTTTCCACTTAGAATCTAGAAATAAAACACGGAGAACAATGGATCAGATGGGTAAAACCGTAATGAAAACATTAAATGGTGTGGTGTATATATTACATACATAAGGGGCTGTAGTGGAATAACACATTTATCTCCAGAAATCAGTGGTAAGATCTTCATAACTATCTTGTGGGGCTTTGCAAACTCCTAAGTTGTTGATCTTACCATGCACTAGTTGGTATAAATGTGTCCTTCCATTGCAACCTGTTATATAGTCATTATAACTGTCCTTAGTCCCATATCTGAGATTCCCCCACACCCCCTCTATGGTTTGCCTCAGCCCTGTTTTGCTCCTGATTCCGCTCTTATCATTATGAACTGATGGAGTTATTTCACTGCACCTATTTGAGGTCAATTTTGTAATCTATCCAAAGCACCTTCTGTACTGTTTTACCCTGTGCTGGTTATAAGACCGCCCATCGATGTACTGTATTGCTTGCATCGACTATTGTTTATGTATATCTACTAACGTACTATCACATTTTTTCTGCTTATTGTACTATCTTCCACATCCTTACCCCTAGGACGCATCTGGAAATGAGTTATCAGCTCAGTATGTGTTGTCTGGTAAAACGTTTGAAATAAAGAAATAAACTGTATACATAAGACACTGTATCCCAAAGTGCTTTAAAATCCATGAATCGTTACAGCAGTTATTAGGTGAATACATTTTATGAATAGTTTGATGTATAAACTTTGGTAATACCTGTGTGTCATGTCATGCCAATGCAGTTATTTGAGAGAGAAAGAGACAGACTGACAGACAGACAAATGAATGGAGAGAGAGAGAGGCACATAGACAGAGACAGACACACAGAGAGGAACAGACAAATAAACAAACACAGAGAGGGACAGACTGAAAAATAGATAGAGAGAGAGAGACAGACAGAGAGATGGGGACAGACAGAGAGTGGCAGACAGAGAGAAACACACAGACAGAGAGAGGCAGACAGACAGAAAGCAATAGAAATAGAACGAGAAACAGTCACAGAGAGATAAACAGAGAGAGAGAGAGAGAGAGAGAGAGACTTCCGTCAAAACAAAATTAACTGAACCCCAGTAATGTGTCCAAAGTTATATAAGGAGTAAGGGATTATGTTGCGATTTAAAGTTGATCTCCAGTTTCACAGCTCTAGGTTTTTGCCATCAGGTTACTCTGCCTTCCATATAAAATAATTTCCTATCCCCTTCAAAGGAGATGATCTTACAAAGATGATGGGATCTCATTTCATACCAGGGGGAACAAGAGATTTAAATCAAACTAAGTCCCAATACAGATATCAAATCCCCCACCCCACCCTCCAATATTACCTTCTATAAACAGTAATGCAAATGTCATCAAAAACCTGTAATGAACTGCTCTGCCCCAGAGGAAGGGAGAGAGTAACATCAAGAATGAGAAGTTATTAACTGCAACAGAGGAGGGTGCAGTTGGGGTATTCCACAAATAAAAGGCAAACTCAGTGCAGTAAATTAGAATGGGAGTGCCTAAAGCACATACAGCTATCAAAAGAAGAGTTGCCTGAACACCCTCAAACTAGACAGCGATTACACAATTATAGGTAGAAGAAACTATTCATCTTGCAAAGCTGTAACTGAGGAACAAACGTGTATAATAAAATGTTAGGCCAGAAATCAAAACTCTGATCCATCATCCATGAAAACAGTGATAAAACCTTTACAGAGAAACAGGTTACATGAATAAAACTGTTTATCGTTAACACAAAATATCCGAATGATCAACATTCTCTGGGAATCAAAAAGGGAGCTCTTAACGCCTTCCCGGTATCATGTTGGGAGTAATTAACACCCTCTGAGTGTTACAATTGGAGTAATTAACATCATCAGGGTATCATGATGAGAGCAATTAACATCTTAGAGTATAACAATGTGAGTAATATCCTCTGGGTATGACTAAGTAACAAATCCTCTGGGTATCACAATGGGAGTAATTAACACCATCTCAGTATCAACATGGGAATAAGTAACATCCTTTGAGTATCACAATGGGAGTAATTAACATCCTCCGGGTATTATGACAGGGGTTATTAACATCCCCTGGGTATCACAATGGCAGTGATTAACATCCTCTGGGTATCATGATTGGAGTAATTAACATCATTTGGGTATCATAATACGAGTAATCAACATCCTGAGGGTATCAGAACAGGAGTAAATGGAATCCTTTGGGTATTGTGATGGGAGTAATTAACATCCTCTTTGCATCACAATGAAAGTAAGTAACATCATCTGGGTATCAAAATGGGAGTAATTAACATCCAATGAGCATCACAATGGGAGTAATTAACATTCTCTGGGCATCACGATGGGAGTTATTAACATCCTCTGGGAATCATGACAGGAATAATTAATATGCTCTGGGTATCATGATGGGAGTAATTAACATTCTTTGGATATCACAATGGGAGTGATTAATGTAATCTGGGTATCACAGTGGGAGTAATTAACATCATCTGGGTACTAAGGGAGTAATTAACATTATTTGAGCATCGCAATGACAGTTAATTAACACTCTCTGAATATCACACTAGGAGTAATTAACATCCTCTGGGTGTCATGATGGGAGTAATTAACATCCTCCGGGTATCACAGTGGGAGTAATTAACATCTTCTGTATATCATGACGGGGTAATTTATATTCTATGGGTAAACAATAGGAGTAATCATCATTCTCTAGGTATAAAAATGTGTAAGCATCCTCTTGATTAAATGATGGGAGTAATTAACATCATATGGGTATCACAGTGAGAGTAATTAGCTTCCTTTGAGTATTATGACTGGAGTAAACATCCTCTGGGTATCAAAATAGGAGTTAATTACCATCATCTGGGTATAACAAAGGGACAAATTAAAATTCCCTGTTTATCGAAATGGGAGTATTTTTTTTAAATATATTTACATGATGTAGCTTTTTCTCTCCCACTCACTTGCGTGTCCCTTGCACAAGTGCGCACATGTGGAGGCACGTGCACACCATGCACTACGGAATGTCCCACCCTACCATTCGCCCATACCTGCCTGTGCCACCAGCCTCCTCCCGGTGATGGTGGGACTACGGGAGGGCGCTCTCCCACTCCTGGAGAGGAGAGACGCTAGGCTCGATCCTGCTCCACCCTCCCACCCCTGCTGACACCCTGACAACCCGAGGTCGTTCCCTAACCCGGGTCACTGGCATAGTGCAAGGTGTGGCATCCAGCGCCTCAACCCTCAGTGCCACTGGGCCAGCTTCAAAATGAGAGTAATTAACATCATATGGGTAAAACAATGGGAGCAATTAACATCCTTTTGGTATCATGACAGGAATAATTAACATCTTCTGACTATAACAATGGAAGTAATTATCATTCTCTGGGTAACACAGTGGGAGTAGTTAACATCCTCTGAGTATCATAACAGGTATAATTAAACATCCTCTGGGTATCACAATGGGAGTAGTTAGCTCCCACTGAATATCACATTAACATTCTCTGGGTATTACAATGGGAGTAATTGGCATCTTCTGGGTATCGGTCGGCTGTTCTGTCATTGACTGTGTGTGGAGGTAGTGAACCTGGCCAGTCAGGCCATCTGGAGCTGATTGCCAGGACTGGACTGTTTGGGTTGACTTATCTAAGTTCCCCTGCCACAGATCGCTTGCTGTTTAGGCTCCAGTTAGGAGCCGAGAGCTGTGAGGAGGTGTGCCCCTTCTTGTATTTCAGCAACTGGTTTACAAGCAATCTTCCACTGTGGTCCGAAGTGAAAGGGCAGAATATTAAGGATGTCACACTGTGGGCATCAACACGGGATGCAATTGGCAGGACACGGTGCATCCCTAACGTTACACTCTTTTCTGCAGAAGTGCTCTGTACTGTATTTGAATCTATTGAATGTAGTAATCTTCCCCGAACCATTTGTATTAATCCATTAACTGAGGTTTCTCTTTTTACTTCAACACGGGATGCAATTGGCAGGACATGGTGCATCCCTAGCGTGACGCTCTTTTTCAGCAGACGTGCTCTGTACTGTATGTGAATCTACTGAATGTAGTAATCTTCACCAAACCATTTGTATTCATCTATTAACTGAGGTTTCTCTTTCTACTTGTGGGCCATTATTTATTTATCCACAATCCGCTTATTTGTGTGCTGCTTTTCTAGCTATCAGATTTTTATGCATAACTGAAGTAAGGTTGCAATCCTTACCATTCTTTGTTTGTGAGGGTATGTACTATATTATTTTGGACATTCTGCTTGTGATATGGAAGTGTGGTTTTTAATAGAGCATATACCAGCTCTACTGCTTTTTATAGCCTCCCCGCTTGAGTTTTGTTTATTTTGCCTCCTGTATGGTGAGGCTATTCCCCATGTTAATTATTTTATTTTCTGCTTACTTTTTGTCTCCCACCCATTTGGGTCAGACCTTCATCCCCTTGCAGCTGGATAAGCCTTTATCCCTGTTGCCTTCCCCTCTGGGTCTGGCTGACATTACCTTTACCTCCCTAATCTGATTTCAGGCCTACATTCCACTAGCATATTACTTAACACCTTTTTCATAGAAACAGAAGTTGTTGACAGATAAGGATCTCTTGGCCCACCTAGTCTGCCCTATTTTTCCCTACCTACAGTACCACTGCAGACCCTACTTGGTCTCTGCTTTGCACCCTCCTTGCCCTACTTCTACAATCCCCTTGTGTCTATCCCATGCTTTCTTGCATCTTGTAACCATTTCAGCCCCCACCACTTCTGCTGGGAGACTGTTCCAAGCATCCACTAGCCTTTCCAAGAAGTAGTACTTCCTCATGTTTCTTCTCGGCCTCTCCCCCTCTAGCATCATATTGTGACCCCTTGTCTTTGAGCCTCTCTTTTTATGGAAGAGGTTCCCATCCTGAACCTTGTTTATACATGTGAGGTATTTGAATGTTTCTATCATATCCCCCTTTCTCTCCTTTTTCTTCTAGGGAATATATACTTAATTCCGTAATCCTCTCTTCGTAGGGCTTCTGATGCAGTCCCTGCACCATTTTGGTTGCCCTCCTCTGTACTGCCTCCACCCTATCCATGTCCTTTCAGAGGTGTGGCCTCCAGAACTGGTCACAGTACTTGAGGTGCAGTCTCACTAGTGATCTATACAGGGGTATTATTACCTCCCTCTTTCTGCTTGTGATACCCCTGGCTATGCATCTGAGCATCCCGCTTGCCTTTCCCACTGCCTTGTCACACTGTTTAGCTACTTTCAGGTCATCAGACATGATTACCCCAAGGTCCCTTTCTTGTTTTGTGACTTCCAGTACTTCTCCTCCCAGTTGATACACTGCCCCTGAGTTTCTGTGCCCCAAGCGCATGATTTTGCACTTTTTGTGTTGAATCCCAGCTGCCAAACCCCTGACCATTCTTCCAGCTTTTTCACATCTGCTCTCATTCCTTCCACCCTTTCTACTTTGTCTACTCTGTTGCAGATTTTTGTGTCATTCGTGAACAGGCTTACCTTCCCTTTCAGTCCTTCTGCAATGTGGCTTATAAATACATGGAAGAGGACTGGGCCTAGTACTGACTTTGAGGCACTCCACTGGACACTTTGCCCTCTCCAGAGTGGATGCCATTTACCACCACCCTCTGACTCCTACTGTCCAGCCAGCTCTTAACCCATCTTACTACTTTAGGATCAACTCCCTGGCGTCTCAGGTTGCTCACCATTTTTCTATGTGGAACGCTGTCAAAGGCCTTACTGAAGTCAAGGTAGGCCACGTCAACCACTCCTCCTTGATCCACTTCCTTGGTTACCCAGTCAAAGAACTTGATCAGGTTTGTCTGGCAAGACCACCCCCTGTGAACCCATGTTGCCTTGGATCCTGAAGACCATTGGAAACAAGGTAGTCCCCAATTCTTTCCTTCAGTAGTGATTCCATTACTTTGCCCACTATCAAAGTCAAACTGACAGGCCTATAACTTACAGCCTCCTGTTTCCATTTTTGTGGTGTGGGACTACATCAGCCCTCCTCCGGTCTCCTGGGACCTCTCCTATTTCTAGAGACAGGTTGAACAGGGCTGTCAGAAGTGCAGCCAACTCCTCCTTGAGTTCCCACAGTACCCTGGAATGTACCAAATCTGGTCCCATTGCCTTGTCTGCTTTTAACTGTGCCAGTTCCCTTAGGACTGTGTCCACCTCCCTTCCCTTAATGCCCTTGTCCTTTATCACTGGCCCATTATCCACCCCCTCCTCTGTAAATACTGAACAGAAGTATGTGTTCAATATGTCTGCTTCTTGGTGGTCCTCCTCCACACATGCCCTTCCTCCCCTTTCAGCCTTACTATCCCTCCCTTGGTCTTTCTCTTCTCGCTTATGTATCTAGAAAAAGAGTCTTGTCCCCTTTTTTACTGATTTGGTAATATTCTCCTCTGTTTGTGCTTTTGCGCTCCTAACTGCCTTCCCAGACACCCTTTGTTTTCCCTGATAAGTCCTCCTATCCTCCTCATTCTGTGTTTCTTTATATTTTTTTTGCTTTTGATTTTTCTGCTACCTCACTAGAGAACCACAGTGGTTTCTTTTTACTCTTGTCCTTGCTAACCTGCCTGACACAGAGATTTGTAGCTTTTCAATACCCTCTTTTATTTTCACCCACTGTTCCTCGACTCCCCCTAGTTTCCTTCTCTCTTTCTCTAGGTCAGACTTACTCCCCTGTATGCTCACTGTTTGTTCTGGCCTCTCCCCCACAATCTCACTGTCTGAGTAAGGCACATTCCATTTGCCTCTCTCTATCTGGATTACCCACCCCCCGGTCTCATCTACTGTGGCTTTCTTTTTCTTTCTACCAAGGTGTTTCAATTTTCTGCACTTTACTTCCACTATGCTGTTTACTTCTCTAGATTTCTTCCCCTTCTTCTTCTCTCTCCCACCATCTACTGCTCCTTCCCTCCCCTTCCTATCAACCTCCTCCCCTACGCTCCTCTCTCCCCTTCCTCCCCCACTCCCGCTGGCATCCTGGGTGTCGACTATTTGCTACTCCTTGGCTTCACCTTGAAGCTCTCTGCTGCTTTCTGTCCCTCTTTTCTCATTATCCTTCCACCACCTCCCCCTACCCTTCTTCCCTCTCTTGCAATCAGTATATTATCTCCATTAAACTCCTTGCTTCCTTGCTGCTTTTCGTAGCAGAAGACACTGAACTAAATCTTGGTCTCATCAGCACTCCTGCCCTTCAACTTCACAAAGGACTGAGGACTTCCCATTTAAACATCCACAGCTACCTCCCAAAAACTGACCAACTGCAACCTATCATGCTTATTGACCTATGGCCGGATGTACTCATCATAGCTAATCTTGGCGTTGTCGAGGCACAAGTCAGGAAGCACAAGAAAACCAGGAGCAGTTTCAAAATTTGAAAATAGCATTTTATTTTTCTCAACAGCAAAATAAAAATAAAAAAAATATTCAGTGTAACTATTTACAAAGGCAGTACAAACAGAGAAAACTAAGTCCTTCTTCCGAGAGTATCTCTTAATTCCAAGAGTCAGTCTCTCAGTTTCTCACACTCCATGCCTCTCTGGAAAAATCATTGCTGCTCTTTTTATAAGTCTTTCCTGGGAACTCATTAAGACAGCCTGCTTCTCACAGAATGTTCTTGTAAGTTTACAGAATGTTCTTGTCAGTTTCGATGCAGGTGAAGCAAAAAGAACATAGTGACCCAGACCTGACCTCTTGTTTACAGCTCTGCAAAAGGCTTAAAAACTGCATCTCATGTTAACCCCTTGAGTTCCAAATAGCTTTGCAAACATTTCAACAGTATAACTATATACCATTTTAAACAGAGGGATCCCTGTATCACATACAGTTTTACACAGAGATTCATATATATTTTTATAACTGCAGATATGCAGGAGGGGGGAAGAAATGATAGAATAGCAAGGGAAGGCAGAGATATAGCAAGAGGTGGAGAACTGCAAAACCATCGGAGTGATCAGTTCATAGGTCTCACAAGAAAATTTGGTTGCGCAACCAGACAGACAAGAGACAGAAAAGGAGAGGACAGACTAGACCCTTGCATTTAAACTCTTTCTGCCTAACAAATGGAACAGAGCCTTATTCAACCCTGTCACATACCCCCCTTTTTAAGAGGAAACCTGTTTTGCAAAAATAGGCTTCCAAAATGTTCTACTAAATTTCTAACGTTAGCTTATAACCTTTACAGTTCAGTGCATACATAGCATAGCAAACAGAGAAGTTTCAACTCACATTTTTTCAGCCTTCAGAATTCTCAATTCCTGATCCATATCTTAACAGAAAATCAGCACTGATATTCTTTTTCCCAGATTTGTGCATCACTTTAAATTTCAATGGCTGTAGTGCCAGGTACTACCTTGTGATTCTGGAATTTTTATCCTTCATTTGGTTAAGCCAACAGAGAGGATTATGATTTGTTATAGTCAGCTCCTAGCAAATAAAACTTAAGGGACTCCATGCCCCACTTTGCTGCAAGGCATTCCTTCTCAATGGTGGAGTACCTCTTCTCTCTGTCGTGCAACTTCCTACTGATATATAGAATGGGATGTTCCCTACCATCCATATTTTGACTCAAGACCACACCTAGGACTACCACCTCTGATGCATCTGTCTGTAACAGAAATTGTTTCTCAAAGTCTGGGCTTCTTAAAACAGGGCTGAACATAATGCAGCCTTAATGATCTGAAAAGCCTCATCACACTCTGGGGTCCATTTCACATTACTCAGGAACCGTTTCTTTGTGAGTTCAATGAGTGGAGTAGCTAACTTGGCAAAGCTGGGAACAAATCTCCGATAATAACCAGCCAGCCCTAAAAATGACCTGACATGTGCTTGGTTTTGGGTAGGGCTGTTAGCTACAGCTTCTGTAGTATCTTGGAAACTTCTGGTTTGACCTCTCCATTTTCCAAAATATAGCTCAAATATCTGGTTTCCTGCATGATTAATGCACACTTGGTAGGATTAACTGTCAGATCTTCCTTTTTGATCAATTGGATAACTGCTCATAGGTGTTCCAGGTGGCTTTTCCAGTCTGAGCTGTACACCACAACATCATCCAGGTACACAGCACAATAACCAGGGTGAAGGGATAAAATTACATCCATTACCACTGGAATGTAGTGGGTGCGCCATGTAAACCAAACGGCATGGTAGTGAACTGACAGAATCCTATAGGAGTGGCAAATGCAGTTTTGTCTCTGGATTCTTTTGCTAAGAGGATTTGCCAGTAACCCTTGATGAGATTGAGGGTACTGATGTACTTGGCATTCCCCAATCTGTTCACTAAATTCTCTGTACTGGGCATAGGATAACTGTCAAATTCTGACACTTATGTTTCCTAAAATCAAGGCAGATTCTTACACCCCCTTGCTTTTTATTTACAATCACCATTGATGATAACTAAGCACTTCTCGACGCTTCCATGATACCCTATTCTTTCACTTTTTTATATTTCCTTAACGTCTGCTCTTAACTGCTCTGATAATCTGTATGTCTTTTGTCTAATAGGGCGAGCATTCCTTGTCACTGTTACGTGTGCGACCCCTTCTGCTTGGCCTGGTACTGTGGTAAAATTACTGTTAAATGTCTTTAGCAAGTTACAAATTTATGCAGTTTGTTTGGAGATTAAGCAAACATTCACCTTTACAGCATCAGCGATTACAGTTTGTTCCAGTCTGTCACAAGCTACATCAGTATCTTTTTTATCAGTTTCTGGTAAAACCAGCAAAACAGCTTTTGGTGTTTTTTCAACCCATTTCTTGAGGAGGTTAGTATGGTATATCTTATCAGGGGTCTCAATCTCATACTAAACTGTGCCAGTATGTCTAAGCGCTTTATAAGGCCAATGCCCCTTCATTAACAATTTATTTTCTGTAGAGGGTGTGACAGAAATGGGAAGGAAAGAGTTAATGGTTTGGATTCTCTAGCTGGTGTTTTTTAGCAGTGTGGAAACAAATGCACAGGCTAAAAGCCACTGTCCAGCAGCATCCAGCTTGTGGAATTCTCAGTCCTCCCTAGCTGCTAGATAAGAGCCGGGTCATAAATCTCGAGTGGACATCTCCACACACACAGACCTGTCCACACACACAGGCCAGTTTGAATGGATTGGTTCATTCAAATATAAACTTAAGGTTAAAAGGGAATACAATTGGTCACTGATAGGTGTTCAGTCTGATTGGGACAATTAAATACATACCATGTTAGATGGTTGGTGCATTCAAAGTGGGAATAGGCATTACCTATTCCCAGGAGAATATATAAGAGGCTGAAAGACAATGAAGAGTGTTCCTCTTACTTTGGAAGCTGGAAGGGGAAACATAAACTGAGAGCCTACCCTTTTAGCTATGTCCGTGGGAGCTGGCAGTTAGAACAGGGTCCAGTGTCTCTTGTAAGGACAGGGAAGGGTAAGTTTAGTACTAGCATAGTGCAGTAATAGCCTTTTTCTTTTGCCATCTGTTGTTTAAAACATTTGTTTACTTTTCCTGTATCAGTGTTATTCTCTTGTGTTGTAAATATATATCCTGTAAATGCTCAGTGCACTTTCTGTTAAGTAAAAAGCTATTTATTTGCTCAACAGTTGTGACTGTGATGTCATTTTTCTAAGGTAATATTTGGTTTCCACTGGCTGAGGTAAACTCTGTGTAGCATCCGCCACCCGAGAGAGAGACACTACCAGACTTTAACTTGTGCAATTGCACGTTTGATTATTCAAGTTTGTACGCTTGAAGGAGGTGCTGGAAGAGAGTCCGGCTGGTGGCAGTGAATACCCGAGTACAGACACCTCTCTAAAAGCTGTTTCAGCCCAGAGGGAGAGGAGGGTGGTCACAGTGGGTAACAGTAGCAAAAATTTTTCACCTGGCTCAAAAAACCTTTTCTTTTACCCCATGGTAATCATGCACCATCTGCTAGTTTGGGGCCTCTTCTGATTACAGCGGGTGATTTCAACATATTTTGCAAGCTTCTTTCTCATGGCACACATATAAGATGTAATAGATTGTTTCTGATGGGGGTTATCTTCCCATGTTTCTTTTACTACATCTAGTGGCCCTCTAGGTTGTCTACCATACAGCATTTCAAATAGTGTAAAACATGTTGATGCTTGTGGAACTTCTCTGTAAGCAAAAAGCAGGTAAAGGTAAGTGTTGGTCCCAGACTTTCCTGTCTCCTTTTATAAACCTTTCTAACATGTGCTTTAGGGTTTGATTAAAACGCTCAACAAGACCATCTGTCTGAGGGTGATAAGGGGAGGTTCTTACGGCAGTGATACCTAGTAGCCGGTACAGCTCCTTCGGTAATACAGCACCAAAATTACTACCCTGATCAGTAATAATTTCTTTAGGTATGCCCACCCTGCTGAAAATTTTGGCAAGCTCTGTTGCCACTTTTGGGGCTGTGACAGGACATATTGGAACTGCCTCTGGGCATCAAGTAGCATAGTCACATACTACCAAAATGAATCGATTACCCTTTTTACTTTTGTCTATGGGGCCAGCCACATCCATTGCAATTCTCTCAAAAGGCACATCTATCAAAGGTAGGGGCACCAGGAGCATCTTGTCTTTTTTAGCCATTGGGGCTACTTTCTGACACCCAGCACAGGAACTGCAATAGGTAGCAACATCTTCATGAAGTCCAGGGCAGTAAAATATGTACAGCAATCTAGAAAGGGTGCGATCCCTCCCTGAGTGACGGTAATAACTCAGATCTATACTTTTGTGGTATAACCAATTGTTCTATCTGATCCTGTGTCTGAGGTTTAACCCACACACTGTACAGTAGCCCATTACATTTTTTAAACATAGGTTCACTCTGTTTTGGTTTCACCCCCAGCTGCTTAAAATAACCTTGGAGAGAAACATTGTTATCTTGTTCTGAAAGGAAATCACAATCAGTGATCAGTTTAGTTTCAGCATTTTCATATGTCAACCCCTAATGTCCCTCAGTCTTTTGTTGCCACGGTTTCTTAAGGCGTCATCTTTCTTTCCTGGATTTCTGGATCTTGGGGCTCTGCTCAAACAAGTCTGAATCAAAATCACCGAAAGGAAAAGTGTCCCCACTATTCAAGATTTTCATTGCCTGAGCTCTTGTCACCACAGCTGCTGAAACATCAGAATTTACTCCCTCTTTGATTAACTCCGTAAATCCTGGAAAGTCATTTTCAATAATCACAGGTACAGATAACTTAGGTACTACCCTCCCCATTTGGTGCAACACCCCATTAATAGTCAGAGTCACTTGACTGGTGGGATAGTATCGAGTGTCCCCGTGGATGCAGATGATACCAGTACCTGGTTCTTCTGGGCATGGTTTTCCTAACACTTCAATATGCACTAGGGTCTGTCTGCTTCCCCAATCTATAAGTCCCTTCATAGTGTTATCTCCCACCTTCACATCTGTTAAGTACTTGCCCCAATTTGCCAAGGACAAATCTGCTCAAGGGTCACTCTTCTTACTACAGCAATTTCTTGCAATATGACCTGCTTATTACAGTTATAGCAAATAAAATCCTTGGGTGCAGATTTGTTACCCCCACCAGAGTTCTCATCAGACTTGGAGTTTAAATGGGAACAAAGAGTGTCTTACCGGTGCTTGGCTTTTACCTCACTGCTGTGGCATCTGTCTGGCCATTTGGTAGTCTTCAGCCATAGAAACAGCCTTTCCCCCAACTTTCTGGTCAGTGTTCTTTTACCCAAAGCTGTACGTCTGTGGCTAGGATGTTGATGAACTGCTCCATTACAAATGTTTCGATGATCTGTGGGAGTGTTTTGCCCTCTGTTTGAAGTCATTTCATAAGGAGTTCTCTGAGTTGGGTGAAGGCTTCCAGAGGATTGTCAACTGAGTTATACTTTAGAGACCAGAATCTCTGCCTGTAGGGCTCTCCTGAGATGTCATACCTTTTAAGGATCTCTGTTTTCTCCAGGTCATAGTTCTCTCACTGTGCAGTGTCCATATTGCTGTAGGCAAGTTGGGCTTTCCCTGTCTGGAAAGGTACTAGTCTGATTGCCCATTGCTGCTCTGCCACTGGCAGGCTGCGGCAACCCTTCCAAAAGTTGTCAGGTATGCTTCGATGCCATCCGAGGGACACAGCTTTGTAAGTTTAATATATTTTAAGTTGTTTATGTCTTGTTGCTGTGCTGGACCAGTGCCAGATCCTCCAGCTTTGATAACTTACAAGGCATCCTGCCATCACTGCTCCAGTTACTGCATCTCTTCTTTTCTCTGCTGCACCTGTTGCTGCATGTCTTCTTTTTCTCTGTTTCTCTGTCTCTTGTTGTTGTATAGTCCACCATTTGAAAAAGGCATTCTGGCTTTCAGGTTCTGTCACTGCCTGCTCTTTTTTTTTCCATGACTGGCACTGGCTGTACAGTCTCAGTTTGGACTTTCGTTTCTGCTTCTAATTAGGCTGCTGTTCTTCTGGTAATGACTCCTGGGCTTGCTGCTGCAGAATCCATACCTTTCTGCTATGCTTCCCTGGTACTAGGTCTAGTAGCCACGCATAAAACTCCTGGCTTAGAGTATGCATGTTGTAAATCCCAGTGCTAGTACCATCTGTCGTCGAGGCACAGGTCAGGAAGCATAGGAAAACCAAGCAGCAGTTTCAAAATTCGCAAATAGCATTTTATTTTTCTCAATAACAGCAAAATGAAAAATAAAAAATGATTAAGTATAACTATTTATAAAGGCAGTACAAACAGAGAAAACTAAATCCTTCTTCTGAGAGTATCTCTTAATTCCAAGTCTCAGTCTATCACACTCCTTGTCTCTCTAGCAAAAGCATTGCTGCTCTTTTTATTAGTCTTTGTCTGGGAACTCGTTAAGAGAGCCTGCTTCTCACAAAATGTTCTTGTAAGTTTACAGAATGTTCTTGTCAGTTTCGATACTAGGACTTCCAGATCCAGCCATATTACGCCTGTGCTCCGCTAACTGCACTGGCTGCCTGTTAGGTGGTGGATCACCTATAAGGTTGGTTTACTAACCTTTACAGCCCTACGTGATCAGGGACCTGGCCACCTGAAAGATCTCTTGGTACCCTATTGCCCCCTCTTTCCTCTCCGCTTTGCTAACACGGGATTGCTGGAGATGCCCAGGGTTCGATTAAAAACATCAGGATCTCATGCTTTTGCTTTCTCAGCACCAACCCTGTGGAATTCTCTACCTCGTTGGTTAAGAGAATGTCCAACCGTCGAGAGATTTAAAATGGAGCTAAAGACTCATTTATTTAGTTTAGCATATCCTAGTTATGGTTGATTAATTTATGTCTGCTTTTTAAAAAAAAATTTATATGTATGTATGATCTCTCTGTACAGCGCCTTGGTTTTGAAAGGCGCTTTAGAAATAAAGATGATTGATAAAGGTGCAGCAAAAAGAACATAGTGACCCAGAACTGACCTCTTGTTTACAGCTCTGCAAAAGGCTTAAAAACTGCATCTTAAGTTAACCCCTTGAGTTCCAAATAGCTTTGCAATCATTTCAACAGTATAACTGTATACAATTTTAAACAACGGATCCCTGTATCACATACAGTTTTACACAGAAATTCACATATATTTTTTATAACTGCAGATATGTGGGATGGGGAGAAAAGAAAGAAAAACAAGGGAAGGCAGAGTGATAGCGAGAGGTGGAAAATTGTGAAACAGTCAGAGTGATCAGTTCCTAGGTCTCACAAGAAAATTTGGTTGCGCAACCAAACACACAAGAGACAGAAAAGGAGAGGATAGAACATACCCTTGTGTTTAAACTCATTCTGCATGACAAATGGGAAAGGGCTTTTTTCAACCCTGTCGCACTTGGTTCTCCACTAAGATCCAGGATTCTGCAGTGGCTATCCCTGGTTACTCATTAGCAAGGCAGGATTGCACAAAGAAGGGCAGTGGCACTGCGGTTTACATACCCACCAGCACCCAATTAGTGACTGCTTGCTGTCTCTTCTCCCTCCTCCTATGAGCTGTTCCTCCTCAAAGTCTTCTTCCCTTGTCTATTCCTATCTTTATTGCTGGGGTTTACTTTTGCCCTGGTATGTCCCATGCTTTAGCTACTGAGCTCTTTTCCTCTGTTCTTATTCTTCCAGAGGTGAGCTGCTCATCGAGGACTTTAATATAAATTGGGTCTACCCCTCTGCAAAATTAGTTTAACTGCCGTATTGGTCCTTGTAAGAACAGATCCAGAAACAAATGGTTTGATACCTTTTATTGGGCCAACATAGATGTGACAAAAGAAAACAGTGCCTAAGCTTTCAGACCAAGCTTAAGCTTCTGTGGAAGGACATTTAGTCAAAAAGCTTAGCCACTGTTTTATTTACATCTATGTTCAGTCAATACATCAAACCATTGTTTCTGGATCCCCTCTGCAAATAAATTCTCCCCAAATGTAAAATCCCTCCAATTGTCTCAATTCATTTCTGATCCCACATGTCTTAATTTTAACTCTATAAATCACTCAGACTGAGTCCTCTTATCCCATTTCCACTGTATAGTAGATGTAGGTATCCTTCCCGACACCCTTATTAACCATCATATGGCTTACTGTGTGTGCAAGATACATCGTATTAAGGCCACCCCTAAATTCATTTATCTCAGGTCCTTTAGATTTCTGGACTTGTCCTCCCCTCTTAGCTGACCTATAGGCATCCGACTGGTCCTACATCTCTGCAGCCACTAATATTAATTATGCCCTCCAATACTTTCAGTCCAACTGTATGGCTGTATAGGATCATTATGCACCCCTGAAGAAAACCAGAGTACGGGACTCCCACCTTCACCATATATCAGCTGAGATGTTAGTTTTCCTCAGTACCAGAGACTCTGCCTTGCAACCTTACAAGGTCACTGGCTCACCAGCTGCTTTGACCCACTATCAGCAACTTTGCAATGCTTGTATCAAAGCCATCAAACTTGCAAAGTCCAAGTATTTTGCATCCACACCCCCAGAACTTTAATTGTCCCTCCAAATTCTGGAATGTTATCCATTCCCTTTTCTCCAGTGACCCAGTCTCCCTCCCCTGTTCCCAAGGTTGGTAGCTCCCTCAACTCTGACCCTTCTTCTGCTGCCTCTTCTTTTATCACCTACTTCACCACCTGTGCTCTCTATCTCTCATCCCTTCCTCACCCCTCCCTCTGCCTTTCCCTTCACTCTTTCACCTTCTCACCTACCTCTCCTTCTGCTTCTCTTAACACCCTATTTGCCCTTAATCCTCACAGGGGAGGTAGCCCTGATGGCCTTGAACCTAAGCTTCTGCTTCTCTCAGCTCTTGCCATCACTGTGCCTGTTACCCAATTGCTTAATCTCACTGTTTCCTCTGCCAGTTGTCGCTGAAGCCTAGAAGCAGGCTACTGTCATCCCTCTCCCTAAAGGTGGCGAATTCCTCTTCTCCTTGAAATTTCCATCTTATCTCTCCTTCCCACTCTGGCTAAGTAACAGGATCACCTGGTTCTTTCTCAGATCTCTTCCTTCTTTGACTCCTCCTCCTTCTTCAGCCTTTTCCAGTCTGGATTTAATAAATCCCACTCCACTTACAACTCCCTCCTCTGACTTACTGACTCCATCCTTTCAGATATGGACTAGGGTTTGATCACCTCTGTAATCTTTGTCGATCGTGCTAAAGCTTTGACACTGTGGCACACACCCTCCTTCTGGACAAACTTAAAGCAGCAAACCTCTCTGCCTCTTTAGTCAGTTGGTTCCACCCCTACCTTGAGGGTAGGTCTCTAGTGTCTGGACTGTAAGCTTCCTATCCCCTCCCTCCCACTCCCCATCTGTTCAGGCAGGTCTATCCTGGGCCCCATTCTCTTTTCCATATTCTTGAACAACTTTGCATCTGCCTGTTCCTCTGTATCTATTCATATGTACACTAATGATACAGTACTCTTTGCATCTGGCTCTTCTTCCCATGACCTAACTTCCTTGCTACAGCTGGACAATGACAATATTCAACACTGGTTCCAGTCTAACCAACCGTTCCTCAATGCCAAAAACACTGTTTTCATGACTTTTGGCACCTGACAGTCTTACCAGACTCACCCCCCGCTCCATACCTTCTATGGTGCTATGATTGAAAATGTGCCCTTCTTTAAGCACCTCTGGGTCTGGCTGGGCTATCATGTTGATTTCTCAGTGCACATTGATACCATACACCATAAGCTCCACCCCAAGGTTGGTGTACCATACAGGAACAAAGCGAGTAACCCACTTCCTGTCCACTGAGAGATTGTTTTAAAGATGATTCTCACTGCTTTTGACTGTGGTGACAGAGTTTACAATGAAGCTCCCAAATATTAAAATTACATACTTACCATAATTCTTGATCTTACAGGATATCTTCACCATTGATTCACACTAGTGGGTCTGAGCTGAAGGCGCTAGGACCCAACAGGAGACAGAACTTTTAAGAGGGCTAGTAATGCTGTAGTCAATGCATATGCCCATTGGTATACAGCGGCACCAGCCACCAACCACCTCAGTACCCTTTCTAAGGAGGAGGTGAACAGCATCAAACACAATGATTATATCTGTATTACTCTGTAACAATTTGCAAAAGGGACCTTGTTATAAATGAGCTCTAGCTCAATTGAGTTCATCCTTGTTCAAATTTTAATATGAATAAAAACTGTATCTATCTTTACCTATTTATAAACCCATCAAGTAACTTATACACTTAACCTAAGGACGTAAGACAACCTGGTGGCCTATGCAAGAAGGGCCACCAAATCTGGTAATACAGTGTCTTCACAGCCCAAACTAGTATAAAGAGGTGAAGACCACAATACAATAGTACTGCAGTAAGTTTGGGGGATGGCGGGCAGGCACGTGAATCAATGGTGAAGATATTCTGGAAGATCAAGAATTATGGAAAGTACGTAACTTTAATATCTTCCAAGAATCAATCTTCAGCACTGATTCCCATTTGTGAGAGTACCAAACTCAGAGAAAGTCCCCTGGCCTAGGGCGGTAGGAGTTAAGGGCTCTAGTAATTCATTGAGGATTGTCCTGCCAATGGTGGCATGCTGCCTGACATGGACATAATGAGCAAAGTGCTTGGTAAAAGTGTGCACTGTGCTCCAAGTTGCAGCTCTGCAAATTTCTCCAGCAGACACAGAACGTATTTCAGCTAGGGAAGTGGTAACTGCTCTGGTACAGTGGGCGCATACATTGCCCTCCAATGTAACCTGAGCCATAGCATAGCAGTGGCAAAGGCAATCCACAATGCAGGCAGAAATGCACCTGACTGTAGCAGGCTGTCCCTTTCAATTAGGATCAAAGCAGACAAGTTTTTTAAATTGTCTGAAGTCCTTGGTTCTGTCTAGATAAAACCTAAGTACCCTCTTCACATCCAGTGAGTGGAAAGTCCTCTCCCCCCTCATTCTGGAAGTTGGCAAAGCAGGCAGGCAGGATTAAGGCCTGATTAAGCTGGAACTCTGACAACACCTTAGCTAAAAACTTGGGATGCGTGCGGAGCACTACCTTGCAGTGTATGGCAGAACATAAAGGCAAAGGCAAATTTAATTTATATAGTGCTCAATCCATCAAGGGCTCGGAGTGCTTTACATACGTAAACCAAAAAAATAAAATATGTCCAAGGATTAAAACTAAGATGACTAAGGTTCCACTAAATGCTTGTTCAAATAAAAATGTTTTAAAAGAGGCTTTGAAGGCCTCCACCGAGTTGGCTGCACGGATGTGATGGAGAATCGAGATCCAAATGATAGGTGCCGCCACCCCAAGGGCTCTATCACCTAATGTTATGAGCCTTGAGGTGGGGAGTACTAGCAGTCCAGCTTCAGTGGAGTGGAGAGGGTGGAGTGGTTGATAAGGAATCAGTAGCTCTTTTAAGTAGACTGGTCTCAAACTATGTAAGGCCTTGTATGTTAAAAAGTTAATCTTTTTTTTTTTTTAAACCGCCTGACTACCCTCTCTTTCCACTCCTTCAGGCCTGATCAATCCCTCGAGAGCACCCGCACTGAGTCTGCCCCTAGAGTGTCAGGCAATCTCCAGTGGGAAGGTGATGTGCGAACACAAAGGCAGCCAATGCAAAGCACGTAGGACCGGGAGTGATGTGATCCCTCAATGAGGAGCCCACCAACATATGGGTAGCACCATTCTGCACCAGCTGCAGTCGACACATCAGACCTCCAGATAGCCCTAGGTATAGAGTGTTGCAGTAGTCCAACCTTGTGGTGACAAAGGCATGGATAATCATCACTAGGTCATCCTAAGCTAAGAACAGGTAGATTCTAGTAGTGGTCCGGAGATGGAAGAAGCCAGACAGAACAACAGACAACAGCTGTTGTTCAAAGGTCAATCTGTTGTCCAGTATGACCCCCAGATCTCTGACCACTCTCAATGCAGAGAGCTGCTGACCACCCAACACAGGGAGGGCAACATCTTCACCAGCACGTAAGCCCCAGCACCCAAATTTGATAACCCTGAGTTCGGTCTTGCTTGTGTCGACACACAACCAGCTGGCAGCTATACAATCATTTATCTCAGCCAAGCAATGGTCCAGCACTGAAGACACCAAGATGTCATCAGGGGCACATGACAGGTACAACTGGGTATCATTTGCATAGCAGTGAAACCCTACACTGTACCGCCTTAATGATTTCGCCAAGCGACAGCACAGACACAGAGAATAGAATGGGGGCAAGGATCGATCCCTGAGGAACACTGCAAGGCAACATGGATGGCCCCGAGGTAAAATTCTCCAGGACCACATGCTGCACCCTCCTGGTCAACTATGAGCTAAACCAGTGCAAAACTGCACCAGTAATGCCAACACAGTTCCTCAGTCAATCAAGCAGCACCCCATGATTCACCATGTCAAATGCCAAACAAAAGTCCAAAAGCACCGAGACAGTGCATTGCCATCAGCCCCTCACCATGAGGACATCATGTGTCGCCCTGACCAAAGCTGTCTCAGTCCTGTGCCAAGGCCGAAAACCCAATTGGAGAGGTTCAAAGATGGAAAGACTCTCCAAGTGGTCTAACAGCTGTCCAGCCATTACCTTCTCAATAACATTCCCTAAAAAGGAAAAATTAGAGACTGGCCTGTCATTTGCTAGAACATCAGAGTTCAAGGATGGTTTCTTCAGAAGGGGCCTCATCACTGCTTCTTTCAGGGAAGAGGGAAAGGCACCTTCCCTCAAGGACTCATTAATGATCCCAGTGAAAACTGAACCTAGGAACTCAGATCAACCAACAATTAGCCACGTAATTGCTGATGGAAATCCATGCCTACAATTTCCTTGTTGTGCTGCACTAACAATGTCACAGTGTTGTTGTGCTGCACTAATGACGTCACTACTGCAGCATAACAAGTTTGAATGCAGCCGCGTGGCCACCTTCATCTAGACGCATCAGCGATTGTGCCAGAAGCTGCTTTTTTTTTTAAAACAAAGCAAAAGAAACTGCTGTAGTCGCTAGCATTGCATGTCTAACTGTGGTAGTACAGACACACAGTGCTAGAACAGAAACATAGGATGCAACCACTTTACTCTGCCCGCCTGCCCACTTCTTGCTATAGCAAATCGAGTAAATGCTAGTTCTTTTCTTTCTTCTCAGAACTGATTCAGCACTCGGACAGCTCAACTGGAAAGTAAGAATGTTCCTTTAATTGAACATTAACTCTAAACTGTCTCGGGAGTTGGACACAATTTTGCTTATAGGTCCATAACTTCTGAGAGAAATTCCGATTTAGTCAACAAACACATCCATGATGAATAAATACAGGTTACTCACCTGTAACAGGAGTTCTAGGAATGGTATATGTTGTTCATCCACACTTATTGGCAGGTTCCTTGCCGCTTTAAATCTTGCCGGAAGGTCTTCAAGCTGGCTCCTCCTCCCACCCACCCGGTGGTAAAACTCGGCTCCGCCCATGACGCCAGATCTGCCCGCTGGAAGCTCAGGTTGTGCTTAAGCCAGGAGAACAGATTGTGGATGAACAACATATACCATTCCTAGAACTCCTGTTACAGGGGAGTAACCTGTATTTCTAAGGACATGGATATGTTGTTCATCCACACTTATTGGCAGACTCCTAGCAGTTCTCCGGGAGGAGGGAGGCAAGGCGCACACCCCCTACTTAGGGAATAAAGACTGGAGAACCGAGGCCCCAAAACAAGCATCCAGGCGTGACTCAGGGTTGATGTGGTAATGGGTAATAAAGGTGTGTGCTGACTTCCAGGTAGCAGCCCTGCAGATTTCTGGATAGGGACGTCCCTGGAAGCAGCCACCGATGCAGCAGTATGACGGGTAGAATGAGCTCTTATCCCTCTGGGAGGCTCCATGCCTGCCAACTTATAGCAGAGATCTATGCAGGAGGTGACCCACCTGCTTATCGTCCGCTTGGCTGCAGGTCTGCCAGGTGCGGCTTCAGTGTAGGTGACAAACAGCTGGCGAACCTCTCCCCCGAATTTCAGTCGTGTGCTCCTTATAATAAGCAAGCGCCCTTCTAGGGTCCAAAGTATGGAGCCTGTATTCGGCCTCCGAGGTGTGACTGGGGTAGAACACCGGCAGAGTCAACACCTGGTTAAGGTGAAACTCCGACACCACCTTCGGCAGGAATTTCGGGTGGAGGTGCAGGACAACCTTGTCCCTGTGGAAGACCAGGTAAGGAGACTCAATGCAGAGCGCCTGGAGTTCTCCCATCCTTCTGGCTGACGTGATAGCCACCAAGAAGGCGGTCTTCCACGACAGGTGAGAGAGTTCACACCTGTGCATTGGTTCGAATGGCTTGCCCATGAGCTTTGCCAGTACCAGCAGTAAATCCCACGGAGGTGGAGGTTCTCACACCGGAGGGGAAATGTGATCAAGGCCTTTGGAAAAGCGCCAGACCACCTTCTCCTGCACCACCGACTGCTCCCCGGCCCGCACCCGGTAAGCAGAGATGGCTGCCAGGTGCACCTTTAGGGTCATCAACCTAAGCCCTTGACTAGAAAGGGACCATAAATAGTCCAAAATGCTTGCCAAGGAACAGGAGGAAGGGTCCAAGCCCTTACTCTGACACCAAATGGAAAACCTCTTCCATTTGAAGGCATAGCATTTCCTGGTTGACTCCTTACGGGACACCTCAACAACATTGAGGACCTCGTCGGAAAGACCCAAGGCCTGGAACTCTAGCCACTCAGGAACCAGGCTGTCAGGTGCAGGGATTGAAGGTCCGGATGGAACACCTTCCCCTGACTGACTGAGAGCAGGTACAGGCGAGCTGGAAGCTGCCTCGGGAGCCTGTAGCTGAGGTTGAGGAGATCTGGGTACCAGAACTGGCGGGGCCAGTCTGGGGCTATCAGAATCACCTGCGCCTTGTCCCTCCTTGTCTTGAGAAGCACCTTGTGAATCAAGGGAAATGGGGGAAAGGTGTAAAAAGAGCCTGGGTCCACAGCCTCGAGAAGGCATCCCCCTGCAGCGAGCCCTGCTGAGGGGGGCGGGCATGAAACAGCCTCAGCTTCGCATTCTCCCTGGAGGCAAACAGGTCCACCTGAGGTGTGCCCCAGTGGGAGAACAGATCTTGTACTACCTCCGGCAGGAGAGACCACTCGTGAGATGCAGCCCCTATCCGGCTCAGGGCATCGGCCAGGGTGTTGGAGGCTCCTGCCACATGAATGGCTAGGAGATCCGCCTCTAGGCTGCGCATCAGTGACCAAATGCGGAGATTCCTTGCATAGAAGCATGGGCGCGCCCTGCCCGGGCGGTTCAGGCAGTACATGGTCGTGGTATTGTCCGCTCTGGACTCGACCACTGACCCCGGAGGAACGGAGCAAAGGCAGTGAGAGCTAGCGGACCGCCGAGCTCCAGCAGGTTGGTGTGGCATCGGACTCCCGCAGGGACCAGAGGCCGCACTCGGTGTTCCCCAGATGGGCACCCCAACTCATCAGAGAGGCATCGGTCGATAGAGAGACCGTCGGCTCGGGTGGACAAAATGGGATGCCCTCCTGCAGATGGGATGGAACGGTCCACCACTGGAGAGCGCTCACATCTCCTGGGTCACTGTCACTAGCTGGTCCAATGGATCGCAGTGTTGGACCACCGGCTGGCCAGTCCTCACTGAAGGGGTGCATGTGCCAGCGTGCTCAACGGACCACGCTGGTACAGGCCGCCATGAGACCAGGGAGGCGAGGAAGTCCCGGCTAGGGATGACTGCCCAACCAGAAATGATTGGGCAAGGAGGTAGGAACTCGCCCTGTCCGGCGGGAGCCGTGCTCTGGCTCAAGAGAGCTCCAGCTCTGCCCCGATGAACAGGATCACCTGCTTCGGCTCAAGTTCCGACTTGGCCTCATTGATGAGAAGGCCGACTTGAGAGCAAACCTGGAGGGCCAGATCTCTGGACCGCGCCACCTCCCATCTGGAGGGGGCTGCTATCAGCCAATAATCCAGGTAAGGGTACACCCGGACCCCTAGGCGCCGCAGGAATGCTGTCACCACTGCCATGCATTTGGTGAAGACCCTGGGAGCTGGAGATAAGCCAAAGGGCATGGCTTGAACTCGAAGAGGGATCCTTCGCTCAAGCGGAGGAATCTCGGATGTGATGGGCGGATAGGGGACGTGAAGAACGCGTCCTGCAGGTCCAGAGAGCAGAACCACATATGTTCCAGAGATGGTATTATCTGCACCAGAGTGACTATTCTGAAGGTCCGAGACCTTAGGAACTTGTTCAGGTCGTAGGGTCGAGAATGGGGCACCAGCCCCCGTCCGCTTCAGGACCAGGAAGTACCTGGACACAAACCCCAGGTCTGAGGAGGGTCCGCCACTCCCTGATCACCTCCTTTGGAGGAGGAGACGATGTCGGCTCGACGAGCCGACAGTGAGGCTGCGGACCCGAGGCCCCGAGGTGCGACAGCTCTGAAGGGCGGGCCTGCTCGAATTCAGAGGCAGACCTTTTCCCACCACCTCCCATCCACCTGTCCATGGTAATAATGGACCAGTGGAAAGAAGTGTTGGAGCCTGCCTCACATGGGGAACCTGGGGTGAAGGGTTGGGGCTACACCCCCAGCCCGCCACTGGGCAGGTTTGGAGGAGGGACCGCCGAGGACCTCCTGGGCCTTACCTCCCTGCTTCCTGTTGGAGAAGCCCCGGCTTGGGTTTGGGATGCCAAGCCCGAGCCTGCTGGCCCTGATGTTGTTGCCGAGGCACGTGCGGGCTAGAGAAGGACGTAAAGGGCTTAGGCTGTGGTTTGCGGCCTTTGTCCTTCTGAGCAGATGAGACTGAGTCCAAGGTAGCACTGGACTCTCGATCCTCTGCAGGTGACCTTCCACCCCAAGGTCAAGAGGTCGGTCCCCAAGAAGGGACATCCGCCAACTTGTGCTGGGTATCCGAGAGTGAAGGTGGATATCCTCAAAAGCCCGACGATGCATAACCACTCACGGCCGCCACAGACCTGGCACATGAGTCCCAATGTCTCAAAGCAGTCTGAGCTGCTGTTTGGCCACTGTCCTGCCCTGGTCCCCGTCCTGCCTAACCGTGGTCTGCAGATCCAGCGAAAGATGAGGGCGACCTCGTCAGGAGCCCAACAGGGCATGAGAGAAATGTGCCATGAGGACGGCCGAACTGGCCTGCTAAGGCCGAGGAGGACGAGCGTAGACTTTTCGCCCAGCATAGTCCACTTTCTTGGACTCCTTGTCAGGAGGTTTGTCCATCCTAGCGCTCTCGGCACGCCGAAAATGCTGTCGGTAACTAACCCCTCGGCCGAGGGGTGTTCCGAAAAACCGGACAAGGAACTGGTAGGGACTGCATACTTCCTGGCCATCCTGGCCGAAGGCGCAGGGCAGGAAGCAGGGCGCTGCCAGAGCTCCAAGGCCGGGCCCACTATGGCCTCGGCCACCGGAAAGGCCTCCGTAGGGGAATCCCCTCGGTCCAGAATCTCCGTGAGGGGATACCTGGCCTGCTTAGAAATGGGTTCGAGCTTCATCCCGGTGGACTCCGAGATGAGCTGAAGCAATCCCAGGAAGGACGAAGGGCTATCGTCCACCGACTGTCCTCCTGAGGACTCCAAGTCCATTCGCTTGGAGAAAAGGGAGGAATCGTCTTCGGACTTGGAAGAGTCCTCAAAGAGCTGCCTCGGGCCTGAGCCACCCTCCACCTGCCGAGGTCGATCGGGAGTGAGGGTGACAGACAGCCTATAGGGCAGTCCCTGAGCCGACCGAGAATTTTTGGTTGTGGAGGCGTAAGTTCCACCGGAATCGGTGGGGCAGCTGGTTTTGGCCGAACAACCGGCCTGGGAACAGGCTCCTCGGATAAAACGAGGGGTTGTTTCGGCCGCTCCGGTGACAGCCACTTAATGGCTGGGGAAGACGACGGTGTCGGCTTATTCCCAGTCAGAAGGAGCTGTTGCCACATGAGTTCCTCATATCTTGACGCAACTGTAAAGCCTCCCCTGGCCCAAGGAGGAGGAAGAGGGACGAGCCGGGCGGCGTCAGCTTGCCGCTGTGCCAAGACCGAGACCGCCTGGTGACGGGCGGGATCGGGCTGGACCACGAAGAATTCCGAGACCGAGACCGAAACCTCGGCTTTCGAGGACGGGCGGGAGGTATCATGGGGAACCGCACTCCCTGGTTCGAGGGTTCAACCAAGGCTCCGGAACCGAGGCACAGACAAGCCAACGGGTCCTCAACTCCCACCGGGGAACTGGGAGAAGGATTTCGGCTTCTCCTGCCGACAACCGTCAAGCGGTCGAGAAAAATCTCGACCCGCGTCGGCCGAGTCTCGGTCAACTGGCCTGCGAGGGACACCGTGAGACCAGTGGCCAAAGCCGAGAGGTCGACCGAAGTCGACGGCCGACAACTCGGGTAGAGGGATCTTTCCCGCTCCCAAGAGCGTCGATGGTGAGACTTACCCTTGTCTCTCTTTTTGGACCGAGAAAACGGTCCAGCAGAAGTTGGTCCCTCACCTTTAGTAGAGAGGGTCAGACAAAGCTCCTTAAAAGAAGCTGAATAAGAGGCACCGAGAGAGAGTGGGACAAATGCCGCAGTCGAGGTTGAAGCGGCCCGCGCCACCTCCTCTTCGAGGGCGATCATCTGCTCAAGCTGATCCGCCGAGCCCGCCGACGCAGACACCGCTGACCGGGCCTCATTTGACTTCATCGGAGGAAAACGCTTCTCGGGATGCCCCAGTTGTAAACGGGCAGCAAGGTCTTCGAGGACATAGGCCGAAAAGGAAGAGCACAGGTCGCAGGCCTGCGGGTCGTGCTCCAGGCCTAGACAGTAGACGCACGTGGAGTGCGGATACGTCCGAGACATCTTCTGCCCGCAAGGGCATCTCCGGAAACCGGGAGTTGATTTGTCCATCGCAGCCGTAAGGGAGAGAAGACTGAAGTCTTTTTAGCAAAAAACTTTTAAATTCGAAAATTCTAAGAATTAGGAACCAGTCTTATATGCAGAGCATTAAGGAGGGAACCTGAGCTTCCAAGCGGTAAGGAAGATCTGGCGTCATGGGGCGGAGCCGAGAGTTTTACCACCCGGGTGGGTGGGAGGAGCCAGCTTGAAGACCTTCCGGCAAGATTTAAAGCGGCAAGGATACCTGCCAGACACTGTGGATGAATAACATATCCATGTCCCTAGAACTAGACAGTTTGGCACTGAGTGGTGATGTCAAAAGATCCACATCTTGGGTGCCCCACTTGTCGAATAGCAATATCACAATGTCTGAAGCTAGTGATCACTCATGAAGATTGGTCTCTGTTTGACTGAGCTCGTCTACCAGAGTGTTCAGAACACCTAGCAGATAAACTGCTTGGAGTAGGATGCCCTGCTCCAGGCACCATTTCTACACTCCCATCGTTTCCCTGCAGAGAGGGTAAGTATGCACCTCCTTGTTTGTTGACACAGTGCATGACATACCTGTTGTCTGGCTGTCTGGAGGAAGAATGTTTTACAGCTAAGTTCACTAAGGCTTTCAAACCATACAAAAATGGTCACCTCACCAACACACTGATGTGGAGATGAGTCTCTAAAGGATACCAGACGCCTTGTGTCTGAAGGCCTTGGCAGTGGGCTCCCCACTCCAACAGGGAGACATCTGTGGTAAGAACCCCCCACTGGCTCCACCGGGGAGAAGGGAAAACCCTGGAGGAGGTTTCCTCCACTGACCACCACGTCAGGGATCTCGTAAAAGGTTTGGTCACCTGACTGGGGAAGCTTTAAGGGTGTGATACCTGTGACCATTGTGCACTGAGCATTCACTGGGTTATCCTCATGTGCTGGCATGCCGGGGCACTATGAACACTGAGGAGGCTATTAGATCCAGCATGCACTGCATGGAGTGGGCTTGCACAATTTTGGTTCCATGATGTAGCATGTCAGCTGCAAGATTTCTCATAGTCTGCTGTCTTTAAGAAAGGCTTGGGCCTGAGTCATCTCCAGAATAGCTCCCATGAATAGCAGCTCCTGAGAGGGTTCCAGCTGACACTTTGAAGGGTTCAGCAGAACTCCCATGGGTGTTAGGAACTGAGAGGTAGTGGCTACTGCCTGTTCTGTCTCTTGTTTGGACAGGCTTGAGATTAGCCAGTCATCCAAATATGAGAAGACTTGGGAGTCCCAACTTTTCTCAGGTGCGCTGCAAGCACTTTGTAAAGACTCATGGCACTAAGGAAAGCCCAAAGGACAGGACTTTGAACTGGTAATGCTAGCCCAGCATAATGAAACAAAGGTATCTGTGGTGGCTGAGGTGCACCAGTATGTGCTGGTATGCATCTTGCCAACACTGTGGGCGGTACTGGGAAAGCTCCCAGTGCTGTGTGCTAATGAAGCACCGCATCCAATACAACACGTGGCACTGGGTCCCGCCCCGAGGGGCCCACACCTGGCACCACACGCAGTGTCGAATACAGTGACGACCCAGTTGGCACTGTAGTGACTGTGGCACCATGGTTGTCCTGGTTCCCTGACAAGCCGGAGGAGATACCACAAAAAAGCAGGACAGATGTCGATGGCATTGCTCACGGCAAGGACTCAAAGGCCAGTGCCGCAGGTGAACGCACATCCAGACCCAGTGGCACCAGCCCAGCCAACCCGAGGGGTCAGGGGCCTGCGTCAAAAGTGGTGCCATATGAGCCAGACACTAAGCTCACTGCTCCATATGAGCTGCCCAATGACTGAACTGTCCACCGGAGTCATCTCTAGAAGAAGGAGGAAGGCTCTGGGCCACAGACAGTGACCCTGTAGGCCTGGAAATACCTGGTGTCATCAGTGATGACGGTGGAGGTCTCTAGCCTGCAGCAGTAAAGTGCTGCACAACAGACCTTATAGAGAGTAATCTTTGACCGGTGCTGTTTCTTCCCTTTCTTGCGGGAACAGGAAGAGATTGAGGCAAAGCGGTGCCTGGCTCCTGACGCCAAGTGTGTGTGGGATCTGGAATGCTTTTTTGTGCTTTGAGAAGGGCTGTCTTGCCTCCTGGGCACTGGAATGCCCATCGTCAGAACACCTGCCCAGATGGCTGCTGACAAGATACAGCCCTGAGATGGATGGAGGCTGGTGCCACTGTATACCAGTAATTGTGCACATCAACGTGCAATGTCATGCACACACAATACCTACTGAATCATCAACCTTCAGAAAATTTCTGGTTCCCGTGGAATCTTAGCGCCTCTGGTTCAGACACTATTAGGAATCAATGGTGAAGACGTATTGTTGGAAGATCCTCTCTTTCCAGAATGGACCTCCTCTTTCACTCTTTTTGTCATTTTAGCTTAGACTATCCCCCTTGTACCCACCACTGCTGGCTCTACTCTGGCCTCTCCCTCCCCTCTCTTGACATCAGGTGCTTTCCCATTGTGCCTCCTTTTTTATCCAAATTCTGGTTTGGTTCCCTTCTCTCCTACTTTACTTCCTTCTTGTCCTCTTCCCCTCCTTCCACCTACCTTCTCTGCAACAATATTTCCCATTCCCTCTCTATGCCATCTAGGAAATCCACTGTTGGTCAAGCTGCCTTCTCATACCACTTCCTAAACTGTGGTCTGCCCTTCCCCTGTCAATTCGTTCTGCCTCTTCTCCCTAAGTCTATTCTTTGTAACTTTTCTACTCCCACCTGCAACTGTCCATGACCCTACCTCTTTGATCTCTTTCCCCCCACTCATTTTTTTTTAACTTTATGTTTATTGATTATGTCAAAATACACAGTCAATATGCAATTACTAAGTTTCAAGACATAGGAAAGCGTAAACCACATCTTATACAAAGGATTGGTATCATATCTCCCACTACTACAACATGGTGAGGGTATCCCTATGAAAATAGTAATGTAAAATTTGCATTTACAATCAATAATAGTTTAAAAATGGCCAACTGCACCAGGATCATGAACTGCTAACCATAAAACTGTAACATCGAAAAGTCCCCGAGTATAATACTCTTGATACGTTCATAAAGACTGATCAGAAGTTCATGTAATTGCAGATATGGCCCAAATAAAAAGTATAGACATCAACTATTACGAACTTCTCCCAACTGCAAACAGTGCAAGAATAAACATTTCAGATATATAATGTCTGTGCCTATTACAATAAACAAGGGTACTGCAACAAATGATAATAAACAGGCAGTGAATCAATAAAATGAGCCAACAACCTTTGGTATAGGATAGCTAAATATCAGCTCTAACTGTAAGCATATCATGCACAGTAAGTCCAATTAGAACCTTTAATAGCAAGGCTGAGTGGCCCCCAATTTCAGTCTCCTTCAGCCTCAGGATCCTCACTAACATTTTGGCTCTCAAAGTCTGCTTTTATTTTTGCAGGTCTTTTCCCAACCTACGTTGGATCATTGAAGAGTTAAGTTTAACTGGTATAAGACAGTCTAAGTTTAGCGGGGTAAAGTAAAACATTTGAGATCCCCAACTGGCACCGTTCAAATCAGTCTGAATCAAAGGACTTGTGTCTCTGACGGGTATAGGAGAGGTCCAGAAAGTAGCAGATTCTGGTGCCATCAGAGAGCTGTACAGGACCCCTCTCCTTTGCAGCTTGCAGAATCTGTTCCTTTACAGCTGGACCTGCAGTGACTAAAAGAATAGCATGAGAAATTCCTTCCTGAGCCATCCATCATCGTGAAGTAATCCGGTATGCCTGAAGTAAGGCACCGTTCCTTTGAAATCCGAGAATGGATTGCAGCAACGAAAAAACAAAGTCCAGTACGTGCTGACCTTCCCTCTCCTCCAGTACATCCAAGATCTGCTGATTGGCCAAACAAGCTCTATTTTCAAGTTTTTTTAGATGCTGTCAGAGCAGGCAGTTTTCATTTACCAGCCCTGTAATAGCTGTAATGGCTTTCTCGGCCAAGGATTTTGATTCCTGAGATTCCGTGGCTACAGAATCCAACTTCAGTTAACTGTAGTCACCCTCGAGGTAAAGCCATCAACTTTTTTTATTCAGTTCTTTGACAAAGGATTCCAAATCCTTGACTGCTTTTAGAACAGCTGCATTCAAGGGTTTGCATTCAAAGGTACCATGTGCGTGGCCTTGCTGTGGAGTATTTTTTGGTCTCCCTATGTTTCGGTTCAGAAGAAGCAGAAGTTGTAGAAAAAATTGTGAAAAGGCTGCACTTTTAGAAAGTTGACTGCAAGGAGAACGATGCTGGTTGCAACTTTCAATAAAATGACATATGTAGCCGTTAAAAAAAAAGGAAATTAAATGCAGCTTTCGGAAGCTCCCATAAGAGATGTCTTTTCCAGTCAGCTGCTAGCCATGCCCCCCCCCCCACACACACACTCATATTGCCTTGACCATTATTGTACTCCCCCTCAATCTACTATGCCTGTAGGGGTAATTTCCCACTGCTTCTCTCTTTTTATCTACCGCAACTACATGTTGTACTGATTTGCCTTACAATGTTTATGATTATAATCCTTTGATGTACTACACTGCTGTAAATACAGGTTACTCACCTGTAACAGGAGTTCTAGGAATGGTATATGTTGTTCATCCGCACTTATTGGCAGGTCCCTTGCCGCTTTAAATCTTGCCGGAAGGTCTTCAAGCTGGCTCGTCCCACCCACCGGGTGGTAAAATGCTCCGTCCCCATGACGCCAGATCTAGCCTGCTGGAAGCAGGTTGCTGCTCAAGTCGGAGGGCGGGTCATGTGGATGAACAACATATACCATTCCTAGAACTCCTGTTACAGGTGAGTAACCTGTATTTCTAGGGACATGGATATGTTGTTCATCCACACTTATTGGCAGACTCCTAGCAGTTCTCCGGGAGGAGGGAGGCAAGGCGCACACCCCTACTTAGGTAAAAAGACTGGAGAACCGAGGCCCCAACCAGCACCCCAGCGACCCAAGGTCAATGTAGAAGGGGAACGGTAAAGCCTGCTTCCGGGCAGAAGCCCTGCGGATATCCTGGACCGGAGAGTCCTTGGAAGCAGCCAACAATGCAGCGGAAGGACGGGTAAAATGAGCGCTTATCCCTCTGGGAGGCTCCATGCCCGCCCGCCTATAGTGGAGACCTTTGCAGGGGTGACCCGCCCGCTTGTCTTCCACTGGGCTGCAAATCTGCCAGATGCGGCTTCAGCAAAGATGATGAACAGCTGGCAAACCTCTCCCGAACTTTAGCTTTATGCTCCCAAGAGGTGAGCGTTAAACGGTTCCTACGGAACCTGAATACGGCCTCTGAGGTGTGAATGGGGATAAACCCCAGCAGAGGCAATACCCCTGAAGGGAAGACTCCGCCACCACCTACGGAGGGACTTCAGGTGGGGCACAGGACAACCTAGTCCCTGTGGAAGACCAGATAGGGAGGTTAAAGGAGCGCCTGGAACTCTCCCTGCCTTCTGGAGGGCGGAGTGGCCCCAAGAAGGTGTTCTTCCACAACAGGTGGGGGAAACTCACACCTGTGCAAAAGGTTCGGATGGCTTGCTCATGAGCTAAGCCCATACCAGCAAGGATCCCACAGAAACGAGGATACTCTCCCCAAAAGGGGAGGCGTGATTGAGGCCTAGAAGTGCCAGACCACCTTCTCCGCACCACCAGCTGCCTCCCGGCCCATGCCCGGAAGACAGGGGTGACCCGCAGAAGCACCTAGAGGGTCGTCAGCTGAAGTCCTGGTTTAAGGATGGACCGCAGATGGTCCGGAATGCTCGCCCAGGGATGGGGGAAGGCACAGCCCTATCCCATCAACAAAAAAGGGAGAACTTCTCCCAGAGAACGAGCATCTTGGCCGATTTCTTGACAGGACGCCTCGGAGGTTGAGGACCTTGCCGAAGGCCCTAGGCCTGGCCCCTAGCCACACAGGGGTTGCCTATAGGTGTAGGGATTGAAGGTCCAGATGGATAACCTTCCCCTGAAAAGGAAAGACAGGACCGGGCGGACTGGAGGCCACCTCAGGAGCCTGGGGCTGAGACTGAGGAGAGCTGAATACCAGAACTGGCAATCCAGTCTGGGGCTACTAGCATCACCTGCACCAAGTCCCTCCTCGCCTTGCCCGTAGGTCAAGGGAAATGGGGGACAGGCACGGAGGGGCCCGGGGTCCAAGGCCCCTATGGCATCCCCTGCAGCAGACCTTACTGAGGGGTGGGCAAAAAAATAGTCTCGGCCTCATATTCTCCCCGGAGGGAAGAGGGAGAAGATCCTGTGCTACCTCCGGCAGGGGAGACCACTCATGAGGCGCAGCCTATGCCCAGCTCAGGGCAGCAGCCAGGGAATCGGGGCTCCTGCCATCAAATGGCTGGGAACCCTCGACTGCGCAACAACCAAATGCGGAGAACCTCCTTGCACCAAGACAAGGGGATCGACCGAACCTGGCTGAGTAGGTAGCACATGGTCTTGGTATAGTCCTACTTGGACTTAGACCTGTAGACTCCGGACAAGCGGAGCGAGCGGTGCAGGCTAAGTGGACTGTCTGTCTCCAGCAAGCAGAAAGGACATCGGGACTCGTGAGAGGACCAGAGGCGAAGCACTCTGTATTCCCCAAGATGGGCACTCCACCCATCCGAGAAGCATCGGTCGGAGAAGACCGCCGACTCAGAGCGAACGAGCAGGATGTTCTCCTCCCGAAGTTGGAACGGTCCAAGGGAGCGTTCTCTTAACTCCTGGGCTGTAAGTCAAGAACTGGTCCAAGGGATGCAGAGCTGTGACCTATGGCTGGCCCCTCCCACTAAGGGAAGGCCGCCCTGAGGCCCAGGAGGAGCAGGAGGTCCTGGCAGGATGTAATTTCCCGGCCAACCCGACCAGCAAAGGAGGAAGAACCTCAGCCCTGTTCGCCCGGAGCCGAGCTCGGACTCAAAAGTCGAGCTTAGTCCCGAAGAGGCTTCACCGCTAAGGTATGAATTCTCACTTGGCTCCCAAAAGCGGGAGACCAGTCTGCCTTCCGGGTAGGGTGACATCTGGACCCTTCAGTGCCGCAGAGACTGCTGAGCAAAGAAGTGCTAGGAACTGCGTAAAGGAGCTCCCCACTGAAGGGTGGAGCCTCCCAGAAAGCAGACAGAGCGAGGGGTGGTACATCCTGGAGACCAGGAAATAGCTACGCCACGTTCTGAGGATGGGATGTCTGAAGAAGAGAGATCATCCAGGCGCTGCGGAGAATGGCGCAAGCCCCGTCCGTTGAGACCAGGAATACCTGGACGCAACCCAGGGTTGAATGGGGAGAATCCACAGCCTTCCTGATCACCTCTAACTAGAGAGCCAGGCATGTCGGACGACCAACACAGGGGCAGTGAACTCCAAGATCCCCATGGGGCGCGCGGCTCAAAGGAGAACCGCTACTTAACCTGCGACAGGATCCACCTTAAATACCTTCAGAACGAGGTGCGGAGCCATCCCCCCATGGGGAAACCCAGGCTGGGACGACGGGGCCGGGGCAATGCCCCTTGGCCCGTCACTGAGCAGGCTTAGAGGGGGAAGGAGCCGAGGAGCCCCTCGGTTTCCTGCCTCCCTGCTTCCTTTTGGAGGAAGATGCTGGACTGGCAACAGGCCACCCAGCGCATGCCTGCTGGCCCTTAGGCTGGGCCGGGGGGCCCCAGGGCTCAGGGGGCAAAGGGGCTCATGCAAAGGCTGACGGCTGCCCTTGACCCTCTGGGCGAGAGTGACTGAGTCTGGAGTGGCATCGGACTTCTCGGGCCCATGGATGTATCCCTCCACTCCAGGGCCGAAAAGGTCAGTCCCCAAGAAGGGGATGTCCGCCAACTCGTGCTGGGTTTCCAAAGAGAAGGAGGATAACCTCAGCCACACCCTGCGGTGCATGGCCACTGCGGCCGACACCGATCTGGCACAGGAGTCGCCTAGATCCAGAGCCGTCTGGAGCTGCTGCTTCGCCACCGCCCTACCCTGGTCCCGCACCTGCCGAACCGTGGTCCGCAGGTCACCTGGGAGATGAGGGAGAACCTCATCCAGGGAGCCCAAAAGGGTGTGGGAGAAATGTGCCATCAGTGCAACCGAGCTGGCCTGACGGAGGCCTAGGGAGGATGCAGCGTAAACCTTACGCCCGACATAGTCCATCCTTCTGGACTCCTTGTCGGGGGGTCTGTCCACATCCTCAGCATTTCCAAGACATTGGAAAACGTCGTCGGTGATTACCCCTTCAGCCGAGGGGTGCTCCGTGAAACCAGGCAGAGAACCGACAGGGATAGGGTACCTCCGAGCCACCCTGGCCGAAGGCGCAGGGCAGGAAGTAGACCGCCGCCATAGCTCCAAGGCTGGGCCCACGATAGCCTCAGCCACTGGGAAGGCCTCCGAGGAAGAACCCCCTCGATCCAGAATCTCCGTAAGGGGGTAAGGTGCCCGATTGGAGACGGGCTCGAGCTGCATCCCAGTAAATTCTGAAATGAGCTGAAGTAGACCCTTCGAAGACGATGGGCTGTCATCTACTGGATGTTCCTGGGAAGACCCCGGGTCCTCCCTGTTAGGAAATATGGCAGAACCTGCTTCAGGCTCCGAAGGATCAGCAAAAAGCTGCCGCAGGCCCGAGGCACTCTTCGTCCGCCAGGGGCAAGCAGGAGTGAGGGGACTGTGTGACCTGAAGGACAGGCCATGGCCTGGCCTGAACTCCGCCGAAGGGGCAGCGAGGGTCGGACGAGCAACCGGCCCTGGAGAAGGCTCCTCGACCGATTCGAATGGCTGCCGACCAAGCGGCGGCTGCTTGCTATCCGGAGAATGAATCGGGGTTGATTGAAACCCAGACAACAACTGCTGTCGCCACATAAGTTCCTCGTAACACCGGCGCCAGCGGCATCGAAACCGCTCCTCATCCGAGGAGGGGCGGAAAAACCGCAAAGCCAGGCTCAACGAGCCGACCGAAGCGCCGAGATCGGCGTAGCGGCTGACCGAGATTGACCGAGACAGAGACCCAAATCCTCGGGGACGGCGGGCCTGGGAAGAAGCAGGGGCGCACCTGCTCTCTCCTCGGCCTCGGAAGAAAGGACCGGGGCTGTCGACCCCAAAGGGGAGGACAGAGTTTCAGCCTCGGCCAAGGCGGAGGGAAGACAGCATCAGCAGACCCCTAAAGACAGGTCGAGAGACTCGACAGCGTCGGACGGGGAACCTGGCAGCTGACCTGGCCCGAGGATACCGTGAGGCCAGTTGCGAAGGCGATCACCGACCTAAGTCGGCGTCGGCGATGAGGAGGAAGATCCTGCTCCCCGACAGAAGAAGACCCGCCTGCGACCCTTTAGCCATAGGCGGCGACGGGCTCCAGGTTCCCTCTCCCTTGGAGGAGAGAATAATGACTCCTGAGCGAAGCTGCATGAGATGAATCAAGGAGGCGGGATAAGCTCCGCGCACGAGGGGGGGAACCGCCTTCCCGGCAGATCAGACTGCAGAGAAACAGTCGAAGTGGACACCCGCCGGTCCAATGGAATCTCCAGAGCGGGGAAAACTACTGGATGTCCAAGCCCCGAACGAGCCGCGCGGTCCTCCAGAGAGCTGACTGAAAGGGCAGAACAAAAGTTGCAAGCCTGAGGATCGTGATCCAAGTCCAGGCAAAAAGCACGTGGGTCACGAGAGTCCCTCCTGGAGGAACTAACGTCGCTCTCGGGGCGGAAAAAGCCATCGCCGTGACGAAGAAGAAAAGATCGACGATTCAAAGGACACTTCAATAAATTCGAAGACCGAAATTTTCAGGAACCAGTCGAAAACGCAGAGCGCTAAGGAGGAAACCTGAGCTTCCAAGCGGTAAGGAAGATCTGGCATCATGGGGCGGAGCCGAAAGTTTCACCACCCGGGTGGGTGGGAGGAGCCAGCTTGAAGACCTTCCGGCAAGATTTAAAGCGGCAAGGGACCTGCCAATAAGTGTGGATGAACAACATATCCATGTCCCTAGAAACTACTATTATTTTTGTAATACTGTTAATTACTATTTATTTTTTCTCCTCTCATACTATTTTCCATACCCCTAATCCCTCAGGACACATCTGGAAATGAGCGGTTATTAGCTCAGTATGTCTTTCCTGGTAAAATTTATGACATAAATAAATAATCCTAATGGGAGCAAATAACATCTTCCGGCTATCACAATGGGATTAATTACCATACTCTGGGTATTACAACAGGATCAATGTCCTTGGTGTATCACACTGGGAGTATGCAATAACCTTGGAGTATCATAAAGGAAATGATTATCATCCTCCGGGAATAACACTGGGATAAACATCCTCTAGGTGTCATGACGGACGGGAACAATTATCATACTCTGGTTATCACAACAGGACTAATAAACATTCTCTGGTATCACAATAGGATTGGTAACCATCCTCTTGGTATCACAGCGGAAATAATTAATGTCCTCTAAGTATAACAACAGGATTAATTAACATCCTCTGGGTATTACAGTGGGATTAATTAATTAAAGCAGCAGTGCAACGAAAAAAGGTATTCCAAAAAGCTAATTTTCTGCTTTAGTTATGAAAAATATTGATACATAGATACATAGACAGTGTCGGCAGATAAGGGCCTATGGCCCACCCAGTCTGCCCATTTGAGCTTGTAAGTTCAGTTTATGTTTTCCTAGAAGTCTGTTGCCCCTTACCCCTGACCTCCAGAATTCCTTTATGTCTATCCCATGCATTCTTAAATCCCGTGATTGTTTCAGCCCCTACCACTTCCTCTGGCAGGGTGTTCCACTTGTCCACCACACGTTCTGTGAAGAAATTCTTCCTCATGTTTCCTCTGAATCGTCCTCCCTCCAACTTCATCCCATGCCCTCTAGTCCTGGAACATCTTTTTCGCTTAAAAATAGTGTATTCCTGCACCCTGTTCCTCCCTGTAAGATACTTGTATGTCTCTATCACATCCCCTGTCTCCCTCCTCTCCTCCAGGGAGTACATGTTCAGTTCCTTCAACCTGTCTTCATAGGACTTGTGATGCAATCCATACACCATCTTTGTTGCCCTCCTCTGAACCTTCTCTACCCTGTCTATGTCCTTACGTAGGTATGGTCTCCAGAACTGTACACTGTACTCCAGGTGGGGCCTCACTAGTGTCTTGTATAGCGGAATTATGACCTCCTTTCCTGCTGGTGATGCCCCTGCCTATACATCCCAGCATCCTATTTGCTTTACCTGCTGCCTTGTCCACTGTTTCCCTACCTTGAGGTCATCAGAGATGATAACCCCAAGATCCCTTTCCTGCTTGGTGCATGCTATATCCTCACCCCCCAACTGATATATTGTGCCAAGGTTTTTGTGCCCCATATGCATTATCTTGCACTTCTTTGCATTGAATTTCAACTGCCAAACCCCTGACCATTCTTCAAGTTTCTGCAGGTCCCTTCTCATTCTAACATAGAACTGTTGATTTGGATTTTCCGGCTGCTTCCTATGCTGTGTGCTGTACATTTACATTTTTGTCTGGACTCTTACCCTCCTCAATATTATTTCAATGCAAAAATTTGGCGCCCATCTTTTTTTCTTGAGAAATAATTATTTAAAACTTTCATAAAATTCTTACATAATAATGAAAACTGAAAATATTACCACAAAAATAAACTGGAAAACATCTGGCATCAATTAGAAAGAAAAAAAGGTGGGGTCAAATTTTAACCCATCTTCGTTGCACTGCTGCTTTAATGTCCATTGAGTATCACAAGAGGGTTAACATCCTCTGGGTATCACAACAGGATTAATTAACATCCTCTTCATATTACACTGGGATTAATTAACATCCTCTGCATATTACACTGGGATTAATTAACATCCTCTTCATATTACACTGGGATTAATTAACATCCTCTGCATATTACTTTTGGATTAATTAATGTCCTCTGAGTATTGAAACAAGATTATTGTCCACTGGGT
Source organism: Neoceratodus forsteri (assembly GCA_016271365.2). Taxonomy (NCBI): domain Eukaryota; kingdom Metazoa; phylum Chordata; order Ceratodontiformes; family Ceratodontidae; genus Neoceratodus; species Neoceratodus forsteri. Next base: position 936,948,620 of record CM028130.1, read on the forward strand.
ATCATAAAGGGCCTGGTTACCTCTGCTATTTTCGTCAACCTGGCCAAAGCCTTCGACACTGTAGCCCACCCTCTCCTCCTAGTCCAGCTCTCTGTTGCTGGGCTCTCTGATCGAGCCACAGATTGGTTCCATTCCTACCTCATGGGCAGAACTCAAGCTGTCAAAATTGGAAACTCCCTGTCCCTCCACCCTCCCCCCCCCATCCACACTGGCATCCCCCAAGGCTCAGTGCTTGGACCCATCCTCTTTTCCATCTTTCTAAATTCCCTCCCCTCTGCATGTACACCTGCATCCATACACATGTATGCTGATGACACTGTCATATTTGCCTCAGGCTCCTCTGTACCAGACCTGACAAGCAGACTCCAACTGGCGTTTACCAATATTCAGCACTGGTTTTGGTCAAATCAGCTTTCCTTAAATGCGAAAAAAACTGTCTCTATGACTTTTGGTATCAGACAGAAACTCTAAATTGCCAGCCCTGCCCTCCTTCCACACTCTGGACGGGACTGGCCTTGAAAATGTCACAACTTTCAAGTTCCTAGAAGTTTGGCTCAACAGTCACCTAGACTTCTCTGCTCATGTGGACTACTTGCACAAAAAGCTTCACCCTAAACTTGGTGCGCTGTATAGGTACCAAGGGTACAACCCTCTGCTGGCCCGCAGAGCCATTGTGCAGAGAATGATTCTTCCCCTCTTTGACTACAGTGACACTATATATGCTAGTGCTCCCAAGTCTACCTTGGCCAGACTGGATCCACTCTTCCACTCCTTCTGTAGGTTTGCCCTGGATTGCCCCCCACCAGACCCACCACTGCCACCTCTACACCTCTCTCTTCTTTCCCTCCCTTGAAGCGAGACAGCTTGTTCATTGCTTCTCCCTTACTGCTAAGTACTGGCTGGGCTCCCTCCCATCCTACCTTATGTCTCTTCTCTCCTCTCCTCCAAACCCCTCCTGCTCTCTCTCTCTCCATAGCTCTAACCTCTGCTCTCTAACTCTCCCGTCCAGGCGGACCTTGGCTGGGCAAGCTGTTTTCTCTTTTCACCTTCCCAAACTCTGGAACTCCCTCCCTCCCTGGCCCTATTCGTTCTGCTACCTCAATCCCCTCCTTCTCAAGTCTGATACGCAATTACTCCACATCCTCCTGTAACTGCCTGACCACCGCCCCCGTTATTGCCTCATACCTTCCCTTCCAGGCTCTCCACCCCTTCTCTCCAAACCCCTGACTCTCATACTACATATTTTCCCCTCCCCTCCTCCCCATTCCTCTACCTACCCACCCTAATTCTGAACGTCCCTTATCTCCTTCCTATGATCTACCTTCTCCTTTCTCCCCCCCTCTACTCTTCGCCCTGTGCTAGATTACCCTTATCCACTTGCACTAACCTGGTTCATCCCCTATTCTTGTAAGCAAACGTTACTTACTGCTGTTGCTGCCTTTTCTGTAAATAATTCCCATGTATATGCTCTTGTACATTCAATGTATATTACTCGATATTTAATTTATGATATATTGTATAAAAGTGTGCCTTAATATGAGTGTACATTCTCTGTAAATACTTTTATGCTGTATGAATATGTATTTCCCCCTCTACCCTTTCCCCAGGACACTTCTGGAAACAAGTTGTTTATGGCTCAGTATGTCTCTCCTGGTGAAACTTTTGAAATAAATACATAAATAATGGAACTCAGTACTATCCTCTGGGTTTCACAATGGGAGTAAGAAACATGCGCTGGGTAAGGTAGGGCATGTTTATTTTTATGGCTCCCAATCACAGAGGCTCTGGGCACCTTACATAAATAAAAACTGCATAAAAGATCAGGCACAAAGCATGTTATGTAATTAACAGATATCGCCAGACCCATAGCAGGAGTTAAAAAGATGAGTTTTCAGATGTTTTTCTAACTTCTGGGGGTAGTGTATTCTAGAGACTTGGTGCTGCAATCCTGAAGCACAATCCCTTGATGAAGATTTAAGGTGAGATCTCTGTGTAACGAGAAAACCCACCTCGGAAGACCAGATAGAATGGTAGGGAGCGTATAGGACCAGGAGGTCCTTCAGGTCGCCTGGGCCCAATCCATGCAGGGCCTTGTAAGTTAACAAGCACACCTTGAAGCTGATGCACCACCAAACTGGCAGTCAATGCAGCCCATGAAGCATGGGCATGATATGCTCAAACCATGAAGCCCCAGCAATCAGTGGGGCTGCTGAAATCTACAACTGCGATAGGTGACATACCAGCCTCGCGGAGAGCTCTAGGTAAAGAGCACTGCAGTAGTGCAATCTAAATGTGATCAAGGCATGCACCAGGGTGAGCAAGATGGTGGGCACTAGAAAGGGCTTGACCCAGTCAATGTTTTGCATATAAACAAAGCCACTATGGACAGCTGCTAATACCTAATGTTCTACCATCAGCTTGAAGTCCACAATGACCCCCAGATTCCTCACCCTATCCACAGCTCCAAGCGTGATGCCATTCAAAGATGGCAGTGACACCACCACCACCACCACCACCATTTCTTGCTGACCCACATCAGCTAGGTTCCACCACCAGCACCTCTGTTTTCATGCAATTCAAATTAAACCAACTAGCAGCTATCCAGTCTTGGATTTCCCTAAGGCACTCGCTGAGCCCTGCGACCGCAAAACCCTTGTCTGGAGCACAAGACAAGTACAATCGAGTATCATCAGCATTGCTATGAAAACCCATCCCATATCAAGAGCAAGATCAGTCTGTTTGCTGATGATACCAAGGTTGGCGCGGTGGTGGATGACCTAGGGGGATAGCAGGGGTTGCAGGATGATCTGGCAAAGCTTGAAACCTGGTCAGACACCTGGCAACTGGGGTTTAATGCCAAAAAGTGCAAGGTGCTGCATTTTGGGATGAAGAACCCAAGGAGGAGTTACCAGCTAGGGGGAGTGCAGCTAGCCCAGACAGAGGAGAGAAGGATCTGGGTGTGTTCATTACAGAGTCAATGAACAACTCAGCACAATGTAGGAAGGCAGCAGCAAAGGCCAACAAAATGCTAGGTTGTATTGCAAGGGGTATATCCTCGAGGAGGGAGGAGGTGATTCTGCCACTGTATAGGTCATTAGTTAGACCACACCTGGAGTACTGCGTGCAGTACTGGCGTCCATATCTGAAGAGGGACATTAAGTTACTCGAGGAGGTGCAGCGCAGGGCGACAAAGATGATCAAGGGGCTGGGGGACTTATCATATGAGAGGAGGTTGAAGGAGTTGAACATGTACTCACTGGAGGAGAGGAGAGACAGGGGTGACATGATTGAAACCTTTAAATAAATGAAAGGAATAAACAAGATGGGTACAGAGGGGCTGTTCAAAGTAAGGGAGGGGAGGGCCACCAGGGGCCATGATATGAGACTGGAGCGAGGAAGGTTCAGGAGGGAGATGAGGAGACACTTTTTTACAGAGAGGGTGGTGGCTGGGTGGAATGCGTTACCTGCAGAAGTGGTATGCAGTAGAACAGTGGACTGCTTCAAACGAAGATGGGACAGGACAAGGGGGAGGGTTAATGAAGGGAAATGGTGGAAGGGAGGAGCAGCTGCAGAATAAGGGGTGCTAGCTGCACATTCGAGCAGACTTGATAGACCTCTAGGCCTTTATCTGCTGGCAAATTTCGTATGTTCGTGTATCATCTAATAATCTACCCCAGTGGCAGCATATACACAATGCACAACATGGGGCCAGGATCGAGCCTTGAGGCACTCCACAGCTGAGTGCAGCGCTGTTCGAGACGTACAATCCCAACACCACTTGTCGTACCCTACGGACAAGTAGAACTCAAACCACCTCAACACCATCCCTGACAGTCCTACAAAGTGCCTCAGCCACTCCAACAGTACCCCATGGTCCACCATGTCAAACACCGAGGAAAGGTCAAGCAGAACCAGAACAGAACACTGTCCATTATCTCTCACCAGAAAGAGATCATGGTGCACCTTGACAAGTGCAGTCTCAGTGCTATAACGAGGCTGGAAACCACATTGTAATGGCCTGTACACATAATACTGTTCCAGGTGGTGCTCCAATTGTGCCGCTACCATATTTTCAAGAACCTTACCCAGAAAGGGGACATTTGCAACAGGACTGTAGTTTGCAAGGACATCAGGATACAAAGATGTTTCTTTAGGAGGGGCTTCACCACCATCATTTTCAGTGCAGTGGGAAAAACACCCTCCCACAGGGAATACCTGACAATCTCCATGAATATCAGACCCAGTTCCCCCAAGCACTCCAAAAAAAGTCTGCTGGTCCTGGATCCAAAATACAGTGAGTAGGATGCAGTCCTAAGGCCACCTGAAAGACATCTTCCACCAAAATTAGCTCAAACTCACTGCACTGGTACAGAGTCTTCACCCACCATTAAATGAACAGCGCTGGCCTGTAAAATACCACTTGACAAGATCCTGGCCTGACTAGGGGACACCTTATCCAGGAAGAACTGATTGAACTCGTACTTTTCTGCAGAAAAAACTCATCTCGACTGCAGACAGGTCAGATTTAGCAAACTGTCTACAGTACTGAAGAGTTGAACAGGTTGGTTGTTTCCAGCAGCAATCATCATGGGATTAATCACCATCCTCTGAATATCATAATGGGATTAATGTCCTCTGAGTATCACAATGGGATTTATTAACATCCTCTGCGTATCACAACAGGAGTATTTAACATCCTCTGGATATCATAATGGGACTAATTATTATCCTCTGGACATCACAACTGGAATAATAAATATACTTTGGTTATCACAATGCAATTAATTAACATCCTCTGGGTATCACAATGGGATTAATTAAGATCTTCTGGATATTAGAACAGAAGTAATTAACATACTCTGGGTATCATAATGGTAGCAATTACTTTCCTAAGGGTATTTCTGGGTATCACAACAAGGGAAATTAACACCCACGGGGTATCACAGTGGTAGTAATTAACTTCCTTTGGATATCATAATGAGAGTAATTAACATCCTTAGCATATCATAATGGGAGATATTAACATCTGCTGGGTATCATAACAGGAGTAATTAGCATCCTCCGGGTATCTTAACAGGAGTAATTTAACATCCACTGGGTATCTTAAGAGGAGTAATTAACATCCTTTTGGCATCTTAATGAAAGTAGTTAATATTTTCTGTGTATCATAACAGGGACTACTTTATAGGACTGGAAGAGGGCTGATGTGGTGCCTATACACAAGGGAGGAAGTAAGGAGGTGAAGGAGAACCATCGACCTGTCAGCCTCACCTCAGTGTTGGGGAAGGTAATGGAGGCATTAGTCAAGGAGAAGGTGGTGGAGTACCTGGAGGACAGTGGATTGCAGGACAGCAGACAGCATGACTTCACGAAGGGAAAGTTATGCCAGATGAACCTGATTAAGTTCTTTGATTGGGTGACTCAGGTGATCGACCAGGGAAGGGAGGTGGATGTGGCCTATCTGGACTTCAGTAAGGCCTTCGACATCATCCCCACAGGAGGCTGGTGAGCAAGCTGGAGAGTCTGGGAGTGGGTGGGAAAATAACAAGGCGGGTGGAGGCCTGGCTAGCAGGAAGAACTCAGAGGGTGGTGTTAAACAGGGTGCACTCCAGGATGGCAAGGGTGATGAGTGGAGTATCATGGGGTCAGTTTTGGGTCCGCTTCTTTTTAACACCTACATCAGCGATACTGCGGAGGGTTGAAGGGGAGGATAGGCCTATTTGCTAATGATACAAAGATCTGCAATAGGGTGGACACCTCAGGGTAGGAATGAAGGACATGAGGCAGGACCTGAAGACACTCAAGCAGTGGTCAGAGACGTGGCAGCTGAAATGTAATGCCACAAAGTGTGCTATGATACACATGGGGAGTAGAAACACACAAGCAGGATACAAATTAGGAGGGGAGGCAACCAGAGTAACAGAAAAGGGGAGGGATCTGGGGATCATAGTCAACTCCAACCTTAAGGTAGGAAACCAATGTTGCAGGGCAGTAGGAAAGGCAAATGGAATGCTAGCATGCAAATCAGGGGCATTACTAGCAGAAGGAGGGAGGTAACAATACCCCTTTACAAAACCATGGTGAGACCACAACTGGAGTATGGGGTCCAGTTCTGGAGACCACACTTCTGCAAGGATATAGATGGGATGGAAAGGGTTCAGAGAAGGGCAACCAAGATGGTGCAGGGTATGCAAGGGAAAGCATATGCGCAGATGTGCAAGGAGATCTGTACATGCTGGAGACAAGGAGGGAAAGGGGAGACATGATTAACACTTTTAAATATGTTAAGGGGCTAAATAAAGTAGGGGATGGGGATCCTTTTCTGCCATCAAGCTTTTATGATTCTATGATCTATGATTAATATCCTCTGGGTATCACAATGGGAGTAATTAACAACCTCTAAGTATCATTTAGGAATATCATAACAAGAGCAATTAACATTTTCTGGTTATCATAATCGAATATCATAGTGGCATAATGAACATCCTTGGAGTATCATAACGGGATATCTTGATCAGAGTAACATCCTCAGCATATCATAATGGGAGCTATTAACATATGCTGGGTATCATAACAGGAGTAAATTAACATCCTCCTGATATCTTAAAAGGAGTAATTTAACATCCACTGGGTATCTTAACAGGAGTAATTAACATCCCCTTGGTATCTTAATGGAAGTAGTTAATATACTCTGTGTATCATAACAGGGACTACTTAATATCCTCTCGGTATCACAATGTGAGTAATAACAACCTCTAGGTGTCATTTAACAAGAGCAATTACCATTTTCTGGGTATCATAATGGAATATCATAGTGGCATAATGAACGTCCTCTGAGTATCATAACGGGCTATCACAACGATGATAATTAACATCCTCTAGGTATCTTAATGGAATATCATGAAAACAAAAAGAAAGCTGAGCACTCACCACCTCACATTACACGGACACTGGGGTCAGTAAAAAGGCCTTTGAGAAAGGATCCAATCGATCTGAAACGCATCAGGCAATTGTGTGTGTGTTTTAATAATAAAATGGAATTTTAGTGATGTGAGGTGGTGAGTGCTTAGCTTTATTTTGTAGGTGTAGGGGGTGGGGCTGGGATCACAGGGAGGAGAGGACCAAAGTGGATGGATAGGGATAGTAGAGGCAAGAAGATGCCCTGGGACGAAATGGAGACTGGAGAGGGGTCTTCCCTGTGTGATCCTCATACCCAATGGCTCCACTTTGAGTGGGCAGGTAGCGCAGTCAGCCATGGAGTCCAATCCAACCTGGGCGGTGTTGTGCAATGCCAGGTCCATTAGGAACAAAACAGCAGTGATTGCCGATCATGTTGGGTCAACGGACCTGGCTTGCATCACCGAGACCTGGCTGGATGAGAATGCCGGACCAATTTTGGAAGCGGCGGTTCCGGACGGGTTCTCGGTAATACACCACCCGAGGTTGGATTGTAGGGGCGGGGGTGTTGCCATATGTTTTAGAATGGAGCTGGGCCAGGTAGATGTACTAGTGGGAGACCTGATCCTTTGAGTGTATCTTGGGCGCAGGTGTGGGGTGCAAAATTCTTCTCATCTACCATCCACCCAGGGATGGGAAGCAATTTTTGCAGGAAGTCGCAGACTTCATTGTCGACATGGTGTTGGAGTCCCTCACAGTGATGGTGCTGGGCGACTTCAACCCCTGGATCGACGATGAACTTTTGCATTTTGGTCAAGACTTCCTCCAACTGATGTATTCGTTGGGCTTCACATAGGCGGTTGCCTCTGCAACCCACATTTCGGGTCACTCACTGGACCTGGTCTTCCTACTGGGTATGGAGAGCACTGACTTGGAGATGGAGTCAGTCAGATGGTCTGACCATTGGGTTCAGCGTCCAGGCACCCCCTTATAGGCCTGTCCCTGTGGAGATGGTCCGGTACCACCCATTAAGGAGTGTGACTCCAGATGGCCTGATGGCAGTGCTGGATCTATCAGGATTTCTGACTGCTAACGTGGATCCAGAGAACCTACTGCAGGCCTATAACAGGGCCATGGTGGTGGCTCTGGACTCTATAGCGCCAGTTTGTGTTTGCCCTCACTCTTTCACCCCTCAATCCCCATGGTTTGATGGGGCCTTGAGGGAGATGAGGAGGGTTGGGTGAAGGTTGGAGCGTTGCTGGCAGAAATCTGGCCTTGATGCCAACAAGCTTAGGTTGATGTCACATTATGTAGACTATCAATCGGCAATCTCCCATAAGAAAGCAGAATTCCTGTCCTGGGAGATTACTGCTGCACAGAATTGACTGGCTCAGCTCTTCAGCACTGTGGACAGACTGTGCAATCCAGCCTGTCTACAGTTATGGAAGGCTTTATCACAGGAGAATTGTGACGAGCTTGCTTGTTTCTTTGCAGATAAGTTTGCTGACATCAGATCAGAAATCTGTGCAGGTTGTTCCAATGGAGGTGGCGACAATCGGTGGGAGGTCGCAGTGCCTCAGTCTGGTTGGTCGGCTTTTGATTAGGTGGTGATCCCGGATGTCATGATGGTCATCCAGAATATGTGACCTGCTATTGTTTGGATCCGGGCCCAATCTGTCTCCTTGTGGGATGTGCGGAGGTCATTGGCCCAGTCCTAGCTAAGATAGTCTGGTGCTCGTTAGGGATCGGGGAGTTTCCTGACTCCCTGAAGGAAGCAGCAGTAACACTGCTCCTTAAGAAACCTTCTCTCGACCCAGATTGTCTCGCGAATTACAGGCCAGTCTCTAACCTTCCCTTTGTGGGGAAGGTTATTGAGAAGTGTTCGCGCTGCAACTGGAGGATCATCTTGACATCCATGACATGTATGATCCCTTCCAGTCAGGATTTAGGAAGAGGCATAGTACCGAGACTGCTCTTGTCCGGGTGCACGATGATCTCCTTATAGCGAGAGATTGGAGGAGCCATTCCATCTTGGTCCTCCTTGATTTCTCCATGGCATTTAACATCGTGGACCATGGGATTCTGCTGGTGCACCTGCGGGTGATCTGCAGACTGTCAGGTACAGTCCTCAGATGGTTTAAGTCCTTCCTCACTGGCAGGTCTGAGTGTTGTGTTGGGTATATATTCCTCCAATGCCTTCTCCCTGCCATGTGGGGTCCCACAGGGCTCTGTGCTGTTTCTCATGTTGTTCATGGTGTACATGTTGCCACTGGGAGAGACTGTAAGGCAGTACGTACTAAGCTTTCACTGTTATACAGATAATACTCAGCTGTACATGTCCTTCATACCTGGACAGGATACAGTGGTCTTGGTATTTAATAACTGCCTAGCCTAGTTCCAAGACTGGGTGAGTGCCAGCTGGTTGAAGCTGAATTCCGACAAGACTATGGTATTGGCTGTGGACCTGGGTCATCAAGTAGAGGGGTCTTCGGCAGAGCAGGCATCTGGCCTTGTGCGGGGTGGCTGCCAGCTGAAGGCTTCGGAACGGGTATGGAGTCTGGGCATTATTTTTGACGAGGGGTTGACCCTGAAATCTCAGGTGTCATCCGTTGTCAAGACCTCATTTTGCCAGCTAAGGAATATCGCCCAGATTAAGCACCTGGTTCCACCCGGCGATCTTCCGACATTGGTCCATGCCTTCGTGACCTCTCATTTGGATTACTGTAACCCCCTGTACCTAGGGCTTCCGGGGGTTGACATCCGTCATCTGCAGCTAGTGCAGAATGTGGCAGCCAGGTTACTAATTGGGCTTTTACGATCTAGCCATATTACAACTGTGCTGTGCAAGCTGCATTTGCTGCTAGTTCAGTGAAGGATCACCTTTAAGGTCAGCTTGCTGACCTATAAAGCCCTACACGGACAGGGATTGTACTATCTGCAAGAGCTTCTGTACCCCTACTGCCCCTCCCAACCACTCCGCCAACAAGAGATTGCTAGAGATTCCCTAGGTGCAGCTGAAGACATCTGGTGCTCATGCATTTTCTTATACGGCCCCTGCTCAGTGGAATTCTCTACCTTGTCGGGTTCGGGAGTGCCTGACTGTGGAGAGCATTAAAGCCGCACTGAAATTCCATTTATTCAGGCTTGCCTTTTCATAATCTGAGATATGTTTGTTGCTGCTCTTACTGAACTTTGACTATTTATGGTTTTATTCTGTTTTGTATTTTTACTGTGAAAGCGCTTTGATAATTATGAATTGCACTATGTAAATAAGGTAGTTATTATTATTTTTGCTTTCATGCCTAGAATTTGCCTGGAGCACCATCGTCCCAGTGCTGGACTATCTACAGATTCTAACAGAATATCATAACTTCAATAGTTAATATGATGACGACTCATGAAAGAGGCTGCCCTTAAGTACTTGGCATTGGCATACATCATGAAATGGGGGGAGGGGGTTGTGTTGGCAAAACACGAGATTTATATACTTTCAAGGCCACTTCATATATGTGGTACCAATATTACATTTACATATTGAAGCTACATATGTTATCTGCTCTACAAAGTATGTAAATATTATGTTTTGTCAGCACCCCCCACCCACTTCAATATGTATACCATATACTTCAGGGCATCCCTGTTTATGAGTTCTCAAGCCAATACGTTTTTGTGGGGGCGGGCTGCTGTGCTTAGGCACTTTTGGAAATTACAGAAGTAAAATGCAAATTAAGTCTTGTAATTCTACAGGGAGAGGTTTTCCAACCATCTTCTGGAAAGGATGGGCCATCCTTAAAATATTCAAAAAAATGATGATTAGTCCCTTGGAAAGGCAGCTACTTAGTAAAAGTCACTTGCCCAAAGGTTGTCAGAAGTTCTTTAACATCATTAATTAAGATTCCCCTGGGCATCATAACAGAAGGACTTCACATGCTCTCTGCTGACAAAAAAAAAATACCCCCACTGAAAGTGGTATTTGTGTTTACTTGTTTCTCCAGGAAAAGGCTCAGTTGAGCAATGGTCATTTAGAAGAAGGTCCTGGTTATGACAGCTAAAAATTCAAAATATCCACAGTGAAGTATATACGGAATACATAAACAGGCAATGGTATAAATACATAATAGGCCATGACGGGGTGTGCAGAATGAGATTTTAATGCATGCCCCAGGGGCACAGTGGGGCATGAGGCCAAAGGCCTTAAAAGCACCAAAGCTAGTTGAGGAGCCAAGCTTCAGAGTGTTTTGAAGCTTATTCCAAAGCGTATGAATGAGCCTGCTGAGTCCCGCTTTTCCTAAGAGAATGAGGTGCTTTGGTGTCTCAAGGAGGATAACGTTTTTTTCTCCTCAACTCATATGGACTGATGGCTCTAAGGAATGTCATGGTGTAAAGAGGTAGGTCATTCAGTACGGTCTTGTAATTCTACAGGGAGAGGTTTTCCAACCATCTTCTGGAAAGGATGGGCCACCCTATGGTGAAATAGAGGGCGCAGTAGCGGGTCCTGGGAGGTAGACTAACGATAAAGGGGAGGGCCCTCTGATACAGCACATCCAAGTTAGTGAGGTGCGTGGCTGTACTAACTCTGTTGATCAGGTCTGCAGAGTCTAAGACTGGTAGGAAAGAGGTTTGTACATGTCTTTTTTGTGCATCAACAGTATTTATTTCTGTTATGGAATTGCAATCTGAAACAAAGTTTCTTGCATAAGGCGTTGATGTGAGCTCTGGAGGACAGTTTGCTATCAAAACAATTGTTTTGCCCATCAGGTATTTATGTCCTTATGCACCTACATCCACAGTTATTCACACTCTCAGGTACTTACACCTGCAGTTATTTACAACCTCAGATGTTTACGCACACAGGCACTGTATATACACCCACTGGTATTCACACCCTGATGTATATATGCCTGCAGATATTTACACCCACAGGTATTTACAGCCTTGCATATTTACACCCATAGGAATTTAAATCCAAAAGCATGTACACCCTCAGGTATATACACCCACAGGTATATACACCACAGGTATTTATCCTCACAAGCATTTACACATACAAGCATTTACACCCACAGGTATTTATAACGGTGGGCATTTATACCCGCATGTATTTATCCCCACTGGTATTTACCCCCTCAGCCATTTACACCCACAGGTATTTACATCCTTAGGTGTTTACACTCACAGGCATTTACACCCACATGTATTTACCCCTACAGGTTTTACCCCCACAGGTATTTCCGCCCTCAGGTATTTTTTTTTTTTATCACTACTTTATTTTTATGCTTCCTACCTGCAGGGCAGCCCTGCGATACATCCAGCCACCACCTTCTGTCGCCCGGGAGCCAGCAGGCTCACTCGCATATCAGGCCTGGTGCGGCCGCTCCCATGCATGTGGAGGGGCTCCCCTATGCTCCCCTTGCTGGGCTGGGACCAGGCCCGCAGTGTGATTCCATGACTGGCCCCCCAGGTGGCGTTAGGTGCGGCCATCAAGCTGCTCAGTCCGCGCTGCCATTTTTCCTCCAGTAGAAGCCCCCTTGGAATGCGGATGTGCAATGACATCAGAGGCACTACGTGCTGATGTCCACCGCACTCCATCCCCAAATGCACCACTCTAGGCAGTGCCCCCGACTACCATCGGGGGCTGCTGCAGAACGGTGAAAACCCCTATCCCTCCCCAGGGATAGGAGAGCAGTCCTCTGGATGCTCAATCCTATCCCTCCCCTGCCGACCTCTGACAGCCCAAGCATGTTCCCGAACCCGGGTCGCCAGCATGGCATGAGGCCTGGTGTCCAGCACCTCAACCCTCAGTGCCACTGGGCCAGCTCGCTCTCAGGTATTTAACCCCTCAAGTATTTACACTCACAGGTATTTACACCCACCAGTATTCACACTCACAGGTATATATGCACACAGGTATTCACAGTCTCACGTATTTTCACCTACAGGAATTTAAATCCACAGGTATTTACATTCTCAGGTATATACATTAACATGAATAACCAACCTCAGGTTTATACACCTCAGGCATTTACACCCATAGGTATAGGTGTCCACAGGGTATACATATACCAAAGGTAGAGCACGCTGGGATCCCAGGATATCAACAAAAGCAGAAGTGCTGAAACAAATTATTTATTCTGAAACCATTCAAAGTCTGATCAAACTCTTGGGAAGCAGGGACAAAACACTGTAACGTTTTACCATGCTCTTCCTCAGGAATTTACACATTCAGGTACTGCACACACGTATTTACATGCACAGATATTTACACATATATGTATTTACAACAACAGGTATTTACACAAGTATATACAACCACATATCTTTACACCCTTGGGTATTTACACTCACATGTATTTGCACCCACAGGCATGTACACCCTTGAGTATTTACACTGATACGTACATACATCCACAAGTATCTATGCTCTCAGATATTTAAACATTCAGCTATTAACAGCCACATGCATTTACACCTTCAGGTTTTTACACATTCAGGTGTTTACTCACACACAGGAATTTACAATCTTGGGTATTTACAACTATCACCATTTACAGCATCAGGTATATACAACTTCAGGACTTTACACCCCCAGGCATATACACCCTCAGCTATTTGCAACCACAAACATTTATACCAATACGTTTTTACACCCACAGGTATTTACAACCACGATTATTTACAACTACAGCTATTTACAACCGCATGTATTTACACTCTCAGAGATTTACACCCTCAGGTATTTACACCCATCTGTGCTGCTGCAGTGCTTACTGTATTCAAACCTCTGACTTCTGCACGTTTCACTCCTAACGGAATGGAATAAATCCATTTCCTAGACTACGTTCTTCAGGGCACAGGTGGGTCCCTTCGAAATAAACTGTAGTGGGGGTCGTACAGTCATCAAGAAGTAGCCTAATGCACAACCAAGTTAGCGATCTTAGCTCGGGAATGAGTTCAGGTGGCTAGCTGTGGAGCAGTAAAGTGGAGCTTGTGTCTCGGCTAGGGTGAACTGGTGCCAAGCTCCAGCTCACCAGTGCCCACTGTGTTGGACTAGGGAGCTTTCTCTCTTACTGTGGGGGTCAGATAGGTTCAAGCATGTGCTGTTGGGTGGAACTGCTGTACATTGGAGTGGAGGAAGAAAGAAAGATGGGAGGAAAAATGTATGCCCTCCTTGATGAAGGCACTTGCAGTCCCAGGAGCCTCAGTGCAAATGACTCTACAACCAAATTGTGCTCCACTCGAGGGCATCGGGGGTCACCACATGGGAAGCCATGGGGGATCCACAAAAGTTGAAGCAATGCAAAAAAACACTTATTAACCCTTCATAGCTCTATTTTATCTAAAGCTGAGGGCGACAGTGGAGATTATCGGACCAGTGCGACTTGCGTAGTATAAAGGTTTCATGGCTACAATGCAGGATTGCCTCAAGCTGGCGGCAGTGTTTTTTACACTATGTAAGCCGTGAGGTTCCTGTTCAGTTAGATTTTTCTCACATTGCGTTAGTTGGGGCTCTGCCCACCCTCACCCCCTTTTGTCTTTTTTAATACAGGGGGTAAAGCCCCCCAAAGTAAAATAAAGTAGTGAAAAAAATGAAAGCATAAAATAAAGTAATAAAAAAAAAATGACAGTACACGAGTCTGGTCTGACTAAAGGAAATTATTTCACTACTTTATTTTACTTTTGGGGGGGAGCTTGCCCCCTTCCCAAACCCTCTGATTTCAAAGAAGACAAAGGGGGGAGTGTGGTGGTGGAGCCCCCTGACTAACATGATGTGAGAAAACCTACCCAAACAAGGACTTCATGGCTTAGCCATGACGTTAAATCAAATGGATGGTGTTCTGGTACGCTGGTAGTTGAGCCGTAACCCTGGTCCAGTAATCTCCACTATCACCAAGCAAAGATCTGTTCACTCAAAGTACTATAATTCTCTGTAAAAAAAAAAAAAAAAGGTTTTGTTCCTGTTGTTAAACCCCATCAGAGATTGCAAATTGGCATTACTTTCCTCTCTGTATGTTTTAATATATACCATGGGTGTTGTTTTTGTGTTTCTCACACAATACTTCTGAGCCTCTTACAAGCCACCATACAACAAATGGCCAGAAAGCAGAAGGGCCAGTTTGAAGTGTCAATATATCTGGATTTAGTTTTGCCCCCTTCATTTCTTGAATCTTCTGCAGGCCACTTCCTGCACAGCCAGGACATTGATTATGGTTACCAACTAATGGCTACACTAATGACTACATTAGTACACACTGATAAACCATTTGGACAGTCTCTAAACTAGCACAAGAAACATACTCTCACAAGACCTAATGTGGAACAGACTGACTGGAGGGAGAGAGGGGCTAAAATGTGGAATATTCTATGCAATGTGGATTACGTGGAGCACTTAAGAGGTATAGTGTTCGGATTTCTGCCAGTTTTGACCTCAAGTATGTAGGCAAAAATATTTTCTTTATACAGCCTGTCAGAAATAGTATGTTTGGGTTGTCTGCACGTATGTGACTGCTTGAGTTTGAGTGTGTGTGTGTGTGTGTGTGTGTGTGTGTGTGTGTGTGGGGATGTGCACATGTGCAAGCATGCTACCTTTTTTTTGCTCAAGATTGTCTGTCTGTGTGTTTGTGTCTGTATTTGTGCAAGCGTGTTGGTGTTTGTGTATGTATCTTTGTATTTTTGTGCACATATCTGTGTGTTTGTGCATATGGGCGTGTGCATTTTTTCATGGGTATTTGTGTGTGTTTGCGCAAGAATGCCAGGGTGTATTTGTACATGCATGTGTCTCGGTGTGTGCTTTTGTGTGTATGAATGTGTAAATTTGTGTGCTTGCCTGCCTGCTACTCACCTGATAAAGTAGGAGACACAGCAGGAAGAGGAGCATGTAAACAATCTTATACACCACCAGCCGCCCAGCAAAACTGACCACAAGGAACATGCCTGCACAGACATAAATCCAGTACTTAGCCAGGAACCTCATCAACAGGTCACCCAGCATTTTTAGGTGGCTCTCATTCGTCTTGTTCTCTGGAAGGAAACAGACAGTAAAGAGTTAAAAACAACAACTGGAACAACTTCTTGTCCACTTTTTGTGGAGAACTCACATTGTCAAGAGGTTGATAAATTAAACTCCAGGTCTGTAACAGACAGAAATAATCTGAAGGACATACAGAAACAACTTTTTTTTAACATTATCTTTCTTTAGTTTTCCCCATATATTTATTTATTTATTTATTTAAGAACTGGTAACTAGGAAAGGCACACTGAGCTGAGACTTGTTTCCAGGTGTGACCTGGGGGAGGGGGAAGGGGAATACAGTGAGAGAGAGTAAGAATCGCAATAAAACAAAAGGTGTTTACACAGGCAACATTACTGATGTAGGATCATGTGGATACCACATGTAAAAACAGCAATATTGTGTAACGCCATAATAAAGAGACACACATGAAAGAGTCAGTAAAAGTGCTCAGTCACATTCTTATATCTACTCCCCCCCCCACAAGGACACTGGTCCTTCACCCTACATGAATCTTCCTGTGATGCAGGCATGAGTCTCAGTCATCTGCTAACACCCAGAATCCCACACACAGTATGCCCACTATAGCGGGGCTCCACCTGGGTGATGGTGAAACCTGGGGTGGGGGGGGAGCAATTCAGTGCAGGGATTTGGAGAGATGTGCACACACCTGCCATCTGACACAAGATATTGGTCATAGGCGGCCTCTGCAAGCTATTCCAACAAGCTAATTGCTGTCAAGGGGCTGGCCCGTCTGCCCATCAGTGCAATGGACGCTCTCCTCCTCCAGAGAGGGTGGGCAGCAAGCTCCACCATAGTGCTGGTGGTGCAAGAGGAGCAGCTATAGGGTGGACGACTCTCCGCAGAAGACAACAACACATCTTGCATGCAACATCATGCCATTGGTGCCACAGAATGGGCAGGGAGGAGGAAAAACCCACCGTGCTGAAGCAGAATGAAGTGGATGACCCTCCGCAGAAAAACACCACCTACTGGGCTCAGGGCAGGCTCGACCAAGGGCAGCTACCAGTGGGAAATGGGGTACCCCCACCAGTCCCATCACAGGGAGAGAGCTGTATGGTAGCTGAGTAGGTAGCACACTCGCCTCTGAGGCCAGGAGATCAGAGCGCTGTGGGTTCAGTTCCCACATCTGGCACTTGGGTTAATATCCCAGTACTGACACTGTAGTGCAGCATGAGAGGGGTGCTGCACTTCTGAGGTGCCGTCTTTCAGATGAGACGTTAAACCGAGGTCCCATCTGCCTGGATTGGTGGTAGTTCAGGTGGATGTTAAAGATCCCATGGCACTTATCGAAAAGAGTAGGGGAATTTCCCCCGGTGTCCAGGCCAAATTTCCCTCATTCACTAAAAAAATACCACCAACAGCTTAATCTGGTTCAAGGTCAGTTGACATTCATCAGTATCCCCCTCCCCGGGTCGTGCCTGAAAATAGGCAGGATTTGTCTAGTGCACTTACCCAGTCAACAAAAACTAAATAAATAAAAAATAAAAATAAATTAAAATCCAGGCCAAACGTAACTCCCGTAAATGGGTGACGAGGCTGGGGAAGGGGGCATTGACAGAGAGATGGCCAGCAAGTGAGCTTGGAGACCAGAAAAAAAAAAAGCTGTCTGCTGTCAAGGGAAGGAGCTTCAGAGGAAGCAGTACTGTCCTGCAGAAATCCCCGTCCCCTGGGCCTCAAGGGGATTTTCAGGTAGAGACAGTTGCCATGATCCTTTCTGCAGTGCCATCCCAAATCCCATGGGGACTATCCATGTGGCAACCTCACATACATTGGGGCTGCAAATGATTTGCACTGCTAGAGGCAAAAAACACAACAAACAAAAATCTTAACTCGCTTGGTTTATTTTCAAATCTGGTTCATCTTGCCATTCCCCAGTCCCTGAATGTAAACCAAACTGCACGTCTGCATCCCATAATCCCCTGTAGCTGATGTGTGAGATTTAATAGGCTAATAAACTCCAAGACTCAATTTAGCCCATTAAATCTCAGTCAGCAAACAGGTAACATGTACATAGCCTTAGGAGTCTAACAATACCAGCATGCTGTTGTTTTTTTTAAAGGTCCTTATCTCGTTACAGTACGCAGAATCTCCCACAGGTGATACCCAGCCATAAGGCATGTAGAATCACTATGATTTATTAACCCTTCTGCTGTAGTGCCCCCACCCCACCCCACCCCCAACCGGGACCCTCTTGTTTCATAACATACCACACCACCTGAACAAGGCTAGTGTACCCCAGGGTGCATCACCAGGATGTATAAATCCAAATAAATAAAGAAGTGTCATTGAGGCTAACCCCACTGCTCTACCTTCCACACACTCCCTTCCCCTACTGCCCTGGTTTACTGGTCCACTTTTTCCTTTGATTAGTCCCACACCGTACTCGCAGTTTCCCTTCCCTCCCTCGTTTTGCTGCTAGGTGAACTTTGCGAAACTGTTGCTGTTACATTCGGGGGAGCGGGGGAAGGGCAGGATCAACTGTATTTAAAAATTAACCAAGTGAGTAACCTTTTTTTGCACTAAAGTGCAAACTGGGAGCAATGCGCATTATATGTGCGACTGATACCATGGACCTTCCCCTTTAAAGGAAAACACTATTCTTTTAAACAAACTTTGCCCAATTTGGGATTTCCTAGGAAAGAATAATTTTTTTAAGTACCTCTTATCATTTGTACTTCAGTTCTGTAAATCCTCTGGAATGTCATTAATGGCTGTGCGGCACCATACAGTGCAATTTTAAGTACAGAGAGTAGCTACTGTACATGCTGCTCACTTACAGTGCCTTCAGAAAGTATTCACCCCCCTTGGATTTTGTCACATTTTGTTGTGTTACTACTAGAATTTTTAATGCATTGAAAAGATTTTTCCCCCTTGATTCACACAGCATACTCAACAATTTAAAGGGGCAAAATATTTTTATTGTGTAACAAAAATTTATGAAACATTAAAAACCGAAATATCTTGTTTACTTAAGTATTCACCCCTGAGTCAATACTTTGTAGAAGCGCCTCTGGCAGCAATTACAGCTTTGAGTCTTCTTGGGTATGTCTGTATCAGCTTTGCACATCTGGATTTGGGGATTTTCGCCCATTCTTCCTTGCAGATTTGCTCAAGCTCTGTCAAGTTGGATGGGGAGCATCAGTGAACCGTAATCTTTAAGTCTTTCCACAGATTCTCAATAGGATTCAAGTCTGGGCTTTGGCTGGGCCACTCAAGGACATTCACCTTCTTGTTCTGAAGCCACTCCAGTGTTGCTTTGGTTGTATGCTTGGGGTCATTGTCCTGTTGGAATGTAAATCTTCATCCCAGTCCAAGGTTTATTGCAGACTGATGCAGGTTCTCCTCAAGGATGTGCCCATATTTGGCTCCATTCATTGTTCCCTCTATTCTGACAAGTGCTCCAGTCCCTGCCGCTGAAAAGCATCCCCACATCATGATGCTGCCACCACCATGCTTCATGGTAGGGATGGTGTTACACGGGTGATAAGCTGTGTTCGGTTTGCGCCAGGCATAGCGCTTTGCATTCAGGCCAGAGAGTTCAATTTTTGTTTCATCAGACCAGAGAATCTTTTGCCACATGGTCTCAGAGTCTGCCACGTGCCTTCTTGCAAACTCCAGGCATGCTATTATGTGGCCTTTTCTCAGGAGTGGCTTCCGTCTAGCCACTCTTCCATAGAGGCTACATCTGTGAAATGCTGCAGAGATTGTTGTCCTCCGGACAGGTTCTGCGATCTCAGCCATGGAACTCTGTAGTTCTGTCAAGGTGGTCATTGGGTTCTTGGTCACTTCCCTGACCAAGGTCCTTCTTGCCTGGTTGCTCAGTTTGGGAGGACGGCCTGCTCTAGGAAGAGTCTGGGTGGTTCGTAATCTTTCCATTTCCTAATGATGGACTTGACTGTGCTCCTGGGAACTTTCAACACCCTAGAAATGTTTTATACCCTCCCAGATCTATGCCTCCTCACAATTCTATTACGGAGTTCTACAGACAGCTCCTTGGTCTTCATGGTAGAGTTTCTGCTCTGACATGCACTGTCAACAGTGGGACCTTATATAGACAGGTGTATTTCCTCAGAAATCATGTCAACCATTTGAACTGACCACAGGTGAACTCCATTCAAGTTTTAGAGTGCTCTCACAAGGAAATTGGATGCACCTCAGCTCAGTTTGGAGTGTCATAGCAAAGGGGTGAATACTTATCAAATCAAGACATTTCAGGTTTTTATTTTAAATTACATGTACAAAAAATTCCAGAAGTTTCATTCCACTTTGACATTATAGAGTAATTTGTGTAGATACGTGACAAAAAAATCCTATATAAATGTATTTTAATTTGAGTTTGCAACATCACAAAATGTGACAAAATCCAAGGGGGTGAATACTTTCTGAAGGCAATGTATACACATTCAGTACAGTAAGCAGCATGGAGCCATGCTCTGTACTCAAAATTGCACCGCACAGCGCAGCCATTATTTACATTCCAGAGGATTTTAAAAACTGAAGTTAAGTACAAGTAAAAGAGATACTTAAAAAGTATTCTCTCCTGAGAAACCTCAGATAGGGGGTTTATCTGTTCAGTAGTGGGTTTGTTTCAAAGAATAATGTTTTCCTTTAAAGAGCACAGATTTGTGTTCGCAAAACATAATGATGTCCCCAGTGCTAGCATACTGCAACTGTATTACACTTCATTAGTCCAAAACCCAGATATTTTTTATGCCCTTATTTAGGAGGGGAAGGAATTATAATTTTGCTTTGAGAAGTCAGCCGCCAGATCCCTTCTCCTTCCTGCAGTGCTGACCATGCCACAGCCCTGCCCCTGCACTCAGACGTTTTGAGACATCTTACACTGAAGAGTGCAGGTTATGCTTTTTAATTACTTTGTTAGATATTTTAAAGGCCCATTCAGTTCAAATCAAAGCTGCCACTCAACTAACAAGAGCTCTGATGGCTGAAATGACTAGGATAAGAAGAGGTTTAGTGACCAGCCTGTTAGTACAGTGGTAGGGTTACTGCTCAAGCTGCTGGTGACCCGGGTTTGAGAACAAGCCCTGGTCATTGGAGGCTGGCCAGGGAGAGCAGCATCAAGAGTCCTAAAGTATGCTCTCCTCCTCTGGGAAGGTAGGGTACCATCCTCTGACCTAATACTGCCACCTGGGTGACCACAAGAGGTAGAGTGGTTGGAGGGCTGAGGATGGGTAGGACATTGCTGACATTAGCGCACAGGCATGCATTTCCTGCATGATCTTGCACAGGATATCAAAGGAGACTGGATGGAAATGTGGAAAATGGTCCTAGCACAAGCAATGAAGGACCCTGGCATATCCGGGCCCTGCACCAGCAATGAAGGATCCCCGTACATCTGGGCCCCACACCAGCGATGAAGGACCTTGGTACATCTGGGCCCTACACCACTGATGCAGGATCCCAGTATATCTAGGCCCGCACCAGCTAAGGACCCAGGTATATATGGGCCCTGCACCAGCAACAAAGGAACACGATTTGTCTGGACCCTGCACAAGTGATGAAGGATCCTGGTATATCTGGGCCCACACCAGCAATGAAACACCTTGGTATATATGGGCCCTGCACCAGCAATGAAGGCTCCCAGGTACAACAGGCCCTGCACCAATGGCGAAGCACTCCGGTATATCTGGGCCTTGTACCAGTGATGAAGAACCCCAGTATATCTGTGCTTCACACCAGCAACAAAGGACCCCAGTATATTTGGACCCCACACCACTGAAAGACCCTGGTATATCTGGGCCCTGCACCAGTAAGGAAAGACCCCATTATATCGGGGTGCTGCACTAGTGATGCAGGACCCTGGAATATCTGGGTCTCGCACTGGCGATGAAGAACCCTGGTATATCTGAGCCTTGCACCAGCAATGAAGGGCCCCGGTATATCTGTGCACCATACCAGCAATGAAGGACCACTAGTATATCTGGGCCCTTTTAGTAATGAAGGACCACTATATATCTGGGTCCCACACTAGCGACAAAAGACCACGGTATATCTGGGCCCATGCCAGCGCCTGGGATGTTGCCTGACGGAGATCAAGACTTGTGTATAAATCCCACCTACCCTATCCTTGCCTGTTGTGGGGGAATAGCTAATGCTCTGTGGAGGGAGGCGGGTACTCAAGGCAAGAGTACAGGGAGATCGGGTACACCGTTGCTGCTCCTGAGGGAGACTGGTGCGAGAGACAGGAAGGGGCATAAAAAGGCAGTACAGAAAAAATGTGGTTTAGAAAGCAAGAACTAATTGTCAGTCTTAATAATTAGTTCTGACCTGTGATGATATACTGTGATAGCATCATGGCTTAAAGACTACTTTTGTTAATCAGCTTTCGGGATTTTATCCCATCTATTATATAACACTGTTTTTAATTGTGGATTGCCTGCTAGTTGCCAGTAGATAGCACTGATTCACATTTGTTGTGTACATCAGTTATCAAAACTTAATAAGAGAATGATTTTAACAAAGTTATTAAAAAGAAACTACCTGGATGCTCTGTGCTCTCACCTAATTCTGATACTGTCACGCCCAACAGCGGTGTACTCACAGCCTTCCTCCTGATACACTTCTCTTTCACAAACTGGCGTAAGAGAAGCCAGAAGGTCAAAGTGTACAAGAGCTACAGGAGACAAAAAAAACGGACAATGCATTAAAATGATCCGATCAAATGGGTACCAGACTTCCTCAAACCTGACTGCTAAAAGAACCATTCTAAGCTGTGGCGATAACTTACTGTATGATAACTACACAACCTGGAAAAAGGTCCTGTCAACCACCTACCTGGAATCCATTGGATAACAGCAATATTGCACTCCAGGACATATGTTATAATTTGGAAGGAAACAACTGCTCGAAGAGGTTGAGGACACTCAGCAATGCCTCATGTCTCAACCCCAGGTGTGGCACTTTCACATAATAACACATAAAATGCTGTGCATTATTATGGTGTGCTAGCCCCAAGGGTATCTGTACTAGTTTCCTTATTGCACAGTATTCTACTTAACAAGGGAAACACTGGATACCATGCATTGCGGAGTGGGTAGGAAACCCTTTTAAATTCATAGGTTCATAGGTTTTCCAGACAAAAAAATAGGCAGAAGCCCATCTTGTCAGTCCATCACTACCTCAACGAATTATATCCCTCAATTTCCCTTTAATTGGTATATTGATCCAAATTTCTTTTAAAATCTCCAATTGTTCGCTACCCACCAGTTCCTGGGGGAGCGCATACCGTGCTGTCACCGCCCACAGCGTGTACCAAGATCTCCTCTTCTTTGCCACCGCCCACAGCGTGTACCAAGATCTCCTCCTCTCTGCTTTGAAATTATCACCCCATAGCCACTGTTCACTTCACCTTATGCTTAACCTCTGGGTGCTATGTGCTCAAGCACTCACAAAAATGACCTAAGCACCCTCAGAGTTTTGAGGGCATCCTGCAAAAAAGGATTACTATAGAACCTGATCATAGGAAAAAATACTACCTATTGGCAGTGAGCACCCTCCAAAAGTTTGTAAATGTTAGCACTCCATGAGGTTTAGATGTTCCGCTAGGCCCAAGTCTTTGGTTTCCCTATACACTAAAATATGGTCTCTCCTCATTTTTCTTCTCTCCAACCCATGTAAATCCAGTTCTTCAATTCTTTCCTCACATCTTGTCACTCTTACCCTTAATCATTTTGAGATCTCTCTTCTAGACTCCCTCCAATCTTGCTACGTCTCCTCTATTCTGAAGTGACATAGTTTTGCAAACAAATTCCTATGAGGCCTGTTTTACTGCTTTATACAAAGACATAATCACCTCACTGTCTCTTGAAACAAACTTATTTCCGAGGCATTCCATAATACGGTTGCACATTCTGACTACTTACTCACACTTTGGCCCATGTCTTAGTTTATTTGACACAATAACCCCTAAATCCTTTTTGATACCCGAACCCTACTAAGGTTGTCATTTTCACTTAGATTTTTTTACTCAAAAGTGTAATACTGTGCAATACATACCATGCTTCATCCATGTTTGCACGGCACTGTTATTTATTCACTCACTCACTCGTTTATGCATTCATTCACTCATCTTATTCAGAGAGAACTGGGAAGCCCTGGAGCCAGATTCCTTTCCAAAGGCATTCAAAGCAAGTGCAGGTAAAATGTTACCTGTACACAACTGATACAGTCAGAATGTTTCAGCAATAGTTAAAGACACGCAGTAGCTACAGTAACAATCCAAGGCATATGTGACAGGGTTGAATAGGGCCCTGTCCCATTTGTTATGCAGAAAGAGTTAAATGCAAGGATCTGTTCTATCCTCTCCTTTTCTGTCTGGTTGCACAACCAAATGTTCTCGCGAGACCTAGGAACTGATCACTCTGATGGTCTCATACTTCTCCGCCTCTCATTATCTCTCTGCCTTCACTTGCTGTTTCTGTCTCTTCTTCCACCTTGCATATCTGCAGTTATAAAATATATGTGAATCTTTTTGTGAAACTGGGATCCCTTGGTTTGAAACGGTATATAATTATACTATTGAAATTATTGCAAAAAGGTATCTGGAATGTAGGGGGTTAACCTGAGATGCAGTTTGAGCTCCATTTCAGGCTTGTTTGCAAACTCTTTTGAAGAGCTGTCAGCAGGAGGCTAGCTTGGGACCCTGTTATATTTGTAAGCCTGCTCTACAAAGAAACTCACAAGAACCCTGATACATTTTGTGAGAAACAGGATGTCTCCTTAATGAGGTCAGGATAAAGAAGCAAATTATCAGGCAAAACCTTGTTATAAAAAGAGCAGCAGTCTTTACTGGGGAGAGACTGAAACTTGAAATTAGAGATACCCTCAGAAGAAGGACTTTGTTTTCTCTGTTTGTACTGCCTTTGTAAATACTTATACTGAACACTTTTTATTTTACTGCTATTGATAATAAAAAAACTGCTACCTGCAAATTTTACAACTATTCCTGGTCTTCCTATGTTTCCTGACCTATGCTTCGATGACAGCACAGAGGCATCGAAATCACTGGTAACATACCATGTTCTCTTGACAACAGTTACAAGGAGTACTTGCTTGTGGAAGGTTTCAAGCATGCATGAGACAGACAAAGGGGCATATTATGGAAACAGGGAAGGAGGTGTGTCCCTGCAGACCAGTTAGGGTCTGCGGATGTACAGTAGGCAGGGAACCCTTGGGCAGACTGGGTGGGACTAGCGGCCCTTTTCTGCCGACAAGTTTCTATGTTTCTGTGAACCAGTGGAATAGTAGTGAGGTTAAGTGGAAAAGACCTCTGCTGGGGGGCCAGTTGACCAGAAGGGAGTTCCAGGCAGTGGGTATGTCAAATGAAAATGACTGCTGGCTGAAATTGCTTTTCAGTGCTATGGTTGCAAGCCCATGGACAGCAGCAGAACTGAGGGGCCCTTGCTATAGATAGATTGCACAGGTAAGGAGGGACAGCACCATTTTTGCATCTGTGTGCAAGCAGCAGTAGGCGTAGGTGTCTCCAATAAGCCACAGTGGCCCATGTCAGCTATCTGTACATACCATAGTGATGAGAGCCCCTTGGAGAAGCCAGCATAAATCGAGCCAGGGTGTTATACGAGATGTCATGTTTGTGCAGTGGGGCAAATGTGGCCTGCCCATAAAGGGTGTCTCCATAGTCAAAGATGGGAATAATCAGGGAATTAATTATTTTTAGTCTGCTGATCACAGAGGCAGTCTTTGTTTTTAGACAGAAAGCCAATTCTGGGTCTGACTTTGCAAATTATTTTTTTCCTGTGGGTCCTCCACTTTAAGCAGGGGTCCAGCAAGGTACCTATGTATTTGTAGGATGGTGCTGACAGCTAGTTACCATCCAGCCTGATCATCATTAGATGACCAGGCTCTTCTCTAAGGGTGGCTGAGGAACCAAAGTCTACAAGTTAGTGGTTTTAGACTTAATGACTGGCCTCTTTTCCTGTAGGAAGTGCTGATTCCTGATAATGTCATTTCACAGGCTGGTTTGGACACTGCTCATGTCTTTAATGTCGAAGTACATGTGACCCTCACGTCACTATGCCCGGGTTCACAACCCTGCCTTTTGATTATATAGGGCCCACCTGGTGGAGGGGGTTTGGTTCATTCTTTCTCCTGCAGTGGGGGGGGGGTTCATCTCAGAACAAATAAGGAATAGCACTATACCTCCACCCAAAGAGAATAAGTGGGCCAGACGCTGCGTGCAGTAACAACCCCTGGGATGCAGTACCTACCCACCTCCCTACAGTGGACTGGACCACCCTCTGGGGACCAATAAGAAAGTTGTTACCCTCACCAAAAAACACTTCAATCAGGTTAATCAGACTGGGTGCACATGCAGAAGTAAAATCCAACCAATTAGCAGTGGTTTTATTTAAGAACACTGGCCTGGAAGCCAGAGAAAAGAGGGGGGTTAAGCAGTTGCAATTCACCTTGACCACTCCCCACTGCAGTAATACCCCTGGAAGCCACTGTACTGTAAGTCACTACCACCCTCTCACATCCCATATGGTCTATGAAGTACCTGGCAATCAAGGGGCACAAAAAGATGAAGTACCCTACACAGGGTGCCATGAACTCTTCAGCTAATATCAGCACTAATGATTTCAAGTATGACACAAGAACCAGTGACTCTGGATACTCAGGAATTACGCTAAACTCCTCATGCAGGCCTAGTAGTTACACTGCCCAGGTTCTTTCGGTGGTGCACTTGATAAAATCTAGCAATCTTGCAACCCCCAAAAAAAAACATACCATAGTCTGCTAGCACAATTTAAAGAATTTTTAAATTCCAGATGTTTAGAAAACCCAACTCTACAATCCCAATGAGGTAACTGTAATCCAAAAGGGAAAAGTACAAAACACCCTAGCCAACAGTGTCTGCACTTACATGACCCATGGATGCAACAGCTCAGACAAGGCCGGAACCAGCCCCGAGGCAAGTCAAGCGGCATTCAGCAGTAAGCCCCAGTGGTGTACATATGCTGCATTTCAGATTCTCTATGACACTTGGCAGCAGCACAGGCCTTCGGGGCTTAACACTCATAGCACACAGAAGCATTATACAGTGGCATCACAGTTCCTAAGGAGCACAGATCCCAGGAATAACCCCACAGTCCAGCTCCCATGTGGATCGAGAGTACTCACGGCAAAAGCCCATGACTCCCTCTTCCCTGATTCAGCTTACTTGGTAAGAGCTAGCAGGCCCCCTACCTGGCCCCGTAGCAGCTTGATGGAGGTGCAGGTTTCTGACTCCAATTCCTCAGCTCAGCAGCTTTCTCAGGATTCAGACCTCTTACATCCTCTTTACAGCAGCTTAGTTCTACAGGTACCAGTCTGGCACAGTCACACAGATATGAACCCAGGACAAGGCTCACAGTATTTGGAAGGATGAAGCCAGGCTAGGACTCCCAAGATCTGGGCCTGGTTAAGCCTTCAGCTCTCACAGGCAGCAGCAGGTCTTCTCACCTCTGAGTCTTTCCAACTGCCGTAAGTTCCTTGAGAGCCCAGAAACCTCCCCTTCAACTCAGTGATCTACTGGTCAGGCTGTATATGTCAAGGATGGCACTGACGCTGTAGAAGATGGATGCATCAGAGTAGTGATGGGGAGACAGAGTCACTACAGGTGCAACTCTATGCCTGGGGGTGATCTATAGACCACCAGAGCAAGGGGAAGAGAATAACAGAGAGCTCAGGGAAGAACTAGAAAGAGGGGTGGCAAAAGGGGGAAGTAGTGGTACTGGGTAATTTGAACCTGCTGGACACTGACTGGGATATTCCAGCAACCAGCACAAGAAGTCAGTCCTTGCTGGATACATTCCAGGACTGTCTGCTTGTACTGCTAGTAAGGGAATCCACCAGGAAGGAGGCCATTCTCAATGTGGTGCTCACCAACTCAGAGGTGGTAAGAGCTGTGAGAGTAGGGGCACCATTAGGAACAGCAACCACAACTCCATTTGGTTTAAACTGGTTCTTGGAACCTGAAAAACCCCAATCAACACCTCAGGTCCTTGATTTTAGAAGGGTGGACTTCAACAGGTTGAGGGAGTTAGTCCATGACAAGTTAGTCAAGGTAGACAGCATGGGAGATGTGGAAGAGAGTTGGGGGAGCAATAAAGGGGGCCATTCTCAAGGCATCTAACTTATGCATGAGAACAAAAGAAGGGATGCTGAACTTGGACCGCACGGACTGCGCTAGACCCTACAGTCCTCTTTTTCTTTCAGCCAATTCAGAACTTGCCGACTTTTTACTTGGGTTCTTCCTCTGATTCTGTGAACCTCCTCAGCCTGTTTAATATCTGATTTACTTGTGTAACCCCCTGTATTTTTTTCCCCCCATTAGCAAGTTATACTCTATTGCCACTAGAGAGACATAATCTTTATAGAAACATAGAATTTGATGGCAGATAAGGACTGCTTGGCCACCCAGTCTGCCCATTTTGCTACCTAATGGATAAGCTGCAGATCCTAGTTAACCAGCAGCCTATTTCTTCCTACCCCCAACCCCTAGAATTGCCTTATGACTGTCCCATGCATGCTTGAATTCCACCACTGTTTTTGACTCCACAACCTTCTCCGGAAGGCCATTCCATGCATCCACAACCTCTCTGTGAAAAATACTTCCTAAATTACCTCTGAGCCGCCTCTCTTCTTCAAATTGTGCCCCTTGTTCTTGCACACCTCTTTTGAAAGATGCTACCCTCTTGGACTTTGTTGATCCCTTGAGGTACTTGAAAGTTCCTATCATGTCCCTCCTCTCCCTCCTTTCCTCGAGGCTATACATATTAAGCTCCTTAAGTCTCTTCATATGTCTTCCAGTGCAGACCCTGCACCATTTTAGTTGCCCTCTTCTGGAAAGCTTCCATCCTGTCTATGTCTTTGCGGAGATTGGGTCTCCAGAACTGCACGCAGTACTCCAGATGGGGTCTGACCAGCTGTCTGTACAGAGGGATAATAACATCCTGTTTTCTACTGGTGATGCCTCTCCCTATGCATCCCAGTATCCCCCAGCCCTCCTTGCTGCCCTCTCGCACTGCTTGCCCACCTTTAGGTCATCTGATATGACTATCCCCAGGTCCCTTTCCATTTTGTTGTTGTTAGTATCTCACCCCCCATTGTGTACTCTTCCCCTGGGTTTTTGTTTCCCAGGTGCATTACCTTGCACTTCTTAGCACTGAATCTAAGCTGCCATACATTTGACCATTCCTCTAACCTTGTCAAGTCCCTTCTCATCCTTTCCACCCCACTCTTGTGATCAACTCTGTTGCAGATCTTTGTGTCATCTGCAAAGAGAAATATTTTCCTTCCAGTCCCTCTGCAATGTCGCTATAAAGACATTGAAGAGGACCGGTCCTACACTGAACCCTGCGGCACCCACTAGTAACCCCCTTTCTTCAGAGTGGACTCCATTTACTATTACTCCTGTGTCCTATTCTCCAGCCAATTCTTTACCCAGGCTGTCATCTTGGGACCCACTCCCAGGCTGGCTAACTTGTATATTAATCTTTTTGTGGGACTGTGTCAAATGCCTTGCTAAAGTCTAAGTAGGCCATGTCCACAGCCCTCCTCGATCTACTACTTTGGTCACCCAGTCAAAGAAATCTATCAGATTCATCTGGCATGACCTTCCCGCTATGAATCCATGCTGCCTTGGGTCCTGTGCCCTCTGGCCTCTATATACTCAACAATTTTCCTTCAGAAGTGATTCCATCATTTTCCTATCACTGAGGTTAAACTAACAGGTCTGTAGTTTCCTGCTTCTGCCTTGCTCCCACTTTTGTGAAGGGACTCACATCTGCCCTCCTCCAGTCCTCGGGTACCACCCATCCTCCCATGATTTGTTAAAGAGGGTAGTCAGTGGTGTCACCAGTTCTACCCTTAGTTCTTTTAGAATTCTGGGATGAATCCCATCAGGCCCCATTGCTTTGTCCACCTTCAGTTTTAAGAGTTCTTTAAGAACCCTTTCTTCTGTAAATGGGCTGGTATCAACTTCTGTATCCAGAGTGTTTCTATTGTTTGTTTTAGGTACCTCCCTCTTCCTTTGTAAATACTGAGCAAAAATATTTGTTTAGTATCTCTGCCTTTTCACCGTCACCCTCTGCCCACCCCTCCCTTTATTAAGCCTCACTATCCCTCCCTTGGTCTCCTTCGCCCTGATGTACCTTAAAACGTTTTATCCCCTTCTTAACTGAGTTGGCTATCTTTTCCTCGGTTTGGGCCTTTGCTATTCTGACTGCCTTCCCAGCTTCCTTTTGCTTTAACTGATACAGTTCTCTGTCCTGCTCCTTCTGTGATTCCTTGTACTTCCTGAATGCTTTCTTTTTCTCTTGAACCTTCACTGACACTTCCTTTGAGAACCATAGTGGTTTCTTACATCGTTTTGTTTTGTTTATTTGCTTCACACAAAAGCGTGTTACCTCTGTGATGGCAGTTTTTATTATTCCCCATTGTTCTTCCACCCCTCCTTCCTGCCCATTTGCTAGTGCATTCCAAACCACTTTGGAAAAGTCAGCCCTCCTAAAGTCCAGTACTTTTGCCTTTGTATGGCTTGACTCTATTGCTGTGTTTATTGTGAACCATACTGTTCGATGGTCGCTAGTTCCCAGATGGCTACCCACTTCTACGTCTGTGATCCTCTCTCCATCTCCATTTGAGAGAACCAGGTCTAAGATGGCTCCCTCTTGAGTGGGCTCCAATACTAGTTGTCTAAGGCATGCCCCTCAGGGCATCTAGAATAACCCCACTCTTCGGGTGGGTGCTGCAACTGCACCCAGTTAACATCTGGCATATTCAGATCACCCATCAGCAATCTCTCCCCTTTTTCTGCCATTGTAAGTATACTTTCTATCATTTCCTTGTCCATTTCCTTCCCCTGAGAGGGGGGTCTGTATACAACCCCTGTTGTATACAGATCTAAGTGATCTCTGGCTGTTGTTCATATAGATTTGCTTCTAAATTACAGCTCCCACCTCCATCTGACCAGTACCCCCCCGCGCCCCCGCTTACAAATTCTTTGACTTCCTAGGTCAATTATTCACTAATTTCTCTGCCTTATGAACAATGCATCCTCTACAGTCCTCTCTCCCCCTTGTTCTGCACATTTCCCTCTCTTTACCACCCCCACTTGCTCGCTATTCACCTTTTCCTCATAACTCTCCCAACCCCATCAGTTACTATCTCCAATCCCCTACCCACATCCATGCTATCACTCCCTCCCTGCCATTTGAAATATGGTCTCACTCTACCACTATTCCTCACGCAGCTTTGATAATGGTGTCCACTTTCTCTGCAGTTTTCCACCTTCTTGTTATTCACTCATACACTCCCTTCTACTCAAAACTCCCAATCTCCCCGCCAGCCCCTTCAAAATCATCTAAGCAGGGTACCACAGAGATCTGTCCTGGGCCTGGGCTTGGTCCTCTTCTATATGCTCATCAGCAACACTGCAGAGGGAATCCAGGGCAGGTTGTGCCTCTTTGCAGGTGACACTAAGTTCTGTGGGCAGGTGCATAGCGACAAGGGAATCGGAGAAATGCAGACTGAACTGCAAAGGCTAGAGAGCTGGAGAGAGGTTTGGCAGTTGAAATCCAATGCCAAAAAGAACATGGTGATGCACCTAGGAAACAAGAACTCCAGGACAGAGTACTGGATGGGTGGGGTACAACTTATCACTACGACTGAGGAACTGGAATAAGGAGTTATCATCAATGACATCCTCAAACAATCAAGCCAGTGCAACAAGGTCTGTAGTAAGAGTGGGGGAGTTTCCCCCGTGTCATGGCCAACATTCCCCCTTCAACAAAACAGGTCAGTATAACCCACCCCAGGACACACCTGGAAACAAGCTATCAGAGCTTGGTGTGTCTTTCCATCAAAAGTTGCAAATAAAATAAATATGCATATTGCCCCAAAGTGGGTATAAGCTGGGTTCTGGGTGGAGCTCTCCCTGCCTGGTGTAAGTGTGGGTGTAGGGAGGAGGAATGTGTTTGGCGAGGGTACTCCTACAGTCCCTACCGAAGCTGCTTGAAGATAATTAACTGCTGTTGTAAGAAATATCAAAAGAACCAGCCTAGCAGAGCAGTGGGTGGAGGCACTGAGTGCCACACAACCAACTACACCGATGACCCGGCCTCAGGAATGGATGTGGGTCACTCAGGGGATGGCCAGGAAGGGAGGCTTGAGCGTCCCAAGGACAGCTCTACTTCCTCAGGGAAGGGGGATACATGTGTCGCACTCAGCGGCTGCCACATAGAGGAATTTGGATAGTAGCACAGAGGGACGCAAGAGAAAGAGATCCCACCTTCAGAATGCGGGGGGACATCTCTGCAGAGATGGAGCATACAGAATGCATCACTCCATGCGCTGCAGGACCGCAGAAGGAAAACAGTGGAAGAACCCCAAATCGGTGACTGGGCACCTCCTAACATTCTGTGACAGAGGACAAACCGGAACACAAAAGTAAGATGAAGGAATGCTGGGTGATAGAGCTTGGGGGGGGAGACGGTCTGGATGGGGACAACTCAAGCGAAACAGGAGATAAACTACTATATAAAATAAAACAGAAAAAGCAAGTACAGGCCAGCTGCCTCTTTTTTTTTTTTTTTTTTTTTATAATCACAGCACTATTTGTCGCCACCCAGCTGCCCCATTCAGCCCGACAACTCCCCCCCCCCCAAGCCCCGACAACCCTGGAATTACCGGGGCTTACCTTATGCCTGGCCCGGAAGTGGTGCCTGCAGAGGGTCAGGCATCATCCTACCTCTGGGTTGTTTTTCCTCCTCCATTTTCACCCAATTATCCTGGGGCCCAGAAGTAGAGACACATGCACGTGGAGGCGCGCATGTGTACTACAGCCTCGGTGACAGCCCCTTCCGCCCACCCATCGGCCTAGCGCCTGTGCACTCTCTAGCCTGTACTGCACCCTGGCCTCCACCATGAGGCAGACAAGAGCTGAGGGATGCCACCTTCCCTCCCAGGAGAGGACAGTTGCCTTCCAGTTGCTCCATCCAGTCCGAGTCCCCCAACCCCCACCAACCTCCAATGGCTCGTGCTCATTCCCGAGCACGGGTCATCAGTGCGGTGCAAGGTAAGGCATCCAGCACCTCAGCCCTCAGCATGCCCCAGCCGGCACAGGCCAGCTGCTTAACTCTAACAGCTTAAATCTGTGCGTCTTGAATGCAAGTCCGTGTGTGTATGTTATTTGGCGCCCCTATGGTCCTGCTGTACCCTGTGCTCAGATCACACCCACAGATCTGATTCAAAGTTGCAAATATAAATATCCATTCTAAGCACCTTCCTTGAGACCCAATGTCAAACTCAAACTCCTCCAGACCTGGGAGAGGGTTACACAATAACTTGATATCTTAAGGGAATGAAAAACACGTTGCACATTACCATGGCTCCTAGGTGGAGACAGGGGTACTGTGTCTGGACAAGACCCAGCTGTTGCAAGTTCATGAATCCGACTTTCGTGGGTAGCTCTGCTTCCAGGTCCATACCCCAGGTATACTGCAAACTGCAGAGAGAGATCCCATACAGCAGGATGAATGGGGAACACAGCATGGCGAACTCCCTTCGATTCCGCAGCATCCAGATCAGGCAGGACCACAGCAGCAGGACAAAGGTGAGCCAGCTGTGATAGGTGATACTCCACACCTAGAGGGACAAGAAAGCAAAAAGTTATTACACAGGCCCGTATTCTGCAGAGACAGCTGCAATTACATTTTTATATGCCCGTATATGTTATCGCTTATACGCAATTAGTGCAACCTCTGCTTCAGTGTTTACCATTAGAAACATGTGGTAGGCCATCCTAATACATCCACAAAAGGAAACCTCAGTGGAAGAGAGTTTTAAAAAGTGTGGTAGCCATTTCTAATGATGTGTCATTAATTCTAAAATTAGCTAGAAAAGCTGTATTAAAAATATCTAATAAAAAAGATTCTGAAAGTGATTCTAAGGATGTAAGAGATATCTTTTTGCTAAAAAAAAAATACATAATTAAATGTTTTGCTTGCTAGCAAATACTGCTGCTTTAAAAGAGAAGACTTGTGTTTGCAGTGCTGTGTACAGTAATCTCAATAATCCAGACTGCTTGGGAGACATGAAATTAGTTCAGATAATAGGGAGTCTGTAAGACTGGGATTAAAACGTTGAGAGTGTATTCACTTTGGAGACATGCTAGCAGTCCATTAGATAGGGATGTCCATATTATGGGGGTTCATTAGATCGTGATTTGCTCACCTCACTTTCCCATGTCATATCCATTCCCTCCATGCTATTTCTAGTCAGCAATTGTGATTTAAGGAGCATTTGAAATGTAAAAAAAAATGCACTTTTTAAACTAAGTGATCTAGGTCTCCATTTTTCAAGCTGCTGAAAGGAGGATGTGTGTTATCTGTGTAATGGAAGCATTCAGTCTACTCCTCCCCCACAACATGTTACAACTGTGTTAGAGTGAGAGATGAGCAACACAAAGAAAAGTAGTTACGTAAGAACTTACTGTGACAGTAGATCTTCTAGAAAAGCTCTTGCAGCAGGCAATAACCTTAAGGACTGAGTCAACAGGCGCTAGGACCCCACGGAAAACCTTCTAGAGATAGTAGTCTCCAGTGGGGACCACCCCCGACATCAGCCAATGGTATAAAGGGTGTGGTCCCTAGCGCCACCTCAATTCTCCCACTGGAGACCTGAAGTCTAAATTGGAAGGAGAAACCGGGTAGGATCTTGCCTAATAAATGAAAGGCAGAATAACAGTACCGGTGGGGAAGGAGGTAGGGAAAGCAATGCCTGCTGCAAGAGCTCTTCTCGAAGATCTACTGTTACGGTATGTTCTTATGTAACTGTACTATCTTACTTCGAGTTGGAGCTCTTGCAGCAGGTAATAACCTTAAGGACTGAGTCCCAAGCAATCAAGGGAGAGGGAACAGACAAGGGAGGAGGTGGCAAGAAATTAGCCAGAAAGAGTTAGGAGAGAAGGCCCTGGAGAACAGCCAGGTTAAACCCAGTCCTACATCTGGAAGCCACGTCCAAGCTTTAGTGCTACATGAATGTGTGAACAGAGCTCCAGGTGGCAGCTGCACAGATGCCTGTAGCTGAAATGTTCCTCAAGGAAGCAAAGGCAGTAGCAACTCCCCTGGTGGAATGGCCTTTAACCGAGCCCGGTTAAGGCTTTTTGTACTTCTTGTAACAAAAAACGATGCAGTTAACTAGCCATTTTGACAGAGTCTGCTTAGTAACTGGTGCACATTGTGACCTAGGAGTGAAGGACACAAACAACTAATCAGTCTTCCTTAAGGGACCAATGTGGTTCAAATAAAAATGAAGCATTCGGTGGATGTCCTAATAAACAGGTAGATGAATGTTCCGAGTCAAGGTAAACTCAGACACCACCTTGGGCAAAAAGGACACCCTGTCCTTATGGAAAACCAAATAGGGCTCTTTACCTCTGGGTACCACAGGGTTCAGTACTGGGTCCGGTCCTTTGAAATGTCTTTATAAGTGACATTTCAGAGGGACTGGAAGGAAAAGTATGCCTCTTTGCAGACGACACAAACATCCACAACAGGGCTGATACACGGGGGTGGAAAGGATGAGAAGGGACTTGGCAAGGTTGGAGGAATGGTCAAAAGTATGGCAGCTTAGATTCAATGCAAAGAAGTGCAAAGTAATGCACCTGGGAAACAAAAACCCAGGGGAAGAGTACACAACTGGGGGGGGGAGAGGTACTAACAACAACAAAAATGGAAAGGGACCCGGAGGTAGTCATATCAGATGACCTAAAGGTAAGCAAGCAATGTGAGAAGGCAGTGAGAAGGGCTGGGGGGGATACTGGGATGTATGGGAAGAGGCATCACCAGTAGAAAACAGGAAGTTGTTATCCCTCTGTACAGACAGTTGGTGAGACTCCCATCTGGAGTACTGCACGCAATTCTGGAGACCCCATCTCTGCAAGGACATAGACAGGATGGAGGCAGTCCACAGGATGGCAACTAAAATGGTGCAGGGTCTGCACCAGAAGCCATACGAAGAGAGACTAAAAGAACTTAATATGTATACCCTTGAGAAGAGGATTTGGTTGGGGGGGGGAAACATGATAGAAATTTTCAAGCACCTCAAGGGAATCAACAAAGTCCAGGAGGGTAACAACTTTCAGAAAAAGAGATATGCAAGAACCAGGGGGCACAATTTGAAGATAGCGGGGGCCTCAAGGGCAATGTGGAGGCATTATTTCACAGAGAGGATGGTGGACATATGGAATAGCCTTCCTGAGGAGGCCGGGGTCAAAAACAGTGGGGGTATTCAGGAATGCATGGGACAGACATAAGGCAATTCTGGTGTGGTTAGGAAGAAGCAAGCTGTTGGTTAACTAGGATCTGCAGCTTATCCAATAGATAGGGAAATGGGCAGACTAGGTGGGCCAAGTGGTCCTCATCTGCCGTCAAAATCTATGGTTCTATGTACACATCAGAGCATGAATCTCAGAAATCCTCCAAGCAGAAATAACTGCAGCTAAAATAACACTTTCCAAGAGAAAAAGAGTGGCTCGCAGTCTGCAGCTGGTTCAAAAGGGGAAGCATAAGCTTCTCTAACATAAAGAGAAGATCCGATGGAGCGACAGGATTCTTGATGAGAGGTCTCATATGCAAAATGCCCCTTAGAAAATACGGGAAACATCCAGTTGAGTAAGGGGTTTACCCTCTAGAGGTGCATGGTATGCAGAAATGGCTAAAAGGTGCACCTTGATAGAGGTGTAGCTCAGGCCAGAGTCAAATAGTCAGAGGAGGTACTCTAGGATGGAGTTCGCTGGGCAGGAGAAGGGATCGAGGTGGCAGGCAGTCGCCCAGAGACAAAACCTCTTCCACTTCATGGCATAGGTAGACCTCGTGGATGGCTTTCTTCCCACCATGAGGACATCTGCCACTCTGGAGGAAACCCCATGCCTGGTGACTGCTAGGTATGCAGGTGTAGGGACTTCAGGTCCAGATGAACCAGGTGCCCTGGTCCTGGAAGAGCAAGTGTGAGCTCAGGGGCAGAGGAAGTGGAGGTTCTCAGGCTAGTTGTTGGAGCAGAGGGAACCAGATTTGTTGGGGCCAGAAGAAAGCAATGAGAATCATCTCGGCTCCCTCCGCCTGAAGCTTGAGAAGCACCCTCTGAAGAATGGGGAAGAGAGGGAAGGCTAAGAGAAACCTCCCGGTCCAACAGAGGGACAACACATCTTGCTAGAAAACTCCTGGCCCTGGATCTAGCGAGCAGAAATTGGGCAGTTTGGTGATCAATGAGGATGCAAAGAGGTCCAACTCTGGTCGACTCTATCTGTCGAACAACTGCTCTGCCACTGACTGGAGAAGCTCCCACTTGTGGGCCTTGGACCAAGACCTGCTTAGGATGTCGGCCAAGACATTTTGGATGCCTGAAACACGGACAGCAGTGAGTTCTAGGTGGTGTTCCAAAGCCCAATACCAGACCCTCATTGTCTCCCTGCAAAAGGGGGTAGGAATGCATCCCCCCCATGCTTGTTGATGTAGAACACCCCAGACATGTTGTCCGACTGGATGAGGAGAGGGTCTGGTGGGAGATCGGTCTGAAATGCTTGTACAGCATTCAGCATCACTCTCATCTCCAGGACATTGATATGCAAGGATTGCTCATCTGGGGACTAGGAACCCCTGGTTTGCCTGTCCCCCAGATAACCACCCCAGCCAAATCCCAAGGCGTCGGTCATCAAGACTCTACTCGAAGGCTCCTGATGGAAGAGGACCCCTTTGGACAGCTTGTCTGGGTCCATCCACCGGTATAGGGTACGACGAACTGGATCTGAGACCAGAACCCTCTGTTCCAGGTCATCTATATATTGGTCCCATTGCACACTGAGTATCCATTGCAGGACTCTCATGTGGAGATGAGCCATAAGGACTGTAGGTATGGCTGCCGCCATGTGGCCGAGGAGTCGTAGGAAGACTCGTGCCTTGATGTGAGGGTCCGAAGACACCATTCGGGCCTGTCCTCAGGGAGGAAGGCCTTGCCCTTTACTGTGTCGAGGACTGCCCCGATGAACTGGAGTCTCTGGCTGGGCCATGGGGATGACTTTGGAAGATTCAGGGTGATCCTCAACTCTCAGAAGAGGGTAAAGGTGTCTCTGAGAGTACGGAGTAGCTGATCTCTTGTGGGAGCAGACAGAAGCCAGTCATCTAGGTAGGGAAAGACGAAATGGCCCTGCCTTCTGAGGGCTGCAGCCGCCACCACTAGGCATTTGGTGAAGACTCTGGGAGCAGAGGATAGGCCGAACAGTAAGGCTTGAAACTGATAGTGTCGCCCCAGAAGAGGAATTGCAGGTACCTTCTGTGGGGCGAAAACACTAAGATGTACAGGTAGGCATCCTGCATATCTAGAGAGCACAGCCAGTCTCCCTGGTGCAGGAGGGGGGATCAGTCCTGGAAGAGTGACCATCTTGAACCTTTTATACTTGATACAATTGTTGAGGGAGCAGACATCCAGGATGGGATGAAGATCCCCGGTCTTTTGGGGGACAAAGAAGAAGTGGGAATAAAACCTCTGCCCTCGTTGATCCAGGGGAAAAGGCTCTATTGCCCACTTTCAAAGAAGGGCCTGAATTTCTGCTTCAATGAGGGAAATGTGTGATGGAGGGGAAGGTAGTAGTGGGAGGATATGTGTGGGGGGGGGTTCTCTAGGGGCCTTCCAGGAACTCCAGAGTATATTCTCTATCTATTAACTGGAGGACCCACAGGTCAATCATGATTTTTCTCCATCCCTCGAGACAGAGGGAGAAGTGACCCCTTACCGTCTTACCTACAGACTCCGCTGGAGGAGGGGGGTTGGGTAAGGAGTCACTGTGAGGCTCCAGGGGTGGGCAGAGGGGCCTAGGAGGATTTAGGGACTCTAGAAGCGGAACCTTTCTCAAAACATAGCTGATTATATCTGTTCAATACTACAGCTAAATTCAAAATGACTAACAAGGTGATGACGATAGATGGGGACATAGGATATCAATGCTGGAGCAGCCTCATGTATACACTTTACAAAAAGGAGGAGACATGGGATACCTATACATGCACAAAATATATTAATAATAAAGAACTGAATGAACAGCTAATGCTATTTAAGAAAAAACTAGAGGCCCTTGAAAAAAATCAAGATGAATTTGCATCAAAATTAAAAGCATACCCATCATTAGCTAAAACAAATCAACTGAATGAAATAGCTGAGGGACGCAAGAAGAATAATACAAGGAAAGCAATATCAGAGATAAATGAGGCAGATGAAAGCAATACAGAGATAAATAGGAAAAGAAAGGTTTTATGTGGCAGGTCAGGAAGCAGGCCCATCTCTAAACAATGGGGGTCCTCAAGCACCAAGAGCCCCGAGTAATCAAGATGCACATAGCATGGGCAACGCAAGAACATGCAAGAATGGCATTTCCTTAACCAACAGATATGCTCCTCTGGCCAGTGAGATCACGGAAAACATTACTGATATTGAAGATGAGGGACCGATGGAAACCCACACACATTCAAAGGAAAGAGAGTCCCCAAGACAACGGATAGTGTTGGGAGATTCAATCGTTAAATATACAGATAGTTACTCTATATCTGCAAATACAATAAAGAAAATATAATGGTATATAGTTACTCGGGGCAGAGGCATGTGATCTAACAAAAATGGCCAATAAAATATTTCACAAGGCAGGAGAGAAACCACTTAATACTTAACCACTTAAACCACTGCTAACCACAAACCACTGCAGTTATACATGTGGGAGTAAACGATACAGGCAAGAAAAAGGAGAGGGAGATAAAGGTTTTCATGAACCTGGCAAACAAATTAGAGAGCAAGAGAAGTCAAATAATATTTTCAGAGGTCCTACTAGTATCACGGGCAAATCATAGAAGGCAGCAGGAGATATAGCAGTTCAACCAGTGGCTAAGGAAATTGGCACATGAAAGACATTTCAGGTTTATTAGACATGGGGACAATTTCTGGAATAAATCAGACTTGTACTGTAAGGATGGACTACACCTAAATCGAAAGGGAAGTAGAACATTGGGATTAAGCTTGGCAAGTGCAGTAACGTCTAATTTAAACTAGATAGCTTGGGGGCAAAGGGATCAGTGCTACATTCCAACCAGGTACAAAACATTAAAAAAAAAAAGTGAAGGTAGAAAAACAGCTAACATTATGTCCCTCAACGCATGTAGTCTAAATGTTGATAAACTGGCTGAACTATCAGCAATGTTATCCGATAATAAAATGGATTTTGTTTGTATAACAGAGACATGGTGGGATGAGGATAGTGATTAGAACAAGGAAATACACGGTTACCAACTTTATAGTACAACAGAACCTGTCGTAGAGGAGGAGGTGTTGCAATATATGCTAGGGAAAATATTGAGTGTCAATTGCTAGAAATAAATTATACAGATGCAGTTGAAGTTGAACTGTCTGGATACATGTATCAGGGTTCTCAGGAAAAAAATGCACCCTTGGAACACTCTATAGACCCCCAATAACAACAAACAATCCACTGACTTATTACTAGAGCAAATATCAAACATCACAGACAAAGGGGATGTAATCCTTGTAGAAGACTTAAATTTGCAGAATGTAGATTGGTCAGAATACCAGGCTAATTGTGCACAGGACTAGCACATTTTAAACATCATAGACTCCCTTGAACTGCATCAATTGGTAACAGAACCAACATGGGGAAATAACATACTTGATGTTATACTGACCAATATCCCAATGGAAATTTGCAGCATTAACATAAATTGTCCACTTTCAAATAGCGATTATAATATTGTCTCTTTTACACTGCATAAGAAAACAAAATATAGCAGGGGGCCAACTGTCTGTTTCAACTACCACGAAGCTAACTGGGAAGCTATTAAGAATATGTTTCAAGAAACTGATTTGCCACAAAAAATTCCAACGCTTAATTCAGAAAATGCCTGGTCCCTATTTGTAAAAACAATAAGTACATTAGAAGACAAATTTATCCCAAAGAGGAAAACATACAACAATAGGGGGAACAAGTTTAATAATAAAATACAAAGATTAGTTAATAAAAAAAAGTGATTGTTTGCATATATGAAAAAAATACAAACAACAGTAAACATGAGGAAATACAAAAAGTCCCTAAAACATCTAAAAATCACCATTAGAAAAGTGTTTAAGGAAACTGAATTTAGATTGGCCCACTCAAAGGACAATATGAAGGTTTTTTACTTATACACAAATAGGAAAAGAGGATCCACCAGGGTAATTGGCCCCTTAAAACTTAATGATATCCAATACACTAAACCAGAAGAGATGGCTTGCATATTTAATGACTACTTTTGCTCAGCATATACCAAAACAGATGACTTAACTAACAACTTAAGCAGAGACATATTAAGACAGGTACATGAATATATCAGTATCTGTAACCTGATATCATAAAAGAAAAAACTCCCCAAACTAGACTGTAACAAATCACATGGGCCGGATGGGTTGCATCCAAGAATTCTGAAAGAACTGGCCGAGGAATTGGCGTTACCAATAGCATTAATAGGTAACAAAACCATTATAGAAGAAACTATCTCTAGTGACTTGAGAAAGGAGATAGTGGTTCCTATACATAAAAAAGTAAGTAAGAATTCACCATCTAATTACAGACCCGTTACTCTAACATCAATAGTCAGCAAAACAATAGAAGGAATAATTAAGGATGTAATCGCTGCTGACCTAACAGAAAGGGGACGTGTTGATAATATTCAACACGGGTTCACCAAAAATAGGAGCTGTAACACAAACCTATTGGGCTTTTATAACATGGTTACACACAACCTAGACCACAATGAACCAGTGGACATGGTATTCTTTGACTTCCAAAAGGTGTTTGACACGCTACCACATGGGGACATAATTGATAAACTACTGAAGCTAGAAATTAATATTCGCATAGTAAGATGGATCTCAGCATGGCTCTCTGACAGAACACAGAGAGTCAGAGTAAACGGCTCACTATCTGGGGATAAGGGTGTTACTAGTGGGGTCCCTCAGGAAACGGTCCTCGGACCACTATTGTTTAATTTATTTGTCCAAGATCTGCAAATAGAAGGAGAAAACACAATGATCAAATTTGCAGATGACTTAAAACTGGGAGGCAGGGTCAGTACTGAAGAGGGACGAAATATCATGAAAAAAGACCTTAGTCAAACAGTTCAGTGGGCTGACAATAACAAAATTAACTTTAGTCTTGAGAAGTGCGTAGTTATGCATTGTGGTAAAAACAACCCCAAACAAACTTATTAGATTCTTGATAAGGAGTTAAATGTGGAAGAATTTAGAAACCTGGGAGTAACAATTTCCAGTAACATGAAAAATAGCACTCGATGCAAGCAAGTGGCCAGGAAAGCTAATCAGTAATAGCTGCATTAGGAGATCATTTGCCAGTAATTCTCAATCAGTGATGGTACCACTTTATAAAGCTTACGTCAGACCCCATTTTGATTATTGCTCCCAAGTATGGAGTCCAGGGCTTAAAAAGGATATTGAGGTGTTAGAAAAAGCACCACGCTGTTATACTAGGTAGATATTTAATCTAAAAAATAATCAATATAAATCCAGGCTGAGCAAACTAAAGCTATGTCCACTAGAGCAAAGAAGGCAAAGAGGGGACTTGCTGACATTATACAAAATATACAAGATGAAAAGTTAACTGCTGATTTAAAGATTACTTATAAAGAAAATGTTCGCAACTTAAGGACACATAACAGGCAAATACAGAGCTCTGAGTCTAGGACCAATATGCAGAATAATGCCTTCCTACTGTACCTAGAACAATTAGATTATGGAATCAACTTCCAGCTTATATAGTAAGAGAATAAACATTCGGCGGGTTCAAATCAAAACTCAGTGCTTCCTTTAATGAGAGTAACTTATACAGTTGCATCCACTGAGAAGTAGGGATAGCAAATATTGGGCATCTCGGCCTTGTTATCCTAAAACCATAGTATAAACTTTCAGGGGTCTGGGAGGTTGCTTTCTGCTTGAAACCGCCCCTCTGCTGGGGCTGGTTTCTGGGCTGCTGACCTGAGGGCTTATGAAAGGGCTGTTTCTTGAATGGCCTCTGGTTCATCTTACACATTTTCTGCATAGACCAGATAGCCTTGCCCGAATCCTGGAGATGGGTAATCAGTTTTTCAGCCTCAACTCCAAATAGGACCGACCCCTTAAAGGGGAGGTCCAGGATGCCAGCCTGTAGATCCTGGGTGAACCCAGAGACCCTCAGCCATGTGTGGCACTGGAGGCAGACACCAGTGGCAGCAGCTCTGGTGGCCATATCCACGGTGTCATAGGAGACACGCAAGACATGGGTTACCACATCTGACCTCGACTTCAGAACGTCCAAGAGTGCAGATCTTTGAGGTGAGTCTGGAAGGGCCTGAGCAACTTCTAGTCCCTTTTCCCACTAAGTATTCTGGTACTGGACCATGTGGGTAAGGAAACTACGTGATC
Source organism: Neoceratodus forsteri (assembly GCA_016271365.2). NCBI lineage: Eukaryota > Metazoa > Chordata > Ceratodontiformes > Ceratodontidae > Neoceratodus > Neoceratodus forsteri. Next base: position 936,992,079 of record CM028130.1, read on the forward strand.
TGATGGAGCCAGCAGAGGAAGAATAAACCTTTTTGCCCAGTTGATCAATGGTTCTAGACTCCTGATCGGGAGGCCGATTACTCAGATGTTTCAGCTTTTTAGATGTCATGGGCTGCAGTAATCACCACAGAGTCAGCTTTAGGGTGCTCAGAAAGAAACGGTTCATCCCTGGACACCCTATATAGCTGATCCAACTTTTTGAGTTGGCCTAGGTGGAGAATGGGTGCTTTCAGGTGAGCCTGGTCAGGTCCTGAAATGTATCCATGAAAGGAGGAACCACCAGAGGTTTGGATTTCTTCTGCCTCAGGTATTTTGCCAGTCTCTGCCTTTCCGGGTCTAAGTCCTCAGTCTCCCATCCATTCAAGGTCTGGATACGCCTCATAACATCCATAAAAGATGGGTCATCAGGAGGTGATCTAGGGGTGTCCTTAGAATCTGGTGAGGAAGGCTGATCCCCCCCCCCCGGGTTCTGAATGAGCAGATTCTGAGGAGGATGACTGATCGGAGTCCAGTGAACTGTCTGAGGAGGAGGAGGAGGAGCTAGACTGGCATCTGCTGTGAGACCAATGTCAGTGTCGGCCTGCTGAACAGGAAAAGGATTGACAGTGCCTTCATCCTCAGTGCTTAGACCTTCACCTATGCCCACGATCGGGATTTTGGGGAGGGCTTCTAGGTTTTAGAGTCAGCGACCTTGGCTCTGGCTGTGGGTCTGGCTCTGGTACTGGTACTGGATTTGGCTCAATGACCACCAGATCTGGAGGCTTTGGTGAAAGAAGATCCCCTTTGATTTCATTCCACCAAAAGCGGAACAAATCTTTGACTTCACTAAGGGGAAATCGGTGGCCCTGAAGGGCCGACAGTTGCCTGAGGTGCCCATGGGCCTGGTGTCACTTTGTCCGGCATCAGGTTACTTGGCATCAGAGTTACCAGCATCTGAGGGGTTGGCGTCACCAGGCATGAATTGGGATGACTGGGCACCTCGCTGAGCTCTAAGTTGGTCGGTGAGGAACCTCCTCTAGGTAAGGTTTCCATGCCTGCAGGCGACGTCAAACGGACCGACGATGGGATTAGCGTTGTTGGGTTCGACGTCAGGGTAGCTGACATATGGATAGGCATTGGCTGGCAGCTGTCTGGGGTAAACGCAGCCACCGGCTCAACCGGAGCCTGCGGAGTGGTCACAGGGGTACGAGGGAGAGGTGTCAGAGTCAGAGGAGGGGATGCCTGCCCCCTGACGACAGTGTGTTGCGTCTGAAGACTTGACAGAGGCTGTCGACGGGACCTTGTGGGCAGGAGCTGAAGTCCCACTGCCCAGCTTGGAGCTGGTCCCAGACCCTGAGGTAGAAGCGGATGCCAGAGATGTGGTTTTCACCTTCCGGGGGTGGGGGTCAGGGCCGAGACTGAAGTCCTGGACCCCGATTTATCTCCACCTGATGCCAGCACTAAGGTGGGAGGTTTCACCACTGGGTGCCCAGAGGGAGTAAAGGCAAACTGGGATGAGTGGTCCGACCCCCCCCATGAAAGGAGGAACTCAAGGAGCTCTTCTTGTGGTGAGGAGACCTAGAGCAGGAACAAAACCTGGCCTTCTCCCTGTCTTTGTCTTTTGACTTATGTTTCCCAGAGTCCTTCTTCTTCTTCTCCTTGTGGGGTTTGGAAGAAGATAAGGTAGAGACCGAGGAGGAAGAAGAAGTGTCTTTCCCCTTGGATGGATTCTGCACTGTGGCAAGCTGCTGCTCTAGAAGGAAAACCTTATGGGCCTTCTGGTGGTGGATGCAAGTCCGCTGGTTGAACTGCTTGCATTGTTCACAGGCCGTGGTGTCGTGGCTTGGGCCTAGACAGAGAAGGCAGGCCTCATGGCCGTCCTTTGACAGTGTCTGCTTGCTGCACACACACTTTGATCTTTGTCGTTCTACAGAAGAAATGGATGGTGACAGAGAAGATTACATGCAGGAAGGAAGAAAATAATTTTGGTTTAGAAATAAAGAAAAAATGCTGGAAGCGCAATGGCGGTCTAACTGTAGCAGATAGTCATCTGAGGAGACTGATGCAAACAGGTCAATGGCAGGAAAAGAACTAAGGTGGGGCTAGGGACCACCCCCTTTATACCACTGGCTGGCGTCAGGGCAGTCCCTGCTGGAGTCTGCTAGCTAGAAGGGTTTCTGTGAGGTCCTAGCGCCAGACGGCTTAGTCCTTAAGGTTATTGCCTGCTGCAAGAGCTCCAACTCGAAGTAAAATCTGATTTTTTTTTTTTTGTGAATTAAATAATTTTAGATGTATTATTTGCTATGCGCAAATAAAGACAACTAGTACTGCACACTGTGTGTGGCATGACAGGACTGTGGCTGCTGCTCGAGTGGTTGTATTACAAGTGCCTTATTTGCATGTAAATGGAGACTTGCTTAAAACTTTACAACACTGTGCCAGAGCCTTAGAATCTAGGTATGTGTTACAACAGAAAAATGACTGATCTCTTACTGACATACTGTACTTGCAATAACTGATGTAATGTATGAAAAATATATCAGAAGTATCCAATTCATAAATAAACAGGAGTCTTCTCTTTTAAATTGCTTTCCTCTTTGGGGCTCACCATGACCACTGTCAACATTTGGTTGTCTGACTCTTTGGCTGAGACAAGGGCTAAAACACATGGGCAAAACACGTACTGTATCTGTTGTCTTTAGTTTTCAGACTCTACTTTGATTTCTTGGAGAGGCTGCTCCGAAACCCACAGCACAGTGATCACAGTTACTTAAAACATAGGAAATCAAAAGGGAGCCAAGCACCCATATGGCCAGCTACAGACAGTGCAATCACTACTATAGTGCAAAGCAAAGAAACATAGAAATTGACAGCAGATAAGGACCGCTAGGCCCATCCAGTCTGCCCACTTTCCCTACCTGCTGCAAAAACTGCAGACCCTCCTGGACCTCCGGCTTTACCTTCTCCTTCCTATCGCTAGGGTTCCCCTATGCCTGTCCCATGCATTTTTGAATCCCCCAACTGTGTTTGCCCCCATCACCTCTACTGGGAGTCTATTCCATGCATCCACCACCCTTTCCATGAAGAAATACTTCCTCACATTACACCTTAGTCTACCTCCTTCCAGCCTCATGTCATGCCCCCTCATTCCTCAACATCTCCTTTTCTGAAAGATACTACCCTCCAGTACCCTATTATTCCCTTTAGATATTTGTAGGTTTCTATCATATCTCCCCATCTCTCCTCTCCTGTCCTCCAGGGTATACATGTTGAGGTCTCCCATTCTCTCCTCATATAACTTTCGGTGCAGGCCCTACCTCATCTTTCTTGCCCTTCTTTGAACTGCCTCCACCCTGTCTCTGTTTTTATGGAGATGCAGCCTCCAGAAATGGACAAAGTAGTCTAAATGAGGCCTCAACAATGATCTGTACAGTGGCATTACCACCTCTTTTCTTCTGCTGGTGATACCGCTCCATATGCACCCCAGCATCCCACTGGCACTCTCCACAGCCTTGATACATTGTTTGGCCGCATTTAGGTCATCAGATATGATTACCCCCAAATTCCTTTCCTGTTTGGTGGCTGTCAATATCTTCCCCCATCATGTACTCCTCCCCTAGGTTCTTGTGCCCCAAATGCATGATTTTGCACTTTTTTGCTCTGAATCTCAGCAGCTACACTCTATACCATTCTTCCAGTTTACGTAGGTCCCACCTCATTTTTTCCACCCCTCTCGGAGTGTCCACCCTGTTGCAGATCTTAGTGTCATCTGCAAAGAGGCACACCTTCCCTTCCAGCCCCTCCACAATGTCACTTATGAAGACACTGAACAGGACTGGCCCCAGAACTGATCTCTGATGCACCCCACTGGTCACCCTCCTTTCCTCAGATTGAGCTTCATTTACCACCACCCTCTGTCTTCTATCACCCAACCAGTTCCTAACCCAGTTTACTACCTTGTGACCCACTCACAGGCTGCCCAGCTTGTTCACAAGTGTTCTATGTGGAACAGTTTTGAAGGCCTTAATGAAATTCAGGTAGACAGTAGACCACATCCACCGCTTCCACCCGATCCACTTCTCTAGTCACTCAGTCAAATAAATCAATTAGAGTTGTTTAACATGACTTTCTCACTGTGAATCCATGCTGTCTCAGATCCTGTGCTCCGCTGGAGTTAAGGTGTTCCACAATCCTTTCTTTAAGTAGTGATTCCACAATTTTCCCCACTACTGAGGTGAGGCTGACTGGTCTATAGTTTCCAGCTTTCTCCATACTCCCACTTTTGTGAAGAAGGACTACATCTGCCCTCCTCCAGTCCTCTGAACCACTCCCGTATCGAGTGACTCATTGAAGACTTTACTAAGTGTTCAAAAGTTGAAAAACCGTAGCAAATGTCTACCACAACCCTAACACTCACATATTAGGCTATAAATGAGCACTTCATCAATGTGACACTTAATAAAAAGTATTTTGCACTATAGTATTGACTGGACTATCTCTACCTGGCTGTACGAGTGCTTGTCTCTTTTTTGTTTCTCTTCAGATTCTGCTTAAAACAGCAGTGCATGCCTGGCCTGGTGGCGCCGAGGGTTGAGGCGCTGGGTGCCACACCTTGCGCCACGCCGACGACCCAGGTTTGGGAATGGACTTGGGCCGTCGGGGGCGGAGGAGGATCGAGTATCCCAATGGATGCTCTCCTCCTCCAGGGGTGGGTTCCTGGGGGTGCCTTGAGCACCCGTCGCACCGGTGCCTGTGGAAGCACAGGTATCAGGGCACAGGCAGTTCTTCAGAACCAGGGAGGGGGAGGATGCTGTGGGCACTTGGCAATGACATGCATCAGCATGTCGTTTGCCTGGATGTCAGTCCTGCGTGCTGACATCCTCAGGGGTTAGTGGGACCTCGGAGGAAGAAAATGCAGAAAAAAACTGCTCTACCCCAAGATGACGACTGACCTAATCCTGGACCAACTACCACAGGAAGACCCCAATGTGTGCAGGAACTTCAGAAGGAGGAAGGTAAGGGGGAGGAAGACCAACACTCTAGGGTCAGATTCTGTGGTAGAATCACCCGGGGCGATTAAGTCTGAAGGAGTGGGGTGAGTGGGTAGTAAGGTGGGATAAAAAGAAAGTGGAAAAAAAATAAAAAAAAAACAGCAGTGCATGACAGCAGTGACAATTTTGGCCTATACTTTCTATTCTAGTTTAGTTTTCCCCTTATCTCTAGATTTGTATGATACCCTTTTTTCCCCACTTTGAGTCTGTTTTACCACTTGAGGGTGGGATTCCAAGGATCATGCACAAACCTGGAGGCAGCAGCAAGTCATCGTCACTGCACCACTTAGTGCATTTGTTTAGGTCACAGTTGATAGCTCACGTCTATCCTCATTGTGCATCCTCTTTTGTGTAGATTTGAAAGATTATTGTTACATTTAATGGGTGCGTGAGTTGACTGTGGTGAGGTCTGAGTAATGACATGTCAAACAGACTGTAGCGCCAGTTCCATTGTTTTCTAATCAGTTTGCACCCCCCACCCCCACCACACACAGATTTGCATACCCATGGAGCTTTGTGCTGAATATGAGGCTTTTAACTGTACGTGTTTACAGAAACTACGCAAATTAGAACATATCTGCCTTCTTGTATCATTTATGCATCCTACAGTACATAATTCTTATTCTTTCTTATCAGCATTTATATTCCTTCACCTCTTTCACTCCCTCAAGGCCAGTTGGAGGCCATCCAGTCTGCAATTTCTTAAATGAACCTTGAGAAACTGCAGAGTTGACAGCAGCAGACTACAACAAAAATGACTAAATGCAAAACAAAACAAACAAAAAAAACACAAAACAAAAAAAAGTTCACACACCAATACATGATGCTATTTATAAAATGGTGCAACAGGTCAGAAATCACTCACCAACCACCATTATGTATTGCTGCTGAGGCGGCTTTTTCAGGGGGTTGGGTTGGATTGTGAATCAATTCATTATACAGTGCCAAGCGTTGATAATGTGTTAATTGATATATGTGCAATAATCTCACAACAAGGAATCAAAGTGCAGTGCAGGAGAAAAGCCAGTGTTGGAACTGCAGGGTGCTTGCAGGGCTCGGCCACCACTAGCTCTGAAGTGAGCCCCGGTAGCTCACGCATCACTGCCATTGACTTATAATGGGAAGAGGGTTCAGGAGGTAGTGGAGTCAAAAACAGTGAGGAAATTCAAGAATGTATGGGACAGACACAAGGCAATTCTAGTGGGGGGTAGGAGGAAGTAGGCAGTTGGTTAACTAGAATCTGCAGCTTATCCATTAGATAGGGAAATGGGTAGACTAGGTTGGCCGAGCGGTCCTTATCTGCCGTCAAATTCTATGTTTCTATGTTCTGTGTTTAAAGATAACACCCTTTAGAGACCCAACTCCCAAAGCTCATAAAAGGTGTAATTCTAATCCACCTCGTTGCCCGGGGTTACTAGAATCCCAGTAAGACCCAGTGGTAGGCAGGAAAGGCAGCTTGTGAAACTCCAGTTAAATGGATTTCACACTGTCTCACTCTGTTCTCAGTCTCAGCTGAGACTGACGGATGACATCACCATAGAACTCTCGCAGCTGCATGAGCCACACTGTATTCTGCAGTTGGAAGTTAGGATAGAATGTTGGGGGAATTTGAACAGAGTCTGTGTGCAGTCTTGGAGAGAGGAGCAGCACAGCAGTCTGAGTGCAGGCTCTCAGAGCCTTAAGCTCTGTTTTAGAGCTACTGTAAGGGAGGTGTGTGTTTCCACCATAAGAGGAACACAGAAGCTGATTGTTGAAGTGGTGTAGACCGCTGTTACTGGTCCATGTGCCCCATCCCTGAGGGGATGGGGGTGAAAAGGTTTGCCTGTCTTCCAGGGGCAACCCTCCTGGTTCGAGCTAAGGAAGAAGCTGCCTTATTTCAAGTTGTGCTGCGGCACCAGAAGCTGTGGGAGAGAAATTCCTGTGAGGAATCGCCTGTGGGACACCTGCAACCAAAGAGTGAGTTCGCACTGACAGAGGGCCAATGTTTTCACCTGAACTGTTGGAACGTGGGGATTGGACTACTTAATTTGTAGGAGGTCTAGAGTAATAGACATTGCCGGTTAATTCAAGTAGGTTCAAGTCCAGCACAAAGAGTAAAGTAAAGTGGGGACTGGACTGCTTAATCAGTGGGGGGCCTAGAGCAATGGGCTAGGCCAAGTAAAAGTATGTTCAAGTCCAGCACAATGGGAAAGCAAGACAAGTAGAGGAAATGTGACATACATTTAGCCTTAATCCACATTGCCAAGCTTTACAGAATGAGATGTTTAGTGTCCAGAGAAATGGCGGTATGAATTGTGGGAGCGAGCGGTGGGAGACCCCCATCAGTAGCAACCAAATTCACCTCTACGGATTTGCTCTGTGTCACCTTTACTTTCTCTCAGGTACTTGGCCAGTGCCTGAGGAAAGTACCCAGAAGTGGGATTAAAAGGAAGAATTCCCTGATAGAGCTGAGGTGTTCTTAGGTGGTTTAGGAAGCCACCAGAAAATGTTTCCATGACAAATGGAAGGTGTCTGAGTGGCTGGCAGGGGAGCCGAGCCAGGGAAAACCCAGAATAGTGTACCAGTTCAGGCTGTGTACCCAAAAGCAGCATGCAAGTCCGGGCTGTGTACCCGGTGGGTACAGAGCCTGAGGGCTGAAGTGTTGAAGGAGTGTTCGTGATTCTTTTAATCTGCATTACCAGAAGTGTAGCCCCGTGGGGGTCCGTCTATGCTTTGTTTGTTCTGTTTGGATGTGAATAAAGCCACACTTCAGAATCCTATTTTCTGGTATTGGACATTACAGTTATTGCTTCCTGTGTTCAGAGTTACTTGGGTGCCCCTGTGCAGAGTAGCCAAACCTAGCCCTTGTGCCGAGTAACCTATTCCTCCCTGAACCCAGTCCCCACCTGGTAATGCTGTCAGATTCAAACAGCATACCGCCTGTCGTTTGCAAAAGGCAGGGGTTGGGGGCTTACACTAACACTGTGAAAAACACAAACAGAATTGAAACATCATAAAACACTTAGGGTGGGATATTCAAAGGGGTTGCGCATGGCGCAACCCACTGATGCGCCCCGGCGCGATATTCAAAAGGGGATGTTGCGCCGCGTAGATCCCAATGTGCCAGGGTGCACCAGTAATGTATGCGGCGCAAGTGCGGGTGGTGTGCCCATGCATATTCCACACATCCTGATATTCAGCCTGGGATGCGCGGTGCATATGTTGGTGCAACCCCTACTTGCGCCGCACACTGGTGCTCAAAGTTGAGCCACAAAGAAATAGAAGCAAGGGCCAGCCACCCACAGGTGAGCTGCCATATTGCAGGGCGCAACACGGCAGCTGCCAGCTGTGGATGGCCACCTGAGCCCCTGTGCCAGGGTCTGTTGGCATCGTGCCTCCCCACGCCCGATCGCGGGCATCAGTAATAAATAAAGGAGTCCGATATCCCTGGTGGTCTGGTGGACCGCATCCAGCCCGACCGCGGGCAGTAGTAAGAATTAAATGAGTCCTATATCCCTAATGGTCCAGTGGACAGCTTCCAGCCCGATCACGGGCATACATATGCTAAAGCAGTTGAAAATAACCTGGTCGTCCAGCAGCCCCCCTCCCCACTGGAGTTTGCCACCCTCTCTCAACACGACCTGGCAAGATAGTACGGCTTCAGCCTGACAGCATGGGGCCAATGGCATGCAGATCGCATTATACTACACAGTCCAGATATGTGAATGGATCCATCCACATATCTGGCCTGTGTAGTACGGCATAGTTCGCACGCCCATTGGCCCATGCTGTGATCAATGGGCGTACAGCTGTACTGTACGCAGTCAGTCAGCGGGCGTCCGGGAGGGTTGGGTGCTGCCGCCCACCACTGACTGGGGGGGGGGGAGCGGGGTGGAGGGACTGAGTGGGTGTGTTGGGAGGGGTGTACCGCTGGTCCACCAGGGTTATTTCACTTACTGTAAGCCCATGATCGGGCTGTGGGATCAGGTCCACTAGACCACCAGGGAGAAATACATAATGAAAGCCCGTGATCGGGCTGTGGGATCGGGTCCACTGGACCACCAGGGATATTGATACTTATTACAGCCCACGATCGGGCTGGGGTGTGTTGCCAGTGAGGGGCAGGGGGCTTCGGTCCCAGACAGCTGTTGCCTGGCAGGGTGCTAGGTGCAAGTCACCGGGGATTGGCGCACCTGCATGCAATTGGGGCCATAATGACATGCAAATGGCCCCATTTGCGCCTTGCATGCATTATGGCCCCATTTGCATGTCCACCGCTAAATGTCACGGTTACTGCACCTAATGCAATGGCACTTGTGCTGGTGCATCCCCCCTGCTCCTCCCTAGCCACTTGCACTGGTGCAGTGCCACTGCGCCATGCGCATCGCAGGTGGTCAGGGAGCGATATTCAATGGTGCTGAGCCATGGCACAGCACCATTGAATAACACCCTGTCAACGCCTTGGCGCATCCCAGTTGCGCTGCGCCCAGGCTTGTGCCACAGCCTAGCACTGTCTGAATATCCCACCCCTTAATATCTTGTCATTCAGGAATTAAAACAGCGTTAAACCTCCAGAGTGCTAAAGTCCAGTTTTATCTACCATTTCAGAATTATATGTGAACCTTGACAACCTGTAATTATGATTAACAAATTAGTTAAAAGTTCAAGGCTAAAAAGCAAAACATAAAAAGAGCTCACTGGAGAACTGTAAAATTACAGATACTGACATTGTATAATAATTGCACTCAGAAATCAATAGAGTCCCCAAAAGGAGAACAGTAGAAAACAGGACCAACATAGTAACTGATATTAAAAAAGAGTGACCAAAGAGAGAATCCCATATAGTCCTGATGGGACTAGAAAAGTCAAGCACAAATAATACAGACTCGAACTAATGGTGGTGTAAAGTAGTAGTGTCTTACAAATTAGAAAATGTAAAAGAAACAAAAAAAAAACAAAACACATTGTTAAAAGAAATATGGGGAATCCAGTAAATCGACACCGAGTACCAGAGAAAATACTGAGGATAACGGGACCAGCACGGGTATTAATATTCACAATTAAGTAAGACGGGAGTCGGACCAAAACGAAAATCTCAAGTGATCCTAGTGAGACTTGTTAGGTGTGCAAATTGTATAGCTTAAAACTAACGGTGATGCAATAATGGCAAACGTATCATACAAATTAGCAGACGAAAAACACCATTGGTAATAAAAAGACAGAGATTCTAAAATGCAAGCTAGATACAATCCCATTCATACAAATATTACTAGACAACAATTATAGAGAATTGTATGTAGCTGTGCTGGTCCTTGTACTAACATATGAACAAAGTGGGCTGATTCGATACCTTCTATTGGACCAACAAGAGATTTACAAAACACAAGCTTACAAACTACACAGAGCTCTTCTTCAGGTATGGCAGTTTTTTTCAAAATACAAATTTAACTACATTGGGAAGAACTGATAAATAAACTTATATACGTGGGTGTGGTGTAAGTAATTGGATATGTGCAAAGACCCTCCAAAAAAAGATTAGAAATGGAGAGGCGCCTGCATTTCTAATCTTTTTTTATGTTGTCTTGCACGCAGGCGCAAACAACATCTTGCGGTAGTACCACATTGAGAGGTGTCAGTGTTGGCGGATGCAGGGCACGTTTTAGTAGGTGCGTCCCTCATCCTCCGATTAGTGAGCATGCTAGCACTGACACGGAAATTATGGAAAGTGCCACCAAGTTGAAAGAAATCTGCCGCTGCAATCAAAGACAAGCTCGTCATGCAGCAGCAGATGACATGCCTCCCCAATGTACCTTTCCTGGTGAAACTTTTCAATAAACATGGCAGCTCCTGCCATCCGCCACACACAATCCCCATACTGACACCAGGGATGGCCAATCCGGCATCGGTCCCCCCACACACACACACACACTTTCTTTGCCGACGGAGCCCAATCCCTGTTGGCATCAGCCTACCCCAAACTCATGGAACACACTGGGAGCCCACCCCTGTGTGCCCAACATCCCCAAAAGTACTCATGGGGCACACTGGAGCCCACCCCAGTGTGCCCAACACCCCCGACTGTCATGGGCACACTTGGCAGCCCACTCCAGTGTGCCCAATAGTTCTTTTAGTTCACCTGTAAAGAAAGAAAACCATCCTTTAATGTCAATTTTTTGTTTTTCCCTGTAAAAAAGAAAACGGTCCCTCATTGTCCCCAGCACCCCTTCCCCCAACCCGCACCCACCCTCTGTGCACCCCACCTCCCTGCACCCCCCTCACCCCATACTCACCTCCGGAGGTACGGCACTGCGATTGTCTGTGGAGCAGGACGCGTCTGGGCTCTTCAAAGCTGAACTGCAAAATGAAGAAATGCCAGTAAGCTGTATAATGGTATCAATGGGGGGGGGGGTGTTCAACTTAGGTGGCTATCTCAGCCATTTTTCTAAATTTTGGCTCCAAATTTTCAACATGGGGTTCTTGGGACCCCACCTCATGAACACATGTTCTGTCATCTCGTTATTCGGTCCTGGAAAGTGATTTCGGGGTCACTGCGTGGAATCATCTTTTGGGACCGAATAACGTAGTGACAGTGCCATTGTTCATGAGGTGGGGTCCCAAAAGCCTATGCTGCAAATTTGGTGAAAAAATTCAAAAAAATGACTGCATTACGAGCGTGCGTTTTGCAGTTTCCATGCACACTCATAACTTTGACTCCAGATTTTCAACATTGCCATTTTTTCACACATCCTTATGAACAGTACAGCTGTCATTTTTCACATCCTGCCTAAAATGTGTTTTCACACATCTGGCGCACAATGGCGAGGTCGCTGTGGGAAATCAACTTTCTGGACAGATTAACAAAATCACAGTGCCACTGTTTATGAGTGGAGGTCCCAAAATGCCTGTGTTGAAAATCTGGTTAAAAAAATCCCCAAAATAATTGCGTTACAGGCGTGTGTTGTGCAGTTTCTATGCACGCCGTGACTTCAATAATTTTCAAAATTTCACTCAGATTTTCAACATTGCCATTTTTCCACATCTCCTCATGAACAGTACAGCTGTCATTTTTCACATCCTGCCCAAATGTGTTTCGCACCTGTGGTGCCAAATGGCTAGTCGCTGTGCAAAATCACCTTTCAGCTAACAAACTGATAGTGCCACTGTTCATGAGGTGGGATCACAAAAGCCCATGTTGAAAATTTGGGTGAAATACCAACAAGCGCCTGGGCGATAGGGTTTCAACCATAACCCCACCTGTGAGACGGCATGTGTGGGGGGTATGACCTGGGATAGATGGTGTTCGCCATTCCACCCCCACCCCTACCCTGCAGCCAGTGACAGGCAGTGAGGGGTGCACTGGAGTCTTTGGCCCCAAAGATCACGACATTCTCCTATAAGGCACCCATCTCAGCGTATTAACTTATGGAATTGGGTGAGCGTAAGGCCCAAAGACCCCAAGGCACACCGCAACACTTGTCAGTGTCTGCAGGGTAGGGTGAGGTGAAATGGCATGAGCATTATGGCCGTCGACCCAAAGGCACACCCCAATGCCTGTCAATCTCTGCAGGGTGGGGGTGGAGTTGGCATCAGTTCAGTACTTCACTGTCATTCCTATTATGCATCTCTCTAACTCCTGCACTACCAATGCCAATGCCAGCAAGACAACATTCAGCACTGACAAATGCTTGTTTTGTCTGTGCACATATCCAATTACTTACTGCCTTATCAACAGAATGATTACTCCCATGTGTGTAAGTTCATTTATCAGTTTTGCCCAATGTAGCTAAGTTTGACTTTTGGGGGGGAGGGACTGTCTGTAGCTTGTAAGCTTGTGTTTTGTAAATCTCCTGAGTCTTGTTGGTACAATAAAAGGTATCAAGTCACCCTCTTTGTTCCATCTTTTTAGCCAACAGTTGACAATGGATAAATTCTGCAATCACTATAGACTATAATAAAAAGTCAGGACATGAAAGAACTCATCTTCAATTAAGTGGAATGGGATCATGTTAAACTGTGTTAATGCTGGCATGATAAGACTGCTCTGTACCAGAAAAATTTCAGCATTATGTAAGACCATAAACAGAGATAAAGATTATACATGTACAAAGCAGGGCAAACTTATTAGCAACACTAACTCAGTCATACTGTAGCTATCCATTAATTAAACTTTTCATTTTTTGTTTCCATTTTGTGCCACATTCTGCATACCAGCACCTTTGGGAGTCAGGTGTGGTCCGAGCCTTCTCTCTGCAAAAAAAAAATCGCCCCACCATAACTCTTTGTGTCCTGCCAGAGAGGAAGGACTCAAACCACTTCCAAGCTGTCCCAGTAAGTCCCCCATGTATGAATAACTCTGAGCAGTGCAGGAGAGCGGCTAGCAAGGCAAACAGGATGTTGGGATGCATCGTAAGGGGGATCACCTCTAGGAGCAAGGAAGTGATTCTGCCGCTGTACAATGGACTGGTTAGACCACACCTTGAGTACTGTGTACAGTACTGGAGACCACACTTGAAGAGGGACATACAGCTCCTGGAGAGGGCACAGAGGAGGGCAACAAAGATGATACGAGGGCTAGGGATTTGACGATGAGGACAGACTTAAGGAGCTCTGCCTGTTTTCATTGGAGGAGAGAGAGACAGAGGGGACATGATTGAGGTCTTCTGGCACTCAAGGGAATAAATAGGGTAAACATGGAGGGGACTTTAGACTAAAGCAGGAGGTATCACCAGAGGGCATGGTTTGAAGTTGGAAGGTGGAAGGGTGAGGGGGGAAAAGAGGAGGAGGTTTTTCACTGAGAGGATGGTGGACCCTTGGAATGCACTACCTGGTGAGCTGGTTCAGAGATCCACAGTGGAGGGCTTCAAGAGAGGGTGGGACAGACACAGAAAGTGGATGTATCAGATGATGGCCTGTCCCAGTGGGGTGGGGATGGATGATACGGGTTTCTGGAGCACAAGGGATGGGAGGGTCTCGGCACCCAACTAAGGATCTAAGGTTCGAGCAGACTCGATAGACCGTAAGGCCTAATCTGCTGGCAAATAGTATGTTAGTATGTTAGTATATTCTTCAATGTGTTCCACCAAAACTCCATGATTCCTGGTGTCAAATGTTGAAGAGCGATCAAAGAGAACTATAACTGATCGCTGCCCTTTAACACAAGGAAAATGTCACCGAACACCTTGAAAAGTGCCATCTCCATGATGTGGCAAAGCCTAAAACCCAACTGGAATGTTTGGTAGTTCTTACATTTCTCAATGGGAGCCTCCAGTTGTGCCACCACCACCTTCTCAATAACCTATACCAGAAACTAAAGGTTCAAGATACTCCTGTAATATGTCAACAGTTCCAGGTCTAAAGATGGTTTCTTCAGAAGGGGTCTTGCCATAGCTTTTTTAAGGGCTATCCCAAGCACTCCTCTTTAAGAGAACACCAGATGATGCTAGTAGATGCTGGACCCATGGCCTTGAGGCAGGCCACCAACAGCTGTGTAGGCCCCCCTGACTCATAGGAATTGGGGGGCACAACCCAGCAGTCACCTAAAGCACTTCCTTTAAAAAAACTGGCCAAAACTCAATTCAAGCTATCAGAATGTTCCAGTACCTTTTGGCTCCATCGCTACTGGGCCATTACTTGCCGCCTGAAGAAATTCCAGCTCTAATGGAGGACACTCTCTCTAGGAAGAACTTAAACTCCTCACACTGTTCTTCAAAAAACTCCCCTCCACAATGTGGATAGGGAGGATGAATTAACCTGTCTACAAATAGAAGACCTGAGATAGTGTATTCTTTCTTCTTTTGAGGCAACAGCCTGTGACAGGAATTGTTCCTTTTTAGGGCTATTGCCCTCTTAAAGTCCTTGTCATGGTACCTCAGAGCAATCCTGTCTTCCACTTGAGCTGGACCTCTTCCAGGAATGCTCTGACCTCCACACCCTGTCATCTTCAACCACCTTGATTTGTCATTATACCATGGTGAACTGCAGGAGGCAAATTGTTGGCAAGGATTCCAGAGTCATCATTATGGCCTCATTATAGTCATCCACGGCTGCCACCATACTTCCCTTACATAGCAAAACTATGCCCAAAATGTCCAACAGCACCTTGAGCTTTACAGGCTTTCTCCCACAGTTTTAGACCCCACAACCTTCTCAGGAAGGCGGTTCCATGGATTTTGTTTTAGGCGGTACTGGATCATCTCTACATGGGGAGAATTATTCCATGGTTCCCTACAAGAAACTGCACAGCCTGGAGATCTGATCAAACCACTGGATCCACCATGACACACCAGATGTTTAGCCCCAAAGAGAAGATGAGGTCCAAGGTATGCTCATGTTCATGGGTTGCAGACTACCTGTGTGAAGCCCTGTAAATTCATTACCTGAAGGAACTGCTGAGCAAAATATAATTTCTTCATCATAGACCCATGCTTTGAAATCCCCCTAAACAATTAAGTTAGGGATGTCCAATGAAAAGTTAACAATAAAATCAGCAACTTCCTGGAGGAAATAGCAGTTACATAGAAACATAGAATTTGACTGCAGATAAGGACCACTTGGCCCACCCAGTCTGACCATTTCCCTGCCTACTGGATAAGCTGCAGATCCTAGTTAACCAGCAGCCTACTTCTTCCTACCCCCCCTTCCCCAGAATTGCCTTATGACTGTCCCATGCATGCTTGAATTCCACCAGTTTTGACTCCACAACCTCCTCCGGAAGGCCGCTCCATGCATCCACAACCCTCTGTGAAAAAATCTTCCTTAAATTACCTCTGAGCCACCCTCCCTCTATCTTCAAATTGTGCCCCTTGTTCTGCACACCTCTTTTTGAAAGATGCTACCCTCTTGGACTTTGTTGATTCCCTTGAGGTACTTGAAAGTTTCTATCATGTCCCCTCTCCTCCTTTCCTCGAGGCTATACATATTAAGCTCCTTAGGTCTCTCTTCATATGTCTTCCGGTGCAGACCCTGCACCATTTTAGTTGCCCTCCTCTGGACAGCTTCCATCCTGTCTATGACTTTGCGAAGACTGGGTCTCCAGAACTGCATGCAGTGCTCCAGATGGGGTCTCACCAGCTGTCTGTACAGAGGGATAATAACTTCCTGTTTTCTACTGGTGATGCCTCTCCCTATGCATCCCAGTATCCCCCCAGCCCTCCTTGCTGCCCTCTCACATTGCTTGCCCACCTTAGGTCATCTGATATGACTACCCCAGGTCCCTTTCCATTTTTGTTGTTGTTAGTATCTCACCCCCATTGTGTACTCTTCCCTGGGTTTTGTTTCCAGGTGCATTACCTTGCACTTTAGCACTGAATCTAAGCTGCCATACATTTGACCATTCCTCTAACCTTGCCAAGTCCCTTTTCATCCTTTCCACCCCACCTTGTGCATCAACTCTGTTGCAGATCTTTGTGTCATCTGCAAAGAGACATATTTTCCTTCCGTCCCTCTGCAATGTCGCTTATAAAGACATTGAAGAGGACCGGTCCTATTACTGAACCCCGCGGTATCCCACTAGTAACCCCCTTCTTCAGAGGGACCCCATTTACTATTACTCTCTGTGTCCTATTCTCCAGCCAATTTTTACCCAGGCTGTCATCTTGGGACCCACTCCCAGGCTAGCTAACTTGTATATTAATCTTTGTGTGGACTGTGTCAAATGCCTTGTACAAGTCTACGTAGGCCATGTCCACAGCCCTCCTGATCTACTACTTTGGTCACCCAGTCAAAGAAATCTATCAGATTTGTCTGGCATGACCTTCCTGCTGTGAATCTATGCTGCCTTGGGTCCTGTGCCCTCTGGCCTCTAGATACTCGACAATTCTTTCCTTCAGAAGTGATTCCATCATTTTCCTACCACTGAGGTTAAACTAACAGGTCTGTAGTTTCCTGCTTCTGCCTTGCTCCCACTTTTGTGAAGGGAATCACATCTGCCGCCTCCAGTCCTCGGTACCACCCCATCCTCCCATGATTTGTTAAACAGGGTAGTCAGTGGTGTCACTAATTCTACCCTTAGTTCTTTTTGAATTCTGGGATGAATCCATCAGGCCCCATTGCTTTGTCCACCTTCAGTTTTAAGAGTTCTTTCAGAACCCTTTCTTCTGTAAATGGGCTGGTATCAACTTCTGTATCCAGAGTGTTTCTACTGTTTGTTTTAGGTACCTCCTCTTCCTTTGTAAATACTGAGCAAAATATTTGTTTAGTATCTCTGCCTTTTCACAGTCACCCTCTGCCCCCTCCCCTTTTATTAAAGCCTCACTATCCCTCCCTTGGTCTTCCTTCGCCCCTGATGTACCTATAAAGGTTTTATCCCTTTCTTAACTGAGTTGGCTATCTTTTCCTCGGTTTGGGCCTTTGCTGTTCTGACTGCCTTCCCAGCTTCCTTTTGCTTTAACTGGTACAGTTCTCTGTCCTGCTCTTCTGTGATTCCTTGTACTTCCTGAAAGCTTTCTTTTTCTCTTGAACCTTCACTGCCACTTCCTTTGAGAACCATAGTGGTTTCTTACATCGTTTAGTTTTGTTTATTTGCTTCACACAAAGGCGTGTTACCTCTGTGATGGCAGTTTTTATTATTCCCCATTGTTCTTCCACCCCTCCTTCCTGCCCATTTGCTAGTGCATTCCTTAGGCACTCACCCATTTTGACAAAGTCAGCCCTCCTAAAGTCCAGTACCTTTGCCTTTGTATGGCTTGACTCTATTGCTGTGTTTATTGTGAATCATACTGTTCGATGGTCGCTAGTTCCCAGATGGCTACCCACTTCTACATCTGTGATCCTCTCTTCATCTCCATTTGAGAGAACCAGGTCTAAGATTGCTCCCTCTCGAGTGGGCTCCAATACTAGTTGTCTAAGGCATGCCCCCTGTAGGGCATCTAGAATAACCCCACTCTTCGAAGTGGCTGCAACTGCACTCCAGTTAACATCTGGCATATTCAGATCACCCATCAGCAATATCTCCCTTTTCTGCCATTGTAAGTATACTTTCTATCATTTCCTTGTCCATTTCCTCCCCTGAGAAGAGTCTATGTCTAACCCTGTGTGGATTGTGGTGCCATTGCCGGTCTCAAATTTACCCACAGTGCTTCTCCTCCTCCCTGTTTTCCCTTTTGTTCTGTTGCTTTGATTCCTTCCCTTATGTAAAGAGCTACTCCTCCTCTTTTACCCTCTCTGTCCCTCCTGTAGATAGTGTATCCTGGTATGTTTATGTCCCAGTCATGGTTTGTGTGAACCATGTTTCTGTGACTGCCATGATATCCAGATGTTCCTCCTCCATCAAGGCCTCTAATTCAGGAAGCTTGTTACTCAGACTACGGGCATTGGTACTCATTGCTTTCCATTTTTGATGGCTTTACTTCTGTTGCAGCATCCCCACTGACCTTTCCACCTCAGTCTTTTCACATTTAGTACCCTGTTTTGTAGGAGAGGCTGGGATTTTCCTACTGCTTATCAGTGCCTCCCCCCTTGACTAGTTTAAAAGCTTGCCAATGAAGCATTTAAACTGATTGCTCAAAAGACTTGTTCCCTTCCTGGACAGATGCAGACCATCCTGCCAGTATAGGCTGGTGTCCCTCCAGGTGGAACCCCAGTCCCCAATGAAGCCAAACCCCTGTGCTCCACACCATTTTTCAACCATTCATTAAACTGCATGGTGCAAAGTACCCTTGCCTCACTCATGCCATTGACAGGCAGCACCTCTGAGAAGGATACTGTGTGTGCTACTTGTCTTAGGCCCTCCCCAGTTCTACAAAGTCCTTCTGCACTGCTCTAATCTCATGTTGAGCCAAGTCATTTGTCCCTAGGTGGGCGATGACATCCAGCTCAGACTCTGCAGCTGTTCTCGTGATCCTGAGGATGCGCTCCTGTCCCTCCAAGCCATGGCACCACGCAGGCACCTTTACTTCAGTTTTCCTGCTCCCCAGTTCTATCCCTAATAATTGAGTCCCCACCAGGAGCTGCTCTTTCCTTGTGGTGTCCTCTGCCTCCTTCCTGTGGGCCTCCCTTGCAGACAGGTGTCCGAGCCTCCTTAATCTCCTCTGTGGGTGATCCAGGGGAGCTGTGCTCCCAGAATGGTGTATGGATTGTAGAGTGAACAACTGACTGGGTGTGCCTCTGTTCCACCATCCTCACCCTCCCAGAGCCCACTGTGGTCCAACTGCTGTGCTTTCTTTGCAACCTCTGAGGTAGTGGTGGAGGCTCTGGTGCTCCCTGGATGGGGGAGGTTCCCTTCCTACCATCCAGTCTGGCCTGGGGGAAGGTTCCCTTACTGCTGTCTAGTGTGGCCTGAAGACGGGCAAATTCCTCCCTCAGGGCAGAGAGTTGTTGCAACAGGCAGCATCTCAGCCTCCAGAAAGACTCCTGAAGACTGCTGCCCCACAGCCATTACATTGCACTACTCCCACATGATTATGTACTTTTTTTTTTGTGTGTGTTTGTGTGTGTGATTGGTTTGTTATATAGAAATATATATATTATACAATGTGTATGCTTATATTTCAGTGCTGTAGCTAGAGAGGATATGACATTGATATGCACCTTGCACTTTGAGGAAATGATGTCAGAACCCCAGGTATAAAGGAACTATTTCCAGGTGGGTGGGGTGAGGTGGGAAGGGTTGGGCCTAAACTGTGCCCTCACAAAACAATCAGCTAAGAGCTCTGACCCACCGCAGCGATCAGTGCCTTCCTGTCAGCAAGATACCATACACAACAATTTGACAGAGAAAATCCCCTGCTAATCAAACAGAGAAAAATACAGTTACGTAAGAACTTACCGTAACAGTAGATCTTCAAGAGCAGTTCCTGCAGTAGGTCTTCACAGACTGGACTGCGACCCCTGGTGTCAGGACCGTACAGCAAACATCTACCTAGCAATACATAGCAGGGGACCGCCCCCGGCATCACATGATGGGACATCAGTGTGACAGTATATAGGGGGCGGTCCCCACGACCGTCCTCCAGTTCTCCCACTGGAAGATCCCTGGAAGGGTGACAGGAGAAAGGAGCATAACTCCTAGAGCCTGGAACTGCTGGTAATTGCCCTGAAAAGGGATAGAGAAAACAGGAGCTGGGGGAAGGTGGGAAGGGAAAATGTGACCTACTGCAGGAACCTCACTCGAAGATCTACTGTTACGGTAAGTTCTTACGTAACGCTACCTGTACAATCTCCAGCTTCAAAACTGCACTTCGAAGTCAGCTATTTAACATGCGTAGCTGTGCTTGTCCCCAGCCATAGTTGTTCCGACTCATTGTACCCGACAAAACTCTCTGAGTAGCTTCACAACTACAACTGACAAAACTCCCAGAGTGGCTCGCCTCCCTAACCTATCACCTAGCCTGTCCCATAGCCAGCTGTCTTTACTAACCTAGCGGTACCTGCTCAAGACTAATTAACTGCTTAAACCAATGTATGCTTACCTCTCAATCTTATCCGAATAACTGTAATAACCTATCAATACCTAACCTGTAATACTGTTATTGTAAACTAAATAATTACTGCATATATCTGCCTAAACTGTTGCCCGCTATGATGTAAAAAATGCTGTTATCTACAATGATGTAACTAAATGTTGTACTGTGTTTTGTCTTCTTTGTGATGAGGTACCTTTGGAAACGAGCCTCTGGCTCAAAGGTTGTAAACTGATGTATAAATAAATAAATAAAATAAACAAACTGCTATTTCCTCCAGGAATTTGCTGATTTTATTGTTAACTTTTCATTGGACATCCCTAACTTAATTGTTTAGGGGGATTTCAAAGCATGGGTCTTACATAACTGCTATTTCTTACTTCAAGAGGGTTCCTTCAATAGGTCTTCACAGATAGGACTGAATACCAAGCAGTCAAGAAAAAAATAAGTCGGAGACTAAGGTCCGGGAGGTGGAATGTCTACCAACCAGAGAGCCTGTCATGATAAGAGGCCTTGCAGGACAGCAGGTCCAAAACCAGCTCTATGCCTAGAGGCAATGTCCAGACTGTAATGCTTAGTGAAAGTATGGACTGAAGACCAAGTGGCCGCGGCACAAATATCTGAAGTGAACACGTTCCGTAAGAAGGCCATGGAAGCAACCATGCCACGGGTCAATTGACCTCTGACTTCCCCCAGAAGAGGATTCTCTTACTTCTGATAGATGAACGAGATGCAAGTAGCCAACCACTTGGATAGGTCCTGTTTAGAGAGGGCCGTACCCTTACATCTGGGTGCAAAAGCCACAAACAACTGGTCAGATCTGTGCACCTCCTTGGTCTGAGACATATAGTATTTCAAGATCCTGTGCACGTCCGAGGTGTGCAAAGGGTATTCTCCCCTACTGGAATACTTAGGATAACAAACTGGCAGTTAAACATCTTGGTTCAACATAAATTCCGAAACCACTTTTGGTAGAAAGGAAGGTTTAGTCTGCAGAGCCACTCGGTCTCTGTGGAAAATTAAATAAGGCTCCTTGAAACAAGGGCCTGAAGCTCTGAATTTCTTCGAGCTGAGGTAATAGCGACTAAAAAAAGTGCCTTCCAGTACAAATAGTGCATGTCGCAACTTGCTGACAGCTCAAAAGGGGGCAAAATAAGTTTCTCTAAAATAAAATTTAAGTCCCAAGGGGGGGACCAGACTACGGACCGGAGGTTTTAAGTGGAGGATCCCCTTGAGAAAGGTTTTAGAGACCTCCAACTCAGCTAGGGTTTTTCCATCCACCTGAAAGTGGTAGGCGGAAACTACTGAAAGATGGACCTTCAAGGAAGAGTAACTGAGGCCCGAATCAGACAGGTGCGAGAGGACCTGGGGCGCTGAGCAAGAAAAGGGGTCCAGGCCCTTGGCCATGGTCCAAATGGTGAATCTCTTCCACTTCATGGCATATGTAGATCTAGTGGATGGTTTTCTGTCCTCCACTAGGACCTGGGCGACTCGCGAGGAGACTCCAAAATGTGAGACTGCTATATCCAAAGATGCCACACATGCAAGTGGAGAGATCTGAGGCTCGAATGCACCAGGCTGCCCTGCTCCTGTGACAGAAGGTCATGGAGGAGAAGAAGATATACTGTGGGTTCTGATGCTAGCTGCTGTAGCAGGGGGAACCAGATCTGCCAAGGCCAGAAGGGAGCTATGAGAATCATGCAAGTGCCTTCTGCTTGAAGCTTCAGCAGAACTTTCTGCAGAATTGGAAAGGGAGGGAAAGCGTACAGAAACCACCCTGTTCAACAAAGAGACAGCACGTCTCTCCACAAAACACCATGCCTGGGAATGAGCAAGCAAAAGTTGGGTAGTTTGCGTCGGATGGGGAGGCAAATAGGTCTATTTCTGGATGACCCCACTGATCAAAGAGATCTTCCACTACCTCCTGCATTAGTTCCCACTCGTGCGCCTGCACAACGGTGCGGCTGAGACTGTCTGCCAGGACATTGTGAACTTCTGGGACATGGATTGCTGTCAGAGACAGGTCATGCTGGACTGCCCAGTCCCACACCTGCATCACCTCCCTGCAGAGGGGGTACGATCGGGTGCCTCCCTGTTTATGTACCAGACCATGGCAGTGTCGTCGGTCTGGCTTAGGATTGTTCCTGGTTGTAAGAGGGGCTGAAACTCCTGGAGAGCATAGAGCACAGCTCTCATCTCTAGAACGTTTATGTGCAACAGTTCCTCTTGTGGAGACCATCTCCCTTGAGTTCGATGGTCTCCCAGGTGGGCTCCTCAGCCTTACCCCAAGGCATCCATTGTGAGGGTCATGGAAGGAGATGGGGGATAAAAGGGGGCCCCTGAGGAGAGGTTGGATAGCGCCTGCCACCAGAGACGATCCCTCTTCATATTGCTGGAAACCAGGACCCTGTGGTCCAGGTCATCTGAGCATTGGTCCCACTGAATTCTGAGGGTCCACTGGGTCACCCTCATATGCAGTCTGGCCAATGAAACTGTGGGTATGGCCACCGCCATTAGACCCAACAGGCGAAGAATGGAGCATGCTGTGGTCCATCGAGAGCTGGACATGACAAAGCTTGTTGAATCAGAGTTTACACCCTGTCCAAAGGTAAAAAGGCCCTGCCCCGGAATGTATTCAGCACTACTCCAATGAATTGGAGGCACTGAGAGGGTGAGAGTTGAGACTTGTGATAGTTCACAGTGATTCCAAGCCAGGTAAAGACGTCCAGAGTGGTGAAGAGCGACTCCATCAGACTGTCCTGAGACGGGGTCGACAACAGTCAGTCGTCCAGGTATGGAAACACGTAAATTCCCTTGTGGTGCAGGGCCACAGCCACCACCACCAGGCACTTGGTAAAAACCTGGGGTGACAAAGAGAGAGGCCAAAAGGAAGGGCCTTGAATTGATGGGGTTCTCCTGAAAGGTGAACTGAAGGAAACGGCAGTGGGCCTGGAGGATAGGGATGTGCAGGTAAGCATCCTGCATGTCCAGCAAACACAGTCATTGGTTCTGTTGGAGCAGGGGTAAGAGTCCCTGGAGGGTAAGCATGTGGAACATCTTGTAATCCATTTAGAAGCTGAGCAGGCTGAGGTCCAGAATGGGCCTCAGATTGCCCATCTTTTTGGGCACCGGGAAAAAATGGGAGTAATACCCCCCATCCTGTCTGCCTGAGGAACCATCTCTATAGCCGATTTGTCTAATAGAGCCTGGATTTCCTGCCGAATGAGGAGTAGATGACCTGCCTGGAGGATTGACTGGGGGCCTGTCCAGGAACTCGATTGAGTGCCCTCTTGGGATGAGTTGGAGAACCCAAGCATCTGCGGTTATCTCCTCCCACCTGTCCAGGTAGAGGGCTAACCTTCCCCCCACTGGCTCCTCTGAAAGGATGGGAGGAGGTGGAGGGGGTCCCTTTGAGTCAGGAGGCGGAGGGGAGGGCCGCTTTACTGCCTCAAGCAGCCTTTTGGGCTTTTGCCTGAGGGGTCTGGGCACAAGAACAAGTGGCATGGAGCTACCCTGGCATCTGTTCTGGTTCTGCCTATTCCATCTTTTTTGTGGCGATGAAAAGGCTGGTTGGGTTTTTGGCCAGAGCGGTACATGGAGTGAACATCCCGCAGGGATCTGCCACTCTCCTGTAGATCTGTAATAATATCCTTCATGTTGCCACCAAACAGGATGAAACCCCTGAAGGGGGTGTCCAGTAGAGTGGTTTGGACGTCTTGCACCAGTCCTGCAAGACGGAGCCCTGCCAGACGTCTCAGGCAAATGCCTGAAGCGGTGCATCAGGCCACTGAGTCAAAGGTGGCACGAAATGCATGGCAGCAGGAAGACTTAAGTCTCACCTTGTCCAACAGCTTAATCCGAGTTCCTTATCTGGGATAGACTGAAGCTCTTTCTCTAAGTCAGTCAGAGACAAGAGATTATGTGGGCCACGCAATTAAGAGACCAGGTAGCGCAGGTGGAGGAAGTGTAGACCTTGCGGCCATATTAGTCCATCTGCTTGGACTCTTTGTCCACAAATGAGGCACTCAGATGCTTTGGTTTAGCCGACTTATCATGGGTCACTGTAATGACCATTGAGTGGGCCTCAGGTTGACTCGTGAGGTGTCTTGGCCCTTCTGTGGGATGATAGGTCCTGTCTGCCTTTTTAGAGATCGCAGGAATTGAGGATGGTTGTTGACATATTGTGGATGGTAGGTCCTCGTGCTGCACTTTCCAAAGTGGGATGGGTAGGGAATCCGCATTGGTCAAATGCAGGTACTCTGAGAGCCTCTTCCTTTTTGGATCCATCTCCTGGGATGCCCAATCGCAAGCATGCTGGATGGATCTAAGGAGTTCCATAAATGACAGGTCCTCTGGTGGAGATTTGAGAGACTCCTTGGCTTGTGGTTCCACTGGAAAATGAGGCTCTGAGGGAGCTTCAGAATTGGAGTTATCTGAGTCTGAAGACACTGGTCTGATGGGTAGAGAAATGTCTGTAACCTCCTCCGTGACCCTGATGCCTGAGAGGGCCCCAGCTGGGCACCTGCCAGAGTCCCTATCAGACGACTGATGGTTGACCAGGGATGAGCTCCTAGGAATTACCCTGTGGGTCAGGGTAGAAACCACGACCGGATGGGGGTGTCCCAGCTCCTGCAGGAGCTGCAATTTGGAGTCCTTCCACCTGGCCAGAATTATCCTCTGTGGTTCTGGCTGAGGAGGAGGAGGCGGTGGAGGTTGATAGCCTGGAAACCCCGAGGGAGACTATGGGGGGGGGGATAACCAGGAGCCTGGTACCAATAGGGGTAGGGCTGATGCTGGTACCCCTGGTACATATGGCCCAGCGTCAGGTACCCAGGCATCAGCACATTCGACAGGTAACCCAGCGACGGCCCCCCTGGCACTGGGTAAAAGGGGAACTGTGGTGGCGGGTAGCCGGGGTTTGTGCCTGTAGGACCACATGGCTGAGGGACTGCTAGGAGAATGTGGGTCTGTTGGCAAGCCTGGGGTCTCAGCTGGAATCCCTGAATGGCCAGGTGGGGGCTCCGGCGTCGGAGCAAGAAATCCACAGGCCATTCCCGAGTCTGAAGGGACACAAACGGTAGAGTGGCCTGGCGTCGGGGGCCTAAGAGGACCCGAATGCTGGCCTGGTGGCGCTGAGGGTTGAGGCGCTGGACACCACACCTCGCTTCATGCCAGTGACCCGGGTTCGGGAACAAGCCCGGGTCATCGGGGGTCAGAAGTGGAGGACTAGGATTGAGTGTCCGATGACAGCTCTCCTAGTCCTGGGGAAAGGGGTGGGTGCACACTGCGCTCTAGTGGTCCCTGGGGGTCCCCGGAGGTACTGCAGAAGCGCGGGTGCCGAATTGGGTGGGGGGGCACGGCAGACATCTGCACATCAGTGCATGGACGTCATTGTACATCCGTGCTCCTATCGGGGAATAGAACAGGAAAAATGGCAGCACTAGTCCGCTGGCAGCTTGATGGCATAAGCTTCACCGGCCGACGATGCCTGGATGACGGTGCGGTACTGAGATCTCGCTGGGCACTCGAGGCATGAGAGCCCCTCTCGATGGTGGTTACTCTGCCAGCTGGGCACGGCAGCTTCGGGGTTGGCGGTGGAGAAGCGGTGGCTGGACATGAGCAGGGCAGTGGCTGCAGGTGAGAAAAACCCCTACATGATAAAAAAAAAAAAAAGAGGACCCGACGTTTGATCCAAGACCAGTGAGTGGGGTACAGGAATGGAGACCCCCATCAACGGGACAGCTGGAGAAGTGGGAAGCTCGGACAACAGACCTGACATAGGAGAAGGAATCCCCTTGTCCACAAGCACTTGTGTCCCAGAGGTCAGGGGAAAACGAGGGGTCAGGCTGAGTCAGTGAATTCCGGGAGGGAGAACCCCCACGGGACAAGGAGGAGCCTGGAAGCTGGCTCTGTGCGATGCTGGGTACTAGGTACAGGCCCGACGGGAGAGCTTTAGCCAAGTGGTCATTGGACAGGCCGGTGACCGACTGATCGTCCTCGACCAAGCGGATATCGGAGGAGCCAGCATCCGACTTATCAGTCACGGTCGGGCGGACAACAGCAGAGCTGGAGTTCGGCTTACCAACCGAGGCTGTCCACCCGGCGGCGGAGCCGGAGGGTGACTTATTGGCCTGAGAGCTAGCAACAGGCCCCAAAGTAGTATCCTCCTGGGAGGAACACCCCATCGCCCACTGACAAAGGAAGGAGGGGAGGTCGGTGACCGATCCAGCGGAGCGGATCGAGACTGAGGAGGAGGAGTCATCAAGGTGGATGCCCCACCTAAAGTAGCATCAGCTGCCAGGCATCACTGGGTAGAGGTGGACTGGTTCCGGTCCCGGTGCTTCTCCTCCTTTTTCTTGCACTCAGAGGTGGGTGAAGATGAACATTCCCAAAGCTCCTGCAACTCCTTTTCCATCGATGCAAGTCTTTTTTTCAAAAGGTGGGCATCGAGGGCTCTGGAGCCTGATGCATGTGGCCTGGTTGAAGGACTGGCAGATGTCAAAGTCATCAGCTCAGTGTTTTGGGCCTAAGCAGAGGATGCAGCAGGAGAGATCATCTCCATGCGGAATCT
This sequence comes from Neoceratodus forsteri, assembly GCA_016271365.2. NCBI lineage: Eukaryota > Metazoa > Chordata > Ceratodontiformes > Ceratodontidae > Neoceratodus > Neoceratodus forsteri. The sequence goes on from CM028130.1 coordinate 937,019,057, forward strand.
GAGAGCTGCACTGTGAGCACTTCTTCTAGGGTTCACGCGAAGACATGCATTAAACTTTAGAAAAAGACAGGAAAAAGGAACGCAAAATACTTATAAAATGGCGGTTGTACTGTAGCCGAGTTCACAGCGAGGTCCAACATATACAGGTGGATGGCGGGAAAGAACTAGAGGGCGGGCATGGGGACCGCCCCCAATATATTGTCATGTTGACATCCCGTCATGTAACGCCGGGGGCCGTCCTCCACTATGTATTGCTAGCTAGACGTTTGCCGTTCGGTCCTGATGCTGGGGAGCAGTCCAATCTGTTAAGACCTACTGCAGGAACCCTCTCGAAGTAAGATCTTCTGTTCCTACCCAGAGGGCTGTAAACCAGTAGAATCCTACACCTTGTACCTGCATCACCCTTCACAACCACACATTCAAATAACCTCATCTTCAGCATGGACCAGTGGCACAGCGGGCTGAGGCACTGATGCCTAACTGCCTGACACACTGGCGACCTGGGATTGAAAATGGACCAGGGTCACTTAGAGGCTGACTGGGGGAAGGAGAATTGAGCATTCAAAGACAGCTCTCCTCTTTCAGGGCAGGAGAACAGTGCATACCGCTGCTTGTTCACCACCTAGCAGAGTCTAGATGACACAGCAAGCAGTGGCCTCTCAGAGGGCCAGGCACAGGCGTTCAAGTATGTGCAATATCTTTATATCACGTGCTCAAACCACTGCACATGCACTGACGTCCTGATGGTAGGGAAAGAGAACAGAGGAAAAACTGAGCTGGTTGAAGCACAGTGACGGCAGCCCTTCGCAGAACCCACACCACTGACCAGGCGTCCTCCTCTACCGGATCTAAACTTCCAGGGGATATATCCACAAAGGCCCCAACATCAGGGGCAAGCCATGAGGGAAGGAGGATGGGATGGGCTAACCTAATAGGGGCAGGCCAACATGTGGGGGATAAGAAGAAATTACTCACTGTAGTTATGATGTTTCTTCTAATGGGTTCAATAGTTAGCTAATACAAAAACTGCACCATCTCTAGCCAGAGATGTTGCCTCAGCAATTTAGAATAGTGCTGTGGAATCAGAACTCCATTCAAATGTTGCTGTTCTGTTGCTCCCTCTAGTGTTCTAACGTCAGATTGGTGCTGAAGAGCACATAGGATCGGTGTTAACTTGTCTACAATACTAAACTTTAAGCTAAAAAGATAAATAGGTAAGAAAAGCAGACAGAACAGAATTTTTAAGTTAAATAAAACAATTCTGAAATAATTATTCAAATATGCACTATGTAAACATATTAAAATGCTCAGGCAGAAATAAGTATTTAAAACTTAGTAAGAGGGAACCTTTTATTAATTAGGTTTTAGAAGGGGAGGCAGGGATGGGACTTTATTGTGAGGCCAAAGATTTTCCATTGCTTGCAGATAGGAAGGCTGATACTACTATCAGGTAGACTTTCAGTGATAAATTTCTAACTACACGAGTGTAAGTGCTCCAGATGATCAAGAATTGGGAGCAAATCAGGTTCTAGTGAAGATACACCCTTTCCTTAACACCATAATAAAATCTTTTCCATTCTAAAGAGTAAGATTTTCTTGTGGAAGGCTTCCTTGAACCTTTCAGAATATGCAACACTTTGCCTGAAAGATTCATGCCTGAGTAATCTAAGTCCTTAAGAACCATGCCTTTAGTCTCAACGTTCTGAGGTTTGGGAATCTCACTCTGCCCTGTGAGAGAGTCAGAAGCTCGTGTCTCAAGGGCAGTGCGATGGGGTTCTTGCCTGATAGGGTCAGCAGAAGACAGTACCACGGCTGTCTTGCCCATCTGGCAGTACTAGAATCATTGCAGATGACTCCCTTCTCAGTTTCTACAGGACTCTGTGTATCAGAGAAAATTGGGGGAAGGCATAAACAAACTTTCCCTTCCAATTGTGAATAAATGCATCCTGGGGCAGGGTCCCCTTTTGAGGTAGCCTGTGGCAAAACAGTGGTAGCTTGAGATTTTCCCATGAGGCAAACAAGTCTATGTCTTGTGTTCCTCATCTCCTGAAAAGAGTGTGTACCATCTGTTGGTCTAGCGACCATTCATGGTTTTCCTGGCTTGTTGCACCTGGAAATGAGACTCGGCTCAGTGTGCCTTTCCCAGTTACCAAATTTTAAATAAAATATCCTGCTTAAGGAGTCTGTTAGCAAACTGCCATTTCCTGGCAAGAGTACTGCTGCAATGTTTTCATTTAGTGAGTAAGCCAGATTTCAGATTCTCACTGCTTCTATGTAGAGCTTTGAGGGCCTTGTACCACCCTGTTTATTTATGTTGTACATTCTGGTGGTATTGTCTGTTCTTATCAGAACTGACTGATCCCTGCAGCGGAGCTGAGAAGGACCATACTGACAGGAGCACTGCCCTTAGTTCTAAAATGGTTTATGTGCTCCTGTTGTTCCAGCTGGGACCAGGCATTTACTGTCTGTCTGTTCCTCCAGATACCCTCCCCATCATAGCAGGGAGGCATCTGTTTTCAGTGTGAGAGCTGTAGATGACTGCCGAAAGAGAATTCCTTCTCTGAGGTTGTCCGCCTCTTTCCACTAGTCTAGAGCACTGACCAGACTGTGAGTAGTACTGGTTGGCTTGGAGAGTTTCACTTTTGGTGCCAGTGCCTCATTAAGTGGTACTGCATGTCCATCATCTGTGGATGAGCCCATAGCACCACAGCTGTTGCTCCTGACATGTGGCCCAGTAGCTGCAAGAAGTCCCATCTTGGCCTTGGGCTTGAAGGACCTTCCCCAGGACAGATGACTTTCCACTCTTGCTTGCTGAAGAAATGCTTTCCCCTGTGTGGTATCTAACTCTGTCCCTATGAACACCAGCAAGTGACTGGGTTCTAGCTGTGATTTTGCTAGATTCAGAAGGGAACCCAGGTTTTCCAGAGGGCTTCTTACCAGTGACAAGGACCTCAGTGCTTTCTCTTTTGACCTGCATTTGAGTAGCTGGTCATCCAAGTAGGGGCACACTACTACTCCTTTTCTTCGTGGTACGTGGCTACTTCTGCTAGGCACTTTGAAAACACCCTTGGAGCTGAGGTCAGACAAAAAGGCAGTGTTGCAAACTGGTACTGGTCTTTTCCTTACCTGACCCTATAATGTTTTCTGTGAGAGGGGCTTACAAGGATATGAAAATAAGCATCTTTCAGATCCAGGGATCCCAGCCACTCTCCTTTTTATAGTGATGGTATAACTGGACATATGTGCTAACTGGCAGCAGCTAGAAACATAGAATTTGATGGCAGATAAGGACCGCTTGGCCCACCTAGTCTGCCCATTTCATTACCTGATGGATAAGCTGCAGATCCTAGTTAATCAACAGCCTACTTCCTCCTACCCCCCACTAGAATTGCCTTATGTCTGTCCCATGCATTCTTGAATTTCCCATTGTTCTTGACTCCACGACCTCCTCAGGTAGGTTGTTCCATGCATCCACAACCCTCTCTGTGAAAAAATGCTTCCTAATATTACCTCTGAGCGGTCTCACCTGTATCTTTAAATTGTGCCCCCTTGTTCTTGCACATCTCTTTTTCTGAAAGATACAACCCTCTTGGACTTTGTTGATTCTCTTGAGATACTTGAAAGTTTCTATCATGTCTCCCCTCTTCCGCCTTTCCTCAAGGGTATACATATTAAGCTCCTTTAATCTCTCTTTATATGTCTTCTGGTGCAGACCCTGCACCATTTTGGTTGCCCTCCTCTGGACAGCCTTCACTCTGTCTATGTCTTTGCAGAGATGGGGTCTCCAAAACTGCACACAGTACTCCAGATGGGGTCTCACCAACTGTCTGTATAGAGGGATAACAACTTCCTGTTTTCTACTGGTGATACCTCTCCCTATACATCCCAGTATCCCCCCAGCCCTCCTTACTGCCTTCTCACATTGCTTGCCCACCTTCAGGTCATCTGACATAATTACTCCCAGGTCCCTTTCCATTTTTGTTGTTGTTAGTATCTCACCCCCACTGTGTAATCTTCCCCTAGGTTTTTGTTTCCCAGGTGCATTAGCTTGCATTTCTTAGTGATGAATCTGAGCTGCCATACATTTGACCATTCCTCCAACCTAGCCAAGTCCCTTCTCATCCTTTCCACCCCACCCTGTGTATCAACCCTGTTGCAGATCTTTGTGTCGTCTGCAAAGAGACATACCTTTGCTTCCAGGTGCTCTGCAATGTCACTTATAAAGACATTAAAGAAGACTGGCCCCAGTACTGAACCCTGCGGTACCCCGCTAGTTACCCTCCTTTCTTCACTGTGGACTCTATTTACTATTACCCTTTGTGTCCTGTTGTCCAGCCAATTTTATATCCAGGCTACTACCTTGGGACCCACTCCAAGGCTGGCTAGCTTGTATATTAATCTTTTGTGTGGGACTGTGTCAAATGCCTTGTTAAAGTCTAGGTAGGCCATGTCCACAGCCCCTCCCTGGTCTACTGCTTTGGTCACCCAGCAAAGAAATCAATTAGATTTGTCTCTGTTTCTGTTAATGTTTCTATTTACAGCAATTCAAACTTCCAAATGATTCATATTTTTGACAGTACCGGAATACACTGAAATGAAAATCATTGTTTTTAATTGTTTTCTTTTTACGGACAACATGTTGCATAGTTCTTTTCATGGAACCAGTAGCTTGGAGCTTTCACTATGTTAGGGTTTGTGTACAGAATGCTAATTGTGAGCTGCTGACCTATCAGAACCTTGCACAGAGTTCTGTGCATGAACTGTGACATATTAAAACTCCATATTACTGGTTCCATGAAGAGAACTGTGATAGAATGCTGCCCATAAAAATAAAACAATGCAAAATACAGTTATAATTACTGGTGACCCCCAATATCAACCCATTTAAAAAGTCATATCAACCTGCAGGTTGATATGAAAAGCTACGTAAAGCTGTGCAAACCACCAGTTATTATAAAAAACAAAAGACAGGCAAGTGTGTGTTGTGGATTTATTTTTTTTTTTTTTACACATCCTTGGTGTGTGATGACTATATAAACCTCTCGGGCTTCGCTCTCAACGTTTAAAAATCCATAATACACACTTGCCTATCCATTATTCTCTATATAGTGAATGGTGAAATGCTGTTGAGCATGGAAATCCATGCTCAGAACAGCGCTGTTGTGCTGTCTTAACTATGTCAAGATGTTGTTATGCTGCACCGAGTACGTCACCAGTGCAGCATAACAACATCGAACGTAATTGTGCATGCACGATAAAGGAGTTGTGGATGTGAGAGGCCAAACAGAAGTAACTGGTGCTAGAGCAACGGTGCTGTAAGGCATTTTAAAATCATTTGGGGGATACTGTTTGCCAGGAATGAGTGCCCATACACTATAAAAGAGTGTGTATGAGTACTCATACACAACAAGGTTATTTTCTAATCTTGTGGTTTCCGAGGTAGTGAGACCTCTCGAGTTTCACTCTTGAGGTCTCTTATCACCACGGAAACCACTCAATCAGAAAATAACCTTGTTGTGTATAAGTGTTCATACACAATCCTCTATTTTATGTCACTTTTTTTTTCCGGTACAGTTAAATATGGAAAATTTAGGGGAATGAATATAATTTCTTTTTTTATTTTTGTTAAATACTTTTATTGGGTTTGCAAGCATTGTATCTTACAAAGGCAAACACATTAGAATAGATACTAATACAACCACCAAGAAATACTTACACTTATAAAAGATACAAGGCAAGACATCTCCCCATTAGTTACATCATAGGGGAAGTTTTGACTATCACTTCATCAATTAGAAGTAAAAACAGAAACGCATGCAGCCTAGGAAACTAAACAGGGATCAAGTATATTCCCTGCACTCCTGTTTACCGATATAACCCGTAGGTCTAAAGATCCCTTATGGAGTCAGAAGAAAGTTTACAAACTGTAAGAATTCTCCTCAACCTCCCAGTAATGAATAACCTCCAAATGGTGCTTCTTACAGCACTAGAACTAAGTCAGTGCAGCTAAGTAAGAACAGCATTTAATAAGAAGCAGACTTGTAAACGAGTCAGTAAAACAGCGCTGTAAACACATATTTACCAAACGTCTGGCACAGAACAATAAGAAAAAATGAACAGCTTAACCAAGTTGGGCAAATATGAGAACCACAATGGCAGAAATATTGTTAACCGAGTCCATAGTGAGCTGGCCCAATGGTGTGGAGGGCTGAGGCATCCTGCCTTACCTCCTGCCTCACCGGCAACCCATGTTCATGGTGCGGGCAGGTCGCCAGGGATTGGCCAGGGAGGGAGAGGATCGAGTATTCAGGGAACAGCTCTCCTCTTATGGGGTGGGTGGGAACTCTAGACCAGCACCTGCCTGACACCTAGCGGTGGCTGGGTGTTGGCACCCCAGGTCCCATACAATATGGGGCAGAGGTGGAGCAGCCAACTGTCATACTGCATGTGGAATTGCGAGCAGCTTGACCACTGTCAGCACTGCATGCTCCCCCTCTGGCATGAGGGTGAACAAGGAAACATCAGATGACTGCCATCCTGTTGGGCTCTGCTCCTGACAGAAGGCACCTCCCCGAACTGGATCAGGTCTTGGCGGGTTGAGGCGGCTCCCCTCTGCCATGTCACAGAGGGCAAGCTGTGGGGGAAGAATGGACGTAAGTCCTGTGGTCGGGGGACAGGACTGGGGGAATGGCATGAATGTGGACCGACTGGGAAGGGGGAGAATAAATAAATAAATTTAAGTCCACAGTGCACAAAGATCACCATGTTTGAGCCATCAGAAATGTAGGCAAACAATAAAGTTCAGCAGCAATGTTGCCATCATAAAAAAGGAAGACATCTGGCTATTTGTGGACCCCAGCTCAGAAGCAGGATATGGTCACTCATACTCAAAGAGCATAACAGATAAGGTTAAAAAGTTTGATTTGTGAGGAAATAAAAGTACGTGGAGTCATCATCGTTCCTTAATCTCTCCTTTAGCACTCAGCAGAAAAGGGAAGGCTTTTGACAGGATCCAGACCCGCCTTTGACAGCCAAAATGACAGCATCAGCTTCTATTGCCAGCAAAACTGCAGCTTTCATGGCAAAGTCAGTCGTGCCTGTTCAATGACCCTAGGGAGGCTAAAAATCTGTTGTGGTACATTGAATCAGTCGGAACTATGGGAGGAAGAGCCCACTTCATTGGATGGTGACTAATGCTTGGATATGTCTTGGTATTAAGTGGCTTATGAGCTATGCTGGATAAATATAATTTCTGAAAATAAGAACTTCATAAAACGCAGCCAATCAGAAATGATTTCATGCCCTCTTTAAGTCTACAACACACCAGTCCCCTTTTCTCTGTCTTGTGAGAAAGTATCTTGAGAATAGGCCACTCCTCCACTTAGCAGGAGGGACCTCTTCTATAGCTTTCATCCTTGACAGCTTTTTCACCTCCAGTTCTAGCAGGATTTTCTTCCTGCAGCTGAAGTGGAGAAAATATGTTTGGGCTTTTCAGTTTAGGAAGTTTGTGAACAGAACAGGCAGTCCCTGATTCACCACTTCCTGCACCCACCTGTCTGTGGTGATGGATTTCTAGTCTTGGAAGTAATGAGTCAGGTGGCCTCCTACTGGTGGTGGTGTGTGTGTGTGTGTGTGTGTATGTGGGGGGGGGGGGGGTGGAATCTGTGGCAGCCGGCACAGAGTAGTCAGGGATTCAGTTTCTCTTATGGCATAGGGGCAGGTGCTTGTCTGTGTTTGGCACCTCTACTGCCTCTGCCTCTTGGGGCACCTCTCTGAGGGGGATAATCATAGTAAAAATAGGGTTTTTGGTAGTATTCCCTACCCCTGCCTCCCCTTCCATATGGCCTGAAGGAAATAGAAGATTCCTTCTTGTGGGTCAGATTTTTGTAGGTTGTTTATTGTTCACTAATTTTCTTCATATAGGTGTAACCCCTGTGCCAATTGGGGTTTACTAGTTCAGATGCCCAATCAGCATCGCGGGAGGTGCACACGCGTGTTGCTGAGCACTGCTCAGGCGCGTGCGTTTAGTTTAAAAAAGTGCTGTTTGGCATCAGTCAGGAGGCAGTAGATTAGACAGAGTCAATCAATCAATCAAAATCTTTATTTTGCCAGGAGGAACATCATTGAGACAAGCTCATTTACAAGATGGACCTGGGGCAAAACAAATGCCAACAGGGTTAAGACATAACAGGTTGAGTGAATGTACATAACAATTACATAGTAATAATAACAACATATAACCATCACATGTAACAAGATACTTCCACCAGAACACAGCAATAGGTTCAACAGGAGGTAGTGCCATTTAAATACAATTGCATAGATACAGATATATGGACGTAAGGTAATGAGCTAAAGTTTATACAGTAAACATCATTGGAGGAGTCATAGCGAGCAGAAGTGGCAGTTCCTCTAGCATCAAAGTGCGAAGTAGACTGAGATGTTAGAGTCCTTTGATAAGTACTGTAGGCATGGCGTTGCACGTGGGGTGGGGGGGGTTATAAGGAGTGGGAAGGGAAGGTCAGATGAGATAGGAGAGGGTTGGACATGATGGCCTAGGGAGGAAGGACTGTTGTAAGGGAGAAACACGACAGATGCCACAGGTAATGGTTGGGGTTTAAGCCCAATATTTGAAGCAAAGACAAATCGTGATGTTGGGACCTTGATTTGGACAATGACAGAAGGGAGGACTCAAATGACACCTCAGGCAATGGGTGAGGTTTAAGTCCAGAATTTAAAGCAGTAACAAATCATGATGTTAAGACCTTGACTTAAAGCAAGGAAAGACCATGAAAGAGGGGAGTGAGAGCAGCAGGCACCTACTCGCAGGCCCACATAGGGGTGGCCTGTAGTCGGGGCTGGGGTGGGGAGATTGCCTCCTGGTGCCCAAATGTGGAGAAGGATTCCCCCAAAGTGGCAGATGGGGGAATTACAGCAGCAGCAAAGGAGCAGCAATGACTGGAGAATCGTGAAGAGACTGCTAGGTTCTACAAGGAGGCTGAGATAGTGGCTGCCATGGAGGACCCACTGAGACTGAGGTAGCATTGATGTCTCTGTGGGGTAGGTGTAGACATACCCCTTGCCTGAAATGTCTACTTAAGGTACTGTGCTGCTTATGTTTTGGAACTGTGTGAGGGAAGAGTTAGACCCCTGTTTCTGCGAGAACCCTGCCTGTGGATCTGCAGGTGGGTGGCCACTGGAGAAAAGGACTGGAAGTGCCTGTAAAGTGTACCATCATACCCCCTGAGAGGAAAGCTGGCTTAAATGTGAAGAGATTGCGCCTCCTCTCCCACAGGCAGGGTGTCAATAAGAGTAAAGTGAAAGTTCAAAGAAAATGTGGAGAGAAATTGGAGCCCGTTTGTCTCAAAAATGGAAAGGGAAAGTGCTTTAGGTCCCAGGTTCAAACCCTGAGTCCCCCACGTCTGTGCCATAGCAGAATGCCATAGAAAATATGGAACTGTGCTACAACTCATTAGAGGATCCTCGCAACTGTGGTGTTACTGCTTGAGCATTTCTGGAGAAGAGAAATAAATGTGGCCCGTTTGCATTTAAAATAGTTTGGGACTGAATCATTTTCAACCTTTTGGGAATATGTGTTGTTTTGCTGCTTGCCTAACAAACTGTTTTACAGTCTGTCTTTGGAGCCTGCGACCACCCAAGGTGCTGGGAGGAGAAAGTCAACATCCAGTCAGCGCTCGGAGAGAGCTCGAACCATCACCAGGAGGAACCTGAATCTGCAAGTTATAAGGTACTGCATTTTGTACCCCTCCTTAAATGCTTACAGTCGAGTTGATACCCCTCCCTTTTCCCAGAGACTGCTATACCATCAAAACCCCTAGACAGGGAGGGGAGTGAGGTATGTTCTGGAGATTGATATCTGTGCCTAGACTGAAGCTGCTGCTTGCTCAAGTGAATCCCCAAAAGTGCTCGAGCAGGAGTGAGTGAACTTACTTTATTTATTTATTAGATCATCGGTTTACAGACCTTTGAGTCATAGACTCATTTACAAAGGCACCTCGTCAAGAGAGCAATACATCACAGCAAACAAAACAGTACAGTACATAACGCTTAGATTAAAAAAAGCAACCAGTGTTACAGGCATTCACTGGTGGTACACGCTTGGTAATAGTTAGATCACAGTAGTCATAATATAGGTACACGAGTACCACGTCAGGTAGCAACCAGAGATATTTTATTACATTAGTCAGCAGATGTTGCCTGAGACCCTAGGTACATACAGCAAAAGTAGACAAGATAGACCCAGCCTAGGGGTGAAGGTAAGGGGCAGGTGGGGGATTATGTGCAGTTGCAGCAGCGAGTGCTTGTCAGATGGCTTCTGAGGGAGACCTTGAAAGGACCAAGCTTAGTGGAGTCAGCTATACTGACTGGGAGGGAACTGAATCAGGAGGGAGCCCGATAGCAAAAGGATCTCTGGGCCATAGAGGTCCTTACCCTGGGGACAATAAGGGAGGTTTTGACAGTGCTGCAGGTGGAGACTGAGGGGAAGGCACGCTGCAGGGAGGTGGCGACCTCGGGGGGGGAGAGCCCTAGCAGGGTCTTTTTTACAAGAAGGCAGGTTTGGAAGCGGAGTTGTTCTTCAAGGTTGAGCAAGTTGGTGGTGGAGTACAGCAGGCACATATGGGTGCGCCTAGGGGCTCCCAGCATTAGCCTGTAGGCCTTGTTTATAGAGAGCTGGATTCTTGCAAGCGCAGTGCTGTTGGCTGCAGCATAGGTGGGCAGCCCATAGTCGATTAGCGACAAGACAGAGGAGATGATTGCCAATCTGTGGTAGGTAGTCCCTATGGCTTGCTTGATTTCTGTGCTAGACACATAGGATTTGGAAGGGTATTTGTGCAATATTTTAGAAGTGTCCTGCTGGCTAAGCAGTGAGTTTATCCCTGGTTTCAGATAAAGGGTTTGTGTGTGTATTAGAAGCAGACATAGCAAATTGTCTTCACTGAAAGACCTGCTTACATGACAGGTGTCACTAGTCATTCAATTGCTTCTGGGTGGGGCTTTTATCACTGTGCTGTCTTAGGCAAACTACACAGAGAGAAGCCAGTCAGAAAAGACTTGCCTGCTCCTGTTGGAAGCTGAGAAACTTGCTATACTGCAGAGAACAAACTAGAATGCATTTGAGGAACTGGGAACCTGGTAAAACATAATATTGTTGGGGACTAGTTAGGAAGGTAAGCTACGCTTTCTACAGAAAGTTTCATTATTTTCTTATTGGCATTAAGAATTGCAGGATTCCATTAAAGTGTAGTCATTTTATAACCAGAAGGGGTGAAATAAAACTGAAGTTGCTTGATTTCTGTGCTAGACACATAGGATTTGGAAGGATATTTGTGCAATATTTTAGAAGTGTCCTGCTTGCTGAACAGCGAGTTCGTTTTTATTCCTGGACTCAGTAGAGTGGTTTGTGCAGGAGCAGTGGTTTAGTAAATTGTGGTGTTGGTTGACTTACTATAAAGGGCAGTACTCACCAGGGTGGTGGAGCAGTGGTGTATTTGATTGTTTCTAACAGTCACCAGTGGTCGTGGCTACCCACCCACCTTCCCCTCACCCTGCCCACACCAGGCATGGCATTTCCTTTATAGCCAAGGTTCTGACATCACTTCCCAACAGGTCATGGGGCAGAACTGTCATATTCTTAATTACCCAGCACAGTGCATAAAGGGTAAGGACACACACACAAAAAAAAACACAATTATATATTACTCATTGTATATTATAAGGAAGAGGGACATGTGGGGAGTGGTGCAATGCACTGGCTGTGGGGCAGCAATTTTCCGGGAGACATTCTGGAACCTGTGTTGCTGCCCTATTTGCAGGCAACTGTCAGCTCTGAGGGAGAAGGTTGCCCACCTCCAGGCTGAACTGGCAAGGACTAAGGAGTCCTCCGCCACCCAAAGAGCACCAGTTCCACAACCACTGCCTCAGAGGTTGCCATGTGTGAAGAGCAGATGGACCACAGTAGGTTCTGGGAGGGTGAGGGTGGTGGAACAGAGGCGTAGCCCCAGTTGCACCTCTACACAAATCATATGTCAGTCTGGCAAATCAAGGTTCCTCTATGATGACACCCTCGTTGAAGACCAAGAAGAATGCTGGGGACATCCACAAAAGAGTGGCAAGGGACACCACAGGGGAAAGAAACAGCTTCTGATAGTGGACTCAACTGTTAGGGGTGTAGACCTGGGGAAGGGAGAGGAGAGGGAAGTAAGGTGCCTGCCTGGTGCCATGGCTTGGAGGGACAGGAAGCGAATCCTCAGGATTGCAGAAGCAGCATCACAGGAGAGGAAACTAGATATCATTGTCCACCTCGGGACAAATGACCTAGCTAGGCATGAGATCAGTGCAGTGCAGGATGAATTTGTGGAGTTGGGAGGGCCTCAGACAGGTAGCAAGCAGGTAACCTTCTCAGAGGTGCTGCCAGTCTATGGCAGGGTGAGGCTAAGGTACTGCACACCATGCAGTTTAATGAATGGTTGGAAAACTGGTGCAGAGCACAGGGTTTTGGCTTCATTGGGGACTGGGGGTCCACCTGGAGAGATGAAGGTCTATACTGGCATGCTGGTCTGCATCTGTCCAGGAAGGGAAACACGCTCCTAGGTGACAGGTTTAAAGGCTTCCTTGGCAAGCTTTTAAACTAGCCAAGGGGGGAGGTGCTGATAGGAAACAGGAAAGTTCAAGCCTCCCCCCACAAAACATGGCAGGTAGTAGGGTAAACACTGAGGTACAGAGCTTGACAGAGGGCAGGACAGGGGTAAATGGAAAAATGGACAAGGGCAATAAGAGCAGGGATGGGGTAAAAAAGGATAAAGCCAACATTAAATGAAGGGCAATGAGTACCAATGCCCGTAGTCTTGGAAACAAGCTTCCAGAGCTAGTAGCCCTGATGGAAGAGGAACACTTGGAAATTGTGGCAGTCACAGAAACATGGTACATGGAGAACCATGACTGGGATGTCAACATACCAGGGTACACAATCTACAGAAGGGACAGGGAGGGTAAAAGAGGAGGTGGAATAGCTCTCTACATAAGGGAAGGGATCAAAGCTACAGAACTAAAAAGTAAAGGGGGAGGACAAGAGGAACTCTGGGTCACCTTGGAGACAAGGAATGGCATCACAATCCGCACAGGGGTTGTATACAGACCCCGTCTCAAGGGGAGGAAATGGACAAGAAAATGATAGAGGGCATTCTCAAAATGGCTGAAAAAGGGGAGATACTGTTGATGGGGGACCTGAATATGCCAGATGTTAACTGGGCGACATGGACTGCAGCCACATCCAAGAGCAGGGTCATTCTCGATGCACTACAGGGGGCATGCCTTAGACAGCTAGTGGTGGAACCCACTCGGGAGGGAGCAATATTAGACCTGGTACTCTCAAATGGAGAGAGGATCACAAATTTAGAAGTCAGTAGACATCTGGAGACAAAGCGACCACTGCACAGTGTGCTTCACAATAAACACAACCATGGAGACAAGCCATACAAAGACAAGGATACTGGACTTTAGAAGGCTGACTTTGGCATAATGGGTGAATACCTGAGGAATGCATTAGCAAATGCCCGAAAGGAGGGTGGAAGAACAATGGAGAAAAATCAAAACTGGCATCATGGAGGCAACAAGCCTTTGTGTGAAACAAATAAAGAAAACAAAGCAGAATAAAAAACCACTATGGTTCTCAAAAGAGGTGTCAGGGAAGGTTAAGGAGCAAAAGGCTGCATTCAAAAAGTATAATGAATCACAGACAGAGCAGGACAGGGAATTGTATCAATTAAAGCAGAAAGAAGTGGGGAAGGCAGTCAGAATAGCAAAAGCCCAAACCGAGGAAAAAATAGCCAATTCAATTAAGAAGGGGGATAAAACCTTTTATAGGTACATTAGGGAGCATAGAAAGATTAAGGGAGGGATAGTGAAGATTAATAAAGGAGAGGGGAGGTGGGCAGAGGGAGAGAGTGAAAAGGCAGAGATACTGAATGAATACTTTTGCTCAGTATTCACAAAAGAAGAAGAGGAGGAGTTATCTAAACCAAACAGTAGAAGCACTCTGGACAGTGGGGTTGACGCCAGTCCATTTACAGAAGAAAGAGTACTGAAAGAACTCTTAAAACTCAAGGTGGACAAAGCAATGGGGCCTGACGGGATTCATTCTGAAGAAAGGGGGGTTACTAGTGGAGTACCTCAGGGCTCAGTACTGGGTCCAGTCCTCTTTAACATCTTTATAGGTGACATTGCAGAGGGTCTGGAAGGAAAGGTATGCCTCTTTGCAGATGACACAACGATCTGTAACACAGTTGATACACAAGGTTGGGGGGTAGAAAGGATGAGAATGGAATTGGCAAGGTTGGAGGAATGGTCAGACATATGGCAACTTAGATTCAATGCAAAGAAGTGCAAAGTAATGCACCTGGGAAATAAAAATCCAGGAGAAGAGTACACAATAGCAAGGGAGGTACTAACGACAACAATAATGGAAAGGGATCTGGGTGTAGTCATATCAGATGACCTAAAGGTGGGTAAGCAATGTGAGAAGTCAGTAAGGAGAGCCAGGGGATACTGGGATGCTTAGGAGGGCATCACAAGTAGAAAAGGGAAGTGGTTATCCTCTATACAGACAGTTGGTGAGACCCCATCTGGAGTACTGCGTGCAGTTTTGGAGACCTCATCTACGCAAGGACAAAGACAGGATGGAAGCAGTCCAGAGGAGGGCAACTAAAATGGTGCAGGGTCTACATCAGAAACCATATGAAGAGAGACTAAGAGAGCTTAATATGTATACCCTTGATGAAAGGAGAGATGGGGGGACATGATAGAAACTTTTAAGTACCTCAAGGGAATCAACAAAGTCCAGGAGGGTAGAATCTTTCAGAAAAAGAGATGTATAAGAACAAGGGGGCACAACTTAAAGTTAGAGGGGGGACAGCTCAGGGGTAATGTGAGGAAATTCTTTTTCACAGAGAGAGTGGTGGACGCATGGAACTGCCTTCCTGGAGAGGTTGTGGGGTCTAAAACAGTGGGGGAATTCAAACATGCATAGGACAGACATAAGGCAATTATAGTGGGGGGTTGCAGGAAGTAGGCTGTTGGTTAACTAGAATCTGCAGCTTATCCAATAGGTAGGGAAATGGGCAGACTGCATGGGCCAAGTGGTCCTTATCTGCCGTCAAAGTCTATGCTTCTATGGCAGCATAACAGTCCAATCCTGACATTGGTGGCAGCAGAAAGGACATTGATATGGGAATGGAAGGAGAGTGCCAAATCAAAGGTAATGCCCAGATACTTGTAGGAGGAAACCTGCTCTATGGGGTTTAGTGTGCTAGGCAGTATCACGAGAAGGGCACCACTGGCTTTGCTTTGGCGATGCAAGAAGAGCATAGCTTTGGTCTTTTTTAGGTTCAGGACTAGCCTTCGTGATGTGAACCAATGCTCAGCTCTATCAAAAGCTTGTTGGAGGGTGGCCTGGAGTGTGTTAGGGTTGGGGTCAGCGGCGAAGAGCACAGCGTCATCTGGGTAGAGGAGGATCTTACTTGGGCAGGCCAAGGGGAAGGAGTTGAGGTAGAGACTGAGGAGGAGGAGAGGGCCTAAAATGGAGCCCTGTGGAACCCCAGAGTGGACAGGTCATGTGTCAGATAGGATGCTATTGATTTTTACACACTGAGTTCTGGCAGAGAGGTAGCTGGTGAACCATGCAAGGGAGCCGGGGGGGAAACTAAGGCATCTGAGGGAGTCAACCAAGAGAGGATGACAAACCATGTCAAAGGCCTTGGAGAGGTCAATGAACATGGCACCAGCAGGACTTTCGGCATCAAGAGCAGAGTGCAGGAAGTTGGAGAATTCCAGTAGCACGGTTGTGATGCTGTGACCTGCATGAAAGCCATGCTGTTCGGGTCACAGGATATTGTGCATGGCCAGGTATTCTGCAAAGCTGGTTGGCAACTACTTTTTCCAAGGGCCTTAGAGAGTGGGGGGGATGGATATAGGTCAATAGTTACCCAGGGTTGTTCGATCGCTGCTCTTTATGATGGGAGTGATGATGGTGGTTTTCCATGTGCTGGGAAACTGCCCCAGGCACAGAGAGCAGTTGAGCAGCTCGGTAAGTGGGACCAGGATAGCATCCAATGTCAGACGAAGTAGCCTAGTGTCCAGTAGGTCGGTGCTGGGGTTGCTACTACTAACGGCTTTTTGCAGAAGGGGTCTAGCCTCCAACAGGGAGATGGCACGTAGGTAGAAAGGAGGTCTCTGGAGAGTGGGCAGGGGTGCTACTGGGATGGGGTCAAAGAAGTTACTGGGCAGGACTGAACTCAGGTCTGAGAAAGCGTGGTTTAGGTAGTCTGCAGTGCCACGGGGGTCAGAGCAGACAGTTCCACTAAAGGAGAGTTGAGAGGGGGGTTGGGAGAGGGATTTCCCATTCAGCCATTTCTAGCCGTCCCCTAAGAGGAGACAAGAGCGGATTGGTAGTACCGGGCTTTGGCCTGTCAAATGGCCCAAGTACACTTACTGCGCTCAGCGTTGTACGCTTGCCTATCAGCTGGCTTGCCAGATTCCATGGCAATGTGCTATAGGTTGTCTCTCATTTTAAGTTTGTGAAGAAGGGAGGGGGTAACCCAGGGCATGTTTTGCTTTTTGGTGTGATTTCCAGCAAAGGGGGCATAGAGGTCACAGGCAGTGTTAAAAGTGCGAGTGAAAAAATCCAATGCCTCATCTATGGATGGTGCAATTCTGATTGGGGACCAATCCAGTTGTGAAGGGTACAGTTTAAGGTGATGCAGGCTGCCTGGGAGTAGGCAATGTCACTAGGTAGTTTGTGGCACAGGTTTGCTGTTGGCAGCGGACCAAGAGAATACAACCGGGGAATGGTCACCAAGTGAGTTGGGAAGTACACTAATATCGAGCACCCTCTGGGGGCGGTTGGTAATGGTGATATCCAGGAGGGTACTAGAGCCAGTAGAGGGGTTGAATCTAGTTGTGGTGGTGACAAGCTGAGACATGTCAAGGGCGGCAAAGATATCTCTGGTTTGGGAGGCCGTGGCAGAGAGCCAGTTGATATTCAGGTCACCAACAATTATCTGGGCCATTTTGGGTGGTAGGCCAGAGAGGTAGTCAGCAAGCTCCTGAATGGCGAGGTTTTGCTTTCTGGGGGGAATATAGGCAACGGTGAGAAAGAGTAGGCCCTTACCAGGGTTGTGGGAGATTTTTAGTGTGAGGGCTTGCGCCCCATTATCAAGCTTGGGTGGTGGAAGTGCATGTCCAAGGACGGAGGCACGCATATAGACAGCACAACCACCTCCACACTCACCCACCTGATCTTCCCTGAAAAGGGTGTAACTAGAGAGGGAGAAGGAGGAGTCAGGGCTGGATTTGGATAACCAGGTTTCAACAAGTGTGACAATGTCCGGTTGGTGCTGAGTAACCCAGCATTGGAATGCAGCAACCTTCTTAAGGATGCTGCAAATATTCATAGAAGCTATGTGGAGTCCTTGAGCCTGGGCAGGCTTGTTCATAAGGTTGGGCATGGGGCCAGGGTTTGGATGAATGTTACCTGACAGAAGCAACAGGAGGGTGATTAGGCGCACCAAAGCGTGGTAGTGATTCTGGCATCTCCCCTTGCGACTGGATACGGGGCCGGGTGCTGGGGTGCAAGGGGTGGGTAGAGTACGAAGGGTGGGAAAGGCATTGAGGAGAAGAGACCAAGGTATGAGTGGGAAGTAAGAGGTAGCAGGGGTGGAAGTGTGTGGGGGTACCGAGGGGGAGGTGATCGAGCGTCGGGGGGGTCTGGTAGAGGTGTTGCAGATGGGGGGGTAACTATGCATAGAGGGTAATGGTCCTAAGTGAGGTGGGGCTGGTGTAGGAAGTAGGAGGAGGACCATAGTCAGAGTCAATGCACTTGATCCCGGATGCACTGAGGACAATAAGTTATTTGAGCATGAGAGAGGATCACCCCTTTAAGAAGTTACAGAAAGGACAGCCCCTATAAGGCATTGCTGTAATTGACTAGTGTGAGGCCTCAGGGGGCCGGGATCACTGGGGAAGTGTATTTAATAAAGAAGGGAGGAGGGGGTTGGGGAGTGGCCGACAAATTGTCCAGAGAGCAGTACAGCAAGGCAGTGGCTGAGCTGTGTTTTGAAAAAGGTGCCTTGTGTGCTTTCTTTCTCAATGGGGATCTGCAGCATCCAATCAGGAAGCAGCCACAGTCCCCAGGAACCAGTCCAATTACAGGGACTGAAGCCTGACCGCTCCGAGCTAGGAGCTGACCAAACGTACCTGCTTTCCTTGGTCAATGGGTGGCGGGTCGGATGCAGAGGTCTGGCTGCCAGCAGGTAGCAGTGCAAGGGCCACTCAGCTGAAGTGGAGAGCCTATTTTGGGCTTCTGGCTAAAACAGAGCAGAAAAAAAAGGCGGGCCGTTAGTTAAAAAGTCAAAGACAAAGATCAAGTACCTTGGTGGGAGGGCCCTCGGCAATTTAGTGCTCAGGGCAGAAGTAGGTGCAAACAGTGGGAGACAAAAGGTTCCTGCAGAGAGGTCTGGTCAAAGGTGCCAGGTGGGAATTGAGCAAAACAAAGGCTGATTCAGGAGGTTGGTGGGGGGGCCTTGAATGAGGCCAGGGAGAGCTGGGAAGGAGGTGTGCAGTGGAGAGGACTCAGGGTAGTCTGGAATGAGTAGAGAAAAAAGATGGCCCAAAATGCCAGGCAATATTTACAGAATGTGTGGGTTTGGGGGGGTGTCAGGGAGGAATCAGGGGTCCAGTAGATGGCAGAGAAACACTGTGGGGAATAGAGAGAAATAAATACAAAAGGGAAAAGAGAAAGAGGGAAGCAAAGAAGGCAGTCTGAGGATGAATGAGAGGAACTGTGATGGGAAAAGAGTGTGGCAGAACTAACAGCAGGCAGTAGTCAGTTCTAGCTATTCTACAATATTGGGCAATTAGCAGAAAAATGTCTAGTGCAAGCGGTAAGCTATATAGACATCAGGCAGTCAAAGTTCGCTACAACTCTGCTATACTCTGCTAGGCAATTCCTACATATACAGTGAAATAGTTTAAAGGTAAAATGTTTAAGCAGTAAAAATATTCAGCAGTACAAGACATAAGCTATACAGAAGTCAGGCCTAGCTAATACAGCAGGCTAAACAGCAGAAAATTGCAAGAGGAGAGAAAAAAAAATACACACACACATATACATATATATATACATATATATATATATATATATATATATATATATATATCCTAACATTAGTGCTTCCTTTACAGAACCACCTATTGCCTCCTACTGCCAGCCACCTAACCTGCGGAATCTCCTGGTTAAAAGCAGCCTACCCACTCCTAACAGTTCCTCCCTCCCAGGTACCAAACCTTGCAACAGGACTCACTGCTGCACCTGCAAATTTATTTCCAGTGTGACTGAGATTTGGGGGCCTACAGGTGTTTTTCACATCACCAAGGAGTTCTCATGCACCTCCACTAATGTGGTGTATTGTATTCTTTGCAGGAAGTGTACAGCTCTTTACATCCGAGAAACTGGTAGGCGTCTTGCTGACCGTTTCAGGGAACATTACAGAGCAGTCAGGAATGGTGAAACTGCTAAACCCATTGTATCCCACTTTATCTCCAGGGACCACAATGTCAATGACCTTTCTGTTTGTGTCCTTCAGCAGGGCTTCTGGGATCCTGACCATAGAAAAAACATTGAAGCCAAGCTGATCATCCGCCTTGGCTCCCAGCAGCCCTCTGGTTTAAATGATAGACTTATTTTCCACTAACATATTTCAGCCATCTCTTTGTTATCCCTATAGTCTATTTGTTTTTGTACTCATTTAATTTATTTTTCATTTTCACCATATGTCTCCATTTCTGTCTCCTTCCCACACATTTGTCACCTTTCAGCCTTCTTACTAGGTCCTGTTAATTAGTCTCCACCTGGGAACTTCCCCAGCTCTTTCACTCCCATTATGCTTTATCTTTCCCATCATCACCTTTTTGTTTAACAGATTCTCTCTTAATCTTACCATTTATCACTTCTTCTCCTAAGCCTCCCCTTCTTCTTTCTCCACATATATATCTCTCTCATTTTACCTCTCTTTACACTAACTTGTTTTTTTCTCTTTTAGATATTTCCTGAAGAAGACCTAAGGTCGAAGCGTAGATTTTTTAACTCTATTTTCTATTTTCAGCGTGCATTTAATATAACCATTTTGTTTTGCTTTTAGACCACATGCTGATGCAGCACCTTGTTTTTTTTTTACAATTTGTATGCTACATTTGCTGCGACCCACTATGCCTAATCTGAAATCTCTTCTGAATTCTCTACGATGCTCCTTCATTTCTTCTATGTCTGTATTCCCGTCTCATATTTCTAAGCCTTCTCTTGAATTATTTTCTGCCATTTGCTCTAAGACTAAACTCTGCAGTCACTTACAGTTTCTTTCCAAATGCCGCCACCTGGGTATTATTCCTAAAGGTTTCTGTTTGAAATGTCATCCTTGTTCATTTGGATTTGAGACACGTTTCCTCTACTAATGAACTTTTGAAAAACTTTCTCTAGGAAACTTATCACGCACACCATTCTCTCCAACAAAACACAGCTGATCTCTGTGCACAAAACCATTCAAAGGCAAAATAATTTCCTGCAGCAAACGGCTCCACATAACCTTCCTTTTATTAAGTACTACATCCAAAACCTTAACTCCACTCTCTTTCAGTTTCTCAAGGACACCAAATCTGCAAAACTCCAGTCTCTCACTCAGCAGATCAACAACCAACATGAGCCCTCGAGTCAGACACAACCTAACAATTTGGTATTTTGTATTCCTCCAGACCTTCCCGACACAAGACGAGCAATCACTCCTTAGCAAAAGTCTCTCTTTTGTGCCCACACCCAGATATCTTGATGCACCTCAGGTTCAAGTTGATCTGCAGTGCTTCTATCGTAGAGTACGCCTTGCAGCTCATTTTTCTAATATGACTCCTCTTCCTCAGATGATGACAGTATCACCAGAACAATCAATGACATCAATCCCAGCCAGTGCATGGACACCCCTCAGGACGTTTTGCTGCTGTTGATTATTTTGTTAACCAATGCATGGAAAACACCACTAACTTTAATCTTCATTACAGGCACAACCATTCCAACCTGACACCTGGTGAGCTTGCAGCCTCAGATCTCTACAATGTAGGAATGACATTGTTATTAAACCAGCTGATAAGGGAGGTGCTGTTGTGGTCTGGCAAAAGGAGCTATACATCACTGAAGCCACACAGCAACTCTCTGACACCAGGTTTATTCTTCTCTTCCACAGGACCCCACTGCTGACTATCAGATGGAGGTCACCACCACCATCACCTCTGCTAGTGAAAACAATGAGCTCCCTGCTTCTGCTAAGAGGCTCATAGTTCAGCATCCCAAACATCCAGGTTTTATCTCCTTCCCAAAATCCACAAAACAGGTAACCGGGTTGTCCCATAGTGTCTGCCTGCTCCTGCCCATCCCACATCTCTGCATTTTGGGCGGCCTCATGAGACCCCATGTTGAGTCCCTGCCCTCCTATGTTAAAGACACTAACCATGCTCTCCAGTTATTTGACAGGTTCAGATTCAGTGACTCTCATCAGCTCATCTTCACCATGGACATCAAATCTCTTTACACAGTGATCTCCCATGATGATGGTCTGACAGCTTTGCAGCATTTCTTGAACAAGCGGGAAGTCCAGCAGCCACCCACACACACACTTACTCATCTGGCAGAACTGGTCCTAACACTCAATGCTTTTCTTTTAATAACAGTTTTTTCAGCAGGTCAGTGGAGTTGCCATGGGTACCAAGATGGGTCCCAGCTTTGCTAATCTGTTTGTGGGTTGGGTGGAGGAACGTTTTTTTCTCTCATTCACAGGGACTGTGCCTGAACTCTACCAACGCTACATTGATGACTGTGTGGGGGCCACCTCCTGCTCCAGGGAGACCCTTCAAGTCTTCCTTTACAAGTTTACCACGGCCCATCCTTCCCATCAGTACACTGTTGAAGTATCCTCCTCTACACTGCCTTTTCTGGATATCCAGCTGGCAGTCCAGAACACTGGTCTTAAGACATCAGTCTATTACAAACCCACTGACTCTCACAGTTTCCTCCTCCACAGCTCCTTCCATCCTAAACATGTCAAGAATGGACTGCCTTATTCACAGTTTCTTAGACTTCGCAGGTTATGCAGTGAAGAGGATGATTTTGCTGAGCAGACCCAAATAATGCATAGTTTTTTTTATCAACAGGGGATACCCTAAAAGCGCAGTGGACAGAGCACTCTCCCGTGTCAGTAACATGCCCCATAACCTTGACCCCCGCAGGAGGGATACTGGCACACAAGAACAACGGCAAATTCCACTAGTTCTTCCTTTCCATCAGAGCACACCTTCTCTTCACAGGATCATCACTAGTAACTTTCCCATTTTGCAAACTGACACTAACATTGGTGCTTCCTTTACAGAACCACCTATTGCCTCCTACTGCCAGCCATCTAACCTGCGGAATCTCCTGGTTAAAAGCAGCCTACCCACTCCTAACAGTTCCTCCCTCCCAGGTACCAAACCTTGCAACAGGACTTGCTGCTACACCTGCAAATTTATTTCCAGTGTGACTGAGATTCGAGGGCCTACAGGTGTTTTTCACATCACCAAGGAGTTCTCATGCACCTCCACTAATGTGGTATATTGTATTCTTTGCAGGAAGTGTACAGCTATTTACATTGGAGAAACTGGTAGGCGTCTTGCTGACCGTTTCAGGGAACATTACAGAGCAGTCAGGAATGGTGAAACTGCTAAACCCATTGTATCCACTTTATCTCCAGGGACCACAATGTCAATGACCTTTCTGTTTGTGTCCTTCAGCAGGGCTTCTGGGATCTGACCATAGAAAAAACATGGAAGCCAAGCTGATCATCATGTAGCTCTCAACAGCCCGCTGGTTTAAATGATAGACTTATTTTCCACTAACATCTTTCAGCCATCTCTTTTTCCTATAGTCTATTTTGTTTTGTATTCATTTAATTTATTTTTCATTTCACCATATGTCTCATTTCTGTCTCCTTCACACATTTGTCACCTTTCAGCCTTCTTACTAGGCCCTGTTAATTAGTCTCCACCTGGGAACTTCCCCAGCTCTTTCACTCCCATTATGCTTTATCTTTCCCATCATCACCTTTTTGTTTAACAGATTCTCTCTTAATCTTACCATTTATCACTTCTTCTCCCTAAGCCTCCCCCTTCTTCTTTCTCCACACATATATATATATATATCTCATTTTACCTCTGCTCTACACTAACTTGTTTTTTTTTCCTCTTTTAGATATTTCCTGAAGAAGACCTAAGGTCGAAACGTAGATTTTTTAACTCTATTTTCAGCGTGCATTTAATATAACCATTTTGTTTTGCACACATATATATATATATATATATATATATACACACATATAAATAATATTTCCGCATAAGCAGTAAATTCAGCAGAAAAAATTGTCCAGAGAGCAGTACAGCAAGGCAGTGGCTGAGCTGTGTTTTGAAAACGGTGCCTTGTGTGCTTTCTTTCTCAATGGGGATCTGCAGCATCCAATCGGGAAGCAGCCACAGTCCCCAGGAGCCAGTCCAATTACAGGGATTGAAGCCTGACTGCTCCGAGCTAGGAGCTGACCAAACGTACCTGCTTTCCTTGGTCAGAGGTGGCGGGCTGGATGCAGAGGTCTGGCTGCCTGCAGGTAGCAGTGCCAGGGCCATTCGGCTGAAGTGGAGAGCCTATTTTGGGCTTCTGGCTGCATTCCTTGGTCAGGGGATGGGGGCTGGATGCAGAGGTCCGGCCGCCAGCAGGTAGCAGCGCCAGGGCCATTCGGCTGAAGTGGAGAGCCTATTTTGGGCTTCTGGCTGCATTCCTTGGTCAGAGGTGGCGGGCTGGATGCAGAGGTCTGGCCGCCTGCAGGTAGCAGCTCCAGGGCCATTCGGCTGAAGTGGAGAGCCTATTTTGGGCTTCTGGCTGCATTCCTTGGTCAGGGGATGGGGGCTGGATGCAGAGGTCCAGCCTCCAGCAGGTAGCAGCGCCAGGGCCACTTAAAGTAGTTATTCTTTCTGAAGTAGTTTAAAGTGCCACCTGACAAGTTAAAGGAGGAGGGGAGTTACATAGGCTTCTGTCTCATCACCAAAAAGGGTGGTTCCATGAAAAGGAAGTCTAGCTTTTGTGTCCTCTGAAAGGATTGCTGCTCTTAGCCAAGCAAATCTCCTCAGAGCTACTGCATGTGTTAGTACCCTTGAGGCTGTGTAATGTGAGTCCACAGCCATATGGTTACTGATATTCAGTGGCTTTCAATGCATACGTAGCAGTCTCTGCTTGGTCACTGCCTATGCCACTAACCACTTTTCCACTGAGCACCTGTACAGTGCTCCCTCCAGAGGGCTTTTTGGTGCTGTGCAGTATAGGCCATATATGCAACTTGCCTTAACTGCAGGGTTGTCGGGCTGTATGCTTTCCTTGCCATATAGTTGAGTTTTCTAGAATATTTTTCAGGTGGAAATTCTGTCAATGACACCTTAGATTTTCACATGCAGATGATTGCATAAAGAAGTGTTATGTAAGAACTTAAAGGAAAGCTGTCGTTTGCAGGGGCTCCCGCCCCTGCAAACCTTACTCTTCAGTTCAGCTTTTTTGTAGAAAAGCACCATTTTTTCTGTACAGAAATTTAATTTAAGATCAAAAAGTTCACTACCCGGAAGTACTGCGGGATTATCGGGCAGCTCCATTAACTGTAAAAGTGCGGCGCCGCACCCTGCTTTTCAATGCATTTGTATTGAAGTGCAGGGTGCAGCGACGCACCACTACAGTTAATGGAGCCGCCCGATAGTCCACCATACTCCGGTAGCAGACTTTTCAATCTTAAATTAAATTACATTCTTGTGCAGAAAAACTGCACTTTTCTACAACAAAGTTTAACCGGGGGGTAAGGTATGCAGGGGCGGGAACCTTTGCAAATTACAGCTTTCCTTTAATGTAACAGTAGATCTTCGAGGGGCTCTCAGTCATCAGGTAACACCATAGGAACCTTCACTGTTGATGAAAGGGAATCCACACAAAAGATTTTCAGCAGTACAACTGGTGCTGCCCACACCATCGACATCCACCGACGTTAGCAACCCTATATAGGCGTAGGCGGAGCACTCCCTCCTCAATTCTTTTCCGCCAGAGATGAAGGCTCACGCCCTAGGGAACCAATGAGAGACCCAAGGAACCTGGCTCTAGATAAAGATGATGGAATACAGCAGATAGCCAGGTCCAAAACAGAAGCCCCAAGAAGGGGGACGGTGGGAGGAAACTCATACCTGATGACTGAAATCCCCTTGAAGATCTACTGTTACAGTAAGTTCTTACATAACTGTTCTAGCTTCTTTGGGGATATCTCAGTCATCATATAACACCATAGGAACAAGTTCCAAGCAGTGACAAGGAAAAAAATGAACAGTTTGGGAGGCTAGAGCTCCATAAACTTAAGACAGGAGTCCTTGTAACACTGCCCTGTCAAAACCTGCATGGGCTCTTGAGGCAATGTCCAGGCTGTAATGCTTGGTGAAAGTGTGGACTGTACTCCAGGTGGCAGCCGCACAAATGTCAGCAGCTGAGACCCCTTTGAAACAAGTCACCAAGGTAGCCATACCTATGGTGCAGTGAGCTTTGAGGGCACCAGGCAATTCTTTGCCGTACTTGTAGCAGAACACAATGCAATTTGGCAATCATTAGGATAAACATTGCTTAGAAACTGAAGCGCCCTCTCGACCTGGGGTGAAAGAAACAAACAACTGCTTAGACTTTCTGGATTCTTTAGTCCTGAGAAGATAATACTTCAAAGTTCTGCGCACATCTAACATATGGAGCAGTACTTCCCCTGGATTGGCATGCTCAGGAATTTATACAGGAAGGTGGATAGACTGATAAAGTGAGAACTGCAAGACCACATTAGGTAGAAACTTAGGATTTGTGTGCAAAGATACCCTGTCTTTGTGAAAAATCAAATAAGGCATTCACACCAGAGGGTCTGAAGCTCTAAAATTCTTTGAGCAGAAGTAACTGCAACTAAAAAGAGCACTTTCCAAGGAAAGCATAAATCACAAGTCACAATTGGCTCAAAAGGAGACGTTGTCAATTTTTCCAAAACAAATTCAAGTCCCAAGCCAGGACAGGGGACAGACTGGGGGTTTTAGGTGCAGGATGCCCCTTAGAAAGGTGCAGGGCACATCCAGCTAAGCAATCGTGCAGTCACCCATGGGATCAAGAAAAGCAGAAATAGCCGAAAGGTAGACCCTGAGGGAGGAATACTGGAGGGCTGAGTCAGATAAAAAAAAATCAAGGAGTCCAGGACAATCTTAACAGGACAGGTAAAAGGGTCAAAGGACTGCTTGGCAGTCCAGATGGCAAACTGCTCCCACTTCGTGGCATAAGTGGCATGAGTAGAAGGCTTGCGGGAGGCCACCGGGACGTCTGCTACTCTGTTAGAGACCCCAAACCTGGCAATGGCTACATCCTCAGGAGCCAAGCATGCAGATGGAGGGATCTTAGGTTAGGATGGACCAGGATCCTCTGAGCCTGAGTCAGCAGATTCCTGCAGAGGGACTGGAGGTTCCTCTACCAGCTGCTAAAGCAGAGGGAATCATATCTGTCGAGGTCAGTATGGGGCTACCAAGATTATGCTCGCCCCCTTCATTTGCAGCTTGATTAGCACCCTCTGCATTAGTGGAAATGGAGGGAATGCATACAGAAATCTCCTGTTCCAAGTGAGGGACAACATGTCTTGCCAGAAAACTCAAGGCCTGGGATCTAGCGAGCAAAAATTGGGCAGTTTTGCATTGCGTGGAGACACAAAAATGCCCAACTCTGGGCGACCCCATCGGTCGAACAGATCCTCTCCTACAGATGAGAGAAGCTCCCATTCATGCATGCTGGACTGAGTCCTGCTGAAACTGTCCACTAGGGTGTTTAGAACACCTGGCATGTGGACCGTGGCGAGTGTCAGACTGTGCTCCAGAGCCCAGTACCACACTCGCATGGTCTCGCTGCAAAGGGGGTACCAGTGAGTCCCATCCTGCTTGTTGATGTAGTAGGCTACACTCAGATTATCCGACTGCACCAGCACTTGGCCTGCAGCAAGGTGCTCTTGAAATGCCTGCATGGCATAGAGCACTGCACTCATCTTCAGGCCATTGATATGTAGGACAGCTTCCCACTGGGACCATAAGCCCTGGGTTGAAAGGGACCCAGGTGATCTCCCCAGCCTAGATCTGAAGCATCCGAAGTTAGGATCTGATGTGGGGAACAAATCTGGAAAGGGAACCCCTGCAGAAGATTCGAGGGTTCTATCCACCACTGCAAAACTCTGCGGAATGGGGAGGAGACCAGGACTAAGTGGTCCAACTCGTCCATACGCTGGTCCCACTGTACTCTGGTGGTCCACTGAAGTATGCGCATGTGAAGCCTGGCCAGTGGAATGGTGAGAATGGAGGTAGCTATTAAACCAAGAAGCCTGAGGTACAGCCCGGTAAGGATGCACCAACTCTGAGCGACTTCCTGAACCAAGGCTGTAAGGCATTCTGCCCTGTTTTAGAGGCAGGACCGCCTTAGCATCGCATGCCAGCCTCCCTCACATCGCTGGGGGTCCCGGCTGGTCGCACCGCCATGCCACTGCAAGCGTTGCTGCAATATTGTTTTATATATTTTTATATATAAGGCACGCGCAGCCGCCATCCTCACATATTGAAGCAAGACAATCATCAAGATTATTCCCTTCCTTCCCCAACAAGTACTCCCCCCCCATGATAATCTTATCCATTCTTGGCTTAAAGGTTTTAATATTTATTTTATTTTCAACTCGAGACCAGAAGAGTGTATGCTGACCTGGCTGGCTGGCTCACTCAGTGAATGAGTGTCCGACTCTGATTAAGTCCGATTAAGAGCTAAGTGCTCCTGCTCGATCCATCTGGCACTTCCAACTTGTTTTTCTTTCTTCATGCAGCCAACAACAAAAGAGCTGAATAATCCCCGTGAATCAAACCGCTCATCGTCCGGGATCGTCGTAATTTAAGTCTGTTTAACTTTTCATTAGAAGTTAAGTGCCACTGCCCCACGATCATCAGCTCTCTACTCTCTCTCACTCACACCTCAGAAAAAGTTAAATTATTTAACTTGTTTCCAAACTGGATTACCAGAGGTGTGAGTGAGTGTCCTCCTGTGATGTGACAGATTGCCTTAGTCAGAACTCAATACGGTATAACGGTATTACCGGTATTACCGTACTGACTTCAGTTCGGGCTCCAGGGCAGGCAGTTGCAGTCTACCAGATGAAGAGGCTGACTAAAAAATAAATGAACTCAAAACAACAGTCTACCTGTAGTTGCAGGGTGATACAGATACCCCAGAGGGCATCAGCATTTTGGCAATGAGATGGTACCAGTAAATATTTTATACACATCTGTACAAATAGGTAGGGTACATAGGACTATTAGGACTGTGGCACTGTAAAGCACCAGAGATACCCACTATGCATCTCTACATCTAACCCCTTAGGACCAGAGCTCATGTTATTGAGGTTACCCACTTTGGTACACCTGCCTAGGTACACCAACTGAGGCAGACAGCTGTGTGAAATACCTCCCCTTTTTCCTGCAGTCGCAGTCACAGTCACAGAATGGCAACCCTAAAAATTGCCATGCATTCTGTAGCACAAGCTAGCCACTTTCAAATTTGGGCCATGTCACAGCATAATGTGGAATCTCCCAGTGGATGTCATCAGGCAGGACTTCTTGAGGGGGATGCCCCAATGGGTTCCCACTATTCTGGTGCAATACTGCTCTTGGGTCAGACCTCCAGAGACTCAGCCCGGAGGAGACAAGTGTCACCTCTAGACCTGGGGCCCAGATGCCATGTCCCAAGCCTGGCATGTGCGTTTTAGCTAGCTGCATCCAGAGCCACAAACCCTGTTCTCACATGCTGTAGTTCTCTTCTTCCTCCATATAGAAGCTTCTCTCTTCATGGCAAAGGGGTCACCTACTTATGCTCCCTATGGTAGAGCAATCCAGATAGCCAGGGACATGTTGTTAACAGGAACACACAGGCAGGATGTACTCTAAACATGCAAGTTCCTGGAACAGACTCTTATTGAAGCTGTAAGTATAAACAATGTCATTATTTCCAAAACCAAGGCTGTACAGTTTAACCCATTGGTTACATGGGACAGAAATTAAAAAGGGTTTGGGCTGGAACTAACAGGACTGAACAGGGCAAGCCAACCATCTGGCTTCCTGGAGGGTTACATTCTCTCCTGCCCAAATGCTTGACACCCCCATGAAGCCTTATAACTCAGCTGAGACACAGAGGGGCATCAACATTCGCAATCTTATCCTGTACAAGCAGTATAGAAATGATTGCAAAAGGCGCATCAGGCAGGCTAAAAGCATATACTGTCAAAACCTGCTGACTAACTCCTCCAACGACCCTCGAAAATTTTGGAGCCACATTAAAACTTTTTTAGGATCTACGCAAGCTGTCACCCCCTCAGAAATGGTCCTGCAAGGTGTCCCTGTAATGACTCCTTCACTATTGCAAAGCGTTTAACCAGCAGTTTCCAACCTATCTGCCTACACAGCTTCCTTCAATCTCCTGCTACACAACTGAACTCAACATTCCTGGCGATTCACCTACCTCATCTAAAACATTCTACTTCAAGCGGTCACCAGGCATCAAGTCTTCAAGCTGCTCAAGGCTATCTCTGACAATACCAGCCCGGCTCTGATGGAATGGAACCCGTCTATTAAAGATGGCTGCTCACCTCATATCTGGACCTATAGCTAGAATCTTCACCCTATCCCTCTCCAATGGCTCTGTCCCTGAAATCTGGAAGCCGCCAGAATTACTCCGTGTTTAAAAAAGGCAGCAAAAATGACACGACCAACTACAGACCAATTGCTATACTATCAGTCCTTAGCAAGATCCTTGAGAAATTAGTCTCTATTCAAGTTACCGAATTCGTTGAAAACTCCAACTTACTCAATACAGCACAGCACGGCTTAAAGCACCACAGCACCATGACTGCACTAGCAAAATTCTCCTCTGACATTCTTACCAACATGGACAAAGGGAAGCTAACAGGGGCTGTTTTCATCGACCTCACTAAAGCGTCGACCTTGTTGACCATCCTTTACTACTTGCCTCCCTCAGAAATCTGAGCTTCTCCTACCCTGTCACTACCTGGTTCAGCAGCTACCTTGCCAACAGGACTCAAGCAGTGAAATTCAACTCGCGCGATCTCTGACAGTGCTGTTATCAATATTGGCGTCCCTCAGGGCTCCATTCTCGGTCCCTCTCCTCTTCTCACTGTTGTAAACAATCTCCTGATGTAGTAACCTCTGGCCACTCACTACTTTATGCTGATGACCTGGTCATCTATGCCCACTCTGACAATATCACCAACCTGAATGCTGCCCTTACCACAGACTTCCGCTTGGTGCAGCTGGCTACACCCTCAACCTTGTCCTTAACTCCAATAAAACTAAAGCCATGCTATTTGGATCCCCACACAAATTAAGAACCTGCTCTTCTTCTCTCTCTCTGCCTGACATTAATGGTAACCCTCTGGAGTCTGTTAGCTCTTTTAGCTACTTGGGCATTCACCTTGACCAAAATCTTGACCTAAAGCTGCACATCCAGGAAACTTGTAAATCTGTCAATTGTAAGCTAGGGGCTGCTTACAGGACTAGTACCTGCTTACCCCTGCCGCTAAACTGGCATTGCTAGAGGAATCCTGTTACCAACCCTCACCTCAGTGCTCCCATCCTAACCATGGCCAGCAGCAAAACTGCTCTGCACCAATGGGGACACCACCTTCAACAATGTTTGCAGGTATGGGCTAAAGCACCGCGCCTGAAGCACCATTGTCATGCTATACAAAGACTTGGCTGGCTATCTCCCTCCTCCATCAGGCAATATTACCTCTGCAACCTTTCGGACACCATCATCAGAGCATCAAAGTCAGCTGAGCTCTCAAAACTACTCAACGGTTATACCTTCACGGGACCTTAGATCCTCTGACAAGTCCTTATTGAATATTCCTCTCTGCCGCACAAAAAGGGCTGGGAGCCTTCAGTTATCTGCCCCTCACTTTTGGAACTTGCCTGCCCAGGGACTAAGAAATGCTCCTTCTCACGATGCATTTAAGCACAATCTCAGAGCTTTCCTTACCTCGATGGACAAATGTGTTTGTTTTGATCCCTCTTGAATCCCATGCTCCTAACCTGTTCCTCCTCCCTATTATGTATTATAGGCACTTAGCTTTTTATTCTTGGTTGTTTTTGCTTTTATGTTTCATGTTTGTTGATACTGTATAACATTGTTGTTCTGATGCCAATTGTAAAAGCTCTCTAATTACTGCCTAGTCACTTAGCTTGCCCTCGCTCTGCTGTTTTCCCCACCTTCATTCCTTAACCTGCACCTCTGTTCCTGTAACACTTACTTTCCCAGCCCGCTCTCTTCCCTTCCCTTAGCCATTTCTCCAGTACCCCTGTCATTACCCCTCCCTTTTCCTGCCCTCCCTCTCCTGCTCTTTGCGCCTCCTCCCCTCTAACCGCCCTCCACTCCCTCTCTGCCGTCTTTCGGTTCCACCGGCCGGTAACAGGTTGCTACCTTGTACCACTAATGCCGTAACTTGCCCACCCTTCCTACCTTTCTTTCACCTTTGCCCCTCTCCTGCCAGCTTTCCCCTTCTTTATTCTTCCCTCTTCTCCCTATGCTCAGTCCTCACCCCTCCCTCTCCTATTTTATCCCGCCTCCCCCAGTTTGCGTGACTCCTCTCTCTCTCCTGCCGTCTCGTAGTTCCACCGCTCGCCGCAGGTTACTACTCTACCCGCCAATGCTGTTTTCACCGCCGCCTCTTGTCCTCCTCCTTCTTCTGCTCCGTCGCTCTTACTAGGTGCACTCTATCTCCCTACCCCACTCATTTCCCTATCTGTTCCATGCCCTTCATCCCTTTTCCCCATACCCTGCCTTCCCACCCTACCTTCCCTCCCCATTCCTTTAGTTCAAATTCCTCCTCACCTTGCACCTAGTCCCCCACCGCCCTCCTGCACATCACCCTCTCTCTCTCTTTTTTGCACCCATAGCTTCACTGTCCTGTTCCCCGACCTCTCCGTCTCTCTTGCCGACTCCCGGTTCCACCGTCCAGCCACAGGTGGTAACCTTCTCCGCCAATGCCGACTGGGCTTAACCTCCCTCCTGTCCTCCCCTTTTGCTATTCCCCTACCACCCCTGTCTCGGCTCTCCTGCCCTACCCTTACACCTGTCCCCTACCACCTCTCCCCTAGTTCTCAACAACTGAATACATGTAATTTTATCCTTATTGCTATGCTTGACTACCCTGTGTGACTTTGTCCTTTGCAAATGTATCCTGCTCTGTGTAATTTCTTATGTATCCTGCAAATGTATCCTGCTTTGTGTAATCTCTTATGTATCACTGTGTTCTGTAACTGTACCTCCCGGGTCGTGCCTGAAAATAGTCACTTGTTGGCTAGCGCACTTACCCGGTCAACAAAAACTAAATAAATAAATAAATATTACATATATTTCATGGCAGGCTTCTTAATTTAGATGCATGAAATGATGGACCCAAAAGGTCCGTACCTACCAGAGCCACTGAGTGTAGCAACACCAGTTACCAGATCTTAGAAACACAAAGAGGACATTAACAAAGGGGAGGTCTGAAAGTGAAACTCAGGGTACATGTGATGCTTGGTGTCCCTGCACGATGAGGCTGGTGCAGCATGTTGCACTGCTGCTAGAACATATAAGAAAGAAATTCTTTCTTACCTGTTCTAGCAGCAGGCAACATGCTGCACCAGCCACCAAGCATCACATGTACCGAGATTCACTTTCAGACCTCACCTTTATTAATTTATTTTAACATTTTAAAATGAATGAAATGAGACCTGAAAAGACAGAATTGTATATTTGGGTATCACCACTGATATGTTTCTGTTCTGTTCACCACTATAGGCTTACAGTGGAAATGGATGAGTGCAATTTAATTGGCAGATAACTTGGACACATTCTTTTTTCATAAATATGTCTCTTGAGTCTTATTGAAGCTAGACTTCATGCAATTTTAGATGAGAAATAACATTATTTAGGCACGGGAGTGATAACATCTGTTAAACAAAATGCTGATGCCATCCGCTCAGTCAAGCGATCCACGGGCCTGCAGGTCATCACTCACACTGTGCAGGGAAAGGGAAGGGAACATGGTTTAACCTGGAGTAACACACTAAGCTGAAGCTTGTTTCCAGAGGCAACCTGGGAGCACAAGGAAGTTAAGTGACTTGCTCAGTATGCACCTAGGCAGCTGTGGGATTCAAACCCAGGTTTCCAGATCTGTAGCTCAGAGCCTTAACCCACTTCACTATACTGCCTCTTATAAAGTTAAGTGACTTGCTCAGGATCACACCACATACACGATGGGGTTGATGAGATTCAAACCCAGGTCTTCAGGTCTCCCAAGTCTCCTGGTTTGTAGTTCAGTGCCTTTAACCACTAAGCTATACTGCCTGCATACAGCTGAGTGAATGAATGAAAGAAAGAAACGCCACGGCAGCCACCCCTGCCAGCCTCACCCCCTCTCTTGATCTCTCTGGTGATCACGGATTACTGATCTGGAGTCAGCAGCAGGCACTGCGTGTCTGATAAATAATATAGGTGTCTGTCCTATCCTTTAAAAGAAAACAAACACTTCTTTCCTTGTCCCTCTTGTCCTATACTGTATTAATAAATCAGCACCAGGACTACTAGTTTAACTAGTAGTCCTGGCACTGCTTTATTAATGCAGGACAGGATGTACTGAGGGACAAGGAAGTATTTTCCTTTAAAAAGGATGAGAGTGCAGCAAATTCTGGGGTAACTGGTAAAACTAGTAGCTCCCGTGACCACCTGGATCTGATTAGGGTGATACTGCTTTATTAATACAGGACAGGAGGGACACTAGGAAGGGTTTGTTTTCTTTTAAAGAACAGGATTACTTAGGAGGCTTGAGCCCAAGGGATTTATTTTTGAAAAGGTATCATCAGCCACTGCACTGCAGCCAGCTAGCTCTGCTGCCAGCCAGGACAGACACCTATATTATTTATCAGACACCACACAAGTCCCTGCTGCGTCAGTATCAGTAATCAGTGATCACCAAAGAGGTCAGGAGAGGGGGCAAGGCTGGCTGCCATGATGTTTCTGTCATTCACTCACTCACTGAGCTGTACAGTGTGAGCGATGAACTACAGGCCCTTGGATCCCATGACTGAGCAGATACATCATTGCCTTGTAACAGATGGCATCACCATTTTGTTCAATGGACTGTCTCATTCCCATGCCAAAACAATGTTATTACTCATCTAAAATTGTATAAGACATTAAACTATACTTAAAAATACATATCTTAATACGATATGGTACAGAACTGTGGTGCAGGCGAGGTGTACACATTGGATGTGGTGAGGCCTAACAGGGAATGGAGTGGTGGAGCCCAACAGGGGACTACACAGGGGCACAGAATGGTTAAGGTGAGCCCTGTTTGGGGGTAAGAAGGCCTTTCCCTGCTTGGAGTCCAGGACCACCCCAATGTATTGCAGTCTTTGGGACGGTACTAGAACAGACTTAGGCAGGTTGACTGTTATGCCCAGAGATTGAAATAGCTGGAGAGTACACTCCAGAGTCAGCAACAACTGTTCCGTGGACAGGGTCTTGAGAAGCTAATCGTCCAAGTAAGGGAAGACATACAGTCCCTCTCTTCTGAGTGCTGCTGTGACTGCTGCTAAGCATTTGGTACCGACACGCGGTGCAGAGGATAAGCCAAAAGGTAACATTTTGAACTGGTAGTGATCTCCCTGTAAAGTGAAGCAAAGAAATCTCCCGTGAGAAAGAAAGACCTAAATATGCAGATAGTTGTCCTGCATGTCCAGTGAGCAGAGCCAGTCCCCCGTCTTGAGGAGAGGCAATAGGCATGGTAGAGTTACCATCAGGAGCTTTCTGTACTGGACAAGAGATAGAGGTCCTGAAGGTCTAAGATGGGTCTCAGATCTCTGGTCTTCCTGGGGCCCAGAAAAAACCTGGACTATAACCCCTGGTGTCTCTGTCACTTTGGCACTGGCTGTATTGCCTGCTTCTAAAGCAGAGATTACACCTCCTCCCAGAGAGCAGATAGGTGGGCCGGAGTGTAGGCTGAGGGTGGGGAAGGGGTATCTGGAGGCTGCTGAATGAGCTCCAAGGTGTGACCTCACTCTATGATTTGCAAGATACAAACATCTGAAGTGATAGTTCTCCATTGATTCAGATGGAGGGAGAACTGACCTCTGACCACTGCCTCCTGGGTCTGGACAAGGGGAGGGTAGTCTGGCAAGAAGTCAAGCGGTAGCAGGGCCAGCTGCGGAGGCTGGATCATTAGTTCTGGGATGCTTGGCTGCCGCTCCTGCATTAGAGGGGGTGGGCAAGGAAGACTGGGCATTTACCCTCGGTGTGGGGACCCAAGCCTGGTCTATTGGCCTGTCTACGAAAAGTGGAGTGCCCTCAACTATAGGGCTGTGTGGTAGCGAGAGTGGAACAATTTAAAGGCTGTGCCAGAGGCTTTTAGGTCACTGATGAGGTCCTGGACATCAGGGCTAAAGAGCTTGGTGCCGTTAAATGGGATGTTGAGCACCTTGTCTTGTTCATCAGCTGCAAAGCCAGAGATAGATAAAAAAGAAGAAAAGGGGTTATGAGAAAGGATGAAAATAAATTTACAGTGTATAAGTACAAACAACAGTTGAGATCACCTAAGCGAATGATTAAAGCAGAAAAAAGAACATTATTATTTTTTTTAACCAGGTATAGCACACTAAACTGAGAGCTTTTTTACAGGAGCGACCTGGGAGCACAAGGAGGTTAAGTGACTTGCTCAGGGTCACACAGTATGCAAGTGGAAGCTGTGGGATTCAAACCCAGGTCTGGTCTGCTGGATGTCACCAGATTTGCAGCTCAGAGCCTTAGACCACTGCACTATACTGCCTCCTTAAAGTGCCTCATCAGAGTTTAGGTTGGCATACCTTAAGGATGGGGGGAATCATTCTTTTCTTACATCAACAATAAATCTGCAGACAGAAATATTGGTCTGGTTAATGCAAATGGGGATGATATAACTAAGCCTGAGGAAATGGCGGAAGTCTTCAATGATTATTTTTGTTCAGTATATGGTCCGGATACCATTTCCATTACTCCTGATGACATGGAAGTACCAGTTGAGGAAACAGAAAAGGAAGTGATTATGAATAAACTAAATAAATTAGAAGTTACAAAATCAACTGGCCTGACAAATTACATACTAGATTACTAAAGGAAGTTAGAACATGGCTGCTTGGACTCTTACATGTTTTGTTTAACCTATCAATAAAAAACGGAGATGTACCACAGGATATCTAACTACAGTGGTTCCAGTATACAAGGGCAATAGGTCAGAGCTGGGAAATTACATACCCATCAGCCTGACGTGTGTTTTTGGAAAAGTGATGGAATCGGTTATAAGGGATAGACTGGAGATAGAACTGGAGGGCATGAGCATTAGCAATACCACTCAACACGGGTCTAGGAAACAGCGCTCTTGCTTAATGAATATGCTGGCTTTTTATAACAATATAAGTGAACTATTGGATAGGAAAAAGCCTGTGGATGTGATTTATTTCGATTTTAGAATAGCTTTTGATCGGGTTCCATATGATGTACTGGTAGAAAAAATGACACCATTAGGTACTGTATGAATAGTAGAATAATCTTATGGGTTAAAAACTGGCTGACAAACAGAGTCCAGATGGTAAGAATTAGAGGAAGTATGTCAAATAACGGTAAAGTGACCAGTGGGGTGCCCCAGGGATCAGTACTGGGACCCACACTTTTTTCCTTGTTTATATCTGATTTTGGTACCAACATAAACAGTAATTGAGCTAAATTTGCAGATGACACAAAAATTAGTGCTGAGGTATCCTCTGCAGAACAAGTTGCATCACTACAAAATGATGTAATAAAATTGCACGACTGGGCAAAGAACAACAGGATAGATTTCAAACACAGAAAAATGTGTGGTCATGCACTTCGAGGTTAACAATGTCTGCCATAATTACTTATTGAATAACTCAATATTAAACACAGTTGAGAAGGAGAAGGATTTGGGTACCCGAACTGGAAGAGATCTGACCTTTGATAATCGCTGTATAGAAGTTGTCAATAAGGCACATAGGCTAATAGGTGCCATAAGAAGAACATTTGTCACAAGACACAGAT
Source organism: Neoceratodus forsteri (assembly GCA_016271365.2). NCBI lineage: Eukaryota > Metazoa > Chordata > Ceratodontiformes > Ceratodontidae > Neoceratodus > Neoceratodus forsteri. The sequence goes on from CM028130.1 coordinate 937,056,411, forward strand.
CCTGTATTATGCCTTTGTATAGAAACCTGGTCAGACCCCACTTGGATTACTGTAGTCCACTATGGAGCCCGTATTTGAAAAGAAACATTGACCTACTGGAAAGGGTGCAGAGGATATTGACCAAGATGATCTCGGGAATAGATGATCTAGATTATGGAAAAAGATTGGAAACTCTGGATTTATATCCATTGGAACTAAGGAGGCAAAGGGGAGATTTACTGTCAATGTATAAAATCAGCAACGATACTGAGCTGATGACTAGTTTAGATTTATTTATTTAAATTTTGGTAACCGGGTAGGCCCGCTGAGACTAATAATAGTCCCTTTTTCAGGGGCGACCCTTGTACCTGCAACAAGAAATGTGGGGCTAAGAAGCCATGGTAAACAGCTGAGACTAACTTCCCCAAAAAGAAATCCGAGAAGAAACTTTTATACACAGAGAAGTATACCTTTGTGGAGTAAATTACCAGCATTTATAGTAGAGGTGGATAGTTTTAAGATATTTAAAAAGAGACCCGATAGTCACCTCTTGGGTTTGTAGGGCTGTTACACCCCTTATGGGGAAATAGGTTATATGCATAGACGTAGATTGTGGGGGGGCAGAGGGGCAAGCTGCCCCCCCTGAGAAATTAGACCAGGACTTTTTTAGGAGCCCAGCCACCGTTCTCCGGTTATCATTTTATTTTTTTTATATTGAATAGGCTCAGAGCTACGCCCGGACTGCCGGCACCTCTCCGGGGGAGGGAGGGGGGGTGGCAGCCTGCGCCGTGTCTCTTAAACAAAACTATCCCCTTTTCCGAGTGGCTGCAAGCCTGCAACCATAGTAGCCTGCATGTTACAGCCAATTAGAAGTGCTGCAAGCTGGCGTCATTGCGTGAGCAGTACTCCGTTAGTGACGCCATTTAGTTGTCTGTGTGCCTTCCATGAAGGAGCCGCAGCAGCAGCATCCATATAGCACAGGGCTGAGGAGAGATAGCTATTCGAGGATGTCGTGCAGCAGTCATTGGTTGTCTGTCAGGTGTCACCAGTGTCTCAGTCAGTCTAGTGTTCCCACCCTCCTCCTGTCCTGAACAGCCCAGTTTAAATATACCTCACCCGAGTCCTCTGACTACCTACTCTCTGTTTCTCAGTGCAGCCAGCTGTGCTCTGGGCACTTCCGCTGCCACCTGAGCCTCCCATCCCTGAGAGCCTAGGAGGCCTGCAGCCACAAGGCCTCTACCACCGGACAGACCAGGCGGAGAAGCTAGTAGTACAATTACAGTGAGTCTGAGGCACGGCCAGGCTTGCCTGCATACCCAGCTCCTGTGTCCAGCAGGCCAGAAATAGATTTACCATGTTGTCAGCGAGTCCCACACCACGCCCGTTGCCCACCAGTTCCACGGTCCACCGAGAGGGATTATTCAGGTCAGTGAACAGCCAGTCCCGGAACAGTGAAGAAGTCGGCGGTCATGCAGGCTATAGCAGACCCATAATGTGACATGTTCATCTGGTGTCAGAAAAAATGAGTTACTGTCTCATCGGGGGATTAATCGGGAGAGGAACGGGACTGTTGGGACAGACTCGGCTACCTGACCTTCCTTCTTGGCCTTGCCATGCCCTGCTGCATGCTGCCCTGTCTGTGCCCTTACTGATTTGGTGAGTAACTGTGCTGCAAGCTGGTTGTTGGAAATTAATACCATTCACATCCCAGAAATGTGTCTTTTGTGGGAGGGGTTGTCTTGGCCATGGCCATGTGTCTGGGGGGTGGGTGGAAGGTTTGCTGTCAGCTTGTGTTTCTTTGGGTGGGAGGGGATTTGCTGGCTGTTGAGGCTGTCCATGTTGGTGGGGTGGGTGGGGGGCCTATTTGTTTGGTATGGTGTGGACACTGGTCATGTTGGTGGGGTGGGGACACTCAGTTACTGTGCTACTGGTGTGGTGGGGTTTGTTAAAGAAACTCACTGGATGGTCTGTGTTTGGTGGGGCTGGGGTCGGGGAGACAGTCTGTGTGTTTTGGGGATGACTCACTGAGAGAATGGTCAGTGTTTGGTGCTGGGGGAGGGCCTGCATTTGGTGGGGCTGGGGGGGACGATCAGTGTTTGGAGCTTGGGTGGTTAGTGTTTGGGACTGGGAGGGCGGTCAGTGTTTGGTGGGGCTGGGGGACAGTCTGTTTTCTATTCCGTGGTCTGGTGGGGTGGAGATACAGGCCATGGTGATGTGGGGACACTGGCTGTGATGGTGGGGTGGTGACACTAGCCATTGTTTGGTGGACTTGGCTGGCCATTTGTCTGGGGGGACTGTCCATGATGGTGGAAAAGGGGGACTGTCCATGTTTGCCTGCCTGGTGTCTTGTGGGAAGGGGACTATTTGCTGGTCGGGTGTCTGGGGGATCTTCCATGTTGGCTTATGGGGGGTGAATGTCGGTGATTGCTGATCAGGTGTCTAGGGACGGACTATCAATGTTGTTGGGGAGGGAACTCTCCTTGTTTGCTAGCCAGGTGTTTGGGGGATTGTTCATGTTGGTGGGGCAGGGAAATTCTGTGTTTGCTAGCTGTGTGGGGGCTGGGGACTGTCCTTGGTGGGACCGTCCCGTTTGCTAACTGCCTGGGTGTCTGGTGGGACTGTCCTTGTCGGTTGGGAGGGCATTCTATGCTCGTTGGCCCGGTGTCTGGTGGGAGGGGGACTGTTTGGGTGTCTGGGGGACTGTCCTTGTAGGTGGGGTGAAGGGGGGGACTGTCCACGTTTGCTGACTGGGTTTCTGGTGAACTGTCCGGGTTGGTTAGGAGGGGGGACATTCTGTGCTTGCTGACTAGGTGTTAGCATATAAACATAAGTAAATGTTAAAACGTAATTTCCACCTCATCCTTTACCTGTCAAGGGATGTATCTCACTGACCTGTGCCCGCAGCTAGCATATGAACATTAGTAAATGTTGAAACATTATTTCCCCCTCATCCTTTACATGGCTGTAAAAGTAATCTTTTCACTTTTTTTGATTTCTCCGATCGTCCACTGTGGAGGGGTGAAACAGACAGATTCCTTGGCCTTGCTGTCTCTGTCTTCATTGCCTGGCAAACACAACCAAAGGGGTAGCTTTTTGTGTTCTCCCCATACAGTGTTACAAGACTAGCAAAAAAAATCTTGCTCTAAAACATGCACCCTAAAGAAATGATTATACTACTACCTGGCTATTGTTACAGCGACTACTGATTGGCCATGATTTTTTTTTTGGGGGGGGGGTTGGAACACTGGTCGTGTGTGTGGGTGGGGTTGCGGACACTGCTGATTGTGTGTGTGTGTGTGTGTGTGTGTAGTTGAGGACACTGCTGATTGTGTGTGTGTGTGGGGTTGGGGACACTGCTGGTTGTGTGTGTGTTGGGGGTTGGGGACACTGCTGGTCGTGTGTGTGTGGTGTTACGGACACTGGTCATTTGTGTGGGTGGGGTTGGGGAAACAGGCATTGTGTGGGTGGGTGGAGGCACTGGCATTGTGTCGGTAGGGTGGGGATGTAATTGTATACCAGGCAAACTGTGCTGACCGGTAGCTCAACATCTCTCTTTCCAGACAAAGAAAGAAACATAAACAAAATGCAGTATAAAATGTGGTTTTATTTATTTTTGTGTGCCTGTGATGGGAAGGCACAGACCTGGATGCCTGGAGAGGATACCAGATAAATGGAGCTGGAAATGGTGTTGGTTGGGTGGGGTGGGGAGAGTGGCTGTGCTGGTGCGGTGGGGAGAGTGGCTGTGCTGGAGGGGTGGACACAGAGTGTGGAGAGTGGCAGTGCAAGTCCATCAGGGTGCAGAGAGTAGCTGAGCTGGCCAGTCTGGGTAGAGATAGTGGCCTTGCAGGTCTGGGGTGGGGAGAGTGGACTGTAGCTTTTTGCATGGACATTTAATTCACTGTTGCTTGCTGTGCCTTCTGCTGCCCTGCCAGCTTTGTGCTGCTGTGCTGACCTGGGCGGACTGGTACACATGCTGAAAAAAATGGTTCTGGCCACTGGTGATGGAGGAGAGAGGGGTGGACGGGCATACTGGCACAGAAATATTTTTTCAACATTATGCCAGTCTGCTGGGTCCATGCCATGCTTACCTCCCCTGTACAGGGGCTTCTGAGCACTAAAGATAAGTTTCTGTGTCAAAATTAGGAACTGTTGGAAGTATGAAAGCCTACAGTATAAAATTGTGCATGTTTATGTAGTTTCACCTTACTGTGGGTTCGACAAGATGTTCTGTGGTCTCTCCTCCTCATTTAGCACCCTGACCTGTGACCTAGCCATCCCAGGGGCAGAAGGTCCGTTTTGTGGTCTTTTGGTGGTTGTTGGGCATTGTAAAATGCAATGTTTCATTTACTGTGTTGTACTGCCTGGACCTGCTTTACCCTGTCTCTATCCTGAATGTAAACATGGTATAAAAAAAGTTCATTTTTTGGTGGTGTGTGTGTCTGTCTGTCTGTGTGTAGAAGAACAGAGACACCCGCTCGGACAAAAAAAACTATTAAACCACAACAAACTGAAGCAACCATGTTTCATTTGTACCCTTCAAAACTGTCAGATGAGACGATTTTGAAGTAGTCTGTGGGGGGAGCATCCACGGCAACCTGCGCTACCACAACCGGTCCACCACACACTGTCATAGGTGATGCTAATAAAAACCACCAACCAAGTACTTACCTTTCAGGGTGGGTCCTGCGAGGCTGTGCACAAGAATCTGGAGTCGTTATTCCAGTAAACTTCCTGTGGCGTCTGTTCTCTTAGGTTATGTGATGCGACCACTTTTGTGCCAGGGCAGTCCGTGTTTGCTTGGATGGGGTTGTGTAACCCTGGGCATGGACAGAGATGCATATTCCTTAGGAGCCCATGGGGAGGAGAGTGGTAGGGGTTGGGGTGTGACCACACCATGCCCATGATCGTCTTGAACAATTAGGGGATTTACATTGTTCTGTTGCACTGTCCCAGGTACATCAGCATGCTTGTTAAGAGCACCGCCTGAGGGATATCAGCATTCCCATGCTTATGTATGCAATGCTTGCTTACTTAGGATAGCATTATTCTCTTCGCTTACCTTACCTAACCAGATTCAGGCATGTGACATTGAATAATACGGGATGGGATGGGATGGGAGACTAATGAATTAACTTGATTATAACAAAGAGAAGTGATAACACTGGGTGCAAGTAAGCGATAATGCCCGACAGGGCGTGTGTCACGCTGGGATAATGTCACACCTCAGGTGGTTGGGCAAGAGTGCATCCAATACATAAGGCATGACGTTATCCTACCATGACACACACCCTGGAGGGCATTATTGCTATTATACAATGGCGTGTTGTTATACAGAATTAAAAAAAATAATTTTAAAGATGTTTTATTTGGGGTAGAAAAATATTTTTAAGAGAAGATACAAAAAAACACACTAATGCTAACAATCATCAAGAGGTTCACGGAGAGGCTGAGACTAGACCTGTGATGAATCGGATGTACTGGGATAACATCATGGGTCTAGCCCAAGACTGACCAATCAGAGGCCAGCATTCATTCTTGTCATTGTATAATCGCATTTATTTATGTAATCTTTGTAAATAAGGGCTCATGCTGTGAGGATGCACGTGCTGGGATGTTTCCCATTCCATCCATGTTTATAGGTAAACTGAGGTGGCACAGCCATTTGGTGCACTTCCTTGAAACATGCTTTTTGCACTCCTCAAGGGTGGGGGGGCTAACTGAAGCATACATTTCAAGATGTTCAGGATCCACTAGAAGGGCTGGACTTGGAAGGGTTATGTAAGCAGCAAAGGAGGGTGAGAGACTAGTGAGCTATCCACCTGGAGGTTCAGGTGGGGGCAAAATTAGGTCAAGACTGATTTGAATTGAAGCTGAGGGGGAGGTCCTGTCCTCTTGAGAAGGAAGTTAAGTTACTTACATATTTTCAACTTTACAAGTAAGTCCTCACTCCCAAGGCAGAAGAACGAAGAACTGAATACAAAACAGATCTCGGTCAGTTTTTTGACTCTGGTCTCAGGAGGAGTTGGGCCGACAGCAGGCTGCAGTAAAACTGGTGGGGTGGGGAAGTGCTCTGACTTGGCCTGGGCTGGTCCCTCCCAGGAGTTATTCAGCTGTAGTCTTAAATGTTTTTTGGGCATTATTTGATGCTGGTTGATTTGTTTGCATTACGCAAGCCACCCGCCCTCTTCACTGTCGTGAAATGCGAAAATCAGGACTTTTTTGTTACTTTGCCCCTCCTGTAAAAATAACAAACTACGCCCCTGGTTATATGGGCTTATGCCTTCTACCTATCTACTGGACTGAGTACAGTATCTCGTATAGTACCCTCAGCCATGAATGCCTGCAAAGGCAAATGCCTGTGGCAGCTGCCCTGGCCACCGTGTCAGCCAAGTCATAGAGGACCTGAAGGAGATGTCCACTGACATCCTCCGAGTTTGTAGGCACTGAAACAGTTCCTGCCTCTGGGTGCTATCAGGGAGGGCTTGGGCAGCCATCTTGCCCTTCCTCCAGTTGGCATTCTGAAACTTGATCATATGTGACAGATAGTTTACAATCCTCAGGGCTAAGGTAAAGGAGACGCAAACCCTCTTATCCCAGAGGTCAATCCTGTGGGATTCCTTGTCTGGGAGAAGGGAGCTAAGGTGCTTAGGCACCTTAGACCTGTCATGGGCTGTCTTTATGACAACAGAGTCAATTTTAGCCTGGGCTACAAAGTAAGGGAGGCCCTGGAGGGTATTATATAGCCTGTCTGCCATGCATGGCACAGCTGGCACCATGTCTGGCCTATGCCAGGCTGCTACAGTGGCATTTTTCAGAGCTGACGGCACAGATGGGATAATTTTAAGTGGAGAATCAGGGATCTCCAAGTAGTAAGCCAGGTCCTTCCTGGTGACATCCTCCTCCTCCTCAGTCTGGAAGCTCATAGTGGCAGGCAGCTGTTTCATGACATTATAGAAAGTCACAGCCTCAGGAGGAGATCTGGGAGTATGCTTAATTAAGTCATCACTAACAGAGGATGCAGTTGACTTGTCAGAAAGGAGGATTTCCCTCCTCCTCTTCATCCTCTATGTCATCAGGGAGGATGACATCAGGATGGTACTCCTTTTCGGCATCGACCTCCTCATCTGGGTCTGGCATCGGTGCAGTCATCAGTGGCCCTCAGGGAGGTTCCCTGGATGACGAATGAGTGTTGACGATGAAACTGCCAGCAACAATGTCCTATTTGTAGGCATTGAACTGCTGAACCAGTACATTGTTGAACTTAACCACAACCTCATTCAGGTATATGGTTATCATCACTGGGGGGGGGGCCGATGGCACAGACACTGGTGGCCCACCAACCTGAGAGCCCAACGAGTCTGTAGCTCTCAGAGAGGAAGAGGCAGACATCGATGGAGTAGCCACTGACAATGAGCCTGTCATTGACAGAGGAGGGGCTGTTGACCTGGGTCGATGGCCGGGTGCCCTGAGAGTCTGGCACAGAAGCTGTCAGTATGAGTCTGGCAGGGATAGAGACCTGGACAGCTCATCTAATCGTCAAGGCAGTTGACACTGAATAAGAGCTCCCTCCCCTGATGAAGGAGAAGCAATTGTGATCTGGTCTTTTTTTATGACTTTTCCCAGAAAACTTGTCTTGGGCTTGGGAGCTCATGGACCTGGTGGGCAATGAAGTGGCCTGGGCCCCAGAGGACCCCTGCCCAGAGATACCTGCTGCTCCATCAGAATTTTTTTGAGAGCCTTCTTGCATCGCCCGAGGGTTGTTTGGTTAAATTTCTGGCACAGCTCACAGTCGGAGACTTCGAGGTCTGGCCCAAGACAGCAGACACAATTGGAGTGTTCATCTGTAGAGGTGATCTTCTTTCTACAGCGGCAGCACTGGAAAAGAGAAGAAGAAGGTGGATTGACTCTTGATATAAACAAAAAAAGAGAAAATCTCTGAAAGAGATTTTTTGTGGAAAGAAGAAGCAAAATGTCCATAGGCCAAAAAAGGCGTGCAACACTGCAATGATTCTTCCGTGGAGACTGTGCTTGTAAGTCGATGGCAGGAAAGAACTGAGGAGGGAGTGGGGCCACCTATGCCTATATAGGGTTGCTGACATCAGTGGATATCGATGGCGTGGGCAGCTGGCCCCAGTTGTACTGCTGAACATCTTCCATGTGGATTCCCCATCACTGACGGCAAAGGTTCGTATGATGTTACCTCATAACTGAGATACCCCCGGAGAAGAACTCCCTCATGGTCAGGGTATGAGTATAAGAATTACCTCCTGCCTTTATACTTGGTATTTCTTTTCCACATATTTTAATTCCAGGAGCAAAATATGGGTGTTCCAGAATCCTGCTAGTGGCTTTTTTGAGGGATTTTTGGATGGGGACCAGGAGCCTGCTTGATGAGGTCAGTCCCACCATACTTACTGTACAAATTCTACCTCCTCGATATGTTCCTCAGTTTCAGCAGAAGGAATATCCACAGTCTCCACCACGGGCCTTATGAAGGAGAATTATGACATATTCAGAGGCTGTCTCTGGTTCTACTGGTTCCACTTCCTCCTCCTCCTCCTCTCTTCCCCTCCTCCTCCAGGTAAGGTTCAAAAAATGCCTGAGGTGGAGGGGTATGGCAGGAATAGTGGCCACATTTCCAATGGTTTGAAAGGCCTGGAAAAAATACCACTTTTCAAAGAGTTATACTGGCAGATATGAAGCCTCGACCGCTGCAAAGATCAGAGCTTCACCCCTCCGATCCCCCTGCAGCAATCATGGTAAATTAGCAGTTTATTTACCTAACTACTTGTAAAATGTGCCCAAACCTCCAATGGCTCTGACATTTTAAGTATGGCACTCCTCAGCCCCCTGTGATCTCGCTGGAAACACTGCAAGAAAATGATGCTGCACTGCCCCTTCCCTATTACTGCCCTTATATATGGAGATTTTACAGTTTATGTGACACCGATGCCAAGTGCTATTTTCACAGAATTTTCCATGGGTATGGCAGGCATACCCATGGGATTTAGTCAAATTCTGTGAAAACAGTGCCAGGCATTGGAGATACATACACTGTAAAATCTCCATATATAAGGGCAGTATTAAGGAAGGGGCACTGCAGCGTCATTTTCTCTCAGTGTTTCCAGTAAGATCATGGGGGGCTGAGTAGCACCATACTTAAGATGTCGGGGTCACCAGAGGTTTGGGAACATTTTACGAGTAGTTAGGGAAATTAAACTAATTTACCATGTTGGCTGCAGGGGGGATTGGAGAGGTGAAGCCCCGATCTGTGCAGTGGTCGGGGCTTCACCTCTGCCAGTAGTAGTTCTTTAAAGGAAAGCTGTCCTTATCTGTACACCCCCCCACAAAAGCTTTACCCGCAATTAGGCTTTTACGATTGAAAAACATATTTTGTCCATTGTAACGTCCTTTATTTTATTTTTGAAAAATCTGCGAGCCCCAAACATGGCAGACACTGCCCAGTTCCATTTGCTCTGAAAGTGCGGCTCCGCACCGCTCACCTCAATAATGTATTGAGGCGAGCAGTGCGGCACCACACTTTCAGAGCAAATGGAACTGTGCAGTGTTCGCCATGTTTGGGGATCACAGACTTTTCAAAAATAAAATAAGGTAGTTACAATGGACAAAACAATTTTTTCAATCCAAAAAGCCTAATCTGGGGGTAAAGCTTTTGGGGGTGGGGATGTACAGATAAGGACACCTTTCCTTTAAGTGATGTCCTCAGCTGTGGGCACAACGCTCTGTTCTACTGCTGGATCCTGGTCCTTTTCAGGGGGAGGTGCACTCAGAAGCTTTTCTTTCTGTTTTCTTTCTTTGGGGGTAGGAAGGAGGTGGCAGGGAAGGTTCGCGAGAAAAAGAAAGCATTCAGGAAGTACAAGGAATCACAGAAGGAGCAGGACAGAGAATTGTATCAGTTAAAGCAAAAGGAAGCTGGGAAGGCAGTCAGAACAGCAAAGGCTCAAACTGAGGAAAAGATGGCCACCTCAGTTAAGAGGGGGGAATAAAACCTTTTTTATAGGTACATCAGGGAGCAAAGGAAGACTAAGGGGGATACTGAGGCTTAATAAATGGGAGGGTGGGCAGAGGGTGACTGTGAAAAGGCAGAGATACTAATAAATATTTTTGCTCAGTATTCACAAATGAAGAGGGGGAGGTACCTAAACCAAACAATAGAAACACTCTGGATACAGGAGTTGATACCAGCCCATTCACGGAAGAAAGGGTTCTGAGAGAACTCTTAAAACTGAAGGTGGGCAAAGCAATGGGGCCCGATGGGATTCATCCCAGAATTCTAAAAGAACTAAGTGTAGAACTAGTGACACCACTGACTACCCTCTTTAACAAATCATGGGAGGATGGGGTGGCACCTGAGGACTGGAGGAGGGTAGATGCGATTCCACTTCACAAAAGTGGGAGCAGGGCAGAAGCAGGAAACTACAGACCTGTTAGTTTAACCTCAGTGACAGGGAAAATGATGGAATCACTTCTGAAGGAAAGAAATGTCGAGTACCTAGAGGCCAGAGGGACACAGGACACAAGGCAGCATGGATTCACAGCAGGAATGTCATGTCAGTTGAATCTAATTGATTTCTTTGACTGGGTGACCAAAGTAGTAGATCAGGGAGGGGCTGTGGACATGGCCTACCTTGACTTTAGCAAGGCATTTGACACAGTCCCACACAAAAGATTAATATACAAGTTAGCCAGCCTGGGTGTGGGTCCCAAGATGGTAGCCTGGGTAAAGAATTGGCTGGAGAACAGGACACAGAGGGTAATAGTAAACGGAGTCAACTCTGAAGAAAGGGGGGTTACTAGTGGGGTAACCGCAGGGTTCAGGACTAGTCCTCTTCAATGTCTTTATAAGTGACATTGCAGAGGGACTGGAAGGAAGTAAATGTATGTCTCTGCAGACGACACAAAGATCTGCAACAGAGTTGATACACAAGGTGGGGTGGAAAGGATGAGAAGGGACTTGGCAAGGTTGGAGGAAAGGTCAAATGTATGGCAGCTTATATTCAATGCTAAGAAGTGCAAGGTAATGCACCTGGGAAACAAAAACCAGGGGAGGAGTACACAATGGGGGTGAGATACTGACAACAAAAAAAATGGAAAGGGACCTGGGGGTAGTCATATCAGATGACCTAAAGGTGGGCAAGCAATGTGAGAGGGCAGTAAGGAGGGCTGGGGGGATGCTGGGATGCATAGGGAGAGGCATTACCAGTAGAAAACAGGAAGTTGTTATCCCTCGGTATAGACAGCTGGTGAGACCCCACCTGGAGTACTGCATGTAGTTCTGGAGACCAAATCTCTGCAAATACATAAACAGGATGGAGGCAGTCCAGAGGAGGGCAACTAAAATGGTCCAGGGTCTGCACTGGAAGACATACCGGTATGAAGAGAGACTTAAGGAGCTTAATACGTATAGCCTCGAGGAAAGGAGGGAGAGGGGAGACATGATAGAAACTTTCAAGTACCTCAAGGGAATCAACAAAGTCCAAGAGGGTAGCATCTTTCAGAAAAAGAGGTGTGCACGAACAAGGGGGCACAATTTGAAGATGGGGACGGCTCAGGGGTAATGTAAGGAAGTATTTTTTTCACAGATAGGGTTATGGATGCATGGAACAGCCTTCCAGAAGAGGTTGTGGAGTCTAAAACAGTGGTGGAATTCAAGAATGCATGAGACAGTCATAAGGCAATTCTAGGGGGTAGGGGTAGGAAGAAGTAGGCTGTTGGTTAACTAGGATCTGTAGTTTATCCATTAGGTAGCGAAATGGGCAGACTGGGTGAGCCAAGCGGTTCTTATCTGCCATCAGATTCTATGTTCTATGTTTCTGTGTTTTGCTGGTGCTGATGGCACCAGAGCACCTGCTTTCTTCTTTTCACCATCCTTATCATCAGGGTTCCTCCAATAGGACACCCTGTGCTCTTTATCTGAGCCAGAAGATGGCTTTTCAGCTTTTTCTGTCTCTTTGATCAAAGGCTGCTGCTTCTCTGTCACCTTTTGTTTGTATTGTGGAGAGGTACTTGAGGATGTGTGCTTGCCACCATCCAAGGTACTTTAATCCACTTTTTAAGTTATTTTAGGAGAGCTGTGAGGTGACCCTATGGCAGACTGCGTTTTTCCATTTGAGTTCTGGGGTAAAACAATTTATACATAGATACATAGACAGTGTCAGCAGATAAGGGCCTATGGCTCACCCAATCTGCCCATTTGAGCTTGTAAGTTCAGTTTATGTTTTCCTAGAAGTCTGTTGCCCCTTAACCCTGACCTCCAGAATTCCTTTACGTCTATCCCATGCATTCTTAAATCACATGATTGTTTCAGCCCCCACCACTTCCTCTGGCAGGGGGTTCCACTTGTCCACCACTCATTCTGTGAAGAAATTCTTCCTCACGTTTCCTCTGAATCGTCCTCCCTCCAACTCCATCCCATGCCCTCTAGTCCTGGAACATTTGTTTTGCTTACAAATAGTGTATTCCTGCACCCTGTTCCTCCCTGTAAGATACTTGTATGTCTCTATCATGTCCCCTCTCTCCCTCCTCTCATCCAGGGAGTACATATTCAGTTCCTTCAACCTGTCCTCATAGGACTTGTGATGCAATCCATGTACCATCTTTGTTGCCCTCCTCTGAACCTTCTCTACCCTGTCTATGTCCTTATGTAGGTAAGGTCTCCAGAACTGTACACTGTACTCCAGGTGGGGCCTCACTAGTGTCTTGTATAGTGGAATTATTACCTCCCTTTTCCTGCTGGTGATGCCCTGCCTATACATCCCAGCATTCTATTTGCTTTACCTGCTGCCTTGTCACACTGTTTCCCTACCTTGAGGTCATCAGAGATGATAACCCCAAGATCCCTTTCTGCTTGGTGCATGCTATATCCTCACCCCCAACTGATATATTGTGCAGGGTTTGTGCCCCATATGCATTATCTTGCACTTCTCTCATTGAATTTCAACTGCCAAACCCCTGACCATTCTTCAAGTTTCTGCAGGTCCCTTCTCATTCTGTCTACACCCTCTGGTGTGTCTACTCTGTTACAGAGCTTTGTGTCATTAGCGAACAGTGACATTCTGCCTTCTAGGTCCTGTGCAATGTCACTGATGAAGATGTTGAATAGGACCAGTCCAGCACTGATCCCTGTGGTACCCACTGGTCACTCTTCCCTCTGTGGAGTGACAGCCATTCACCACCACCCTCTGTGCCTGCCGCCCAGCCACTTCCTACCCACCACACTACTGTCCTGCCCACATCCATATTCCCCAGTTTGTGTAATAGTCTTCTATGTGGCACAGTGTCAAAGGCCTTGCTGAAGTCCAGATAGGCCATGTCCACTGCCCTCCCTGATCCACCTCCCTAGTCACCCAGTCAAAAAATTCAATGAGGTTGGTCTGACATGACCTCCCCCTGGTGAAACCATGCTGCCTTGGGTCCTGTAGTCCATTGACAACCACATGTTCCACCAATCTCTCCTTCAGTAGTGCTTCCATGATCTTCCCCACTACTGAGGTGAAGCTTACTGATCTGTAGTTCCTCGCTTCCTGTTTGTTCCCACTTTTGTATGAGGGGACTACATCTGCTGTCCTCCAGTCTTTGGGTACTTCCCTTGTTTCCAGTGATCGGCTAAACATGATAGCCAGAGGTTCAGCCACCACCTCTCTTAGTTCTTTGAGGACCCTGGGGTGCGCCCCATTGCTTTATCAACTCTTACTATCTCCAGTTCCTTCAGGACCCTTTAAATTCACAATTTTAATTATCAAGGTCAGGGCGCAAGCAGTTAAAACACATGTGCAATGGTCTGCCTTTGCCAATATCTTTTTACAGAATTTACAGTTTTTAAACCCAGTAGATCCTGTCCTTCTCTCAGGCTTTTCAGTCATGCTCTTAAAAATGTCTAAATGGTATGCCAGTTATAAAAGCTGGCATGGGTGTGAACCCTATCTGCAGTTACCTCTTCCAGCTATGCCAAGATATTTTAATTACAAGATGCAGGTTATAATGTAATGACCTAAAAACAATGTTGGCCAGACACAGTAACATAAGTGAGAACCAATACATGAACTGCTATTGTAACCTTAGGCATAATGAGACATTGTTTCATATTATGTTCCATGGTCCATTATATACAAAATGGGGGAATGTTTATCTCAGAGGTACTACAGAAAGATGTAAGTACTCTCTACGAAGTTGTTTGGAAAGCTTGTAAACCCTTTTACTGTTAATGATGCCCTGATGGTAGCCAACTGCACTGATGCTGTGTTAAGAATCCAAAAGAGAATAATGCCCATGAATGTTCAAATATAAAAAAAGATGGGTTTACATGCAATACTACAAATGTAAGTTTGCTATGTGCCTGTTGTATTTATTGTTGTTAACTTGTGATGACCTGAGGTCGAACAAATAAAAGTGATGAAAATCTGAAAATAAGCTATGCCAACGGACTGAAAAGGCTTAAAGAATACTGTTGGTTTCGCAGTTTATTACAGCACATGAGCCACTTTGTAAAATAGTGAAAATAAGTGGTAATGTGCAACTTTTTAAATAAAAAATATAGGTTACCGCAACAGAGTGGGAACCACGCTGAGAGAATTTTCTCTGGTTCTGGGAACTGGACTAAACCGTTAAATTTATTTATCCATTCTCGGATTACAAATACCTTTGAGCACTGGAGTGCTCATTTACAAAGGTTCCATGTCAAGTAATAGGGGGTGAGTGACAAAGACAGACAAGGGAGAACAAAATAACTTTACAGAGTACAGTGAAAACATCATACATAATTAATTGATAGTCTCTGTACATTTGCATGGATATATTTACAAATAATAATACAATAAGTAGCCTCTCTAACTAACACAGTCATAGACAAAAAAAGTAACTAAAACAATGAGGCATTTTTAAATAATTCAAACAATAAAGGACTTAGCCAATGGACCTAGAGAGGATCTCGTCCTCTGGACCCAATCGTCCCCACACAGCTGACCCTGTAGTTCCCCCACAGCTTGCCTCCCACGGCGGGGCCAGGGAGAGGAGCACTGACTCCCCCCCAGCACAATGCAGAAGTCGGGGCGACCTACGGGGAATGTATTGGGCTATCATGGAGCTTGCCAGCTCCCGTTTTCCACCTGTTTTCTCCCACCCCATGTTGTGGCCGCACGCGCACACCACAGTTCTACGTCGACATCCCTTATGTGCCACCTCCTCACCTGTACTACCCTCAGGCCTCCACCTGAGGGCAATGGGACCTGTGAAGGGTGATGAAATCCCACCTGGGAGAGGATAGCTGCCGAGTGGCTGCTCAATACTGCTCCCCCCCCCCCAGCTGGCCCCCGACGGCCCAGGCTCGTTCCCAAACCTGGTTCACCAGTGTGGCATCCAGCACCTCAACCCTCAGCACCACTGGGACGGTGACCTAATTTTTAGTTTTAAAGACAGATTAAATGATGTTCAGAACATTAAATATTACACGTCTAAACTGTGCCACTGTGCTGTAATGGAGTGATCACATATAACCAATCATTTTTCTTCGTGTAGCATGTGCATTTTAAAATTAAAAAAAAATGCTCTCTCTCTCAGAAGTTTGAACAGCAAAGTTCTACAGTGGTGCAGATACATCCCTCAGGAAGTACCTCTTACCATCATAGCGATGAGAGCACAGATGTAGCTCTGCTGTAAGATGACATGCCCCAGCATTTGCAGAGGGGATGTCTCCAGGTTGCCTCCAGGGTCCTTGGTCTTGTTTACTGCAAGGAAAAAAAAAAAAAGAAACATTTTTCTCAGTCAGCCTTGTCTGCAATGAAGCACAGAGCTTTCATCATATTCTGTACATCAGCTCTAACAGATCGGCATTACATAATGGGCTGCTTATACCCTTTGCTTCATTGTAAATACACTAGTTAACAGAGTAACTCTTTACAACTCTCTGGTTTTTAAACAAACTTTTTTGCAGAATGTTGCGGACCTATAAATGATGTAGCATAGATGATTTAAAGGGGAAGTCTCCCATAGTTTCACACCCAAATTTTCCCAACTCCTTATGTGTAACTGTTGTGTTCCTCCTGTAGTTGCCAGCAGTCCTATTGCTGTCCAAATCTAGATTATAAATAAAAATATACAGCCCCAAAAGTTATCAATGTTTCTGCCTTCCATTTTACCACCAATGCTGTTGGAGGATGATGTCATCAGAGCAACAGATAATGGTGCTGCACTAAATGCTGTTCCACCAGTGAACAGAACCCACAATGTATAGTCCCCCACTTGAGTAATGGGGGAACTCTAAGTGTTGTACGCATCCTGAAGTGCAGGTCTAATAGGAGCTAGGATCATACGAGTGTGATGCAGCACTGATTTGACATGTATATACAGTATACCTATAAGGAAGTGCCTGTATGTTTTGTGTTAATGTTTCTGTTAGCAAAAACAGTTTACCCAATAAATGACTCTGGTAACAACAAGAGTCTTAAGTGGTATTATATAGCTGTTGTGTTATGTTCTGTGTGTGTTAGCATTCTCTGTTTTGATTGACACCAGCAGTGAGACACAATCTTGCAAAATGCCACTTTCCCTTTGTAACTAGGCAGTCAGTGATTGGATGGCTAATGTAAGGCAAACAAGAGTTTTGCAATAACAAGGAATAGGTTACCAGGACAACATCAGCTGCAGCATATGGAAGAAGGGTAATCTAGTGGTTAAAGCACAGGCACAAGAACTGGGAAACTCTGGTTCATATCCTACTAAAGTCCCTTACTCTCTAACCCTGAACAAGTTCCCCGAACCTCCTTGGGAACTGTGATGGCCCCTCAGGTCCATGGCTTTAAAAGTGCCCCCATTCCTATTATAAATTATTAGCAGTGATGTGAGAGCTACAGCATTTCACTTTGTAGGTACTGAAAACAAGCTGTGGCAGCCCCCCCGCTAGCATTTTAAGTAGGATGGCCTTCACAAATCAGATGCTACACTTCAGCTGTTGTAGGTAAAGAAACAAATCAGTCTCAGTGTTTGTAGTACTCTGTATTTGCTTAGCTCATTACTCCTAGGTCATATGCATTCTGTGTTTTGGTATTTCCAGTCAGAAACCCAGATGCAGGGATCATTTGAAATGTAAAACAATACACTTTATAAAATAAATGATTTAGCTCTCCATTTTCAGGCTGCTGAAAGGGGAGTGTATAATTTGTGCAAAGGAGGAATTCAGTCTTGTGTGATCCTTTGGGAAACTGCTCAGGCCTACCTTGTAAATGAATCATCTCAAGGGGGTTCACCTGGTTCAGTTAAGCAATTTATCCCTCCAGGGTGTGGGTACACTGGAGGATTTACCACAGCTGGTTTGAACCACACCAGTCGTACTAAGTCCTCCAGTGAACCCACACCCTGGAGGGATAAATTTATATTATACAATGGCAAATGTTGTTTCTTTAATGTTTTTTAACTATTTTCTAACTCACTGAGGTCCCTACACTTCGGAAGAGGATGTCATTTTGTAAACAATTTACCGCAGGTGTTTTAGCAAAGCGGCCACAGGACAAATCGCGGCAGTTTCATTTTAAGTGAAAGCAACTGGATTAGCACGATATAAGGTTGGCTGGCACTTTTTCCAGTGGGTACACTGGAGGATTTATCACGGTGGTAATTGTGCCAGCCAACCAATCAGGATGCAGGATTTAGGATATTGGATTTACCACATTGCATAATACTGATTGACTCACTGACTGCTTGACTATCTGACTGATTGATTCTTACCACTGCTTTCCACAACAGGCTGCAACTGTCTCACAGAGAGAAATGAGCACTACTAAGAAACATTCTGTTTCCTGTGAATGAAATACTATTAGATGTATTATTTGCTCTGCACTTGCAATATTAAGGCTGCAAGTACCACTCCCTGTGTGAGTTGCATGACAGAACTGTCTTAAGCCATTGCAAACAAACTAAAATCAGGATAGACAGCATTGATACCCTTATGTGTACTTCTGCACTGTTGCTGCAGTGACATCAGGGAATGGGAGGGGCTGTATTACAAGTGATCCATTTGCATGTAAATGGAGGCTTGCTTGACATTTTACTGCCTTGTGTCAGAGCCTCAGACTCTAGATATATGTTGTAACAGCAGAAATGACTGATCTCTTATTGACATGTGTACAGTAACGGATGTAATGTATAATAAATACATCAGATATATCCAAATCTGAAATATACAGTAGTCTTCTCCTTTAACAAAAATCAGTCTGGAAAATGGGGTAGCTTTTATTATACTTAGTTGTACTTAGCATGTATGTAACACTTGAATATAAATATAATTAGGAAGAAACTGCCTTGTTTAAAGGATGTAGGTTGGAACAACCGCAGCACAACTGCATGAAAAAGTGATCCTGAATTTTGCAAGAAGTAAATACAGGTTACTCACCTGTAACAGGAGTTCTAGGAATGGTATATGTTGTTCATCCACATGACCCACCCGACCTCCCCGGTGACCAGCTCCAGAAGGATGGAATACAGGTTACTCACCTGTAACAGGAGTTCTAGGAATGGTATATGTTGTTCATCCACACTGTCTGGCAGGTATCCTTGCCGCTTTAAATCTTGCCGGAAGGTCTTCAAGCTGGCTCCTCCCACCCACCCGGGTAGTAAAACTCTCGGCTCCACCCCATGATGCCAGATCTGGCCCGCTGGAAGCTCAGGTTGTGCGTCGAAGCCGGGGAGGTCGGGTGGGTCATGTGGTTGAACAACATATACCATTCCTAGAACTCCTGTTACAGGTGAGTAACCTGTGTTTCTAGGGACATGGATATGTTGTTCATCCACATTGTCTGGCAGACTCCTAGCAGTTCTCCGGGAGGAGGGAGGCAAGGCGCACACCCCCTACTTAGGGAATAAAGACTGGAGAACCGAGGCCCCAAAACCAGCATCCCGGCGTGACTCAAGGTCGATGTGGTAATGGGTAATAAAGGTGTGTGCTGACTTCCAGGTAGCAGCCCTGCAGATTTCCTGGATAGGGACGTCCCTGGAAGCAGCCACCGATGCAGCAGTATGACGGGTAGAATGAGCTCTTATCCCTCTGGGAGGCTCCATGCCCGCCAACTTATAGCAGAGATCTATGCAGGAGGTGACCCACCTGCTTATCGTCCGCTTGGCTGCAGGTCTGCCAGGTGCGGCTTCAGCGTAGGTGACAAACAGCTGGCGAACCTCTCCCCGAATTTCAGCCGCGCGCTCCTTATAATAAGCGAGCACCCTTCTAGGGTCCAAAGTATGGAGCCTGCATTCGGCCTCCCGAGGTGATTGGGGTAGAACCCGCAGAGTCAACACCTGGTTAAGGTGAAACCCCACACCACCTTCGAAGGAATTTCGGTGGGGGGCAAGGACAACCTTGTCCCTGTGGCAGACCAGGTAAGGAGACTCAATGCAGAGCACCTGGAGTTCTCCCATCCTTCTGGCTGACGTGATAGCCACCAAGAAGGCGGTCTTCCACGACAGGTGAGAGAGTTCACACCTGTGCATTGGTTTGAATGGCTTGCCCATGAGCTTTGCCAGTACCAGCAGTAAATCCCACGGAGGTGGAGGTTCTCGCACCAGAGGGGAAATGTGATCAGGCCTTTGAAAAAGCACCAGACCACCTTCTCCTGCGCCACCGACTGCTCCCCGGCCCGCGCCCGGTAAGCAGAGATGGCTGCCAGGTGCACCTTTAGGGTCACGACCTAAGCCCTTGACTAGAAAGGGACCATAAATAGTCCAAAATGCTTGCCAAGGAACAGGAGGAAGGGTCCAAGCCCTTACTCCTGACACCAAATGGAAAACCTCTTCCATTTGAAGGCATAGCATTTCCTGGTCGACTCCTTATGGGACGCCTCAACAACATTGAGGACCTCGTCGGAAAGACCCAAGGCCTGGAACTCTAGCTGCTCAGGAACCAGGCTGTCAGGTGCAGGGACTGAAGGTCCGGATGGAACACCTTCCCCTGATTGACTGAGAGCAGGTCCGGGCGAGCTGGAAGCTGCCTTGGGAGCCTGGAGCTGAGGTTGAGGAGATCTGGATACCAGAACTGATGGGGCCAGTCTGGGGCTATCAGAATCACCTGTGCCTTGTCCCTCCTTGTCTTGAGAAGCACCTTGTGAATCAAGGGAAATGGGGGAAAGGCGTAAAAGAGGCCCGGGGTCCACAGCCTCGAGAAGGCATCCCCCTGTAGCGAGCCCTGCTGAGGGGGGCCGGCATGAAACAGCCTCAGCTTCGCATTCTCCCTGGAGGCAAACAGGTCCACCTGAGGTGTGCCCCAGTGGGAGAACAGATCTTGTACTACCTCCTGCAGGAGAGACCACTCGTGAGATGCAGCCCCTATCCGGCTCAGGGCATCGGCCAGGGTGTTGGGAGGCTCCTGCCACGTGAATGACTAGGAGATCTGCCTCCAGGCTGCGCATGAGTGACCAAATGCGGAGAGCTTCCTTGCATAGAAGCATGGAGCGGGTCCCGCCCTGGTGGTTCAGGTAGTACATGGTCGTGGTATTGTCTGTCTGGACTCGGACCACTTGACCCCGGAGAAACGGAGCAAAGGCGGTGAGAGCTAGGTGGACCGCTCGGAGCTCCAGCAGGTTGATGTGGCATCGGGACTCCCGCGGGGACCAGAGGCCGTGCACTCGGTGTTCCCCCATATGGGCACCCCAACCCATCAGAGAGGCATTGGTCGATAGAGAGACCGTTGGCTTGGGGCGGACAAACGGGATGCCCTCCTGCAGATGGGATGGGATGGAACGGTCCACCACTGGAGAGCATTCCACATCTCCTGGGTCACTGTCACTAGCTGGTCCAATGGATCGCAGTGTTGTGACCACCGGCTGGCCAGTCCCCACTGAAGGGGGCGCATGTGCCAGTGTGCCCAACGGACCACGCTGGTACAGGCTGCCATGAGACCCAGGAGGCGCAAGAAGTCCCGGGCAGGGCGCGATTGCCCAGCCAGAAATGATTGGGCAAAGGAGGTAAGAACCTCGGCCCTGTCCGCCGGGAGCCGTGCTCTGGCTCGAAGAGAGTCGAGCTCTGCCCCGATGAACAGGATCACCTGCTTGCTCGAGTTCCACTTGGCCTCCTTGATGAGAAGGCCGACTTGAGAGCAAACCTGGAGGGCCAGATCTCTGGACCGCTCCACCTCCCGTCTGGAGGGGGCTGCTATCAGCCAATCGTCCAGGTAAGGGTACACCCGGACCCCTCGGCACCGCAGGAATGCTGTCACCACTGCCTTGCATTTGGTGAAGACCCTGGGAGCTGGAGATAAGCCGAAGGGCATGGCTTGGAACTTGAAGAGGGATCCTTCCGCTCGAAAGCGGAAGAATCTCCGATGTGACGGATGGATAGGGACGTGAAAGAACGTGTCCAGTAGGTCCAGAGAGCAGAACCACATGCCGTGTTCCACAGATGGTATTATCTGCGCCAGAGTGACCACTCTGAAGGTCCGAGACTTTAGGAACTTGTTCAGGTCGTGTAGGTCGAGAATGGGGCGCCAGCCCCCCGTCCGTTTCAGAACCAGGAAATACCTGGACACAAACCCCGGGTCTAAAGGAGGGTCCTCTACCTCCGTGGTCACCTCCTTTTGGAGGAGGAGAGTGATGTCGGCTCGACGAGCCGCCAGTGAGGCTGCGGACCCCGAGGCCCCCCGAGGTGCGACGGCTCTGAAGGGCGGGCCCTGCTCGATTCTAGAGGTAGGCCTTTTCTCACCACCTCCAGTACCCACCTGTCTGTGGTAACAGCGGACCAGGCGGAAAGGAAGTGTTTGAGCCGTCCCCCCATGGGGGGAACCAGGGGTGAGGTGACAGGGATGGGGGCGACACCCCTCAGCCCGTCACTGGGCAGGCTTGCAGGAGGGACCAGCCGAGGGACCTCCTGGGCCTTTACCTCCCTGCTTCCTGTTGGAGGAAGCCGATGGCTTGGGTTTGGGATACCAAGCTCGAGCCTGCTGGCCCTGACGTTGCTTGGCCGGTCGCGCCGCGGGCGCAGAAGGATGAAAGGGCTTAGGCTGTGGCTTGCGGCCTTTATCCTTCTGAGCGGAAGAGACCGAGTCCAAGGTAGCATTGGACTTCTCGATCCTCTGCAGGTGACCTTCCACCCCAGGGCCGAAGAGGTCAGTCCCCAAAAAGGGAACATCCGCCAACTTGTGCTGGGTATCTGAGGTAAAGGTGGATATCCTCAGCCAAGCCCGACGACACATGGCCACTCGCGCCACAGACCTGGCACATGAGTCCCCGATGTCTAAAGCAGTCTGGAGCTGCTGTTTGGCCACTGCCTTCTTGGTCCCGCACCTGCCTGACCGTAGTCTGCAGATCTGCGGAAGATGAGGGACAACCTCATCCAGGGAGCCCAACAGGCGCTGAGAAAATGTGCCGTGAGGACGGGCCGAACTGGCCTGACGAAGGCCAAGAGAGGACGCAGCATAGACTTTCCACCCGCATAATCCATTTCTTGATTCCTTGTCGGAGGTTTGTCTCATCCCTGGCGCCTCGCACGCGGAAAACGCTGTCGGTAACCAACCCCCGACCGAGGGGTGTCCGAAACCAGACAGGGAACCAGTGGGACCGTGATACTTCCTGGCCAACCTGGCCAAAGGCGAGGGCAGGAAAAGCACGACTGCCAAAGTTCCAAGGCCGGACCCACTATGGCTTCGCCACCGGAAAGGCTCTGTAGGAGAATCCCTTGGTCCAGAATCTCCGTGAGGGATACCTGGCCTGCTTAGAACGGGTTCGAGCTTCGTTCCCGGTGGACCCGAGATGAGTCGAAGCAACCCTAAGAAGGACGGGCGGCTATCGTCCACTGACTGCTCCTCCCGAGGACTCCAAGTCCATGCGCCTGGAGAAGAGGGAGGACCCATCATCGGACTCCAGAAGAGTCCTCAAAGAACTGCTCGGGCTGAGCCACCCTCCACCTGCCGAGGTTTATCAGGAGTGAGGGTGACAGACAGCCTATGGGGCAAACCCAAGGCCGATCGAGAATTTTGGTCGGAGCCCCAACTAATGGCTGTAGAGGCGGAGGTTCCACCAGAATCGGTGGGGCAGCTGGAATTGGCCGAACAACCGGTCTGAGAACAGACTCTCGACTACAACGAGGGTTGTTTCGCTGTTCGGTGACAGCCACTTAATGGCCGGGAAGGCGACTGGGTCGGCTTATTCCCGGTCAAAGAAGCTGTTACACATGAGTTCCTCAGATCTTCCGGCGCAACTTGCGCTGAAGCCTCCCTCGTCCGAGGAAGAGGAAGAGCGGTGGCGCCGCTTGCCGTGAAAGCCGAGATCGAGATCACTTCTATGGCGGCGGATCGGTTGGACCATGAGGATGTCCGACCGAGAGTCTCTGACTATAGGGCCGGTGGAAGGCGAGAGAAGTGTCAGAAATCGCACTCCTCTCGCTGGGACGATCCCACCAAGGCTTCGGAACCGGAGGCACAGACGAGCCGATGGGATCTCTAACTCCCACCGGGGAACCGGGAGAGGGGATTCTCAGCTTTCCAGCCGACAACCCATCTAACGGGTCGAGAAAATTCCCACCGCTGCCGAGTGAGTCTCGGTCAACTGGCCTGACGGGGACACCGTGAAGCCAGTGGCCGAAGCGCTGAGGGGTCACCGGGTTGACTGTCGACAAGGGAGGGGATCTTCCCGCTCCCAAGAGCGTCGACGGAGAGACTTACTTTGCTCTTTTGGACCTGGAAAAGGTCCGAAAGTTGGACCCTCACCTTTCGTCAAGAGGGTCAGACAAAGCTCCTTAAAAGAAGCTCGAGTACTGAGGCACGAGATGAGGCGGACAAATGCTGCAGCGAGGAGAAGCGCCCGCGCCGCCCCTCCTCTTCGAGAGGGCGATCATCTGCTCGAGCTGATCCGCCGAGCCCGCCGCCGCTGACACCGCCAATCGGGCCTCTTTAGATTTCACCGGTGGAATTCTTTTCTCGGGGCGCCCCAGTTGTAATCGGGCAGCACGGTCTTCAAGGACGTAGGCCAAAAAGGAAGAGCACAAGTCGCAGTCCTGCGGGTCGTGCTCAAGGCCCAGGCAGTAGACGCGTGTGGAGTGCGGATCCGTCCTAGACATCTTCTGTCCGCAAGGGCACCTCCGAAACCGAGTCGATCTGTCCATCGCAATCGGGGAGAAGAAGACCAAGTCTTTCTAGCAAAAACTTTTGATTTCGAACTTTCGAAGAATTAGGAACCAGTCTTAAACGCAGCGCGTTAAGGAGGGAACCTGAGCTTCCAAGCGGTAAGGAAGATCTGGCGTCATGGGGCGGAGCCGAGAGTTTTACCACCCGGGTGGGTGGGAGGAGCCAGCTTGAAGACCTTCCGGCAAGATTTAAAGCGGCAAGGAACCTGCCAATAAGTGTGGATGAACAACATATCCATGTCCCTAGAACTACTTGTTTTAGTAATATGCTGCTGGATTATCTATCAATCAATCAATTAAAGTCTTTATTTAACCAGGCGATCACAGTGGAGCAAAGCTAATTTTCGAGGCGGACCTGGGTTTGTTAACAAGGAACAAGGGACAATATACATGGGATGCAACACACAAGAAAATAGTAATAATACAAATAAAGTGAGATACAATAATACAGTACATACAAAGTATCAGCAGGTAGCATTGACAGTAGTATATGTTTGGAACAGAAGACAGCTAGTTTTGGGTAGGACACAATTTTTCATAAAAGTAAAGAAATATACATATCAAGTGCACTGAACACAAATAAAACCTAATATAAAAAGATATATAGTGATACAGTATGGAGAATTTAGAGCTGGAACCAGGGTCAAAGGAATGTGGAAGGGACAGATATGGGGGTAGAAAAAGGGGAGAAGGAAGAGTCGATTATAGATGTGATCAGTCTTTTAATAGTAGTAATTAGAGTGTGCTTGGACTTATAGGAGTCACTATTTAGGGTTGACGAGCACAGGACTCCTTATTATGATGTAGATATAGAGATTTAAAAGCTGCTAGGCTGATGGGGTGAGTTAATTTAAAAGTTTTTTGCAGCTTGTTCCACAGCTGAGGGAGCACAAAGCTGATGGCTGCTCTGACAATGCGAGATTTTGCTTTGTAAACATAAAGGCAGATATATGAGGTGCTTCTCAGGGCATACTTCCCCAGAGTGCACAAAGGTAAACAGACAGAGATATACTGGGACAGTTTATTTGAGATAGCTTTGTATGTCCAAACCACAGCATTTTTTTTGCTGTCTGTAAGCAAGGGATGACCATCCCACTGCCGTGTCTGACGACAGTGATGGGTTGCGTATGGAAGACCGTGATAAATCTTATGGCTCTGTGATAAAGCGCCTGAGTTTGGCTAGGGGTACCTGCAGGTCCCTGACTATATAGAAAGTCTGCATAATCCAATAGGGAAAGGAAGGTAGTTTGAACCAGTTTCAGTTTAGCGTCTCTTGTGAGGAGATTATTAATCCTAAAGAAAAGACCAAGTCTTTGTCTAAGTTTCTTTGCCAGTTCTTCTAAGTGATCTGTGAAAGTAAGTAGTCCAACTGCTCACCTAGAATGGTAGTGATCTGCGGGAGTGTCCCAGCAATTGCAGGATTTATTGCATTTTGAAGGGGCGAGAGGAACACTGCTTTGGTTTTTTTTGCATTTAAGAGCAGTTTCTGGTTTATAAGCTGATGTTGCAACAGATTAAATTCATTTGGAAGGGCTTTACAGGCTGCTTCACGTGTGGGGCTACTAGCATGGAGTACCCCGTATCATCTGTGAATAGGTGTATTTGTGCTTCTTTGATGGGGGCATCTACATTTTTAATATAAATGGTGAAGAGCAAGGGACCAAGAATGGAACCTTGTGGTACACCCCTCAATAGGGGTTTGGTGGAGAAAAGTACAGTTACGTAAGAACTTACTGCAACAGTAGATCTTTGAGAGAGGCTCTTGCAGTAGGTAATTACATATAGGACTGATGCCGGCTGGCGGCAGGACCCCACGGAAAAATTTCTAGCTAGCAGTCCCTGGTGAGGGAACGCCCCCACGTCAGGTGACCGGCGTCATCACGCACGTCGGTATAAAGAGCAGTTCGGACACCCGCCTTCCAGTTCTTTCCGCCACAGGCCAGCAAGGCGGACGAGAGAAAGCGGATGTTTCATTCCTGGAAAAGGAGCTGAAAAGCCTAGGGGATGGGGAGGGCGGAAGTATTATTTACTGCAAGAGCTCTCTCAAGATCTACTGTTACGGTAAGTTCTTACGTAACTGTACTATCTTTACTGAGAGGGCTCTTGCAGTAGGTAATTATATGAGACTGAATCCCAAGCAGTCTGGAACGAGAGAAGGCACCGGGAGGAGGCACTACTCAAAAGTAACTCCTAGCTGTGCAAGCCTCAAGAGGAGGGCCTTGCAAAACAGCTAGCCAAGCCTGCTCTACAGCGAGAGGCAATAGCCAAACTGTAGTGTTTCGTAAAGGTATGGACGGAAGTCCAAGTGGCGGCAGCGCAAATGTCTGCCGCAGATACATTCTTGAAACAAGCTGCAGAGGCAGCTACTCCTCTTGTGGAATGGCCTCTGACTTGACCCGGGAGGGTCTTGTTGTACTTGTCATAACAGATAGTGATGCAATGAGCCAAACACTTAGATAGGCATTGCTTGGAAACAGCATGGCCTTCCCTTTTGTGAGCAAAAGAGACGAACAACTGATCAGTCTTTCTGAGATCCTTCGTCCTGTTGGTGTAGTATCTCAGAATCCAGTGAACATCCATAGTATGAAGTAAATATTCCCCTTGGTTAGAGTACTGCATAAAAAAGTCAGGTAGCTCTATGGACTGGTTCAAGGTAGACTCTGCTACTACTTTAGGCAGAAACTTAGGATTCGTGCGAAGAGCAACTCGTTCCTTGTGAAAAATCAAGTAAGGGATTTTGCACATCAGGGCCGGAAGCTCGGAGATTCTTCGAGCCGAAGTGATGGCCACCAAGAAGAGTGCCTTCCACGAAAGAAATTGCAAATCTGCAGAAGCTGAAGGTTCGAAGGGAGGTGGAGTGAGTTTCTTGAGAACAAAATTCAAGTCCCAAGGGGGGGGCAGGAGTACAGATGGGGGGCCTCAGATGGAGGACCCCTCTGAGAAAGGTCTTAGAGACCTCTAGCTGAGCGATAGCTTTATCTGCGAAGGGAACATGGTAGGCTGAGATTGCTGCCATGTGAACCTTCAAGGAGGAATGGCTCAGACCCAGGTCGAACAGATGATGCAAGTACTCCAGCAGAAAAGCCACTGAACATGAGAAAGGTTCCACATTCTTGGAGGCTGCCCAAATAGAGAATCTCTTCCATTTCATGGCATAGGTGGACCTGGTGGATGGCTTTCTAGCCTCCACTAAAATCTCTGCCACTTTTGGAGAGACTCCAAAGCGGGATTGGGCTAGGTCTGCAGGAGCCATGCATGGAGTTGAAGGGATTTGAGTCCTGGATGAACCAGGGTCCCCTGGTCCTGGGTCAGCAAACCTCGAGATAGAGGAAGAGGAAGAGGAGGATCCTCTGAATATTGTTGTAGAAGAGAGAACCAGTTTTGCCTGGGCCAGAAAGGAGCGATCAGAATCATTCTCACTCCTTCTGAGGCTAGTTTCTGCAATACTCGTGGGAGCAGAGGAATTGGGGGAAAAGCACAGACGAATCTGTCCTTCCAATTTAGAGACAGAGCGTCGCTCCAAAAAGCGCCTCGATCTGGAATGAGCCAGCAAAAGTGGAAAGTTTTGTGTTTTGGGGAGAGGCAAACAGGTCTATCTGTGGAGTCCCCCAACGGTGAAAGATATTGTCTAGTACCCCTTGGTCCAGTTCCCACTAGTGTGCTAGAGCAGAAGAGTGGCTTAGCTTGTCTGCCAAAGTGTTGTCGACTCCTGGAACATGAATCGCCGTTAGGTGAAGGTCATGTTGTGTTGCCCAATCCCAAACTCTCATTGCCTCCCTGCATAGAGGGTAGGACCGAGTTCCTCCCTGTTTGTTGATGTACCACACTACGCACATGTTGTCCGTCTGGACGGCTAGGTGGCTGGGAAGGATGTATTGGTGAAGGGCTTGGAGAGCATACAACACTACCCGAAGCTCCAGCACATTGATGTGGAGAGCTTGCTCTGGCCTTGACCAGGATCCCTGGGTCCGATGAGGACCGAGATGGGCTCCCCAACCTTCGCCTGACGTGTCTGTAGTCAGAGTCTGGGGGGGGGAGGATAGAAAGGGACCCCCCGAAACAGGTTCTCTCAGACCATCCACCATTGCAAGTCTCGCACCATCGGCGATGAGATCAGAACTAATTGACCTAGGTCATCCACAAGTTGATCCTACTGAGAGCGAAGAGTCGACTGAGAGATCCTCATGTGGAGTCGAGCTCGGGGGACCGTCGAAATAGCGGCCACCATGAGCCCCAGAAGACGGAGGAATGACCTCGCCGAGACCCTCCTGCATTCTGATAGCAGGGAAATCTGGGTTTGAAGAGAGGACGCCCTGTCCGAAGGCAGGAAGGCCTTGCTCGCTGTCATATCGAGGATAGCCCCGATGAACTGTAGCCTCTGGGAAGGGTCCAGATGAGACTTGGAATGGTTGATGGTAATATGCAGGCAGTGAAACCTGCTGGGTGAGGGAGAGAAGCGCGAAGAGGCGGGGGGCTTAGCGGCTGCAGGGGCCCGGCGGTTTGTTGGCCCGCCTTCCTGTGGTTTCGCTTTAGCCGATTCGTCTGTAAAAGGATGGCACTGCTGTTGTTGGGGACGGCATATGGAATCCACAGATTTCAGAGCCATTCCCTTCTTCTGCAAGTCGGTGATGATGTCCTTGACATTGCTCCCGAAAAGCACTGACCCCCGGAAAGGTGCTTCCTGAATAGCAGATTGCACCTCCGGGACCAATCCTGACACGCGGAGTCAGGCATGATGCCGTGAGGCCCATGATGAGCGAGCTCACCGGCAGTGTCCACTGCATCGTATGTCACCCGCAGAAAATGGGCGACTCGGCCGAACGAGCAGAACGGATGAGGTCGGCTAACTCCTGTTTGACTTGGGAGTCAGGCAAGGAGTCCAGCTTGGATTCCACCTGGGTAAGGACAGCCTTTTGGTAATCCCCCATGTGGGTGACGTAGTTCAGGGCCCGAATTCCCAGTGTGGAGGAGGCGTATATCTTTCTCCCATACTGGTCCAGAAGGCGAGATTCCTTATCCGGAGGGGACGAGCTCAGATGTTTTGGGTGTGCCGACCGGCCATGAGCGGCACTAATCACGACCGAGTCTCCCCGAGGGTGAGAGTCCAGGTAGTCAACACCCTCGAGAGCCTGGTAAAGCCTGTTTGACTTCCTAGGAAGTGGGGCTAATGCCGACGGCTGTTTCCAAATCGTGGTAACAAGGTCGGCGTGAGGCTCTATCCAGGGTGGCACTAATGTAGGAGCTGTCACGGGCAGATCCAGATGTTCAGCAAGTTTCAGTCGCTGAGGATCTGGTTCCAGAGAGTGCCACTGATGTACTTCCTGGATTTTTCTAAGCAACTCTGTGAAAGATGGGTCCTCCAGAGGAGACTTCGGAGGAGTCCTCGGCCGGGGTTTCGACAGAGAGCAAAGCTCGTCATCTCTCTCTCGAGGAGCATCCTTCGGAAGAGTCCGAGGAATCCAAGAGTGAAGAAGAAGAAGAAGAACAAGAATAAGACTCCCTTACTCGACTAGGGGGAGGAACGGGTTCCTTGGGTGGTACCCGTAAACGCGTGTCCTGTCCCTCTCTGGAGTCAGATGGGAGAGCCCTGGAGTCCAGACGTGGTGAGGGAGTGTGCCGCCTTGGACGTATGGGAGCCTGGGGCGGCACCATCGGCGTAAGGCGGCTCTTGACCTCCTTGGTGAGCTGAGCCTTGGCCTCAGCCCACCAGGAGGCCAGAGTCTCCTACAGATCCACCAGCGGCCATGGGGGCAGTGGAGGTGGAGGAGGAGGGGGAAAAGTGTATGGCAAGTATCCAAAACCAGGCTGCAGGAAACCCAGCGTCGGGTACTGCGGCACTGGATACTGTGGTCCGGGGTACGACGGCGTCGGATAAGACGGCGGGTACCCGGGAGCCAGGGGGGGGCTGCTGGAACAGATGGCCCGGTTGGCAGCCTCACGGGCGGGTCCACATTGGGGGCCTGGAAGGCAGAGGGCCTGACGGAGGGGGAACATCCGGAGGTGGGATGTCTCCTGGAGCCAGCAGAACCGGCGTCAGGGGTACTAGCACCGAGTCCAGCGCTGGAGGTACCGGCAGAGGTACCAGCATCAGGGCCGGTGTCTGGAGGGCCGATGTCAGATCCAGTTCCAATGGAGGAGGGTCTGATGGAGGAGGAAGATCCCCCACATCGTCCAGGGATGGAGGAGAGAAATCCCCAGGGTTAGAATGGAGTGACTCTGGCTCCCCGGATGGCAGCGAAGGTTGCGGGGAACCGGGTACGACGGACGTGGGAGGGTCCGTCATCGGTTCCGTCGCCCACCAAGCGTCAGAGGAGGCGATGTGCGGTTTGGGGTGAGCTCCCGGTGGGTGCCGGAGGAGCCGGCGTCTGGCTTACGGGAGCCATCACCGGAGGTGGGCCGAGGAGAAGGATCATCCAGGTCTGGTGGGGAAGAGGTCGTGTGCCACCCCAAAGGGTCGGGCGCCTTACCGACCCTCTCCATGTGGACGTTGGAGGAGCCAACACCCGACTTAGAGGAGTCGCCCACGCCAGTAGGCCGCAAGCCTGCGGCCAAACCGGGGGCGGAGGCCTCCATTAGCCCGGAGGTGCCCGCAAGGCCCGAGCGCGAGCCAGATAAGGGGACTCGACACCGCCCAAACCTTTGAGGCGGCCGTCTAGGAGCGGTCCCCGGGGACGCACTCGAGTCCCCGCGCTCCAGCGCGAGATACGGTAGAGGAGGTCTCTCCCGGAGCCTCTCCTTGTCCTTCTTTTTCCGATGTCCTTCGGGGGAAGTGGACGCTTGCCTCAGCTTTTTCAACTCCTTTTCCATAGAAGACATCTTTTTCTTGAGGAGATGAGCTTCCAGGGACTGTTGGCGCCATTTATGGGTAGCCGCGTTGAAGTTGAGGCAGTGCTGGCACTTCTCGAATGGGTGATCAGGGCCTAGGCAGAAAAGGCACAGGGAATGGCTGTCCTTGTGTGGCAGCTGGGCGCCGCATGAGTCGCACTTGTTTTTGTGCTCGGAGGGTGTAGGGGACGACATACACTGACGATGACCTGAAGTTATAAGGAAAAAATAACTAATTTTCGGTTAAACCGACAAAAGGTAGGGTTGACAAGGCATGAACTTTACTGCCAGGCGCTGTATGAGCTAACAGCGGGAAAGAACTGGAAGGCGGGCGTCCGGGACCACCCTTTATACCGATGTCGTATGACGCCGGTCACCTGACGTGGGGGCGGTCCCTCGCCAGGGACTGCTAGCTAGAAATTTTTCTGTGGGGTCCTGCCACTGGCCGGCGTCAGTCCTGTATGTAATTACCTACTGCAAGAGCCCTCTCGAAGTAAGATCTTCCCCTTCTGCCTTTACTTGTTGAAGTCGTCCTGAGAGGTAGTTGGAGAACCATTTAAGGGATAGGGAATCCAAACCAATGTTCTGGAGGGAAGACAGAAGCAGTCTGTGATCAACGGTATGAAATGCCTTGCTTAGGTCCAAGAAAATTGCACAGACAAAGTTTTTTATGTCTAATTCAAGCTGCCAGTCATTTGGCACCTTGGCTAGAGCAGAGATTGTACTGTGCTGTGTTCTAAAACTGGATTGTAACGGGTTGAGCAGTTTTTCTGATTCCAGGTACTTTCGAAGCTGGGAGTTCACTATTTTCTCCAGCATCTTTGACAGGATTGGAAGTAGGGAGATTGGCCTGCAGTTGCTGAGATCACTAGGATCTCCTGACTTAAACAAAGGGACCACAAGTGCATTTTTCCAAATGGGCGGTAGGTCACCCTGGGACAAGGATAAGTTGAAGAGATGAGTAATTGGGACTGCAAGGACACAGTAGCCGACCTCTATGAAGTACGGGTCAATGAGGTCGGCCCCAGCATTTTTTCTAGTGTCCAGCTGAAGGAGAAGATCTTCGACTTCTTTCAGGGAGGTAGGCAGCAGAGGGAAGGATGGACTGGGGATTGGTTTTTCTTGTGTATCCATTCTAAGTTGTTGGCGGAGGATATTCGCTGGAGAGGAGTCAAAGGCTAGCCCTGCAGTGGCAAAATGATTATTGAGAGCATCAAGGATAGATGGTCTGTCGGAGATGACAGTATTGTCAATCAATTATTTAGTAGGTAGGTAATTTACAGTGGTGTGACCTTCAATGTCTTTGATAGTCTTCCAGAATTTGGAGGCATTTCTTGAGAAGCTCTCCAGCTGACAGCGATAAAAATTAGTTTTGGCTTCTCTGACCATTTTGGTGCAGAGGTTCCTCGCCCTCCGGAAAGAATTCCAGTCATTTATTAAATTAGTTTTCCTAGCAATTCTCCAGAGTACATCCCTACTCCGCAAGGCATCTTTCAGGTCTTCTGTAAACCACCGACAGGATTTGTTTCTGGCACGAACTTGTATTATGGGAGCATACTTTTTGAGAGCCCCTAGCACAATTTCTGAGAAAATATCATAAGCCGTAGTCAGGGACTTGGCTAGATAGAAGTCCTGCCATCGCATGGAGTCTCTTAGGTCTGATATATACCCATGGAGATCAAAGTTGCGTATGCACCTTTTAAAGGAGAATTTTGGTACAGTTGTGGATTTAAGAGTGGATCTTACACACGCGATGAAGCAATGGTCGCTAATATCAGAGAAAAAGATGCCGGCATGGGAGAATAAATGGGGATTGTTAACTAAAATGATATCCAAGAGAGTACTGTTATTAGGGTCGAACTTGTTAGAATGAGTAGATTCGTGTATTAGCTGTGACAACCCAAGAGAATCACGGAACATTCTAAGTGAGGTGGATGCACTGGAGAGCCAGTCTAAGTTGAAGTCCCCTAGTATGATACACTCTGAAGATGCTGAACCCAGGATGTTTTCCAGATGTTTTAAAAACTGTAGTCCAGCTGATGGGGGTCTGTAGCATCCTATTATACAAAATGAGACACCGGTGGCAATTTCAATCTTTAATGACAAGCTTTCCAATTCTTTTGGGACAGAGGTTGAGTCAATTATGGAGGCAGAAAATTTATCCTTGATGTAAAGAGCTACCCCACCACCTCTGGTTTGCCTGTTGGCTCTGAACAAAGAGTAGGAGGGGATGTTAACTTCATTGTTACTGGTCACCGGTCAGAGCCAGGACTCCATAATCACCAGAACATCTGGAGCAGTATGACATACCCAGGCCTGAACAGAAGTTATTTTTTTTAATAGGCTACATACATTAACATGCAAGAATGTAAGCCCTTTGAAGCTTTGTAGCTCTTTTGGGGATTCCATGGGTGCCAGAGGGCCTGGATTAAGCTCAACATTTCCTTAGCATAGTAAAAGTAAAGCTACCAACAGTCCCTATTTTCCCAGGACAGTCCCCATTTTAGGCAGCAAGTCCCAGTGTCCCCACAAGTTTTGCAAAATGTCACTTTTGTCCCAGTTTTTGCTTACTTGTCCCAGTTTTGTCCCTTTTTTTTTTTTG
Source organism: Neoceratodus forsteri (assembly GCA_016271365.2). Classification (NCBI taxonomy): domain Eukaryota; kingdom Metazoa; phylum Chordata; order Ceratodontiformes; family Ceratodontidae; genus Neoceratodus; species Neoceratodus forsteri. Next base: position 937,089,931 of record CM028130.1, read on the forward strand.
CTGACTGCTAATCTGTGAGTGACAGTTATTTCAGCACCACTTTATCACTGCTCAGGATGGACAGCAGTTTGCAACTTCAACCCCTGTGCCTGTGTTGCACTGCAAGCACGTCAGTGGCATCACAGTAAAGCATGTTCCTTCCTGTTAGATTAGACTGGGTAGTAGTGCAAACAAGCACATGTGGCTGTCTGTCTGCCAGCAGCTGAGAGGGACTCCAGATAGAAGAGACCGGCAGCAGGGAACTAAGGTACCCAAACCTGATCAGCTGTTGGGAAGTATGTGAAAACAATCTGGTGTGGTGGGAGTCACTGCAGTGAAGTTTGCTCAGCAAACGAGGTGAGTGTGAACAGGTTGGATGGGAATGTCAGGAGGAACAATACATGCAGCTTCAATGTCTGATCACAATCTAACGCAGGTTTGCTTCTAACAAACTTTCTGTACGTCATGATTTGGAACTTGCTGTAGCAGAATGATGTATTGTTTTAATCTGAATTTTTTGCTACTGGTGTTACTGTGGGGTGGCATGGCCAGAGCAAGCAGTAAAATGCAATTGATTGTGCGCAGCCTTGTCTGCGACAGTGCCCATGACAGTGATACGGTGGTGGGTCATGGTCAGGATGGACTGTTCCAGTTTTAGGCATTGGAAAGTTGGTAGCTTTAAGTAAAAGCAGGAACAAGAGTTTCCTGCAGAGTCCTAAGAGAAGTGTGGGTGGCTGGGTCTTCTTTCGGTTACGTGATTTGTCTGCGGCAGTATAGGGAGTTCTGAGGCTAGTTCCCAGTTTTCCTGATGCTACATACAATAATACCCTGACCGAGAGAGTCAATGGGAGTAGGGGGGAGTATGCAGAAGGTGGTGTAGCCCTGTGGGCAGGCTCTTGGAGAGTTCCTGTATGCCGGTGCAGGTGAAGGACCAGTAGCGGGCTAGGGGAAGTTAGAGCACATACAAGTTCTTCTACTTGATAGGAAAAGTCCCAGTCAGACAATGTAAAAAGAGAGCCATTCTCCACTCTAGGAGTTATTTTTTTGATTCACGTTCAGGTCCAATACATGTAATAAGAACAGAGACAAGCGTAGAAGCAGGTAATATGCCCTCATTATAAGACTATCACCCAATGGGCGCTACAAGTGCGGGCAAGAGAAGGGATTCTCAATGGAGGAGAATTTCTTAATCCCTGCAGAATACTACTATAGGCAGCGGAGCCTGAAGCAGTAATCCTTAAGTACAGCTCCTAGTCAGGCTAATAAGAAAAGAGTTCACCTAACTATAGAGTAGTACTAGGGCAGAGAGGCTTGAGCAAATTTCTTAGCTACTACTCTGAGTAGACTAAGTACTAGAGAGATCACCTGACCTAAATCAACTGCCTTAGCAAGACAGGATATGCTAGTCAGCAATACAAACCTAAAGTACCAAAATGGTATGCCTCAGCAAGACAGAATGAGATAAAGCTGCAAGAAGGCTTAGTTGCAAAAGGGGGATGGAGGAATGCTGTTGACAGTAAGTAACCAATAAATTGAAACATCAGATAGGAGTGGGCGGAGACTGTGTGTATTTAAAGGAGGCCTGGGAGGGGGAAGGGCGGTGGGATAAAAAATCAAGGGGAAGTTTGCAGAGCTAGCACTGAATCAGTGAGTGCACATACAGTTGGAGAGAAACTGCAGCAGGGGGGAATGGTAAGTTACTTTGCATAGGCCAAGCAGAACAGGCTAAATTAAAATATATAAATTAGAAGCAGAGTACAATGATGCAGGCTTACATTAAGCCACACGTCTCGTGTGCTCCTGTCTCAGGTGAGTGAGACCAGCCAATCAGGGAGCTCTACATAGGCGTGGAGCCAATAGTGCTACCCTAAGAAGGTGCTGAAATTGAAAACAGCAAACTGCAAGTGATGATCTGGTTCAGCGTTCACACAGTCCAGAGAAATCGTGGCAATTTTTCAAGTGTTGTACCTTATCTATCTCTTTGGGGGTGGGTGGATCAGGCCCCTTGCACCATAGAGGTGCTATGGCTGGATCATGACCACTGCCCGTGGGGGCAAGTGGCACCTGTAAGGAAGGAGACAGCAGATTAAATAGGTGCAGATGGGGGGGGGAGGTGTCTAAACAGAGACACACAAAGAGAGCTGAGCACCAACTTGAAAGACAAGTCAGGGGGCGGTCTCAGACGGAGGCAAGGTGCCGGCTAACTCAGGAATCCAAAACAAGCACAAAAGAACAGACTGATGGGGGAGGGCAGGAGGGACATAACAGAGACAGAGGAGGACAGGGGGACAAAGGAAGATGATTAAGAATGAAAGTCAAGGGCAGGAGCCTTGGGCTCAAGACAGAGGCTACACAGATTTTACAATTCACTGAATTTTCTAAGTCCACAGCAGTAAGCATGTAAACCCAGTACAGTCTTAAATAAGATTAAAAAAATATATATTAACAAAGCCAGTAAAACCTTTTTACAAACTCAGTTCAAGGCAGTGTACAGAGTGAAAGCTTAATTGGGGAAAAATCAAGGAGATGTTTGCATAGCTAGCACTGAATCAGTGCACATACAGTTGGAGAGAAACTGCAGCGGGGGGAATGGTAAGTTACTTTACACAGGCCGAGCAGAATAGGCTAAATTAAAATATATAAATTAGAAGTCGAGTACAGGGATGCAGGCTAACATTAAGCCACACATCTCGGGTGCTCCTGTCTCAGGTGAGTGAGGCCAGCCAATCAGGGAGCTCTACACAGGCATGGAGCCAATAGCGCTACCCTGAGAAGGCGCTGAAATTGAAAACAGCAAATTGCAAGTGATGATCCAGTTCAGCGTTCACACAGCCCAGAGAAATCGTGGCAATATTTCAAGCGTCGTACCTTATCTATCTCTTTCGGGGGTGGGTGGATCACTCTCCTTGCACCGTAGAGGTGCTATGGCTGGATCGTGACCGCTGCCCGTGGGGGCAAGTGGCACCTTATCTATCTATTTGGGGGTGGGTGGATCAGGCTTCTTGCACCATAGAGGTGCTATGGCTGGATCATGACCGCTGCCCGTGGGGGCAAGTGGCACCTTATCTATCTATTTGGGGGTTGGTGGATCAGGCTTCTTGCACCATAGAGGTGCTATGGCTGGATCATGACCGCTGCCCGTGGGGGCAAGTGGCACCTTATCTATCTCTTTGTGGGGTGGGTGGATCAGGCTCCTTGCACCATAGAGGTGCTATGGCTGGATCGTGACCACTGCCCATGGGGGCAAGTGGATTATGTATTGATAAGTCTTTTAGCATCATTAGATTTTAATTCAAGGACAGTGTATTGCAACTAAATCAAACTGTGTTTTTGTTTTATGGATAACTGCACGAAATTCCGATCCCTGTTTCACATGATGGCCATCTTATCACTGCAACTAGTAGACTTTTAATATGAGGTTATGAAGCTGACTGAATCATCTGAGTTATTGGAAGAAAGTCCCCACTAATGAGTCACAGTGATTATAAAAAGAACAGTTACGTAAGAACTTACCATAAAAGTAGATCTTCGAGGGGATCTCAGTCATCAGGTAACGACATAGGGACCTTCGCCATCGGTGAAGAGGAATCCTCGCTGAAGATTTTCAGCAGTACAATTGGGGCCACCCTTGCTGTCAACATCTGCCAATATCAGCACCCCTGTATAGGCGTGGGCGGCCCCACTCCCTCCTCAGTTCTTTCCCTCTGGAGATGAAGGGAGCAAGACTCAAGCCCTGGGGAACTGAGGAGAGACAGAGGGACCCGGCTCTAAATAGAAGATAGGATACTACAGATAGCCAGGTCCTAGACAGGTGCCCCAAGAAGGAGGATGGTGGTAAGGAAATCATACCTGATGACTGAGATCCCCCTTAAAGATCTACTGCTTTGGTAAGTTGTTACGTAACTGTTCTATCTTCTTCGGGGATATCTCAGTCATCGGGTAACATTGTAGGAACGAGTACCAAGCAATGACAAGTATAAAAAAGACAGTCTGGGAGGCTGGATCTCCATAAACTTAAGACAGGAGTCCTTGTAACATAGCCCCACCAAAACCTGCATGGGCTCTTGAGGCAATGTCCAGACTGTAATTTGGTGAAAGTGTGGACTGTACTCCAAGTGGCAGCCGCACAAATATCAGCAGCTGAGACCCCTTTGAAACAAGTTACCGAGGTAGCCATGCTTCTGGTGGAGTGAGTTTTGACAGCACCAGGCAATTCTTTGCTGTACTTGTTGCAGCAGAACACAATGCAATTTGTCAACCATTTGGATAAACATTGATTGTAAACTGAAGCGCCCTCTTGACCTGGGATGAAAGAAAGAAACAAATGCTTATACTTTCTGGACTCTTTAGACCAAAGCAGATAAAACTTCAAAGTTCTGCATACATCTATAGTACGTAGCAGTGCTCCCCCTGGATTGGTACATTCAGGAAAATAAACAGGAAGGTGGATAGACCAATTAAGTGTGAACTCAAGAGACCACCTTGGGTAAAAACATAGGATTTGTACGCAAAAGATACTCTGTCTTGTGAAAAATCAAATAAGGCTCCTCACACCAGAGGACCTGAAGCTCCGAAATTCTTTGAGCTGAAGTAACTGCAACTAAAAACAGTGTTTTCCAAGAGAGAATGCGCAAATTGCAAGTCGCAATTAGCTCAAAAGGAGACAGGGTCAACATTTCCAAAATAAAATTCAAGTCCCAAGCTGGAACCGGGGAATGGATTGGGGTTTTAAGGTGCAGGATGTCTCTGAGAAAAGTATGGGAGACATCCAGTTTAGCAATCGAGCGGTCCCCATGGGCTTGTGAAAGGCGGAAATAGCTAAAAGGTGGACCTTGAGGGAGGGATACTGGAGGCCTGAGTTAGACAAAGAAATCAGGTAGTCCAGGATATGATTCACCAGGCAGGTGAAAGGGTCTAGAGAATGTTTGGCAGCCCAGATGGCAAACTGCTTCCACTTCATTGCATAAGCAGCATGGGTGGAAGGCTTGCAAGCGGCCAACAGGATGTCCACCACCATGTTAAAGATACCAAACCTGGCAATGACTACATCCTCAGGAGGCAGGCATACAGATGGAGGGACCTGAGACTGGGATGGACCAGGGTCTCCAGATCCTGGGTCAGCAGATTCCTGCAAAAGGGCAGAGGGTCCAGAGCTTCCTCCGCCAGCTGCTGAAGCAGAGGGAACCATATCTGGCGAGGCTAGAATGGAGCTACCAGAATCATGCTGGCCCCCTCCATTTGCAGCTTGATCAGCACCCTCTGTATTAGGGGAAATGGAGGGAATGTGTACAAAAATCATCTGCTCCAAGAGAAGGAGAATGCGTCTCACCGGAGAACTCCAGGCCCAGGATCTAGCAAGCAGAAATTGGGCAGCTTTGCGTTGAGTGGGGATGCAAAAAGGTTCAAGTGACCCCCATCTGTTGAACAAATCTGCTACGTTGAGAAAAGCTCCCATTCATGCATGCTGGACTGAGTCCTGCTGAGACTGTCTACCAGGGTGTTTAGGATGCCTGGCACATGGACCACGGAGAGTGTCAGACTGTGCTCCAGTGCCCAATACCACACTCTTATGGCCTCCCTGCAAAGGGGGAATGAGTGAGTCCTGCCCTGCTTGCTGAGGTAGTAGACAACACTCAGATTATTCGACTGCATCAGCAGCTGGCCTGGAGCAAGATGCTCCTGAAATGCCTGCATGGCATAGATCACTGTTCTCATCTCCAGGACACTGATACGCAGGGTGGTTTCCGACTGGGACCAGAAGCTCTGGGTTTGAAAGGGATCCAGGTTTGCTACCCAGCCTAGACCTGAAGCATCTGTGGTCAAGATTTGATGTGGGGAAGAAATCTGGAAGGGAGCCCTTTGAAGAAGACTCAAGGGGTCCATCCACCACTGCAGTACCTTGCAAACTGGGGAGCAAACTAGGACTTGCTGGTCCAACTCGTCTGTGTACTGGTCCCACTGCACTCTGAGGGTCCACTGAAGGGTGCACATATGAAGCATGGCCAGCAGAACGGTGGGTATGGCCACAGCCATTAGACCCAACAGCCTTAGGTACAAGTCTGGCAGGAATGAATCGACTCAGTGATTTCCTGGGCTTGGGCCATATGGCACGCAACCCTGTTTTGGGGTAAGAAAGCCTTTCCCTGCTTGGAGTCCAGAACCGCCCCAATGTTCTGCAGTCTTTGGGATGGTACTAAAAACAACTTGGGCAGACTGACAGTGATGCTAAGAGCGTGGAAGAGCTGGAGAGTGCACTCCAGAGTCAGTAAAAGTTGTTCTCTGGACAGGGCCTTGAGAAGCTAATCGTCCAGGTAAGGGAAGACATACAGTCTCTCCCTTTTGGGAGCTGCTGCGACCGCTGCTAAGCACTTGGTAAAGACACACGGTGCAGAGGATAAGCCAAAGGGTGGCACTTTGAACTGGTAATGCTTGCCATGAAAGGCAAATGATGAAATCTCCTGTGATGAGAAACGAACAAAATGTGTAGGTAAGTGTCCTGCATGTCCAATGAACAGAACCAGTCCCCCAGTTTTCAGGAGGGGCATGAGACCTGGCAAAGTTACCATCTGGAACATTTTGTACTGGACAAAGAGACTGAGTTCCTTTAGATCCAAAATGGGCCTCAGATCACCAGTCTTTCTGGAGACCAGGAAAAACCTGAAATAAAATCCCTGATTTCTCTGTCACCTTGACACTAGTTAGATTGCCTGCTTGCACAAAAGAGATTATTTCCTCCCGGAGAATAGACAAGTGAGCCAGGGGATAGTTGGAGGGTGGGGGTGGGGGTATCTGGAGGCTGCTGGATAAGCTCCAGGGTGTGACCACTATCTATGATCTGCAGGATCCAAGCATCTGAAGTTATGGCTGTCATTGATTCAGATGGAGGGAGAACCAACCTACAACCGCCACTGCCTGGGTCTGGACCAGAGGAGGGGGGGGGTCTGGCAAGGAGTCAAGCTGAGGTGAAACCAGCTGCAAAGGCTGGTCCATCATTTCTGGGGTGCTTGGCCACCATTCCAGCATTGGAGGTGGTGGGCAAGGAAGTCTGGGCTCTATGTTTACCCTGGGTATGGGGGCTGACCTATTAGCCTATCAACGAATGGTAGAACATTCTCTACCTCGTGGCTGAGTATGGTAGTAGGAATGGACAGATTTAAAGGCTGTGCCAGAGGCCTACAGATCTTTTATGAGGGCCTGAACATCAGGACCGAAGAGCTTGGTGCCATTGAAAGGGGCATTAAGCACCTTGTTCTGCATGTCTGCTGAAAATCCAGAGACCCTAAGCCAGGAGTGCCTAAGAAGGCATATGTCAGTGGCACTGCCCTGGCCACTGTGTTGGCCATATCGTACACAGCCCTGAGGAGGTGTTTGCTAACATCCTTAGGAGTTTGAAAACACTGAAGCAGTTCCTGCTTCTGGAAGCCATCAGGAAGGGCCTGAATGGCAGCTTTGCCCTTTCTCCAGTTGGCATTCTGGTATTTGACCATGTGTGACAGATAATTTGCAGTCCTCATGCGCAAAGTAGAGGAGGCATAAACCCTTTTCCCCCTGAGGTCAAGCCTGTGGGATTCCTTGTCTGGAGGAAGGGAACTAAGGTGCCTAGGCACCTTAGATCTGTCATGGGCTGCCTTGATGACCACAGAGTCAGTTTCGGCCTGAGCAGCAAAATAAGGAAGGCCCTGAGTGGCATTATAAAGTTTGTCTGCCCTGCATGGCATAGCTGGCACCATGCCTGGTCTGTGCCAGGCTGCTATAGAGGCATTCTTTAATGCTGGAAGCATTGGAGGAATGATCTTGAGGGGAGATTCAGGAGTCTCCAAGAAGTCCACCAAGTCTTTCCTGGTGACATCCTCTTCCTCTCTCTGGAAGCCTATTGTGGTAGACAACTGCTTCATCATACTGAAAAAGGTGACATCCTCAGGAGGAGATCTTGGGGTATGCTTGACAGAGTCCTCACTGACCAAGGAGGCAGTGGACTTATTTAAGATGAGGATTTCTTCCTCTTCAACCTCTGTATTATCAAGGAAAATGAGATCAGGATGATACTCCTCCTAGACGTTGACCTCTTCGTCTGTGTCTGGCATTGGATGCACCAGTGGTGGCCCACAGGGAGTCTCCCTAGGTCGACAAATAGGTATCAATGACTAAGCTATCATCAACAGTACTGCCAAACAGGGCCTATTGAATCCACCAAGCTACTGAACAAGTACATTCATGAATATGACTAGTACTTTGTTCAGGTCCATAGCAGACACTGACGGGGGGGAGGGGTTCAACAGCACAGGAGTTGACAACCCTCCGTCCTGGGAGCACGACGAGACTGTATCCCTGAGAGAAGAAGGGGTAGGCCTCGATGGAGCTGTCTTTGTCAATGACAGGCATGGAGGTTGATGGCCAAGTGCCCTGTGAGTCGGGCGGAGGAGCTACCAGTATGGGTCTGGTAGGAATAGAGACCTGGACAGCTGGTCTCTTCACCATAGCAGCTGCCACCAAAGAGCCTCCCCCAAAGGAGTGGCCGATGGGGAATGGGAATCACTGCCGGGGGGAGTGGTCATGGTCCCAGTCTTTTTTATGACGATTCCCCGAGGACTTGTCTCCGTCCTTGGAGGCCTGGGAGCGCAAAAGATCTGGTCAGCAACTGGCGATCAGGACCCCGGAGGACCCTTGCCTGGAGCTGGCCACCCATTGTTCCATTAATTTTTTTCAGAGCCTTCTTGTGTTGCCTGAGGGTTGTTTGATTAAACTTCTGAAAGAGCTCACAGTCGAAGACATTGTGGTCAGCCCCAAGACAGCAGACACAAACAGAGGCAATCTTCTTTCCACAGTAGCAGCGATAGAAAAGAGAAGAAGGATTAACCCTCAACATAAACAAAAAGAAAAAAAATTCTAAAAAGAGATTTTGGTAAAGGTTAGAGGAAAAAACAACCATAGGCTGAAAAAAATACAAACTCTATGATGAAGCTTCCACAGAGACTGTGATTGCAAGACAATGGCGGGAAAGAACTGAGGAGGGCGTGGGCATCGATGGCATGGGTGGCCCCAGTTGTACTGCTGAAAATCTACTGTGTGGATTCCCCGTTGCCGATGGCGTAGGTTCCTACTGTGTTACCTGATGACTGAAATACTCTTGAAGATCAGCTATGTAATATGGGAAAAAAGCAGCCAATCAATTAAACATTCTTTAATTGTATAAAAAATGCACTGCAAGAATTTCTAAGTTAGAAGAGGAGTCACATAAAGCATTTATAGCATATGGAGGAAGCTTGTTCTGCATGGATTTTCCTCCAGACTGCAGTTGTACCCTTCTATGGTACAGCAGCATTCTACACAGCTGATCACAATGTCTCTGTGACCATCTCTAATGAAGCACAGCTACAGAAAAATAAAAAACAAACAAACAAAAAAAACTGCACTCCCAACATATACCACAAAATGGAACACTACACAGTTACAGGCAGCTAAACAGTTAAAACAAACCTTATTATTTTGCTCTGCATGCTATATAAAATACTGGTTGGGAAAAACCGTGCTCAACCAGCCTTTGCTGCTGACTTGAGGTTCAATTACAGCAGATCTCAAGAGAGCAGAACTCATAAGGTCTGCTGCAAACTGAACCTCTTAGTGGCAACACAGGCTGGTTGTGCATGGTTGCCTGCCCAGTATTCTCTGTATTTTACTTTAGTTTAATTGTTGTGGAAACGGTGGTCTTTAATTTATTCTGAAATGCATATTGTTGTTTTTTTTTTTGTGCGTACTTCATGTATAGTAGAAACCAACTCCCATATTGTTCTGATGAAGCGACATGATGAGCCACAAAACATAAACAGATCTTTTGTTGGTGGATGAGAAAACAGTTGGGAATAATAAGCTGTCTTTAGGAGTCAAGCCTAGTACCTGCCTTTGACTCCACTGCATTCTGCCTCCAGAAGAATCCTCTGCACTCAATGTAACAAAGAAATTAATGGTATCCCGGGAAGCTGGTGTTGTGTCGGTTGCGGTGGAATAAAACATATATTTCCACTAGTGAGTAGTGAAGCCACAATTTAGTTACGAAGGCCTTACCACACATGTGTGGAGCTAGATTTGTTATTCTAGAACAATCCCATTATGAAGCTAATATATACCACACTATTTTCTAGATTCCTCCATGGTTTACAGCAGAGAGCTGAGCTCAACCCACTGAACAGGATCTGGTTGGAGTTGGGCCAGGTTACTGGTGTGGCACCTGCGAGAGGTCAGAGAATAATCCTACTAGCCAGGGTGATTTACTGTTTTTGCCCCTCCCCCATGGTATGGAGGAGCTGGAGTGTAATGATGTCAATGGCGATCCTCCATACGTTTCCATACACAGCACATCAGACGTCTACCACGCGCTCCGGACCCTTGCTTGTGGTCCCACCAGTCTGTACCCCAGCCAAAGCTATAGGACAGGCTAACGCCAGGCACCACTCCCACCCCACCTCAGAGGAGGATAGCAGTCCGTCGACCATTCAATCCTCACCCCCCCAACAATACAGGCTCAGGGTGTGAACCTGGCTCGCTGGCATCACGAGCAGTAGCTCTACCATTGCGACGATGTGCCAGCCCCTGTATCACACAGTTTGTATTATTTTTAGGTTTTACCTTGTTTTAAATTATAACTGCCTTTCCTTCCATTGCAAACTCTCCAACTGGCTCATTGTTCTCTGTGTTCTAGTTCCAGACTGTAAGTGGAAATAACGTGCTCTAAGTGTAAGAATCTGTGTTCTAAGTAAAAATATAGAGGATAATGTATTGTCTACTATCCACAACAAGCGTGTGTATCTCTCATGAGGTAACTATGGATACCGTTAAACCTCAAGAGTGAAGCTCGAGAGGTTTTGATTGCCATAGCTACCTCGAGAGGGATACACATGCTTATGTTGTGGACAGTGGGCCATACATTGTCTTTTATAGAGTATGGTCCACCTCTACAAGAAAAACTAGTCTCTTTAGTTAAAATTATGCCTGCAGACTCCTTACTTTTTCATTTCATTTCACAATGCTGCTCTGCTCCGGGTCCAGCTGTCACCACCATGGTCGTTTAGAGAAGTGCCGATGTTTGCATAACACACATGTGCGAACACGCTCCAGTTGTGGAACATGCACGCATGAACACGTCCCAAGTTGTTGTGTTGCAGTAGCTATGTAGCTAGTACAGCACAACAAACTCAGTGACGTAGCCACTGCAGCACAATAACTTGTTCTAGGTATGGATTTTTATCTACAACAATGTTCTACCATATATTATAAATATTTTGTCAGCAATATGACATGATGGGTCAGTGGGTGTCATGAGATAAACTCCTTTCCAGGTGCATAGTGAGGCTCAAGACGCTTGCACCGAGGGCCTTCCACACCTGGGACAGTGTTTTTGCCATGACAATCACCAACCCGGGATGTCTTATTGCACTTACAAAATGGTGCCCATATATAATTAAGTAAAAATTTATAAAAAAAACCTCATTATTATAAGATAATGCATTAGATTACAGAAATTAATAAAATAGATCCTGTGGTGGGGGGCATCAAAATGGCCTTGTAGGGGTTGTAAATTAAGGAGTTTTAGTTCCAACTTGTTCTAGTTGTTATGACTGTTTATGTCACTTACTTGGCCCAAGAAAGTTTAACGCTCTTCATTTCTTGGTGCCCCCCGCCACTCCTTGTTTACTCTGCTGGATGGTTGTTCTTCCCGCCGGTCTGTCTGTAGGATCAGTGGCTGGCTCCCTTGCTTACTCAGTCTCTCAATCTGTGTTAATAAGATGTGTTAATGAGAGACTGAAATGAAGCGAGTGGCAAGATGTATTAAAAGTGCCACTCTGTACGTATGTGTGCACTCTTGTGAATGGAGAGTGATTTTAAAAAAAATCAGTAGTGTCACCTGCTCACTTATTTCAGATGGAGCGGGATGTAAATTCATTATTTGCCAATGATTCCCAAGGGCTGTTGTTATAGTGCCGGGGGTGAGGGGTGCAGACAAGAGTGTGGCATAGGTGAACAAGCAAGCAGCAGTTGTTGGTGGGGGTGGGGAAGACAAGCGGGTGGCAGAGGCGAACAAGCACACAGAGGTTGGTGTGGCAGCTGGGGGAGTCAGACTGAGCTGGTGGGTGGTGATTGTTCCGTGGATGGAGAAAGGAAAAAAATCATAACTGATGCTTGCAGAGCTGTAGAGACAAAGTCAGGAAAATGATGAAAAAGGTTAGTGAATGGGCTAAAATGGTTTTGGTTGACAGGTAAAGTGACTGCTGGGTGGTGGTCAGGGGGTGTGAAGTTATCACTATGTGGTAAAAAGTAATTTTTTGACTTCTGGCAAGTAAGGGGTATTAATGGTTTCTATTTTTGCTAGCATGGCTGTCAGAAATGTTTTTTGACTGGCATGTAGTTGTGCTGCTGTCCTGCTTGCCGAAATACTTTTTGGACAGGTGGTTGTCACTCATTAAGCACCTGGGTTGAGATGCTTCTTGGCCAATCAGTATGCAGGAAATTTTCTACCCATTTTATAATCCTAAAACAACATGACTTATCTACTAAATATATTCATCACTGGTGTGGTACAGAACCTCACCTCAGAGCTGCACTACTAGGGTTGGTTGCCACGTTGACAAGCAAAGCACCAAATAAATCAAATCTGAATCTTATAGTTAGCACAGACAGTCCCTTTAATAAATAATGAATAATTTGGGTATAAAAGCTTTAGAGAGCCACAAGGTCTCTCCTTATCAGGCATCTGCGGAAGAGACCTTAAAGATGCACTGCTTCCGGTGCAGCCAGAAAGTCTCACTGGTCTGTCTTACCTCCATGTGAGATAAGAAATGGCTTGTCCTGACATTTTAAAAGCATCCTCACAGGAAGGGAAGGGATCACAATCCGGCTCTGCTGAGTCAAGTGGTGACTCTGACTGGACCTAAAGAGATCATGAACATATTAAAAACAGCCCTTTGAATGATGCCCCTATCCTTTGTGATGAAGCATGCCCCTGTGCGCTTCATACTCTGACATCACAAAATGTCAGCAAACGGGACAGTGCTCAAACCAGGAAGGGGAGTGGGAAGAGGACATGTGGCTACCTCCACAGATTACGATCCTGTCCCTTCCTGCAAAGATACTTTTAAAAATGTTGAAAAAGGGGACCAACTCCCTGGCACTGTGTGGTGGGGGACCACTGTGGCATGCTGATGACTCAGGTTCATGCCTCGAATCCAGGATGTCAGGAGAAGAGGCCAACAGGGAGGATTCGGAGCATCCACCCTGACGTCCTCCTCAAGGGGAATGGGCTCAGAGCAGCATCTGGTGGAGACTTGGCGGAGATGCTGTGTGCACTGCCTGGCAGCACCCAGGCCCATCACAAGTGTGCGTGCTCACACTAAAGAAGGTGGGCAGAGAAAAATTAAGACAAATCCCAAATGATGGCAGGATGATGAATGGACCCCATCACCACCCATGTCCAGCTGGCATTCCCAAAAGAACAGGCCTCTGGGGACCAAGTCACAGGGATCCATGTTCACCCAGAGTGCACCATAGGGGCAGGCGACTGGAAACAGGGACCCAGCCCCATGTGGAATAAACTGGTGGGGCAATGTGCCATGGTCAATGGAGCACCATTCTGACTAGGAGGAGATCCTAGAGGAAAACTGGGGGCAAGGCACCACCTGTAAAAAGTCAAACACCATGGTAATAAATAAAAAAAATAAAATTCAGAAGAAGGCATTTCTTATCTTACATGGAGGTAAGGTAGCTGAGGGGGGCTTTGGCAAGTACTGACAGCAAGAGAGGTGCTCTTTAAAGGGAAGGCAAGCACTGTAGAGTTCACAGTTCATATCTGCTAACCCTGTTCTCTGTCTATATGTCTCTCTCTTTTTAAAGGGCTGTGACACTGCAGCTTATTTACTGAAATCACTATGTGAGTTTTTCCCAAAAAAGAGGGGAAATCTGAGGAACTTTCTGATGCGGTCCTATCTTTAAACTGGGAATGGAATGTTGGCATGTCCAATAAAGCTATTCTACCTCCACTCAGTCAATCACAAGCCTCCAGAGAGATATCTTCAGCCGGAGTGCAGTGGCTCAGTATGTGCTCCACCCCAGAGTGCCAGGGAAAGTGGAAGCCTTTCATTTGCCACTTGACTGCTGTAAGGAGCACGAGTGTTTATAGTTTCAGACAGTACTTCATTTTTTGTTTACAGTTTCATTTCATGCACGGTATTTGTAATACCATGTGTGTTTACACAAGAAATGTTAGCACTGTTGGAGCTGAAAGAGATTAAAGATCCTGATTATGTGTTTTCCCCAAAGACCAGATTTTGATTACATTTCAGCAAAGTGAGGGTCAACAGATCCTTTGTGTTTTTTTTGTTTAAGAAATGGAGGCTATGTGATTTGGGAAGAACTGCTTAGCAGCATAGGGATGGTATTTTCCATAAACATTTCTTCCATATTATTTATATTCCATATACTCCAGGGTATGTGATGAGGGTTTTGTATTCCATATACTCCAGGGTGTGTTGGGTTTTATATTCCACATACTCCAGGGTGTGTCGGGTTTTATATTCCATATACTCCAAGGTGTGTGTTGGGTTTTATATTCCATATACTTCAGGGAGTGTGTTGGATTTTACATTCCGTATACTCCAGGGTGTGTGTGTTAGGTTTTATATTCCATACACTCCATGGTATGTGTTGGGTTTTGTATTCCATATACTCCGGGGTGTGTGTTGGGTTTTATATTCTATATACTTCAGGGTATGTGTTGAGGGTTCTGTAGTCCATATACTCCATGGCGTGTGTTGAGTTTTTTATTCCATATACTCCATGGTATGTTTTGGGTTTTGTATTCCATATATGCCATGGTATGTGTTGGGTTTTGTATTCCATATACTCCAGGGTGTGTGTTGGGTTTTATATCCCATATACTCCAGGATGTGTGTTGGATTTTACATTCCATATACTCCAGGGTGTGTGTGTGTTCGGTTTTATATTCCATATACTCCAGGGTACGTGTTGTGTTTTGTATTCCATATACTCCAGGGTATGTGTTGTGTTTTGTATTCCATATACTCCAGGGTGTGTGTTGAGTTTTATATTCCATATACTCCGGGGTGTGTGTTGGGTTTTATATTCCATTTACTCCTGGGTGTTTTGGGTTTTATATTCCATATACTCCAGGATGTGTGTTGGGTTTTATATTCTATATACTCCAGGGTATGTGTTGAGGGTTCTGTAGTCCATATACTCCAACTATACTCCATGGCATGTGTTGGGTTTTGTATTCCATATACTCCGGGGTATGTGTTGAGGGTTTTGTATTCCATATACTCCATGGCGTGTGTTGGGTTTTGTATTCCATATACTCCAGCGTGTGTGTTGGGTTTTGTATTCCATATACTCCAGGGTGTGTGTTGGGTTTTGTATTCCATATACTCCAGGGTGTGTATTGGGTTTTGTATTCCACATACTAAAGGGTGTGTGTTGGGTTTTATATTCCATATACTCAAGGGTGTGCATTAGGGTTTTATATTCCATGTACTCCAGGGTGTGTGTTGGGTTTTAAATTCCATATACTCAAGGGTGTGTGTTGGGTTTCATATTCCATGTACTCCAAGGTGTGGGTTGGGTTTTATATTCCATATACTCCAGGGTGTGTGTTGGATTTTAGCCTGTATGTGGTTTTTTTTTCCAAACTGCTAAAAAAAACACCAGCTAGAGAATCCAAACCATTAACTCTTTCCTTCCCATTTCTGTCACATCTCCCACGAAGGCGTGTCCCTTGGCCACCCTAGTGACACAGTCATTCAGCAATTACTGGGAAGTGCCCAAAAGCATCCAGCCATGCGGTTAGCCCTGTCTAGATAGCCCATCCGCATTTGCATTTTGTTTGCCACTGCGATGCTGGATGATCATGTTGTATGTCTGCAGTACCAAACTCCAACGTAGTAGTTTTCCATTTTGCCCACTTGACCTATGAAGCCAAACTGGGATTATGATCTGTGACCACAGTAAATTCTCTCCCATATAGGTAAGGCTGCAGCTTCTGAAGGGCCCACACTATTCCCAAGCATTCCTTCTCAAATGTGGCGTATGACTCCTCTCTGGGCAAAAACCTCTGGCTGAGGTACACAACTGGGCCATCCTCCCCCTGCTGGGTAACTTGGCTCAGCACAGCCCCCAGCCCATGATCTGAGGCATCCACATGGACCATAAACTTTAAACTGTAATTGGGGCTAGCCAATAAAGCTGGGCTGCTTAAGGCCTTCTTTAGCTCCTGGAAAGCGACCTCACAGCCTTCTGACCACTTCACTATATGTGGCTTTCCCTTCTTGGTTAAGTCTGTCAGCGGCTTAACCAGATTGCTATAGTGAGGAACAAACCTCCGGTAATACCCTGCTGTCCCTAGAAATGCCCTGACCTGCTTCTTGTTGGTACGAGTAGGCCAGGCCAGGATGGCATCAACCTTGCCAGGCTCCAGGCGGATGTGTCCACTACCCATCCGGTGCCCAAGGTAGGACACTTCTGCCATACCTACAGGTATCTGGCACTTTTCCGCCTTGACTGTCAGACCTGCATTCTTTAACCTGTGGAACACATCCCGTACATTCTTGATGTGCTCATCCCAGGTCTGGCTGTATATGGCTATATCATCCATATAAGCCAATGCAAACTAACCTACCCCAGACAGAATGCGATCCACAAGCCGTTGAAAGGTTGCAGGTGCATTCTTCATTCCAAATGGCATTACCTTGAATTCATATAAACCAAATGGAGTACCTAAAAGATGATCTCTCCCTGGCTGCAGGGGTCAGAGGTACCTGCCAATAGCCCTTTGTTAGGTCTACTGTGGTCAAATACTTGGCTCGCCCCAGTCGCTCTAGGGTCTCCTCTGTTCTGGGCATGGGATAGGCATCAAACTCCATGCAGCTATTCAGCCTCCGGTAATCAATGCAGAATCGTGTGGTGCCATCCCTTTTAGGGATCAATACCACGGGTGATGCCCGGGGGCTACTAGATTCCTGGATTACTCCAAGTTCCAGCATCTTGTTGAGCTCCTCTTTCGCAGTCTGCTTAACATGCTCAGGTACCCTGTAGGGGTACTGTTTCAGGGGAACCTGGGTCCCTGTATCCACATGGTGCTCTGCCATCGTGATGTGCCCCGGTTTCACTGTGAACATGTTCTCAAATTCTCTCAGCACACCCCTAATTGCTTGCACCTGGGCTGGTGTCAGCTATTCCGAGGGGGTAAGGTTGTCCACAGAGAATGCAACCCTGGCCTCCCCAAGTAGGTCCACCAGTGGATCTATCTCAAGTTTCCTCCTCTGGGTCACTGCATACAGCGAGGACCATTTCCTCTCTGTCATGGCAGGGCTTCAGCATGTTAACATGATACACCTTTCATTTACATCTCCTGTCCAGTAACTCTAGCATGCAATTGACATCACTAACCTTTTGGACAATGGAGAATGGCCCCTCCCATGCTGCCTGTAATTTATTTTGTCAGACAGGGATAAGTGTCATCACTCACTGTCCCACCTCATATTCTCTGGCTCGGGCCCCACAGTCATACCAGACTTTCTGCCGCTGTTGTGCAGTGGCCAGGTGCTTCTGAGCAAATACCATGAGCTCCCTAAGGTGGGTCCTGAAGTTCAGGACATACTCCACAACAGACTCCCCTTGGGAGGCACGGTCCCCCTCCCATTCATCCCAAATTAAATCTAGGGGCCCCCGCACCCTATGACCAAACAGGAACTCAAAGGGTGAGAACCCTGTGGACTCCTGTGGGACCTCCCTGTATGCAAACAGGAGATGAGGCAAATATTTGTACCAGTCCCTCTTATGTTGGTCAGCAAAAGTCCTTAGCATGGTCTTAAGGGTTGAATTAAATCGCTCCACCAGACCATTAGCTTGGGGATGGTATGGGGAGGTTTTGAGCTGCTTTACCCCACACTTCCCCAACAAACTACTCATTAACCCTGACATGAAATTGGCACCCCGATCTGACAGTACTCCTGGTGAAAGCCCACCCAGCTAAATATTCCCAACAGTGCATCTGCCACTGGTTCTGCCTCAGAGGATGTTAGGGCCACTGCCTCTGGGTATCTGGTGGCATAGCCGACAACTACCAGGATATACCGCTTGCCAGTGCGACTTGGGGTGTGCAATGGCCCCACTATGTCCACAGCTACCCTCTTGAAGGTTTCATCAATAATGGACAGGGGCACCAAAGCTGCCTTGGCCTTGTCCCCCATTTTCCCCACCCGCTGGCACTGTGGACAAGTCTTGCAATAGTCTGCCACATCCTTGCCAATACCAGGCCAGAAGAAATTGTTGGTTAGACGCTTTTTTATGCGCCTCACCCCCAAGTGCCCTGAAAAAGGGATATCATGGGCGAGCGCCAAAAGCGGCTGATGGTGAACCTTAGGGACTACCAGCTGCTGGAATACCTCACCGTCTAGCCCTTCCTCTGTTGTACATTCTCTGTACAACAGCCCAATGTCCCAGTAAATGGACTCTTTACCCCCATGAGGACGCTCAGCCCTATGAGCTATTTCCCTCAGTTTTTGCAAGGTAGGGTCAGTTCGCTGTGCCACACTCAGCTGCCCTCGTCTGACCCTTCCCAGGGCCCCTTCAGAAGGAAGTCCTGCGGGCTCCTCTATTTGTGACTGGGGTTCTGGACTGCTGCTTCTAGCCAGCCCCTCCCCTGTTCTAGACACTACCTCAGCTGTTGAGGGTGTGGCTGGACCACACAGAGTCACCCCCTCTTCACCCTCAGAAGCTTGCCCTTGTGCCTGACTACGAGTTACAACACACACCAGTTTTTTCCTAGGGCCCAAATCCTTCCCCACAATCATATTTACAGGTAGGTCCTCTACAACTCCCACCTCCTTTTCTCCATGGCCCCCTTCCCAGCTCAGGAAGACTCTACACATTGGTAATTGGACTGGTGGCCCTGTGAATGCCTGGACCCTGGAGTATTTCCCAGGCACCATTTGCTCTGCCCGGATGAGATCCTGCCTTACCAGGGAGATGTCAGTGCCTGTGTCCCACAGTCCCTGTGTTACTATTCCATTAACTGTAATGGGATACAGATTCTCATCACAGGACAGTGGTTCTTCAGACTGGACACACCCTACAAACACACCAGTGCTCTCTTAATCACCCCCCCCCATACCCCTGCCCCCCTTAACCAGTTTCTGAGGGCAGTTATATCTCAAGTGTCCCACTTGATTGCAAATATGAAATTTCTTGAGTCCTATCTCTCGAGTCCCCTTAGAACCAGAGGGTTCTTCTTTGGGCTCAGGTACAGGCTGGTTTCCTTTGTGCTGCCCCCCATAGGATCCCTTATAACCATGTGCTGCCCCCCTACCATAAGACGTATGCTGTGTGTATGGCCGGCTAGACAGATACATGTCAGCGCTTGCTGCCACCTCTGTTGAAGAGGCGCATGCCCAGTCTAGGAGCCATACGCGCATGTCCTCAGGTACAATTTTAAGGAATTGTTCTCTCACCAATACATCTTTGATTAGTTCTACAGTGGTTGCTTTAGCCCCCTCCACCCACCTATCAAGGTAAGTATACAGTTTAACCTGCAGTTCTGCATAACTGTCTTCTGGGCTTTTCTTTAACTCCCTAAATTTCCTTCTATAAGCCTCAGGAGTTTATTCAAAATGTTTCAACAACACTGTTTTAATTTTATCATAATTAGCATAGTCTTCATTACTCATTTTAGAGAATACATGCAAAGCCTCCCCATAAGTAAGGGTGTGAGATAAGTTGACCAGGAAGCCTTAGTCAATTGAAATTGGTCACATACTCTCTCAAATGACCTTAAAAATAAATCAAGGTCATCTCCCTCTTTAAACTGAGGGAACAATTTAGAATTAATTTTGGCTTCATGAGGCAAACTCACTCCACCATTACTCATGATTTGCTGGCAGCGCAGGGTCATCATCTCCTTCTCGTGCTGTCGTTCTTTCTCTCTGTCTTCATGTTCTTTCTCTCTGTCATCACATTCTTTCTCTCTGTCTGCCAGTCTCTTTTCTTCCAGTTCTTTCTCTGCTTCCAGTCTTTTTTCTTCCACTTCTTTCTCTGCTTCCAGTCTTTTTGTCTCTGCTTCCCATCTTTTTGTTTCTGCATCCAACCTTCTTGATTCTGCTTCAGCATCCAGTCTTTTTGCCTCCAGTGCCCTGTCTTGCAGCAACAGCTGCAGTCTCAGTGCCTCAAACTGGTTTGGGAGGGTCTGCTGCCTCAGTTCCTGACTCACCCCCGTGACTGTCTGCTTCAGGTCATGTGCCACGAGGGTAGCTATGAGGCCTGCCTTTTTCTTGTTTTTTAGACCTTCAAGCTGAATCCCCTTTTCCTGGCACCTTTTGCAAAGCTGTGGCACAGTAAGTGAGTCATACTCCGTGGAGCTCATTCCCTTAACTTACTCTACACTGTGCAAACTAGAAACAAATAAAACAGTTGTACAAGTGTATTCCCTTATAAATCCTGTTTTGCAGTACTAAGGTAACTGTTCCATTGGCAAACTCTGTATCTCAGTGTGCTACGCAGTCTGCTATCATCACCCCACCACTGCCAACCAATTATGACAACCCATCTCTCCCTCTGGGATGAAACAACTTTTAGAGAGGTGTCTGTCCTCAGGTATTCGATGCCACCAGCCGGACTCTCTTCCGGCACCTCCTTCAAGCTTACAAACTTGAATAATCAAATGTGCAATTGCACAAGTTAAAGTCTGGTAGTGTGTCTCTCTCTCTCTCGGGTGGCGGATGCTACACAAAGTTTACCTCAGGAAGTGGAAACCAAATATTACCTTAGAAAAATGACATCACAGTCACAACTGTTGAGCAAATAAATAGCTTTTTACTTAACAGAAAGTGCACTGAGCATTTACAGGATATATATTTACAACACAAGAGAATAACACTGATACAGGAAAAGTAAACAAATGTTTTTAAACAACAGATGCCAAAAGGAAAAGGCTATTCCTGCACTATGCTAGTACTAAACTTACCCTTCCCTGTCCTTACAAGAGACACTGGATCCTGTGCTAACTGCCAGCTCCCACGGACATAGTTAGAAGGGTAGGCTCTAATCCTAGATTCTTCCTCCAGCTTCAAAGTAAGAACACTCTTCATTGTCTTTCAGCCTCTTATATATTCTCCTAGGAATAGGTAATGCCTATTCCTCCTTTGAATGCACCAACCATCTAACATGTATGTATTTAATTGTCCCAATCAGACTGAACAACTATCAGTGACCAATTATATTTCCTTTTAACCTTCAGTTTATATTTCAATGAACCAATCCATTCAAACTGGCCCGTGTGTGTGTGGACAGGTCTGTGTGTGTGGAGATGTCCACTCAAGATTTATGACCCAGCTCTTATCTAGCAGCTAGGGAGGACTGAGAATTCCACAAGCTGGACAGTGGATTTTAGCCTGTGTGTGTTTTTTTCCCAGACTTCTAAAAAAACACCAGCTAGAGAATCCAAACCATTAACTCTTTCCTTCCCATTTCTGTCACACTCCAGGGTATGTGTTTGGTTTTATATTCCATTTACTCCAGGGTGTGCATTGGGTAAGCAGTACCTCATGACAGGGCATGTGGTTGTTGAGTAATTACCGCACCCCCCCCCCGCTCTGTGTGTAAATAAATCTTCATCACTGATAAATCAGTTTTTACACTAAACAGTTGGGATTGCCCCATCAAAGAGGTAAAAGTGGCTGGCAGGTAAGTCACTTATGTTGTTAGTTGAACCTTTTTTTTGTTCTTCCCCAACTGTCACAGTTACTGAAAATTCCAAAGCAGTGTAGTGACAGTTCTGTGTAGTAAGGTGTTATTTATTTATGTATTAAACTCTAGGATTACAAATACCTTTGAGCAAGAACTGCTCATTTACAAAGGTTCCACGCCAAAAAATGGGGGGTAAACGTACATGCAAAAGTTGACAATGTTACACAGTCATGAAACACAGAGAAGACTGAGGTTAAAATTTACAGTCATTCATGGAGAGAGACAACATAAGCTATATTATAACATATTTCAGGGGTAAACATTATACATGTGATGACAGTTGGTGTGTGTAGGGTAGAAGGAGGTCAGGTAGGAGTAGGCAGGCTGAAGGACCATTGTCAGAGGGGAGGGGGTAGGTAATAGAAGTACAAGTTAGATCAGAGTAGGAGGGGCTGATGTCCACGAAGTACCTTAGAGATGGGTGGGGGTGGGCAAGGTGAGGGCATGGGGGGGGAGGGTGAAAAAAGAAAAGCAGGAGTCAAAAGAGTATTTGCTGAAGGGAGGTTACGTGCCAACTTCGACTGATGTGACTGGAGAGGTGGTCCCCTTAAGAGAAGCAATCACATTGACTGGTAGAGGTGAGGTGTTGTCGGAGTTGCCTTTTGAAGGGGGCCAAGCGTAGCTGTAGAAAGTGTTTCTTTGTTGAGTGTATTGTACCACTGAGGAGCCCTGTGGGTGAATGACCTCTGACCCATCGAGGTCCGGCATCTGGGGACCGGGAAGATTTGATTTTGAGCACTTCGGGTATGCTGGTTACTGCAGTGGGCAGTAAGGAGAATTTCAACATCTGGTGGCATGAGTCCAAGGAGAACCTTTTTGGTTAACAAGCAGGTCTGGTATTGGATCCTGCTATGGAGTGGAAGCCACCTGGTCTGAGCATACAGGTCACAGGTGTGTGTTAGACAGGCAGCGCCCGTTAGAAGCCTGCAGGTTTTGTTGAGCACCACTGATATCCTGTGTAGGGCAGTAGAGGAGGCAGAGCCATAGATGGCTAGCCCGTAGTCAATGATGGAGGTGACTGAGCTGTAGATAGCCAGTCTAAGGGCATCAGCGGTCATGCAGTGTTTGTGCCTGTGGAGCAGGTCGATCCATATATTGGTGGCCTTTGCAACATTGTCAATGTGCTGAGCGTAGATGAGAGATCTGTCCAGAGTGATGCCAAGGTATTTAAACTCTGGAACACGTTTAAGTGTGATCTCTGATTGGTTCTTGATAGGGAGGGACAGAGATTTATGCTTGCTCCATGCGTTGCAGAAGGATATAACCTTAGTTTTGGTATAGTTCAGGATCAACTTGTGTGAGCTGAACCATTCTTCTACATGCTTGAAGTCAGGCTGCAGCTGACCCTCTAGGAGATTGGTGTCATGGTGACTAGACTACAAGACTGCGTCATCCGCATAGAGCAGTATTTTCTAGTGGCAGACACTAGATAGGCTGTTCAGGAAGAGACTAAAAAGTAGTGGTCCCAAGATGGACCCCTGTGGCACTCCTGAGAGGACCGGCTTTTCATCTGAGGTGACACCGGCAATCCTAACTCGCTGGACCCTTCCCCCGAGGTAGCTTGCAAACCAAAGCAGTACATCATTGGAGAGCCCGATGGTTGACAGTTGCCTGAGTAGGAGTGGGTGACTGATGGTATTAAAGGCCTTTGTTAGGTCAATGAACACTGCACCTACACAGTTACCTTGGTCGAGAATGGCATGGATGAATCCTGTAAATTCCAACAGTGCAGTGGTGGTGCTATGCCCTTTCCTGAAGCCATGTTGTTCTGGGCATTGGATTTCATATTTTTCCAGGTACTCGTCTAGCTGATCTGATACTATTCGTTCCAGTGCTTTAGATTTGGGGGGGGGGGGTGGAGATAGGCCTATAGTTGGTGTGCAGTGACCTATCTCCACTTTTGTGTACAGGTGTGATAGTCGCCTGTTTCCAAAGTGAAGGGAACTATACCAACCTTAGAGAAAGGTTGAAGATCTTTGTTAGGGGTTCAAGGATTTCTTCAAGGACTAGCGCAATCAGCTTTAGGTCGAGAGAGTCTCCGCTGTAACCTGCGTTGCAGATGGCCTTACGAATATAGGTTCTGGCTAGGTACATTGGGATCTCCTTGAAGTAGAACTGTGGGGCTGTGTGTGCATGGGAAGCAGAGCAATAGTGGGCACTGGTGGTAGGGGTATCAAAGAAATCAGGTGTAGAACACTGCCCAGGTTTGAGAAAGCATTGTTGAAGGTGTTGGAGATAGTACCAAGGTCTAGCATCAGCGTTCCATTGATGTTGAGCATAGTGGGTGGTGCCTTAGAATCCTTCCCTGTGAGGTCTTTCATGTTACTCCAGAATTTTTTCCCATCTCCCCAGGAGTTGGAGAGTGCCTCCCTTAAGTATTTGCTTTTAGCATTGTGAATAGCTCGCGTGGGATCCATGACTGGTCATCGACAAAAATTTTGTCGAATGACCAGACAACGAAACCGACAGGTCAACTGCATTTTGCAGTTGGCTGCTGGTTTTGTACAAAAACGAGTAGTTTTCTTTAGGGGGGCTTTGCCCCTGCATCTCCCCACTTAGGGGGTGCAGGACCCCCGACAGACAGTGCTGGGTTCCAGCAGGTTCCCTACTGCGCAGTGGTGCTGTAGTCACTGTAGGGGACCACGATGTCAAAATGTCACTATACATGCGGTATACTGCTCACATGCAGTCATTTCTTGCAGATTTGTATTTTTGGATGTCACCATGCATGGATGTGGCTCGAGCACAGTGCCAGAGGTGGTCCCTTTGTTTGAGAAGAGTAATTAGTTCAGGGGTTATCCATGGGTTGGACATTCCTTAAACCTTCATCTTTTTCACTGGTGCATAGATGTAGCAGGCCGCAGTAAAGCGGTTGATGAACAGGTCCAAGGCTTGGTTAATATCGCTGACTGAGTCAATTGTTATCCAGTCCAGTCTGCATAGATGAGTTTTTAGCAGCTCAAGATGCCCCTGTTTTAGTACCTTGGTGTAAATTATCTTGGGAGGGGGCTCAGTGATTTTGTTAGCCCAGGTACATATAACAGATGAGTGGTCACTTATGGATTCAGGGAGCAAAGAGACCTTAGAGATTCATTCAGGGCAATTTGACAGTATCCAGTTAAGTAAGGTATATGACTCGGTCCTATAGTTGCACCTGGTGGGGACAAGCTGAGTGAGGTGTTGCGCCATGACAGCATCCTTGTAGGAGCAGGCCTCATACGAAAGCCAGTTTATGTTGAAGTCACCAAGTATTATAGTTTCCGAGTTATGGTGGAGGCCCTTTAGGTATTCCATGATGCTGGCGAAGCCTTTGGCCTAGTCCTTTGGGGGTAAGTACACAGAGGCTATAGTAAGCTCCTTATTATGGGCCCCTAGGAGAACTTTGATGGCGAGGACCTGAGATGGGGATCCAGGGTTTGAGAATGGAATGACATGGCCCTTAAAGGTATCCCTCAGGTAGATGGCACAGCCCCCACCTCATTCTGTAATTCTGTCCTGTCTGAAGATAGAGAATCCAGGGACAGCGACTGCGGTGTCTGGTATCACAGGGTTTAACCATGTTTCAACAACAGAGAGGATGTCAAGATTGTGTTGCTGTACCCAGGTTTGGAGATTATCAAGTTTGCTGAGGAGGCTCCAGACATTGATTGATGCCAGGGTGAGGGACCCCTCCCCTCCTAATCAGAGGGTGTGAGGTCAACCCAGCTGGTCCTGGGTTGGGGTGGACGTTGCCAGAGAGCAGTAGTAGCATCAGCAGAATTCTGAGGAGATATGTTTTAAACATTTTGCAGACTAGCTTGTTTGTTAGGCATCTGTGCCTCTTGGCACAACTATTCCGGGGTCTCCCTGCGATGTTGCAGAGTACTGCCAATATTGGAAAGTTTTACAGTGTACCATACATTTGATGCTTCAGAAGGTAGCCAAGATGCTAGACTGGGGTGCAGTGGGGCAATGTATTGATGTTATGGGTCCCAGTGGCCATGCCTTGAGTGTAATGCATGTTATTAAATGGCACATGCTGGTAGGGGATTTGTACTGTTGTGCTCACAGGGACAAAGGGGCAGCACAGCAACAACACCACCACTATTAACAGCTTCAGAGCCAGGTTTAAACAAGTCATAATTAGGCTAGAGAAGGATCACAGTTTGGCAGGTAATAGCCACTGTTTTAGGCTTCCCAAGCTGCAGGTTGTGTGAGTTGTACAGCCAAGAAGGTGGGGTTAGGGCTGGGTGGGCTAAACCAATAGGGCGAAAGAGCCCCGAGGTGGGAGAGGTGAGTGTGTATTTAATGGAGGCTTGGGAGGGGGTGGGGGTTGGGAGAAAAAAACGAGTAGACTTAGCGTTCAATAAACAGAGGGAATCAGTCAAGAGAGCATTCTAAAAGACGTATCAATGGTAGAGGTGCAGAAGCCTGCCGGTCCAATCACGGGCCGCTAGCAACAGCCATCTCACCAATCAGGTTGCAACAACAGAGAGTTCGGCTCCTAGGGAGTTAGGCGGTTGTACCTTCCCGAGCTTGAGTTCCAGGAGGGCAGGCAGGGGATCCTCAGAGAGTCAGAGTGGCAACCTGAAGTTGCGCCGCTGAGCTCTAATCGGATGTGCCATTCAGGCGGGATCCCTAGTGGGGCCGGGAAAGAGAGCAGAGGTTAAATAATAGTTTAAAAAATGCAGAGAAAGGAGGGGCGGGAGGCTGGTGGCAGACTGTCAGCACGGGTGAAAGAGATTACTAAGCAGGAGGAGAAGAGTGGTTGAGGGTAAGGTGGAAGAACACAAAGGGAGTTAAAAAGCGTAATTAAGGGTGAGTAGGATGGGAGGTTCAGTTCGGGGGGAGAGGAATGGTTGTGAGGGTCCAGGGTTTTCATCCTAGAAAACAAGTTCCAAGACCTGCAAGGCACCTTCCAGACCATGCAGTTATTGGTCAATTACCCAACAGGTCTAGACAGCTATTAGGTTAGTTTAGTTTAGTAGCTTTATGGGTAAGCACACTGGAAATAATAACTTTCCCTTTTCAGGTGCGACCCACGTACTTCATACAAATACAAACATACAATAATGACAAGATACAAAAATAGGAATGACAAAATTCCATGTCACATAGAATACATAAAATCAGTTAAAACAATGACAATCAGATATTGTCTTAAAGTGCTGAAATAAGGACCTTGAGAAAAGACCATGAGTTCCAGATTTCCTAATATCCATAGGAACTGACCAATCAAACCACTGGATTTCTGTTGCCCATTTTATAATGTGCGGTTTACCACTTTTCAGGTGGTTTAAGACTCAGCTTTGCCTCGAGCCATATCATTCACAGCAGGGGTACTAATGGCACACACCCTGGAAAGCCTCACTGCAGAATTACATCTGCATAAAACAGGATTAAAGTCCCTCCAGAGCTCATCTGCTCCTGACAATTATAATTTAGCAGGTCACTCTCGGCTTGTGACTTAGCAGTCATTTACATAGCAGCAAGAGACCATATCACAGCGTAGTGCGCCAGGGTTTGGACTCTCTTCCAACCTACACTCAGCCTCTCCTCGCAGACCAGAGCTTTGAAGCCTCCTCTGGGGTTTTCCCAAACGGCTGCCACCTGTCTCTGCACTAGACAAACCCTCTCAGCCTGAGATGCTACCTAAACATTACAACTTGCAGAGCACAACTGTGCTCATACTCCTCCTGTTCTCACAGCACATATAAAATGGACCATTTAGGCCCACCGGCAAAACAGGGTGAGCACTATAACTGTGCACTCCTTTCTCTACTTTTCAGGCCTCTATCCCAACTATGACTCCTCCTTATTCTAACTGCTAGCCTTACAACTTGCTGCCTGGAGCAATGAATTCACACTGCACTTCTTCCTACTGACTGCAATGTTTAATTCTGTATTGTAATACCTGTTTCTGGTATTGTTGTCTTACAATGTCCCTGTATTCTGGTACACTTTATATTAACTCTTCACTACTATTTGCCTGATGAAATCTGATGCTTGTAAATTCCCTGTTGTGCTAATTCTATGTAATGTAATCGCCTGATGTTCATGTATGTACCTTGTAATCTATGGAGATTGGAGGCAGTATAGCGCAGTGGTCTAAGGCTCTGAACTGCAAATCTGGTGATATCCAGCAGACCAGACCTGGGTTTGAATCCCACAGCTTCCACTTGCATACTGTGTGACCCTGAGCAAGTCACTTAACCTCCTTGTGCTCCCAGGTCGCTCCTGTAAAAAAGCTTTCAGCTTAGTGTGCTATACCTGGTTAAACTAAATAAAAAAAAAAATCTCCCAGGTCGCACCTGAAAATAGGCACTTAGCTGTCTAGTGTGCTTACCCGGTTAACAAAAGCAAATAAATAAATAGGGGGTCACAAGGTCAGCAAGGCTTTCCCCACAGGCAGCCTTTTGAGTCAATTTTTTATTTCTTTCTGAATGCTGATCTCTAACCTTTCGCCCTTCTCCCACCAGTATTTCTTTTATCATTTACTTTTGGTTGACTGGAAAAGGAGGGCTAGAAAATATGTCCCGTTTTCATCCTCGTCCCGACAATGGGATACAGATGGAAACTTACACTGAGCCAGGTTAAGCTATTGGTGGGTTCTTAGTGAACAAGGGAAATTTGGCCAGGACACCAGGAAAATTCTACTGCTTAAAGGGGACGTGGTTAAAGGAGATGTCTGCTTAATTGGAACGGTCACCTGGTCACCGATTTTTGGATAATGTTATTCAATGGGACCAGCTTCTGTTTAATTGGGATGGTCCCATCGCTTAATTGGGATGATTATCTAGCCACAGGTGTAGGAAAAGGTGCTGAAAATGTAATCGCACCTCGTTAAGTGCTCTGTATGTAAGCTGTTTCACATTTCTACCTGCTTAGCATCTCTCTGGAGTGTGTTTAGTGTCTCTGGAGTGTGTTTGGTTTGCAGGATGGCATCTACAAGCAACAACTAAAGAGTCAACCTCCCACTGAGTGAGAAAATAAAAGTTATCGAGGCTTTAAAGCTACCCAACTCCTCTCTCTCAAAAGTTGCTAAGTGATTTTAATTAAAGTTTAGTGTGTTGCTTTCACCAATTAATTAAAGATTAAATCAAGAACCAAACCAAACATACTTTTACAAAAAGGAGCTGTAATCATAAAAAGTTCTGGTATCCAGTACTTCTTGATGTTTTGTTTTCTCTGTTTTGTTCATTACTGCAATGCGTGTGTGTCTCGTGAGCAAAGTCTTTTCCGGTTGTGATGGGAAAAAAAAAAAAGGCTGCTTCTGATAAACAGGACAGATGCTTAAAGGGGACGGTAGGGCATCCATGGAGGTGTCCCCTTTAAGAGGCTTCTACTGTACTCTGTTCAAGCAGTGCTGTAGGATCTTTAAAGTCCACCTGAACAACCACCAAAACAAGCAGATGGAACCTCAGTTTAATGTCTCATCTGAAAGACAGCACTTTAGAGAGCACAGTGTCCCCAAAACACCATGCTGGGGCATTAGTATGGTTACTTATAACCAAGGGGAGAGTGCCCCCAGCAGAGTTAACACCACCTCCTGCAGTACCTTGTGTTCACTGGAGATCTTTTATCTGGCTACAGCCCAGGCCCGACCTTGCTTGGCTTCTGAGGGGATCAGGGCTTCAAGATAATAACAATAATAATAATAGTATTTATTTATACCACGCCTTTCTAAAAATCAAGGTGCTTTACATCAACAATATAATAAAACACACATACAATAAATACTAGTTCATAAAACAATAAAAACATCAAGTCATATACACTTGATACCACAAATGGGTCTTCAGGACCTGTTTAAATTCCTCCACAGACACGCACTCCCGGAGCTGATGGGGTAGAGAATTCCAAAGGGTTGGGGCCGCATACACAAAAGCACGGGCCCCAGAAGATTTTAAAGAAACCCTTGGAATCTCTAGTAACCCCTCGTCCACCGAACAGAGCGGTCACCTAGGGCAGTAAGGTACCAGAAGCTAAGTCCATGTAGGGCTTTATATGTCAGAAGTCTGACTTTAAAGGTGATCCGCCACTGTACTGGCAGCCAGTGCAGTTCGCGCAGCACAGGGGAAATTTAACAGGTACGCGAAGTACCCATCATTATACAAAGGCAAGAAAATTTCCTGGACTCTGATTGGTCAATGTGAGCCTGAGACAGTGATGTTATTACACAATAACATCACTGTATTGATTTTTTGGATGATTGTTATGAGCTACTTTTTTTTTTTCAGAAACAAAGATACACTGCCTCACTAAAAATCTACTACAAACATTTTTATTTTTTGTTTTCTATAACATTGAGCCATTGTATAATATCAGTAAGGCACTCCAAGGTGTGTGTTATGGGTGTAATAACGTCCTCCTGGATTGGTGTCCCACCCCAGGAGTGACGTTATTACACGATAACACACACCTTGTCGTGCCTTATTGCTTAAATAACTGGGCCACAGCGTTCTGCACTAGCTGCAAGTGGTGGATATCAACCCCTGGTAGCCCTAGGTAAAGGGAGTTGCAATAATCAAGGCGCAAGGTAACAAAGGCGTGGACCAAAGTTGGCAGATCACCAGATGGAACAAGGTGCTTAATCCTGGAGATGTTCCTCAGAAGGTAAAAGGAAGATCTGATGACCACCGACACCTGTGATGGTAATATACATGTCAATGCAACTTTAAAAACTACACATCTCTAAAACTTGACAATGCAGTCCTGACACGCGTCACTGGTCTCTCACCGTTTCATTCTGCTGCCAGAGAAATTAGACATTTTTTTCACAGAGAGGGTGGTGTTAAAATGGAACAAGTTGCTGAAGGTAGTTGTCTCCTTGAAGACTGCAGACAGCTTCAAGAGAGGTTGGGACAGGGTAAAAGGGAAAGTTGCATGCAGAGAGGGGAAGGTGAGGGGGGACATCGAAGGAGAGGGAGAAATGGATAGCGGGAAGGTGGGCAGATCCCTCAGTAGTTATTGGAGGGTCTGCAAATTCCAGTAGACTAGAGAGACTGTAAGGCCTTTTTCTGTTGGCACTATTCATAAGGTTGTATACTGTCTATGGTTCTAGGTAAGGAAACTATCAAACGGTCACTGGGCTTTGTTTAATCTTACAGCACAAATGCAAAGAGGAATTCTATCCCTGTAATCTTTCTTGTCTGTACTTGCTCGCAGTACGGTTCACTGACTTAAAAAAGTTTCTAAATGTGTTCCAACCTGCCTTTCATCTCACAAACATAAGATGGAATTCTATCCGACAACTGCATCGGTGGCGTTTAACCTGACCTCAATAAAATTGCCGCAATATGAGTCATTCAATCCAACAGCAGATATCGACATTGTGTTTTATATGCCTGGGCAGTGTTTCTGGTTAGTTGTGCTTGCCTTTTTTTTTTTAATGTGTAACCCCGTTACCGGTGTTACCAGAATCCCAGTAAGACCTAGTGATAGGCAGGGAAGGCAGCTTGCGAAACTCCAGTTAAATGGATTTCACACTGCCTCACTGTTCTCAGTCTCAGCTGAGACTGAGGGATGACATCATTTTAGAACTGTCGCAGCTGCATAAGCCACACTGGAATATTGCAGTTGGGGGTTAGAGTAGAAGGGAATTTGAAGCCTGTCTGTGTGCAGTCTTAGAGAGAGACTGTAGTGTAGCAGAGTGTGTGCAGGCTCTCAGAGCTTTAAGCTCTGTTTAAGAGCTACTTTTGTTTAAGGTGTGTGTTTCCACCTGAAGAGGAACACAGGAACTGGTAATTGAAGTGGTGTAGACCGCTCTCAATGGTTCAGAGCCCTATCCCTGAGGGGATGGGGGAAGGTGTCTGCCTGTTTTCCAGGGGCAACCCCCCTGGGTCCGGCTAAGGGAAAGAAGCTGCCTGTCTGAGTTGTGCTGAGGCACCAGAAGCTCTGTAAGAGATTCCTTGAGGAGGAAATGCCTGTGGGGCACCTGCAACCAAAGGGTGAGTTCACTCTGAAAAAGCGCCAAGTGTTTTCACCTGAAACATAAGGAATCTAAAGGGACTGTTACTGTGGGTCAGGAAAAGACAACCAAGTACAGTTGGAAGATGAGGGGATTGGATTGCTTAACTCAGTGGGGGGGTCTAGAGTAATGGACAAAGCCACTTATAAGTATGTTCAAGGCCAGCACAAAATGGAAAGAATGAATGTGGGGACTGGACTGCTTAACCAGTGGGGGACCTAGAGTAATGGACAATGCCACTTATTTTTAAGTATGTTCAAGTCCAGCACAAATGGGAAGCAAGACAAGTAGATTGAATGTGAAATACATTTAGCAAGAATCTACACAGCAAAGTGCTAAAGGATGAGGTGTTTACAGTCCAGAGAAATGGCCGGGTATGAACTGTGGGAGCGAGAGGTGGGAGACCCCCCCCCCATCAGTAGTAACCAAATTCACCTTTACAGATTTTCTCTGAGACACCTTTTGCTTTCCCTCAGGTACTTGACCAGTGCCTGAGGAAAGTACCCAGATGTGGGATTAAAGAGGAAGATTCCCTGATGGAGCCAAGGTGCTCTTTGGTGGTTTAGGGAGTCACCAGAAAAATGTTTCCATGAAGTATGGAAGGTGTCCAAGTGGCTGGCAAGGGAGCCGAGCCGGAGAAAACCCAAAGCAGCGTACAAGTCCGGGCTGTGCACACAGTGTGTTGTAGAGCCTGAGGGCTAAAGTGATGAGGATGTGTTCTGGTCTCCTTTAATCTGCATTACCAGGAGTGTAGCCCCATGGGGGTCCATCTATGCTTTGTTTATTCTGTTTGGATGTGAATAAAAGCCACACTTGAGAATCCCACTTCTGGTATTGGACATTACAGTTATTGCTTCCTGTGTTCGGAGTTACTTGGGTGCTCCTGTGCATAGTAGCCAAACCTAGCCTTTGTGCTGAGTGGCTTATTCCTCCCCAAACCCAGCCCACCTGATATTGCTGTCAGATACAAACGGCATATCAGGCAGGGGTTACAAATGTTTTTATTTTTTTACTATATCCGCCTCCAGAACAGCCCTCATTGACCCTGCCCCGCTTCTGCCACCATCATGTGCTTTCCCCAGGACTCTCCTCCCAGTGTTCCTCCCTGGCTCACCCCACAGGATGGGGTCTCTGGATCTCTCTCATCCCTGTCGATTCTTTAACTTGGTCTCCAGGTAGGGACCATGGTTTCAGCTGTGTGGTGGTCGGTGAAGTTAGGCAACACACTGCTTGTTCTGGTGGTTTTATTCCTCCCCTCCCCCACACACACAGAATTTACGCATGCACATGGAGATGTGCAGGCATAAGCCAATGTCCTCTTTCCTGCTCCCATGGAGCTGACTGTACTTTCCCTGTGGTCACCCAGGGATGGTATGGCAGCAGCATCCGCACTCCCTCCCAGAGGTAGAAAGCATCTGCTCAGACACTCCACGCACTTCCCTCTGGTGACCCAGGCTCTTTCCTGAACCCAGGTTGCCAGTGTCATGAGCGGTAGCGCTACCGCTGCTCTGGTCACCCAGCCCTAGTTGCATTTTCATGGGTGGCAAATGACTCATCATTGACCCAAGTCCTCAGGTCACCCCAGTTTCTCTTTGTAAGAAAGACCTTGGCAAAACTTATGGAAACACTTTTTTTTTTTTTTTTTTACATTTGAGCTGCCATGTTGGAATTCATACCTCTCAATACAGACTTTGTCAATGCTACTGTTTTTACCAGTAAAACGGACAAAATTGGTAGTGGTGGGGATTGGCTCAAGTCACTAAAGCTTTTTGGTTCAGCATTTTATTCCACAGTTGCAGAATTAGTGGTTAATTTCACTGAAGCAATAAAACATGACAGGGTGTGCACTTAAGGGTGCACCACAGATGTGTTGTGAGGCACAAGGCATTGCCAAGTGCCTTCAACCACCCGTGAAGTGCCATTTTTCTACACTAACACACACCCTTGAGTGTCTTATTGTGATTATAAAATAGGCAAAAATCTAACAATAAAAAGAAAGGTTTGGGTTAAAAAATAGCTGTTTATTGTAATTTTAAAATGAATCCTTACATCACAAAGAAACCTGCCGCTCTAACATTCCGTAAGTACAATTCACCTGGACTGTATGTGCAACCCCCACAAAGGTGTGGGAATTATCGGGGGACCCACATTGCAATTACACCAGCTGTCGCACTAAATTCAACTCCTCTGGTCCCCAGGAACTGGAATCCATGACCAGTTACAAGGACCGGCAGGAGCCACAGTTCGTTTGGCACCGCCTGCTCCATGTAGAAACCACATTTTTAGCGGGCGTCAATAGCAGGCATCAGCTATGTGTGGGGGGACTGTACCAAATGCTGCCCAAGTGCAATCGGAGTTCTTCATCCACCCCTGCCACCTGAACCATCAGGGGTGGACACTGCAAATGAGGGCAAGAGCCCTTACAGAAATATTAATTGGGGTCAGTGCCTCTAGATTCCATGGCCTCTGCCATACTGACCCACGGCAGAACCAACCAAAGAGCTGGAAACATTGAGACAGCTCCAGAAGACTTCTGGGTAAGGACTAGTCCCTGGATTCTGGTGTCTTTTGATGGACCAATGGAGCAACCAGATTCCAGACAGATGGTTAGCTAAGCCAATGGAAGCCGACCCGGACTATGCTACAAAGGAGGGGACTGAGCTAAAGGCTCGTAGATCAGCTCGAGATCATGGAGAGTGAATTGCACCTGTGCTCAGGGGGTATTCAAGCTATGCCATTATCAGGTAATATATCTAACTGATGAATTATCTGCTGCTGCCAATCCTGGTAAGGGGAGAGAGAGAGAGAGAGAGAGAGAGAGAGAGAGAGAGGCAAGTGCATGCTATCCAGCACAGAGACGACACTGCAACAGCACAGAGTGTGGAGAGGAATCGAGAGCTGTGTTTCCAAGTCCCATAGCAGGCACTTTAGACAAGTGAAGGGCTGTCACCAGCCTTAAGATGTAAGCCAGGATGTGTGGTTTAGCATGGGACTTCAGCAGCTATGGGAGCCAAAGTCTGGAAGCAGCTGAATCTCTGGGAGGAAGCAAGAGCCACCAGTCGGAGAGAATGAAAGCGGTCCAAAGAGGAAAGCCAGTTAGGAGAAGCCCTCTGCTTAAGGGAAACAGTGAGTATGCTGCAGGGAGTCCCAGCTTCAGACGTAAACCCCTTTTATTCAGTTGGGTGCTTATGTTAAAAGAGGTCAATGAGCCAGATTACAAATGCCCCACATGTAACACAGAAGTATAGACATTTTCAGCAGATAAGGACTGTTTGGCTCAGCTAGACTGCCCATGTTCCCCTACCTACAGTGTCATTATGTTATATGCCATCATTCAGTGTCATAATGTGGGGTCTATTTTGGCCATTTTAAGCAACTGCATAGCCTTTGGGGGAAAATTAATTTGTTAGTCCTGTTCATGTTAAGTATTAAAACCCCGGCCATACTGCAGCAACACCATCAGTCCGGCAATGATCCTACACCTGATGTAAACAGGGACAGTGTTTAACCCATTACCTCCAGTAACTCATACAAAGTCCAAGCCATCCACTGCTTAACCTGATACAAAATGGCCGCCCATGTGAAACTGAGTTAACGGAGCTCTTTGTTTAAATACATTCTAGATCTGGTACCAGGTGGGAGAGGGTAGCAGCCTCCAGTACATGAGTATAGAGGGCTACTGTATTGCTAAGGTGTGGGGCGGGCAGAGTGGGCTGCACCTTGTTGGGCAATTTTAGCTGTAACCTCAACTGCATTAGCCAGCCATGCCCACGTGGGGCATTACTACCTTCGGCCCAGTGTGTGGGGTGGTACATCAGCCCTGTCTAGTGGGACACTAAGAAGTCACAGCTAGTGCATATGTTACAATTGAGCAGTATTTTTAATGTGTGCATTCCATGGCATCCATATGTAAGGCCCCTGTAGGGCAGGAGTGCTCCCCAGCTGGTAACAGGAGCAAGTCACCATTACCTTACACTGCCACCGGGCTGCTGTAGCATGTTTTTTTATGGCTCCCAGATCTTGGCTCACTCAGCAGTGGTGGGGGGGTTCTTACCTGACAAACAAAAGAACTAGCACTGCCACGCACCCAGAGGAAGTTCTAGTTCAGAACTTTCCAGAATCTGTGCCATTTTCTGTAAAAGAACCTAATCAGGACTTTTTTCAGGTTCTGATTAAGTTTTTGGTAATTTTTAAACCATTGGTTTTGGAGCCTAATGTTATTCACTTATTTATTTTAATTTTATTTAGTTATTTATTATTTATCCCGTTACATCTTGTGATTGTACACTGTCCTAATCCACAACTATACTCCTGTCCTCCTCTCTCCATCTATTGCATGAATGAGATTGACCTCATGTTACGCCTCTGTTGTTCTACATGGCTTATTTTTTTATCTCTTGTACAAATTTCTGTAATCTAATTTTAAAAGAGAAATTAATTGACACATGTATAGTCTGTATCTGAATTCTGAATTGTAATCCCTTTGTTGTATTTATACCCCCTATCCCTGGTTTGCACCTGGTAACGAGCTTCTGGTCAGTGTGCCTTTACCGGTTACTAACCATTAAATAAATAAATTAAATTAACCCTTAGACTGCAAACAGAATTAGAACATATAGGAATTCTAGACTGCTATATCAGTCCACGGCACAGCAAGGGTTAAATGTATTTATTTTTTATATAAAGAGATTTACCAGGAAAGACATACTGAGCTGATACAGCCTGCTTCCAGATGTGTTCTGGGGGAAGGGGAGAGTACAGCAGTAAGTTACAACAGTTGGTTACACAAATCAAAAACATAAGTTAGACAAACAGCAACAAAATAAACAGGTTGAACTAAACACAGTATCTGAGGAGCAGCAAGCTAAATAAGTGCAAAACTGCAACACAACTGGAGTATGAACAAGGCGCTCTTAGGTACGGTATAGAAGTGCAGGTGGCAGCAAAATTAAAGGGTGAAATAAAGTGGGTTCAGTGGGGGTGCAGAGGGAATGGGATCAGGGCAGGAGGAGGGGCAGTGGGAGGGTGAGCAACTGGAGGGCAGCAAAATACAGCACAGGATCAGAGACAACTGCTGAGCTGTGCAGTGAATTCAGAGGAGTGGTCTGAATGAGCGGAAGGAAGAAGCAGTACAAATGGTAGAGGGAAGAGAGCCCCATAGTTTGGGGAAGCAGAAGGAGAAGGGAGAGCACAAGAGAGTGAGGGCCAGAGCTGCAAAAGAAGTACAGCATGTTTTTTTTGGGGTTGAGGGGAGGGACCCAAGCCAGAATTTGAAGATGAAGGTAGTGCAATGAGCATGGCACCTGGCATCAAGGGAGGGAAATGGGAGGGAGAAGTAAAGGGAGCAGTTCTGGGGGGGGCGCAATCAAGGACAAACTGGCAGAAGGAGTAAAAGACGGGGTCCAGTCTGGCTAGGGTGGAAGGGTGGATTTGGGAGCAGTACTGTAAACAATGTCATCGTACTCAAAGACAGGAAGAATCATCTTTGAGGCAATCTCTTTCTACAGGCAGGAAGTGGGCTACTCACTTTACTCCTGTAGAGTGCATCCATTTGGGGGTGAAGCTTCTGGTGGATGGCATCGAAGTGAGATATCAAGATGACAATCCAGCTAGACCACTGGGTATTTAAAGGATGAAGTATCCTCATTCGCAACACCATCAAGGGTATTGAAGGAGGGGAAGGGAGGTGAGACTAGCTAGTCTCTGCCTTGTGACAAAAGTCATGGAGACCGCTTTCTTGGCATTGAGGGAAAGCTGATTTGCCCGGAACAGTGCTGCATGTTGGTGAAGTCCAGTTGGAGCCAGGCCACGAGGTCACAGGCAGAGGATCCAGAGGCACAGAAGACCCTGTTATCTGCATACATATGATTGGATGCAGAGGAGCAGGCAGAGGGAGGGTTGTTCAGGAATATGGAGACTAGAACAGGGCCAGGGACAGACCCTTGGGGGACGACAGAGCACATAGGGAGTGGAGGGGATAAGGTGTCACCAATATGCACAGCATGAGACCTACCCTCAAGATAAGAGCATAAACACTCAACTGAGTGAACATAAAGCCCCGCTGCCTTAAGCATGTTCAGAAGGATAATGTGGGCAACACTGTCAAAGGCTTTTCCCAAGATGACAAAAATGGCTAAAGTGTCCAAGCCCTGATCCATACCAGATAGCATGGAGTCAGTGAGTCACAGGAAGGAAGGGGAGTGGAACTTCCTCAAACCAGACTGGTAGGGAGTGAAGGAGGAGGAGGAATCAAGGAAACTGGAGAGTTGGGACAGAACTAGGTGTTCCTGGAGTTTAGGGTCAAATATATCACTCACCCAGTTTTCAGTGTAACAATACATGTTTATGTTACTGCAACACATAGAGGATAATGTATGGGCATGCATTGATAACCGGTTTGTTAACCGGCGAGAGGTTGCCATGGTGACCATGTAAACCTCGAGAGCGAAGCTTGAGAGGTTTATGTCGCCATGGCAACCTCGAGCCGGTTATTCACACTGGTTGCCGATGTATGACCATACATTATATTTTATAGTGTATGGCCATACATTTCAATTTTGAAAATTAAACAGGCTCCTTACTGTTTACATTTAGGCACCACCACAGCCATTCCAGGTTATGCTTTCACTGTCGTACCCATTTCTGGAAGGCTCAGTCTTGTAGTGGCATATGCGTAAAGTGATCTCTGTTGTTAACCTATCGACGTAGCATCAATGGGTTAACAACTTAATTACGTCACACCGATAGCATAACAACATGGGGAAAAGATGAAAATCACCACATAAAAACGTTCTACCATACATCATAGACAATTATAAGGGTCCCCTACACCACCAATGTTTTGGGGGTACAGACCCCTTCCTCAGGGTGGAACAGGGTATCTAAATTTCTGTCGCCCAACTTAATTTCTTGTGCTTTGCATTCTGTTTTAAAGTTTGTCTTTCTTTGAAGTAAATAAGCCCTCTAGCATTTTGTATAGTTTTTCCTGGCTCCTCTCTTAACTTCCATGTTGCAGCAATAAAAATATATATTGTTATACTGAAAACTGGTTGAGGCATGCATTTGTTCCTGTAACCCAGAGCTTCATGACCGCAAAAGGAATGGACTGTCTCTGACGTACTGTATTTTTAGGATTTTCATAGTACTGTGGGAGGTTCCAGGGTCCATTTTGGATGTTCCTGGAGTTTAGCCAGAGTTGGGAGGGGGGAAACAGGGTGATAGTTACCAGTGGAGGAAGGGTTGTCTACTTTGGGAAAGGGAATGACCATGGCTTGCTTTCATGTGGTGTTCCTGAAGTTTAGGGTCAATGCATCACTCAGCCAGTTTTCAATGTAACAATACTGTATATGTTTTTATTACTGCAACACAGACAATTATAAGGGTTCCTTATACCACCAGTGTTTTGGAGATTGAGATCCCTTCCTCACGTGGAATGTGTTACCTAAATTCCTGTGTCACCCACATTTATTACTTGGCTTTGCACTCTGTTTTAAAGTTCATCTTTCTCTGAAGTAAGTAAGCCCTCGCTGGCCCAATGGTGCTGAGGGTCGAGTCGCTGGACGCCACACCTTGTGCCACGCTGGTGACCTGTGTTTGGGAACGAGCATGGGCTGCCGGGGGTTGGCAGGGGAAGGAGAGGATTGAGCGTCCTAGGACAGCTTTTCTCTCCCAAGGAGGGAGGACTGGCACTCCTGCTGAGCGACTGCCCCCAGGCGGAGGCCTGGAGGCAGTGTGGGGCTGTGGGTGCCATGGAAGGGATGGTGCTGCAGGACTTCCACGGATGCACGCACGCCTCCACATCTGCATGTGCGCCCCAGCAACCGGGAAGGGACAAAATGGAGGAAAAACACCCCTAGCTGCAGGATGACAACCGACCCTTCGCAGGCTCCGCACCCGGTGACTGGGCAGGCTCTGGGTAAATCCCGGCAAGACCGGGGTGATGGGACTGGGAGAGTCAGTTAGAAGGCAGCAGCTGGGGGCAGAGAAGGAGATAAATACAGGTTACTCACCTGTAACAGGAGTTCTAGGAATGGTATATGTTGTTCATCCACACTGTCTGGCAGGTTCCTTGCCGCTTTAAATCTTGCCGGAAGGTCTTCAAGCTGGCTCCTCCCACCCCTCCGGGTGGTAAAACTCTCGGCTCCGCCCCATGACGCCAGATCTGGCCCGCTGGAAGCTCAGGTTGTGCGTCGAAGCCAGGGAGGTCGGGTGGGTCGTGTGGATGAACAACATATACCATTCCTAGAACTCCTGTTACAGGTGAGTAACCTGTATTTTTAGGGACATGGATATGTTGTTCATCCACACTTATTGGCAGACTCCTAGCAGTTCTCCGGGAGGAGGGAGGCAAGGCGCACACCCCCTACTTAGGGAATAAAGACTGGAGAACCGAGGCCCCAAAACCAGCATCCCGCGTGACTCAAGGTCGATGTGGTAATGGGTAATGAAGGTGTGTGCTGACTTCCAAGTAGCAGCCCTGCAGATTTCCTGGATAGGGACGTCCCTGGAAGCAGCCACCGATGCAGCAGTATGACGGGTAGAATGAGCTCTTATCCCTCTGGGAGGCTCCATGCCTGCCAACTTATAGCAGAGATCTATGCAGGAGGTGACCCACCTGCTTATCGTCCACTTGGCTGCAGGTCTGCCAGGTGCGTCTTCAGCATAGGTGACAAACAGCTGGCGAACCTCTCCCCGAATTTCAGCCATGCGCTCCTTATAATAAGCGAGCGCCCTTCTAGGGTCCAAAGTATGGAGCCTGTATTCGCCTCTGAGGTGTGATTGGGTAGAACACCGGCAGAGTCAACACCTGGTTAAGGTGAAACTCCGACACCACCTTCGAAGGAATTTCGGTGGAGCGAGGACACCTTTATCCCTGTGGAAGACCAGGTAAGGAGACCTCGATGCAGCGCCTGGAGTTCTCCCATCCTTCTGGCTGACGGATAGCCACCAAGAAGGCGTCTTCCATGACAGGTGAGAGAGTTCACACCTGTGCACTGGTTCGAATGGCTTGCCCATGAGCTTTGCCAGTACCAGCAGTAAATCCCACGGAGGTGGAGGTTCTCGCACCGGAGGGGAAATGTGATCAAGGCCTTTGAAAAAGCGCCAGACCACCTTCTCCTGCGCCACCGACTGCTCCCCGGCCCGTGCCCGGTAAGCAGAGATGGCTGCCAGGTGCACCTTTAGGGTCGTCGACCTAAGCCCTTGACTAGAAAGGGACCATAAATAGTCCAAAATGCTTGCCAAGAACAGGAAGAAGGGTCCAAGCCCTTGCCCTGACACCAGATGGAAAACCTCTTCCATTTGAAGGCATAGCATTTCCTGGTCGACTCATACGGGACGCCTCAACAACATTGAGGACCTCGTCGGAAAGACCCAAGGCCTGGAACTCTAGCCGCCAGGAACCAGGCTGGTCAGGTGCAGGGATTGAAGGTCCGGATGGAACACCTTCCCTGATTGACTGAGAGCAGGTCCGAAGCAGCTGGAAGCTGCCTCGGGAGCCTGGAGCTGAGGCTGAGGAGATCTGGGTACCAGAACTGCGCGGGCCAGTCTGGGGCTATCAGAATCACCTGCGCCTTGTCCCCGCTTGCCTTGAGAAGCACCTTGTGAATCAAGGGAAATGGGGGAAAGGCGTAAAAGAGGCCCGGGGTCCAGAGCCTCGAGAAGGCATCCCCCCTGCAGCGAGCCCTGCTGAGGGGCAGGCATGAAACAGCCCTCAGCCTTCGCTGCCTCCTGGAGGCAAACAGGTCCACCTGAGGTGTGCCCCAGTGGGAGAACAGATCTTGTACTACCTCGGCAGGAGAGACCACTCGTGAGATGCAGCCCCTATCCGCTCAGGGCATCGGGCAGGGTGTTGGAGGCTCCTGCCACATGAATGGCTAGGAGATCGGCCTCCAGGCCGCGCACGAGTGACCAAATGCGACAGCTTCCTGCATAGAAGCATGGAACGCGGCCGCCCTGGCGGTTTAGGTAGTACATGGTCGTGGTATTGTCCGTCTGGACTCGGACCACTTGACCCCGGAGAAACAGAGCAAAGGCGGTGAGAGCTAGGCGGACCGCCCGAGCTCCAGCAGGTTGATATGGCATCGGGACTCCCGCGGGGACCAGAGGCCGTGCGCTCGGTGTTCCCCCAGATGGGCACCCCAACCCATCAGAGAGGCATCGGTCGACAGAGAGACCGTCGGCTCAGGACGGACAAACGGGATGCCCTCCTGCAGATGAGATGGAACGGTCCACCACCGGAGAGCGTTCCACATCTCCTGGGTCACCATCACTAGCTGGTCCAATGGATTGCAGTGCTGTGACCACTGGCTGGCCAGACCCCACTGAAGGGGGCGCATGTGCCAGCGTGCCCAACGGACCACGCTGGTACAGGCCGCCATGAGACCCAGGAGGCGCAGTGTCCGGTGGCAGGGCGACTGCCCAACCAGAAATGATTGGACAAAGGAGGTAAGAACCTCGCCCTGTCCGGCTGAGCCGTGCTCTGGCTCAAGAGAGTCGAGCTCTGCCCCGATA
This sequence comes from Neoceratodus forsteri, assembly GCA_016271365.2. Lineage (NCBI taxonomy): Eukaryota > Metazoa > Chordata > Ceratodontiformes > Ceratodontidae > Neoceratodus > Neoceratodus forsteri. The sequence continues at coordinate 937,132,172 of CM028130.1, forward strand.
AACAGAATCACCTGCTTCTGGCTCGAGTTCTGACTTGGCCTTGATGAGAAGGCCGACTTGAGAGCAAACCTGGAGGCCAGATCTCTGGACGCTCCACCTCCTGTCTGGAGGGGCTGCTATCAGCCAATCGTCCAGGTAAGGGTACACCCGACCCACCGGCGCCAGGGAAAGCTGTCACCACTGCAATGCATTGGTGAAGACCCTGGGAGCTGGAAGACAGGTCAAGGGCATGGCTCGAATCAAGAGGATCCTCCGTCAAAGTGAAGGAATCTCGATGTGACGGACGGATAGGGACGTGAAAGAACGCGGCCCTGCAGGTCCAGAGACAGAACCACACGCCGGTTCCAGAGATGGTATTATCTGCACCAGAGTGACCATCCTGAAGGCTCGAGACCTTAGGAACTTGTTCAGGTCATGTAGGTCGAGAATGGGGCGCAGCCCCCGTCTGCTTCGAAACCAGGAAGTACCTGGACACAACCCCTGGGAGTCTGAGGGGGGGTCTCACTCTCCTGATCACCTCCTTTGGAGGAGGAGGAGCATGTCGCCCACCAGCCGACAATGAGGCTGCGGACCCCGAGGCCCCCGAGGTGCGACGGCTTGAAGGGCGGGGCCTGCCTGAATTTAGAGGCAGGCCTTTTCCCACCACTCCAGTACCACCTGTCCGTGGTAATAACGGACCAGGCGGAAAGGAAGTGTCGGAGCCATCCTCTATCGGGGAACTAGGGGGTGAGGTGACGGGATGGGGCGACACCCTCAGCCCGTCACTGGGCAGGCTTGGAGGAGGGACCGCTGAGGGACCTCCTGGGCCTTACCTCCTGCTTCCTGTTGGAGGAAGCTGACGGCTTCGGTTGGGATGCCAAGCCTGAGCCTGCTGGCCCTGATGTTGCTGGGGGCGCGTCTAGGGGCGCAGAAGGACGAAGGGCTTAGGCTGAGGCTTCGGCCTTTGTCCTTCTGAGCGGAAGAGACCGAGTCAAGGTGCAGCATTGACTTCTCGATCCTCTGCAGGTGACCTTCCACCCCAGGGCTGAAGAGGTCAGTCCCCAAAAGGGAACATCCGCCAACTTGTGCTGGGTATCCCAAGTAAAGGTGGATATCCTCAGCCAAGCCCGACTACCACTATGGCCACTGCGCCGCCAGACCTGGCACATGAGTCCCCAATGTCTCAAAGCAGTCTGGAGCTGCTGTTTGGCCACTGCCCTGCCCTGGTCCCGCACCTGCCTGACCGTAGTCTGCAGATCCCGGCAAGATGAGGGACGACCTCATCCAGGAGCCCAACAGGGCATGAGAAAATGTGCCATGAGGACGGCCGAACTGTCCTGACGGCTACGAGAGAGGACGAGCATAGACTTTTCACCCGGCATAATCCAATTTCTTGGATTCCTTGTCAGGAGTTTGTCCACATCCTTACATGCTCCCGGCGCGTCGAAAACGCTGTCGTAACTAACCCTCAGCAGAGGGTGTTCCAAAACTGACAGGGAACCGGCAGGGATCAGACATACTTCCTGGCCATCCTGGCAGAAGGCGCAGGGCAGGAAGCAGGGCGCTGCCAAAGCTCCAAGGCCGGACCCACTATGGCCTCGGCCACCGGAAAGGCCTCCGTAGGGGAATCCCCTTGGTCCAGAATCTCCGTGAGGGGATACCTGGCCCGTTTAGAAATGGGTTCGAGCTTCATCCCGGTGGACTCCGAGATGAGCTGAAGTAATCCTAAGAAGGACGAAGGGCTATCGTCCACCGACTGTCCTCCTGAGGACTCCAAGTCCATTTGCTTGGAGAAAAGGGAGGAATCATCCTCGGACTCGGAAGAGTCCTCAAAGAGCTGCCTCGGGCCTGAGCCACCCTCCACCTGCCGAGGTTTATCGGGAGTGAGGGTGACAGACAGCCTACGGGGCAGTCCCTGAGCCGACCGAGAATTTTTGGTCGGAGCCCCAAATAATGGCTGTGGAGGCGGAGGTTCCACCAGAATCGTGGGCAGCTGAATTGGGTCAACAACCGCCTGGGAACAGGCCTCGGCTACAACGAGGTTGTTTAGGCCGCTTAGTGACAGCCATACTTAATGGCCGGGAAGATGACTGGGTCGGCTTATTCCCGTCAGAGGAGCTGTTGCACATGAGTTCCTCATACCTCCGACGCAACTTGGCGCTTGAAGTCTCCCTCGTCCGAGGAGGAAGAGGAAGAGCATGCGCGCTGCTGCATGTGCCGAGATCGAGACCGCCTATGGCGGCGGGATCAGCTGGACCTGCCAAGACGTCCGGAGACGGTGAACCTCGGCAAGGCCGAGGACGGTGCAGGGAGGTGTCGGGAATCGGCACTCTCAGTTCGGATACTTCCACCGAAGGTTCTTCTGAACTGGAGTAGCACAGATTTGTTTGACGGGACCTCAACTCCCCACCGGGGAACTGGGAGAGGGATTCTCAGCTTCTCCAGCCGACAACCTGGCCCAACGGTCGAAAAAATCTCACCGGCCGATGGGAGTCTCAGTCAACTGGCCTGACAGGGACACCGTGAAGCCAGTGGCGGGCTGAGGGGTCGAATCGAGTCGACTGTCGACTCCTGGGAGGGGATCTTCCCGCCTCCCAAGAGCCGACGGTGAGACTTACTTTTGCTCTTGGACCAAGAAAAGGTCCAGAAGAAGTTGGACCCTCACCTTTCGCCGAGAGGGTCAGACAAAGCTCTCAAAGAAGCTTTAACACGAGGCACCGAGAGAGAGCGGGACAAATGCCGCAGCCGAGGTAGAAGGTGGCTCATGCTCGGCCTCTTCGAGGGCATCATCTGCTCGAGTTGATCCGCCGAACCGGCCACCGCGACACTGCCAACCGGGCCTCTTTAGACTTAACCGAGGAAATCTTTTCTCGGAACGCCTTGGCTGTAAACAGGCAGCACGGTCTTTGCGATGAGGTCAAAAAGAAGAGCACAGGTCGTAAGCCTGCGGGTCGTGCTCAAGGCCTAAGCAGCAGGCGACGCGTGAGTGCGGATCTGTCCGAGACATCTTCTGCCCGCAAGGGCATCTCCGGAAAGCTGGAGTCGACGTGTCCATCGTAGCCGCGAGGGGAGAGAAGACCAAAGTCTTTTAGTAAAAACTTTTGATTTAAGATTCAAGAATTAGGAACCAGTCTTATACGCAGAGCGTTATGGAGGGAACCTGAGCTTCCAAGCGGTAAGGAAGATCTGGCGTCATGGGGCGGAGCCGAGAGTTTTACCACCCGGGTGGGTGGGAGGAGCCAGCTTGAAGACCTTCCGGCAAGATTTAAAGCGGCAAGGAACCTGCCGATAAGTGTGGATGAACAACATATCCATGTCCCTAGAAACACATATATATTAAAAAAAAGTAAATAAGCCCTCTGGCATTTTGTATAGTTTCTATTTCCTGACTCCTCTCTCAATGTCAGTGTCGCAATAATAAAAAAGAAGTGTTACATAAGAACTTACCATAACAGTAGAACTTCAAGGGGATCTCCGTCATCAGGTCACACCATAGGAACGTCACCATTGGTGAAGCAGGATCCACATGGAAGATTTTCAGCAGTATAACTGGGGCCACCCACATAGTCTGCTGAAATCATCAACCCTATAAAGGTGTGAGCGGCCCTGCTCCCCCCTCAGTTCTTTTCCCCCGGAGACAAAGGGAGCATAGCTCTAACCACAGGACCGAGGAGAGATAGAGGTGTCCAGACCTATCTGAAAGGCTGGATACACCTAATAGCCAGTCCCAGAAAGGGGCCCCCCAAAAGGGGGGATGATGGGAAGGAAGACAGACCTGATGACTGAGATCCCCTCGAAGATCTACTGTTACGGTAAGTTCTTACATAACTGTTCTGTCTTCTTCGGGGGTAACTCAGTCATCAGGTCACACCACAGAAACGAGTCCCAAGCAGTTACAGGTGTATCAGGACAGTCTGGGAAGAAGGCCAGCCCTAAACTTAAGATAGGAGGCCCTGCAACACAGCCCTGCCAAATCCTGCACGAGCTCTTGAGACAATGTCCAGACTATAGTGCTTGGTGAAGGTATGGGCAGTACTCCAGGTGGCAGCTGCGCAAATGTCAGCAGCTGAAACCCCATGAAAACAGGCCACAGAGGTAGCCAGGTTGTCAAAAAACTCCAGGCCCTGGATTGAGTAATCAAAAACTGGGCAGTTTTGCATTGAGTGGGGACGCAAAAAGGTCCAACTCTGGATGACCACATCTGTCGAACAGATCTAAAATGGATGACAGAAGCTCCTACTTGTGCATGCTGGACTGCATCTGACCGAGGCTGTCCGCCAGAGTGTTTAGCACTCCTGGGATGTGGACCACTGAGAAAGTTAGACCGTGGTCTAACGCCCAATACCACATTTTCTTTGTCTCCCTGCATAGGGGTTATGAATGTGTCCCACTCTGCTTGTTGATGTAATACACGACACAGGTCGTCAGACTGAATCAACAGCTGATTCAGAAGAAGATGGTTCTGAAAGGTCTGCATGGCATACAGAACCACCTGCGTCTCCAGGACATTGATATGTAGGGAGGTTTCGAACTGGGTCAAAGATCCCTGAGTCTGAAAGGGACCCAGATGAGCCCCCCAGCCCAAACCGGAGGCATCCGTGGTGAGGACCTGCTTGGGGGGGGGGGATCTGGAAGGGAACCCCTTGCACCAGATGCAGACTGTCCATCCACCACTGAATCACTTTGCAGACATAGGAATAGACCAGCACTAACTTTTCTAGTTTGTCCATGTGCTGTTCCCACTGCACTCAGAGGGCCCACTTGAGGATATGCATGTGGAGCCTGGCCAGTGGAACAGCAGAATGGCTGCCACCATCAATCCCAACAACCTCAGGTACACCCTGGCAGGGATATAACAGCTCTGGGCCACCTCCTGAGCCTGGGCAATAAGGCATTCTTCCCTGTTCTGAGGCAGGAAGGCCTTTTGCTGCACTGAGTCTAGAACCGCCCCATGTACTGCAGTCTTTGGGACAGGACCAGAACCATCCTGGACAAACTGACCGTAATGCCCAGGGAGAGAAATAACTGAAGAGTTCTTTCTAATGTCCACAGGAGCTGTTCCCTGGATGGGGCCTTTAGGAGTCAATCATCCAGATATGGGAAAACATACAGTCCCTCCATTCTGAGAGCTGCAGCTACCACTGCCAAGCATTTGGTGAAGACCTGTAGTGTAGTGGACAAGCCAAAGGGCAACACTTTGAACTGGTAGTGCTTGTCCTGAAAAAGAAACTGGAGAAACCGCCTGTGAAGTGGAAACAACAAAATGTGCAGGTAAGCGTCTTGCATGTTCAGAGAACACAGCCAGTTGCCCTGCTTGAGAAGGGGCATGAGGCCTGGCAAAGTCACCATCCGGAACTTTTTGTACTGGACATACAGATTGAGGTCTCATCTCGGGGGGTTGCTCGGTGATCTCCACAGTATGACCCTTCTCTATGATTTGAAGAATCCAGGCATCTGGTGTAATGGTTCTCCATTGACTGAGATGAAGGTAGAATTGACCTCCGTCGGGGACCGGAAGGGGGGGGGTTCTGGCGAGGAGTCAAGGGGAGGCAGATCCATCCACTGGGGCTGGTCCATCACCCCTATGGCACTTGGCCTCAGCTGCAGCAGTGGAGGGGCCGGGCAATGCGGCAGAGGCTCTGCATTTACCTTGGGTCCAAAAGGCTGCTCCTGGGCTACTGGACATCTTATGAAAGGGAGGGCATTGCCTGCTCTTGGGTTGTGTATGATAGAGCGGGTGGAGAGATTTGATAGCCCTGCCAGATGCCTGAAAATCATTAATAATGTCCTGGACATCTGACCCAAATAGCTTTCAGCCACTGAAGGGGGCATTCAGCACCTTCTTTTGGACATCCTCAGCGAAGCCCAAGATCCTCAGCCAGGAGTGCCTACAGAGGCAAATGCCTGTGACAGCAGCTCTCACAATAGTATCCAAGATATCATAGAAGGCCTGTAGGAGCTGCTTGCTAACATCCTCAGAGGTTTGCAAGCAATTAAGAACCTCCTGCTTCTGGGTGCCATCTGGAAGGGCTTGGGCTGTGGTGACCTTGCCCTTCTTCCAGTTGGTATTCTGGTACTTCACCATATGAGAAAGGTAGTTGGCAATCCTCAGCCCAAGAGTGGAGGAGGCATAAACTCTCTTGCCCAGAGATCTATTCTACGGGAGTTTTTGTCAGGGGGAGGGAGATAAGGTGCTTGGCCACCTTAGACCTATCATGAGATACCTTTATTACCACAGAATCTGTTTCAGGTTGGGCAGCATAGTGTGGCAAACCCTAAGGGGCATGATAAAGTTTATCAGCCCTGAGGGGCATGGCTGGCACGTCAGGCCTGTGTCAGGCTGCAATGGTGGCATGCCTCAGAACAGGCAAAATAAGAGGAATGACCTTGGGAGGAGACAATGGGGTATCCAGGAAATCCACCAGATCTTTTCTGGTGGCATCCTTCTCCTCAGTATGAAAGCACATGGTTGAGGACAACTGCTTCATAATATTGAAGAATGTAAGGTCCTCTGGAGGAGGCCTAGAGGTATGCTTGACAGAGTCCTCACTCACTGAGGAGGCTGTGGATCTGTCTGAGGAGAGGGGTTCTTCCTCTTCTTCAACAGGAAGAATAAGATCAGGATGGTACTCCTCCTCGACATTGACATGTTCCAATTAAAGGTCCAACAATCGAGGTACGGCCGGTGTGGGTCAGCCCACGGAGGATGAAGTGGTGTTGTCGATGGCGAAGGCAATGTAGGCCTATATGAGCCTTACTGATGGACCAAAACCGTAGTGAATTTGGTCAAAATATAATTGAGGTCGACGACAGTAGATGACAGCATCAATAAAGGGGAGGTTTATGGTGCAGGCAGCGATGACCCACCAGATGGGCCCTAAGAGCCCAAAGATCCCATATCCCAAGGACCTGGAGAAGCATCAGGCCTTGATGGGAGGGCCGTCAACAACGATCCCATCATCACTGAAGAAGAGACCGATGACTCAGAAGTTGACAGCTGGCTGTCCTGCATATCAGGTGGAGGTGCTGTCGATAGGGCCTGGTAAGGACAGAGATCTGGACAGTAGATTTGTGTGTCAGTGCAGTTGTAGCTGACGGAGTACCCCCGGACAAGGAGGAAAAGGCCATCAGGGAGCTGGACCACCGCTGGGGGGAGTGGTCCCGATTGCAGTCTTTTTTATGACTTTTCTCTGAGGACTTGTTGGGCCTTAGCAGCTTGGGAGCTCAACGACCCTACAGGCGACTGGGAAGGAGGGACCCTGGAGGACCCCTGCCTGGAACTGGCTACCTGTTGCTCCATGAATAAATTTTTGCCTTTCTGCATTGCCTGAGGGTGGTTTGATTAAACTTCTGGCAGAGCTCATAGTCAGAGACTTCGTGGTCAGGTCCAAGACAGCAGACACAAAGTGAGTGTTCACCTGTAGAGGCAATCTTCTTTCCACAGCAGCTGCATGAAGAGAGAAGTTGAAGGATTAACTCTCAACATAAACAAGCTAAAGGAATCTCTTTAGAAAAGAGATTCCAGCTGGCCCACTGGCACTGAGGGTTGAGGCACTGGACACCACACCTCATATCATGCTGGCGATCTGGGTTCAGGAATGAGCCTCGGGTTGTCAGGAGTCGGCAGGGGGGAAGGAGGGTGAGGAATGGGATTGATTTGCTGCGAGGCCACTCTCCTATCCCGGGGAGGGATTAGGGGTTTCCCCGGCCCTTGGCTGCCATCTGGTGGAGGATGGATGACAGTTCGGGCAACAGGGAACCTGGCGATACCTAGGGGTGGGGTGGGATGGAAGGGGCCATGCCGGTACCTGGAGTGTGTGCGCACCTCCATGTGCATGCACTGCTGTGTCTGCCGGGGTCCCGCGATCCTCTGGGAGAAAACGAGGAAAAATGCAAAAATGACTGATAAAAAAAAAGATTCTAAAATATTAAGTATATAAAAGTCGTATTTAAAAAAGGGCGAGAAACTGCATCGGAGCTTCTACAGAGACCCATGCGATCAAGTTGATGACAGGAAAGAACTGAGGAAGGAGCAAAGCCGCTCATGCCTTTATAGGGTTGGTGATGTTGGCAGATGACATTGGCATGGGCAGCCCCAGTTGTACTGCTGAAAATCTTCCATGTGTATCCTGCTTCACAGACAGTGACGTTGCTATGGTGTGACCTGATGATTGAGATCCTCTTGAAGAAGAACATACATTGTTATACTGAAAACTGGGTGAGGAATGCATGTGTTCCTATAACCCAGAGCTTCATGACCGCAACAGGAATGGACTGCTCCCCTGACTGACTTTATAATTTTCGTAGTACTGAGGGAAGTTCTGGATTCTATTTTGGAAGTTCCTGGAGTTTAGCCAGAGTTGGGAGGATGGAGATAGAGCAGAAGTTACCAGGGGAGGAGGGGTCGCCTACTTTGCAAAGGGGGATTACTGTGTGGGCAGAAGTTACCAGGGGAGGAGGGGTCGCCTACTTTGCAAAGGGGGATTACTGTGTGGCCTGCTTCCATGTATCAGGGGTGGAAGATAGAGAGAAGGTGAGCTTTAGAAGGCTAGTGACAAAGAAATCAATGGCAGGAGTGAAGAGAGACAGGAGTTTCAGGGGGGTCAAGACCATCAGGGCTCCCTCCTTTTTGTGAGGGTTTAGAACCAAGGGGGCTTTGAGGGAAACAGAGGGGGTGGTGGGAGAGTAGGAGAAGGGAGAAATATACTCCCCTGGTGGGTCGTTACCCAAAAAGAAGGCTGGCGGTGCTGGTGGTGGAGGAAAGACCCAGAATGAAGGTGGGAGGCAAAGAAAGGATCCAGTGAAGCAGGTGTGTATTAAGAGGTTATAGTGATAGTGGTGTTACACCAGGGGTACTAACTAGGTACATGACACTGATTGTATTTATTGCACTGCCACTCTAAGCTGTTTTTAGATTCTAACAAGGCTCAGATAGCTATCAAAACATTTCGTAGCTTAGCAGACCCCACAGAACCTTTTGTGTCTCTCTCACCCCTACGCAGAAATCGAGAAGCACAGACAAAATTCAGAACTGAAGTACCATAGGGTACTTGGGATCAGGAGTACAACATATACAAGCAGATTACAGTGTATGGTAGGGCGTTGTTGTGTAGGTGTAAGCCCCCTGCAAATGGGGGTTCCCAAAAGTCTTCCAGGAGCTTGCCTGAATGCTCCAAGTCTGGGCGGTGTTCGGTGTCTGAGCTGTTTAAATGTGGTTCCAAGTGAGTGCTATTTGAGCCACCATGTACTGTCTCTTTAAGAGTTGTCTGCTTGCAGACTTAATTAGTTTGTATGGGGGGACTGTGTATTTAATGCTCGAGTCCCGCCCGAGCTGCTGTCAATTCGCTCCATTTCTGCCGTCAATACATGTGCAGAAGGAGCCTTGTTGAAAGATATAACTGTTTGCCAGAAATCTGTTAGAATGATAATGAAAATACAGTTTGTCTAACCTGCTTTCCCTTCAGCAAGAATTGTTTCAGTGTAGCTCTTTCATTTTGGTCCTAAATTGCTGACTTGGACCAATCAGGATGATAGGGAGACTCTAAAATGGAGCCTGTGGACAAATCGGAACTTGGACTCTCAATCTTGAGCCAGCCACAGGGGGATTGTATGGGCAGTGACTCTGGGAAAAGTAGTTTTAACCTTGGCGCCTTTTTCCACCAACAGAGGGAGTCTTATTGTGAGTGACAGCCGAACCAGCCAACAGAATGGTGTGGAGCTAAAGGAAATCCCTGCTCTGTGACTGGAAAGATCAGATCAGTTGTGACAGTGAAGAGAGAAGGAGCTCTGTACCTCTGCGGTGTATAGTTTCGCGCGGGAAGTGCATGTGAGGCCCTGAGGTTCGGCCTGCAGCCGTTGTAAGTGCCATTTCGGACTGAATCCGATTTTGTGAGGAGAAAGAAGGAAGTCTGAAGAGAGGGAACCAGGCTCACCCTGTAGAAGACTGGAGAAATTGCTGAATCGCGCTCGGTCTGTCAGGAACTGAAGCTGCTGTGTGTGCTCCCGGGTATTTTGCAGTAAGTGCAATTGGGATCGAGGAGCAGCCTGCCTGGTATAGTACTTTCCTTCTACATATGAATGTGCATAGTGCTTGTGGGGAATCACTATTTCTAATCCCTTTTGCTGTGTGCTTTGCGTTGAAGCTGGAAGCAAACCCCAGTTTGTCTCGGACTAAATCCATTTGCTATTAACTGCAGTGGGGTCCAGTCACAAGGACCTTGTCTCCATGCCCTGTTGTTCTGGCAATCCAGAAGAACATCCACCATCCGGTCCTCAGCTTGGGTATTGTGAGTACAAATCAGGGTATTCCCCTGCAGCCTGTTTTCAATCACAAGTGTGTCATCTAATTCTTGTTGTTTCACTGCTTCATGGACTGACCCATCCAGCTCTGGATTACAATTGGGTGTTGTGCATATATTTTCTTCTACAGGGCCCTATCCATCTGCACCTGCCGGCCAACACCGGGCAACGGACCTGGCTTGCCCCCCCCCCAACCTGGGTACCCAGAGTGTGACTTTTCAGACCCTGTGTATGTGCACAGTGCTGTGATTTAATGCCACCAATTAACCTGATTTCCCCCTCCCATGTTACTGTCCCCTAAATAAATCAGATTTGTTCTTGTTGTTAAACTTTAAACTGTCTGAAGTGTCAGTACCTTCATGCCAAGCACTGTATTGGTTTGTGTATGCTGTTTAACCTTATTTTTCAGGGGGTCCTCAGACACGAACCTGCGAATTAGGCTCGAGGGTAAGTGGTACCTTATGATTGAACAGTGTGTACATGTGGGGTATTGGTACTGTAACTCCTGTGCATCGTGTGGGCCATTAGAGGGATTAGAAGGGGATCTCAGTGTCCCAGAGGGCTGTGGCCAAACTAGACTAACCATTATAAACCCTGACCTCTGGGTGGAGGCACCCGCCATAGAACCTAGGCCCCTCAATCTGTCAGTAGTCAAGCAGGCAGGGGTAGTAGCCCTTGGGATAGCACCACCTGGGGGTTTCATATGGAAATCCATACACCTGAAAAAGTCGTTTTCCTGCAGTAGTGACGTAGCTACTACAGTAGCTATGTCACAATACAAGTGTCCCCATCAGCACTATTCATTGGACAGAGAGCGGCTGAAGCACTACATGAGTTAGCTGGCTGGTGGGCAGATAGTGGTGAAGTACAGGTGGTGGAGAGTAGAGATAGACTGCAGTAAACAAAAACAGTAAGCAATTCTTTGAAACTATATACTATATAAAATAGTGTATGAGAGCCCAAATACACAACATCGCTATTCTTAAACATTCTTATTCTTGGAAGCAGTATAGTGCTGTGGTTTAGGGCACTGAGTTGCAAATCTGGAAACCTAGGCTTGAATCCCACAACACCCACCTGCATACTGTGTGACCCTGAGCAAGTTACTTAACTTCCTTTTGCTCCCAGGTTGCACCAAGAAACAAGCTTCAGCTTAGTGTGCCTTTCCTGGTTAAATAATTTCCCCTTCTCCTTAAACCTTGTGGTTTCCATGCCAACAGAGGGAACTCTCAAGCTTCGCTCTTGAGGTCCTTGTCATCATGGTAACCATTCAGTGTAAAATAGCGTTGTTGTGTATGGGCTCTCATACACTATTCTATATGTTGGGGTGGGACCAGGGCTGGGGAGGGAAAGGTTTATAAGCTACTTGCATTCAGCTGCATGTAATACACATGGTATGCTGTTCAACCTTGTCACAGAAATGTACAGTAACAGCAAGACAGCACAATATCCCTCAAGATAATCTCAGAGCTCCTTCTGCACCGAGCATATGGCAACAAGAACAGCCTCTCAATTATCCTGTCATTGCCTGCATTTACCTGGATCTTTCTGGGAAGCGCCGTTAATCACATGGACAGTGTAGTCATCTGGTTCAGCTTCTGCCACCTCATTGGCTGAAAGCAGTATAGGCTAAAAAATAGATACAAACAAGTATAACTCAATTGTAATTGTTTTTAGAGAGCCATTATTTAATTATTTTGAAACCTCTCCTCCTTTAGTGGTGGAGAGTTCAAACAGCAGTATTTGTTAATAAGCAAAACATCCTCATGTCCTTCCTGAACCTTCCGTCCATTTCCACTCATGTCCGCGTGACTATGAACTAGAATTCAAGCTAATTATACAATGGCAAGAACATTTCCTGGACTCTGATTGGTCAGTGTGAGCCTGAGACAGTGATGATATTATACAATAACATCACTGTATTGATTTTTGGGAGGATATGGATTTTTTTTTCAGAAACAAAGATAAACTGCCTGACTAAAAATCTACTAAAAACATTTTTAATTTTATTTTTGTTTTGTATAACATTGAGCCATTGTATAATTGCAATAAGACACTCCAAGGTGTGTGTTATCATGTAATAACGTCACTCCTGGGTTGGGTTGAAGCACGAGGCAAATGCCTTATTGCTTAAATATTTACTCGCAGTCTACCTTATTAATTCCTTTTAAGAACTTGAAGATCTCTATCATGTCTCCCCTCTCCCGTCTCATTTCCCACAAAACTGTATTACTCTGCACCGTACCCTCTCCATAGCTGACTGCATCCCAAAGGCAGGGCGACACAGGAAAAAGGGGACCCCTCGATGTGCAGCCCCATAATGCCAGTACTATTGGGCCCCACTGTTCCCAAGTCAACTGCCTGCTGATCCCCACATACAAAAGGGGTTTGAGGGAGGTCACGGCTGAAGACATTCCCAGAAGAACCCACCACAAAGGAAACTGTGACAGAGAAGGGTGACAGATGGGGTGGGGGGAACTCTGGCAGAGGTGACCAGCATTGGCCACAGGGGGTCACCTAGCAGATGTGGGCAACCTTGCCATAAGGGTGTTGCCTGGCAGAGGTAAGCAGTACTGGTGATGGGGAAAACACAGTGAGGAAAAGACAAAGAACATCAAAACCTTGAATCTCAACCCTGGAATGAAATATAATGGATAGAAAAATATACAGTAGTGTAACCCCCCTGCAAATGGGGGTTCCCAAAAGACTTCCAGGAGCTTGCTTGAATGCTCCAAGCCTGAATGGTGTTTGGCGTTTAAGCCATTTATCAGTGAGTGTTTTTAGAACCTCTGGTACTGTCTCTTTAAGAGCTGTCTGCTTGCAGACATAATTAGTGTGTATGGGGGACTGTGTGTTTCTTTGATTGAGTACCACTCAAACTGCTGCCAATTCACTCCATTTTTGCAGTCACTAGGAGTGCAAATGGAACCTATCTGAAAGATGTAACTGTTTGCCAGAAATCATTTACAGTAATAATGAAATTGCAGTTTGTCTAACCTGCTTTCTTTTGCAGTCAGAACAGTGTCTGCCTAGTTCCCCATTCTGGTTTTGAACTGCTGAACTGGACCAATCAGTGTGGAGTAAGCGAGCTCTAAAATGGTGCCTTGGACGAATCAGAACTTGGACTCATAATCTGAGCCAGCCACAAGAGGATTGTATGGGCAGTGACTCTGGGAGATGTAGTTTAGACTTCAGTGCCTTTTTGGACCAACAGCAGCAGTCTATTGTGAGTGACAGCCAATCCAGTCAAGAACTGGGAGGAACTCAAAGGAAGTGCCCGGTTTTGTCGGTTGGAGTTTCAGTTGAGCTTTGGCAGTGAAGAAGGAAGGGCCCTGTGCTTTTCAGTGTGCAGTTTTAGTCAAAAACGTGTGTAAGGCCCAGAGTTCCGTCTGCAGTTTGTGTAACTGCTTGTTAGGACTGAATCCCCTGTGAAAAGAATCAAAGGATCTCTGAAGAGTAGAAACCAGGCTCACCCTGTAGAAGACTGGAGAAATTATTGAATACTCCGGTCTGTCAGGAACTGAATCTGCTGTGTGTTCTCCTGGGTATTGTGCAGTAATTGCGATCGGAAGAGAAGCAGCCTGCCTGGTATAGTACTCTCTTTTACCATATAAATGTGTGAAGAGTCTCTTGAGCTCAAAAGTAGCCCTGCTGATATTGAAGGACCCTATCTTATTTGGAGGTCGTGAGTACTAATTCAGGGTCGCCCTGTTGAATTGCCACATTAAATCCAAATGGAATTACTGTACTGCTGACTGTTTAATTTTCCTTTTCTCTGTGTGAAAGGCCCCTACCAGCTGCCACAGTTTGGACTAGCCACTAGGGCTTGGGTACCCAAGGACAGTAACTGATAGGGATAGGCCTGTGCACAGAGCCATAGGTAGATTATTAGAGTGATAAGCCAATTAACCTGATTTCCCCTGTCCTTGTTATATCCCTAAATAAATCAGAGCTGCTTGTTTCAGCAAAGTTATACTGCTTGAGGTATTTGTCTATGTTAAAGTACTGTACTGTGATTGTTGCACTGTATCTCATTTCACAGGAGGTCCCAGTGCGGAACCAGTCCTGGGGTAAGTGTATACTGTGAAGGTAATTCTGATATATTGTGTGGGCCACTAGTGGGAAGAAAGGGGGGTTGCAGTGTCCCAGAGGGCTGTGACCAAGTTAGTTTAACTATTGCAAACCCTGACCTCTGGGTGGAGGCACCCGCCATTGGATCCAGGCCCCTCAACCTGTTAGTGGCAAATCAGGCAGGGGTAGTAGCCCCTGGGATAGCGCCATCTAGGGGTTACAGTAGCATATTTGCATTTTTGCTCGTGCCAACTGCTGTCTATATCATCTTAAAAACCTTTTTCTACAGCTTTAAATATCTATATTGGTACTGCTAAGTACTATGACCTGCACCACAATCACTGCTAATGAAAGATGGACTCTCATCAGACCGGCCCGTAGCACTGTGGTTGGGGAAACCACTTGCCAAGATTATGACCCAGATTTGTACTCCGAGTCTGCGCAGTCGCTGTGGGCTGGCAAAAAGCTGGCAAGGTCCCGCATGTATGTCACAAGCCTTTGGGGAGCAATGGTAATGCTGCCTACTCTGTGGCCACACCCTGCTGGCCACAGGGAGTCAGCACGAACAGGGTGTACCAAGCAGGTATAGGCAGTGTGATCCTCGTGTCAGCATGCCTGGGTGCAAGCGCCTTGAAGTCCTAGATGATACTGCCCTGGATGTCAGGGAAAAGCAGAAAATGCGAGCAGCCAACAAGGATGAAGGCTCCAGCAAACTCAAGCCCCATGCCCGCTGTACCGTCTCGACTCCCGATTGCACTCCGTTTGTGGAGATGGGGATGTCTGCCTCTTTACTGGCCCTGCCAGGAGAGGAGGAGGAGGTAAGCTGTGGAGGACCTCTGGGGCAGTGTTAATGAGTGACAAGGCTGGGTGGGTGGCGGTCAAAGCTGAGGAGGTGACCAGCTCCAGAAGGATGGAATACAGGTTACTCACCTGTAACAGGAGTTCTAGGAATGGTATATGTTGTTCATCCACACTGTCTGGCAGGTATCCTTGCCGCTTTAAATCTTGCGGAAGGTCTTCAAGCTGGCTCTCCCACCCACCCGGGTGGTAAAACTCGGTCACTCATGACGCCAGATCTGCCCGCTGAAGCTCAGGTTGTAAGGCCGGGCCGGGAGGTCGAGGAATAGGATGAACAACATATACCATTCCTAGAACCCTGTTACAGGTGAGTAACCTGTATTTCTAGGGACATGGATATGTTGTTCATCCACACTGTCTGGCAGACTCCTAGCAGTTCTCTGGGAGGAGGGAGGCAAGGCGCACACCCCCTACTTAGGGAATAGAGACTGGAGAACCGAGGCCCCAAAACCAGCATCCCGATGTGACTCAAGGTCGATGTGGTAGTGGGAGATGAAGGTGTGTACTGACTTCCAGGTAGCAGCCCTGCAGATTTCCTGGATAGGGACGTCCCTGGAAGCAGCCACCGATGCAGCAGTATGACGGGCAGAATGAGCTCTTATCCCTCTGGGAGGCTCCATGCCTGCCAACTTATAGCAGAGATCTATACAGGAGGTGACCCACCTGCCTATCGTCCACTTGGCTGCAGGTCTGCCAGGTGCGGCTTCAGCGTAGGTGACAAACAGCTGGTGAACCTCTCCCAATTTCAACCGTGCGCTCCTTATAGTGAGCGAGCGCCCTTCTAGGGTCCAGAGTATGGAGCCTATATTCGGCCTCCGAGGTGTGATTGAGGTAGAACACCGGCAGAGTCAACACCTGGTTAAGGTGAAACTCTGACACCACCTTCGGAAGGAATTTCGGGTGGGGGCGCAGGACAACCTTGTCTCTGTGGAAGACCAGGTAAGGAGACTCGATGGAGAGTGCCTGGATCTCTCCCATCCTTCTGGCTGACATAACAGCCACCAAGAAGGCGGTCTTCCACGACAGGTGAGAGAGATCACACCTGTGCATTGGTTCGAATGGCTTGCCCATGAGCTTTGCCAGTACCAGTAGTAGATCCCACAGAGGTGGAGGTTCTCGCACCGGAGGGGAAATGTGATCAAGGCCTTTGAAAAAGCCTCACCACTTTTCCTCCATACACTGACTGCTTCCCGGCCCGCGCCTGGCAAGCAGAGATGGCTGCCAGGTGCACCTTAAGGGTCGTCGACCTAAGCCCTTGCTGAGAAAGGGACCATAGGTAGTCCAAATGCTCACCAAGGAACAGGAGGAAGGGTCCAGGCCCTTGCCCTGACACCAAATGGAAAATCTCTTCCATTTGAAGGCGTAGCATTTTCTGGTCGACTCCTTACGGGATGCCTCAACTACACTGAGGACCTCGTCGGAAAGACCCAAGGCCTGGAACTCTAGCCACCAGGAACCAGGCCGTCAGGTGCAGGGATTGAAGGTCCGGATGGAACACCTTCCCTGATTGACTGAGAGCAGGTCCGGGCGAGCTGGAAGCTGCCTCGGGAGCCTGGAGCTGAGGCTGAGGAGATCTGGGTACCAGTACTGGCGGGGCCAGTCTGGGGCTATCAGAATCACCTGCGCCTTGTCCCTCCTTGCTTTGAGAAGCACCTTGTGAATCAAGGGAATGGGGAAAGGCGAGAAAGGCCCGGGGTCCATGGCCTCGAGAAGGCATCCCCCTGCAGCGAGCCCTGCTGAGGGGGGCGGGCATGGAACAGCCTCAGCTTCGCGCTCTCCCTGGAGGCAAACAGGTCCACCTGAGGTGTACCCCAATGGGAGAACAGATCTTGTACTACCTCTGGCAGGAGAGACCACTAGTGGGACACAGCCCCTATCCAGCTTAGGGCATCGGCCAGGGTATTGGAGGCTCCTGCCACATGAATGGCTAGGAGATCCGCCTCCAGGTTGCGCACCAGTGACCAAATGCGAGAGCTTTTGCATAGAAGCATGGAACACGCCCCGCCCCTGGCGGTTTAGGTAGTACATGGTCGTGGTACTGTCCGCTCTGGACCCGAACCACTTGACCCTGAAGAAACGGAGCTGGCGTGAGAGCTAGGCGGACCGCCCAGAGCTCCAGCAGGTTAATATGGCATCAGAACTCCCTCGGGGACCAGAGGCCGTGCGCTCGGTGTTCCCCTAGATGGGCACCCCAACCCATCAGAGAGGCATCGGTTGATAGAGAGACTGTCGGCTCGGGGCGGACAAACGGGATGCCCTCCTGCAGATGAGCTGGAACGATCCACCACTGGAGAGCGTCCCACATCCCCTGGGTCACCGTCACTAGCTGGTCCAATGGATCGCAGCGTTGAGACCACTGGCTGGCCAGTCCCTATTGAAGGGGGCGCATGTTCCAGCGGGCCCAATGGACCACGCTGGTGCAGGCTGCCATGAGACCCAGGAGGCACAGGAAGTCCCAGGTGGCACGATTGCCCAACCAGAAATGACTGGGCAAAGGAGGAAAGAACCTCGCCCTGTCCGCTGGAGCTGGTTGCTCTGGTCGAGAGATCGAGCTCTGCCCCGATGAAGAGAATCACCTGCTTTGGTTCGAGTTCGACTTGGCCTCGTTGATGAGGAGGCTGACTTGAGAGCAAACCTGACGGCCAGATCCTGGACTGCTCCACCTCCCGTCTGGAGGGGGCTGCTATCAGCCAATCGTCCAGGTAAGGGTACACCCGGACCCCTCGGTGCCACAGGAATGCTGTCACCACTGCCATGCATTTGGTGAAGACCCTGGGAGCAGGAGACAAGCCGAAGGGCATGGCTCGGAACTCGAAAAGGGATCCTTCCGCTCGAAAGCGAAGGAATCTCTGATGTGACGGACGGATAGGGACGTGAAAGAACGCGTCCTGCAGGTCCAGAGAGCAGAACCACACGCCGTGTTCCAAGGATGGTATTATCTGAGCCAGAGTGACCATCCTGAAGGTCCGAGACCTTAGGAACTTGTTTAGGTCATGCAGGTCGAGAATGGTGCGCCAGCCCCCTATCCGTTTCGGAACCAGGAAGTACCTGGACACAAATCCAGGGTCTGAGGGAGGATCCACCACCTCTCTGATCATCTCCTTCTCGAGGAAGATAGCGATGTTGGCTCGGCGAGCCAACAGTGAGACTGCGGACCCCGAGGCCCCCCGAGGTGTGACGGCTCTGAAGGGCGGGGCCTGCTCGAACTCCAGAGGCAGGCCCTTCCCCACCACTTCCAACACCCACCGGTCTGTGGTAATAATGGACCAGGCGGAAAGAAAGTGGCGGAGCCGCCCCCCCACAGGGGGAACCTGGGGTGAGGCGACGAGGTTGGGGACGACACCCCTCAACCCGTCACTGGGCAGGCGTGGAGAGGGGACCGGCCAAGGGACCTCCTGGGCTTTTACCCCCCTGCTTCCTGGAGGAGGAAGCTGCGGGCTTGGGTTTGGGATGCCAAGCGTGAGTCTGCTGGCCCTGACGTTGCTGGGCCAGACGTGCCGCGGGCGCAGACGGACGAAAGGGCTTAGGCTATGGTCTGCAGCCCTTGTCCCTCTGAACAGATGAGACCGAGTCCAAAGTGGCATTGGACTTCTCAATCCTCTGGAGGTGGCCTTCCACCCCAGGGCCGAAGAGGTCGGTCCCCAAGAAGGGGACATCCGCCAACTTGTGCTGGGTATCCGATGTGAAAGTGGATATCCTCAGCCATGCCCGACGGCGCATAGCCACTGCAGCCGCGACTGACCTGGCGCATGAGTCTCCAGTGTCCAGAGCAGTCTGAAGTTGCTGCTTGGCCACTGCCCTGCCCTGGTCCCGCACCTGCCTAACCGTGGTCTGCAGGTCAGCCGGGAGATGAGGGACTACCTCGTCCAGGGAGCCCAACAGGGCATGGGAGAAATGTGCCATAAGCACGGCCGAGCTGGCCTGACGAAGGCCAAGGGAGGATGCAGCATAGACTTTTTGCCCGGCTTAGTCCAATTTCTTGGACTCCTTGTCGGGAGGTTTGTCCACGTCCCTAGCGTTTCTGGCATGCCGGAAAACGCTGTCGGTAACTAACCCCTCAGCTGAGGGATGTTCCGAGAAACCGGACAGGGAACCGGTAGGGACCGCATACTTCCTGGCCATCCTGGCCGAAGGTGCAGGGCAGGAAGCAGGGCGCTGCCAGAGCTCCAAGGCCGGGCTCACAATGGCCTCGGCCACAGGAAAGGCCTCCGTAGGGGAATCCCCTCGGTCCAATATCTCCGTGAGGGGATACTTGGCCCGCTTGGATACGGGCTCGAGCTGCATCCCGGTGGACTCCGAGATGAGCCTAAGCAAACCCAGGAAGAACGAAGGGCTATCGTCTAGCGACTGACCTCCAGAGGACTCCAGGTCCACTCACCTGGAGAAAAGGGAGGAATCGTCATCGTACTCAGAAGAGTCCGCAAAGAGCTGCCTCGGGCCTGAGCCACCCTCCACCTGCCGAGGGCGATCGGGAGTGAGGGTGACAGACAGCCTATGGGGCAGACCCTGAGCCGACCGAGAGTTCTTGGTCGGAGCCCCAAACAATGGCTGTGGAGGCGGAGGTTCCACCAGAATCGGTGGAGCAGCTGGTTTTGGCTGAGCAACAGGCCTGGAAACAGGCACCTCGGCTAAGGCGAGGGGTTGCTTTGGCCGCTCCGGTGACAGCCACTTAATGGCCGGGGAAGGCGGCGGCGTCGGCTTGTTCGCGACAAGCAGAAACTGTTGCCGCGAAGGTCTCGTATCGTCAGCGCAACTTGCGTCCAGCCTCCCTCGTCGAGAAGAGGACCAGGACGACGGCGGCGCGCTTTTGCCGCGGTGCGAGACCGAGACCGCCTATGGTCAGCGGGATCGGCTGGACCGCCGAAGAAGTCCGAGACCGCGAACCTCGGCTTTTCCGAGGAGGGGCGGGAAACCTACCTCCCTCGGCTCGGAGGGGTCACCCGAGGGCTCCGGAACCGGAGGCACTGGCAAGCCCACGGGATCCTCAACCACCACCGGGGGAACCGGGGAGAGAGGATTTTCGGCTTCGCAGGTCGACAACCCGTCCAATGGGTCGAGAAAGATCTCGACTGCGTCGACGGAAGTCTCAGTCAACTGACCTGACGGGGACACCGTGAAGACAGTGGCCGAAGCCGAAGGATCGACCGAAGTCGATGGTCGACCACTCGGGGAGGGGGAACTCTACCGCTCCCAAGAGCGTCGACGGAGGGACTTACCCTTGTCCTTCTTTTTGGACCGAGAGGAAGGTCCAGCAGATGTTGGTCCCCCTCCCTTAGTGGAGAGAGACAGACAAAGCTCCTTAAAGGAAGCAGAATATGAGGATCCCAGGGAGAGTGGGATAAATGCCACAGCCGAGGAAGATGCAGCCCGTGCCACCTCCTCTTCGAGGGCAATCATCTGCTCAAGCTGTTCCGCCGAGCCCACCACCACGGAAACCGCCAACTGAGCCTCCTTCGACTTTACCGGAGGGTAGCGCTTTTCGGGTTGCCCAAGTTGCAGACGGGCAGCACGGTCTTCCAGGACGTAGGCCAAGAAAGAAGAGCACAGGTCGCAAGCCTGCGGGTCGTGCTCAAGGCCCAAGCAGTAGACGCACGTGGAGTGCGGATCCATCCGAGACATCTTCTGCCCGCAAGGGCATCTCCGGAAACCGGGAGTCGATTTGTCCATTGCAGCCGCAAGGGAAATAGCTGACCGAAGTCTAGAAAACCATAAAGATTAATTTCGGAAAACCGAAGAGTTAGGAACCAGTCTTATACGCAGAGTGTTAAGGAGGGAACCTGAGCTTCCAAGCGGTAAGGAAGATCTGACATCATGGGGCGGAGCCGAGAGTTTTACCACCTGGGTGGGTGGGAGGAGCCAGCTTGAAGACCTTCCGGCAAGATTTAAAGTGGCAAGGATACCTGCCAGACAGTGTGGATGAACAACATATCCATGTCCCTAGAATACAGGATTTTAATTAAGCAACAAGGTGTAATAGGGTGTGCATTACTGTGGGATAATGGCTGCCTTGGGAAGTAAAGCAAGAGGCAAGGCTGAATGCCTTACACACCTGAGAAGTGCCGTTATCCCACAATTACACACATCCTAACATGCTGCCTCTGATTTAAATTTTTAAAACAGAATTATCAGTTGGCCCAGTGCCATGGAGGGTTGAGGCACTGGACGGCTTACCTCCTGCCATACCGGCGACCCAAGTTTGGGAATAGACTGGGGTTGCTCGGGGGCCTGCCAGGGAAGGAGGCTCGAGAGTCCTATAGACTGCTGTCCTCCTTCGGACACCTGTAAAGTGCACATGCATCAGCACACATGTCACTGCACATGACTCGGCCCCAAGGGAACTGGCAGGGAGATAAAAAACACAGGCAGATAACTCCAGCTGTCAGGATGATGGAAGGAGACCTCACAGGCCCCACACTACTGAATGAAGTGCCCCCCCCAAAAATGGGGGTAAGACCCGGAGAAGGTAGGTGACAGGGCTGGGGGTCGAGGCTAGAAGGGGTCCAGTAGAGGCATCAAAGCCACAGACATGGAAAATGAAAAAAAAAATGAGTAATGAGGTTCAAAACATTTAAGTATTTCTGACCTGTACTGCTGTGCTGGAATAATGCACGGTCATGTGATCACATCTAACCAATCACAGCTCATGGTTTCTCATTCATTTTATTAAAAAAAAAAAAAATGGCGGGGGGCTCCCACTGCCAGAAAACAAAATCACAGTTTAGCATTTCAGCAGAACTTCGATACACACCATTCCACACAAATCGGAACTCCAAATCATTCTGCCCTTTATTGCTAAGAACAACGACAGGAAACCTGGATCCCCATCCGTCACAGTTCACTTATAGACAAGGCTAATCCTTGCTCTTTCATGTAATCTCCATGTACTTCTAACACTGTCTTATCTGCTCTGTAGTGTATCTTTACCCATGTATTGTATTTTGTTGTTGACCCTTGTTGCCACTCTGTGGTCCGGGTCGAGGATGAAAATGGTCCATTGGATCAGTTCATGTACCCGGTTATCAAAAACATAAATAAATAAATACAGACAGGAGCCAATTCATAAGCTCCTGCTTGAGTCAATAACTTGGCACTGGGCACTCTTACGGCTACTATAAATCCTAGCAGCATCTTTCATCCTCCTTGTCCAATCAGCAACAGAATATGCCACACATGACAGACACCTCTTGTACAGTGAAAAGGTGCTCCCCAGCATGGCGTACTGCTGCCATAGCAACTTATCACACATGCCTGTCAGGAGCAGATACCTAGCACCTAGCAATGGAAATTCACAGAATGCCACAGAAAAATATAAAGATGTTTTATACGCCACAGCAACAATTGTTTTTATGTGTTGAAGCAACAGCAAAATTACTTAATAAGCCATTTACAATGTGTGAATATGTTCATGACTGCACACTTTGCAACTTCAGGGATCAAATCAGTTCAGCTTCGCTTCCCTGTTTTTGCCTGTTGAACAATGTATTCCGAAACTACCCATACTGCAAAAAGTGCCTGTCAAGACTGTATTAACACACAAATGAACAATTTTACGCACATTCTTTCTGCATGAGAACAACTCTAAGAGGGAGGAAAGTCAAACTACTCTTAGAGAGGTAGGAGTGTCCAGTGCCACAGTACTCACTAATTATAAATCCTCAAACAGTATTTAGGACAAGCTATACTTTTTCTTAGCATTCAGAAACATAAATTATGATTTTTTTTTAACTTTTTATTTATTTAAAGCTTAAAAGATATCGGTAACAACAACTAAAACAAAGGCAACTGGCGTAGTTAAGAAGGAGAATGCCTTTACAAGAGTATAAAGTATTACACATTACAAAAAATATGTAACATGAATTACTCAATCAGGTGGTAATATTAGATAAATATAGAGTACAGCCGAACAAAGTACATCAAACAGACTAAACATGAGGAGCATTTCTCGGTCAGTTACAATGCATTTCTTCTATATCATTAAGAGCTTGATTCCTATAGAGGATATGTCCAAAAATAGAAAGTACTTCTCATCTGTAGGACTGGGAGGGGAGGCTATTAAAATCAGGGGATAACTGTTCAAATCTTATCTTGGCCTAAATTTCTTTTACGAGGAATATTTGGGGGGCATGAGTGTTGCTAGTATCAACTCACAACAAAAGACATAGTGCTAACTGGGTGGAACTACACCTCTCGACTCAGGAGACAAAATCCTGTCTTTGTCTCATAACATAAAGGACCCAACGCCTCCAGAATATTTCAAATTTTTCCAACCTGTGGCTTATAGTGGCTGTTAATTTCTCCATTTTGTAAATTCGTATCATTGTGTCTTGCCATTGCGGAACAGTAGGTATGTTTTTAGATAAGACACTTCTGCGTAATAACTGTTTTGCTGCTAAAAAAAGCAATAGTTAAAACTTTCCTATCAGATGGAGATTGCAGAGGGCCTTCAAAATTTGTGAATAGAAAGCATTCTGAGGTAAAAAGAATTGGGGCAGCTATTAAGGTCTCTAATTCTTCTTTTAACAAATTCAGGAAAGGTTGAAGGTTGGGACATTCCCCCAAAAAATGTGGCCATGTGATGCTGGTGAGTGGCCACACCCCCTACGGTAATCCATGCCACGAGTGGGAAGGTACTTTGCCTGGACGGCTGGGGTCCGAAAATAATGTAGTGCGAGTTTCCAAGCTAACTCCTTCCAACTGTAGGAGGTGGTGGGTCTCTCTAAATGTTGTAGGTGTTTTGTCCAGATTGGATCTGGCAATCTTATTGTCAAGCCTGTTTCCCAGGATATTTGGAGTGAGGCCAATGGAACCTCTGATGGGGTTTGCAAGGCTGCATAAATATATGATATCATGTACATTAGAGGGGCTTTTCTCTCCAATGCTTGACATAAAGTCTGAATTAACTGTGGTATTGTACTAAAAGTCTCAGTTTGTGGAAACAAATTCTTTATAAAAGTCACCACTTGTATGCAACAACATTTATCCTGTGGGCAGAGGGATAAATTACGATTTTTAATGTTTGATGGCAATTACTGGAATTGTGGAATGCCCACATGCTGTCATCATGGTGATAGCACCCAGCTGAGAAACACTCACTGTTGAGGAGTATATCTCGCACTGAGCACACAGCACATCTGACTGACTGGCACATTACATGCTAAGGATTTATAACTGTGACATCATGTTGGCCTGTCGCTGCAGAGAGGGAGTCGTTCACAGTGCCAGCACTGTGGGTTTAGGAACCAGCCAGGGTTGTTGTTGGCCACACTGGGGTGAGATGAATAGAACGTGCCACTGGATGCTCTCCTCCAGGGAGGCAGGGTTGCTGTGTCCACTGAAACACTGCCGCCCGGGTGGCCATGGATGGTAGTTCAGCAATGTACTGCAGGGGATGGGGGACACTGGCCATGCTCTGCAAAAGCACGTAGAAGTGTATGGGTTCCTGAAGCCCTATGTATGTAAGGTGTCCTGTGGATGGGAAAGCAGAAAAAGGAAAATACCCTAGTATATGCAGGATGAACTGTGGCATGCTCCATTCCCACTTTCCACCACCAGCCCTTCCTCCACCATGGACTTCGCCTACCCCATAGAACCTGGGAGGGGGCAGGCAATATTGCCTAGCAAGCCAGCAACTCAGCTTTGCACTCCAAGTTTGGGTTGTCGCTGTGGGCTGGCAGAAAGCTGGTAAGGTGGCGCACATATGCCAGGCCCCGCCTTAGGGTGGGGAGTAAGGATAAGAGCTGGGGATATGGGAGGATGGTCTCGACACAGGGTAGGTGGCTGTGGTCACACAAGCAAGAAGAAAGCATTAAGTATAAACAAAAAAAAAATAACTGTGATATCGGCATGTGACAGCATTGTCTGTTGCTGTGGAACAGAACTGGTGTCATAATCAAGGAATTATGGCTTCAGCTCCTGAATGAGCCTTAGCAGCAGGGGATCTGTATTTATTTTGACCTGAATTTGTTTATTTACTTTGTTTGTTTCTATTGACCAGGAAGGGAAGACTGGGAAATAGTTTCTGTGTTCAGCATACTCAGCTGCTGTAGGGCAACAGTCCTGCCTTTGAGTCGATACTTTCAATAACGATACAAGGTATGACATGTAATTAATTTTTGGGGGTGAGAGTGGAATGTGGTGTAACTGAGTTCTGCTGAAATGAACAGTGATATTTTTGGTGGTGACTGGACCCCCTTCTTTAAATACTTACTACCAACAGCACTTGGATTCTACCACCACTACCAAGGTGGGGGCCTAGTGAGCACAATGAGTTGGCCCCTTCCCAACAATGGTGTCCCCACGGCCCATGATGGTCATGCCACAGAGAAGGATGCAAATTATGCCTACCCGCCTATACCGTGCCTCAGGATGTGAAGTTATTACTGGAAATATACCTGAATAAAGCTGGTGGTCAGGACGGGATCCCTAATGTACTGCTACGACTTGGTGCACCCATGGTCACCTGTCCCTTAGCATACATAGGGGTATCCATACACGCCCACGATCCCGACACTGAAATCCCGATAGCCGTAGATCCATACATATGTGATATGTCCTAATCCAAGGAATGCTCCCCACTGAACATAAGTAGACTCGGGTGATCCAGAGCCACAAAAGCAATGTAACTGGATTTGAACTGCCCTATTTCCTTGTCTCCAGTGGCCACTAGCTTAAACTGTATATTGCCAAGAAGAGGGTCTTAAATCCAAACCAGCCTGGTTTCTACCCACTGCACAATACCACCAGAGTCCTTCTGAAAGTGGCAAACAAGATCCAAACTGTCCTTGACAAGGGGCTTCTGACAGGTGCTGTGTTTATCGAACTGTCCAAAGGATGTTTGGGCAAAAACAGTAGTGGACTGCAAGCATGCACAGGATAAGTATAAAGGAAAACTGGTATCAAAGCAGGGGGGAAGGGAGGAGGTGGACAGAGATCAGATAGGGTCTACAGTGGCAGAAGATGCAGGGAAAAGAAGGGAAGACTAGGTGGGTCAATCAGTTCTCTGCCGACAAATTCAATGTTTCTATGAATTCAACCCTCTGAACCAACAAGGGGCTTCTGACAGGTGCTGTGCTCCTAATAAACAAACTGAATCCTCTGAGCCTAAACAATTCCATGATCAATGGGCTCAAAACGTACCTCTCAGACAGGTACCAGACTATATCCTTAGAAGCAGCAGCAGTTCTTAGTCATCATATAGGTTTTATTTTTCAGAAATAATGTTCTTCTAGTAAAAGCATCAATATACCCATTTTTGTTTATTTTTTTTAAATTCCTGAATGAAGATACAGGATTTTGAAGTTTTTGTATGTTCCCACTCCCGTGCCATGCCCAGAATGTAAAAATTAAATATCTTGGTACGGTGCTGTACTGTTTGTAGTCAGAGACATGTGGTTGCACCCAGGGTATTAAATAGCTGGTACAGTGCAGCAAAGTGTGTGTGAAGGGGTGGGGGTGGGGGGTAATGCTAACCATTTCCAGAAACCTGTGGCAATAGACCACTAACCATTTTGTGAGTAACTCCATGGCACAGTGGACAACACGAATACAACTTTATATGGTTATAACATTTTGCTGATCAATCTGTGCAAAGTGCAATACATTCTCACAGTTGATTAGTGCCTCCATGCATACAACTGCTAATCAATTCCTTTTGGCTTATTCTGTACCATGGCACCATCCTAAAACATTCGAAGTATGACTCTAGTCTGTGTTGGAAGCTAACTGCACTATGCTTTCTTGCCAATAAACGGTAAGCTTTTTTGTATGGAACCGTTTATGTGTGACTCACTGGCTATGGGTGCTTTAACTGGACAGTGCCGTGTATGAATGTAGTCTGTATATTCAATAGGTAACCTCAGCAGAAGAGATGTCTCAAAATTGTAAGTGACTGCAGTCTTAAATAACACAAGTCATTAGTCACAAAATTAGATTGAAAAGCCATTTTAAAATATCTGAGACTATTAAAAATACACTGAAGATGAATTGATGGATGTTAGAAATACCTTTTTTGTTTAAAAAACAAAAGATGGAATTTTCTGCTGAATAACAAATATTGCTGCTTTAAAGGGGTAAAATCTAGACCTCACTCCATTGTTTCAGGTGCCCCAGGGCTCCGTATTGGGCCCGTTTCTGTTTTCATTTTACATTAATAACCTAAGCTGCGGGTCTGAGGCTGTTCACTTCCACTTATACGCAAAAATGCTATCCTATATACCCACAGGAGAAATAAGTCAATTGTCCAAATCTCTCTCCAGCAAGGATTCAGCGAGGTTCAGTACTTCATACTGAATAAGCTGACAGAATGTAGAAACACCCCATATAATTATTTTTGTATCTCAGGTAAAACACAGATGTGCCAATCAACAGCTAGCTATCCTTACCCTTGACTACCTATAAATATCTGAGCGTGTGGCTGGTTCCTCATCTCAGATGGAACCTGCATGGCAAAAATCTGATTTGAAAAAAAAAAAGTGGCCAAAAAATTGGCTTCCTGTTTAAGAATAAAGACTGCTTTCCAACCCCCACGTATCTGCACATAGTGACCACAATGGTAACTCTCTTACTGGACTATGGGGACTTCCCATAGGATGAGTCAACAATTCAGTCCTGAATAAGCTCTTTTTTATGGCAGGCTTGGTTGTGTTGTACTAAATGCACCCCATGACAGTTATTGTATGCTCTATAGAAGAATGAACTGGTTGGACCTAAGTGACCGCAGACAGCTTCATCTTCTGCACTTCATGTACAAATGCACCTTGAGAGAGGTACTAAACTACAGCACATCTTGGCCCTGTTAGAGACTAGACCACTCCAGGAGGAGCTCAGATCAGCTGCAGGACTTGCATACTGTGTCCCCACCCAATGAAAACCAGTACAAGTTCTGGCTACTTCTCTCATGCCAGCCTTCTGGTTTGGAATAACCTGTCTATTGACTTGTGTGCAGTCTCTGGCCTTCCTCACACATTTGGTCCCATACACAGATGGAACTGTTTGCACTGCTCACGGCCCTAGACAATGCTGTGGCTAAGTAGGTACTCTGATGTCATTGGTCCTAGGCCATGGTTGGTGCTAGCGACATCCCTGACGGTCTACTGTACTTAAGTTATACTGGCCTATTCTTAGCTTCTAATTTTTTTTTTAAATGTCTATTTATTCTCTCTCTATGGTTGGCCCCCATATGCCGAGTTCCCCAGCCCCAACCCCCGACCTCAACTGGCACTTACCATCAGCTGTCTTCCCCAATGCTTGTTCCAGCTGGCAAGCCTAGCTAGTATGGTGCAAGACCTGTGGGCACTTGGTGCCATCCTGTCACTGGCATTTCCAGTTTTCCACTGCCCCAAGTGCAGTGACAGGCAATAACAGCAGGACACATATCATATGGTCATGCATGACATGCGTTGATCTCCGTCACATCCCTCTGCTGTTTTGGTCCAGGCTGCCTTTAACCCAACTTCCACCAGGTGTCAGGCAAGTGCTGAGCTCTGCCCACTCCCACCACCACCACATCACCACCACATCACCCCCCCATGGAGAAGAAGAGCAGTCCTATGGACCCTAGATCCTCCTCTCCATGGCCAACCCTTTGACACCTTGAGTTCGCTCACGAACCCGGGTCATCAGCATGGCAAGCAGTAACACTATCGTTGAGCTGGCGGGTTGACCCTTACCTTCTAAGTGTAACCAGATCCTGCCCCGCCTTTCTACTGCAAACCATTCTAAATAAGTCCTTCACTCAACGATGTATTCAATTTTCATGAATAAAATTATTAGTACTGTCATGAAACCCTAAGAAATCACAGACGTCTCCAACCTTGGTTTCATCCTCCATAATGTTCACCCTACTGGGCATGGCTTCCATGTCTGTCAGCTCCATCTCCTCTGTTCCATTGCTTTTGGGGGCAGGACATTCAGATGGCAATGCAGCATCCAGGTTCTACAAGATAAGCATTTTAAAAGTTGTTGAGGTTTTGATTGTTCAACATTCAAATCTCAACCACCTTGGTTGACAGGGCAGAATAAGACTGGTGGGCAGGTACTGTAACACAATACTATATTAAACAAACAAATAAAAAAAATCAGTGGAGTCTGCACCATGGCACAAAGTGGTGGGACAGCCACTTAGCACACTGGCGACTTGCTATGTGAGACGCTGGTGGTCACGTAAAGGTATGCTAATGGATTTTTGGTGCCTTGCCTGCCTTTGGTGGTCATCAGCGTGCTGTTGTTTGATATGACACCCAGAAGCTAAATTGTTTGGCATGCACTATGCCCCTTTGTGCCTGGGTGTCTGTTTCTAGTTGGGAATTGTGCCACGCATCTGCACTTTGCGTGGTGCTACCGCAGCCCGATATTTGCAGCAAGTGCTGGATAAGGCATGCTGCATGTACGAATCTCGCAACTTTCAGGCAGTGTGCTAAATAGCGTGCTGCACTGTCAGTTGCATGGTGCCACTGACCAGCTTTCAGTATGGGGCCCTTCTTCTGTTCACACTGCATATTGCCACCATGAAGTCATAGTCTTCTTATGACATCACAACCTGCTGCCACAGAAATGTTTCTAATGTCACAAAGGATTTTATGACTCCAGGACAGGACAGGCAGCAGCAACAGATGCTGTCTAAGTGAGAATGAGCCCAAGTCCAACAAATGACTTCCCTAATTTTCCAACACTTTTGAAGGCAATGCCTGTGAAAACGAGGAAGAATTGGTACTGCTGGGTGGAGAGTGAAATGTTAGCAATGTGATTTAAGGCGTAAGATAAATGTTTATGGGTATTACACTTACATATTTACCAATGAAATTATGGGGACTCATGCCAAAATTCAAAAAAAGTGCAAACAATAATTTTTAAAACCGTCATGAAATTTTCCATGTCGATATTAAAAAAAAAAAATATATATATATATATACTGTATATATTATCATTATGGAAAAAAGTATATCAATAACATTTATTTTACAAAAAAAAACACTTCTGTTGTGATATAAACATATATTTCGATCTGACTAGAGAAAGCTGCCTGTTTCTATTTTGATAACATAATTACTACTGTTACATAATAATGATGTAACACCGCCATCATTTCTTGATGGCTGGACTCCAAGCTTTCATTTAAAAAAAAGTTAAGTTTCTAGCCCCAACAGTTCCAGAGTTTGACCTTTCAAAAGATATTTTCTTTAAAATGTGATAGCTTTGGAACCGTTCAGGCCAGAGACTTAATTTTTTTGTTAAATGAAACCTTGGAGTCAACTTTTGCTAAGTAGATACAGCGTTAATATATTACCACAGTGACCATATATTGATATAAAAAAAAAAGTTTCATATCAATATAAAAAAACAAAATGGTTCACTGCATTTTTAAAGTTCTGTCACTTTTAACATATTATAGTGATGTACACATGGGTGTAGCAACACAGGAGAGCTGAGCTGTATTAACTGTTCAAATGTTACAGCTTTCAAAATATAGTTTTAAGCATTATAAAAATATCTTATCAGATTATTTCTAGAAATGGTCGGAAGATACTTGTGGTTATTCTGTCTAAGAAAAAGCACATTCTTTTCTAGTTCTAAGTTTTTGTTTGCTTCAACTGCTACATATAGAGGCTACTTATATGTAACTCTAGTTCTACTACTAACATTTAGTTCACATCCACACTTTGGCAGTCTTCCATCAAGCCTGCTCAGTCACCGAACAGTCTTCCAAGCTTGACTCCTCCTAGTAGGGTTGCTTAGAATCCACCGAACGGAATCGGATTCATCTGATTCAGACCCACGTTTTGGATTTAGGATGCTTGGGACTTCAGTCTGAAAACCCTAATTCCTAAACTGAATCCCAACACAGTAGAGTCATGCAAGAACTTACCATAAAAGTAGATCTTCGAGTGGAGCTCTTGCAGCAGGCAACACCAGTAGGACTGAAGCCACCAGGCACCAGGACTACTCGGAAAACTTCTAGCTAGCAGTCTAACACAGGAGACCATGCCTGCTGACATCAGTACGCTGATGTCCACCTATCCTATAAAGGGGGTAGTCCCCCAGACCTACCTCAGTTCTCCCGCAGGAGACCCTGGAGCAGAAGGTAAAAATGGAGAACCAAGGTGGTTCCTCAAAGCTGAGGGGGAAAAAAAAGGTGGAAGTGTGAAGGAGAAGCAGCTGTCAGGAGAAAGCGGGTGAGAAGCAGCACCTGCTGCAAGAGCTCCCCTCAAAGATCTACTGTTAAAGGTAAGTTCTTCGTGAATTGTACTATCTCACTTTGAGGGGGCTCTTGCAGCAGGGAACACCGGTAGGGCTGAGTCCCAAGCAGTACCGGAACCTACCCAAAGGGCGGCTAGGAGGAGGCAGAAAATGTCAACAGACAGTTCAGGAAAGTAGGCCCTGAAGGACTGCAAGTCCAAAATTGGCCCTGCATCTGGAAGCAATGTTCGGACTGTAGTGATGGATAAAAGTATGAACAGAACTCCAAATGGCAGCTGCACAAATGTCCACAGCAAACACGTTCCTGGAACAGGCAGTAAAGGCAGCCATACCTCTGGTGGAGTGTCCTTTAACTGCCCCAGGCAAAGGCTTGTTGTACTTATGGTAACAGTAAAGAATGCAGTTTACCAACCATTTTGACAAACACTGTTGTGAAACAGGCCTCCCTTCTCTCTTGAGGCAAATGAAACAAACAACTGATCAGTCTTTCTAACTGGTTGGGTGTGATTTGTGTAATAACAGAGCACACTATGAATGTCCAAAGTATGCAGTAAGGTCTCCCCCTGATAAGAATACTCAGGGAAATAAACAAGCAAGTGGATGGATTGGTTTAGTGTGAACTCAGACACCACCTTAGGCAAAAACTTAGGATTAGTGCGCAAAGACACCCTGTCTTTGTGGAAAACTAAGTAGGGCTCTTTACACATCAGAGCCTGGAACTTAGAAATCCTTCGAGCAGAAGTAACAGCAACTAAAAATAATGCTTTCCATGACAGAAAGTGCAGCTCGCAACTTGCGGCCAGCTCAAACGGAGGCAGAGTGAGCTTTTCCAATATGAAAAGAAGATGCCATGGAGGGATGGGGTCCCAAATGGGAGGTTTCAAATGTAGGATACCCCGCAAGAAAGTGTGGGATACCTCGAGCTGGACAACAGCTTTGTCCTCAATAGGTGCATGGTGTCCAGCCCGGTGGCACTGAGGGTTGAGGCGCTGGACGCCACACCTTGCACCACACCGGCGACCCAGGTTCGGGAACGAGCCCGGGCCATCGGGGGTTGGCAGGGGAGGACTGGGATTGAGCATCCGCAGACTGCTCTCCTGGTACTGGGGTGGGATGGGGAATCTCACCGCACTGTAGCGGCCCCTGGGGACACTTGGGGGCACTACTAGTGCTGGTGATACTGAAGGGGGAACGTGGCGGACATCAGAGAAAAATGGCTGGGCGTGACCGTGCAGCTTGATGCCCGTGCTCCAAGCCTCCTGGAGGACTTTGGTGGAATCCTGTTAGGGAGGGTCTGGGGCTGTCCTGGCTGGCTGAGGCAGAGGGGAAGCCCTCCAGTGGGATGGCAAGATGGCCATCCCGGATCCTCCTGGCTGCAGTTTGAGCTACCCAGTTCTCCGGGCAGGCGGAGCCAGCGGCTGGATGCCCCAAGCCGGAGTGTGCCGCAGCAGGCGAAAAGTATTCCATGATTAAAAAAAAAAACATTCGCACGGTACACAGAGATGGCGGAAAGGTGCACCTTAAGAGAGGAGTACCCCAGACCTGAGTCTGAAAGGGAGAGTAGGTACTCCAAAATCAGATTCACCGGATAGGTGAGGAGATCCAGGTGGTGAGCGGTGAGCAGTAGCCCATATGAAGAGGCACTTCCACTTCATGGCATAAGTGGTTCTGATGGAAGGCTTTCTAGCAGCCACCAGGACATCTGCAACCCTGGAGGAAACCCCAAAGTGGGCGATAGTTAAGTCTGCAGGAGCCAAGCATGTAGATGCAGGGACTTTAGGTCAGGATGGACCCGGGTGCCCTGTTCCTGGGAAAGCAAGCCGATGCACAGGGGCAAGGGAACTAAAGATTCCACTGCCAGCTGCTGCTACAGAGGAATGCAAATCTGACATGGCCAGTAGGGAGCTATGAGAATCATCTCTGCTCCCTCTGACTGAAGCTTGAGGAGAACCCTCTGCAGGAGTGGGAAGGGAAGAAAGGTGTACAGGAACCTCCCTTTCCAAGAGAGAGACAACACATTGCACCAGAAAACTCCAGGACCTGGCTTGAGTGAGCAGAAATTCGGCAGTTTTGCGTTGCGTGGGGATGCAAAAAGGTCCAACTCTGAATGACACCACATGTTAAAGAGATCTTCGACCACCGAGAACAGGAGTTCCCACTTGTGAGTCCTCATCCGAGACCAGCTTAGACTGTC
The DNA here is from genome assembly GCA_016271365.2 of Neoceratodus forsteri. Classification (NCBI taxonomy): domain Eukaryota; kingdom Metazoa; phylum Chordata; order Ceratodontiformes; family Ceratodontidae; genus Neoceratodus; species Neoceratodus forsteri. The sequence goes on from CM028130.1 coordinate 937,165,767, forward strand.
GGTCAGGGTTATTTTGGATACCTGGAACATGGACAGCTGAGATTTCCAGGTCATATTCAATGGCCCAGTACCAGACTCTCACTGCCTCCCAACAAAGGGGGTAGGAATGAGTGCCCCCCTGTTTGTTTATGTCATAGACTACAGACATGTTGTCCATCTGGACCAGCTGCAGGCTGGGAAGAATGTGGGTCTGGAAGGCCTGCAGAGCATAAAGAACTGCCTGCATCTCCAGCACATTGATATGGAAATTCTGCTCTGACTCGGACCAGGTCCCTTGGGTCCAACGGTCTGCTAAGTGAGCACCCCAGCTCAGACCCAAGGCATCCGTAGTGAGAATCTGCTGAGAGGACACAGTTCAAAAGGGAATCTCTCACAGGAGATTGGAAGGGTTCTGCCAACACTCCAAGGTCCTACTCCCCAGGTTGGAGACCATCACCAGCTGATCCAGGTCATTGGTCCCACTGGACCCGAAGAATCCGCTGATGAACCCTCATATGCAGACGGATCAGGGGAATTGTGGCTATAGCTGCTGCCATGTGCCCCAACAAGTGGAGAAACTCTCTGGATGGTATCTGACGGTTGGAGGATACTAGTCAGGACTGCGCTATCAAGTACTCTGCTCTATCCAGTGGCAGGAAGGCTCTGTCCTGGGACAAGTCCAGGACTGCTCCAATATACTGGAGGCACTGGCTCAGAAAGAGACAAGACTTTGGCAGGCTGACTGGAAAAGCTGAAAGGTGCCTTCCAGGGTCAATAATCGGCAGCACCCATTGATCCAAGGTTACTGTTTGCCACCCGTCGAGGTACAGGAAGAATTGACCCCTGACAGCCTCCCCCAAGGCATCTGCTAGAGGGGGGTTGTCAGGTAAGGAGTCAGGCAGTGAATTCAGAGGTAGGCAGAGTGGCTGTGGGAGCTCTGGGGGCCCTAGGGGCAGCCCCACTGGCTAGTTGAGTGTTTGCCTTGCACTTAAAGGGTCCATGACTGCTGGCCCTTGAAGGGCTGGCAAGAGGACAGACAAAAGAAAGTACAGTTATGTAAGGACTTACTGTAACAGTAGATCTTCGTGAGAGGCTCTTACAGTAGGTATTCACATATAGAACTTAGCCGCCAGGCATCAGGACCCCACTGAAAAATTTCTAGCTAGCAGCCTCTGGTGGGGAACTGCCCCCACGTCACGTGACCGGCGTCATATGACGTCAGTATAAAGGGGCGGTCTCCCACGCCCACCTTCCAGTTCTTTCCTGCCAAAGGCCAAAAGAGGCAAGATGAGAGAGAGAAGAGGATATTCCCCCCCCCATGGAAATGAAGCAAAGAAGGTGAGGGGGACGGAGGGTGGGACGGTTACACCTCCTGCAAGATCCTCTCTCAAAGATCTACTGTTACGTTAAGTTCTTACGTAACTGTACTATCTTACTTCGAGAGGGCTCTTGCAGTAGGTATTCACATATAGGACTGAGTCCCAAGCAGTCTGGAACAAGGAAAAGCACTCAGGAGGAGGAGTATTGTGATCCATAGCATGGAACCTCAGGGCTGAAAGGGTCTCACGAAAGGAGACCTTGTAGGCGAGATGCAATGTCCAAACTGTAGTGTTTCGTGAAGGTATGGACAGAAGTCCAAGTTGAGGCTGTGCAGATGTCAGCCACTGACACATTCTTGAAACAAGCCGCAGAGGCAGCAATTCCTCTGGTGGAGTGACCTCGGACTTGACCCAGAAGGGTCTTCTTGTACTTGTTGTAACAGAAAGTGATACAATGTACCAAACATTTTGATAAGCATTGCTTAGAAACAGCATTGCCTTCTCTTTTGTGAGCAAAAAAGACAAAAAGCTGATCAGTCTTCCTGAGATCCTTAGTCAGACTGGTGTAGTATCTCAGGATTCTGTGAACATCCAAAGTATCCAAGAGGTACTACCCTTGATTGGAGTGTTGCGTAAAGAAAGCGGGTAGTTCAACAGATTGATTCAGCATAGATACAGGCACCACCTTAGGGAGAAACTTAGGGTTGGTGCGTAGAGCCACACATTCCTTATGAAATATCAAGTATGGTATTTTACACATTAAGGCCTGGAGCTCAGAAATTCGTCGAGCGGAAGTAATGGCCACTAGGGAGAGTGTCTTCCAAGAAAGGAACTTCAAATCAGCTGTGGCTGCTGGCTCGAAGGGAGGCAGAGTAAGCTTTTCCAGGATGAAATTCAAGTCCCATGGAGAGGCAGGAATGTGGATGGGGGGGGGGGTCTCAAATGGAGAACCCCTCTGAGGAAAGTCTTAGAGACTTCCAGCCAAGCAAAATTCCTGTCTCTAAAGGGAATGTGGTAGGCTGAAATAGCGGCCATGTGGACTTTCAACGAGGAATGGCAGAGACCCAGATCGAAGAGGTAACGCATGTAGTCCAGAACTTTAGTGGCTGGGCATAAGAAAGGCTTGAAGTCCTTCGAATTTGCCCAAATAGAAACTTCATGGCGTAGGTGGACCTGGGGGAAGGCTTCCTGGCCTCAACCAAAGTGTCCGCTACGACAGCAGAGACTCCAAAGTGGGCTTTAGCTACGTCTGCAGGAGCCACACATGTAAATGAAGTGATCTGAGACCTGGATGAACAAAGGTCCCCTGATCCTGGGTCAACAATTGTTGCGACAGAGGAAGAGTAAGTGGAGGTTCCTCTGAAAACTGTTGCAGAAGAGAGAACCAAACTTGCCTGGGCCAGAAGGGAGCAATGAGAATCATTCGAGCTCCCTCCGATCTGAGTATGTTCAGGACCCTTGGGATTAAAGGAATGGGAGGGACGGGATAAACAACTCTGTCCCTCCAAACAAGAGACAGAGCCTCCCACAAAAAAAATGTCTCGTCCTGGAGCGAGCGAACAGAAGGCAGGAAGCTTTGCGTTTTGGGGAGAGGTAAAGAGGTCTATCTGATGTGTTCCCCATCGCTGAAAGATGACGTGTACGACTTCTTGATCCAATTCCCATTTGTTGGACTTGGCTGAGAACCAACTGAGTTGATCTGCCAGAGTATTTTCCACTGCCGGAACGTGAAACGCGGTCAAGTGAAGATGGTGTTGGGCTGCCCAGTGCTAGACTCTCATCGCTTCCCAGCACAGAGGGTAGGACCGTGTCCTTCCCTGCTTGTTGAGGTACCAGACAACACACATGACGTCTGATTGTATGAGGAGATGACCGGGGAGGATGAATGAGAGTAAAGCCTGAAGGGCATAAAGGACTGCTCTCAGTTCGAGCACATTTATGTGCAGGTTTTGTTTGAACCTGGACCAGCTGCCCTGAGTCCTGTGAGACCCCAGATGGGCACCCCAACCTTCTTCCTGACGATCCGCTCAACGCCTGGGAAGGCGGATCAATGCAAAATGAACTCCCAGGCACAGGTTCTCCTGAACCATCCACCATTGCAAGTCCCTGATCGTGGGATCGGATACTAGAACTCTTGGTCTAGGTTGTCCCTGGTTTGGTCTCACTGAGACCGAAGCATCCACTGAGAGATCCTCATATGGAGCCGAGCAAGTGGGACTGCCGCTGGCAGCCGCCATTAGGCCCGAGGGAGGCAGAAGACTGACCTGGTTCACCTCCTGCGACTGGACAGAAAACAGGCCTGGTTTTGAAGGGTGTCTATCCTGTCTGCAGGCAAGAAGGCTTGCCCGTGGTCATGTCCAGAATTGCCCCTAAAATTGGAGGCGCTTACATGGGACCAAATAGACTTGGCCTGATTGATGGTGATACCCAGGCTGGTGAAAACCTACAGGGTAAGGGAAAGGGGTGCAGAAATTCACTCCTGGACGGAGGGCCACAAGGAGCCAGTTGTCCAGGATGCGGGAATACCTGTTGCCTGGAGTGCTACGAGGGCTGCTATGAGAGACAGGCATTTGGTAAACACTAGGGGCCGAGGAAAGACCAAATGGGAGGGTCAGAATTGGCAGTGGTCCCCCTGAAAGCAAAAATGGAGGAATTTGCAGTGGGAAGGGCATATGGTGATATGCAGGTAGGCATCCTGCATGTCCGGAGTGCACAGCCACTGTCCCTGCTGAAGAAGTGGTAGAAGGCTCTGCAAAGAGAGCATTCTGAAGTGTTTATACTCCACGAACATGTTCAGGCAGCTGAGGTCTAGGATAGGCCTCAGATCTCCCATCTTCTTTGAAACTAGGAAGAAATGGGAATAGTAACCTGTTCCCCAAAGATGGGTGGACACAGGCTCTATTGCCGCCTTCGAGAGAAGGAAAATGATTTTCTCTAGGACCAAAGGAAGATGTTGTGGGGAGTATGATGATTGGGGGGGGGGTCTTCGGGGTGGTTTCTGCAGAAACTCCATTGAGTGTCCTGCTGATATCAGCTGGAGCACCCAAGCATCTGAAGTTATCCTGTCCCAACCCAGCAGATGGGAGAAGGATTTCTCCCCTACCGGTTCCTCTGGAGCCTCCAGAGGTAGTGGGAGAGGCAGGGAGTCCTTGACATCACCCCTGAACAGCACCGAACCCCTGAAGGAGCGTCCTGAATAGCGCAACCTGACACGCCGGAGCCAGGCATGACATCAGAGGGCCTATGCGTGGCGAGCTCCTTCCAACTGTGTCCACTGCATGGTAAGTGGCATGAAGCATGTGCCACTGGCCGAGCGAGCAGAACAGACAAGATCAGCACTTCCTGCTTAGTCTGTGATTCAGGAAGGAGTCCAATCTGGATTCCACCTGGCTAAGGATGGTCTTCTGGAAATCCCCATATGTACCACATAGTTAAGGGCCCTATTACCCAGGGTAGAAGATGAATAGATCTTCTTCCATTATTGGTCCAGAAGCCAGGATTCCTTATCAGGCGGAGACGAGCTGAGATATTTGGGATTGGTGGAGGGCCATGAGCGGTGCTAGTGACAACTGAATCGCTTTGGGTGAAGGCTAAGAAAGCCACACCCTCAGGAGCCTGGCATAGCCTGTCCGCCTTCCTCAGAAGGTGGGCTAATCTATAGAAGGTTGTTTCCAAATGGTGGAAACAAGATCTGCGTGAGGCCTCATCCAGGTGGAATCAGCATAGGAGCAGTCTCGGGCAGATCCAGATGGGCAGTGTGTTTTTACACTGTAGGTCTGGCTCCCTGTTTACCACTGATGTACTTCCTGGATTTTCCTCAATAACTCCAGAAGAAGGGTCCTCCGGAGGAACGCGAGTCTTTGGCCTGGGGTGTTCTGGAGCACAGGGCTTGCCTTCAGGGTCAGAGTGGCTGGACTCTGAGTCTGAGTCAGAAGTTCCTGACAAGAGGAGGAAGACCTCCCTCAAGGGGGAGGGACGGCCTCCAGGGAGTTCCTGGGTGATGTATCCTCCTCCTGGGCACCAGAGGGCCTCTCTGGTGTCGGGAAGAGGGGGAGGGAGTCTTCCGTCTCTGAAGTAGAGGATCCTGGATAGGATCCGGCGTCGGTAGACAACTCTCAACCTCCCTGGTGAGCTGAGCTTTGGCCTCAGCCCACCAGGAGGCCAAGGTCTCCTTCAAATCCGATGATGGCTGAGGAGTGGGCAGCACAGGTGAGGGATACAGATATTGAGGGTATCCGGAACCTGATGGCGGGTAGCCCAGCATCGGGTAATGCGGCACCAGATATTGCAGTGTCGGTACTGGGATGCCGGATACTGAGGAGTCGGGTAGTGCGGCACCGGGTACCCAGATGCCAGGGGCTCTGATGGGGCAGAGGGAACTGACAGAGCCCTGCTGGCAGAGCCAGTTGAACACTGGCCCCGCCGGGTATCGAGCCCGGCGTGGTATACCTTCAAAAGGGTCCGAAGGACCTGATTGAAGAATAGGTCTATCGCCAGGTAAAGGGACGCCGGATGGTGTCTGTTCGGTTGCGCCGGACCGCGCCTGAGGATCCGCGCCAGGGGTCCGGTCCAGGAGGAGGGTTCCCTGATGGCAGCATCCCAGTATCCTCAGTGACGACCGGGAAGGAGGATTTAATCTCCGGGGGTCAGTCAAGGAGACGCGGGGACCTCAGCGGGCAACGTGGTAAGATGTTGTGGAGAGCCTGGGCATCAGACTGTTCGATGGGATCTGGTGCAGGATTCTTCAGTGGGTGGGCGTTGGTGGAGCCGGCGTCCGAATTATCGGACTCCCTGCCTGAGGAAGGCTGCGAAGGAGATGCGGTCTTGTCGGCAGGTGTTTTGGCTGGGTGCTCCCTCGAAGGGGTAAGTGACTTAGCAGCCTTGTCCGGGCGAGCGTCAGTGGGATTGAACTCTGACTTGAGGGACACGCTCTGACCGGAGGGCCACGTGGAAGAAGCAGCCTTCACGGTAGAGGAGGCCTTTGCCCTGGATGCTCCCGAAGGACCCAAGCGAGCCAGATGGGAGGGGTACGCTTCTTGGTAACCACCAAGACGACTGCTAGGGAGCAATCCCCTGGAAGGGACGTTATCTTGAGTGCCACTACTCCGGACAGAGTCGCGTCTGCTGTGGAAGCCTGTTCCCGCTCCCAGTGCTTCTCCTCATCGCGTTGTTTCTTATGACCTTCGGGGGAAGTAGACGCCTGCCTAAGTTTCTTTAACTCTTTTTCCATGGAGGCCATTTTCTTCTTTAGGATATGGGCTTCCAGGGACTGCTGCCTTCCCTTGCAGGTAGTGGAGTTGAACTTCTGGCAGTGCTGGCACTTCTCCACGGGGTGGTCTGGGCCCAGACAGACAAGGCACAAGGAGTGGCCGTCCTTGTGAGGAAACTGGGAACCACGTGAGTCGCACTTGTTTTTATGCGATCCGGAGGGCATCTGGGATGATATACACATGAATTGTTTGAAAAAATCTAAATTTAGAGAAAATGGGTAAAAGTTTGAAAACTGAGAGACCGAAGAATGACTGATGTAGTGCTGTTTATCATGAGGAACTTTCTTACAAGCCGACGGCAGAAAGAACTGGAAGCTAGAAATTTTTTACGTGGGGTCCTGACACCTGGCAGCTTAGTCCTATATGTGAATACCTACTGCAAGAGCCCTCTCGGAAGATCTGATGCAGGGAAGACCAAGGTTGAGATCGATAGACAAAGTGCACTGACCTCAGCACCTTGCCTGACTGATTCTTGGAGGTAGGAGAAAGTATCCTCGGCATCCCCCCCCAAATAAGACAGCACCCTGAAAAGGGGCGTACATTATCTTGGCCTTAACATCAGGTGCAAAACCAGACACCATGAGCCATGAATGGCTGCAAAGGCAGATCCCTGCCCGTCTCCTGCCCAGAAGCATCAAGAGTCATATGCTTCACTTAGGACATGGTTGTCCACATCCAACCCAGACTTCAGGAGCTGGGCCAACTGCACCTTAGTAGAGTCCTCAGGGAGGGTTTGGATCAGATCCTTTGACTGATCCCAGAGGGTATTCTGGCACTGCACCATATGGGCCAAATAGTTAAGGGCACGAATGGCCAGTGTGGAAGAGGAATACATCCGCTTGCCCAGCTGGTGAGACTCCTCATCCCGGGGGTACTGAGGTGTTTGGGCTTCCTAGTATGGTCATGGGCCGTGTTCATGACCACTGAGTCTGCGTGGGTTGCTTGCCGAAGAAAGGCTTGGCCACTGGCACATGATAAAGGCAATCCGCACACTTGGCCAAAGCTGGGGTGGAAGAGGGTGGTTCCATGCCACCTCAGTAATGTCCTCATAAGAGTCAATTAATGGAGGCACCACCAGAGAGAGGTCTCCTTTCTGGAGGTATATAGCCAAACAACAGCGCCCGGGTCAAGTTCCTCAGTTTCCCATCACATGAGGGATTGGATATGACGATCATGTCAAGGAAAGAGGGATCATCAGGAGGAGACTCACGGTCTCCTTAGGAGTTTCTTGACCATCAGAAGAGCCCCTGAAGTCCTCTGAGGAGGAAGAGTCATCCCTAAGTGATCACTGTCAGGGACCAAGCCCAGAGGGCAACAGCCATCCATTCTCAGTCAGAGCTCCTCAGGCATTCCCCCGAAGACCCTGTGGTATGGGGGTTACTATGTTCTGCCCGGTCTGAGTCCCGAGGAAAAGGGTCCTGGGGAGGATGAGGAGGAGAAGGCCATCTGGGTGTGTCCTTGTTCTGCATGAAGGACCACCAAGCAGTAAATCATGCTTATAATCCACCGGTGGAGGAGAAGAATTATACGGTGTATACAGATACTGAGGAGGAGAGTACGGATACATTGGTGGAGGGGCCGGTGTAGGGTACCCTGACATAGGTCCACCAGGCACCAACTGGGGATCCTTAGGAGGGACAAAAGGTGTCGGTTGAGGTGATGACAGCTAAGGAGTTGTCAGTTGAGGCGTTGGTGTACCTGGTGCCAGCCTGAAAGACAAAGGTTGGTATCAGTCTGGCAGTAGCTGACACTGACCCCAGAGGCAAGGCTGGCACCGGCAGGTGAGAATACCCATGTGGCGGAGGCAGAGGTGTTGCCTGCATGGAGGAAGAGCCAAACGCTTGCTCTGGGTGATGCCTGAAAGGGCTAGCGCTGACCCCAGAGTCGGGCACCGACAAAGACATTGGGCCGGGGGGGGGGGTGACAGATGAACACCCGCCACCAGAGGTTCTAACCCCGGTCGAGCCACCTGGCTGAGGACCCATGGGAGCTAAGGGGCTGAGCATCAGGGGCAGAGAGGCAGGGGACGAAGTCCGTTGCCCCAAGGAGCCACCACCCGAAATGGATATGATGGCGGATGGCTGTACCACTGGCACCCTGGAGGGTGTAAGGGCTGCTGAGGAAGGAGGGGGCAACCCCCCTCAAGAGGAAGACCCAGTGGTGGAAGCTGGTCTGTACAGTGACTGCGAGCTAAAGGTTGACCAAGGACAGTCCCGGTGCTTGTCCCAGTGGTTATGCTTTCCACTCAACTACTTCTCCTTCTGGGAAGAAGAAGATGCCCCAAAAGACTGAGCCGGGGGAGTAGAAGAGCTCTTGGCCTGAAGCTCCTTCTCCATCATGGCCAATTTCTGTTTGAGCAGGTAGCTTTCTAGGGTCTTCAAGTGGTGTCTCCGTGTGGCCTGTTTGAAATTCTGGCCGTGCTGGCAGGCCTTGGTGTCGGTGTTGGGGCCTAAGCAGAGCAGGCAGGAAGAGTGACTGTCTTCAGCGGGTATCTGCTTGCTGCAGGCAAACTTTGTGGGCGGCTAGAAGACAAGTCTGGAGAAGGAGACATAAACCCGAAGACGAAAACACTGAAATTCAATGTTACTAGTAAGAAAAGAAAACTAAAGAATTGTGGGTAAATGCAAGCAAAATGGCAATCGACTGAAGCAGGCATCCATGGAGGACTGATGTGCATGGGTCAACGGTAGGAAATAAACTTGAAGTAGGTCTGGAGGACTGCCCCCTTTATAGGATAGACAGACGTCAGCATGCTGACGTCGGCAGGGGTGGTTCCCCATGATAGACTGCTAGCTAGAAGTTTTCCGTGTGGTCCTGGCGCCTGGCGACTTCAGTCCTACCTGTGTTGCCTGCTGCAAGAGCCCCTTTGCAGCAAGATCTTTTTTTACGTATAAATTTAGGATTTCAAATACAAATAAATTAAATTCCAATTCTGAGGTTCTTTTAGGATTTGAATTGGAATCGGATTATGATTCAAAGTTCCCAAATTCCTAAATCCAAAATCAGATCGGAACTGGTCAATTCCAACTGTCCCTACTCTCCTAATACTCAGCCATGTGGTCCTCCAGTTCCACTTCTGCTGCTCTAGAGCAGCATGGTGAAACAAGTACAAAAAGCAAGTCTTGCCGTGGGAAGTCGGGCAGATCATGTGGATGTGATCTGAATACTATTAGTAGAAGTACAGTTTCTGTAAGTAACCTAACTACCTAGATTCTGTGCAGTATTCACACTTAGTCTTCCACCGAGCATGCTCAGTCACCAGAACATTCTTCAAGCTTGACTCCCTACTACCCAACCATGTGCTCTGTGGTTCTGCAAGAAAGACACTCAGATCTGCACTCTGGAACTGGAATCCGAGGCAAGCCTTGCCAGGGTAAGTAAGGTTGGCCATAAATGTTACCATGAATACCAGTAGTAGAACTACTGTATGGTTACAAGTAAGTAAACACTGTTTCTAACTACCTAGAGTCAGTTCAATAGCTACACTTAGCCAGACTCACAACAGTCTTCATGAGGAGAGGGCAAGGAGCGCACTCCAAATTAGGCAAGGTCAGACTGAAGGACTGAGGACCTGAAGCATGTATCTCAATGAATTAAGTCAATGTTGTAATGGGATATGAATTGTTGTGTATTCAACCAGATAGCACCCCTACATATTTCAGAAATGGGGATGTATCATGCAACAGCAACAGGGGTAGCAGTATGAGGGACTTCTCTCTTACACAACTGGGCATCTAGCAGCTAGTAGATTGTTTGCATGACATGAACTGCTACCAGGTCCACTTGCAGGCAGTGAGCTAGAGACCATGTCCACAGCACCTCCTGACAGAGAAAAAAGGAGCGCGTGCCATCCTTTTTTCAAGCAGGCTATGGTGACTGTGTAGTCCATGTTGCCCTGGACCAACTGACCAGTGGCATAAACTCTATCAGCCTTAGGGCAAATTGTGCGGAGTTCCAGCAGGCTTATGTGAAGCCAAGTCTCACTCAGTAATCAGAACCTATGCAATCTGTGTAGTCCTGCAGATGTGCTTCCAGGCTGCCAATGACACATCCACCCTCATAGTGACCAAGGGCTCTGCCCAGATGAATGGGATGCCCTCCAAAACATTCACGGAGAATAGCCACAAATGAACGGCATCAGAATTGGCAGTGTAACCCAGACTGGGTGATTCAGAGCTGCATGGGATTGGAACCACGGATGCCCCATTCTCACAGAATGGGTTGTGATACACCAGCGAGGGCCAAACATACCATGGCAGTGGTAGAGGCCATAAAGCCCAGAAGTCTGAGGAAATCAAGGGCTCGAGAGCAACTGTTGAACCCAAAATTATCAGACAAAGGAGGAAAGGTCCTCAACCCAACCCAGGCACAGACAAGGTCTGGCATGGAGGGAGTCTAGCTTCACTCCAATGAATGTGATCCCTGCAGTAGGGAGACCTGAGTTGGCAAGGTTGACCATCAGGTACAGAACATCCAAAGCGGCCAGATTCCTGGACCACTGAGCTTCCTGTGATAATCCAGTCATCATTATGTAAATACCTTGATGCCTCTGCCCTGAGAAAAGTCACAACAACTAATAGGCAGCTGGTGAGCACCCTTGGTGCAAATGGCAGGACAAACATATGGCTCTGTACAGATACAGAGTTCCATTTACCCCAAAGTAGAGAAACCATCTGTGTTACAGATGGATGGGGATGTGGAAGTATGCCTCTTGGAGGTCCCAAAATCAGGCACCATCCTCCAGGGATGGAATAATCTGGTACAAAGTCAAAATGCAAAACGTCCAACAGTGAATGAATTTATTCAGGATTCGAAGGTTGGGAATTGAGTGCTAGCCCACCGTCTGTTTGGGTACCAGAAAGAACCATGACATGAACTCTTGCTGAGCTCAGTTTTCTGGAATAGGCTCTGCATGCCACTTGAGGAGCTGACAGATCTCGCTCCATATCCCAGGGAGACTGTCCAGCAAAAGCATGTTCTCCAAAGGCACTCAGGGCTGACAAAGGGGTAAGATTTCAAATTCAAGACAACCCTGATCCCACTACCTCCAGGACCTACTTGTCTGAAGAAACAGCAGATCATTGTGGGAGGAAGTGAGGAATTCAACTCCCCCAACTGGGAGCTGCAGCAGATGTCAAAACAGAGAGGTGATAGGGCCCTCATCTTGTAATCTGTTTTGGCAGGGACTGGCCTCCAGTGGAACTGCCCCTTCTACCATTTCACTGGCCTTGACCTCTAGATTTACTTAAGGGCTTGGCTGAGCAGTGCCGCTGGAACTGCTGCTTCTGTTGCTGTCACTGCACATCCCAAAAGGGCCAATGAAAGGAACATAAGCCTTGTGATTTGGAATGGTGCTAGGGGTTAGTGACTGATATCACTAAATCCAGGGTCACACTGGATTTCTCAATACGCATGAGATGATCTTTGGCCTCAGGCCCTAAGAGATTTGTCCCTGAGCAGGACAGAACTATGACCATTGTTGGATTTTTGAGTAAAGGTGAAATCTGCAACCAGGCTCATCAACATATGGACTCCACCGTGACCTACTATTCAGGCCAATACGTGCTCAAGTCCAGGGCAACCTGAAGTCGGTGCTTGGTCATCATCATCCCAGATCATGGTTCTAGTGTAGGTCTATAGACTCTCTTCAGGGAGCAGGTCAGTGAGGTTGGGAGCCTCTCAAGGAGCTCCATAGCAATATCAAGTCATTAAAGCTGCAAAGTTGGCCTGGTGGATGCCCAGGGATGGTGGTCCTGTTTTTGGATTCCTTGTCTGACAGCTATCTTACTCAGCCTGCACCTTCATCTTATGAAACATTTCATCTGCCACTAGCTCCTTCGGTGACAGATGCTCCAAAAATCTGGACAGTCTGCCCAGGAAAGCCACGTGTTGCAGTTCATATGGCAGAGATGGCAGGAGGCCAGGTGCTGCCAGGTGCTGAATGCTGGGCCCATACTGACAGGGGCAAAGGCAGGCTACCCCAAATGAAGAGCCTTATTCAAGAATGCCAACAGCAGGCCAGCCTGTTGGCACAGCAATGCTTCTGCTTGTAACGCTGGCGACCTGCATTCGGGAGCAAGTGCAGATCATGCGGAGCTGGTCAGGGGAGGAAGGATCGAGCACTCAATGGACTGTTCTTCTTCCTCGGGGGGGGGGGGGAGACAAGCCTCCTGCTGTGAGATGGCCGCCTGGTGGAAACCAGGTGGCAACACAGTTGAAGGCACATGCAAGGCAGATGCATGCCTGCGCCACCACACATAGTGATCATGGGGAAAACATGGGAGTAAAAAGGACTGGCTGCTCCATGTCTGCACCCCCTTCCCCCCATAGGCTCTTGCATGACTGATGCGGCCAGCCGGCCACCTACCACACTGTGGTCTAGGGTAAGTAGTGAATAACCAATAAGTCCGTGATAAGGTCAGTGACGGGCCTGGGGGGTGTGGGCAGGAAGACCCGTAGGAGAAGAATAAAATACCGAATGGGAAACAAATAAGAATATCCAATAGCAGGTAGGTATCCTTCTTCTGGACATCCCCCGACAGGGTATCCAGATCCATGGACAGGTGTCGGCCATGAAGAACAGGTCATCAGCACTACCAGTCAACTGCAACCTGGGGCAAGTGCTCCATAGGCCCAGTGCTAGCAACTTGCCCTCTCACACCTGTGACACACTGGAGGTGGGTGGTAGGAGCCAGACTATGATGAACAAGAACTAAACACTGAACGCTGATCGACAGAAGAACTCAACATCAACCGCTGACTGAAGAATTCAACATCGACCATCAATGGTGATGTTGAGACCGGGACTAAGAGCATGACCACAGTCTCAGTCTCTAACACTGACTTGAGGACTGATGTGACGTTGCAGCCTCTGGGTCTGAGTACCCCTATGGAAAGACCATGTGCACCGGCCGAGCAGGAGGCTATGCCAGGGTTGGGTAACCAGCAGCTGCTGAACTGGCAGGGGCCAAATATGTGCTCAGTTGGGCACAATCCACCTTGCTTGAGAGGGGTCCTGGTAAGCACCAACATCCAAGAAAGTGAGGAATTTTCTCCCTCAAGATCAACCACATGATTGACCACCACTGACATATCTGACTGCCCAGACTGGAGTTACATAGGCAGACCAATGGGCTGCATGGGTGGTTCAGCCTCCTTGAAGCTACCAACCAGACAGACCCTCCAGCAGGAGAGACTGGGAATGATTCCTCAATTGACACCGATCCCATGACAGTCACTGCTTCTTCTTCTTCCTCTGCCTTTGGCATCATGCTGGAGACTCACCTTCAAGCTGTCTACCAGCAGAAGATCCAAGACTGGAACATCCTTGCCATCCCCTTCTACTCCTTGGGTTTGCAACTGCGCTGCCAACCACACAGCCATGGAGAGGAAGCATATTTTTATTAGCCTGCCCTGAGCACCGTTGAGCACCTGCAGGTGAATTCAGACTTTGAACAAATCACAGAAAAGCCAGGAGATGTGAAGGAGGAGACCTGTTCCTTCCAGCAGAAGAAAAGGTCTGAGAAGATAGGAGGCATGGTTGGGAGGAGTCAAGCTAAAAAACTGTTCTAAAGACTGGGCATGCTCAGTGTGTGATTGCCTAAGTATGGCTAGTGAATGGAAAAACATTTATGTAAGAACTTACCATAACAGCAGGTCTTCAAGAGAATCTCTTGCAGCAGATCACACCTTAGAAACCTCAGCCTTCAAGTGCCAGAACCACCAAAGCTTTCACAAGCAGTCCAACTGGGGTCGCCCATGGCAGCGTCACTATCGACGCCTCCCTATATTGCTGTGGGCCCCAGGCCCTCCTCAGTTTCCCCGCTGAGACCATCCCACAAGGACAAGCCTCTGAGGGAACTGAGGACAGGCACCCACCAGAAGGAGCATGAGGGGCTGATAAGTCACCATCCAAGAGAAGGAAGCCAGGAAAAGGAAAAGAGGAAAGGAGGAAAGATTTGCATGACCTGCTGCAAGAGATTCTCTTGAAGATCTATTGTTTTGGTAAGTACTTATGTAACTGTTTTATCTTTCAAAGCATATCTCTTGCAGCAGGTCACACCTTAGGAATGAGTCCCAAGCAATGCTGCAATGGAGACTGGAATGGGGGGGGATCATAGACAGGCATGTAGGAAAGGAGGTCGTAACACAAAATGATGCACCTGGCCGACCATCTGGACAGACACTACTTTGAAACTGGTGCACACCCCTTTCAAAAGGGGTAAAGGAAATGAAGAGCTGTAAAGACTTTCTGGAGTCCTTCGTATGAGTAACATGATAACACAGAATTCTATGTACATCTAAGGTGTGGAGCAAGGCTTCCCCTGGATTGGCATGCTCCGGAAAAAAACACAAGCAGGTGGCTGGATTGATTCAGGATGAACTCAGACACCACCTTCAGTAAAAACTTGTTTAGTACACAAAGACACTCTGTCTTTATGGAAAACCAAATAAGGCTGCTCACACATAAGTGCTTGCAGTTCCGAAATTCTTTGAACAGAAGTTAACAGCAACCAAAAATAAAGTTTTCCATGACAGAAAGCACAGCTTGCACGTCACGTCAGGCTCAAAAGGAACCAACATAAAATTCAGGTTCCAGGCAGTAACAGGATTGTGGACTGGGGGCTTCAAGTGCCGGATGCCTCTCAGGAAAGTATGGGCCACATCCAGCTGGGCCACCATATGGCCATCAACAGGAACATGGAAGGCCAATATGGCTGAGAGTTGCACCTTAAGGAAGGAATATTTAAGGTCAGCATCTGACAGAGACAGAAGATACTCTAGAATCTGATTCACTGGACTGGTGAATGGATCCAGATGACGGGAAGCTGCCCATAAAGCAAAACGCTTCCACTTTGTGGAGTAAGTCACTTTGAAGGGCTTCCTGGCAGCCACCAGGACATCAGTCACTTTATGCAGAACTCCAGATCTAGCGATGGCTACATCTTCAGGAGCCATGCATGCAGATGGAGGGATCGAAGGTTCAGATGTAGAAGGGTCCCCCGCTCCTGTGACAGCAGACCCGAGCACAGGGGAAGAGGACCCGAAGGATCCACAGTCAACTGCTGCAATAGTGGAAACCAAATCTGATGAGGCCAGAAGGACCTACCAGAATCACTGTGGTGCCTCCATCTGGAGCTTGATTAATACTCTGGATTAGAGGGAAGGAGGGAAGGTGTCAAGAAATCTCCCTTCCAAGAGAGGGACAATGCGCTCACCAGAAATTCCAGGCCCTGGACTGCTAGCAGAAAAGTGGCAGTTGTGTGGTGTGGGGATGCAAAAGGTCCAACTCTGGATGCCCCCACCTGTCAAACAGGTCTTCAGTGACCAAGGTCAGCAGCTCCTACTCGTGTATTTTGACTGTGACTGGCTTAGCTTGTCTGCCAGGACATTTTGATGCATATTATGTGGACAGCAATGCCTTGGTCCAGAGCCCAGTACCAAACTCTCATTGCCTCCCAGCACAGGAGGTAAGAGTGGGTGCCCCCCTGTTTGTTGACATAATGTACCACACTGATGTTGTCCGTCTGCATCAGCAGAGGGCCTGGGGAAAAGGGAGACTGGAAGGCCTGCAGACCGTACAGTACCACTCTCATCTTAAGGACACTGATGTGCAGGGAGGCCTCAAGTGCAGACCATATCCCTTTATCTGGTAAGGACCCAGATGGGCAGACCCATCCCACCCCCCCAAAGCATTCGAGGTGAGGATGTGGCAAGTGGAGGGAATGAGAAAAGGAACCCACGCTATCAAGTTGCTGGGTTTCATCCACCATTGAAGGACTTTCTTGATGGCAGAGGAGTATAGGACCATCTGCTCCAGGTCATTGGTCTGCTGGTCCCACCGCACCCTCTAGGTCCACTGGGAGATGCGCATGTGGAGCTATATGAGAGGAACAGTTGCAATGTCTGCGGCCATGAGCCCCAGCAGTCAGAGGTATGTCCAAGCCATGATGCACCAGCTGCAAAAGAGTTCCCTGGCCTACACAATGAGGTGCTCCACTCGATCCGGAGGGAGGAAGGCTGAGCCCTGAGCAGTATGCAGAATGGCCAAAATGTATTGGAGATGCTGACTAGGGGTCAGGACTGACTTGGTCAGGTTGACTGTAACCCTCCATCTGGTTAAAGAGCCAAAGGGAGAACCTTGAACTGGAAGTGTCTCCCAAGGAACATTTTATTCATTAATTTAAAGATAGGTAACTGGGAGGCACACTGAGCCAATGCTCGCTTCCAGGTGTGACCCAGGGAGGGAGAGAGGTAAAAGTACAGTGCAATAATACAAAAATACAAATCATAAGTGCATAGGATACAATAAGGTTACAGGTAGTACATGGATTCATGGTGTCAGACAGATACAACAATTGTACATAATACAGTGTAATTCATAGCGTCAGGCAGATACAATTGTACATAACACTGTGGGTAACAACAACACATACGTAACATGGTGCAATGGGGATAACTCTGAGTATTGATGAATCTATGATATGATGGGCCTAGTTGAGGATGGCAGGTTGTGGGCACAAGCAAGGCAGAGGAGGGGAAAGGTATGGGGTACATTTAAAAAGGCTTAGGGCAACATATGCAGTGAGGCGGACAGGGAGTTCCACTCACGGGGGAAGTGGAAAGAGAAAGCAGCCTTGCTAGAGTTTGAGTGATTGAGTGAGGTGTGGTAGGCAAAGGAGCGGAGGTTATGGGGAACGAAGACTATAGGAGGTGTGGGCGGAGGGGGATAGGAGGGGTGGCTAGGCGGGGGGAGCGAGCCAAACCAGTATTTTGCTGAGATAATGGTGGTATGGAGGTTTCTGCTGGAAGTAAGAGAGGGGGAGTGATAACGAGGAGTAAAGTGTGCAATGATGGGTTCACGGGGTGGGGGGGGTTGAGAGTGAAACAACAGAAGGCATTGAAAAGGAGGTCCAGTTTGGAGAGGGTGGATGTGGATGTGGACCTGTACACAACGTCAACACAACTGAAAAGGGGCAGAATAGTCTTAGTGAGGAGAGTCTGGCGAACAGGGAAAGCGCATCTTTGTTTCTGTAAAGGGCCCCAAGTTTAGGGTGGAGCATGGAGTGGATGTGGATGACATGAGTAGTGGAATCCAGGTGACTGTCCAGCCAGACTCCAAGGTATTTGTGGGTAGGAACTATGTCCAGGATTTTGCCACTGAGGGTGGAGAAAGCAGAGGAAGAGGAGAGTTTGGATAGTTTCTGGGTGGTGCCAAAGTTCATGGAGACTGTTTTGGAGATGTTAACCTTTAACTGATTTGCCCTTAAACCAGTTCAGGACACGGGTGAAGCTGGACTGCAGCTGGGAGGTCACCTCTGACGACAGGGCCAGAATTATGAAGGGCAGTATCATCAGCATAGAGGTGTAATGGGAGGAGGAGCAGCATATGGAGGAGGTCATTGAGAAATATAGAAAAGAGGATGGGGCCTAGGATTGACCCTTGCGGTACTCCTGCTTGGTGGGGGGAGTATAACTCCAGTTTGGATGTACTGAGAGCGGCCGAAGAAGTAAGAATAGAGCCATCTGACTGAGAGGGGGGAGAGACCAGCATGTTCTAGTTTGGAGAGAAAGCTGGAATTGGAGACATAGTTGAAGGATTTGGCCAGATCTATAGATACAGCAGAGGTAAGGTGACCTTGGTCCATACCAGTGAGAATGGCATCAGTAACCCTAAGTAGGGAGGAAGCGTTGGCGGCTCTTCTGAAGCCCGACAAATAAGAGGACAGGAAATTGTGGTGGTGAGGAAATTGGTGAGTCTGGTGAGGATGAGTGATTCCTGGAGTTTGGCTAGGACAGGGAGGAGGGATATGGGATGGTAGTTACCAGGTCGGGAGTGATCTCTGCCTTTGTGAAGTGGGATCACTTTTGCAGCCTTCCACGCCTGCGGTATTAATCCAAGGGGAGAAGAAAAAAATTACTGACCTTAGTAATGTCGTTTCTTCTGATGGAGTCTTGCTGTATTCTGACTATTGCAGTTAGGTCGTGCCTTTCAACTGCCCCGGAGAACAAAGAGTTAACTTTCCATGGCCAGCATTGAATGTTCAACGCGAGCTCGGTTGAAGCCTCTGTTTGCTGTTGTTTAAACTCCAACTGTCAGATATTTACGAGCAATACTCACTAGAAGTTCTGTGTGGAAACTGTAAAACTCACACTAGCCAACTGGCAACTAAATTTATTAAAAAGGTTTTTGGTTTCAAAGCAAAGACTCAAGTCAGGAAACCCAAAAAACAAAACACAACACACACCCAAAATAAAGGAGGGTGAAAAAGGGGCACCTCTAGGGTGCCAACACTGCTCCTGCCCACCCACATCCCAAAAACCAGGTTCTGAGAGGGGAGGCGGGGGGGAGGTCAGAATACAGCAAGACTCCATTAGAAGAAACAACATTACTAAGGTGAGTAATTTTTTCTTCAAACAACATGAAGTCTTGCTGTATTCTGACTATTGCAGACTACCAAGCAGTACCTCCATGGAGGAGGGACAGAACCTACTTTGGGAATAGGCTCTGAAGTACTGCTGTGCCAAACCGAGCATCACTCCTAGCCTGGATATCCAGAGAGTAATGCTTGGTGAATGTATGGACTGTTTTCCAGGTGGCTGCTTGACAAATTTCTAAGATAGGAATATCCTGGCAGCAGCCAGGGAAGCAGCTGTACTCTAGTAGAGTGAGCCCTCAGGCCTGAGGGTGGTGTTCTACCAGTTTTTCATAGCAGAATTGTATACAAGAAACAATCCACCTGGCAATAGATCTTTAGTGGCAGGTTTGCCTCACCACCTCTCCATATGTGAGGGAACAACTGGAGGGACTCAAACTTGCACCTTGGTGCTCCTATGTAGTAGCTGAGGGCCCTT
The DNA here is from genome assembly GCA_016271365.2 of Neoceratodus forsteri. NCBI lineage: Eukaryota > Metazoa > Chordata > Ceratodontiformes > Ceratodontidae > Neoceratodus > Neoceratodus forsteri. The sequence goes on from CM028130.1 coordinate 937,185,190, forward strand.
TTAACATCCAAGCTGTGCAGCCTCCTCTCTCCAGAGGAGGAATGGTGAGTGAAGAAAACAGGGAGAGACATAGACTGATTAAGGTGGAAGTCTGAAACCACCTTAGGCAAAAACTTCCTGTTAGTTCTCAGGATCACGTTATCTCTATGGAAAGAGATGAAATCAGGCTCCACTGACAGGGCTTGCAATTCTCTGATATGCCTGGCAGAGCTAATGGCTACCAAAAACACAGTTTTCCAAGTCAAGTACTTAAGCTCTGCAGAGGACAAAGGCTCAAAGGGTGGTTGCATAAGCTGAGCAATGCAAACATTAAGGTCCCAAGCAGGAGCAGGGTCCCGAAGAACTTACAAAACACAGGATGGGCTGACAGAGGAGAGGGCTTGCCTACTGACAAGAAGGCAGAAACAGCTGCCAGATGCACTTTAAGTGTAGCTGGTCTAAGTCCCAAGCCATTAAGATGAACCATATAGTCCAGGATTGTAGGAAACCCAGCAGATTCTGGAGAAATATGCTTATTAGAGCACCAAATAGTGAACCTTTTCCATTTGGAGTTGTAAGTCTTCCTGGTGGAAGGCTTTCGAGAAGCCTCAAGGATATCCAGAACCCCTTGAGAAAGGTGTAGATCAGCAAACTCTAACTCTTCAAGAGCCATGCCTTGAGATTGAGAGATCTGAGGTTCGGATACCAAATCCTCCCCTGAGAGGATGTCAACAGGTTGTAATTCCTGGGAAGAGACAGGGGAAGGTGGACTGCTAAGGACAGCAACAGTGGGTACCAGGGCTGTCTGGCCCAGTCTGGAGCAATCAGAATCACTTTGCATGGTTGAGACCTGATCTTGACTAGCACTTTGAACAGGAGAGGGAAGGGGGGAAAAGCATACAGGAACTTCCCTTCCCAATTCAGAATCAGAGCATCCAGGGGGACTGAGCCCAAGACTTGGGGTCTGCAACAAAACAGAGGAAGTTGGTGATTGTCTGGGGCTGCAAAAAGATCTATCTGTGGAGTGCCCCATCTCAAGAAAATCACTTTCAAAACTAGGGGATCTAGGGTCCACTCATGATGGCCCTGGGATACCCTGCTGAGAGTATCTGCTAGGACATTGTCCTTCCCTGGGAGATGAACTGCTATCAGAGAGGTTTGCAGGGAATAGGCCAGAGACCACAACTTCATTGCTTCTGTGCACAAGACCGTAGACCGAGTGCCTCCTTGCTTGTTGATGTACCACATTGTGGTGGTATTGTCTGTTCTGATCTGGACCACTTTGTTCTGTACAGATTTGGAAAAGGCTTGCAGTGCCAGAAACACTGCTCTGAGTTCCAAGATATTGCTGTGAAGCAGAGATTCTTGAGGTGACCACAGCCCTTGGGTGGTAAGATCCCCAGGTGGGCCCCCTAGCCCAGAAGGGAGGCATCTGTGGTGAGTATCACTGAATGAGACTGAGTGACAAAGGAACTCCTGTCTCAAATTGTCCTGATCCTGCCACCATTGCAAAGCCTGGATCAGGGTTCGATTCACTGGGACTAGTTTGGTAAGGGAATCCTTTCTTTGGGACCAGAAGGCTCTTAAGTGGAACTGAATGTCCCTCATCTGGAATCTTGCCCCTGGACCACTGCTGTAGAGGCTGCCATGTGGCCCAGGAGCTGCAGGAAATGCCTTGCTGGTCGAGACACCTGAAGGGTGAATGAAGAGGCCAGTTCTATAAGGGTCCCTGCCCTGTCCAGGGGAAGGAAGGCTTTTGTCCTTATTGTATCCAGCTCTGCCCCTATAAAGGTGAGGAGCTGTACTGGCTTGAGAACCGACTTTGGAAGGTTGAGGAGGAATCCTAAGGAAGTAAGCACTTGCTGAGTTATTTGCAGATGTGACTTGACCTGGTCTGGAGACTGACCCACTATGAGCCAGTCGTCCAAGTATGGAAAGATGGAGATCCTTTTCTCCTTAGGAAAGCAACCACTACTGCCAGGCACTTGAACACCCTTGGGGCTGATGTTAGGCCAAAGGGCATTGCTCTGAACTGATAGTGGCCTGAGGGCAACTCGAACCTGAGGTACTTTCTGTGGGAGCACCTGATGGAAATGTGAAAATAGGCATCTTTGAGGTCCAGGGAGGCTAGCCAGTCCCCTGGCCTTAGAGAGGGCAGAATTATTCCCAGAGTCACCATTTTGAATTTTGGTTTTAAAAGGTGCTTGTTCAGATATCTTAGATCCAGGATGGGCCACCATTCTCCTGTCTTTTTGGGGGTTAGGAAGTACCTGGAGTACAATCCTTTGCCCCTGTGCAGGGTGGGAACCCTTTCTATGGCTCTGAGATCCAGAAGGAAGAAACCTCTGCCTCTAGGGCAAGGGTCTCTGATGGATTTGCAGGTGGAAAGGATCTGGTTCTCATCTTGGGAAATTGTTTGAAGCTGAGAACCAGTCCCTAACTTACTACTTCCAGGACCCACCTGTCTGATGTCAAAGACTTCCAGTCCTGGACAAAGTAAGCCAGCCTGCCCCTACAGGTATTGGAGATCGGCCCGGCAGACCCATCAGGGTGTCTGCTTGACAGGGCTTTAGGCTGAGGGGTGGAAGCAGGCCTGCCATTCCTTGTCTTCCTCTCACTCTGAAGAACCCTCTGAGCATAAGCAGAAGAGGAGGCCTGGGCTTGGTAAAAAGGCCTTTGAAAGGGCCTGTCCCTGCCCCTGGAATGCTGTCTCTGAGGAGTGGCTTGCCTTTCTTTGGCCTGAGCACTCCTGTAGGTAGTCCTGTACTCGTCCATCTTCTTCATGTAGTTCTCTGTCTGCTCCCCAGAGAATTACCAATGACAGGGAAATCCATGGCCTTAGCCTGGGTATCCTGCGATAGGCTAGTACCTCTGAGCTAAGCTATCCTCCGAAGGGCCACAGATGTAGCCATGACTCTAGATGAAACATCACTGGAGTCCACAGCAGCATGAAATTGCACCTGGATGCCTCAATCCCATCCGCAGCCACCTGCTCCAGCTCCTGGCAAGCTGGTCAGGGTTTGTTTAGCCACAGCCAGCACAGTGTCCCACCTGGACTTCTGGTATCTAGCTGTGTAGGCCATATAGTTAGCCTGCCTGAGTCCCAAAGATGCTGCCATGTACTGCTTTTTTGCCATGGCATCAATCCTCCTGAGTCCTTATCTGGGGATGTGAAGCCAAAGGAATATTTGCCTTATCACAGGCAGCAGCCTGCACTACCCTAACATGGCTGCATTGCTGGGAAAGGAACTCCATGTCAGAGCCTGAAAGGGTATACCTTGTGTCCATTCTTCTGTCCACAGGAGGTATGGAAGTAGGAGTCTTTAGAATTTTAAATGTCTGTTTCCCAAAAGATTTATGGAGGGGAATAGACAATCTCCTGGACTCTCGGATGTCCATCATCTCAACAAAATCAGGCTCCTCCTGATCCTCTGCTGCTTCTTCCATTGGAAGCTGGAGGGTTTCAGCCACTTTCTTGTAAAACATAAAGTGGGAAGGGGACTCAGAAAGCCTAGGAGGAGAAACACCTGAAGGTCTGTCTGGGGAGATGTCCAGGTCAAGAGACTCATCCAGACTTTCATAATCACCATCATCATCATTATCCTCATACTCTCCTCCTCCGGTTCATAAAATTCTTCTAAAGTATAATCCGAACCGGGGGAACAGACCGAACTGAGCCCCTGACAGATGGTGCCGGTTTGGCCGGAACCGAAGTTAGCGACTGAACTATCCTTATCCCTTTGGATATTTCATCAGCGGTCGGAGAAAGAATTTGTGGATCCGAACTGGATGATTTTTCCCTTTTCTTTCTTTTAATTAGAACCGACTCCTCAGAATCAGCTCTCCTTTTGCCCAAAGAAGTTTCGCCCTGGTCAGAGGGCACTCCTTCTGGTTCGGTCGGAACCAAACCGGGCTTGCCAATCAGGTCAGCGGACTTCTTGGCCTCCCTTTCCCTCAGTCTACCTACTCTTATCCAGGGTAGCTTTGGGATAACTTTACAAATTTAGCAGTCTGAATCGAGGTGGCCAAACCCCAGACAATAAGCACAGGTGGTGTGGGGATCAGCCTTAGCAAAGGCTTCCCCACACACACTACAGTGTTGAAACCCAGTGGGCTCAATTTTTTTCTTGAGTTTCTCAGACATGGCCAATCCTATCCAAAAGTTACCTTTTTTTCAGCAATCCACCAGGCAAGACACCCCTATCAGTTCCTGACCGTGTTACGGGTCTTGGAAAAAAACGTAATTAAATCTGTTTTTTTTTACAACCGATACGGACCGGTTACCACACTCTAATAATTTCAAAAGTTTTTTAAAACCAATCTGATCAGCTCAAACCGAACCAATCCAATGTTTACAAGTTCCACACAGAAACTAAATGCAAAGCCTATCTAGTACTCACGGTACCACAGACAGAGACTTAAACCGACAGGTTCAGTAGCAGAAATTCGGTAGAAACCGAGCGAAAAAAACGACACTTTAACCGACTTTTTTGAACCGAGCAAAGGAGAAATCTCCGGAGTGACTGTTCAGTGAGGCGGAGTAAAGAATCTGACGGTTGGAGTTTAAACAACAGCATACAAAGGCTTCAACCGAGCTCTCGCTGAATGTTCCATGCCGGCCATGGAAAGTTAACTCTTTGTTCTCCAAGGCAGTTGAAAGGCAGGACCTAACTGCAATAGTCAGAATACAGCAAGACTTCATGTTGTTGAATGAGAGATTAAGTAGGTGGGATGGGGATGAGCGATGGCTAGGCAGAGATCTTGAGGAAGTTTGCCGAGGCCATCAGGGCTGGATTGTGTGATTTAGGAGAAGAGAGCCCTGAGGACCTCTTGGGCTGTAATAAGGTAGAGTTGACATGTGTGTGGAGCTGAAGGGGATGACAGAGCAGTGGGAGGGGATACAGGGGAGTTTGGGATATGTAGAGTGTGCTGAATGGTGAAAGAGTGGGCACGGGTAGAAGGAAGGGCACATGTTTTAAAGAATTTGTTTAAGGTAGAGGTAACTATGTGGAGGTCCGAGAATAGATTGTTGTCAATTAAGAGAGAGGGGGGAGGAGGAGTTGTGTGAGGGTTTGAGAAGGGAGGAGAGTGTTTGCCAGAATTTGTGGGGGAAGTTTGGCGATTTTCTTTCAGTGTGTTCTTAAAGTAGTCGGATTTAGCTGCCCTGATAGCTTTGGTTCAAGCATTTCTCAGAGCACGGTAGGTGAAGAGGTCATTGGGGGAGAATGAAGCTTTATAGCTAGCCCACGCTCAGTCACAGGAGTTGCAGAGCTTAAAATTACCAGATATCCACAGGTGGCAGAAGTTTCTCAAATCTACAGCAGTGTAGGGGGGCATGATTATTCCAGACGTTGTTTAGTATGTGGCAGAAAAGTGAGAAAGCCGTGTTTATGTCATCTGTGTTGTAGAAGGAGGACCAGTCAGAGGATGTGAGATCATGTAGGATCATAGGGGCGTTCAAGAAGCGCAGGGAGAGAATCCAGAAATAGTTGGGGGGGGGGGTGAGGTAAATTCAAGTTTCAAGTTCAGGTTTATTGCAGGAAAGCTCCAGTGAGCAAGTTCATTCACAAGGAGATCCTGAGACATGTATACAGACAAAGAAGATTACAAACATAAGAGCATGGTATAAAGTACATTGTTACAAAGTGCTCAAATAAAAGATTACAAGGTAACAAATATAAGTATAACTCTGCTGAAAACATTGTAAGTAGAAAGGGACAACCAATAAGGTTGAGAGGATACGAGGAAGGAGGGGTGTAAAAGACTGGTGCAAGGTGGAGAAGGAGGAGGAGGAGAGGGACAGGATGAAATGAGATGGGGGGAGTGACAGGAGGAAAGATGAGGAGGCTTGAAGATGACAGGGAAGGAGGGAAAGAAGGACAAGGGTAGGGCAGGATGAGGAAGGGAAGCGAGTGATAAATTGGCAGTAGGGGCATAGAAGGAGTCGGGACTGGAGTAAGATATTGATAAAAAGGTCAGGGGCAAGAAGGGGCTAAAAACAGCTGCCGGCATCTTTTAGTTTGGTCGCAGCAAAGGTTTTAAAGAAATTGATAGGAACAATGCTAGAGAGTTTCAGTATGGATTAGAGCTGGTTCCAGATAGCTGGAAGGGCATGAGAAATGGCACGTTTGCCAAAGGAGGTACGAGTCCTAGGCACGCCAAGGAATATAAAGTCAGACTTCCTAAGGGAGTATGAACTGCGGGAGATGCAGATGAGAGGTGTTAAATAGCTTGGTAGTTTGTTCAGGAGAATTTTAAGAGTCCAAGTGCCAGCATGGAGCAGACGTCTAGTAGTAAGCGACGTCCAACCGACAGCTGCATACAGATCACAATGGTGGGTTCGGTAAGGGGAGTTAGTTATGAACCGCAGGGCATGATGGTAAAGGGCATCCAATTTGCATAGGTTTGTAGCTGCAGTAGAATTATAGATTGTCTCCATAGTCTAGTAGGGAGAGGAATGTGGCTTGAACAAGACTGGTTCTAACCTCAATAGGAAAGAGGGACCGGTTTTAAAGCAAAAATCTAGTCTGGTTTTTAACCTGCAGGTCAAATTATCAAGATGGTCATTAAAGGCGAGCTTATTGTCTAACCATATGCCAAGATACTTGAATTTGGAGACAGTCTCAAGAGTTTTCGCCTAGGGAGGTGACAACAAAGTCATTAGGCAGGTCAAGGGAGGTGGTGGAGGATGTATTGAGAGTGAAAATCATAGTCTTGGTTTTCTTAGGTTGAGAAGGAGCTTATGCTAATAAGGTTGAGTTCAAACTGAGCAAAATCAGCTTGTAATACATTTCTTACTTCTGACAGGTTAGAGCCCAAGGTGTACAGTACTGTGTCATCCACAAAAATGCAAATTGGAATTGGTTATATTAAAGTCAAGATTATTAATGTTAACAGAGACAACAGGCCACACTGCCAGCTCCCCCTTCCCCTCCCATGGCAGATGGGGTGAGGGAGGTGGAGAGCATCAGCAGAAGCAGGGATGGGCTCCGATGACGAGGCACTACTGACCTAAGCTGCACCAGCAGTGAGGGCTGCCAGATCCTGCCATGGGAGGCACCGAGGAGCGTTGTCAATGAGGACGATGACCCTGGATCAGCTTTCGCACAGGTGCAGTGACAGGGACCATTCATGGAGGAACAGCCCTTCTCCGGTGGCAGTGCCTCCCCAATGAGGATTTGTCCCAGGCTTTGGCCAATGATGGGTGGAAAAGCAGAGGAGCTTCTGGCATGGAGCTCCTTCTGTAAGATGGCCTCCTTCTGCTCCATGAGATATGACTTAAGCTCCTTCAGGCAGCGCTGATGGGTGGTTTATTGAAGCCGCAGCACAGTGTGCAGGCGCTAATGTCATGGCCGTGCAGAGACTATGGGCAGAGGAGTCATGGAGATCTTTATCAAAGATTTTCTGTCTGCAGCTGCAGCAATGAAAAAGTGAGTCCAAACTGTATATAAACTAGAAGATGGAAAATTATCACTTTAGATGAAACTAAAGTGAAGGGAACTAGGGAGAAAAACAACAAACTGGAGAGAAAACATTTAGAGTGGTGGTCGATTGAGGGACGGTGCTCTGTGGAATCCAATGCAATGATCAACAGCGTGAAAAGAACTGAGGAGAGCCTGGGGCCACCCACGGTTATATAGGAGATGCTGACGTAGTGACGTTGCCGTGGGTGGCCCCAGTTCAACTCTTGCGAAACAGCTTCCCTGTGGTTCTGGCACTTGACGGCTGATGCTCCTAAGGTGTGACCAGCTGCAAGGTATATCCTCGAAGAAGATTCTAGGTTACTTAATTGATTAGGATCATGAGCTAAAACTTGAAGAGCAGCTGACACCTTCAGGAGAACTTTAACAAAACGTTACATTTAGACACAATTCAGCTTGTATTTCACATTAGTTTTGTATTTTTCCTCCCCATTATTTATTACTGAGGTAATCTGCATGAAAACAGGATATTTGCTCCTAAGGAGTTAATATATTCCTGTTGCCTTCTGCCTACCTGAGATCATAATGCCCTGCTTGTGACATCACAGTTACTCCCATGGCAACAAGTTGTGATGTCACAACAGAGGATTACGACAAAGTAGAGAGTAAGCTACAGAGGCAAATAAACACTAAGGGAAATCTAAGGGATAAAAATTATGTATTCATACAAATTTACTCAGTAATAAATAACGAGGAAGAGAAATATAAAGACTACATATGGAAAGCAAATTGAATTGTACCTACTTATTATGTTCTTCAAAGTTTTCTTTTTGGTGTCAGTAACTCTTTAAATAACCTCTACATATACATAGATACATAGACAGTGTCGGCAGATAAGGGCCTATGGCCCACCCAGTCTGCCCATTTGAGCTTGTAAGTTCAGTTTATGTTTTCCAAGAAGTCTGTTGCCCCTTACCCCTGACCTCTAGAATTCCTTTATGTCTATCCCATGCATTCTTAAATCTCGTGATTGTTTCAGCCCCCACCACTTCCTCTGGCAGGGTGTTCCACTTGTCCACCACCCGTTCTGTGAAGAAATTCTTCCTCACGTTTCCTCTGAATCGTCCTCCTCCAACTTCATCCCATGCCCTCTAGTCCTGGAACATCTTTTTCGCTTAAAAATAGTGTATTCCTGCACCCTGTTCCTCCCTGTGAGATACTTGTATGTCTCTATCATATCCCCTCTCTCCCTCCTCTCCTCCAGGGAGTACATGTTCAGTTTCTTCAACCTGTCCTCATAGGACTTGTGATGCAATCCATGCACCATCTTTGTTGCCCTCCTCTGAACCTTCTCTACCTTGTCTATGTCCTTACGTAGGTAAGGTCTCCAGAACTGTACACTGTACTCCAGGTGGGGCCTCACTAGTGTCTTGTATAGTGGAATTATGACCTCCCTTTTCCTGCTGGTGATGCCCCTACATACGTGTGACTGGCCTATGGCCCAGAGGCTAACACATTCCACTCCCATGCCAGCAGCTTGGGTTCAGAACTGATCTCTAAAGCTGATCTGGTAGCCCAGGGAGGCACAGCCACACAGCAGTGCTTCCAGCAGGGAAGGATGGTGCAAGGTTCCACTGCATTAGTTCCGCAGCAGGCTGGGGAGCTTGCCTCTTCTGCTGGGGAGCACTACATGCTAACACGGCCTGCAGAGTTGTTGCCTTACACCACACAGGATGTGGGCAGAGGAGGTTGAATACCAAGTGGAAAAAAGGTGGCCGTCTGCACAATGGCAGTTACCTGCACAGGCCCTGTACCAGTTGCCCCCTCACTGGACTGTGCTCAGTGGGTCTGAAAATAATTACTTTCCTTTCTGACCTCGCTACCGTGGGGTGGGTGGGGGGTTAATCCATGGAGTCATGGAGATGGCTGGTGGTGGCTAGACAGGCCACATTCGTAGAAGGCACAGAAATGTGTACCTGATGCCCACCTAGGAAGGTTAAATAAAGGATCCCACTAAGCAAACTTTGCTAAGATGAGATCGAGAATCAAAGCCATACTAACCAATAGTGGATCAGGGAATGTGGAAGACAACTGGGATCATTTCAAGAAGGCCATAACCACAGTCATGGAATAATATGTACGATGCATCAGTAAATCAAGAAGAAGGAAAAAAACCCTCTGGTACACCAGGAACTTAGAAGCAAAAATAAGGGAAAAGAGAAGGGCCTTCAATAAATACAAACAGCCACAGAAGGAGGCTGATAGGGAAGATTACAGAAACAAACTCAAGGAGGCAAGAAGAGCCATTTGAAATGCCAAAGTCAAAACAGAGGAATGAATAGCACAGGGAGTCAAACAAGGAGATAAAACCTTCTATAGGTACATGAGAGACAAAAGAAAGCGTGAAGGGAGAATAGTCAGGCTAGCAGCACAAGATGGTCAGATGGTAGAAAAAGACAAGGACAAAGCAGAGGTGTTGAACAAATTCTTCTGCTCCATATTCACAATTGAGGATAGTGGTAGGGGTTCCCCACTAATGCAGACAAAACTCAACAGCAAGGAGGCCGACACTAGCCCTTTTACAAGGAAAAGGGTCCTAGAAGAACTGAACAAACAAAGTAGACAAAGCAATGGACCCAGATGGTATTCACCTAAGAGTGTTGAGGGAGCTACAAGAAGAAATTGCAGCACCACTAGCAGAACTGTTCAGCAAATCACTGGAGAGTGGCATAGTGCCTCAGGACTGGAGAAGGGCAACAGTGGTGCCCTTGCACGAGGGAGGTAAGGAGGTGGTGACCGGAAACTATCGCCCAGTCAGCCTGACCTCAAAAGTGGGAAGATTATGGAGACATTGCTGGAGGAGAGAATGGTGGAATACCTGAAGGAAAATGGCAAACTAGACCTTAAGCAACATGGATTCACAGCAGGAAGATCACGTCAAACAAATATGATAAGTTTCTTCGACTGGGTTACCAAAATAATAGACTGGGGGAGCGGTGGATGTGATGTACCTCAACTTCAGCAAGGCCTTTGACACTGTCTGCCACAGGAGGCTGGGAAACAAATTAGAGCACACAGGGTTAGGGCAGAAGATAGTTAACTGGGTTGTTAACTGGCTTCAGGGAAGGACACAAAGAGTCTTAGTCAACGAAGCCCTATCAGGAGAGAGAGAGAGAGAGAGAGAGAGAGAGAGAGAGAGAGACCGCAGGGATTGGTGCTGGGCCCAATCCTCTTCAGCATATTCATAAATGACGTCACAGAAGAAATGGAGGGGAAGGTGTGCCTGTTCGCAGATTACACAAGGCTCTGCAACAGGGTGGACACACATGACAGGGCCACCAGTATGGTAGCTGACATCAGGAAGCTGGAGGAATGGTCAGGACAATGACAGTTAAAATTTAACGCCAAGAAGTGTAAAGTCATGCACCTGGGAAAGTGAGATCCAGGGATAAAGTACACACTGGAAGGACACCAACTAGAAGAGACAAAAATGGAAAGGGACTTGGGTGTACTCATTACCAACGACCTAAAAGCAGCTCAAAGAGCAAGTGGCATGCTGGGGTGCATAGGTAGAGGCATTACAAGCAGAAGGCAGGAGGTGATCATGCCACTGTACAGATCACTAGTAAGGCCACACCTGTAATACTGTGTCCAGCTCTGAAGGCCTCGCCAGAAGAAAGACAAACAGACTAGAAAAGGTACAGAGAAGGGCACAAAAGATGTAGGGTCACCAACATTACATGGTACTAGGGCTCAGGAAACTGGAAGTTATTCTCACTGGAGCAGAGAAGGAACAGGAGAGACATGATAAAAACATTTAAATACATCAAGGAAATAAACAAGACAAACTCTTTCAAGGAAAATAGGAAACTAGGACAAGGGGGCACAACTTGCGCCTGGTGGGAGGCAAGTTCAGGAGCAATTCGAGGAAGTACTTCTTCACAGAGAGAGAGAGAGAGAGTGATAGACCCTTGGAAGAGCTAAGACAGTGAAGGAATTTAAAAATTAGCATTGGACAGGCAGTTTGGGCAGCTAGCCAGGAACACGTAAGGGGAGGTGGTAGCCACCTTGGGCAGACTAGATGGCTCAAATGGTCCCCATCTGCTGACACCATTCTTATGATTACAGAAAAAAGCCTCTACGTGTAAGGGCACAATAGGGTGAACTACACAGAGTTGCTAAAAGTAAAGGAACGGTTCATCCACCATGGGGCATAATCTCAAACTTAATGGGGAGAAATTTAAAAGCAGGGAGTAATTTTTTTTCTAGAGTGGGTAGTGGAATAGTTTACCCAGTAATGTGGCCAATGCTGGTACTATCGCTGAGTTCAGAACTTAATGGGGCACCTTTAAAGGTTATTAGGAAAGCTGGCCATGGTTGTGTGGAGGACTCAGACATTGAATGCCTTACCTCCTGCCACACCAATGGCCCATGTTCAAGACTGAGTACGGGTTGCAGGGGTCAGCTGGGGGGAGAGAGGATTGAGCATCCCACAGACTGTTCTCCTCTCCCTGGGTGGGAGGGAATGTTAGCACCGCTGCAGGACTGCCACCATCTGGAGGCCTGGGTGGTAGTGTGATACAGGACTGGCAAAGTAAGAGAACGGAGCTGTGGGACTCGGTGACACATGTGTGCCTTCACACATACCCACTGACATGCTCACCACAGCTATGGGGAACAGGGAGAAAAATGAGGGAAAATGGAAAGCGGGGTAGGTGTATATGATGGTTTGCATGTTGACCCACTGACCGCATCACAGCTGAAACCCCTTTTAGACAATCAGGATGTGTGTCTCCTGGAGGGGGACCGCCCTCCCCCTCCTGGCTCCACCATGGCGGGGCAACCTGTGGGGGAATGTAGCTGATAGGCAAATCCCGGAGAGGTGGTCTCTGGTGGGGACAGAGTCGAGGGCTCCGACTGAGGAAGATAAAATGGATATATACAAAAAAAAAAGATTATAATAGGAAGTAGGGCTTCAGGTCAGACTTGATGGACTTATTGTATTTTTCTCTCCTTATTCCTTTCTGTTTCTACGTGTCCATGGATGGGTTACATGTTAAATCGGTCTACTCCACTTGGGCAGACAAACCTCCAGTCCTCACTGGTATTCAAACTGCCCCCCTCCCCTGAGTCCTGAAGGCAACAGCTCTAACCATTCGGCTAAAAGGAAATTCCCCCCAAGATGGGAGATTAGAGAGTCCCACTGACTTTCACATACTTGCTGTCCCATGGTCCTCTACTAAGAGAGCTTCAGTCATTACAAGTACTCAGCCCTGCTCTGTTATTCACAGCTTGCACCACTAGGGGGCACAGCTTTCAGGGCTCCCAGAACAGTCTGACTTTTTCCTGTAACTCCATGACCATTTTCCTGCAGATTACAATATGCCTATGAAAGCTACATTGCTCTGTTTTCCTGTATACCTAATGCAACTCTATGGGAACAAATAAGTACCTGTAGGCTGGTCCCATTCCTTGCAAAATAAAAGAAAAAGCAGTTATCACCTTTTAAGAAAACCAATGCAGGACATTTCGTACTGAAACATGATTTTCCCAGGACAATATGTAAGCCCCACCCATTTAGTTGACTTCTTTTCTCGAAATAAACATAAAATAAATCTCTGGGTATTAATTTTTAGTTTATATTGTTTCCTGTCATTTTGAGGCATTTTATTTAAGGTACTGAAGCCTCCTGCAACTTCTAAGGGAAATAAGAATAATTTTTTTCTAATCTAAGACCAGGACATTCAGCATTTTTTTTGTACGGAAATAGGTACCACACCCACCCTGAACCAGGACTGTTCTGACAAAATCAGGACAGGTGGTAACCTTATCATACATCCCTGTCGATCTGAAAGCCCCCCGTGCTTTGCAGAGGCAGTCATTTCTCAAGCTGTGCACATTACTAATCTCTCATTTTTGTCTTGAGTTGCTGAGATTTAATTAAAATTTTATGTCCTTACATTTTCACCAGCATCCGAGTTACCCATCTTGAGCAGGGACGTCACAGTGAAATAGAGCAGCAACAGAATCCCGGGGTTCACATACACTGGCCAGTCGTGGTACACGTTCAGAATTAGCTCATCAGGCTGTGTACAATTAGTCTGAATGATGATAATATCCTTCAAGCCAAACACCCTACAAACAGGGAAGGGGAAGAACAAGAAGCTTGTTAGAGCCAAGAAGCATTAGAAAGAAAATGTGGTGCATGACTCAGAACGCAGAGCTTTGAACTAATAAATCTAGGTTTGAATCCCACCACTGCCACTAAGCACATCAAGTAGATAGCGAGGCAAGATATCTTATTTAAAAATGCCTTTCCAGGGTTCCAGCTCCCCATAGATATTGAATAAATGATGGCCAAGTGTGATATACAAGGACATAAACCCAACGAGGGAGATAACCAGATCATAAAGCCACAAGCCTGAAGGGCGAGAAGATTTATGATTTAATTGGTCCCCATGATAGCTTTACTGCTGAAGAGAGTGGACCTATCCATCTTTTATTCTATATAATACATTTGGATGGTTACTCTAAGTTTTGATCATAATTGTGTATACAGGGAAATAACAGCTAACCACTTTTTTTTTTATTCTTTAGTGACCGGTTAAGGCCTACTAAGCACAAATGCCTGTTTGCAGGAGCGACACGGGAGCACTTGGGAGGTTAACGGTTAAGTGACTTGATCAGAGTCCCACAATATGTAAGTGGAGGTTGTGGGACTCAAACTCAGGTCTGTTGGATGTGCCAAACTCATTCATAGCTTGTTACTGTAACCTCTAGGCCATACTGACAGCCTTCTATGGTAAAAATTCAATCCATGTATAACAATAAATTAACCAAATGTATTACACACCAGTCACACAAACACGTAAATGCAATCAAAACAGATCCCAGATACGGTTCATATTACTACCATAAAGTGCATTCGGCAGGAGATCAAATAACTTAAATAGCGGCACAAGAAATGCAAATGGTTCTGCATTCAATAAACGCTGTAAATAGTCATGTATTTAACCAGTGTTTGAAGATGTAGGAAAGCACGGAAACTTACAAGGGAGCACATTCCACAAACTGGGTCCAGCGACTGAGACAGCTCCTTCTCCATCTGACTTTAACCTGGATTTGAGGACCAGCAAAGATGCTGCCCTATAGAACACCAATCTCTAGTATTCAGGAGGTGGCTAGCAAGTCACGGAGATAGAGAGGATCCAGTCTGATCACATCATCTCCCCACTCTTTAGCCAAGTGATCTGTTCAGTTGGGTAGAATCACTGAGAGGAATCTTGGGTAAATTATTTAAATAAAATACAAATCTTTAAATGGTGAATCTGGTCTGTGAACAGCAATTAGCAGGTGGCTCACATTTTTTCTTTTCAGTTTGTGCTCTTTTGCCCCCCTGAACACCAGGCGGCCCCTTTGTGCTGACCACCCCAGCCCCATCACCCTAACATCTCCAAGACTTATCTTGCCATCGTGTTCCTCCAGGATTTAACCCCCCCCCCAGCAGGAGCAGCAGGTTCCCCCAATCCCTGCCACAAAACAGATCTGGTGCTGCAGCACTGCCTGGTTGGTGGGTACGGGGCCTGCTGATGGTCGGAAGTCAACCTACCGACTGGGAAGTTTCCTTGGTGTTTTCTTTCCCACCCCACTGGAGCGGCATGCAATGGAGTCATGGATGGCACCCACATATGCTCCCATGCATGGCACATCAGACTCTGACGCCCATACCCTTCTTAGTGGTCCCTTTGCTTTGCCCCCAGACATTGCCAGGGACAGACTAATGCCAGGAACCATGCCACACCCTCCCTGGGAGGAGAAAGTCTGCCAGAAGTCGATCTCCCCACAGCTGACTCTCCCACAGCCCAAGTTCCTCACTTAAATTAGTAATTGTGCCACAAGCAGTACCACTACCTGTGCACAGGTGGGCGACCCCAGTGACTCACATTTTGAATGGGAGAGGGTGTCCCTGCCCTGGGACCAAAAGTGTATAAGGAAGGCCATGGAGATGAGACATATGGCTTCCTAGACTGTCTGGTAGCCATGGTATGGGACCCTGACAGATAACCACAGAGTTGTGGCAGTGCGTCCCAGTAGGTCACTGCTCACATGACCTGCTGGCCAGTGGATATGCTGTGACCTAAACCACCTCAATACCAGGGTGGGGAGGAGGCAATGATGGCAACAGGATGACTTTGTCCACCCCTCTTGTTAGCAGTCCTATTACTGGGTCATACAGCTCACTTAATCTCCGCTGCTGAACTGAATTACAGTGTTTACAAGACTATAAACTTATTTTTCTCAAGTATCCCATTAGCTGCACAGTTATAGACGAATATTTATACCATGGGAGAGAAAATGTTATTTGAGCTTTTAAAGGGCGAGCATACCCAAAAATAGTAAACCAGAAAATGTGACAAATTTTAAGCAGTAGTCAGTTGTAACTTTTTACTTCTGAAATAGTTTTCTTTTTTATTTTGCTCATAGGAAGATTTCTATATGATAGTATTGTGCTGCATGTGTGGAATGGCACTCTGCCTGGTAGCTGACATATCTAGTTCTATTCCTTCCACATCATCATCAGCAGCACTGTGACATCACAGGTGACTGACCAGGCAGCTACTGAGTGGCTCTTCCAGAACAGCTGTGATGTCACATTCAGTGAGGTCACAATGCTGATGATGTAATGGGAGGAGCACAGCTTGATAGGTCGACTGCCAGGCAAAGTGCTGTTCCACAAAGCACACCTACTAACATAAGGTAAAAAACAATTTTAATTAACCGAAAGGAAAGTACCTCAGATATAAAAGGTAATACATGACTGCTTAAAAAAAGGTCTCCTCTGCCTTTTATTCTGTTTACTGAACTCCCATTTCATCAATATCAAACTGTAAGGAAGGCACTTAGTGAATGTTGTTGTTTGTAGGGCTCACTCACGCAACCTTACCTCCGTTTAGTTTCACTGAAGTGGCTTTTTCCCGCCGCCAAAGCTGTTTACGACCAGTTCGCCACCGGGAGCATGGCGATCGCCACGCTCTACTGCTTTTAGTGGCGCTGACACCATGCACTCAACACAAATGCATTGGAAGTATGGCGTGGCCGCACCTTACAGTAAATGGAGTCACCTAGCGCATCCGCTTATATCGGTAGCGGACTTTTGAGAATTAAAATAAACAACTTTGCAGTGCAAGGAAAAGCTGCTTTTTTCAGTAAACCTAAACCGGTTGAGTAAGGTTTGCAGAGGTGGGAGCCCCTGCAAATGACAGTATTCCTTTAAGTCTGGTGTGATAACCTGCTTGACTCCATTGCAAAGGTCATGACCCGACTCATGTAAGGCATTCTGGAATTTTATGGTGTTTCACTACTAAAGCCTGCAGTAGTTATGCTGTATTAGTCAGTGCTGTTACTGTCCTCTGCAGTTCCTGTGTTCTTGGCTTATACTGGCCATGAAACTTTACAAGGCATATTAAGTGCCCTGCTGTGTTCTGTTGTTTAAAGTGTATCTGAGTTAGAAATAAATGCTTTAGTGAATACCAAGATTCACAAGACATGTAACACAATTGGCTGAGAGTATAACTTCTCCTGGCTTGTGCAGCTATGCATCAACTACCATGATGCCTTGCATGAGTGGGGTCATGACCTTTGCCATGGAGACAACCAGGTTTTCATACCACTGTGAAACAGAGCGCAGCAACCTCATTTATATTTAAATTAGAATGAAATTAGGGGGATGCAAGAGAGGGAAAGATTGTTCATGCCACTCAGTAACCGCTTCAATTCTCTTCTGCTCAAGGATGAGGGGGGTGATGTAGCCATGACAGGGGTAGTTAGAGATGGAAAGGGAGTGGGAGGCAGGAGGTAGGGGCCAGATAGCAGGAAGAACAGGGGGGGACCTGGAATGCAGGAGAATGGGGGGAGCAGTGAATCAGAGCAGGAGGGGCAGGGGAAGAGGAGGAAAGCACAAGGAGAAGGACCAGTTGGGAGGAAAGGTAAAGGAGAAGGACCAGAAGTACAAGGAGGATTCAGTAAAGGGAGCTGAGGGTTTAGGCCAGGGAGCACGACTAGCAAGGAGGAACTAAATGGAGACAGGAAGAAAGGGAGATGAGCCAGGCTAGTTTAGCAGATGGGGAGAAGGATCAATGGTAGCAGTGAGGGGAATTAGCAAGGTACAGAAGGATACTCAGGAGGAGGAGAGCATAGGATTGGAGAGGAGGGGCGATGTGGCACCCAGAAAGGAGGAGGAACACGGAGCCAGCTGGGTGGAGGGCCTGTAGAAAGGATGAGGGACATGGAAGAGGGGAGAATGGAGGAAAAGGAGTGGTCAGAGTGCTCCTGCTGGGGATTCTATGATCAGGGGTATCAAATGGGATAGGAGGAGAAGCCTGGCCAGTTAGAACAAGATGCTTCCTGACTAACAGTGCACAGGGCTAAGCACGAGGTATATCAGCTGGCAAAGGACTGTGGGGTACCCCAGACATACTGGTCAACCTGGGTACAAATGACATTGAGGAAATAGTGAGCAGAGATACAGGCAAGATTCAGGGAGCTCGGGTCTGTCATGACATAGATGCACAGTTTCTTTTCAGAAATCCTGCCAGTGCCAAGGGCTAGTGGGGAACACAAAAGGAAAATTAGGGAGATAAACCAGTGGCTCAGGGAGTGGTGTGAGGCCAGAGGGTATGGGTTGATGGGGAATTGGGGGAGACCTGGGAGGATAAGGAGCTGTATGCTAGAGATAGACTACATCTCAATTTGGAGGAGGGAATCCTTGTTGAAAATAGAGGGGTTCATTGGTGAAAAGTGGGTTTAAACTGTGAAGGGGGTGGATGGGAGAAAGGCTGTCAAGGGGTGCCGAAAAGGAGGGGCTTTGTCTCTACTCTGGGGACCAGGAGGATTGCAGGAAAAGGCCGACTGGCAAAGTGTAGACCAGGGAAAACAGAATCCCATGGGAACATGAGCAGGGAAATGGAACCATAGGGAAAGGGTGAAGGTAGTCCATAAATGCCAGGAGCTTGGGCAATAAAATACCTGAGCTCCAGGCGATGCTAACTGAGGGAGCAGTGGGTGGCAGTGGTCACTGAGACTTGGGCCACTGCAAGACATGACTGGGACCTGAACCTGGAGGATACACTATGTTCAGGAAGGACGGGGGAGGGAAGGGAGGAGGTAGCAATGATAAAAACTGCATTGGCATAGGGGAGTAGAGGAGGCGGAGGGAACCGTGGAGGTGATTTGGGTCACCTTGATAACAAGGGGGCAAGAGAGTAAAAATAGGAGTGGTGTAGACCCCTGCTCCTGGCGGAGGAGCTGGAGGACAGTCTGGTGGCAGATGTTAGGAGACACTGCAGACTGGGCAGAGGAACGTGGTGGTGTTGGGGACTTAAACATGCCAGGAACAGACTGGGAGACTATGACATCCTCTGTGACCAGGGAACAGAGGTTGTTGGATGTCTTCAAGACGCTGTCCTAACTCAGCAGGTGAGGAACCACCAGGGAGGCACGGTACTGATGTGGTCCTGGCAGACAGTGACCAGATTGGGGCCTGAGGTAAGGGACCCATTGGTGGGGAGTGACCATGCCACGGTCTGGTTCTGCCTGGACCTAGGAGGGTAGAAGGCTGCACAAAGACAGAAGTAACCGACTTCAGGGGCGGGTTTTAAGGAAATGGGAAGGATCCTTAAGAGCATTTGATGGGATTGGGTCAGACATGGACGCTGATAGTAGGTGGGAAATCATCAGGAGAGGGGTGCAGGATGCTACCAGTACCTGTGCAAGAGTAAGGCAAAATGCGGTAGGGCCTAAAACCTGTTGGTGGACCAGGGAGGTCCAGGAGGTGGTGCGGGAAAGAAAGCAGCCTATAAGAAATTCAAGTGCTCAAGGAGTGAAAGGATCGAGGAGTACGAGCTGATGGCTAGAAGGGCCACTAGAGTGGTGAGGGCGGCTAAGGCAAGGAAGGAGCAGAACCTGGCCAGGGAAATTAGGAGAGAGAACAAGGGTTCTTTAGATACATTGGGGAAAAACGAAGGTGAAGGGGCAGATTAGCAGGATTAAATCAGGGAGTAATGGGCACAAGACCCGGGGGAGCAGGCTGAGGTACTAAATGAGTACTTCACCTCAGTTTTCACCAGGGAAAATGGGGTGCTGCATCATACATGGGAGGAGACAGAGATACTGAGGAGGGGGGGCCTCACCGATCGGGCAGGTCTGGGGAGAGGGGAGGCATCACTGGCAGGTGGGGGAGGCTAAGCAGGAGAAGGGTACCGGAAGTGGAAATCACAGCTGAGAGAGTGAGGGAAGCCCTCAGCTCCCTTAAGACGGAGAAAGCACCGGGGCCGGATAAATTACATCCCAGAGTGCTGAAGGAACTTGCAGATGTTCTGGCAAAACCCCTGGCAGAGCTTTTCACCATCTCTCTGAGGACAGGGTGGGTGCCCCAAGACTGGAAGGTGGCGCATATAGTGCCTATCCACAAGGGGGGATCAAGGGAGGTGGCAGGGAACTACAGGCCTGTCAGCCTGACCTCGTGGTGGACAAGGTGATGGAGGGCATTGTCAAGGAGAGGCTAGGGTGGACCTGGATAAGTCAGGGTGCCTGGACAATAGACAGCATGGATTCATCCCGGGGAAATCGTGTCAGACAAACCTGGTGGAGTTCTATGACTGGGTGACAAGTGCCTTGGACCTGGGTAGACCAGTGGATGTCCTCTATCTGGACTTCAGCAAGGCATTTGACTCTGTTCCTCACGTGGGCCTGTTGGATAAGCTGGGAGAAATGGGGGTGGGGAACCAGATGATCAGATGGATAGGCAATTGGCTCCAGGACCGGACCCAGAGGGTCGCAGTTGGTGGGATAGTCTCATCCCCAAAGAGGGTCATTAGTGGGATCCCACAGGGATCAGTCCTTGGGCCCCTTCTGTTCAACGCCTACGTATCTGACATAAGGACAGGAATCAGGAGTGAGATGAGTCTCTTTGCAGATGACTCAGAAACTGGGGGCGGTGGTGGATGGGGAGGAGGGGAGGGTGGCCCTACAGGGGGACCTGGAGGCTCTGGAAAGATGGTCTAGAAAGTGGAAGCTGAGGTTCAATGCAGGTAAATGCAAGGTACTCCACCTGGGGGCCAGAAACCCAGGTCAAGTGTACACCCTGGGAATGCTACAAGTCTCGATGGCTGAGAGGGACCTGGGGGTGGTGGTGGATGTCAAGATGAACAACTCTGAGACTTGTGGGAGGGCAGCAGCCAGAGCCAACAGGATGCTGGGATGCATCGCTAGAGGATCACCTCCAGAAGGAGGGAAGTGATACTCCCTCTGTATAACTGCTTGGTGAGGCCGCACCTTGAGTACTGCGTGCAGTTTTGGAGGCCACACTTAAAGCGGGACATTAACCTCCTGGAGAGGGTCCAGAGGAGGGCAACCAAAATGATTTGGGGCTTGGGGGACAGGACCTATGAGGAGAGGCTCGAAGAGCTAAATATGTACACATTGGAAGAGAGAAGGGACCGGGGGGACATGATAGAGGTCTTTAGGTACATGAAGAGGGTAAATTGGGGAGGAACAGTCAGGTGCTTCGAAGGAAGGAGGAAGGGGCCACTAGAGGGCATGGCTGGAAGCTGGAGGGGGGAAGATTCAGGGGAGAAAGGAGGAGGTGCTACTTCACTGAGAGGGTGGTGGAGCCATGGAATGCACTGCCTAGGGGGCTGGTGGAGGCAGAGACAGTGGAGGGGTTCAAGAGGGGGTGGGACAGGTACAGGGGAAGGGTTCTGGAAGCAAAATCCAATGCAGCAAGAATATCCAGAACTGGGAAGGGAGAAGCCAGAGAAGGCGAGGGGGACAGCAAGGTCAGCACCCAGGTTGGGGACTGACCAAACGAGCAGACACGAAAGACCATTAGGCCTATTCTGCTGGCATTTTAGTATGTTAGTACAAACTACACACGTATATAGAAAATAGGTTGAGGGGAATACTTTCCCTTTATAAGATTGTTCATGCCTACAAACTATACACGTATACAGAAAATAGGTTGAGGGGACTACTTTCCCTTTAAAAGCTAATATGAGGCAGTACACTAGCTCTTTAATTTCAACAGAAAAAAATAACATCTTTCCCACAAGGCATGTTATTTTTTGCACGTTGAGACATCATACAATGATGTTAAACCCCAGTTTCTGCACTTTAACAAAATAGCCTCAAATCTGGCACGCACATACTTGGGGTAAGGCCCTCAGGATCCTGGAAATTAGATAATGATCGGTTCAGCAGTTTACATCTTGTGGAAGGTTGCAATTGCATAAAAATATCTTTTTTAAAACTTTTTTCTTACCTATAGTTAAAAAAGCAAATGACAACTAAAACCCAAGACTTTTTCAGGTTTGTTACAATTTGGCCCAAGGAGGTGCCCTTTGATAGGTGGTTTTAATAAAAAATAAAAGTGTAGTTTTTAATGTATTTTTCATAGAGGTTTTCTCCCTGGGTACAGGCAGGAACTCTCAGGCCCTGCTCATGTCTCTGAGCAGCCACCACCTTCTTCCAGGACTTCCCTGCCCATAGTTCCCTTACAAATTACACACCTTCCCCAACATGGAGGATGAGGGTCATCCTTCGCCCACCCTCGGAGTCCACACCCAGAAGTCGGCAGCATCCTAGGGCGATGGTGTGGGCTGGAGCAGACAGGCAGGCTTCATGGTACCTTGTTCAGATTTTTCTGTTTCTCTCCCCAACCAGGTGGCATGCAATGACACAGTGGTATGTGTGCAAGGAGGTGCACATGCACCACGTGCCTGCCACTCATCGTCCCAGTCGCGTGTCGCATCCGCTCCCCCACCACCAGGCCTCCACATGGTGATTCTATAGGAGCAGTGCAGCAAGTCCCCCCTCCCCAGGAGAGGAGAGCAGTCCTCTGACCGCTCGATCCTCTCCCCCTCGATGGAAGAACAGCAACCCAAGTCAGTTTCTGAACCTGGGTCACTGGTGTCATGGGCAATAGTGCATGTGCAGCACCACTGTGCTGGCACGTTTTTACATTATTAGCGAAGAAGAATCCTGTCATTCTATTCAAAAGGTGTTTTTTGCATCAACAGCAGCTTCCATTCTTGTGACTCATAATCTATTTCAGTGAGACATTTTTGTAACTCTTACTGGTAATGAAAATGCCCCTGCTGTCCCACAGCTTGTGTGTGCTCAACCTTGCTGCTGGTACTCCTTCTCACTGCCAGGGCACATCCAATCCCAACACTGGTATCCTCCCTCCCTCCCAACCATCCCATCACTGAATACACACCCGCAGCAGGTCCAATCTTGCCAACAGTCCCCTCCGTCCAGGCTGCCCAGTCATTAATATACACTAACGGTGGGCACCCTATCTCAGTGTTGGTACCCACCTCCCTCTTGCCTGATGATCTTTGAATAGTACAACAGTTGTGGGTACCCAACCCCACTACCTGTACCTCCTCTCTTCCACATGCCTGGTCTCTTTAAAATACACCAGCAGTGGCCACACAAACCTGCTGTCAGTACCCCCCACCACTCTTGCCTGATCTTTGAACTATCCACCAGTGGTGGGTGCCCAACAGCACTGCCTGTACCCCCTCCTTCTCACATGCCTGATCTCTAAAGAAATGCATGGGTGGCTACCCAACCTTGCTGGTGGTACCCCCCAGCTGCCCATTCTCTAAATAATACACAGGCAGCTGGAACCAAACCTGTGGTAGGTATGCCTCTTCCTCTCACATGCTTGATCTTGGAATAATACACTAGCAGTAGATGCCCAACTACACTGCTGCCACCTCCCCAGTCTTGGAATAATATATCAGCGGTGGGTGTCCAACTTCACAGCCAGTAACTCCATCCCTCCCTCCCTCCCAACTGTCCAGTCTCTAAACAACACACTGGCAGTGGAAGCCCAACCCAGCTGTCGTTACCCTCTCCTGCTCACCAGCCTGAACTCTAAATAACACATTGACGGTGGGTGCAAACCTCCACCCTGCATCGCCCCTCCCTCACGCTGGCCCATTTCCAAGTACCACTGATGGGCACCAACCACACACTGGTTCCCCATCCCCCAAGCTTGAATAATAGACCAGCATTGGGTGCCTAGCCTCACCAACAGTAACTGCCTCACTCCCAACTGCCCAATTTCTAAACAATACACTGGTGGTGGGTGCCCAAACCCATCACTGGTACACCCTCCCTCCCACATGCTTTATCTCGGAATAATACACCTCTGGTGCACTTCCTCCTGGCTGCCCGATCACCAAGTACCACCAGTAGGCACTCAACCACACCACTGGTACCCCTTCTTCCTGGCTGCCTGATCTTCAAGTACCAGCAGTTGGCACCCTAACCACACCAATCGATATCCCATGCTCCCAGCTGCCTGATCTGCAAGTACCAGCGGTGGGTGCCCATCCACACCACCAGTACCCCTTCCTTCTGGCTGCCTGGTCTCTGAGTACCAGCAGTGGTGCCCAGTCCCATCACTGGGCCCACCTCCCACCCCTAATCTTGGAATAATACACCAGCATCAGGGCGCCAACCCACCATCAGTAACCATCTCCTTGCAGCTGCCCAATCTTAAACAATACACTGATGGCGGTGCCCAAGCTGGCTGTCATCACCCCTCACTCTCACCTGATCTCTAAATAACACATCGTGCTGCTGCCCAACCTGTTTGTCCAACCCCTCAGTCTACCCTAACTCTAATACACCCACATAGAGGTGCCTAATACTACCACAGGTAGCCCATCCTGCACTCCTTACCGTGGTCTCTAAATAATACCAACCAATGTCCCACATGGAGACTCCTCAAAGTCCCCCAACAGACTCCTCTACCTAAAGTCAAGAATAAAAAACTGGAAAAACCAAAGTCCCGAAATATGCGTACTGTGCAAGAGTGCAGATTTAGTTTGTTTTCCTCTTTTTTTTTTTTGTCATAGGTTGGTTAATTTTGGCCACTGTAACTTCACATTTCAGGTGGTCAAGTCCACCCATCTCACGACCACATACTGTAAGTGGCACCATGTAAATCCAACCCAAAATGTGTTTTTGAGGATCCACCCCTAAAAACAAATTTGGGGTCAGATTTACAAGATGCCAATTATGTAGTCGTGAGGTGGGATGGCAACTTAGCCACCCTAAAAATTTGGGCCACCAATGGCTAAAAATGGGCAAGTTATGACCAAAAGAAAAAAATATTTGGAAAAAAAATGAATTTGTATGCATGCACAATATGAGCATTCCAGGACTTAGGGTTATTTTTCCCCTTTATTCATAACTTGGCCATTTTGGGCCATTATTTTCAAGGTGCCCAATTCACAAACCCCATGGCAGCCACCTTAAGTGGCACGTTGTAAATCTGATCAGAAATGTGTTTTATGTGGGGGGATTAACACCCCAAGCACATTTCAGGTCACAGTTACACAGTGCAAATTATGTGGTTGTGAGGTGGGATGGCAACTTGAGTACCCTGCAAATCTGAGCCAGAAAATGGTACAAATTGGCAAGTAATGCATAAAAGGAAACTCTAAAGCCACCCACGTCCATGCATCCCCTCCTTGTGAATTCCACTGAACTAAACATATGTTTTAACATCATAAATAAAGAACACAATACAAGGAATACCAGGACAGGCCATGAGGAGCACTGCACTCGCTGCTGGTGCAGGATACTTACAAAGTCTGCTACAGGTCTGGTACAGTTTCTGTGAATGTGGAGCTGCTTGCAGCTTTGTGAGTGCCATGCAGGACCAATCATGAAGTCCACAACTGCTGTGGTGCACATTGTGCGACCATTCAACTATTTCATGAGCAGCCCGCATGCGAAGTCTGCTATAGGCATTGCATACTTTGTGTGACAATGCAGCTGGCTGGAGAGTACCGCACAGGGCCACTCATGAAGCCTACTAAAGGCCACGTGCACTTTGTTTAAACATGCAGTCACGTCACTTCACACACACACACACACACACACACACACACACACACACACACACAGTCTCTCTCTCTCTCTCTGATTCAGTAAGCATTCTGTCCCGCAGCAGTGTGTCTCACAACATGAGTGCAGTGTTTGTCATGTGGTATAAGTGTATTCCTCGTACTATGTTATTTATTTATATGGGATGTCAAAACATGTTTGAAATAAGGATTGTGCCTTGACATTCAGTCTAGTGGAGTAGGTGGGGGTGTGTACTGTGTACAAGAAGGTGGGCAGAGTTAGGGTTATAAAATGCCCTAAGGTCACATTTCCCTACTTCTGTTGCTTTAAAAACCCTAACTTGTGCATTAATGTAAATATGTGATGATGATGGTCAGGCGCAGACAAGTAGCCAGAGCAGAAGAAGCCTAAAGGACAGTGATCCTGTTTTCACACTGACTGCTTTTCGGGTAGTGGTGGGGGCGGGAGGATATTCAGACCCTGTTCTGCATTGCCTTCAGATTCATTTTGTCCCACTACTCACCTTTCTCCTCTCGCCTACTTTTTCGCAGGCAGTCCCTGGCACCTTCTCTCGACACATTAGCCCTGAATTAGTGACCCGAGACTTCAGACTACTGCCATCACCACTCCATGCACCCTGCAGAATACCCCCCCAGTCAGGGTCTGGTTCAGCTGCTAGAGCCAGGATTACCTGTTCACAGTGTGAGGGATGGAGGATGGATGAGCCTGGTGACATGAGTGTCAGGGTTAACCATCATTTACAATACTTGGGTTTACTCTGCATACAACCCTCCCAACAGCTAAGCTGTCCATGATACCTCAGTGGCAGACATGGGGATGGGGGTGGGCTAACACAACTGGACTGATTCGCTACTAGATTTTTACCATATCTTGGGACTAGAAAAATTCCAGTCATGTGAACTAAAACTCGCACTAATCTTTTGTATCATTGCGACTGCTTGTATTTTACTTATTTATTTGATAACGTTGTGCTTGTACTCCTTCCCCTTATCTGTAAACCCCACCCCCAGAACAAACCTGGAAATCTGTCTTGGTCCAATGTGCCTTTGCCAGTCACCAGTTGTCAAATAAATATCCTCCGAGGTCAGCCTCCTGGCAGTTCCCAGGGCTCAGCTAAAGTCATCAGGGGACTGAGCATTTAATGTTGCTGGTCCAGACACAAGCGGTGGAACCCGCTTCCGAGATCTCTGAGGGAGGCCCCCCCCCTCGGGGAGGCTTTTAAGAGGAGCCTTAAAAGGTTTTTATTTAATGAGGCTTTCGGCTCTATCTAGTAGCCTCTCTCCATTTGGACGCCAGACATTTTTTTTGTCAGCATTCAGTTTTTTTTTTGTTGTTATTCTTTTCCTCCCCTGCCCCCAGCTGGCCCCAATCCTCCTGTCTCTTCAGCCCTGACACTCCGGCATCCTCCAGGGCTTTCCACAGTCCAGTGGCTTCCCCCCAGGGTTTACCTCCCCCTGGAGTGTCTCTACAAACCCCTGCCAAACAGGATCTAGTACGCCCAGACTGTGCCTGGATAGCTGGGTGCAGCGCCTTACTGGAGACTGGCGTGGCATCATCCTGCCAGTCAAGGAGTCATTTTCCTCATGATTTCCTCCCAGGAGATGCGGATGTGCAATGCTATCATGATATCCGCCGCATGCTCTAGCGTGACGTCGTCAATAGGCCACCACACCTCCAGTATGTCCGACAGCCTCAGGCTGCCTTACTATTGGTCTCCACCAGGTGTCAGGCATATGCCAGGCTCCATGTCCCCCAACCCCTGCAGGAGAGCAGTCTCTCGGATGCTAGATCCTCTTCCCCTTGACTGGTCCTCCGACTTACCAAGTTTGTTCCCAAGCTTGCATCGTGCCGGTGGAATTGGCCACGCAGTTTATTTTATTTATTTAATGATTTTTTAGGACAAGGATGTTTTGTTTTCTTATATTAACTGTGTATCTCTCTGTAAAGTGCTCCAAGCCCTGGGAAAGGGCACTGTATACAAATAACCTAGTGCTACTACAATAATATTCCAGGCTGTTAAACAGCACAGCACAAACAAGAGCAACATGGCCAAGCGGTTAGAGCATCAAGGTGCAGTCTAGAGACCCAGCAGACCTGCCATTAATACCTACAACTGTCACTAGCATGCTGTATAACCCTGGGCAAATCAATTAACCTCCCTGTGCTCCCAGGTCACACCTGACACGAGCTTCAGCTCAGTGTGCCTTTCTTGATCGAAAATTCTTAAACAAAAATAAAAGACATTAGTAAACCATCTTCAAATCTCTGTTTATAATGTGGTGAGTCTGAGGCACCCTTCTCATTCCCTGTGGCAGTGTGGTTAAGATACAGCATTCCTGGCAGGAGATTTGGAACTTCCTGGATCCTTTTTGTGTCTTCAGGATGCATTTACTCTGGAAATCTATATATTAGGGCTTTATTGTGGTCACATTCTTGGACCCAGGAAGGGATATATTGCTTTAGTTTCTGCAAATTGGTAATTTTACACACTGGCTGGATGCGTTGATTCCAACTAGAGGAATGGCACACAGAAATTCTTAATATTCTAAACACAGAAAAACTATTACAACATGTTGAGTCACCACCCCTTTTTCAAATACACTGGGAATGTCTGTATACTTTCTTAACTTTAATATTCTTAGTTCTCATTTTCTAGAAGCTACCCTTTGTTTGTATGTCTAGCAGATCTTTAGGGTTTACTTAGGCTCATTTTTTCTTTTATTTTAGGCTTCAAGAAGGACTTGTTGGTCCGAAAGCTAAAGATCTTTGTTCTTTTTGTAACATACTTGTTGGTCCAATAAAAGGTATCAAACCATTTGTTCTGAATTTGTTTTTATTTTTCAGTTGTTTTTAAGGTGTTCCCTCAGACATACCCTTTCCTTGTTGTTACGTGTGTCTTTTACATTTCTGGAGTTGTAGGTTTGCCACTGTGTCACTGTCGGGTCTGGGTATGGGGACATGTTTTCTTGGAGGGTTGATTTGTTTGTGTATTTCATGTTTTCTTCTCTATGTTATGGTTGTATTTTGGTAATATTTTTCAATACTGTTTTAACTTATCCTTTTCTTCTCTGAATTGTTATTGTTTTAATGTCTTTGTAGTATCATTTTTGATTTTGAAAATTCAATAAAGTACATTTGATTAAAAAAATGCATGAACAGTCACCAGGGAAATGCTGGGCTGTCCAATCAGCCTTGTAGCTTAGCTTAGTTCAAGCAGCTAGAATGAATCAGTAGGCCTGGGCCTAAATCCCAGATTGACCCCATTATTTCTGTTAAAAAAACACTGTTTTTCCCGCTACCTGGTGTGAGGCAATATAAAACCCGACAAACTGATTCTTTTCACTTCGAGTAGTTAACACTGCAGACAGAATTATACAAATCCAAACGTACAGGCTGGGTTGTTAAACACAGCTTGGCCACAGCTCTTTGGTTTAGAGTAGTAAACAGGAGAGGTTTATCCCAGTCCTCTCTGCCAGGATCTGAAGCACAGGCACTGGGGGTCCGGCCACACGGTCAGCCTTCTGATGGATGTCAGACAGTGCTAGGAAAACACGCGAGAAAGTGAGTCACTAGTTCTGCTGCATTCCAGGGATTCTTCTGCGTGGCAGGGCAGAAGTACACACAAGGAAGAGGTTGTACGCCTGTTAGGCAGCGGTCTGGACCAGTGCTTAAACAGAGTGAGGGATGGAAGAATCACATAGTATATTTGTTTCTCGGTGTTTATATTTTTGCCCTAGGCATGTCCTTTATGTCTCTGTTGGGTCTCTTACCACCAGGTTCCTAGCACAGGTACTTGGAATCTACTGATTCCGTTCCAGCGGCTATTTGGTGGCTAATCAGAACATCCAGTTCCATTCTGATACCTAGTAAGGCATTGGAGTTATAATCAGGAGTTGTTTTTTTTCCATAGTAAAATGTTTTATTGTTAACTTTTATACAGAACAGTAAACGACAGTGAAGGAAGGCATTTCATGACAGTAATGGCAAGGTACAGGTGGAGATAAAGGCACAAAGTAATAAAATTAGGTAAGCTACCTGTAATATAATAAATGAAAGAATTATGCATGTGATAAAGGACAACCCTGTTGTTGGCAATAAAAGTATATTTTATGCTGTAAGGACATGTTACATTTCAGAATGGTTCACAGTAATAACTGGGTATGGTACACATTCTGTGTTAGTGTCTAAGTTGTACAAAGGCCATTTTCCCCAGATTTCCTCAAAGATAGGGAGCAGATTTAAATAATAATAGCTTTGTTTCTTCCAAAGAATACAGGGAATCTATGATTGATGATTGCAACCCACTGAGCCATGGTGGGAGGGTGAGGTTTTAGCCAGAGTCTGGTTATGGCCTTCTTTGCTCACAAGCAAGATGAAGAGGCGTTTCAGCTGCCTCCACTCCCAACAGTCACCAATGTTGATGGGACAGAGACATTAAGTTAGTTAGCAAGCATCACCTAATTTCTCATGCTGGTGTCTTCTTCTCGGATATTAGTGACCACTGCTTCATTGCATGTGTAAGGTCAACTCATAAAATTACAGAGATTTCCAAGTTTACTATCAGAAGATGTACTTGTAATTTTGATTCGTGGGGGTATATTTCAGAGCTAAGGGACTCCATGCGCTGGCAAGACTTTTATTTAGCTAAGTCCTTGACCTCAGCTTATGACGTCTTTTCAGAAATTGTGTTAGAGGCCATAAACAAATATGCTCCCTTGGTGAAAGCCCATACCAGGGGAAAAAACTGCCGCTGGTTCCCGGAGGACCTGAAGGGCGCCCTGAGGAGCAGGGATATGCTCTGGAAAACCGCTAGGAAATCCAATCTCACTAGTGATTGGATTCTATTCAGAAGAACAGGAACCATTGTACTAAGTTGATTAGAGAAGCTAAAGCACATTTTACCGTACACAGCTAGAGCTAGCTTCCAGTTGTCCTTCAAAATTTTGGAATACAATTAAATTGACTGATGGCCGTTCTTCTGGAAATCGTATTCCTGCCAACATCTTAGTTGATGATTCTGTAGTCTCTGACAGACCTTCTATCCTTGACTCTTAATAATCTTTGCCACTGCTTGTCTAGCCTTTGACTCTTCCCCGCTTGCTCTCTCCGTCCAACAACTTGCTGAGGATACTCAAGATAAACCTATCTGCAGCACATCTTTCTCATTCCAGCCCACAACTCTGAAAGAAGTTGAAGACCTCCTCCTTCATTTAGACTCCAAAAAAAAGTGCTGGAGCCGACCTGATGGATCCCTACTCCTTAAAGGTCAGATATCATGTCCTAGCAGCTCCAATTACACATCTCTTTAATCTATCTTTGTCTCAGGGTGAACTTCCGCCCATTTGGAAGTCTGCCCTGTGGTCCCATTGTTTAAATCAGGTGATCCTAGGGATCTTAATAATTACAGGCCAATCTCATTACTTCCAACACTGTCTAAGTTGTTAGAAAATAGTGAGCGTCCAGCTACGAAAATACCTCGAATCGGAAAACCTGTCTAATCTCTACGGTCCGCTTCAGAGCACAGCATAGCACAATAGCCGCTCTTACTAAAGTGACCAATGACTGGCAAATAGAGTTGGATAATAGGAATTTCATCTGCGTGGTGTTCTTGGACCTAAGTAAGGCATTTGACACCGTGGATCACAACCTGCTTCTTTCATCCCTTCGGAGCATGGGCCTAGATGCCCTTTCCTTAAAGTGGTTCACAAACCACCTCTCTGGCCGATTTCAGCAAGTAAAGGTTGAGGGAGAAGTCTCTCCTCTAAAACCTTTGATGAGTGGCGTACCTCAAGGTTCCATTCTGGGACCCTTGCTTTTTGCTATCTATATCAATAAAATCGATGCTACCATCAATGAAGCTAAAACACATCTATTTGCAGACGACACAGTGATCTATGTCAGCAACTCTTCCCCAATGCTGCACAGAAAACCCTTCAAAGTGAATTCAACCTGTTGCAGCTACAGTTACTAAACCAGAAGTTACTTCTCAATGCCAAAAAAACTAAAGCATTGCTCCTCTCACCTCTTGCTCATGCTTCTAATCCTGCATCTGATGGAACACTTCCACTTATCACCAGCATCCTTGGGGAGCAGTTGGACTACGTAACAAACTTCAAATACTTGGGAGTTTGGTTAGACAACAAACTCTCTTTCACTGATCATATTGATGAGTTGTTAAAGAAACTTAGGCAGAGACTTGGTCTCTTCTTTAGGATAAACAACCTACTTACTAGAGATGCCAAGTCGAAGTTAGTCCAAACCACCTTTCTTTCTTTATTTACTTGACTATGCAGATTTCTTATATGGCCAGAGTACCGCTGATGCGCTTGCAAAACTTGACACACTTTATCACCGTGCCTTAAGATTTGTTACTGGTTTACCGATTCCACCCATTACTGCTCACTGTACACGGCAGTAGGATGGACATCTCTTAGCTGTAGATGAAAGAGAATGCTGCATTCTGGACTTATAAAGCAATTTTAGGAATGCTGCCTCAGTACATCTCCGTCTGCCTCCGATATGTACTCTCAGACAAGTATGCCTTGAGAAGCGCCTCCTTCATTGCTCTGTATGTATATATAAAATCGCTTTCGCAGAGCAACCATAAAGCTATTTTCTACCTCAGATGTGGAATAAATTGCAAAGGACCCTGAAACTAACCCATCCTATCTCCCTTTCTACCTTCAAATCTCTTTACCTAAGTCATAACAAGGAGCCATGCACCTGCTTCACTTGATGCCGTTATACCTATAATCCTAGTCAGATGAGTCCTGCCTCCACAGTTATGCTGTGCCCGACATTTATATATTGGGGCTCCCCCTTTGCCTTCCCCTATCTACTGCCCCTGCTCTCGCCTTCTATTTACCTGCCATCCTCCTATCCCTCCCCCCCAGTCTCTCTCCCTACTCCCACAGAATCCTTCTTGGCTGAACCTAGATCCCTTGCTACTGCAGTGGTTCACATATAAACAATGTGTGTTTCTCCTTTCTTCATTCAACTCCCTATGTCCCTGCCCCGGATTGTACCCTTACTCTGTTGTCACCTCTCACAAATACCATTTAGAGTAGCCTTCTAACCCTTACCCCTACCCTGGACCTTTATTTACAGTGTATATTACGCCTCAAATCTACTGTTCCCATCGACTGTTATGTCTATTCACGTATAATTTCATATATACCTGTATGCTGTGTTATCAAATTAGTTCCCTATTTCAGATTCCAATTGTCCGTCACTGTATATGCCTTTGATGTTATCCCTGTATATATTTTTTTATTTATACTGTATTTTATTCCTGCCTGTATATTGTTCATTGTATCTTTCTGATCTGTCTCACCCTGTCCACCCCAGGTCCACCTCGAAAATGAGTTAGCTCAATGGTGATCGCCTGGTTAAATAAAGATTTTGATTGACTGACTGATTGATTGATTAAGGCCAGGAGTGGGATGACAAGTCCTAGACAATCAATGATGGTTTCCAATATCTGGGTAAGGGCCATCCAATAGGGCATCAGAATTGGGCAACCCCAGAAAATGTATGCCTGGTCCACCTTGGACTCCTCACATGCCCTTCAGCATATGCCCAATTGCTCCCCCACGTATTTCATCTGTATGGCAGGGGTTTTGAAGAATCTGGTTCGACATTTCCAAGCAAACTCTCTCAGACAGGAGGCCATGGGGATTCTGAAAGCAGAGAGGGCATATTTAAGTCAGCAGTGTTCCTCACATGGTAATTACAAATCAGCGGTCAATTGATAAAGAACTGTCAAGGTCGAATCCTTAGACAAGTCTTTCAGGATGGCATACAGCATACCCACTACGTGACTCCCAATTTCACACCCCTTTGCTGGTGGAACTGAAGGTGTGTGAAGAGTTCTGGAGGAGAGGCACCCCTCTGGCATCAAGAAATTGGTGTAAATAAATAAGCCGTCATTGAGCCCAGTGCAGAAGGAAGGGGTCAATTCTAGTTATGGGTTGGAATGGTCTTATATCAAGGACACCTAGCAGTGGACCCAGTGTCCCAAGTGATGTTCCATTTCAAATCCCGGGTGCCACTGGCTTGAAGTACAGTGGCTGTATGGGTGAAAAATAGAAAGAAGGGGAGTTAATCAGGGGAACATAAATCGATAACAGCCCCAATGTCATGATGGTCATTCAAGACAAAGTCAAAGGTTTTCCATTGGGCATGGTAGCTGTCAGATGCCCAAAGGCAGATAGATTGCGGCTGGCAAGCTACGGCATATATCTGCAGGTTTGGGAAGTTAACACCCCTGATGCCTTGGACAATTGCAGATGGGAGATCCAAATTCTTGGTCTAGTGCAATCCCATAAAAAGTGAGAGAGAAGCTTATTCCAGGTCTGAAAATAACTCTGTGCTGGAATCAGGGGAAGAGTTTGGAGGTAGAATAGTATCTTGAACAATGAGGTCCAGCTCCGTGTTATAGGCGGCTGAGTGGGGCTCATAATTTAGAACCACAGCTGGTGGTTGCGAGGGCCATCATGGTCCTGCCCTCCCCCCATACTGCATCGGAGCCGAATTCAGCTGGTGGCCGCGAGGGCCATTGTGGGTCCTGCCCTCCCCCCATACTGCATCGGAGCTGAATTCAGCTGGTGGTCACGAGGGCCATCGTGGGTCCTGCCCTCCCCCCATACTGCATCAGAGCCGAATTCAGCTGGTGGTCACGAGGACCATCATGGGTCCTACCCTCCCCCATAGCACATCGGAGCCGAATTCAGCTGGTGGTCGCGAGGGCTAGCGTGGGTCCTGCCCTCCCCCCATACCACATCGGAGCCGAATTCAGGTATGATGCCATGCCACAGCAGGGTTTTCAGCACCCGCTTTGATTCTCAGCTGAGTTTGTGTTAGAACAAAAGGCTTAAACTTTAAGCGCCAATTTTAAAATTCCTGTCAGTAGAGCACTGGAGATAGTTTATTTTCCCAGATGTCTACATCTTCGCCCTTGACTCGGGCTACCAGACCGTCTGGCGGCATGGCCGCGGCTTGGGACTCCAGCCGTACAGCCGCTCACCTCCAGGCCACCCCGAGAACCAGAGAGCCAGATCTTCGCCCCTGACTCGGGCTACCAGACCCTCCAGTGGCATGGCCGCTGCTCAGAAATCCAGCTGCACAGCTGCTCACCTCCAGGCCGCTCCCGAGAACCAGACAGCCGGATCTTCGCCCCTTGACTCAGGCTACCAGACCCTCCAGCGGCACGGACGTAGCTCAGGACTCCAGCTGCACAGCCACTCACCTCCAAGCCACCCCCGTGAAGCAGACAGATGGATATTCGCCCTTGACTCGGGCTACCAGACCCTCCAGTGGCATGGCTGTGGCTCGGACCCAGCCGCACAGCCGCTCACCTCTAAGCTGCCCCCAAGAACCAGACAGCCGGATCTTCGCCCTTGACTCAGGCTACCAGACCCTCCGGTGGCACGGCCGCGGCTCGGGACTCCAGCCGCACAGCCGCTCACCTCCAGGCCACCCCCGAGAACCCGACAGCCGGGTAAGGTTCCCTGAATAACCAGGACAACTGAGAGCTGCATCATTGGCCCCACGGTAACTGTACCACACCCTGATTGGATGCTCTCTCACCTCCTGCATGCTGATTGGCTCTTGAGACAGCTGAAACTTTTGCTTTTCTCGGGGCTGCTGCACCCACTGATTTCAATGGCAAATGGCCGAAATTTTGGCCCACTCTGCCACTGTGACTGTTGCTGCTCATTTGTTAAACATTATTGCCTGTACTTCAGCCAGTTTATTATTCACTACTGCATTTTGTGTCGATTCCAATGTTAGAGTTTGAGCTGTGCTAAGGTTGTTTCCTGCTGTCCTGCATCTACTGAGACCTATAACTCTCTCTCCCCCTGGGCCTGAATCACCCCCCTCCCTCTTACTCTGCTCTCGCTACTCTCTGCCCTCTCACCTGTTCTCACCTTCCTCCTATAGCGCCAAGGCTAGTTTCTGTCCTCGATTACTAATTGCCTTTGGCCATCACCCCCTCCAACTCTACCCTGCTCTACCTTCTGTCTGCCACTCTCGGCGTTTCAGCTCCACGCCCCGATTTAGCTTTTCACGTCACCCCGATACTCTGAGCTCCCCTCCCATTGCTAATCCTTTATCTCTCCCCTCTTCCAGATCTTTACCCTTGACTCAGGCTACCAGATCCTCCGGCAGCTTGGCCGTGGCTCGGGACTCCAGCCGCACAGCCGCTCACCTCCAGGCCGCTCCCGAGAACCAGACAGCCAGGTAAGGTTCCCTGAATAACCGGGACAACTAGAGCTGCGACACTGGCCCCACGGTAACTGTACCGCACCCTGACTGGATGCTCTCTCGCCTCCTGCATGCTTATTGGCTCTTGAGCCAGCTGAAACTTTTGCTTTTCTTGGGGCTGCTGCGCCCA
This sequence comes from Neoceratodus forsteri, assembly GCA_016271365.2. Classification (NCBI taxonomy): domain Eukaryota; kingdom Metazoa; phylum Chordata; order Ceratodontiformes; family Ceratodontidae; genus Neoceratodus; species Neoceratodus forsteri. The sequence continues at coordinate 937,220,932 of CM028130.1, forward strand.
TTGATTCCAATGGCAAATGGCCGAAATTTTATGCCCCACCTTAATTATATAGCACATCTCAACGCCCACCAAGGCACCGCCCTTTCTCTTACGCCACTGGATACCTGGTTGTTCCTCCTCCTACTCCTTCTTAGCAGCCACCGTCCACTTTTAACCCTGATCTCACTGTGTCACTGAGCTGCCTGGCTTTTCCCTGGCAGTGTTTCCACTTCCTTTGCTCCCACCTACTGCTCTCCACCTCATCTCCTAGCCCTGCCTGCCGGCCTTTGCCTCTCTCCACCTTCTGCCTGATCCTGTCTTAATATCGCTCCTCCTGCTTTCCACCCAAAACTCTTTTCTCCTTACCTGTTTCCTTCCCTACTCCACTCCCCTAGAGCCTGCTTCCACAGCTCCCACATTGAAACATCTTTTCGCCACCTAGGCACACTGCACCCTGGGCCCAGCCCCCCTGCACAGGGCCACCCCACCTCCAAGGAACTGTCCTCTACTCCTGCTGGACCAAGTCTACCCCCCTGGTCCTCCCTGTATACGCTAACCCTCACTCTCCATCGACAACGCTCGGTAATCTCCTGAACTACTAGCAGACGAAAGCACTCCCTGAGGGAAATACACCTTAGCTCCTTGAGGCTAGTATTCCTTCTCCTACTGTTGTCAGGCAACGTGCACCCAAACCCCGGCCCAATCCGCACTAAAGCCTCATACCAGAGCAAGCCATCGGGTGCCCTCTCAATCATGTCAATCAACATCTGCAGCCTCCTTCCTAAAATTGATGCCCTGCAGGCTTACCAGCCAACACTGCCCAGACATCCTGGCAGTTGTTGAAACCTGGCTCATGCCATCAGTCCTCGACCAGGCAATCACTCTTCCTGACTACAATGCCTTTGAAGCGATTGGCTGTCTACCAGAGGTGGTGGTTGCGCTCTATATCTAAAAGTCTCCATCCAGGGACATACCACCAATACCTCTCTCCAGCCTACAACTGCTCAGATACTTCCCATTACAATCCTCCTCAGAGCCCGAAGCAAAACACTCACAGTTGCTACTGTCTACATCCCTCTCAAAGAACAAGGAAATGGTCTAACCGCTGTACTGGACTTCGTGAAATCACTTCCACCGGATACTGAATCCATCCTCCTAGGCGACTTTAACATCAACTGACCTGCAGCAGAAGCAGGTGCACACAGGGACTCTGTCACTGCGGAGAACCTCACCCAGATGGTAGACTCACCAACCAGGAATAACTACAGGACGGTACCAGCACCCTTTGGACTGGATCCTTGCCAGTCACCTCTCACGTATCTCAAACACTTCTGTCTTCCCTGACTCTCTCAGCGACACTCCCTGTTAGCTGCACTTGGTCAAATAAATTCATTAAACCTCCCATAAAACTATCACCAGCAGGGTTCTACCCTGTGGTCACCTACCATGCCTCAAATCCCACCTTCTCCGTCAAGACTGGTCTCCAATCTTCAATGCAACTAATGTAAATACTGCCTTGGACCACTTTATAAATATCTTCACAGAGGCCTGTGACACACACCCTGCAAAAAACACAAAGTAAAATCACTCTGTAACCCATGGCTCATAGGAGACCTCCTTAAGAAGCTAAAACAAGGGACCACCTCTGGAGCCGGCCAGAAACTCTGGAAGGCAAAAGCGACATCCTAAACTACAACGTGCATGAAGGTGACTGTACCACAGTCCGTCCGCAAATGAAGTCAGCCTACTATAAGCATGCACTCATGAACTCCTGGGGCAACGGTAGTGATTTCTGGAAAACAGAAAGAAATCGCGTGAAATCATCCAAATCTCCCCCATTAGTACTCAACATCAACGGAATTACAACACTCGACCCTAAAACCACTGCTGATACTTTTAACACAGCTTTTACTGACCTCAACTCTGTCCTACCTCCAGATTTCTTCAAAGAAGATGATGCTCCAATGTCCTCAACAAACACTACCCCTAATAGCCAACCATGCTTCTACTTCAAAGCAGTGAAGGCTCATTAGGTACACAAATATGTCACCAAAGCCATTGGCAAATCCAGATTTAGCAATGACTCCCTCGATCTCAAACTCCTGTCCCTCCTGACCAGAATTTTCAACCTCTGTCTCAGCCTTAGCCAGTTCACAGGTGGAAATCTGCCACCGTCACCCCTATCCACAAAGGTGGTGACAAAACTGCCCACGAAAATTTCAGACCAATCTCCTTAATATCCCCCCCCCCCCAGGCACTTGAATGCATTGTCTCGGACCAGCTTACTGATTTCCTGGATAAACACAACATTCTGTGCAAAACAGCACAGGCTCAGAAAGGGTCACAGCACCTCCACGGCTCTACTCGAATTTACCGGCGCAATCCATAACTCACTAGACACTGGTCAGCTAACAGGCTCTATTTTCATAGACTTAACAAGAGCCTTTGACACCATCAATCATCGCCTCCTGTTAATCCAGCTCCAAAATCCTGGGCTCTCACCTGACTCCCTTGGTTGGTTTAAGAGCTACCTTGAAGATTGGATCCAAACAGTAAGAATTTCTGAAATGCTCTCTGACCCAAGACCTGTCCGCTCAGGAGTCCCTCAGGGCTCCATCCTGGGACCCTCCTCTTCAGCCTGTTCCTAACCTCACTACCAGACTGCTGCCCTGAACAAATAATAATATTCTATGTAGATGATGCTGTAATCATTGCCTCACACCACAACCTAAAACTATTGCAAAACAAATTCCAGCAGGGTTTCTCCTCCACTGAATCCTAGTTCCTAAGTCATAAACTGATCCTCAATCAGAAAAAAAAACAAGTCTATGGCCTTCAGCAGTCCCCACAACAAAAACAAGCAATACCACCTCTCCATTGAAACCAAGCAAGGAATCACCCAGAGCAAATGCAATCTTTCAAGTACCTTGGAATCACCCTCGACTCCCACCTCTCCTTCGCTGCCCATATCAACAATGTTGCAAAATCTGCCAATACCCGGTTAGGCCTACTGTTCCGGCACGGGAAACACCTAACCCCTGAAGCATTATCAGTCGCCATCCAAAGCTCCATCGTAAGCATTATCGACTACGGACTTATCATCTATGGCTCTGCCACTGCCACCTCTCTCAAAACGCATTAGCACCTCCCTAAATAAAGCCTGTCAACTCATCACTGGATCCCATCGCGCACCCACACATGTGACTTTTACTCTCAAACTGGGTGGCTTCAACTTGACAGTCGCATAAAATACCAAACCTGCATCACAGCCAAGAAAATTACAATGGGGCTTGCTCACCTGGAGTCTATGCCCCTCACGCCCTAGACACAGTAACGTCATTACAAGGAGGTCCAAATCCCCCAGTGTCGCACAACCCAAGGACAAAGATCATTCGCCTATCGGGCAACCAGCTGGCTAAACTCCCTTGGCAGCGATTTAGCCACTGCTCCCACACTCGGTCTATTCAAGCCTCTCACTGCTTGCCTCCAGCTCCTGTGACTGCTCAGCCTAGTAGTACCCCCATTCCTACTGCCCATGCCTCCTCACATAGCACTTACAACAATCTCTGCCCCGCCCAAGCGCTTGCACCAGTCTATTTCACGACAAGGTACCTGGGCTGCACTGCCACTCACCCTCATTAACCTCCCCTCCATTCACTCCTCCTGCCCCCACCTTCCCCCTCCACCTCTCGTACTCTCCCTCACTTCCAGCACCTCCTTCCTCCTTCTGACCTCCAACCCTAGCCACACTTCTCTCTCCTATTCCACCCCTTCCCTTTTCCCCAGTGTTGCCTCTGTCTCTAGTCCCTGCTCTCCTTTGTACCTTGATAATACATGTCTTGTTAGTTAAATGTGTTTGTCTGTAACTGAAAAGATGAATACTGTGCACTCTGACGTGGAACCTTTGTAAAAGAGCCTCGGCTCAAAGGTATTGTTGTAATCCTAGACTGAAATAAATAAATAAATAAACACTATTATTAAGCGTGTGTCCCCCTCTGACTGGGGTGCTTTAAATCGTCTAGCTGAATTTACAGGATTTTTCTAACCATTTTGCAGTTTGCCTTAATTGGGACTTCTGCCTGCAAACTGCATCCAGAACTGGGCCAGGGCATGAGGAGTCTAAGTAACGCTGCACTCTGATTATTTAGCCAGGGCTCCACTCTGTATGTTCAATTAACTCTGTAGTGCATTCTGTGTCCACTGATAAATTTAGCTAGGGTATGAGATGTCTAAGTAACGCTGCACTTTGATTATTTAACCAGGGCTCCGCTCTGTATGTTCAATTAATTAACACTGCAGTATCTTACCCCAGCAAATGCGATTTTAAAATGTTTAGCTGAGCTTAAGACCTTAATCCGAATTTAGCCTTTACCCAATGTTAATCACAGCTGCTGAAAATTACTAAGGTCATTGGGCCTAGCCCCTCCTCCTTCCTACCTGATATGACCCATCCGTTTTTCTCTGCTTGCTCCACAGCTGGTGGTCGTGAGGCCATCGGGTCCTGCCTCCCCATACCGCATCAGAGCTGAATTCAGGTACGACGCGACGCCACACCCACAGCAGGGTTTTCAGCGCCCACTTTGATTCTCAGCTGAGTTTGTGTCACCGCTAGCGCAAGTGCGCCGCTGCCCCACTGCCCCATCACCACCCCTGGTCGGCTCAGCTGTACATAGGCTGAGTCACGGTCACGTGACATTACAAACCAATCAGCCTACTTTCTCCTTAGCAACTTATACTGTCTCTCCACTAGTGCCCACCTCCTCAGCATCCCTGCTGAATAAGACCCAGCAACCCAACACGCTGCCTCTATCTCTTGCTGTATTGAGCCTACTTACCCCCCAGCATCCTCCTTCTGCCACCTCAGCTCAACTTCCAGACATGCTGCACATGGGCAACTACGCCAAACCACCACTCTTCCACCACCACTGGCCATTCCCTACACTCCACAATAATTATCTGGGACATAGGAGCTCTCATCCTGCCGCCCTCCTTTCATGCAGGGCTGTCAACCTTACACTTCCCTCCCAGAAGCAATGCTGCACCGTCCGCCCAGCAGCCTTTACCGCTCCGAAGGTCGAAATGGGCAATGCATGTAGCTAAGCAGCTAGTAACTCTTTTGCTACTCCTAGCTGGAGACATCGAGATAAACGCTGGGCCAACCACCCCCTTCTCCCCAGCATTCAAATTACCTCGTGGCCTCAAAATAATGCACCTTAACATATGCAGCATCCTGAATAAACTAACCTCACTCCAACCAAGTGTCCTTTCCCTGTGTCCCGATATTTTAATTATCACTGAAACCTGGCTAAAACCCCATAGCTTGGATGCTGAACTATCAATCCCTGGCTACTCCTTCATTTGCCTTGACCGCCCTGGGGAAAAAAAAAAGGGGGTGGCATTGTGATGTACATCTCCACCAAGATAAGTTCACCCTGTCCTCCTCTCCCTGCCCACAAAGTCCCTAGACTTCATTCTAATCAAAATCTCATCGTCACACTCATTCCAATATATATAGCGGGTCCTACTGTCCCCGGACACCCCAACAAGCCATCCTAGACCACCTTAGCACCCTAAAATCACTTCGCTTCGGGGCAAGTTACAATCCTTGGGACTTCAATTTTAACTGGCTCTCCAACGCCAGCTCTAGCTTTGCAGCCAAGTGAATGCTCTAAATCTGTCCCAACAACAACAGACCCCACCGCTTAACACACCTCACATGCACATGCATGTCACAGAGTGGAAGGGACCCCATGTTCAGGATGCCGGGGTCATCTCCAGAGGCGGAGCTTGAACATTATGCTCATTGCACTTCCGTGGGCCCAAGGAGAAAAACAGGAGGAAAAAACAAAGGCAGCAGAATGATCGACCGACCCCCTCCCGGTGCTGCACCAGTGTCCGGGCATGACCGAAGGTCCTGTGGCAGAGGATCGCAGGCAGGTAAGTCCTGGAGGTGCTGGGTGACGGGGTGGGGTGGGTGGGTTGGTTAGATGGGGGCTGCCAGGGTGAAACAGGCAAATATATATATATATATAAAAATATAAAAAGTTAAAACCTCATTTTTAGTTCCATTAAGGCAAAACCTACTAAAATCTCAAACTACACTAGGATGTCCCAAGTAGCTTTAAGAGAAGCAGTAGGGTCTTTTACCATCAGTAAGATGTCATCAGCAAAGAGAGCAATTTTATAGTCACTGCCCCCCAATGGTATGCCATGAATTAGAGAAGACTGTCTAATATTCACTGCCATTGGTTCTATATAAAGTGCAAATAGGATTGAGGAATGTAGACAATCCTGGCGAATGCCCCTCTCAAGGGTAAAGGGCTAAGAGACAGAGCCATTAACTTGTACATAAGCATGGAGAGGTGATAAAGGGTCTTCAGCATGGTGATGAAATCCAGGGGAAAACTGAAACTATTCAGAGTGTGCCACAGGAAAGGCCAGGAAACTCTATCGAAGGCCTTCTCCGCATCCAAGCCGGCCAGGAACAGGGGGATAGAACATTGGAGAATGTGGTCCAGGAGGAGTAGAGTCCTCGAACATTATCAAGAGCGTGGCATTTTCACACAAAGCCAACCTGGTCCATGCCCAGCAAGAACGGAAGAAGGTCCTCCAGACTGGTACCCAGATAGATATGAAGAGCCTGTAATCATAACTAGCAACTGAAATAGGGCGATAGGACATTGTGGAGATCTACTCTGTCCTGTAGAGTCTAGTATAGTTTAAGTAAGAGTGGGGTCAATAGGTCTCTTTGGGGGGGAGGGCACTAAAAAATTTGGAGGGTAAACCATCTGGACCTACCACACATTTTCCAGTTTTAGAGGTGGACATACCAATGGCAAATTCTTCAGTCAAAAATGGGGCCAGTCAAAGCTTCAACATGGCTTCTGAAAGTTGGGGAAGGTTGGCCTGCTGTAAAAAGGCTTTATTTGCAATCTCTAGAAGGAGTAGGGCTGCCTGGGGTAGCAATCGGGAGTTCTGATTCTGTATCCAACTCTGAACAGCAATTATAACAACCTCACCCCACCAAGTAAAATGCCTGTAGAGGGCCAGAAGAAAAACCTTCCACCTCCCAAATCACCGTCCCATTACCTTAAGCTTAATGGGTCAGTCATCTTCAGGTCAGCTGCTGGCTAGGGTTGGTCTGTCTTAGTGGTCGTAGTGACAGCAATATGCACAGATAAAGTTAAGTGTTGGTGGATAGGACAGTGTGGACAACTGTAACATCCCATCACCAACCCCCATCATCCCAGCCAAGCAAGCAATCAGTGGCACAGTCAAGCAGGCACACAACTTAGATGCCCCCCCAACGTGTCTCTTTCCAGCCCTGGGACCCTAGTCTGAAGAGGTCACCCCCTATCAAACTGGCAGCTGTAAGTGTCTGTTTTCAAACAAGAATTGTTGGACTCGGCATTGCAAGGGAAGGCAAAACTAGATACCATCAACACTTTCCTCCGTCGACCTGACCCAACTTCCTTTGACCCAGCATCCCATTCCTCCAAGCCCTGGGTTGCAGACAGGAACTAGTACTACCAGGCACTTTACTGATTAGCAGAATCAAGGTACCGTCATTCACTGAGAAAACAAAAATCTGTCCAAAAGCAGTGAGTCACAATTTGCAAAATTTTATCCACCACATATTAGCTCAAATGCTAGTGCTCGTAGATTAGGACTGCTGCAGACAAGCTGCCTTAGCAGGACAAGTGGCAGTGTCTGCACCAAGCCTATCTGTGAGCACCAGCATTTGATTCAATTTGTGGTGAATACAAATTTGCCAATTGTGACTCACTGTCTTTGGACTGTTTTTTCCATTTCCCAATGAGTGTGAGGGTACCTTAGTTCTGCTATTTGTGTATGGGGTACGTGAATCTCCACCCATGTGCACCGGCCTTGCACTGTGTACCATGGTCCACAGCCTGTGTGTGTCACTTTACTGAGCAAGCATCTACAAGTGGCAACCCAGGGCCTGCTCTGACTCAGCCATCAACTGGGGAGAGAGGAGGAGGAAGAATGGGATGCTGGGTCGAATGGAGGAAGTCAGGTTGTGGGTTGACAGATGAAAGTATCAGCGGTAGCTAGTTTCACTTTCCCGTGCAATACAGAGCCCAACGATTCTTGACTGAAGACAGACACTGACAGTTGGCAATTGAATATGGAGGGAGTTCTCCCTTTTGTACTATGGGCTGGGGATCGGGAAGGGATCCATGGGGGGTGGGGCTATTAACTTGTGTGCCTACCTGACTGTACTGCTGATTGCTTGCTTAGTTGGGATGTGGGGGAGGAGTGATCGGATGTCATAGTTATCCATACTGTTCTCCAGTGTCTGTCCAACTCCACGCCATGCTGCCATAACTTTATGTGTGTATGTTGCTACATGGCGCCATTAAAGGACACGTGAACAAGCATAATTAAAGGGCAAATCAAATCCCAAATGCTCCTGCCTACTGATAAAGTAAGGGATGCTTAGTTACCTCGTGGTGATCTTTACTTCATTTTCTGATTTATAAATCTGTCGGAACCCTGCAAACATTTCCCCAAAATGTAAAACTCCCCGAGCAGCTCCAATGCCGAGCTGCTTCTCAGCTCACAAAATGGCGATGACATGCCAATGTGATGATGTAATTGGAGTGACTCCACTCCAATTCTTTCATTGAAACCTGTGGGCGCTGCTTTAAATGTTGGATATTGCCACTATATGTACATATAAGCATATGTATTGATACTTAGTTTATGCATCAGACTCTGATGCATAAGCTAAATATTGATACGTATACTGATATTTACATATAGTGGCAATATCAACATTCAAAACACTCATAGATTTCAATGAAAACTAGGTGGAGTCACCCAGGACACTATCACATTGGCACGTCATCACCATTTAATGAATCGGCAGCCAACTAAGCATTGGAGCTGCTCGGGAGTTTGTTTACATTTCTAGGAAATATTTGCAGGGTTCCGATGGATTTATAAATCAGAAAATGAAGTAAAGATCACCACGAGGTAACTAAGCATCCCTTACTTTATCAGTAGGCAGGAGCATTTGGGATTTGATTTGCCCTTTAATTGTGCTTGTTCACTTGTCCTTTAAGACTGATCAACCCCAACCAGCAGCTGACTTGAAGATGACAGACCTACACCGGGTTTAAGGTAAGGAGACAGATAAGGGTGATTAGGGTAGGGAGGCGCTTTTCTCCCTGCCCACCCTGGGCATTTTACTGGGTGGGGGGAGGTTGCTAAAAAAATGCTTCAGGTTGCACTTAGATGCAGATTTGGAATCGGACCTGTGGTTTGGATTTTCTGGGTTTTATCCTGCAGTCACTTCCATGATGTCAGGTAGTGCCCTGACAGACCCTGCATGGACACATGGACACAGTGTTGCCCCTGCTGAGGCTCTGCAAAATTACTGTGTTAGCAAACGTTGGTATTTTGAGTGCAGTCTATTCCTGCAAGCTTGTAATTGTCGGTCTAGCTGTCCAGGATCTGCACACCCCCCATGTGTAGCGCAGCAGATGCCCTCATTGCTCTAGTCTCCTAAATTCCCCCTGACCAGTTTGTACTCATGGCCCCAACGCGTGATCTTTTGCTGCGTCTGAACAATGCATTCCAATCCACCTCACTGATCACTTTGAGATATCTGAATGTGTCTGTCATGTCTCCCCTCTTTCTTCTTGCCTCCAGTGAATATATGTTCATGCTGCCCAGCCTCTTCTTATATAACTTTCCCTGCAGTCCATGCACTGTTCTTACGGCACTTCTTTTTCATGGGCATTTCCTATCAGGAGTCCTCGTCTAAGGCAGCAGGAAGATGTGTGCGGCCATCATTCAAGTTTGCCCCCCAAGGAACTATGATGATGGGGGCCCTATCCACACATGCACTGGCATGCTAATGTAAAGCAGGCCCACATCCCACACACCCTATGAGGCACCAAAAATGTCTTCTCCCCACAGTAGCCACTAGGGAGCTGACACTCATCAGCCAACCTGCCCACCTTCTAGAGGTTGAGAATGTCCAGCCAAAAGCCACTACAATCTCCATCTGCCTGCCCAGGCTTGGGGCTCAAACCCAGGTCACAATCATGTCAAGCAATTTCTCAGCTGCTAATTTAAGTCGCAAGCCCTTCAATTCGACTTTTTTTCCCTTAAATAGCAGTTGATGACTTTTATGCCCTGAGATTACAACTCGCAGCAAGGAGCTGCTTGCCTGATAAAGCAGTGTGAATAGCTTTTGCCAAATATTTGGTATTCAGCCCAAAATATTTGGGTATTCCAGTATTCGTTATTTGAGTCTTCACATGGCCCAAACACAGTAATTAATGTGTGCCCCCCATCCCCACACACACTCTGTCAGTATCCCAAATACCACCCTCCTCCCCATCTTCTACATCCATAATATTTGTATTTTATGCCCACCGTGGAAAACTGGCACAACCTGCCTGCCTCCACAGCCAGCCACCATCTGCATGAAAGAAAAGAGCTTGTTTGCACAAAACAAACAACACCATAATGTCTCCACCACCCTGGCAGCACCCCAATCCCACCCTCCTTCCCACCCCCAGCCCCCAGTTTCTTCCTCAGTAGCTGGCTGACACAACCGCCTTTTCACAGTCAGACACCTTGTGATGAATGAAAGTGCTTGTGTGCTTGCTCTCCGTATCAGTAAAAGCAGCTAATCAGCCATCATAGTAAACTCCTAGCAGGGGGAGGGTTCCTTACCTGTTCTTCCCCCTTCCCCCACCAGGTAGAGCCAGAAACAAGCACTGGCGCAGTGCACCACTCCTGTTTGCCAATTTTCAACCAAATAAATACATTTGAATATAGATTTCAACAGAGAACCAGTTACCTTGCCCACAGGCTGCCAGGTGGAAAAATCTCCCGTATATACAGCGTCTGGTAGACATACAGACAGATCAAGTGGCCTGCCGCGAAGAAGCCCACCATGACGCAGAGGGCGTTGAATCCAATGTGACTTATCGGTAAATGGCATGCCCACCATGTGCAAATCCCAATAAACAGGAGGAAATAGACACCTGAAAAGGCTGATGGGAGAGTGATCCCTGTAAAACAGAACAAAAAGTATAAGCATTTCTGATGGATATGTAGAGTACAATAGAGTACAAACGTATGATTGCAGATACTGTAATTGTTCTGTTCAGCATTGTATCTTCTGCTGCTATATCCCTCCCCTGGCAATTTTTTTTTTTAAATGTACTTTTTTTCCTAATGTGCTTGCTACTGCCCCCTTTTGTGTGCCTCTCCCTGCTTGTTGACCACCGTCACTGGGGCCTACTTTGACAGACCCCATGGCATCCCCGCACTCAACCCCTGGGTAGGGCCTTCAGGAGTGGGGCAGACCCCTTTAAGAGACTGAATCCAGAGTGAGTGCCAGTGGGTGGCAGGGCTTTAGCTCAGTGCATGTCATCCTGCCAGCAGCCTGAATTTTCCTTTGTAACTCGACATCCTTGCCTGGGATGGCAACATAAATGAGCGCCAGAGTGCACACACAGTGGGCAAGTGCAGAACAAGGTACATATCCCACCCACCCTGAGCTCACAATGCTTGCACCACCAGGGGACACCCATGTGGCACTAGCATGCCACCCTGAAAAAGGCGACTGCTGAGAGGTTCAAGCCTCCTGCCCCCTGCCAACACTCTGGTAGCCAGGTTTCACTCCTGACCTATGTCACAGCATTACGTCATCAGGCCTGTTGTGCCCCCCCAGCTCTGTTGGAAACTAATTTTGTTTTTAAATATATATTTATATGGTGACGAAGCATTTCATTTTCATTTTTATACTTGAATGTGAGATGAGCACAAGCACCCTTTTCACAAGCGTCAAGTGTACAAAAAACACTTAAATAGACAAGACATAATTCAACAATATACATAACAGACCATACAATAAACAGTTATTAAGAATTGCAGGAACAATCGTTAGACCGAATCCAACCATAGTTTAATCGAGATATAAAATAAGATGATATTACAATTCAATGGGTCACTTGGAATAGAATTAAAAAGTGGAAACTATCGATAAAGATCTTTGACCATAGGCTTTTCACACAGTGGGAGTTGGAAAACATATCTACACTGGGATCTAGTTGTACGTGTAATAGAGCTTTTGGGGAATAATATATTAAAAAAAGCAGGGACCGAATCCTTGGTAACTTCAAATAATTGGGATTCTAGACTAATCTTGACCCTATTTCTTAAGAAGGGGCATCTAGATTCCTTATACAATAAACGATGATGGGTCCTTTGAGGAAGATCTGTCATGAACCTCAAAGAACTATTATATGTTGCATTTAACTTAGAAAATGTCCTTTCACTAGTAGCAGTATAGATTGCTAAACTATAGTCAAGTAATGCAAAAATAAAACTATGCGTTAGTATCCTCTTCGAATCTTCAGTCAGGAACTGTTCATTCCTAAACATACAACCCAGCCTCTGATGCAGGACTTTATTAATGTTGGTTATACGAGTCTCGAAAGTAAGGCCCAAATCCCCAAATCCAGGATAATACCTAGATATTTGAAATTATCGATTAAGTCAATAGGTTCACTCTGAATATCAAGTAAGGAGGCCACAAAATCCTTTTCTTTTAGAACTGGAATAAATCGTAAGTTTCATTTTCTTAGTGTTTATCTATTTTTTTTTTTTTTTTTTTAGAGAACAACCACAATTGAAAAGAAGAAAATCATTTTGAACCATGCTGACTGCATCCTGTGAATTATTACTAGAACTAAAAATAACAGCATCATCAGCATATAAAACAATAAGAGTTTTTTTTGCATGCATCAGTGGCTGAGTTGAGGTAAAGGGAAAATATCAGGGGCCCCAGGATGGAACCCTGGGCTACCCCACAAGCAGTGGCTGTACAATCAGACCTTATCCCATGAATTTCAGTGATGTGCTTCCTATTTTGCAAATAATTTGCAAACCATTTTATAACCGTTCCTGAAAAAGTAAAACTAGGCAAGGAACTAATAAACAGCTTCCCGGTCTTAATACCATGCCCCCACGTCGGCCCACGCAGCCCTGTTTTGTGATGTCACAAAGCGAAGGCTGCTTAGCGTCTCACATTAGTACTATGGGGCTGATATTTCCACCTATTTTTATACCCTTTACAGTTGGGATTTTAAGTTAAGCCAAGCGATCGTTCGGCTAATCGGCGATGGCTTTTGCTAACAAATCAACAGGTAAAGAAAGCTATCAACCCATAATTTTCAATGAGGCTCTTTGTGACATCCTAAGCTGAAACTCTATGGTATATTAAGACTAGGAAGATGATATTTTTGCTGTGCGCGGAAGTTATGATTTACGAGTGGAACACTTTTTAACAACAATGGACTTTTATGCCACACTTCAGGACATTACTACTGAGCAGGTCAGTTATCAACCAGGCTGTGGCAGGCAGCTACTAGGAACCTGCTCTTTAAAGATGATTCTCTCTAAAACCTTACTCAGAGGTGATAATAAAGAAATAGGTCTGAAATTAGCCACAGCTTCTGCGTCTCCCTGCATGCTGCTGGGGTGAGAGAACTGCAAAATCCAAGGGGAGTGGCTCTGATAGCCTAAGGACACAAGCAGTGACAGAGAAGGGAAGAGGAGGTGCTGTGGGTCATCCTGGAGGCAAGTGTTGGGGCCGCTATCCATACAGGGTGGTATACAGAACTCCAGCACAGACAGAGGAGTTGGATAACGCCTGGGAAGGACAACATTGGGATGGCAAACAAAGGGAGGTGCTGCTAGTTGGTGACTTCAGTCTGCCAGATGTGAATTGTAGCCTTCCAGCTGCAGCTTCAGCAAGGAGCAGGGCCATCCCTGTCCCCCCTTGCATAGGGACTTTCTCAGTCAGCTAATCAATGAACCCACTAGGGACAGGGCCATGCAGGACCTGGTGTTTACAAGTAGGGGCAGCATTTCAGACGTCATAGTGGGCAGTCTCCTAGGTACCAGTGATCAATATACAGTGCAGTTTATCATTAAGATGTGAGAAGCGGCTGCATACCTTAGAAACGTTTTCATTCTTTAGGAATGGCTCTTTCTTTTGTACAGTTTTTATGTCTTAATATTAATGGACTGAATAACCCTGTTAAAATGTCCAGATTGTTTCCGTATTTCTGTAAACAGAATCCTGATGTCATATATTTACAAGAGATGCATCTGACATCGGGAGAACATTTAAAACTCTCTTGGTGGGGGGCACATTACCAAGTATTTGCTGCTTCTTTTCCAAAGGCAAGCGTAGGGGGACTGCCATTTTGATACCCACATCCATTGCTTTTCTGGTTCAAAAGGAATATGTTGACCCTCCCGTGGTTGCTACATAATTCTAACAGGCCAGCTCTTTGGGAAAGAGGTGATCTTAGTAAAGATGTATTTCCCTCCACAGGTGCCCTCTGCAAAAATTCGTTCTTTTTTAATAAATTGCTAGAAATGTTTTAGGGATGCTTGGTGATGGGCAGTGACTTGAATTTAGCATTATCTCCACAACTGGATACATCAGCCCCTGCAGAACATTGGTTATCGGCTGCCCAGAAATATTTTCACACCCAGCAGGATACCCTCAGATTGACGGATGTCTGGTGATTTTTGTTTTCCTACCACTCAGGCCTATGCCTTTTATTCTGCACGTTTTCATACATTTTCCTGACTGGTTTACTTTTTTTTTCTCCCAGAAACATAGATTGGCTCCATGACCTAACTATATGCCCACGTTTTCTATCTGACCATTCCCCTCTTTTATTGAAATTGGACATGGACAAGCCCCGAAAGACTTCAATTTGGTGCGTGAATCTCTCACTTCTTTTTTTATTACACTTTTTCTGCCACCGGCCACCTGGTACCTCGGCCCTGTCATGGACCCTCTGCTTCCACTCTCATATTGGCCGTGGCTCCCTGATACCCTGGCTTAAGACCCTCCCCCATGGCGGGTTAGTGGGCACTGGCTCTATAGTGACGCAACTGATGGGATAGGTCAGGGAGCCGCCTGAGAGCTATGACCGCCAGGGCAGGCTTCATCAAAGGCGCCAGGAAGCATTTTTCCCAATGTACGGGCAGGGCCATGCAATGATGACCAGTGTCTGCTCTGCCCCCGAGTGAATTGGCATTGGCATGCTACGTACACCAAGCCTCCATTAGGTGTCCATGTTACGTCGACCGCCTACCCCTCCCCCCTGGAAAGCAGTCGTTGGACGCTCAGTCCTTCTCTTCCTGGCCAGCCCTTTGATGTCCTGGGTCCGTTCCAGAACCCGGGTCACCAGCGTCGCATGTAGGCAACCTGCCCCTGTGCCAGCAGGCCGGCCTGAATCTTTCACTTCTTAAAGATGAGGAATTTAAAAATTAATAATATCTAAGATCCCACAGATTTTGATTGATAATTCCTCTCTGGAAATTTCTTCAGGCATAATTTGGGACACTTTAAAGACAGTCCGGGGAGAAATAATTGCCTATATTTCCCATAGACAAAATGATGGGAGGCCACATACATTAAGTTGGAGATTGAACTAAGACAGCTGCAGCAAGACCCAGGTGGGCAAACAACAGAGGTCATAATCGCATCCATCAATTGAAGGCGGAACTACAGTACAAAAGATTTTAAATGAAAAGGTGCAATTGACACTGTTATTTCTTAAAGTTAAGTTCTGACCTATTGCCATAAGGTACTGGGCTTACAGACCAATACCTTACGACAGCGTGAGCCGACTGATGCCAAAATTTTCATTTATAAGCGCGTCCTTTTAGTATGGGAAGGGATCGTAACTGGTGCCGAACTCATGGCCAGCCAATCCGTTCCAGCTCCCTGGTGTGCCTGCTCCACCCCCGTGCTCAGAGGTTTAGTGACGTGAGAGCAGGGAGAGTGCAGGGATGAGCCCCATACAAGTCTATGGGGCCCTTTTTTAAATGCCATTTTTCGTAACTCTACGCACTCTTAGAAGAAAATTAAGGCCACCACTCAACTAATGGGGCCCTATATTAATTTGCCTCTAAGAGCGTAGTTACAAAAACTAACAAGATGCTCTTATAAATGAACATTTGGCATCAGTCAGCTCATACGCATATAAGGTATTGGACTATGATGTCCAATACCTTATATTGGAAATTTCCCAAGAAATATCATTATGAGGGTGGGCTCAAAGGTGCCAGAAATGTGGCAATGCGGCTGCAGAGACAGAGAATTGCCTTCTTGTGTTATGCAGCTTCAGTCTCCCATTTATGGTAATTGGTCTCTACTTCTGATATTTCAGAAGTTTTTCAAACATACTATTGTCAGTTATATACCAAGTCCTGCCCACCCCAGGCGAGACCAAAATTAACAATTCTGTTTCCCGACTTTCCCTCCCAACAATTTCACAGCTCCATCGAGACATGTTGTTGCCAGTTACTACAGAAGAACTAAAGGCAGCTTGCCAAAACTAAAACATTGCAATGTCCTGGCCTGGACAGACTACCACCAGTGGTATAAGAGACCTTTTAAATTTTTGCCCCTCCCCCTTTGATTACCATTTTTGGGAGGTACAAGATGGAGGGCCCCCTGCAGGACCTCACGCTACACTTTCTTCCATCTTAAAACCTGGTTGGGAAAATTATCATCTTCATTCAGACCTATTTCCATATTGAATAGGGATTACAAATTATTCACGTCTGTTTGGGCCCACAGCATTGAGATGATTCTCCTTCTATAATACATGCTGATCAGTCAGGCTTTATCCACTCCTGCCAAATTTCAGACAAATATCCGTAGAGCTATCCATTTAATGAACTACATTTACCTGCAATCTATCCTGGTGGCCTTGATCATCTTAGATGCTGACAAGGCCTTTGACCGGGTCTCATGGTCATTTCTATGGAAGACCCTTTCTCAATTTGGCTTTCCAGAGGAGTTCATATTCTGGCTTCAGAATATCTATGCAACACCCAAGGCATTTCCTCGAGTCAGTGGTCACATATCCTCCTCGATTCCTTTGGCTTGTGGGACTTGCCAAGGTTTCCCCTCTTCTTTTTGCTTTATATACTGAACCCATGTTGGTGGGCAAAAGGGAAAATGAGAGGGTGGAGGGAATGCCGTTGGGGGGAGATTTTTAAAATTTCCCTGTATGCAGATGATAGTTTGTTGGCAGTTTTAGACCCTGAAAAGTCAGTCCTGGAAATTTTAGATGTACTTCAGATGTTCGCGGCAGTCTCTGGATATACAGTCAATGTACTTAAGATGAAAGTGCTGCCAATCAATTACTTTCCATTGCAAGCGTTGAAACACTTATTTTCTTCCCATTGGAGTTGTACTAAAATAAAATACCTAGGGGTACAATTACCTCAGAACTTGCTACATTTGTATCGGATAAATCAAGAGCCATTGATCCAGGCGATTGTGAGGGATTTGAGCCAATGGGCCTGTCTTCAATTATCTTTTTTTCCAGAATCGATGCCATCCGTATGTCTATTCTACCCAGATTTCTTTATTTGTTCCAAACACTGCCAGTGACCTCCTCCCCTATTTCTTTATATCTTAGAAGGGAACCCTATCAAGATTTGTTTGGGCAGGTTGCCGTCCTTCAGTCCACTGGTCACTGCTTCAGTTGCCAGTTGACGGAGGAGGCCTAAACCTTCACAGTTTGATGGAGTATTATAAGACGGTGAGTTTTAAAACAATCTTGTTATGGCTTAATCTTTCTTATGATGCGACTTGGAAACACACAGAGTTCATGCTAAATGATTTGTTTGACATGGGCACAATAGTCTTTGCTCCTCTAACTTCCCCTCCGGACTTTAAAGCCTTTATGTTTGGCACAACAGACACCCTATGGTGCTGGTTTAAAATTCGAGCCCTTCCCTCATTGGCACCTCTTTTTTATTATGTTCATTTGTTATTGCCTGAAGTGGATTTTTTTGCCAGCTCACTTTGATCTTACTTTTCAAAGGTGGCACTGGTCGGGACTATCCTATATTTTCAATTTCTTAATACCCAAGGGGTGGTCAACCTTTGCCCATCTTCAGGCCTCATATCAAATGTCCAATCGGGAACATTTCCGATATTTACAAGTTCTGAATTTTTTTATTGCATAAAGGCCCTTCCTGGAGTACCCTTCCTAATCCAATACCCCTACTTCTGAGGTTAATTTTTGACTCACTAGAGGGATGGCCTGTCCACACTGAATTTGTCAAGCCTATAAAGGTCTTAGAGATTATTGGAGTGATACTACTCTGTCCATTATGAAGGTCTGGAATGCTGAATTATCCAAAATATATCCTATGAGAAATGGATGGAGTCCATTCACCTTCGATGAAAATGTCCCAGGCCCCTAGTGGTGAGAAATTTTGGGAAATGTCATAACTGGTATTTTAATACACCAGATAAACTAGTAAAATACCTTCCAATTTGTATGATGTCTGTTGGAGGGATTGTGGGGAATCCTTGACCAATGCCGATGCCGCCCCAATTTTTTGGTACTGCCTGGTGACTACTTCTTTTTGGCAGGAGACTGGGGCCAGACTGTCACAATTGGTGGGACTGGAGGTGATTTTATCTCTAGAATTGGTACGTTTGTACATATCTTCAAATGGGTCTCACCCCCACTCCCCCAAAGAAGTATGTTTTATACTTATCCAACGGCTGCAAAAAAAAGAGCCCTCACCCGGTTATGGCATAGGTCCACTCCTCCTACTCTTGCCCAATAGCATATTACTGTGAATAAAGTTTATTATTTAGAGCAATTAACAGCACATTGCAGGGGACAGGTTATTTGTTTTGAGCTACACTGGAGGCCTTGGGTATTTTATATCTCACAGGAAGATGAAACATTTGTCCCATGGTTTTTAAATTCATTTGAACTGGATTTAGAGAGGGGTGGGAGATTGGAGGTGCTAATTAGTTTTTGGATCGATTGAATTACCTGTTTATGGGGTATTAATCTATGCATTTGGGAGATTAATGTTGTGAAGGGAGCCCCTTCACCCACCTCCTATTCATACATTTCAATGCATTAATTGTATAATACTAGCTAGGGGAAAAACTGATTTCACTGGCTACATAATTTAGATTTTTAAGACTATCCCTATCTACTGTATGTCTATATCCTATATGATTCTGTATGCTTTGTACTTGGTTTTCTCTGTGCAAATAAAAAAAAAAAAAAAAGATGGGGAGCAGAGACAAACCACACGAGGACAAGGGTCCTGTACTTTAGGGGTGGATTTTAAGAAATATGAGACTATCTCAGAAGCTACCTAGTGGGGGAGGACAGTGGGGAAAGGCAACAGCCTCTGTATGAAGGAAGTGAGTAACAATAAAAGGAAAAGAGCTGTTATGGTACTCCACCAAAGTAACTATGGTGATGAAGGAAAAAAGAGTAGCATTCAAGAGGTAAAAGGAAATACAGAGGGAGGAAGACAGGGAGGTGTATCTGGTAAAACAGAGGAAGCAGGTAAGGCAGTGAGGAGAACAAAGGTGCAGACAGGGGAGGTGATAACCAAAGGGGTAGCAAATGGGGATAAGACTTTCTTCAGGTACATAAATAAGAAGGGGAAAGCAAGTGGAGGGACAGTGAAGTAAGGAGGGCAGCAGAGGGAGACTCTGCAGAAGAGAACCAAGAAAAAGCAGGCGTACTGAGTAGATACTTCTGAGTCTTCACAGTGGAGGGAGGAGGGTGGACAACAGTAATCAGCAGGAATAAAGGGGGAGGGGAGGTGGGATCAAATTCATTTTCAGAGGAAAGAGTCCTGAAGGAACTTCCGGCTATCTGCCTTATTCAACAGCTCACTGGAAACAGGCATGATTCCGGAGGACTGGAAGAGACGGCAGCAGCAGGGAAGAGGCTAGTGACTACAGGCCGGTGAGCCTTACCTCAGTGGTGGGAAATTAATGGAAACACTGTTAAAAGAAAGGTTGGTAGAGTACCTTGAATCCAATAAGCTTGAAGGGTTCCATGTAATAATAGCGAAAAAAAAATTGCAATCGTCATTATAGCAAATGTATAATGGCGATCGCTTAATTAGCGACAGGATATAATTACGAAACACAAAATAGCACTGCCTAACGCTAACGCCGAATACCCGATACCAGATGCCAGCCCTGGCTGTCTCAACAAAGTGGTTTTATTTGCAACAGCTCAGCTCAACTGTGGGTTAAAAATGTCTTGTGTTTCTACTATATGCCAACAGAGAAGTTTACTGCACACGTTCTTGATCAGTAACAGAGCACTGCTTAAATACACGGAGCATCACCTAGCGGGGGTAATTGGCACTGCTTATATCCCAATTCAGCCATTAAATGCCACTGCTGTTATCCCAATCCAGCCTTTCAGTGCCACTGCTCTTACCCCAATTCAGCCTTTTAGTGCTACTGCTTTTAGTGCTTTTTTTAGCTCCGCCTACTTGGGCTGTATGACTGGGTGTTTGTATTTGTCTCTGTCGATAGTTTAGTTTTATGGATTTTCATGTGTTTTGGCTTGGAGGAATTAGACCATTCTTGGATATGAGATCTATGAAAGTTTCATGGACTAAGAAACTGGAAAACATCACCAGCAGATATTTGGATTCTCATTATAAATCAACTTTTTTGGAAGCCATCACAATCAAAGTAAGTACAGCTAAGAAATTCTACAAGCTCTGACCTGGGGAGTGCAAACTGAATCCACATTTCCGTCTACCTTGTTGCTAAAGGAACTGCATGTCTTTGAGAACCATACACAACTATTTAAACAAAGGAAGACAGTAACAAAGGGTTTTAACTTCCTGCATATGCCCCAGGCCAGTGTTCCAAAAATTTAACACATCCTTTGTCTTGTTACTGTAGATCAAACAGTTTACTGGTCCTTTTCCTGTGGATTTGATTATTTTACATCATTTGGCAATGGGGCAAATCCTCCCCTGGAGGCACACCACGAAATTGATCTGTTCCTGCTCATGTGTGAGCCTTGGGCACATCTAGCCACATCGTATACAACTATTCCAATGTTGCATTTTCGACATTACCACCTGGCATACTACTGTTCAAAAAGCAGAACGCAACCTCTTTAACTGAACTCCACCTTTGTACCCTGAAACTTGTGCTCCTCCTGTTTCTAGCAGGGACTTTTCATCCTAACCCCAGACCAAACACCTCCAACCAAAACAAACCAACAGGCACTCTCTCAATCATGTGCCTGAACATCTGCAGTTTACTTTCTAAGCTTGATGCACTGCAAGCCTTTACCACCCAACACAACCCGGATATTCTGTCAGTAGTTGAAACTTGGCTCACCCAAAGATTCCTGACCAGGCAATCACCCTTCCCAGGCTACAATGTCTTCCAGGTTGATCGTGAAGTCCAAAAGAGGTGGAGGGTGTGCCTTATATGTGAAAGACACTTTCCAAGGACACCCCATTGATTCCAATCTTCCAGCAACACCTGCTCAGATTCTTCCCATCAGACTCCTAATAGGTACCCCAATAAGGCCCTCACAGTTGTCACTGTTTACATACCTCCTAAGGAACAGGGACCTGGTCTAACCGCTGTCCTTGATTTTGTCAAATCCCACCCATCGGACTCCACAATCATCCTTCTTGGTGACTTTAACATTAATTGGCTCTCAGCAGAAGGTGGGTCATTTAAGGACTCCATTATATCAGCTAACCTGACTCAAATGGTTGACTATACAACCAGAAAGAACTACAGAACTGGGACCTGCACCCTACTCGACTGGATCCTAACCAACCACCCCTCTTGGAACACGAAAACCTCAGTCATCCCTGACTCACTCAGTGACCACTCTCCCATCAGCTGTACCTGGTCAAACAAATTCTATAAGCCCCCTCCAAAAATCATCACCAGCAGAGTCCTACCCCGTGGTCAGCTACCCTACCTCAAATCGCACCTCCGTCTGCAGGACTGGTCCCCCATCTTCAAGGCAACAGATACTAATACTACACTGGAGCAATTTATTCACATTTTCAGTGAAGCCTGTAATAAATTTGTCCCCCTCAAAAAGCGTAAAGTTAAATCGCTCAGTAACTCTTGGCTGTCAGGAGACTGCCTAAAAAAACTTAAATCCAGGGACCACCTCTGGGAACTGGCTAGAAACTCCAGTAAGCAACTTGACATCCGGAATTATAAACGAGCACGGAACAACTGCACCAAAATAATTTGGCAACAGAAATCTGACTACTATAAAAATGCCCTCACTAACTCCTGGGGAAATGGGAGGGATTTCTGAAAAAACATTAAAGATGTCACTGGGAAGCAGTCAAAATCTTCACCGAACATACTCAACATAAATGGGCACACTACACTCGACCCTAAAACTATTGCGAACACTTTTAACATCGCTTTCACTGACCTTAGCAGTGTTCTCCCTCTGACTTCTTCCAAGATGCATTAACTCCCACCCCCAACTCCTCCACCCATGCCTGTCACCCACCTTTCTACTTTAAAGCACTAAAGAAACATCAAGTCCGAAACTACATTGCCAAAGCCATCAGCAAATCTAGAACAAGCAATGACACACCTGAACTCAAGCTACTGGCCCTAACGCTTGACGAGGTACTTGGGGCCCTCACCAAAATCTTTAATCTCTTTCTTTCCCTTAGCCAATTCCCGAACAAATGGAAAATGGCCACTGTTACCCCGATTCACAAAAGTGGTGATAAGACTGACCATGCAAACTTATGCCCTATCTCCATTCTGCCTCCCCTATCGAAGGCACTGGAATGTATAGTAGCGGACCAACTTACCGAGCATCTGGACAATTATTTATAATATTCTCTGTAAACGGCAACATGGCTTTAGGAAAGGTCATAGTACATCCTCTGCCTTACTCTAATTCACCGGCTCCCATTCACAGCTCCCTTGACAATGGACAACTAACTGGTGCTATTTTCATCGACCTGACCAAAGCCTCGATACTGTCCACCACTCCCTCCTGCTGAGCCAACTAAAAATGCTGGTCTCTCAATGATTCAATCTCTTGGTTCAAAAGTTATCTTGAAAACCGCCCCAGCGTGTAAAAATCAGGATGTGCACTCTGATTCCAAACCTGTCCTCTCTGGAGTCCCCAGGGTTCAATACTGGGCCCACTATTCTTCAGCCTGTTCCTTAACACCCTACGGACTCCTGCACTGAACATCTCACCCTGTATGCCGATGATGCAGTAGTCCTTGCCACACATCAGGACCCAAAGAAATTGCAAGAAAATCTCCAACTTGGCTTCTCCTGGTTGAGATGGTTCCGAAGCACAAACTGATCCTTAATCAAACAAAAAACAAAGGCGATGATCTTCAGCAGCTCCCATAATAAACAAAAGCACTTCCAACTCTCCGTTATCACCAGACAAGGTGTCGCACTGGAACAGGTCAAAAACTTTAAATACCTCAGGATCACCCTTGACCCTCACCTCTCCTACACTGCCCACATCGACCATGTCGCCAGAGCCGCTAACTCCCGGCTAGGCCTGCTATTCCATCATAGGAAACACCTGACACCCAAAGCCCTCACTGTCACTGTCCAGAGCTCCATCATATCCATCATTGATTATGGCATTATCATTTATGGCTCTGCTACAACCACTGCACTCAAACGTGTATCCACCGCCCCAACAAGGCCTGTCGACTTGTCACAGGCTCCCAACGCCTAATTCACACCTGTGACCTCTATTCTCAAACTGGAAGGCTGAATCTTGCCAATCGAATAAAACACCAAACTTGTATTACTACTGAAAAAATCTTGCTGGGCCTTGCCCCCCACTGGAGTCTGTGCCCTCATACAACCGAGAATCCACACCCGCCATGCCAGGGGATCGAAACCTCAGCTTCTGCAAACCCCGCATTGCCATACAACACAAGGCCAAAGATCCTTTGCTTACCGGGCCGCTAGTTGGTACAACGGTCTTCCTAGTGACATCTCATCCTCACTATTGCTCAGCACTTTTAAGACTCGGCTCGCCTAACACTCACTGGCTCCAACCTCTGTGATTGTTGTGGCTAAACATGTCTTTGGTTCCATAGCTGAAGATGCCTTTGGATCACATCTACTCCTGCACTTTGCCGGCAGCCCCAGCCCATGACAAATGCCACCTGGCTGTAATACTCTATTCTTACCCACCTTCCACTCTCCTCTCTCTGTCCCACATCTACCTCCCTTTTCTCCCATCCACTTAGCCTCCCTGATTTCACCCTCCTCCTTTCTCTTTCCCTCCCAAAGTTTCACCTTATTGTTCTTTTTCCCTCTACAAGACTATGTGGGTTTTTTTTATTTTATAAACTGTTATCTTTGCTTATGTTTGTCTCAATTGTACCAGTGATGTGGAACCTTTGTAAAGAGCCTCGCTCAAGGCATTTGTAATCCTAGAACAAATAAATAAATAAAATAAAAATAAACTGTTATCCCAATGCAGACTTTCAGTGCCAATGCTCTTATTCTAATCTAATCATAGCACACTATTCACTGTGTTAATAGTTTAACTATCAACTGTTTGGGCTAAATACACACAAGCATCACCCACAGGATCACTCTGCTCTTCGTTTTTAGAGCTTCGCTGTTTTGACATGGTAACAGGCGCTATTAATGTTAGTCACTAGGTTGTAGCGGTCGCTATTGCTGCTTTTTGCATTATTTAGTCGCTATTTTTTACCGCGCTATTTTGTTGTCGCTATAATTATGGGATACCAGCTTGAAGATCAGAAGAAGCATGGATTCACGAGGTGGTCATGCCAGTCAAATCAGACGGAGTTCTTTGATGGGGTGACCAGTGAAATAGATCTGGAGAGGCAATGGATTTGGCCTATCTGGACTTTAGCAGGGCCTTTGTCCCTGTGACGCATAGGAGACTGATTACGAAACTGAACAGCCTAGGGGTGGGATCCAATGTGGTGAACTGGTTAGAAATTAATTGATAGGCAACAGAGGGTGGTGGTTAACGACACACACTCTGATGATGGGAAACAGACCAGTGTGCTGCAGGGCTCAGTACTGGGACTGATCCTCTCTCTTCTTAAAGAGCATATTTCTACTTGTTTCAAATTCTGCACCCGGAAACATAAGAAGAAGCGTACATAGTCCCAAGTGTAGTGTAACACTAATTTTAATTTATTGTTGCCAGTATTTAGGGAGGTAAGGGATCATATTTTGACTCTGTAGAGCTGAGAGCCTAATTCCTTCCACTTCCCTAGTCAGTGACACGCCCATGTGCTAGCATGTTTAGTGATGTCAGTTCAAGTTGAACACGGGGGCATGCTACATAGAGTTCAATAGGGAGGTTTTTTAACTCCTTTTTAGTATAATTTAGTGTTCCACTTTTAACAAATCAAGGCCACCGCTCAACTAACAAGGTCCCTACAGGCAGTTTAAATAAAACAAAGTCCTTCCTCTGAGGGTATCTCTAATTATACATTTCAATCTCTCTCTCTCTCTCTCTCTCTCTCAACAAAAGACTGCTCTCTTTATATGTAATGTATTTTCCTGGTAATTAACTTCTGCATCCTGAACTCATTAAGATACCTCCTGTTTCTCACAAAATGTATCAGAACTTTGTCAATTTCCTTCCTTGCAGGTGTAACAAAATAGAACACTGTGACTCAGAACTACCTCCTGTTGACAGCTCTGCAAATGAGCTTGTGGCAGCCAAACAGCATCTCAGTGTTAACCCCGAGTTTCCAACAGCTTTCTGTAATCATTCCAACAATACAATTATATAAATAGGCAAACAAAAGGATCCCACTTTCTCATACAGATTCACATATATTTTTATAACCACAGATAAGCATGGGGTAAGAAAAGACAGAAACAGCAAGTGAAGGCAGGGAAATAGTGGAAGGAGGAGAACTGTGAGACTGCCAGAGTGATCATCTCCTAGGTCTCACAAAAATCTGAATGTGCAATCAGACAGACAAGAGACAGAAGAGGAGATGATAGACCAGATCCTTGCTTTTAACTCTTTCTGCAGAACAAATGGGGCAGTGTCTTAATCAACCTCGTCACACTCCTCACACTTATCTGCTGAAAAAGTTTTAAATGTCTGCAGGTGAGAAGGATTTAACAACTTGTCTACGGTGCAGAAGAACTGAGCTGGTTGATTTTTCCCTGCAGCAACCGACCTCGACAGGAACTCTGACTTTTTTCAGATCGACTGCCTGTTGATCATCACCATAATGAGTTCTCAAACCCCACCCGTTCTCTTCAGACCAGGACCTTCTCCAGCAACACACTAACTTCCATCCTTTACTCTTCAACCAACACAGCTCATCACAGTACTATGGTGAGCTGTGATGGGATGTCAAGGAAAGAATGCAGTACGGTGCAAGGGAATCTAAGGCAGCCATGAGAACCATATTATAGTGCTCCACCACCTTCTCAGCTCCCTGTGCATAAGCTAGCAACATACCCAAGACATCCAGCACCTCCTAGAGATTGTGAGGCTCCAACATATGCTCTTGAATGTACTGGATCATCTCTCCAGAGTGGGTAGTTATTTATTTTTCCCCTCCACTGACAGCCCCATTAGCTCTTCAGGGATCCCTCAACCCCATCACCGCTGTCCCAGGGACTTACCTTGGTGATGGAGTGCTCCATAGACTGCCCCTGTGGCAGGCCGTCGAGGGGTTCCCCAAGCCCCCTTCCAGTGCCACATTCAGATCCAGTGCTGGTGCCCAGTAGGCAGTATGAGGTCTGTGGGGTTCTGCAGGGTGACATCCTGTGGCTAGCAGTGTTTTTCCATTGTCATTTTCCCCGACCCACAGAGGCTTCGAGGAGGCAGCGGTTTGACATGTGCATATCAGAGGACGTGCTTATGTCTCCCCCCAGGGAGCGTCCCCCACCCGGAACTGCTGTCCAGCTGCACTGCCACCTATGGTCACCTAGAAGACAGTGTTACGGCAGTACAGTCTGCCCTCCCTCCCTAGAGAAAGAACATCCACTCAGATGCTGAACCCTCCTCCACTGGCCAACTCCTCGAGTGGCCCAGGATCATTCTCAACCCTGGGTTGCTGGCGTGATGGCAGGTGAGGCATGGGTGCCTCTGCCCTCCATGCCACCAGGCCAGCCGCAGAGGGGGTATTTAGACAGGAGACCCCACAAAGGAACAACATTGCATGATGCATGATAATCAGACCAAAAGATCTGATCGACCTTGACCGCAGTAATGTCAAGTTCTAGTGAGAAGATCAGGTCCAAAGTGTGATGACCATGTTAATGTGTTCTGGAAGCAACTGCCTCTGTTAGCCCCAGTGAGGACATCAGCTGCAGGAGATACTGACCAAAGTGAAAGGATTCATCATCAACCCAGGCATTGAAATCCCCCAGCACTAACACTCTGCTGATGTTAAAGACCTGTTTGTCCATGAAGTTCGCCAGCTCCTGCAAGAAATCATTCCTCTAGCCCAGTGGACAGCATATAAGAATGATCCTGCTACTAACACCTGCAACACATCCAACTGCTACAAATTCAAAGGACCTGAAAGTTCTCATGTGGAATGCAGGGAGTTTCAAGGTGGATTTAAAATAAATGGCCACCCCAACCCTTCAGTGATCCCTCCTTGGGCAATGCACCATGAAGTAACCAGGCAGAACAAATGCCTCCAAAACAGGTCCAGAGTCATCATCCAGCCAGATCCCCATGAAACAAACAAGGTCAGCTGAGAAATCTGTGATGAAATCCCATATCACTGCTGTCTTATTCCTCAGTGATCATACATTACACAGAATGGTGCGAAGGGGAGGATACAAACAAGGTCAGCTGAGAAATCTGTGATGAAATCCTATATCACTGCTGTCTTATTCCTCAGTGATCATACATTACACAGAATGGTGCGAAGGGGAGGATTAGTGCTGGCTGGACAGACTACTACTGTACCTGCTCGTTGACATTTGGCAGGGCAAACTAATACACTAAAATGAACTGACCATTACTAATATATACCATTTGCAGTACTTGCTTACATTAGCTCTATACCACTGCATGCCAATTTCAGTAGCAATTAACTCTATTCTCTAGCTGGAGGAAAGGCAGAGAAACAGCATCAGCTAACATAAAATTATTATTATAAATTAGATGAGTCAACAATGAAAAATGGTTGGGTCGTGGGTCTTCAACCCAGCCTCCTGAAATCATTCAATACTCCTATACAAGAAGATGCACTAAGGCAGAAAATGTCAAGTTCGCCACTTTGCCCCGTTTAAAAACCCTTGCTGTGCCGCAGACCGATATATCTGTCCCAGTTTCCTACACATTCTAATTCTGTCGGCAGTCTAATTATCATTGCTTTTTTCTTCTTTTTCCAATGAATGCGTTCAGGAAATTTGCAATCACTTCGGTTTCAGACAATCATTGGATGTAACAACAGAAACAGTTTGTCATAGAGATGATTAGAATACATTTTCAGCTTGTTACCTAGAATATATTCTCTCCATTGCTGATATAGCAGACGTATAATAATGTGATAAGCTATTTCTTGAAAACTTAATTTACATGGGCATTTGAGGTCTACGGGAATAAAATATTTTTTTTGTTTGTTTGTTTTATTATATCACTATTCCAATCTTTTAGTTGGTAGAAGACTGAACCTTGCTAGAGTAATTACTCATCTAATTTCTGGGTTTAGAGGAAGAACTAGGTAGTCTTCCACAAAATGTAATACTTTATGGACACACAGTGCAACTTTTAAGTGTCTTACCAGCCTCATATCGGCTTGTTAGGCTCTTATAAGCAATTGTGTTTTAATACGATTTTTATATGTCAAAGCTATAGTAATATATTTTTTGAAGTCATTCCATAGATGTTTTAAATCAGCTTCAGCTAGGTAACATAGCAATGATTTTAACCATTCAGAATGTTTATCAAAATCACACCCAGTCTTTTCTTGCAAGCGTTCTGGTGGGAGGGTATTACTTTTGTTATTAAATAACGTTAACTACTCAGTTTTATTTTAGTATATATAAATATCAGTTCTTCCTAAGTCAGAGCTTACTTAAACAGTAGGTATCGAGGGTCATACTCTCAAAGGAATGTTCTAAGACAGCTGGGTGGAAAAAATGTGGGAGTTTAAAACCCAGGCTGGCTTACCTCAATGTAGTGTTAAGCATTCTGTGGCAAAAGTTACTTTTTTTTTTTACTGTAGCCCCCATCGGGAGGGAAGGGATCATAAAATGACCCAAGTAAGCTGTCAGCCGATCCCTTCCACTTCCCAGTCTGCTGGCCCTGCTCCCATGCTTAGATGTTTTGTGACATCCATCTAGGGAGAGCATGGAGGCATGCCCCCCCATACAAGTCTATGGGGCTATTTTAAAATACTGATTTCAATATGTAACTGTGGCATAATACATATATTGACTTCCTCACTTTCGACTAAGAAGGCACTTACTTCTCCATGGAGAAGGCGGAGATGGGCGCATAAGTGCTAAGGCAGCCCTCTGGCCTCTTGGCTTCTACCCTTTGCTGGCCTTGCATGGCATGGCGATGTTGCAGGATTGTGTGCAGGCATGCCTCGCCCTGCCCACCCCAGACCAGGCCGGCATGTAGCTATGTGCACAACCAGTGATAAGGTGTGTTAGGGCTTGCAGCTACGGTTAGACGTGTCCTCTGCAAGCATATGGACCTCTTTATGGGCGTGAATCCTTTATGGATCGTGCCCTAACTGCCAAAAGGGAAAACTAATCCCAGACGCCAGGCTAAGAAAAACGGCCAAAGTAGAAGAAAGTTTCTCACAGCACTTATTGTATACCCTTAATTTCAAATTTAAGACAGGCACAAGTTGAATTTAGAGCACAGTGCTTGTAGAAACAAACAGTATCTTCCTGCTAGAGTTACTTTTGGAAAAAAATAAAAATTGTAACAATTTCATTCGAGTTTAGGAGCTACTTGAAAAGAGCTGTTGCCCCGAAGGCTTGCAGAAAAAGACTGATCAGTTACAGGCTGTGGAACTCTCATGCCATCAACATTCTGTGCTGATGTTATAGCTTTGAGCTGTGCCTGTGTCCCCAGTAGGGGGTGCACCTTATACTATGTTAGGACTGCCCACTGACAACATTCTGTGCTGATGTTATAGCTTTGAGCTGTGCCTGTGTCCCCAGTAGGGGGTGCACCTTATACTATGTTAGGACTTCCCAGTGACAACATTCTGTGCTGATGTTATAGCTTTGAGCTGTGCCTGTGTCCCCAGTAGGGGGTGCACCTCATACTATGTTAGGACTGCCCAGTGACAACATTCTGTGCTGATGTTATAGCTTTTGAGCTGTGCCTGTGTCCCAGTAGGGGTGCACCTTATACTATGTTAGGACTGCCCAGTGACAACATGGAGCACTACCAACACTGGAAGCCAGATACATACGGAAATAAACACAACTCTTTTCCACTGGTGAGTGTATGTGTGTCTCCTCTCTGACCTTTTACAGACCCCATGCACACTGTAAACCAGCTCCTCTACATAGTTTTCCTTTTTCCTATAGGGCAGTTACGTATACCTGGAACAGTCTAGTCTTCTATTACCCCAATTGTATCCATTATTGACCCTATCCCCTATAATGTCTTCTCCCCAGCTTTCTGTGGGATGTCTTCATAAACTTAATTACAGGTTTGCCAGTTTCAGTCCCAGACCCAGGGATCTATCCTTACATCCTCTGGTCCCAGGGGGAGCAGTGCTAACCAGTCAACTAAGAAAACCTCTTTTGTGTGTGTGTGTATATGTATGTATGTATATATATATATATATATATATATATATATATAGAACTTTGTTTCTTTTGTTACAATTTATAAAATGAACTTCAGAATCCTGGCAACTTCAGTGGTCTAAACACATCACCTGACCATTCATTAATCTCTGGTATACCAACAGTTAACTAGCCTGCTCTAATCTACCTAGCAACACCCAGACTAAATGAACACATAACCGTTTTCCTTTTTAAACACAAAAAACAACAGCAGTACACAGGTTTCTTCTAAATAAATGTCTTTGGGTTCATTCAAAGACACATGGCCTTTGTTACCAAACTCACATATTCTACCAAACATGTGAGGGATCCCAGGCAGAGGGCACCAGAGTTCAAGGGCGGGGTCATGAGGCCAACATGGAATGCTAGGCAAGGTGGCAATGATACATAGATACATAGACAGTGTCCCAGATAAGGCCTACGGTCCACCCAGTCTGCCCATTTGAGCTTGTAAGTTTACTTTATGTTTTCCTAGAAGTCTGTTGCCCCTTACCCTTGACCTCCAGAATTCCTTTATGTCTATCCATGCATTCTTAAATTCGTGATTGTTTCACCCCACCACTTCCTCTGGCAGGGTGTTCCACTTGTCCACCACCCGTTCTGTGAAGAAATTCTTCCTCAAGTTTCCTCTGAATCGTCCTCCCTCCAACTTCATCCCATGCCCTCTAGTCCTGGAACATCTTTTTCACTTAAAAATAGTGTATTCCTGCAACCTGTTCCTCCCTGTAAGATACTTGTATGTCTCTATTTATTTATTTATTTATTTAAGAGATTTACCAGGAAGGCATACTGAGCAGAGTACCACTCAATTCCAGATGCGCCCTGGGGTAGGGGGTTACAAGAGTGCAGCACATAATACAAAAACAGTACATACATAATTTGCAGATAACAAGCAGTGGCCCAGTAGGATGGGTGCAGTAACTGAGATGCATAATGGTTTATACAAAATGAAGAGTATTACAGGCAGTGATGTAGTAGCATGGAAGAAATTACAACAATTACATAATGTGATTAGATTACATACTATATGGGTAGGCGTGCATATCTACAGCATCAGAAGAAGGATTCAGTGGCATATGGTACTGATTTAGAAATGGAGCCCAGAATAGCTGATAAGAGTTGAGCAGGGAATTCAGCGATGGGGAAAGCATGTGCAGTTGGTAGCAAAATGCGCTGTGAGGAGGGCATTTTGTTGGGGAGTACTTGTAGTGAGTCTGATGTCGGCTGCCAGTGAGTTCCATAATTTGGGCAGTCTGAAACTGAAAGCTACCTGACCTGATTGGGTGGATCTGTGGGGAATGTGAAGGAGCCTGGAGTCAGTGTTCCTGAGATTGTAGGTAAGTGGGGGGACGGCGGTTAGAGATGTTGATAGGTAGGAGGGCAGCGTATGTGACCAGAACTTAGCAGTAATTCTAGTACAGTGCAGTAATCGCCAGTTTTGGAGTGATGGGAGGTCAAGGGACTGGTAGAGGGCACAGTGGTGGGTGTTGGGAGGACGGTTCCAAGGTGAACCGGCAGAAGGAGTTGAATATGGGGTCGAGCCTGGCTAAGGATGTTTGGGGGGTGGCACCGTAGATGACAATGCCGTAGTCCAAAATTGGGAGGATAATTTTTTGTACCATTGCTTGCCTGGTTGGTAGAGGGATGCAGAACTTGCTCCACTTGAGAGCTCCCAGCATGGGATGTAATTTTTTTTGCAGAGCCTCTACATGCGCTGAGAAGTCAAGGTGCTGATCCAGCCAGACGCCGAGATAGCGATATGTGGAGCAGGCCTCAAGCGGAGTCCTATCCAAGGTATAGAATGTGGGCGCGTCAGTAAGCTGGGTTAGTTTGGCTCGGGAGCCGAAGGTGAGGGAGACAGTTTTTTTTGAGTTTAGGAATAGTTGGTTTTCAAGGAACTAGCGTTGGATGGAGTCGAAATCCTTCTGAAGGTATGCTGCTATGGCGGTTCCAGATGGGCCAGAGGCAAATAGCACCGTATCATCCGCATACATATAGATGCCAAATTTTGTGCAGACAGCAGGCAAATCATTGAGGAAGACTGAGAAAAGCAGCGGGCCGAGTACAGACCCTTGAGGTATGCCACTGGTGACAGGGAGGGGGGTTGATAGAGCCGTACCGATGCGGACTGCTTGTGACCTGCCTGATAGGTATGAGTGGAACCAGCTGAGTGCTGCCATCGACAGACCAGTTTGGGCAAGTTTAGATAGCAACAGTGTGTGTGAGACCGTATCGAAAGCTTTTGCCAGGTCTATGAAAATAGCTGCGGTTATTTCCCTTTGTCAATGCCTGTAAGGATGGAGTTGGTGACGAGAGGAGGGATGTGGTGGTGGAGTGATTTTTCTGAAGCCGGCTTGAAAGGGGTGAAAAGGAGATTGTCTAGATAGTTGTGTAGCTGGGATAGAACAAAGGCGCTCTTGAATTTTGCTAGGATGGGGAGCAAAGATATAGGCCAATAGTTTCATATCCTCTCACCCTCCTCTCCTCTAGAAAGTACATATTCAGTTCCTTCAACCTGTACTCATAGGACTTGTGATGCAATCAATGTACCATCTTTGTTGCCTCCTCTGAACCTTCTCTACCCCTGTCTATGTCCTTACGTAAGTTAAACAGGGTTTTAAATAACTGATTAGCACTTTTTTCCTTGGGACAATGCTAACTGTAGAGAAAGTATTTATATAGGTTTTCTAGAAGTGTTATACTTGTTAAACACAGTGAGGCAAGTGCTATGCATTTTCACAAAGTTTTAGCACTTTTATGAGCAAAATGCTAATCAATTTTTGGAGTTAAATAAAACCCTGAAGTAAGGGCTCCAGAACTGTACCCTGTACTCCAGGTGGGGCCTCGCTAGTGTCTTGTATAGTGGAATTATGACCTCCCTTTTCCTGCAGGTGATGCTCCTGCCTATGCATCCCAGCATCCTATTTGCTTTACCTGCTGCCTTGTCACACTGTTTCCCTACCTTGAGGTCATCTGAGATGATAACTCCAAGATCCCTTTCCTGCTTGGTGCATGCTATATTCTCACCCCCCAACTGATATATTGTGTCGGGGTTTTTGTGCCCCATATGCAACATCTTGCACTTCTTTTCATTGAATTTCAACTGCCAAACCCCTGATAAGATGTTGAATAGGACCGGTCCCAGCACTGATCCCTGTGGTACCCACTGGTCACTCTTCCCTCTGTGGAGTGACAGCCATTTACCACCACCCTTCCTGCCACCCAGCCAGTTAACTACCCACTGCACTACTGTCCTGCCCATACCCATATTCCCCAGGTTGTGTAATATTCTTCTATGTGGCACAGTGTCAAAGGCCTTGCTGAAGTCCAGATATGCCATGTCCACTGCCTCCCTGATCCACCTCCCTAGTCACCCAGTCAAATAATTCAACAAGGTTGGTCTGACATGACCTCCCCTGGTTGAAACCGTGCTGCCTTGGGTCCTGTAGTCATTGGCAACCAGATGTTCCACCAATCTCTCCTTCAGTAGTGCTTGCATGATCTTCCCCACTACCGAGGTGAGGCTGACTGGTCTGTAGTTCCCCGCTTCCTCTTTGTTCTCACTTTTGTATAAGGGGACTACATCTGCTGTCCTCCAGTCTTTGGGTACCTCCCCTGTTTCCAGTGATTGGCTAAACAGGATTGCCAGAGGTTCAGCCACCACCTCTCTTAGTTCTTTAAGGACCCCGGGGCACCTAATCTGGCCCCATTGCTTTATCAACTCTAATACTTCAGTTCCTTCAGGACCCTTTCTCATGTAAGGGACTTGTGTCCATTCTGCACCATTCCCACCCCTTGTACTCCCTTCAGACCCATTACCCTCCTTTTCCTCAGTAAAGACTGAGCAGAAATACTTGTTCAATATGTCAGCTTTACTGTTGTCATCCTCCACGCGGCCCCCATCCTCCCCCTTCAGTCTCACTATCCCTCCCTTTGCCCTTCTTTTTTCACTAATGTACCTGTAAAAGGTTTTGTCCCCTCTACCCACTGATTTTGCAATGTGCTCTTCTGTCTGAGCTTTGGCTTCCCTTACTGACCTCCCTGCCTCCCTTTGCTTCTCCTGGTACTTCTCCCTATCCTCTTCTGCCTGTGTCTTTTTGTATTGCTTGAATGCAATCTTTTTGGCTTTCACTTTCTCCGATACCTCATTTGAAAACCATAATGGCCACCTCTTCCTTTTCCCCTTGCTAACCTGCTTAATGCATAATTCTGTTATTCTTGTAATCCCCATTTTAAATACTGCCCACTGTTCTTCAACCCCTGATTCCTGCCCCATTCCTCGTAATGCCTCTTTCAAGCATCTCCACATTTTCCCAAAGTCTGTCCCCTAAAATCTAGGATACGTGTTTTTGTGTGGTTTGGTTTTGCACCTGTGATTTCAAACTACAATGACTGGTGGTCACTGTTCTCCAGTTGCTCCCCCACTGTTACCCCCATCACACTGTCCCTGTTTGTGAGCACAAGGTCCAGTATTACCTTCTGCTGAGTTGGTTCCATGACCAGTTGCTTCAGGAAGGCACCCTGAAGGGAGTCCAGGATAAATCTGCTCCTAGATGCTGCTGCTGCTGCTGGGATGCTCCAGTCCATGTCTGGAATACTGAGGTCTCCAACCAGCTGCCATTCTTTAGAACGGCTGGCATCAGCTCCCTATCTGTTTCTTCCTCCTGGGCTGGTGGTCTATAGACCACACCTGTGCGGATGGCTGGCCCCATTTTCCTTTCCAGCTTAACCCACAGTATCTCTCCCCCATTTTGTTCCTCCTGGATCTCTGTGGCCCTTATGTTATTTTTCACATACAATGCCACTCCTCCCCCCTTCTTACCTGTCCTGTCTCTTCTGAATACATTGTAGCCAGGTATGGCCATCTCCCAGTCATGGTTATCATTACACCAGGTTTCTGTGATGGCCACAATGTCCAGGTCTGACTGCACCATGACAGCCTCCAGATCCTCCATCTTGTTGCTAAGGCTCCTGGCATTGGCACACATGGCTTTCCATGATATGACCGCCGTAGGCTGCTTAGCTGTTCTACTCCAGCCCCTTTCCTGGTTGTCCTTTATCCCTGGTTCTCCTTGCTGTCTGCCCTTATGTTGAATTTTGCCCCTTTTCTGCCTATCCACCTCTTGAGTGCTTATCTCCATCTTTTGCACACTGCTTTGTAGAGATATCCACTCCTCCGGTTCACTAGTTCCACTGCTAGCTTTGGGGGGTGGGTAATTAGGTACCCTCCTTGCTGGCCTGCCACCCCTTGGCTAGTTTAAATGCTTGCCAATGTAGCATTTAAACAGCATTGAGTGCTTGATTCCTCCAGGATGGATGCAGGCCAGGCTTGAACTAGCTCATCCTCCAGGTAGGTCCCCACTCACCAATCAATCCAAACCCTTCCTCACAGCACCAGTTCTTCAACCATGAGTTAAAGTTCCTGGTGCTTGCACCCCTATGCTCTCCCATGCCTCTCGCAGGTAGTACTTCCAAGAAGGTGACAGAAGTAGCTACTTGCTTGAGCCCCTCTCCAATTTCCTAAACTCCTCCTGAACTTCCTTTGGCTCCCCGTTTGCCAGGTCATTAGTACCTAGGTGGATAATGACATCCAGCTCACCCTCCCATCTTGCCTTCCCAGTGATCCCCAAGATCTTCCTTCCACCCCTCCACGCCATGGCACCTGGTAGACACCTCACCTCCCTGTCCTCCCCCTCCTGTGTTCCTAGCTGGATCCCTCTTATGATGGAGTCCCCCACCAGGATTCACTTCTTCCTCCTCTGGGGTCCACTCCTCTCCCCACTGAGGTAACCTCCTTGGTTAACCTCCACATCCTTTCCTTCCACTTCTCTGGGTACCTCTATTTGGCTGTCCCCATTTGCCAGTGTGCATATGAGTTCTTGAGTGGAAAAGGATCTGGGATGTGCCTCTGCCTGACTGCCCTAACCCTCCCTAAGCCCACTGTCATCCAAGTGATCCTCGTTCTTGGCATCCTTTGCGGCAGTGGCGTTGGACTGGATGGTCTCTGGATAGGGGTGATGGTACTCCCGACCCAGTTTACTTCCGCTCTGAGTCTGGCCACCTCATCCTGCAATCCAGAGAGATGCATGCAGACAGGGCAGCACCTCAGCATCCAGAAGGTCTGCTAGAATATGGCTGCCCCCAACAGCCACTGCATTGCATCACTCCCCCACATTATACTACACTTATTCTGCTATTCCAGTACTTGACTGTTACTGAAGCTCTCCTAGTTCCCTTTTTATTAATTTACTGTCCTAAAAATCTTGCCACTGCTCCTCAGATACTTTTCTTTAAACAAGAAAAAAATAAATAAAAAATGAGTCAAAACACTTGCCGTGCTGAGGGCGGGCTTCTTCCCCCTTATGTCCCTCCTACTCCATAACCCCTACTATATCCTGTTCTTAGCTCCTGTCAATCAGATTTAACAGGTCATATAATTAAGAGTTGGGGCAGGGAGGAGGGGTGAAAATTTGCAGCAATTAAAGACAGCAAAGAAATACACCACCACTACAAGCACAACAAACTAGGTTTTAAATTTTCAACAGCCAAAAAACTGTTCTAAATAAAGGCAGCAAAGAAATTACAGTGTCACTAAAAGCCCACAATCTAAGTTTAAAACAAAAATAGCAATGTACAATTACTGTAAAGCACTGAAATTAATCTGTTTCCTTCCCCTTCTGGCTTCTTCTGCTTTGCTCCCGATGAGACTGAGAGGTTGCCTGGGGATAAAAGGGGTCAGGACTGTCGAAAGAATGTAAACATAAAAAATAATTTAGTTGTTTGTGGGGGACTGTCATGTTACTAATTTATGCAGAAATCGGCTGTAATTTTGTGCTAGTTTTTGTTGTTTGTAACTTTGTCCAGAGACATCTCTCCTCCATCAGGGATGGAGGGCAGTATGTGCTGCCTTGGCTGCCACCTCATGGAGACTAGGTGGTGCAGTGTGTAGTTGCCTCTCAGGGAGCTGGGCGAACACACTAGAGCATGTGCAACATTCTTACATCACATACCCATGCCACTGTATGTGAGCTGACCTCCAGGAAGGGGAGAAAAACCAGGTGGAAATGCCTCAGCCAACAAGATGATTCTATTCACCCATATGCCCCACACCCGATGACACAGGCACCACCACTACCAACAGGACCCATGCCTTGGTGGAGTTAAGGCTCCCTGACAATTACACCAGGGTGACAAACCCTGGAGGAAAAGTGTGGTGAGGTAAGCCCAGGGAGAAGTCAGGATGATGGAACTGGGGCATCCACACGATGATGGTCAGCTGGGACAGAAGAATGACAAACAATGTGAGAAAAATGCTGTCTGGGCTATCAGTGCAGCAGTAGCGCTACCACTTGCAATGCTGGCGACTCGGGTTTGGAGATGATCCCAAGTCATCAGAGGCCAGCTGGGGGGAAGGAGGAGGAGGATTGAGCATCACAGAGGATGCTCTCCTCCTTGGGGAAGTGAGGGAAGCAGCTGCCAACACACAACAGCCACTTTGGTGCTATAGGTTTGCAGTGCAAGCGGGCTGGCTAGTTAGGGAGGTGGGATGCCGGTGGAGCTTGATGCACTGACACACACTGTGTGTGCGCATGTCGAAAGCTCTGGTCAGTCGGTACCCGGGGGAGGAGAAAACAGAAAAAAGGAAAAAAAAAAACAAAAAACACACAGCTGAGGAACAAGGAAGCCAGCCATGGCACCAAAGCACTGTCCTGGGCACCCGCCTCAGGACCTTGCAAGACCTCCAGTGGGGCTTGGCCAACCCCACTGAGCCCACATTGGGGAGGCTGGGTTGAGCCAGGGGGGGAACAAGGGGGCAGAAGTAAGTTTAAGAGAAGGCAGGTGATATGGCTTGGAGTGGCTGATGAGGGCAGACAGGAACTAGGCTATAAATAGAGGGAAAAAAAATGTTAAAATGGACCAGCTCCAGAGCATCGAGCAATGGGGAAATTGCTCTGGCATGCTGGCAGCCCAGGTTCACACTCCTTGCCCAGACACATCAGGAGCAAAAGCTGGTCAGGAAAGGGTTCAGAGCATCCTTTGGGCCTTCATCGCACTGCTCTCCAAGCACCACTTCTGGTGGTGTGGTGACACCACCTTCATGGCACTGGTGACCTCACACCATCAGAGCCATCAGGCACCCCCAGCCCAGCCACAGCATATGCAAGATTGTGGGTGGGTGGGTGGCAGAAAAGCCACACTGGTATGCTGGATCGTAGCACGCAGCATGCCCCTGCCAACAACCCCATGGAAGATAAGCCCAAGAGGCCCTCAGCTCGTGTGGTGCTCAGCTGCATGCATTCCTCCTCCAGGTCACAAGGAGGCCCCGCAGGGACAAGCTGACAAGATGTGATGGGATGCAAAAGCAGGGTCCAGCAGAGATGCTCCTCCAGGTCACAAGGAGGCCCCTGACAGGGACAAGCTGACCAAATGTGATGGGATGGAAGAGCAGAGTTCAGCAGAGATGCTCCTCCTCCAGGATGACCTGAGGGCCCGTGTGAGACAAGCCAGCCACATGATATAGTGGCACAACTCTGGACCAGTCTCCAGACATGGAAGCAAGGGTTGAATGAATGGGGCGACAGCAGGCACTGTGGAGAATTAAGACATAAGGGGAGAAAAAAAAACAGAATAAACAATACTGATCACTCCACTGACCACCGAATGCACACAATGGTATTCCCAGTACAGCATCAATCATATTAAAATTCCTGCATCCCAAGTGGAGAGAACTTACCCATAGCACCATTCCACCCAAGAGAAGGTGAAATGAAAGAGAAGGGGAGGGGGGCATATGAACAAAAACATTCCGAAGGATCCATTCACCACACATTTTAAGCTTGAAGTGCCTATGAAGTACAATTTTGATCTCTGCTCACCTTACAGTGAATCCAAGAGACCCGACCGGACTAGAACTTCTCCAGCCTGTCATTCAACAAGTAAGTTACCTTTTCCAGTTTCTAAGATCAGATTAATAAATTCCTCCAAGTCCTGAATTCTGATATATGCAGGCAAGCTACAATTTGGTTAAGCCTTTCTGACATTATCCCCTATGCAACCATGAAAACTATGTAATCTATGCAGCCTTGTGAACTATGTAAATTATGTAATTCATGTAACTATGTAACCCTGTAACTAAGATACTATGTAATATCCTCTGTTACCAAGGTGTCCCTTGAAAATGAGTGCTAGCTCATGGGATATGTACCTGTCTCATGAATAAAATACTACTACTGATCCTTAACTCATTAACTCCCGGTGGATATTTTGGGTCCATTCCAGCAATGGATGGTTCTGACGCCATATGGCGTCTATGAGAACAAACAGGTACCTAATATGCAGTCTCTTAAAGTCCTCCGAGGACTGGAGCAGCAAATATATCTTTTGGAGTTAAATAGGTAGCTTGTCCCAGACTTCAGTTATGCTTTTCTGTATGGCTTGTAAAGAAGGGTTGGATTATCTTTACGTTTGATTTTTTGCTAATGACCTGATCCATAATTTAGAATGTATTTTTTGTGGAATGCTAGCCAGTCTGGGGTGCTCAGGTACCATACTAGCCTGGCGTTCCAGAATCCACTCCCTCCCCTCTTTGCTGAGTACAGTAAGCCCCAGATAAGTAGCCATGAGACACCATCCTGTACCTGCCAGAGCCAGCAGCACTATAGCTGAGGTCTTCCCTATGGCCTTTAGGAGTTTGAGTGCAGTCACCCGCAGCTTAGCCATCATCAGGGTCACTCGGTTTGGGCCTTGTTTGGGCTCTTCCTCTTCAGTGTGCTCCGCTTCTTCTTCACTTAGGTCCTCGGTTTCTGCAGCTCCCTCATCCTCGTCCTGCAAGTAATAAAAAAATAAACATTACACATGCTATGGCTAACAATTAGACAGGCTAGATACATTTTTCTGGGGGAAAAAAGAGAGGTACGTTTTCAGTTTGTTTTTGAAACAGTGCTTATGCCCTCTTACCTTCAGACGAATGCCTTCAGTCACAGCAGATGCTTACTACCAGACCCCGGAGTCCCTGCTTGATGCTCTCCCCTGTGGGAGTCTAGACCAATCCAGACACCCCCCCCCCACTTTCCCCTTGGTGTAGGGCCCCAGGCAGTATCTCTCTGGGTATGGGGTCCTGCCCAATCCAGTGACAAGATGAAGAAAAGCAGCATCTGGGCAGAAACTTCTCCAACCAGGAGGCACCTGAAGGAGCATTCCACAGGTCCAGACAAGAGACCCACAGAGACTGCAGAGATGGGCTAGATGTCATCCAGCCAATCAGAGTCAGTTTTTCCTACCTTTCTTCCCATCCCTCTGAATTTCTGCAATAGGATGTCTGCAGGCTAGCACCAATGTCATTGGGCATGTTGACATCTGTGCAATCTCACCACACCTTATGCACTGTTGATTCCACTGCACCACCACCTATTGTCAACCAGGTGGCAGTGTTGCAGTGGACAGTGTAACGCTCACTCCCCAGAGAAAAGAGTTCACTGAGGCACTTAATCCCCCCCTCTCCCGGCCATCACCCAATGGCCCAGGCTTGTTCCCAAACCTTGGATCTCAGTGTCTCAAGCGGCACCTTGCTGCTGTTGCTGTGCGGCCTGCAAGATTTCAGTTTTAATTCTTAGAGCAAACATTTTTATTGACTTTCTTCCAGTGTAAATAACAAACCGCTGGCATATAGGCATAGTTTTCAACATTCTAAAAGGACTGGACAGGGTCGATTAGGGAAACCATTTCATTTTTGTTCAAGGTAGTTCAGCTAGATGGCATACCATATGGGGATGGAATTTAGGGTAATGTGTGGATGCATGTTTTACTCTGAGAGCAGCAAATCAGTGAAAAAAGCTCTCCAAAGAAAGTACTGCAAGTTGGGAGTGTTAAACCTCTCAAACTCCAGTTGGAGTAGTTCCTTGTAGAGAATAGCATTACTCGGTACAGCATTTAATTGCCAATAAAGTCTCTCCTCCATGCCCATCTATTTGCCTCCCGTACCTGTAACTGCCACAACACTGGTTAACCCTCCCCCTTGCTCCCTGACAAAGG
Organism: Neoceratodus forsteri; assembly: GCA_016271365.2. Taxonomy (NCBI): domain Eukaryota; kingdom Metazoa; phylum Chordata; order Ceratodontiformes; family Ceratodontidae; genus Neoceratodus; species Neoceratodus forsteri. Next base: position 937,262,615 of record CM028130.1, read on the forward strand.
ACATCAGTCCTGCCTAACATTTTATTTTGTTTTGTTCTAACCATCTCGCCTTCGAGTGGTTCATGCCTATTCCTGCAACCTCTGTTAATGTTTTATTGTGTCCTTTCTGCGATAGTATTTGCCACCTAAGTAATGTATGTTCTTAATCTACTTGGTTGTATGTTTTTTTATCACAACTATTTTTTGCACCTAGCTGCCGGTTTCATCCGATCGACTCTCCATCCCCATCTCCGGAATCACCAGGGCTTACCACGCCCGTCCAGGAGCAGCGCCCGCGGGAGTCGATCTTCATCCTGCCACCAGTGGTTTTTCCTTCCATTTTTCTCCCAGGGGCCCCAGGAGTAGGCGAGCATGCGCGTGGAGCGTATGCACTTTAAAGCCCAGTAATGATCTCCATCTCCTACCCCATTGGCCTAATGCCTGGCACCTCTAGGCCTGAGTTGCCCTTGGCCTCCACTAGGAGGCAGCCATTAGTCAAGGGTAGCCACCACACCTCCCCAGAGAGAGGAGAGCTGCCCAGCCAGCAGCTCCTTCCAACCCACCCTCCCTCCCACTGCAATGCGACCTCTGACTGCCCAGGTCTGCTCCTGAACCCGGTCGCCAACATGTCATGAGGTAAGGCCCAGTGCCTCAGCTCTCAGCACCACCGGCTGGCACAACTTATTTGTATTGTAATTGTATGACCTTGACGTGGAGCCTTTGTAAAGGAGTCTCTGACTCAAGGATTGTAATTCGATACTATTCAATAAATAAATAATTCACACTGGAGAAAAAAGGATTCACGCTGTCCAAACTTTCATTTATTTATTTATTGAAAAATTTCACCAGGAGAATTACACTGAGCAACAAGATGCTCATCTCATGGTACATCCTGGGGGAAGGGGAGAGGGAGCATTTACATAGTACACCAGTATACGGCACATAGGGAAAAAAATTAACCACACTGTACATAGTCAATTAAAACGAGATCACACGCTGTAGAATATTTACAAATCAGCAAAGGGGTGGAGCAGGAGGGGTAAAACGTTAGGATGCAGGAGGGTTTAGGAAATTGGAGACAGTTAGTTGGTTCTACTGGAGGGTGGGGGGAGGAACAGCCCCTTAGCAGAGACCAGTCCAGAGGGACTAGGTGCAACTGCAGTTTGTCACTAGTTTGTTAAGGATGTGGAGAGAGAATTGACTGAGGAGGAGTGTCGGATTTGGGACAGTAGTTGATTCCTGAATTTAGGTAGTCAATGTGAGAAAGCCATTTGGCCTGATGTAGTGCTTCTATAGGGTATATTCAGAGAATGTGAGTCATCAGATCTGATGGCGCATTTGAGGGAGTTGGGCAGCTAAGCAGGTAGAGAGGTAGGCAGGAGAGTTCTAGCCAGAATTTTGAGGTGAATTTAGCATGCATGGTTCTCCTATCAGTAAGGGTGGGAAAGTTCAGAGAGCGGTAGAGTGTGTAGTGATGCATCAGGGCAGGAGCATCTAAGGCAAACCGACAGAAAGAGTTAAAAAGAAGGTCCAGCCTTGATAAGGAGGATTGGGGTGCAGCTCCATATACTAAGTCAAGTAGTCAAAAATTGGCATAATCATTTTATGTACCAATTCGTGTCTTGCTGAAAGAGGGATACATTTACTGTTTCGTTATAGGGCCTCTAGCTTAGGCTGGAGTTTCTTCTGAATGGCATTGATTTGTACCGAGAAATTTAGGTTTCTGTCCAGCCAGACTCCGAGGTATCGGAAGGAGGAGGTGTCTTCTAGTACAGTCCCATCTAAGGTGTGGAAGGAGGGTAAGGCGGAGGAGAGCCTGACTAGCCTCTGCCGAGTTCCAAAAGTCATAGAGACTGTTTTCTTTGAATTTAGGATGAGGTGGTGCTTTCAAACCAGTATTGTATATTGCTAAAGTCCATTTGGAGCCTGGATGTGACATCAGGGACTGATTTGCCTGTTGTATACAGTACCATGTCATCTGCATACTTGTGTATGTTTGTTGTTGTGCAAGCCAGAGGAGACCATTAAGGAAGACTGAAAAAGGAGCCCAAGTACAGAGCCTGAGCAGGACCCCGATTTTTCTCGCGTCACATCGAACAAAGTTCTGTGGCAGGGTTCTCATTTGCACTTAGAACTTCTCTGACACAATTTCTGCGGCAATTCCTGCGGCACATTTTACCGTAATTTTTTTTTTCTTTTGCCATATCAGACACAATACACGCCGTAATACAGTCATTTTATGGGCGTTTGTCACCAAATTTTCAACATAGCCAGTTTAAGACCTCTGCTCATGAACAGTATCACTGTGATTTTATTAATCTGTCCGGAACATTGATTTTGCAGACCGACTGCGCCATTGTGTGCTACATGTGCAAAAACACATTTCGGGTGAGATATGAAAAATGACAGTTGTACTGTTCATAAGGAGGTAATGGTAAAAATGGCAATACACAAAATCTGGAGTGAAAATATTAAAAATGCTCAAAGTTCTTGGCGTCGCGTGGGAACTGCGCCAGCGCGCTTCATTAAACAGTCATTTTGGGAATATTTTCACCAAATTTTCAACATGTGGTTTTTAGGAGCCTACCTCATGAAATGTGACACTGTCAATTCGTTAATCATTCCGGAAAGGTGGTTCTGCGCAATGACTGCGGAACCACCTTTCGGGACCGATTAACGGAATAACAGTGTCACAGTTCATAAAGTGGGGCCCCAAAAACCCCATGTTGAAAATTTGGTGAAAAAATTCCCAGAAATGGCTGAGATATGCACTAAAGTTGAAAAAATCCATTTATGCCATTATACAGCTTACCGGCATTTCTTCAGTTCGCGGCCGGCTTTGAAGAGTGCAGACGTGTTCCCGGTCCCCCGAAGATTGTCGCGCTGGGCTCTGGAGATAAGTATAGGTTGAGGTGGGGGTGTGGGGAGGTGGGTACGCAGAGGGTGAGTGTGGGGTGGGGGGGCAAAAGAAGCAACGATGGAAGGTTTTTTTTCTTTCAGGTTTTTTTTTTTATTAAAGATCATGTGCAACGGTTTTTAAATATTTTTTATAAAAGCTTGAAAAGCTGACATTCAAGTCCCTGTGTCATGATTAGTGTTTCCTGAAAATGTCATGCTGTTTGATTTTGTGGTTTTCTTTAAATCAGCATGTGTTAACTTGCTCTACAGTGGCTGAAAACAGTGAAGCTATTTTTATCCTCTCAGTCAAACTTAGAGTGCAATGACATCATTTTGGAGTAGCTTACTATTTCAGATTCCCAATTAGAGCAGTACTTTGTAGAGTTAATGGTTTGCTGAGCTCTCCAAGTTTCTTACAAACCCAGTCTCTGGTTTGTGATTAGATAGATCAACTTAAAACATATCATTATCTTCTGATAAAATACTGATCATTTCAGTTTCAACGCTGAATTGAAATAGTGGAAATCTTTCTCTGTGAGAAATCAGCTTGTCTGTATCACAGTTTTCAGTTCTTTCTAATCAAAAATCTGATTTTTTTCTAGCTACAAAGCACAGGGCTGTTTAATGAATATAAAATAAATCCAAATTGTGTTCATTCACAGAAACAGTCTGTCTTTGATGTTGTCTTCATAAATATGTTCATGTAAGAATATTTTTTTTATGTCAGATTGACAAACAGTACATGTGCTTGAAATACTGTAGCAGAGTGTGACAGGCACCTGTCTAAACTCACACATTTCAGTTCTTTGGTGGTTTCTGTGTGAAAATATATCATATGCGTCTACAACTCGAAACACTGTGGCATCCCGGACGCCCGTGTCTCTTCCCACAGTTGAGGCAGCTGCAGTCTACTGCCACTTGTCCCTGCCCCACAAGCCCCCTGCCTTCTGCTCCACATGTGAGACCGCTGCATCCTGCCACCCACTGTCTTTTCCAACACAGTCAGGGATTGTGCACTCTGCTGCCTCCATCCCCCACCTAAAGAAACAGGGCTGCTGCACCCTGCCACCCTCTGCCCAGACAGTTGGGGATGACGCACCTTGCTGCCCTCTCTCCCTCACCCTCACAGTTAGGGAAGCTAGACCTGTTGACCCCTGTTCCTGTCTCCACAGTCAAGGCTGCTGTGCCATGCTAAGCCCTAGTGTGCCAGGTCCCCTGCCTCCACAGCTGGGTCTGCTGTACCATGCTGCCCTAGCCACCAGAGGTGGGGCTTTGCTACACCTGCTACCCACTTCCATTGCCCTAGATGGGCAGGGCTGCTGCACCATCTGTACCCCATCTCATAGTCAGGGCTGCCTATCCCTGATGCCCCCTGTGTTCTGCACCACAGTCAAGACTTCTGCATCATGCTGTCCTTTATCCCTTGTCACCAGTGACAGGGCTACTGCACCCTGCTCCTTTCTCACACAGTTGGAGTTGCCATGGCCTGCTGTGCTCCTAGTTCTCCATGCTGCTGCAGTTTGGGCTGTTGCACCATGCTGCCACTTGCCACAAGATACAGGGCATTTACTGTGCCCTATTGCATGCCTCCACAGTTGAGGCAGTTGCACCCTGCTGTCCCCTGCCACCAGAGACAGATCCTTTATATACCCTGCTGCCCACATCCCTTGTCCCAGACAGGTATGGCTGCTGCACCCTGTCCCACAGTTTGGGCTGCTGTATCCTGATGCCACCCCTATTTCCCGCCAAAACATTCAGGGCTGCTACATCCTGCTGCCCTCTGTCCCCATGCTCACAGTCTGGGTCATGGCACCCTGTTGCCCCCGTCCCTGTCTCCACAGTCAGGGCTGCTGTGCTGTGCTACACCCTAGAGTCTCATGCCGGCATCCACATTTGGGGCCGCTGAGCCCTGCTACACATTTCCATTGCCCCAAATGGGCTGGACTGCTGTACAATGTACTCCCTGTACCACTGTCAGGGATGCTGTATCCTGATGCCCACCTGTGTCCTGCCCTACAGTCAAGGCTTCTGTACCATGCTGTCCTTTGTCCCCTGTCACCGTTGTGTCCTGTTGCACCACACAGCCCCTTGCCTCCACAGGCAGGGGACAGGGTGCAGCAAATGCCCTACTCTTGTGCACTCTCCCCAAACAGTTGGGGTTGCTGCACTCCTGCTACTCTCTCTCTCACACACTTACAGTCAGGGACACTGCACATGTTGTCCCCATTCCTGTCTCAGCAGAGTGTAGCAAAGGATCTGACTCTGGTGGCAGGGGGACAGCAGGGTGCAACTGCCTCAACTGTGGAGGCATGCAACAGGGTGCAGCAAATGCCCTGAATCTTTGGCAAGTGGCAGCATGGTGCAGCAGCCCTAACTGTAGAGGCATGGGGCTCTAGGGTACAGCAGGCCACAGCAACCCAACTGTGTAGAAAGGAGCAGGTGCAGCAGCCTGTCTGTGGTGATAGGTGACAGAAAACAGCATGGCAGAAGCCTCAGCCTGTGAGGCAGGACACATGGGACATCAGGGTACAGCAGCCCTGACTGTGAGATGGGGTACACGAGGCAGCAGCCCTGCCCATGGAGGGGAGGAACATGGCACTTTAGGGCCCAGCGCAGAACAGCAACCTTGACTGTGCAGACAGGAACAGGGGCAACAGGAGCAGCTTCCCTAACTGTGAGGGTGGTGGAGATAGGGCAGCAGGGTGCAGCACCCCAGTTGTTTGGGCAGGGAGCAGCAGGGTGCAGTAGTCCTGATTCTTTAGGCAGCGGATGGAGGCAGGGTGCACAATCCATGACTGTGTGGGAGAAGATAGTGGGCAGCAGGTGCAGCAGCCTTGAATGTGGAAACAGAAGGCAGGGGCTTGTGAGTAAGGGACTGGTGTCAGTAGACTGCAGCTGCCTCAACTGTGGGCAGAGACACAGTGCATCAGGGTGCCAATAGTGGTTCTAGTTGTACACATACATGATGTATTTTCACACAGAAACCACCAAAGAGCTTAAATGTGTGAATTCTGACAGTACATGTGCTTAATACTGTAGCAGAGTGTGACAAGCACGTTTGTCAATCTGACACGAAAAAACAGTTCTTACATGTTTGTATTTATGAAGGCTACATCAAAGACAAACTGTTTCTGTGAATGAACAAAATTTAGATTTATTTTATATTCATTAAACAACCCTGTGTTATATAGTTAGAAAAAAATTGAGGTTTGATTAGAAAGAACAGAGCTGTAATACAGACAAGCTGATTTCTCACAGAACATATTTCCACTATTTCAGTTCAGCATTGGTACTGAAATGATCAGCTTTGTAAAGGAAGAGAATGATCTATTTTAAGCTGATCTATCTAAACACAAACCAGAGACTGAGTTTGTAAGGAACCTGGAGAGCTCAGCAAACCACAAACTCTACAGAATGCTGCTCTGATTGGGAATCTGAAACAGCAAGCTACTCTGAAATTATGTCATCGCACTCTAAGTTTGACTGAGAGGACAGAAATAACTCCACTGTTTTCAGCCACTGTAGAGCAAGTTAACAAATGCTGATTTAAAGAAATCCACAAAACCAAACAGCATGCAATTTTCAGGAAACACTAATCATGACACAGGGACTTGAATTTCAGCTTTTAAAGCTTTTATTAAAAATATGCAAAAACCGTTGCACATGATCTTTAACACTAAGGAGGGACGATTGAAGCCCGACAGGATTAGGCACCTGTCGTCAAAGGATGTTTTGCCATGCTGGGGTAGGCTCCCAGCGTGGCATACCAAGCAGTTGGGCGGGGGCAGTGAAGCTGACAGAGATTGGGCACCCCGTCTGTAAGGACATTTTGCCACGCTGGTGGGCTCCCAGGCGTATACAAGCTTGGCCAGGGGGACACAGTGGCCGAGGCGGGGACTGGGCATCCCCATCGGCAAATGAAGAGGACGTTTGCTCCAGCGAAGGGCGAGATTCCGCGGGTGACGGCAAATTCGCGGATATTTCCGCGGTTTCCGCATCCGCTGAATCGCAGAAAACTCGGGCCCTGGCTCTGAGGGACTCACGAGTAATGGGAAGCGGTGGGGATATGGCATCACATATACGGACAGATTGGAATCTGCCTGACAGATAAGACTTAAACCAATCTGTGGCTTTTGGGGAAAGACCAGCCGATCTGAGACCGGACAGAAGCAAAGGGTGCGAGACCGTATCAAAGGCCTTGGCTAGGTCTATAAAAATAGCAGAAGTTATGAGACCATTGTCCATGCCTGTAGACATAGCGTCAGTCAGCCTTAGCAAGGATGTGGCGGTGGAGTGGTGTTTTCTAAAACTGGATTGGAATGGAGTGAGAAAGGTGGAGTCAGTAAGATCGGAGAAGAGTTGTTCAAGTACTATGTGTTCCTGGAGTTTAGCCAGGGTGGGAAGGAGAGAGATAGGGTGGTAGTTGCTAGGGGAGGAGGGATCACCTCCCTTAGGGGAAAGGAAAAACTGTAGCATGTTTCCAAGCTTCAGGGACAGAGGATGAGGCAAAGGAGAGGTTTAGTAAGAGGGAAAGAGGGTAGGCAATAGCAGGAGCAGAGTCAGAGAGAGAAGCTTGGGGTCCAGGTCATCCGGCGAAGAGCCTTTGGCAGGATCGATGGACAAGAGGGCTTTTAAGGCAGCAGGGTAGATGTGTGAAGGAAAAGGGGTAGATGAGGGAGGGTCTGTAGGGGAGAGAGGGGAAGGAGCAAGTGGACAGGTGGCCACGGGGGCAGCCAGAAATCTGTAAGGGCAGTAGAGGGCAGCTTGGAGCACAGAGGTACAGGATGTAAAATGGGTATTAAAGCATTCAGTGACTGCCATGGGTTCCAAGATGACTGAGTGATTTAGCTTAGAAGACAGGAGTGGAGGGTTTGGTGGAAGGGAAAGAGGACCAAACAACTTTCCAAAACTTAGACGGTTTGTTTGTGTTTGCTTAGAAGGTAGCCTGGTAGTGTTCTGCTTTGGCCAGCTGAATAGCTTTAGTGCACTTATTTTGTAGCTCCCTGTAATGTTGGAGGTCCCTGGGACAGTTGGGTGCCTTGTGTTTATGCTATGCAGTGTCATGGGCTTTTTGACAGGATAGGAGCTCAGGTGATACCCAGGGTAGGTGGTTTCCACGGACTCTGGTTTTGTGCAGGGGGCATGTAGATTCCAAACTTGAAGGAATTTGTCACCGAACATCTGGAGAACAGTGTCAACTGAGAAGCAAGCTGCGAGTGGGGACCAGTCAGAGCTGGCGAGGTCACTATGAAGAGGTTGTGTGTCAAGAGAGGGGTAGGCATGGGTTAGGAGGATTTTGTGTGGTATTTTTGTGCCCGTGTATTTTGCGCACCATGTAAACAGGATGGTGGTCACTTAGTGCATCAGGCAGAAGGCCGGTGGTCTTGACCCTGTGGGGATGCGTCATGAGGACTAGGTCTAGAAGGGAGCAGTTTTTAGTTTTGTTATTTAGTCAAGTAGGTTCCTGTAGTGGCTGTGTTAGATTTAGTGATCTGATGTAGGAGCGAGTTGTGGTTAGTTTATTTGAGAGCCAGTTGATGTTAGGATCACCCAGAATGTACAGCTTACCTGAGTGGGCAAGGGCCGTCAGTTGCTTTAGTAGCTCTGTGACTTTGGAGGGGGGTTTTCCAGGATGACATAAAACTCCTGCACTAAAAAGTGGAGCGGAGTAAGGTACTTTTATGTTGAGAAAGATAGCCTCATGAGAGGAGGGAGAAGTGACTTTCAGTACAATTGAGTGCTGGAGGAAGGTAGAGACATAGATCACCACTTTGCCTCCTCAGCCAAGTCTATCCATCCTAGTTATAATGAACCCAGGAATTGAAACTTCTTGGTCCGAGATATGCTCAGAGAGCCACGTTTCTGAGATAATGATTATGTCAGGTTTATATTCAAGGACCATTAATTGCAGCATAGGAAGTTTGCAGGTTAGGCTGCAGGCATTTAGGTGGATCATTTTAGGCCACTTGGGAGGGCTGTGGGATTAGAGGGATGGCCTGGGAGGAAGGGGAGCTTGTGGAGGCGGACCAGGAGTTAGGGTGGGCGTCGCCAGCAAGCAGTAGAAGCAGTGGCGAGAAATCTAGCTTCACGGTATTTATAGTTACCAAGTAGTACCTAGTGAAGTGTCCAGGCAATTGTACACATTGGGGGCTGATGAGGAGATTTTCAAGCAACATGACCACTAGGTCATGTAGGTCAGTCAGAGAGGCACATGGTTTTGACAGATAATGTGGGTAGTTTGAGTGGTCCATGGTCAGGGTGTAAGGGAGTGTGCCAGCAAAGCTTATGGTGTCGGTATCAAGTTGGGACACAGGGAATATAGCTGGGGATACAGGTGGGACTGGTGAGCCAGGAAGGATACTAATAAATATTACTAGGACAAGGTGATGTGGATATAACAGGTACCTGTTAATGGGTGGCTTATTGGCAAAGAGATAAAGTTAGGTAGCAATGCAGGGAGAGCAGAGAGAATGGTAGCCTTAGATCTTGATTTTCAGGGGCCCTCTAGTGGTGCGTGGATATAAGGAGCCAATGGGAAAGTGGGCTGTTAGTGAAGTGCATCAAACATGTGACTTGGCTCAGCTATACAGCAAAACACTGAGATAGGGCGGGTGGGTGGGAGTGGCACATAGTGCGGGTGGGAGTGCTAACAGTACCTTGGAGATCTGTGGCCAGGCTTGCAGTCTCGGCGGCAGCTCAGGATGTCATCCGTCTGGGGCAGAGTCCTGAGGCTGGCCGAGGCCAGAGCCCTGGTCAAAAAGCCGCTTCAGCTAAGGAGAGAGCGAGAGAGAGAGAGAGAGAGAGAAGGTTGGATTTAAGAGCTGTGTGGGAGCAGAGCAGCAGACAGACACAGCAGTGGAGAAATTTGCAAGACAAAGGTTTTAGGCCCCAAAGGGGATGAGCGAGTGTAAATATTCAGGAAGTAAATGTAAGAGGATATCTAACCAGAGGTTCAGGCTGGCCCAGTAGCACAATGCTAGCACTACAGCCTGTTATACCAGTGACTCAGGTCTGGGAACAGACTTGGGTCTCATGGGGCTGGCTGAGGGCGAGAGAGGAGTCACATTGCCCCACTGCTCACCTTATACTTGGCAGAAACTGGATGGCAGCAGCACTGCGAGACTGTCTATTGAGGGAGGGCATGCCTTCAGAAGTGGACAGAAATGTACATGCTTTCACAATGTAGAACCCTATGGCAACATGACATTGAAGAAGGTAGGGTCCTCAGGAGGAGACCTGGGAGCATGCTTCACAGAGTCCTTGCTCACTGAAAAGGCCATAGACCTGTCTGAGGAAAAGACCACCTCCTTTTCCTCATTGAGGATAAGATCTGGATGGTACTCTTCCTCAATGTTGACCCGCTCTGGCTCAGGGTCAAACAAATGAAGTACCGACAGTCCTCTGGAGGCACAGCCTGAAGAGGCCAGACAAATGTCGCCAGAGCGCCGCAGCGGTGCCAGAGACACAGGTCCATAAGCACCAAGCTGGTGCACAAGGCCATCATCAGGTTAGTTAAATAGAACTGAGGTGAACGACAGGAAGAGGCTGAGGCAAAGAAGGGGAATCATCTGCTCAGAGCACGATGAATCATCCATCGGGTCTTGAGAGCCCGATGGCCCCAGTGTCTGCCAGCCTGGAGAGACATCAGGCCTCAATGGAGGGGAGAGAGTCAACAACCAGAAGGTCAGTAACTAAGCGACCAATGACCCAATGGTCAAAGGCCAGCCTCCCTGTGAAGAGGGAGTTGGCGCTGTCGGTAGGGGCCTGGTAGAAGCAGAGGCCTAGACAGCCAAGGTCATTGGTACAGCAGCAGGACGGAGTACTCCTGGAAGAAGGAAGAAAAGCCACTGGGGAGCAGAAGTGCTCCGGGAAGTGGTCCTGGTCATGGTCCTTTCTGTGACTTTCCTCTGGGACTTTTATCAGGTCCTCAGGGCCTAGGAGCTCAATGAACCCACCGGCGATTGGGAAAGAGGGACCCCGGAGGACCACTGCCCAGAACTGGCTACCTGCTGTTCCATAAGGAATTTCTTCAAAGCCTTTTTTCAGTGCCATTGGGTTGTAAGATTAACTTTTTGATAGAGCTCACAGGCAGGAACATCCTGGTTAGGCCCAAGACAGCAGACGCAGAGGTCGTGTCCATCTGAAGAAGCACTCTTCTTTCCACAGCGGCAGCAACAGAAGAGAGATGTGGAAGGAGTGACTCTCTATGTAAATGAGGTAAAATAAACTCTATTAAAAAGAGATTCCCCAAAACGCTGGAAGAAAAAAAAAATCATAGGCAAAAAGGCGAAATTAGGGCATGGCTAGCTATCTGGCTGTTAGGACATACTGTACTTCCAGAGAGCTCCTGAGTCAGCGTCCAAGTCTGGGCTTTATTTTCTAATCTTCTGCCGAACTGACTCTAAAAATTATCTCCACTGGTTCTCTGGTGAGCAGCCCTTTCTAAGGATACCAAACTTGCTGAGATGGGCAGAAAAAACACAGAGCAGAAGGCTAACTTCTTTGCCCCACATGGCGGGGCCTCAAAACTGCCACCTACACCTGCAAGTTTGCCTGCTGCAGATGAGATGGTCGGGGAGCCTGGTCCGGCGACGCTTGAGTCATTACTATCAGCGGTACTCAATTTAACTAAAATGGTCCAGCTTGTAGATAAAAAAATGGATACCTACAATACTCATATGGTGCAGGTGGAACAAAAGCTGGACAGCCTGGCTGAAACAGCACAAGAAGTGGAACGATCCTGCTTGTGACTCAAGCAGCAGCAGCTACCTGTGTGAAAGAGCAGGCTTTGCTCCATTCAAGGCTGGAACACATAAAAATTTAACTTTGGCAGCCAACATTAGAATTATCGGGTTACCAGAGGGCACAGAAGGTGAGAACTTACCCGTATATTTAACTGAATGGTTGCTGGACTGGGTTTGAATTTGCAAGGACAGATAGTCAGAGCCTATTGGGTCAAAGTCCAAGACCGACTTCTTCTTCTTCAGAAGGTGCCAGAACTGTTGTGCTCATCACCACCTCAGTGGGAGTCGACACTGAATTCTCCAAGCTGTTCAGGTGAAGTGTAGCCTGGAAGTGGAAGGCTCAAAGTTCTGTTTTTCCTGACCTGTCATACTCCACTCGGATGAAGCGAAAAGGCTTCGATGCAATTAGGAGACATCTCCAAGCACTGGAAGTCCCCAACAACATGTGATGCCAGCCCAACTACACGTTACAGTGGGAAGGAAGGTCTATATTTACACAGAGCCTAAGGAGGCTGTGAAATTAGATGAAAAGCTGGAAGCCGTGAGGGCAGCTCGGGAAGGTGACTCCTCCTCGGACTCTGAGCTTGGGGATACCTGAACTGGGCATTACGAGTGAGCTCTAATCTGCATTTTACATGTTAACTTTAGTTGTTCAGAAAGGTCCTGCAGATTTTTTTTAAGTTTTTTTTTTGTTGTTGTTATTTAACCAGGAGTAGCACACTAAGCTGAAAGCTTTTTTACAGGTGCGACCTGGGAGCACAGGGAAGTTAACTGACTTGCTCAGGGTCACACAGTATGTAAGTGGAAGCTGTGGGATTCAAACCCAGGTCTGCTGGATGTCACCAGATTTGTAGCTCAGAGCTTTAAACCACTGCGCTATACTGCCTCCCAAAGTTGGTGGACAATGAACCCATACTAACTGGTATTATTTTACACGGGGCCTATGGATGTTAGGTCCGTGGATGGTTATCTTGGACACTCAGATTTATCATTAGAATGTTGATAAACTTTCTTAAGGTGTTCTCAGAATTACAATGGTGGTTTTGTTATAAGTTGGGAACTGCAGTAGTAATATCTGGATGGGATTGGGAGGTGATATAAAATATGTTCTTTTCCCGTGGATGCTGAGGGAGCATACTGGGAGGTAATAAAGGAGCATTTTAAACAGTGGTGCATTATCAACTAAGGACGCTAGGCCAGTTTTTCCTTATTAGTGATTACATGTTATCAAGTAGGATTTTCATGATAAGCATTGGTAGCAATAGCCAACTGGGACAATATTATGTTAGATAGCTTTAATAGCTGGAATTACCCCTAATCTTGTACCGAATGTTGCATGGGTCATATGTCTGTATACCTTCTTTATGCTGGACTCCTTGAAATGTACTGCATTGCACAGGATGTTTTAGTACTGTGTTATTGCATAAAAGCTATAAATAAAAGAAAAAAAAAAAGACGCCAACCTGCGAGTGGAGCTTCGCTGAGACCCACGAGTGTAGAACTGTGGAGGGAGCAGGGTCGCCGCACCTTTTAGGGCTGATGACACTGGCATGACGCACCAACTGTACTGCTGGAAAAGTCTTCTGTTTGGATCCAACATGACTAATTGTGAAGTTCTTATGGTGTGACTTGATGACTGATACCCCAAGATCTGCCCATTTCTATTGCTTCAATTCCTCCTTACACACATTGCTACCTCTCCCCTGACCTTTGCCTGTTCTTTTTGAATAGGGTGTAGCCTAGTATGGTCGTCCCAGTCATGGTCCAAGGCTGCCCATGTCTCTGTTACCACCACCAGATCATATCCCTACATTCCATGACCCGTGCCTGAAGTTCTGGAATTTTGTTGCCTAGACTACTAGAGTTGGCACATACCATTTTCCAACATTTCCCCTAACCCCCCTTTTCCCTTTTCCACAAGTTTACTTCATCTTGCCAAGTTCAGTGGGGGGAGGCCACAAATACCCTCCCTTGTTTGTGACATTCTATGTGTGTCTTGCCACTCTGACTCCCCCCTTCACTATTTTAAACTAGCTATGTGCTGCACCCTCCTTTCACCCAGAACCCTCCTCGCTGGGTGCAAGCTGTCCATTTTGAACACACTCCAATCGCTCCAAGTTGGGCCCAGTCCCCAGAGAACTGAACCCCCAAACACCAACCTTTTAGCCATACACCGAACTGGAACATGTGGGACTATTCCCCTTGGTTCAGGTAAGTATGGCAGTACCTCAGCGTAGGCTACCACTCATACCCTCTCCTTTGCTACCTTTCCCAGAGCACAGAAGTCTGCCTTCACCTGTTCCATGCTCCGCTTGCTCAAATCATTCATGCCCACATGCACAATTAGATCTCGCCTTCCCAGCCCTTCTCCCATGTGCTCCACCACCTTGGCATAAGTCTGTCTGCTGTCACCACAAGATAACAGCAGGCCACCTCTTTATCATTGGAGGAGACCCAGTTTCCTTCCAGTGCCCCTTACTTTTGAGTCCCTCACTATATGTACCTTTCTCTTGATCCCTCTGGGACTTGACCCTCCCCCAATCTGCTCTCTGGCAGAGCCTGCCTGCTGGGCATGCTAGCTCCCTATTTCTCCTTGTGGGAGATCAGGGTACCTCCTGTTACAACAGGTGAAGCTATTACTGGTGCACAGCCCTGGTTCCAAAGGCTTGGGTTTCCCTCAACTCCCTCTTTCCTTCCCAGCTCCTCCCCCACTTCTGCTCAGCTGCCTTTTTGCGCCTGGGGCGGCCAATAAGGTGGGCTGTGGCAGCAATGCCCTAAGAGGCCAGGTGGGTTCAGCTCTCAAGTGGCAATTTCAACCCTTGCAGCTTCCAGCTCTCCCCTCATTGCCCTGGATCCTCCTACAGCTGAGACAGTGGCCAAACCCACTGATCACTCTGTTGTTTGCCACACCCCCTACACTACCCCCACATCCCACCAAAGTGTCCCCCTGAATTGTGTTTTTCACTGTAGTGGAGTGAGTTTTATATTCGTACTATAAAGCTGTCTCAGTGAGAGAACCTTCCTAATACATCTGCACTGTTTTCAAATATAAAGACACACTATAGGGGTACCCCAGATAGGGTATCATATGAACATACAAACATACAATGAAGCCAGCACAATAAGGCCATTAGGTCTATCTAGTCTGCTTGTGTCCCTTGGATATATTTACACACCTGCTTATTTAACCCCACAGCCCTCCTGCAATATCTAATACCACCTTCCTACAATGCAATACACCCAGCCCTACACTTATTTCTACCTGCCTAAAACTATGTCAGCCAGTCCCTTAAACACATTACCCTAGACAGAGTGTTGTCCAATTTCCTCTTCCGTTTGACCTCCTTAACCTTGGTTAATCCAAATGCTAAACCAAATTACAAGCATTTTCTTTTCAAGATTTACAATGACATGGATGAAAGTGAGACAGTAGAAATATTTTCAGGAGCTATACCTGACCTCAAGAGTGGTGAAGCCACGAGTGAGGTTACAAGAGGTGAAATACAGCGATTACTTAGTATTAGGGATGGCAGTAGCCTAGAGGTTACAGTAATGAGCTGTGAATAAGCTTGGTACCTCCAGCAGACTTTGATTCCCGCAACCTCCACTTGCAAACTGTGTGACTGTGAGCAAGTCATTTAACCTCCCCAGTGCCCCCTCATCACCCCTGAAAACAGGCACTTGTGCTTAGTGGGCCTTACCCGGTTACCAAAGAATAAATAACATTTCTACTATATCACTCTCACCCATGTCACATTTGATTTGTACAACTGGTGTTTAGGTGATTTTGTAATAGAAATAACAAAAAAATTACAAAAGGAAAAAGTGCAAAATTTAGACTGTGCCCTCAAAGCATCTCACATCTGCTGACTTCAGTGCTGCACATGGCTACTGTGATGTCATCAGCATTGTTAAAGCTGCCTCTGATTGGTTCACTGTTTCACTGTGACCTTTCAACTTGCAAGGTAGACACAGAGAGTTGTGTACGAGCAATCATACACAACATATAGGACAGTGTGGTAGCCCATACACAACAATGCCATTCTTACCACTGGTTGCTATGACATCAAGGACCTTGAGAGTGAAGCTCGAGGTCCCTTTGACATCATAGCAACCACAAGGTGTAAGAAAGCTATTATTGTGTATTTGGGTTACCATACTCTATTCTACATAGTGTATGGTCCCAAAAAACACAATCACTTAATTTACCTCGATAAAGTCCGACTCAGCCGTCTCCGACTCTCACTTCTTGGTCATCCGTCCACCAGCAAATCTGTGCACAACACTCCAACTGCTGCAAACCCAATCAACTGCTCTGATTGGGTCGCTTGCATTGTGACGTTCATACTAACACAGAATGAAAAGTTGTTTTGCATTAGTACGAACGTCACTAATGCAGCAGAATAACTTTTTACAGCATATGGATTACCATACAGAGTGACGTTTGACCATACACTATAAGGTTGTGTTTCAATCGAGAGCTTTCCATGGTAACATGAGACCTGGAGAGCACAGCTCGAGAGGTCTCATTATCATGGAAACTTCAAGACTGAAAGACATTTCCCCCCATAGTCCCCAAATACCTTACTTTAGCAGTTTTTTCCAGTACTGCTCATTTCCTGGGCAAGATCTCACGGCAAGGCTGCTTCGTCACGTCGCGCGTGGTCTGAAACAGCTGACCATGCTTAAGATATAATAGTTCATTGTGCTGCAGTAGTGGCATCACTAGTGCAGCACAACAATATTACGACGCTGTTACTGCAGCACAACAAGCCTGCTCTAGGGATGGAATTCCATCCACAACAGCATTCCACCATGCACTATTACTATCTTCACAGTAGGCAGTGAGATAGTGATATCTTGAGCAGTTTTAACCCACACTTGTTGCATAAACATTGAGATACTGTCTATATACAAAAAATATATAAATACCTATAGTATATCATTTGTAGCGAAACTTAGTATGATCCAAATTAATACATTACAGGTTTTCAGACCAGCTATTTTGTTGCTGCGTCATATGTTTACATATTAATAAAATGGATGATGAGGGTATGGGACTATCTGTAAACATCATGCGAGTATCGTACTAAAGGTAGGGCTGGAGGGCAGACAGTTTTTTTCTGCTGTCAGTTTCCATGTTTCTATGACCCCCTCACCATGTTGCGTTTCTGTGCTTTGTTTTCTTTTTGGCTCTTATCTACCTGCCACATTTCCACTGCTCTAGCATAACAAAAGCTTATTTCTGATTAATTCTGCACCAGTGAAAAAATATGTATTTTCTGCATTTCTTGTACTCCCCCACCAAAACTGGCATGCATAAGTGATGTTCCTGCACTCTGGTTGTCTCCCAAAACCTCCTTGTAAATGAGCTTGTGCATCTCAAGTGGCATTATCCCAGAGAGCTAAACATTTCTTTTCCTTTTTTTTTTTTTAAGTAAGTTTTGATTAACCATTTTTCTTTGGGACAAGACAATATGAGAATCCAGACAATATATGAAGAGACACAGCAGAATGACAATAAAACATGTTGAAACACACAATAAAACATGATGTTGAAACACCTTGTTGGGGTGTGTTTCATTTTCTATATCAGTTGAAGGACAGAGATTTTCATGGATATACAGTCGCATATCTCAGGAGAGCCTGTGTAACTACTTCCCCATGATTAACATCTTTATGTAGATGATTAGCAGGAGTCCAAAGCAGTGTTTCTGGCTGAGGTCTAGGTTCGTCCCCACACATAAAGAAAGGCAATACATAGACAACCATATGTAAGCATATATTATCCAGAGCGATATTTTTCCAGTTGCTAGCTTTGAGACCTGTAGGGCAGGTTCCCCTCACGCCAGGGTGTACATCACCCCCCCCCCACTAAAACCTGAGAAGCTGATTACTCTAGCAGAATTTAAAACTCAGCCATCCATCCGACAATTTATTGGAAGCCTGCACCTGCTTTAGATCATTACTGTCATCACTTTTTGAGTCCACTACAGATTTTAATTACTTTGCTGATTTGTATAGTTATTTTGGTATGTGTGTGTGTGTGTGTGTGTGTATATATATATATATATATATATATATAGACAAAGAACCTTAAGCGCAAGCACTGAGGCAATGGTTACCCTAAAGGGTATTTGGCTGAAGCCAAGTTTCAAAGAAATACAAAATCACACATGCCCCCACAATGCAAAGCATCATGGGCTGTATATACAAATCACCACAATATTATGCTGGTTCAACTTTAATATTTACATACATACATAACGGATATGCAATGGAAGCAGTTAATTATTTATCTCAGCATAGCGTAGTTTGACTTCGGTAACCTCACGAGTGGCGTAGCCACAAGTGAGGAGTCCGAGGTCAAACTGCTTGAGTGCAGATAAATCATTTATTACACGAGTTTTCCACTGCATATTCCATTTATGCAATTCTTCTTTTTTTCCTTTTGTAGGGGTATTTATTTTATTTTTTTTCTATTTTTGCCTCCTACTCACCCCCTCGGCTCTGGACTTCATCGGGAGCGCATGAAGTCATCCCCACAGCACACACCCCTACCCGCCAAACTGTGTCACCCACAGAGCTCTCAGTTATACCTTTCCGGCGGGACGGATGAAGCCCAAATCACCCGACATAGCAGTAACGCTGGTCGGGAGGATGCCAGGTGGTGGCCGAAATCAAGGGCAAGCTCCTGGTGCTCCATCTCCACCAGAGCTGAGAGGCATTTTCCGTTTTCCCTGGGGAGTGGCTGGTGCCCTGACGTCAAGCCGTATCCGATGTCTGCCATTCCTATTCTCTCCTTGCAGTGCCTGCTGCATCTCCAGCCTCCGCCAGAGATTAGCAGAGCACCGATCGGGACCCCTGTCCCTCCCTGGGAGAGGAGAGCTGTCCTCCGGATGCTCAATCCTCTCCCTCCCCTGCCGACCCCCAGCAACCCAGGCTAGCTCCCAAACCCAGGTCGCCGGTGTGGCGCGAGGTGTGGCGCTCCAGTGCCTCAACCTCAGCGCCACCGGGCCGGTTGTAGAGGGCATTTATTAGTCAAAAGTGAATAAAGCCGGCCCGTGGCGCTGGAGGGTTGAGGTGCTGGACGCCACACCTTGCGCCACGCCGCGACCCGGTTCGGGAATAAGCCGGGCCGCCGGGGTCGGCAGGGAGGGAGAGGATTGAGCGCCCAGAGGACAGCCTCTCTCTCCTGGAGGGTGGGGGGTAGACTTGGCACTTGTCTGGCTCTCTGGTGGAAGCCAGAGGCACAACAATGCACGAGCACACAGAGAGGGTTGGGAGTGAGGACATCAGTGGGGACTTTGACGCCTGTGCTTAGCCACTCCCTTAGAACAAGGGAAAAAACACACTGAAGCGCCGAGGGGAAAGTGTGCTGGGTATAGGCCCTAATGACTGCTGCCTGCCTGACCGTCGGAGGAGACCCGACGAAAGCTGATTGATCGGGGTGTACGGGCCCCACCTTGTACCCGCTTCTGGGGACGAAAGCCCCATGCGGGTCAGTCTACCGGCTCCAGGTAGGCAGCAGCGGGTAATACCTGCGGGTCTGGTGTTGAGAGAAGAAGATAAAATACAATAAAAAAAAAGTGACTAAAAACAGAATTTTCTGCCATTTTCTGCTGATTATAGAAAATTTAAAAGGAATCTAGGAATGAAACACCTCTCATTTTGCAGATACTTCTATGTTGAACAATGTTTGTGCTCAAAGTACCATACTGTCATTTTTCATTTTTAAGTTATTTGCATTTGTTTGATGAAAAAGTGCACAAAAATCTAATTTTCTGCTGTTTTTCGTTCATTATGAAAAAACTAAATTGTATTTATAAATGAAACACCACTCATTTTGTAGATATTTCTGTGCTGAATACAGTACCATGCTATAATTTTTTCATTTTAAAGTTATTTACATTTGTTTACTGACTAAATGAAAATATATAATGAATTTTCTGCTTTTTTTTTCCTAATTGTCAAAAAATCTAAAAGGTATCAATAAATGAAACACCACTCATTTTGTAGATATTTCTGTGCTGAACAACTTTCATGCTCACAGTACCATGCTATTGTTTTTCATTTAAAGTTATTTGGATTTGAATATGGTTAATACTGCTACTGAGGCCGAACATCCTAAATGACATAAGCACTGTATAGATAAATGGCTGATGACATAAGCACTGTGTGGATAAACGACTGATGACATAAGCTCTGTATACATAAATGAAATGTATGTGTACAGTTATGTAAGCAATAAGACATGACAGGGTGTGCATGGAACATATTTTACTGCATGGCCAGGGGCGTAATAAGGCACAAGGCCTTGGCCGAGTGCCTTGAACCCCTGGCATGTGGTAAAATATGTTCCAAGCACACACCTGGAGTGTCTTATTGAGGTTATAAAATGGGCTACTTTATTTAAAAATAAATTTCAAGTTAAAAGACATATACATATGAATACACTGAAATAACAGTGTATTTATAGTAAAATAATCCTTCCGCCTTTGTGTTTAGTAATTACTTTAGGACATTTGTCCTCCATTGGGATCCATAGTTGTATTAAGATAACTTTAGCAGCCTTGTAGTCTCCCCAAACCGGCTGTCTTCTCTGACCTGTTGCCCAGCACTATTCTCAGCTTTCAAAGATTCCCGTTGAAATATATCCGAACGGGTAGCAGAGAGACCAGCAAATAGCACAGAAATGAGACCGAGTCAGGCATATAGGAGAGCCTGAAAGCAACAGCGTGAAGGGGTGATGTGTTGAGTGGCAGTGGTAGGTGTCGCTCGGTGCCCTTGTCTGACAGTACACCGGGGAGATCTCCTGCGAAATGGGTTGTGTAGGCGGGGCCGGTTCAGGGGGCCAGGATGCTGCTGCGAGACCCAAACACTAAGAGGTTTAACAGGCATTTCACTTCAGAATCCAAAGCTCTATGTGAGTGAGTGGGTTCAGCCATGGGAGAACTGCGTTTAGTGAGGAAACAACAATAGCAGCATTTTTAAATGCCAATGTTCTAAGGCTTGATGATTTCAGCCTTTTTACTGCCGTCCTTTTTTTTAACCATGCATGGAACATATTTCATGCATGGTGAGCTTCATCTCTGATTGGCTGGTTTAGCCTATCCATTTTATAATCAGATAGAGGATTGTGTATGAGCAATAATACACAACAAGGCAGTTGTACAATTGAGAGGTTTCCGTGGTAACGGGAGACCTCGGAGCGAAGGAGGTCCATTACCACAGAAACCTCGAGATTGTACTAACCGCCATACGAAAAAGGCGTTCAGTACACACTTTATAGTGTATGGGCAACCATATGGCACTACTTGATCCCCCAAACAGGTCCAAGGAAAAATGGCTTACTTCCCGTAGCTGCTTCCAGTCTGTTCCATCACACCTACTTACCTTACCACAAGGCCTGCTCAATTGTGCATGCACGCAATCATCACATGTTGTTGTCGTTGCACAACAACATAGTGACACACTGAGTGTAGTACAACGCTTGTTCCAGGCATGGATTTCCATGGAACAGCATTCTACCATACACTATAAATGGATTTATCACACACGGTTTATCTCCACCCCTATTGCATAAACTGCAAGGAGAAAAGGGGGGATATGTGCTTGGTACATAGGGCATGGAATAACGACAATCTCTGGGACATCATCACTCCAAAAGCAACACAAATACATACACTACTAGGCCTCACCCATTGCAGCTAACAGCACCACACAGAAACAAAGTGTGCAGCACATTGTGGTTTAGCCAAAGAGTGGTACATGAGTGGAACAGGTTACCACTGGAGGTTGTGGCTAGTCAATCAACTGCAGCTTTTAAAACTAGCTGGGACGCATATACAAATAAAATTAGAGTCTAGAGAAACAGATGGCGAGCATCTAGGACGCAAGTCCATTAGCTCAGTATCAATCCTATGAATCCTGTGTTTTCAGGTAGAGTGAGTGAGAGAGAGAGAGAGAGAGTGTGTGTGTGCTTGTATGTGGGTAATATGCATTTATAGGTAGAGCGATGTGTGTAGGTAATATGCATTTGTAGATACAGTGTGTAGTGTGTGTGTGTGTGTGTGTGTGTGTGTGTATATGCACACGCTAGTATGTGTGTGTGTATATAGGTTGGAGTATGTTATGTATGTGTATAGGTACAGTGTGTGTATAGGTAGAGTGTGTGTGTACTGCAAGAAAGTGTGTGTGTGTGTGTGTGTGTGTGTGTGTGTGTGTGGGATGTGGGGGTGTATTGTGTGTGTAGGTAAAGAGCATGTGTGTATAGGTAGACAGTATGTGTGTGCACACATAGGTAGGTAGAGAGAGAGAGAGAGGGTTTGTGTGTGTGTTCAACTTATGACACATACACTTTACCTACATACACATGCGCACACACTTTACTTTTGCACTTCTTTCTCATAACTAACTCCCTTCACCAAATGATGTTCCAGAACAAGGAATCAGGCAGCTTAGGATACCTGGGGTTTGAATCCAGGGCAGTTCCTGTCAGGTGAAAGATACGAAATGCAGCCTATCTGCCATGCAGGCAACGCTGGCTGCCAAGACCTTCCTGCAACCTGTCAATCAGAAACACAGAATCTGACAGCAGGAAAAGAGGGAAGGTCCATCAAGTCTGCTCATATTGATGACTACCTATCCCACCGACTTAATATCATGGATGGTTAGAAACCCCCTTCTGCCCCCTCGCCCTCTGTGCCCATTCCCTTCCTGTAGCCCACTTCTGGGTCTCTGAGTCCCTTGGGTCTGTCCCAACTATGCTTGAACTCATTCACAGGTCATGCCTCTACTAGCCCCACAGGCAATTTGTTACATGATTCCACTGCCCTTTCAATGCAGAACTTTCTCGCATCCTCCTTGAATCTACCCCCGTCAATTTCCAGTTGTGTCTTCTTGTAACTGCCTACTTGTTTCTAACAGACAGACAGACACTTGACACTCTATTTATACCCCATGGGAACTTGTACGTCTCAATCATGCCCCCCTGTCTCGCCTCTAATGAGTACATGTTCAGGGATTTTAACCGTTCTTCATCGAGAATGACAGACTGCTCCTCTCCCTGGGAGGGAGGGCAGGTTGGCTCTGCTGAAAGACTACCTCCAGGTGGTGGCCTGGTGGCAGTGCAGGATGGGAGCAGAACAAAGGGAGGAAGCTGCAGGACACTGCAGAGCATGCATGCCTACATACACACATGCCAAGAAGTGTGCTCCAGCAAGGGTAGGGGAGAAAAACAGGAGGAAAAAGAAAGGTGAGGCAGGCGTATATGACACCCTGTGCACCCCCAACCAGGTCCCTGCCCACCCAGAACTGGATGTGAGATTCCGGTTGGGGAGTATGGCCCTCCCCCTCCTGGCCCCACCAAGGGGGGGGCAATCCATGGGGGAACAAGGGTCGGTCAAAGTAAGTTCTGGGGATGTGGTAGCTAGTGGGGGTCAGCAAGGACTGGGCAGATGGGAGCCTAGCATGCCTTGGCCCAGACGTCTACAACCTTGATTGAAAAGCACAAAAAAAAAAATCCAGAGAAAGAGAGAGATGGCTCCATGGTGCTGAGCCAAGTGGGACTGCTCTGGCATGCTGGTGCCCGAGGTTCATATAACAAGCCATGGACATTAGGAATGGAGGCCGAATGGGAGGACTCAGAGTACCTATGCAGAAACTCTCCTCCCGGATGGGAGGACGTGGCACCGCTCACGCAACAGTTCTTGGCAGCGGTGTTGAATGTGTTGTTGGCGATGTGGGTGACCACCCGTGGCCTAGCCCCACCCCCACTGGCCTAGCATGCCCATCATGTGGAAGGGTGGGCAAGGAGAAATGCAGCTGAAAAACAGCCGTTCCAAAAGCCTTGGAAGACAGCCTTTGCATGCTTGTTCCTCTATGCCACCAGGCTCTCGTTGTCCGGACATATGCTACTCAGCCCCCATTTTCTGACCAATGGTTTTAGTGGCATGATTCTTTCATACCTCCACTGGCTATGGAGGGTGAAAGCCCTCTGAGATGGATTGACCCAATCAGGAACTCGAATATCACGGGGGCCTTAGCCAGCGGCCATGGCAATAAGAAAGAGCACAGCAGGCAGAGGAGAGGGGCAACTGAAAGTGCATGAAAGAGGCTCCTTAGTTGCCAGGGCAGGAGTTAAAACAAAAAATTCACAATGCAGAGAAAGAAATAAGCCCTGTCAATTTCTTCTGGCCCTCTGGCCATCACTCTGACCTCTATGGGTACTCTGAAACATTAAAGGCATTGAACTTTTCAGTACAGGTTTTAACCCTGACTACAGGCTGTCCTTTCTGTTTAAATGTTTGTTCATCCAGTTATCCCAAGCTTCCCTGACCAGATCTCTATTTATTTATTTAGGAAATCGGAATTACAACCCTTAGAGTCATAGACTCATTTCCAATGGCTCCACGTCAGAGTTAAACATTTAGAGTTAGAGTTTGTTAGAGTCAGAGTCTACTGACACCTCTCAACCCCGGGGCTGGCAGAATAGCCTAGAGGTTAGAGTAACAAGCTGTGAATGAGTTTGGTACATCCAGCAGACCTGGGTTTGATTCCCACAACCTCCAACTGCATAATGTGTGACTCTGAGCAAGTCACTTAACTTCCCCAGTGCTCCCAGGTCACCCTGAAAACAGGCACTTGTGCCTAGTGTGCCTTACTTGGTTATCAAAGACTAAAATAAATAAAACCAAACCCATTTTAACCTCATCTCTACTATTTTTGCTGAAACAGTTGTCATCAGCAAAGCTATCCCCCTTTTATCTCGTTATTTATACCCCCACTCCTGTTGTAAACATATATTATACAATGCAGTTGAGAGTCACACCTTATGGATGATTTATTTTAGCAAATGAAGCATTCTAAATGAAAATAAATAATACAGTTTATTTCAATGTTAGGATGGGTCATCAGCATTTATTTCCACTTTAGGTTGGTCACAAAGGAGCTCTTAACCAATGGGAGAGCAGCTTGCACAATGCCTGATGACGTCACAATGGCCTCTGTTGCGTGCACAACACAGCAGTGAAATAAAACAGAAATAGTTAAATCTTCATTAAAAAAACTATTCTAAAAACTTTACCATTTAAAATACATTGTGTAAATTGGTCACACAATGGCTTGACTTGGGTGCTGGACTTTCTTAACTCACTTTTGGCTCTGCCACTCGTGAGTTATTTTTTATATATATATATATATCTTCGGGCTTGTGGCTTAATGATCTGGTTAGCTACCTCAATGGGTTTATTTCTTTGTATACCACACTTACCCATCATTTATTATATGTATACATTTATTTACCAAAAACACTAAAAAGGCAGTCTCCATGACCTTTGGTACCACTCAGAAACTAGCCAGACTCACTGTCCCCCCTGTCTTCACTACGCTGGATGGCACCCCACTTGAAGTGGTTCATTCCTTGAAGTACCTGGGGGTGTGGCTTGACAGTAAGCTTGACTTCTCATCCCACACTGATGCCATCCATGCCAAGCTCCGTCCCAAGCTCAGTGCCCTGTTTTGTTACAAAGACTGACTATCTCCACATGTCCACAGGAGGTGATTACCAAAATGGTGATCCCTGCCTTCAACTATGCAGATGTAGTCATGGCTCTGCTCCTCCACGCCCTCACCAGACAGGATACCCTCCTCAACTCCTTCTACCATTTTGCATCTTAACCTCCTCCACACATACACACCCATCACTGCTCGGTTTACTCCTCCTTTCCACCCACCTTCTGCCACATTGCTGACAGGCCCATTGCACTATGTTCATCTCCAAATATTGGTTCAACACCCTTCACTCCTACCTCTCCTTGCTCCTATCCCGAATCCCCCCGTCTCCTGCTCCCTCTGCTCTAGGGACCATCGCACTTTTGCCATTCCTCACCCACACTCATCTGCTAGACAATCTGCATTCTCCTATAGGCTTCCTTCTCTCTGAAACAAACTCCCCTCCTCCCGCTGTCTTTTCCCATCCTTTGACTCCTCCAAACACCCTGCTGAAACTTGAACCCCCCACTTGCTCCTGTCACTCTTCTTCTGGTTACCACTGAAGTCTTGATTTTAACCCATACAAGTTTTGGTTGTGACTTCAAGCATTACTAAAGTTCACTGCAATTTGTTTAGTTGTGGTACACGCAAATTCTCTTTATTTATTCTATGATTGTAACAGATTACTCGTCTGTCTGTTCAGATGTCGTTTGCTATTGTCTGCTGCTGTTTTACTCCATCTCCTCCTTCCCCAGGTCGCACTCTGGAAATGAACCTCGCTTAGTGTGCCTTTCCGGTTATCAAATTTTAAATAAATACAGTAAATAAATTTACCATGAAGAACCCAGCTGAGATGCAACATCTCATTTCCAGAGGGTCTTGTTTTGCCTATTTCTGCAGCTGGGTAGACTGAAGCACTGGGAGGTTAAGGACTTGCTCAAGGTCAGACAGTGAGTATTTGGCTTTAGCAGGGTTTGAACCTTTGATCTCTGGGTTCCCAAGCCAGTACTCTAAAGACCCATTTCCAGTGTGCTGTACATTAAGGAATTTCCAGCAGTTGCATTCCTTACTGCGATTCAACCAACATTCAAATAACAAATTTAGGAGGGGGAAAAGCTCTGAATCCTAAAAATATGCATGCAATTTTAAAAACAAGAATCATTTCTCCTTTACTGCAGGAATCACTCCCTGTCGATTCCTGTCACATGAAGCCCTTGCTAGTTGTAAACCCAGAATCACATGCTCATCTGATGAGCATCACATGATCTTTGCCTAACACATATGCCCCCCCTTCTGACCCTTCACTCCAACACAGTTTCCTTCACTAACAGAAAAGAGAAGTTTTTTTTTTTTGAATCCTTCCCATAAATCTGTTTTTCTTGGCTCAAGCCTTGCTAGCACATGCTAAATTATTTTTCCAGCGTGTCTGCTGTGTGCAACACTTGTACAGAAGCCCTTTCTGACTTTGACTGAGGACCAGTTCCTCAGTTGCTCTACCTCCGCAGATCCACCCAAAAGGGAGGGGAGGAGGAGTGGCTTATGGAAATGCTCAGATTCTGCCGCTCTGATTTTCCATCTGAGACTTTGGAAAACCACACAGCAATCCTGGAACAATAATCAGCATACTGGAGTTCAGAGCCATCTGTTATTCAGCGTCAGACTTCAGTTCGGTTAAACTCTGAAGTATTGCAAATTGATGGAGCCCTGTGCTGCTGCTCCAATGGAAATTCCAGATTATGCTGCAGTGAAGACACTGTGGTGATACCCCAGAATTCCAGGTTCCCGGATGTGGCCTGTTTGCAAGTTTATTTATTTTTAAATTACCTTGTTTTGCAGGCTTGACGGTGCAAAGCCAGTGTTGCTGCTTGTGACAATGGAGACCTGGTTCAAGACCTAGTCAGGGACATTGGAGAACCATTGGGAAGGAAAAGGAGGAGGACTTGAATATCTTAGAGGACCCTCCTCCAGGAAAGGAGGGTCACTTCCTCCACTGCAACACTGCCACATGAGTGACCACCACTGCTACCTGTGGTCACGCCTCCGCTGCAACACTGCCACATATGTGACCACCACTGCCACCTGTGGTCACTTCCTCTACTGCAGCACTGTCACCTGAGTGAACACAAGTGGCAGTGCAGCAAAGAAGCAGACAACAGAGTGGGATGTCATCAGGGTGCTACATGAACATGAATGCCTACAGCTCCTAGCAGGTCAGTGTCCCAGCTAAAGCAACAGAATGAAAGTCCAGTATACCTGTGACCCCAAACAGCCTCTTGTTGCCTCCATGCACTGTAAGAAGTCTTCACAGGGAGGACTGGCACTTTGGTAGAGTTATGCTTGCGATGCTGGGGACCGGCGTTCGTGGAAAAAGGTAGGGATGTCGGGGGCCAGCTGGGCTGAGAAGGACTGAGCATCCCATGAGATGCACTCCTCTTCGGGGGGCGGGGGGAGCACACTCCGCTACCATTCTGATACCTGGGTGATTACCAGAAGCGGTGCTATCTGGGCTGTGGAACCCTCCTAATGATAGCATGAGCACTGTCTGCATGTGTAATTACTGCCTTTGCCCACAAGGCTTCCATGGGGATCAGGGGACGAGAAAAAGTGAGAAACAACATTCTGGCTACAGTGGGATGATGCAGTGATCCTCCACAGGCTGCATATCACATACTGGGAACCTCTCCTCTAACAGAGCATGATGTCCACAGTGGCATGGGAACCCCAACAGCCCTGCCACATGGGGTAAGGTATGGGGGAATGAAGGGGAAGGGAGTAAGTCCTGGAGACTGTGGGTGATGAAGCTGAGGGAGCAGCCTGCAAAGGGGGTAGTCCTGAGTAGACAGGGGCAAAAAAAGAAGTCTTCGAAAGAGAAGCTGTCCACCTTCCAACCCCACCAGAAGAGGCAAGTCACAGGGATTTGGACAGCTGCAGAAAGAGGGGATGGGGGTGGATGGTGGTGTGAGGTATGATGAGGCAGTGCCAGTGGAGAAAGGGGTATACACAGAAACTGCACACAAATAGTTTAGCCAGCCCGCCGGTGCAGCGGTAGTGCTACCACTTGCAATGCCATCGACCCGGGTTCAGTAGCGAGCCCGGGTCATCAGAGGGTTGGCTGGAGAGAGAGAGATCGAGCACCCAACAGGCCACTCTCCTTCTCTGGGAGGGGTAGGAAGCTCTCCTTGCCGCACTACTACCACCACCATCACTTGGGTGACCACGGGTGCAGCAGAGGAGGCAGAACTCAAGGGAGGGGTAGGCACTGGCCGAGGACCGCAGTGGAGGGGCGTCTCTATGTGTCTCCAACTCATTGGTCCTCCCAGTGCGCTGATGTCTGCAGGGGTGGGAGAACAAGGAAAAAGGAACCTCATGGCCATGCAGTAAACGGTCCTGCACCGTGGCTCTAGGTGCCACGCTCCTCCTGAAGGCATGGGGAGAAGGGGACTCCTCCACCTCAACCGAGGGGAGGTGATCTGGGGGCTCATGAATCCAAGGAAGGGCACTCACACCGAGCTAATGAGCACGCTGGGGCCCCGAAGAGAGGGGCGGCCAGGGAGAAAGTGGGGGCCAAAACTATAGGTAAAAAAAAACTAATACAATTAAAAAAAACAGTTTAGCCTCTCCCTGGGCTGGTAGCCAGTCCTGGCTCTGCCTCCTCTGCACCAGACCGGCACACATCGGCCCACTGCACGACCCAGCCCCATCACCTTCCTTCTGCAGGACTTACCGCAGCTCTATGTTACCCCAAGGATGACCAACCATGGAAGAACTGCCGGGTGTTGGCCCCAACTCGCCCCAAAAGAGTGAACAGTCGGTCCTGGAGCAGGAGCCTTGTCAACGATGGAAGATTTGTGGTGGGCGGCATCCTGCGCAGTCGGAGGTATTTTAAGTTTTTTTCAGTTCCCAACCCAGACACATTGGAACTTCCTTGGCTGATGTCCCTCCCTCAATCACTGGCTCCAGCTTGCACTACCACCTGTGGGCACCTAGATGGCAGTGTCACAGCGAGTCTGGACACACTCCCACCCCCAAAGAGGTGAGCGTCTGCTGGGACACCCAACCTTCCTCCCCAGCTCATCCCTCTAATGACCCAGGCTCAGTTCTGAATCTGGGTCACCATCGCCTCAAGCAGTGACACTACCACTGCACAGGCAGGGTGGCTGGATATCTGCTACTTAACCCAGAGAACCTTTGAATCCAGTCCCTACCATCTACATTGCCGACCTCCCTCTGCTTGTGCTTCAAGGAAGGGCTCCTTTCACTGTGGCTACTGCACTCAGAAACGACTAAGGATCCAGTGTCAGTGTGGTGACAGGGAGGAGATGGGATGATTGCATGTCTATGGGACACGGGCTGCTATTAGTGCCTGCCATCATGCTGTGCTACTGAGGGAGGTTTAACCCACCCCTTAATGCCCACCCACCTCCCTGCATTATGTGCGCACTTATAACTGCCCATGGTGGAGGGGACATCAGACAGCGCATGTTTACCCAAGCCATCAATGGAAACCGCATTACACCACTCCTAGCGGTCTCTCAGTGAGAAGTACTCCAAGCTACCCACCCTCTAGGAAGAGAACCTCTGAGTGAACTCTCATGGCTCTTCCTGCCTGCCTTCACTCCTGAATTCCCAGGCTCAAGGAGTGAACCTTGGTTGCCAGCATGCTGGAGTGGTCTCCCACCTGCTTAGCACCACAGATCCAGGTATCAGTGTACATGTTTGCTCTGGCCCTACATGTTCACTCACTATACTGTAGGAAACTACTCCCCCAGGTCTAACATGATGCAGGCAATCCCACAGATGGCATACTTCCCAATGGTCACCACTATGGTAAGGGGGTAACTAGTCTCTACTTTTGTCCTGGATCCCACCATCTGTCTCCCTCTGTCTCATGCTCTACATTTTCATCCATTTATTTAATCAATCAATCTAGCCAGTGTAACAAGACCTACACAGTAAGGCACAAAGGATGCTGGGATGCATCATGTGGGGTTTTGACAGCAGGAGGAAAACAGTATTACTGCCTCTATATAGATCACGGGTGAAGGCCACACCTGGAGTACTGTGCCCAGTTCTGGAGTTCTCACCTAAGGAAAGACGAGCACAGGCTGGAGACGGTGCAGCATTGGGTAACCAGAATGATTCAGGGCCAGCAGGGCAGATCCTACGAAGCTCAGTTTAGGGCACTAAACATGTACTCACTCAAGGCCAGACAAGACAGAGGGGTGATATGCTAGTTCTTGAAAGGAATGAATAAGGTGAACTGTGAGGACCTATTCAATAGAACAAGAGGACACAGGTGGAGGCTGTGGGGAGGCTCAGGAGTGACGGAGAGTTTTATTTTGCAAACAGAGTGGCTGAGCCATGAATCAGCCAGTGGAGGTGTGGGCACCAAAACCATGAATGGTTTCAAACATGGTTAGCATGGTCAGTATGAATATAGAGGTGGGACGGCTCAGAGGTAATGTGGAAGAATTTATTCAAAGAGAGGTTGTGGATACATGGAACAGCCTTCCTGAGGAGGTCAGAGTCAAAACAGTGGGGAATCTAAGAATGCATGGACAGATATAAGGCAATTCTAGTGGGGGTAGGAGGAAGTAGGCTGTTGGTTAACTAGGATCTGCAGCTTATCTGTTAGGTAGGGAAATGGACAAACTAGGTGGGCCAAGCGGTCCTTATCTGTCGACAAATTCTATGTTTCTAGCACAGAGTTAAGGGCTTAGTAGTTTCTCAGGGCTGTGGCAGTAAGGCAGGGAGCAGGGGGATGGATACTGTAGACAAATCATACTGACACAAACTCTCAGGTTGTGGTGCTTGAATACTACCCTGCTAAGTCAGAGAGTGCCAGGTAGTGCCCCAAAACTCAGATTTCAGATGTCAACAAATATTGTTAACATCCTACAATGGATCTGCTTTAGAACGCAGAAACATAGAAGTTGTTGGCAGATAAAGACCCTTTGGCCCATCTAGTCTGTCCATTTTCCCTGCCTACTGTGCCAACTGCAGACCCTTCATGATCGCCGGTCATACCCACCCCTTGCGTTACTTCCAAGGTCCCCCTGTCCTATGTATGCTTGAATCCTACGATTGTTTTGGTACCTATCACCTCTACTGGGAGGCTGTTCCAGGCTTCCACCACCCTCTCTCTGAAGAAGTATTTCCTCACATCCCCACTTAGCCTCCCCACCCAAGCTTCTTAGTGTGACCCCTTGTCCTTGAGGCTGTCTTTCTGTGGCAAATGCTATCTTCCTGTAACTTATTAATACCCTTTATGTACTTGAATATTTCTGTCATACCCCCCTTTCCCCTCTTTCCTCCAGCGAGTACATATTCAGTTCTCTTAGTCTCCCCTCAGGACTTTTGCTGCAGTCCCCACACCATTTTGGCTGCCTGCCTCTGTACCGCCTCCACCTTATCTTTGTCCTTCCGGAGGTGGGGCCTCCAGAAATTAATACAGTATCCGAGGTATGGTCTTACCAGTGACCTGTACAGAGGTAATATTACCGTCTTCTTCCTACTTGCGATACCCCTCCCTATACACCCCCAGCATTCTACTGTTAGGATTCCTTCTATGAATCCGACCAGACTGGTCGGATCTGATGGATCTGACAATCAGATCCATGGATCTGACCTAGGATACCTAGACCCGATGTTTGGATACTATCCTAATAAGTCAGAGAGTGCCAGAAAGTACCCCAAAACTCAGATTCCAGATGTCAACAAATAGTCTTAACATCCTAGAATGGTCTGCTTTGGTAGGTTCCCTTCTACGGATCTGACCAGACTGGTCAGATCTCATGGACCTGCTGATCTGATCCATGGATCTGACGGATCCGATCTAGGATACCTGGACCCGACCTCAGATGTCTGGCTCTGACCTCAGATACATAAAAACTGACTTTGGATCCTAGATCACAGTTTGATGAATACTTATTGGATCCTAGATCAGATACCAGCACTATCTGATGGAGGCTAGTTGGATCCATTAAACCACTATCTGAATACCACCAGCCTTGGGGTATGATAGGGTGTTACGGCAGACTGGATGGATCACTGGTCTTTTTCTGCTTTCATTGTCTATGTTTCATGTATATTACGTAAGACGAATAAAGGTAGAGGCTTTGTTTGAATGGGCTCGTGTACTTGCTCTACAAAGGGGGGCTTCCCTGACCCTCACCCTGAGGTGTCATGCAAGGGGACAGAGTAGTACCTTAAAATGCAGGTGCAGGAGCCTGTTTAAACAAAGCTTCTGCCTCAGTGAGTAACAGTTTGAGGTCATGACGGGCATGAGTGGAAACTGACAGGAAGGAGGGTCAAGAGGGATATGAGAAAGTATTATTTTACAGAAAGGGTGGTGGAAACATGGAACAGTCTACCAGCTGAGGTGGTGGGCGCCAGAACCATTAATGGTTTCAAGCATGGTTGGGACACAGTGAAAGGTACAGTGGTTGCTCAGGGCAACTGTAACAGGGAGGACAATAGGGGGTGGATAGGGAGGGCTAGTACCCTGTATGGACAATAGGTCCTAGGGTTAGATAGGGAACCAGGAGCAGAGTGGAAGGACCATCATTCATTTTTCTGCTATCACTGTCTATGTTTAATTTGTGACTTAAACAGAGATGTCTATGAGGGTGATGGTTCAGGTTTGCATTGTGGAATCCAGCATGCTACTTTTGTACACAATAAAAACGTGCATGTGCCTGATGGGTTTGGCCAGCAATGTGGAAACAGGCAAGCTATTTGTGGATGCACTCCATTGATGCAAGGTGGGAGCTATGCTGGCTGCCTTGACAAAGGCACAGAGTTAACACCAGAGTGTGAATCTGGAGATTGCACAAAAGTGCTGGTGTTTGGGGCACACTGTTTAATGTTGGAACACATGCATTCTGTAGCTTCCTCACAACAGCACCAAGTCCACACGATGGGTGTTCAACATGACAGCCCTCCAATATTAAAGATTAATTTTTGTTATTTAAATCACAGGAGGGAAGAACCAGTTCTGATGACAGTGCCTGCTACAGCAAGGAACTGGGAGGCAGACTGCGACTGGCAATCTTTTTTGAAAGTCACTCCTCACTCCAGAAAGGGATCTAGTGTTGAAATTCATTTCTTGGCCAAACTGTGAATACATTGGCCAGGATAACATGTTATGCAAGTGGATACTAGCTGTTACCAGCTCAGCATGTCTTTCCTTGTAAAACTTTTAAAATAAATAGATAAATTATGTCTACTGCAGTTGATGCTTTCAAATCCCAATTCAGTACAATTGTGGTATAAGTCTCCCACACTAGAGACCACAATACTGCAACTGCTGGTACTAATACTGGCTGGTTTGGGCTAAAATAACATTTTAAAATGGGAGGTTATGTGGTTAATGCACTGGCTTGGGAACCAGGAGGTCACAGGTTCAACCATAAGCATTTTAGTTATTTATCAATCTAATTATTGAAAACTTTGATTATCTTTGATCACTGATACTCATTTACAAAGGTTCCATGTTAAATACAGAGTCACAAAAACATTACAAGTACAATAAGCAGTTCCAGAGGAAGTGCAGTTGAGTCAGCGTAAGCTCTTAAGATAGATCAATGACATACAGGTTTGAAAAAATTCACAAAGATCATTATATAACAAGTCACAGGATATGCACAGAGAGGAACTGATTAAGATAGTTAATTGCAATCGACTGCAAGGGCAGACTGCAAAGATATTTTAAACTGGTTAATCTTGGAGTTCTTTAACCACGTAATGGCCCTGACAGCAAATGACCACTTGCCCAGCTGAGTATGATGGAAAGGGCATTCCTGACCATATTCCTGGTGTTATATTGGTTGGGACGGTATGGAAAAAATTTGTTAAAGCTGAGCGTGTTAGGCCCAGGAGTGCTGCTCTGGCTGTGCGCAAACAGGTCTGGAGCTTTATTCTGCTGGGTAAAGGTAGCCCAGTTAGTGAGTGCACAATGGATACAACTATGAGTGTGATTATCTGCACCAAATACAAAGTGGCACACCTTATTACAGATCAGCTTTACCTCTTTAGTGCTATGTCACTGGCTGCTGTGTAGACAGGAGGCCATGATCTATAAGTGACAGAACTGAGTTGGCTACACAGGCGCCTAGTATCCCCAGTGAGACTGTTCCGATTACAGTACAGGGCACCCAGTCTTCTGTTAACTATGGCCACCAGATTGTTAACATGGGCTGCAAAGATATGGTGCCATCCAGCTGCTACACCAAAGTATTTGAAGGTCTCGACCTGTTCAAGGGTTTGTCCCTGGTAATTCTGAATGACAAAGGGTGGAACTTTCCTCTTTTGTGGAAGGCTAGACAGCAGCATAGTCTTTATTTTTATTTTTTTTGTAATTGAGGACCAGTTTGCTATTGGAGAACCAGCTTTCTAATGACCTGAAGTTACTTTGGAGAGCAGCGGTGAGGCTGCCAAGGTCAGGGTTTTTGGAATATATGATTGCAACACAGGCACAGAGGAATATGCTGGCTGTTTGACAGGCATCTGGCAGTTGATTTATGAAGAGGCGAATAGGAGTGGCCCAAGATGAAGCCTGGGGACACCAACAAGATACTCCCTAGTGTCAGACAAAGATTTATCGATCTTCACATGTTGGAGCGGTTGGTAAGATAGCTCTAAAACTAGTCAAGTGTATTCTACGACAAACTCAGGCCAAGGAGTTAAAGTAAGAGCTTATGGTTGGCCAGGCTGTAGGCCTTACTAAGTGTTTAACACACAAACACATACACACACACACACACACACACACACATATATATATATATATATATATATATATATATATATATATACATATATAGCTCTGAGAGGTCACCATTGTCAAGGGCCTCATGAAAATAGCTGGTGTATGTTCCAACAGCCGTGCTGGTGGTGTGGGTTTCCAGAAGCCATGCTGCTGTACACACTGGACACTGTACTTTAGAGATATGTGGCAAGTTGGTCAGAGACAATTTTCTCGAGGGCCTTGGACAAAGGTGGGGAGGGGGACAGAAATAGGTCTGTAATTGTCTAGGCTAGTGCAGTCACCACTTTTGAAAACTGCTGTAAGCAGTGCAGAATTCCACTTCTCGGAGAACTACGAGTAGCACAGGGAAAAGTAAAAAATTGTAGAGATGGGGTGGAAAAGTTCCTCTACTGCCAGGGCAAGAAGTTTCATATCAGCTGAATCACTCCCACACCTAGTTTTGGCAAGTACCTACTGATGTATTTCGAGGTGTCTTTGTGACAGGATTGAATAAGACCCTGTTTCATTTGTTACGCAGAAAGAGATAAAGGCAAGGATCTGTTCTATCTCTTGTCTTTCTGATTGTGCAATGAAATTTTCTTGTGAGACCTAGGAACTTATCACTCTTGACACTCTCATGACTGTCCCCCTCCTGCTATCTCCCTGCTTTCACCTGCTTTTCTTGCTGTTTCTATCTTTCTCCCCTTGCTTATATGTGAGTATAAGAATATGTGGATCTTTATGTGAAACTGGCTCTCTGGTTTGAAAATATATACAGTTGCTTTGTTGAAATGATTGCAAAAAAGTATTTGGAACTCAGGGGGTTAACCTTGAAATGCAGTTTCACCTCCTCAGGCAAAACTGTCAGCAGGAGGCCAGCTGGGGATACAGTGCTCTATTTACAGCCCACTCAGGAAAGAAACTGACAAGAACGATGATGCATTTTGTGAGAAACAGCAGTTTGAGTAGAGTAGGGGAATTTCCCTGGTATCCTGGCCAAATTTCCCCCATTCACTAAAAATGCCAACAGCAGCTTAATCTGGTCCAATTTCAGCTGGTTACCATCTGTATCTCCCACTCCCCAAACGACAAGGCTCACAATAGGCAGAATTGTCTAGCCCTCCTTTCCCAGCTAACAAAAAAACTAACTAAATAAATCTTAACGAGCTCTGGATGCAGAAGTTAACTGTCAGGCAAAGACTTCTTATAAAAAGAGCAATCTTTTAATAAAGAGGGATCACTATTTGAAATTAGAAAGAAACCCTCAGATGAAGGACTTTGTTTTCTGTTTGTACTGCCTTTGTAAAGAGCTAACCTGAACAATTTTATTTGTTTTATTATTATTGGTAATAGTAAAGCGTTAATTAAAAATTTTAAAACTGCTCCTGGTTTGCCTGTGCTTCCTGACCTGTGCCTCAATGATGGTCTTTGACCGAAATAGCCTTAAAGTAGAATTTAGGGTACTCTGGTTCAGAGCCCACCATCTAGGAGGCTTCAGGAACGGGTTCCTTGCAAGGGGTGTGAGCAGGCTCAGTGAGGATGAGGAAGCTAAGGTCAGTAAAGGCTGTGTTAAAGTAATTTGCAATTTTGGTCATATCAAGGACCTCTCAATCCTCCACCATGAGCATCTGAGGAGAGATTTTAACTCCCTTGCCAAGGAGCTCCAAGATGTTGTCCGAAAACCTTTTGCCATTGCTCTGGTTCTGGGTCTGCTGATCCTTATAGAAGTCAGTTTTGACCTTTCTAATCATACTGGTGCACTTATTGCAGGCTTCCCTGCACCTCTGCAGGTGGACAGGGGATGCTGTTTCACTGGCTAGTGCCCAGTGATTGGCCCTCTCCCTCATGCTGGCAAGGAGCTTGGGGGGGGGGTGATCCATTCTGACGGTGTTCCTCTTGCCTTGGACTTTTTAAAGGGTGCAGATTTATCACAGGCATGTGTGAACTCGGAGACAAAGAATTCTAGGACTGAGTCAATATCGGGAATGGCCTGTAAGAAACTCCAATCAACTGGGGCCAAGCAAGGTTTGAATTTAGGCACCTTCTTTCTGTTTAGGATTTGGCTGACTGTGATACCTGGGGGTGGGCAATGGGGTGGCCTTGTCTGTTTAACTTCCCATGGACATAGCACTGAAAGTGGCCACTTAGGGCACCTGGCAGAACACTGACAACTGTAACCCTATCAGGGTGTGTAACTAGTACCTAGTCGAGTAGCATCATGATGCCTGTTTTATAATTGGTCCTGGTGTGCTGAGTGACCATATGCTCAGTGACCATTTGTGAGAAATAGGCACGGCATCTTATCCCTATGACCTGTGCTGGATTTAGTATTCCAACTGATGTTAAAGTCACCGCTAACAAAGTATTCCCAGTTCTGACTGAGTTGCATGAAGTAGTGGGTAAGTGACTCTATGCTGTGATTCTGTTTACCCAGTGGAATATATACAGCCAGGATGACAAGAGACTTGTGCCTCACCCTATCAAAAGCTTTTATTACTAGGCAGTCACAGTCCCTGGGTTAATTCTTTGATCGTGATTTCAGAGGCTTGCAGGTCTGATCTGAGGTAGATAAGGCAGCCCCCATCTCACTTGCCTATTCTATCCTCCCTGAAGGCACTGAAGCCTGGCAATCAGATAGTGACATCAGGTATGTGTGAAGTGAGACAGGTTTCAGTTGCACTAACTTGACCCAGGCTTCGAACTGGGCAAATTTAGGTAGGACACTGCCGATATTTAGGGAGACCATGTTCAGTAGTCCTTGGCTGTGGGTACCAGACCCAGAGCTACCAGCAGGGCATGGGTTGGGGTGGATATTGCTGGACAGTAGAAGTAACATTACTGTAAGGCTTCTGGTGGCTCTGAGGTGGTGCTTCAGGCTCCAGGTTTTACTCCTAGGAAGGAGGGTCAGGATGTGGGTCTGGAGACACAGCCAAGTCAGGCAAACCTGTAGCACTCCCCAAGTGCCACCAGGGTTAGGTGTCCAATGCGGGGGGCATATGGCTGGGGGCTCAGATGCTATAAGGCTGTTCAGGTGATCAACAGGCCTGGTATTCAGCGTGGAACCAAGGGTGATAGCCTTTTATCTCTGAGATTCTACAGGTTCAGGTAGCAGTGCTGTAGGTAAGCAGGTCACCAGCATTAAAGAGTAACTGGCACCACCAGAAAAACTTGGAAAAATATAATATTTGGACTCAGGTCAGCATATGTTTCACATAATTTCTGCACTTCTTCCCAATTACTTATCACTGAGGTTATGCACATGAAAACGGGTTCTTTCCTCTTATGTATTTATTTATTGAATTTTGTTGACCGGTAGGCCCACTGAATCTAGAAGTCCCTTTTCAGGGCGACCCGGGGATCAGATGGTAACCAACTGAAATTGAACCAGATTAAGCTGTTGGTGGTATTTTCAGTGAATGGGGGAAATTTGGCTAGGACACCAGGGCAATTCCCCTGCTCTGTCAGTAGGGGGAACTGCTGTCCATCGCTAGGATGGCAGACTCCAATAGGGAGTTGGAGGAGGAGGACATACTGCAGGCTGGGGTCCGTCTCCAACCCCAGTATCTGTTTTGTTAGGATGAAGAAATGCTGTCCTCTAGAATAATGGCCAAACCTTTGTTGAAGGTTTGTTCAATGGAGGTGGATTTACCTGCGGTTCATGGAGAAATGCACTTTGGTAACACGGTGGATAAAGAAAGTGGTCAGGAGGTTTTAAGTTCAGCCCAATTCACAGGAATTGAGAATGATCCCATTTTGTCGGCTGCTGACAGTCCTGCAGTGCGAGATTTAGTGGTTTCAACAATGAGTGTTCCCGCGACTATGGCAGCTGATATTGACAAGAAGCTGACCGCTGCTGACAGTTGTGTGTGAAGAACGCCGCCAGATTTCTGAGCGACCGCACCCTGAGGGAGAAATCTCAGTAGCACAGCAGATTGAAGTTGCATTTGGCTGCAAAGGATGGAACTGAGGAAGGAAACCACAGACTGGTTGGCAGATTCTGCCCTTTCTAACACAGGATGGAAGAAGACTCTGGAGGGACACTGGATTCCAGACCCAGATTGGGCATTTTGTCTATATTTCATCTACGGGAGCCCCAAGTCAAGCCAGATCAACACACCTCATTCTCCAGGCAAGCACTGTTTAGTTTCTGCACCTAACCTACAGTGTCAAAATATATCTGGGAAAGATAAAGGTGGGACTGCTCAGAATGCTTCA
The DNA here is from genome assembly GCA_016271365.2 of Neoceratodus forsteri. Lineage (NCBI taxonomy): Eukaryota > Metazoa > Chordata > Ceratodontiformes > Ceratodontidae > Neoceratodus > Neoceratodus forsteri. The sequence continues at coordinate 937,301,693 of CM028130.1, forward strand.
CCAATCAGGCCTAATGCAACCTTTCTGCATGCAGACTCTGACATTGAGCATCAACCCCCCACACGCACACACGAATAGGGGCAGGGGCAAGAGCGGCATCAAGAAACTAGGGGTCCTACTGTCTCAGACTTGTTCCAAAATAAACACGAACGAACCCCTAGAAGGAATGCAGTGTGCCTGAGATATAGGGGTGGGCTTGAGCTTCACGCAGACAGAACTTATGTGGCCAGGACTCTTTAGAAAAATGCTATGAATTTTCAAGCTTCTGTTATTGAAGCACTGATCCATGTTTCAGGGAAGATTTATGTGATGTAAGTTTTAAGACCTTTGCTTTACTGGAAAGGATTTGGAACAAACATGAAAGTCTGAGATTCACAACTTCGTGGGCCCCTTTTTGGCAATACCACTTACCAAACCCTGTTTAAATCAGTTAATATCATGTTTTGGAATGAGGGGCTACATGTACATGACACTTAGTAATGGCTGGAAAAAGATGTTCTGTGTTGGGATCCCTAAGCCATTATTGACTCTGAAGGTATTTGTATGGGGGTGGGGTGGAGGTCCAGGGTTAAATTATTTCCGAGGGACAATGAAGTGTTGCATATCCCTAACAGTTTTTATTTAGGTAGAGACAGAGGAGTTTGTTTCACCCTGGACAACCAAAAGCCTTCTACAAATGTGGCTGTAGAACTCATTTGAGCAGTGCTTGTGACCGCGTTAAGTGTGCACTGTGTGGGCATTTTGGCCATGTTAGCATGGTTTTCAAGAAACTATTTAAGTGCAATTTATGCGAAGAAGTAGGACATGCTTACCACCACTGTCCTTGGGCAGGGCAGAATAGGAGGACTACTGTAAACCAGGTAGACATTATTGAAAAAGCTCAGGAACAGATTAGGCAAAGAGAGCAAAGAGCCAATTTCACATCAAACAGTAGCCCCCCGATCCGGTTTCAGGTACTGAACCTAGTACTAATGACATCCATCCTCAAGGGTCTGGTAGTAACACCACAGATGATCAGTCCCCTGCCCCTTCTACCTCTCACGGGAATGGTTTAGCAGGCCAGCCTTTAGGGCAACCAAGAGAGGATGCTACCCCCGGCAGAGGGAACACTGACTCAGGTAACTTTTCAATAAATGTCTCGGATGGAGGTCACACACTGTAGGGGGATACACAAAGTAGAATGGGTTCCTCGGGTGATTTTCAGTTACCCAAAAGACTTACAAGAGCCTCCTCCAAACAAGCTTTTTCAGGAGTCCCTCTGTTGAACCCTTACCAGGTTTTACAGGAAAGTGAAGTGGGGTGGGGGACTCTGAACCCGAGTCAGACCTCTCTTCAAAGGTAGGGACTCTTTCAGATGCAGATGAAGAGGAAGATCTAAGTCAAGCTCCTGTCCAACCCAAAAGAAGAAAGGGAAAAAGGAAATTGCAGAAGGTTCCTACTTAATAAAATAAATAAATAAATAAATAAATAAATAAAAGAGAGGGGCTGAATGGCAACATTACATCTGGCATCTTGTAATGTTTGTAGTATGAAGGCATTTAAGAAGAGGATTACTATTCTCTCATACTTTAAACATTTCTGTGCTAATATTTTTTTTGCAGGAAACCAGATTCAGTACTGTCTGGGACGTCACTTAGGCTCAATCTTCATGGCAAGGCAAAGCAATTTTTATTTAAAAAAACGCCCAATCCTGGAGGCTCTGGGTGCCATACAAAATAAAATAGACATGGGTATGTGGACCTTCTTTCTGGTCTTTTGGACTAGAGGTAGCAGATGGTTTAGGCATACTTTTTAAGGGCACTGAATTGGTACAGAAAATAATTGATCTGGTTCTGGCAGAGCCTTGGTTGGAATGCATCTATCAGGGTCTTGCGTTGAGATTAATAAACACCTACACCCCTCAAAGCAGAACAAGGAGAACAGAACATTTTGAAAAAATTAAACTAATTTGTTTTCTGCCAGGCACATAATATTAGAAGGAATTATCCGTTAGATTTTAAGATAAAGGATAATATTCAAAAGAAAGTATATTGTGATTTCAGTGCTTTAAAAATATAATTAGCACAGCTAATTTAAGAGATGCTTACAGAGCAATAAGTAGCGATTCTGGATACACCTATCACAGAAGTGCATATGCTTCCAGGATAGACTTTGTTTTCTCTAAATACAAGTACCATTCTATAAAGCATCAGTGTTACCGTGGAGTTCTCAGACCATTCTCTATTAACCTGTATTTTTAAAGAGCAGCTGACACCTTTGAAAAACATTGAAAAATAATAGTTGGACCCAGTTCAGCTTGTATGTCACATATCTTCTATAGATGTCTCTTTCTCATTATTTGTTACAGATGACATTCCCACAAAAACAGGATCTTTATCCTTAGAGCTCATCTGCCTCTATAAGTTACTCCCTACTTGACATCATAAAGCTCTGTTGTGACATCACAGTCTGTTGCTATGGGAATAACTGTGATGTCACAAACAGTATTTTTTTTTAATTTTATATTTTTTTTGCATTTAAATGTTAAAAATTATACAAACAAATACAGTGAAGAGACAAACACAGTATTATGACATCAGGTTGGGAAGAAGCAATAGGAGCTGATGAACCCTCAAGGAACAACCATTCTGTTTTCATGCATCTGACCTCAGTACTAAATAATGGAGATAAGAAATAGAGCTAATGAGAAATATAAGCTGCTTTGTGTTCAAATATTATGTTCTTTAAAGTTCTTCTTGCGGCATTGGTGGCTCTTTAAGCTAGATACAGTCCACCCAGTTTTCTATCCGTTACAAGGGAGTACAAATTAAACTCATCACTTCTAGGGGAACGCGATATTAAACTAGGTGTCCTTCACTTATTAGCAGCCAGAGACTGTCCAGTGCATGTATGATTCTATAGAAAAATGGTGGAAAGTCACAAAGGACATCTTAAAGGATTTCTTTGTTACTTATGGTAAATGCAAAGTCAATAAAGAATACCTGGATTATTTGGGCTCTAGACATCATTTTTATAAATTAATGTCATCACTACCATCAGAACAGGCGATACACAAAGTACAACTAGATCACCTGAAAGAAAAATGTTTCAGTTTCAGTATAGTCAAGCTTCAACCTTGGAAGCTGAAATTAAATTTACTTTTCTAAAACTCCTTATGCCGAACCTTTGAGGAGTGTAAACAGAAATAATCTTAAATTTATGGAGGGCTTTACTATGATGCAGGTTGGTTTCATGTCACAGATGTTGAAATGTCAAAGATAGTCCAGGACTCCTTACTAAACATTTCAGGTGTACCTTATGATTAATCTGGCACAGTGGATATCTTCAATTTTTCTGTGTCAGATATCCCTCAGGAGCAGTTAACAAAATGTCCAGCACCGGTCGTTAGATAAAGTAATAGCGGCAACTGAGAAACAAACAGAGTATCTCCTGGAGCGGACGGATTACCAACAAGTTTTATAAATCTTTTTCAAAGAGATAGGTGTCTTTTAGTTCAACTTTACAACAAAATCTTTGCTAACCCCCACTCCTGCCCTCAGTTTACTAAAGCAGCTATTTATTTAAGAACGGGGACAAGAAACTTCTACAAAATTGGAGACCAATAAGTATTTTAAACACTAATTATAAAATGTTTTCCTCCATTTTATGCACAAGAATGAAGGCCACGGCTGAAGTGGTAATTCACCCTTCGCAGACAAGTTCTATTCCCAATAGGAATACCACTCAGAATTTACAGCTATCAAGGGATATCTTCGAGCTTTGGTACTAGAACCGGTTATTAGGCAAGTTTTAGGGGATCTGAACATAATAGGAATTACTCCTCACATTTCTATTCCTGCTGTAAATATTGCTGCCTATGCAGACGATGTATGTTTATTCATACAAGATCAAACCTCAGGACAACATGCATTACAAGTGTTTCAAGATCTGGCTTGTTTTTTGGGTGCTGGATTAAATTTGAGCAAAAGTGTAGGTATACTGTAGCTTTATCAAACCATAACCCTCATGTAATTGAAATAGCCTCAGGTTCCTCTCCACTGTCCCTATTAAGATAGCAGGACTTTTATTTGGGCATGGGGATCTGGCCTCACTTAACTGGGAAAACAAAATTCAGGTGGGGAAAGAAAGTGCAACAGTGGAAATCTTGGAAATTTTTGAAAAAGAAAAGGGTGGCAATTATAAAACAGTTTCTGCTGCCTATTTTATTTTATTTATTTATTTATTTATGCAATCAGAATTACAACCCTTTAGTCAAATACTCTTTTGCAAAGGCTCTACATCAGGAATACAAAGTATACAAGGAGAAACAAAGTGCAAGAATATAAACAGTGACTAAGCTCAAAAGTACATACACTTTAGGGCCAGTGACCCTGCGTCAGAAGAATCACAATCCAAACTTGCTGAATAAAACCAAATAAGAAGCAAATACATAATTTAGATATCAGAAGATAGCTTTGGGGAACTAATATGCAAGTTAAAGCACACCGCATACATTTTCACATATGTATGCCATATTTACCACCACCTCTGCAGTCTGACACTAGAATCTCAAGTATTTTCTTTCAGATGATATGGGCAGCCACTTAAACCCAATTTAGAGGGAATTTTATATTTACCTTGTAAACAAGGGGGTTGGGCATGCTTAATCCAGTGTTTTTATAATTCTTTTTAAGCACAGTACTTTAAAAATAGGCTGGGAAGTCCCACAACATCCCTGGCACCAGTGGACATCTTTCCATTACAGCCATTAATGGAGAAATGGAGTACAGGCCCCCAAAGATTTTTGGTTCTTTAAACATTCCAGGGCACTGTAGAATCATCCCATAAGAAGTCTAGACAGTGGAGACTAGAGGAAGGCTGATTTTTGGGGTTACACAGGAAGGCACTCTATAAAAAGTAATGGAAGGAACTCTGCCACTTAGGTTGATTCCCCATGTGTTCCTGACTAAAATGCAGGATACTTTACAGATGTTCAGTGACACTAGGATACCCCCAAAGTTTGGGACATAGCATGGCTAAACTGCTATGGGAAGTTGGGTGTTGGGGCAATCTGAAACACAAATCTTTTGATAAGAGGTATTGTTTTCAGCCAGATCGATTTCAGGAGGAAGAGATTCAAGAACATTTTTTTAATTCTTGTCCATATACCACTCATTTTTATGTTGGTCTGTGCACATGTGCAAGCAACATCTTGTGGTAGTAGCACATTTCAGAGGTGTGTCAGTGTTGTGGCCAATGTAGGGGACACTTTAGTGGGTGTGTCCCTCAGCCGCCAATCAGTGAGCATGCAGGCAGTGACAGAAAACTTCCACGACAGCCAAAAAGCTGAAAAAAATCTGCTGCTGCAATCAGGAAGTTTTGTCATTGCAGCAGCAGATGACAAGACTCTGGCCATGTGCATTACAGTGCACAGTAATGTGCATGGTCAGAGTTACGAGCAACATGTTTGCTCAGTGTGCCTTTCCTGGTGAAACATTTCAGAGGAAAGCTGTCTTCAATTATGAGCTCCACCCCACAAGGCTTCAGTTTAGCTTTTTTTACATGAAAGTTATGTTTTCTCATGCCATAGTATTTTATTTTGTAAGGAACGTCTGCTACCCAGAAGTATTGCCACCATACTTCCGGGTAGCAGACTTTTCCTTTTTAAAATAAAGTACATTGTGGTGTGAGAAAAACACCACTTTTCATGTAAAAAGCTAAACTGGGGGTTAAGCCTTGTGGGGGCGGGAGCCGGAATTGCAGACTGCCTTTCTCCAAATAATAAGGTAGCTGCAGAGCAGCTTCCTACAATGGCGGCTCTTACCGCCCACCACACAGTCCTGCAAAGTCAACACTGGGGATGCCCAATTCCCATGTCAGCATGTATTTCTACCCCATTAAATGTGGCACACTGGGAGCCCACCCCAGTGTGCCGAAACATGGCATCTCCTGCTGCAACATGGCGGTTCCTGCCACCTACTACACACTTCCAAAAGCCAACATCAAGGTGCCCAATCCTCATGTTGGCATGTATCCCCTCCCTCATTAATGTAGCACACTGGGAGCCTCCCCAGTGTGACAATATTTTTTTATTTACTTGACACCAGGATGCCCACTCCCGTGTTGGATGGGCCCCCAAACCCCTCTACATGATTTGCTGACATCAGGGTGCCCAATCCCCATTTCAGCATGCCCCCCACTACTGTGGCACACTGGGAGCCCACCCCAGTGTGATCACATTAAAAAAAAATTCCCCTGTGAAAGAAGAAAACCATCCTTGTACCTGTAAAAAAGGAAATGGTCCATTGTTGTGTCGCCATCCCCCTCCCCCATCTCAACCCTCCCCCTGTGCACCGACCTCTCCGCATCCCCCCTCACCCCATACTTACCTCTGGAGGTCGGGCGCTGCCATCTTCTGTGGACTGGGACACGTCTGCACTCGGCAAAGCCGAATTGCAAAATGAAGAATCGAAGGTAAGTTGTATAATGGGACTCGGAGGGGGGGGGGTTCAACTTAGGTTGATATGTCAGCCATTTGTTTTGAATTTTGGACCCAAATTTTCAACATGGGGTTCTTGGGACCCCACCTCATTAACACTGGCACTGTCATTTTGTTTCTCAGTCCCAAAAGGTGATTTCGTGGTTGCTGCACGGAATCTCCTTTCAGAACCAATTAATGAAATGACAGTGCCACTGTTCAAGAGGGAGGTCCTGAAAGCCCATGTTGCAAATTTGAGAAAAATTTCAAACAATGATTGTGTTACGAGTGTGCTTTATGTAGTTTCTACGCATCGCTCATAACTTCACCAGTTTTTAATATTTTCACTCCAAATTTTCAACATTGCCATTTTTCACACTTCCTTATGAACAGTACAGCTGTCATTTTTCACATCTTTCCCAAAATGTGTTTTCACACCTGTGAGTAGAATGGGCGGTCACCGTGGAAATCAACTTTGGGACAGATTAACACAATCACAGTGTCACTGTTCATGAGAGGAGGTCCCAAAATGCCCATGTTGAAAATTTTTCTGAAAAACATTCCAAGGTTGCTATCAGACCATTGCACAACTGAAAACAGTATTTCCATTTTTCTTCATTTCATTATCAGGTTCCTCCTGTGCCCCATCTTGTCAATAGGGCCACCGCAACTGTGTCCATGCCTCCAGCACAGAGGGCGGTTGGGCAGGCAACTGCCTTTGCAGCAGACAACAATGTTGTTCAGTCATCAGGGGGAACATGACTGTGTAATGGCCTGTACCATCCCTCACTAGAAGTCAAGTGTCTCCCCTCCATGAAGCCCCAGCCAGCTCCAGTATAGGATTCTGTGGCTCATACACAAATCCCAGCTTCCTAGGCAGCAGTGCATTCATGTCGCTGGGATGCCCCTAGTATTTTATCTGGTAAAATATACTTTTTTTCAATTAACACCTTCTTCTCCTATCAACCAACTTGCCCAAATTGGTTAGGCCTTCCCAGTCATGTCACCAAACACAGAAAAACGGAAACAAAGCATCTCATGGCTCATAAGGACTGCTTGGCCGACCCAATCTGCCCATTATTTCCCTGATGATAGCGTCACCGCAAACTCTACATGATCTCCAGTTCCCCCCTTCCCTTGCATTCCACTAAGATTCCCTTATGCCTATCCCACGCATTCTTGAATCCCACCACTGCTTTCAGCCCCATCACCTCCACTGGAAGACTGCTCCAGACATCCACCACTCCTGTGAAGAAGCACAACCTCACAGCTCTTCTGAATTTACCCCTCCATCTTCACTGCATGCCCCCTTGGTTCTCCTGCATCTTTTTTTAAATTTTTTTAAAATTTACTGCGCTTTATATCCCCCAATGCCGACCGTCTCCCTTCAGCCCTACAACTCTGCCCAGCCTCGACAACCACCTTTCCCAGGACTTACTACTTCTCCCATGTTCCCCCCATGGATGACCCCCACCAGAAAGGGCTGCCCGGTGGACACACTTAAAACCCCCGAGCAGAGAAAGAGTTTCAGTAAGAGACAGCAAGCCCAGCCGGCAGTGCAGGGCCTGCAGCAGAGCAGCAGGTGGCATCCAGCCCAGTTGGGGATTTTCCACAGTTATGCCCCGGCCCATGAGAATTGCAGGATGTGCTGCTGACATCACAATGTCAGAACAACGCTCCCCACCCTTGTGTGCCGGCTCCCAGCCTGCAATACCACCCAGAGTCACCCACATGGCAGTGGGAGACAAGGAACCCTCCCACCCCTGAGGAGGTGGGTGAGTGTCTATGGGATGCTCAACCATTCTCCCCTGGTCGTCCCTCCAGCAACCCAGGCTCATTCCCCAACCCGAGTCACTGGCTTCATGGGTGGTAGTGCTTTTGCGTCTTTTTGGGGAAAAAATATTTTCCTCCTGTACCTTATTTACCCCATGAAGTATTTCTAGGTCTGTATCATATTCCCCCCCCCCAGGGTATACATACTGAGGTCCTTTGGGCTCTCCTCTTGGGCTTCTGATGCAGACCCTGCACCATTTTAGTTGCCTTTCTCTGAACCGCCTCCACTCTGTTTATGTCTTTCTGAAGATGTGGTCTCCAGAACTAGACAGAGCCTAGCATCCCTGGGTCTAACCTTCACTTTGGGAATCCTCCCTTCGAGGTGGGGGGGAGCGCCCCTAGGTGCAACTACATATCCCGGGTGCTGTGGCGTCTGACTGGACACTTCCAGGACTTCTGTGGTGACGGGGACCCACGGCCGTCTTCCGGTCAATCGGGAGGTGAGTTTTTCACTTTCTGCCCTCCCCACTCCCTCCATCCTCATAGGGCCGATCACAATGGCAACCTGGGGTGGGGATGTTCAGTGGTGTGTCAAGGCCTCACACCACCTAGCACGTCAACCAACCCACTTCCAGGTGCCTAAGGCCCACCACCCCACCGGGGAGATAAGCATCCAAAGGACGCTCTGAACACCCTCCCTGCCAGTCTTCACTCCTGATACCCGGGCTCGGGGCGCAAACATGGCTCACCAACATATCAAGCGAACCCCTTCCCTCATTGCCACTGAGCAGGCCTAAACGTGCTTTTTAAAAAATGTTCTGTTTATCAGCTCACACCAGCTGCACTGTAGTTCCTCTTTCTTGAGCCGTGCAATGTCTCCCTTCCTGATGGCCTCACAATACTCATGTCCAGACCCCAGGCCAAAGCTGCCCATGGTCTCAGCCTGTTGGTGCAGCCATAGTGCTACCGCTCGTGATGCCGGTGTTCCAGACCAGGAACAACCAGCCAAGGGGAAGAGGCCTAAGCTTCCCAGGGGACGCATTCCTCCTCTGGGGAGCGAAAGTAGCTGTCCTGGCTGCAACACTGCCACCTGGGTGATCACAGGCGGCAGTGCAGCTGAGGGTGCCATGGACAAGTTGGATGCAGGCTGGGGACTGACGCAGCATGTTCTGCATGCAGACACATCTAGGTCTCCCTCGCGTGCCTCTGTCCAGAGGAACAGGGCTTCTGGTGATGAAGGACCCCGGTGACTTTGGGCCTGACCATGCCACTCCCCCTCCCCAAAAAATAAAGATGGTTTCCCAACAAAAGTAGAGCAGCACAGTTCAGAGGTATATCCCCTCCACAGAAGCACCATCGGTGGGGGGGGGGGCAGCGAGAAGGAGGACTGAAGCAGGTGTGGCAGCCAATGACACCATGGGGGATCTGGAGGGAGGACAGAAGCAGTAACAGGAAGGGGACATAAACAAAGAATGAAAAAATAAGGAAAAGTAAAAAGCATAGCCCATTCTGCCACACTTCATGGGGAAAGCCTCTCTACAATCATCCCAAGACAGACGTCTCTGGTTTAAAAATAATAAAAAAATTAGTTAAAAATAATAGACATGGGGAGGGGTCAGAGCAGATACTGGCGACATACCAACATGTGCCAACCAACAGCCAATTCCTCCTTTAAGTCCTCCCACCTCCCATACTCTGAGGCCATGGAGGGCTTGGGGCACATGCATCACTGCCTCATACACTGAAGATTCATGGGCGGGCTGGTGTGGCTGTGGGAGAAGGGAGGGAGGGAACAGGGGAAAAAAAAAACAAAGACAGCTGCCAGGTACTCTATGGCCCCACAAAACACAAGGGGGGCTCTGCCAGGGTTGTCAGAGGTGATTTCACCAAGGACAGCAAGGGAGGATAAAGAATTATGGGCTGGTCGATAGCCCAGTGGGTACCACAACGTACTCACACACTAGTGACCCGGGTTCAAGAATGGACTTGGGAAGCTGGATGGCCAGACAGCCCAAGGGGATGGGGAGTCACTGCTACATACCTGTATTTTCCAAAGGGCATTTTAACGGAGTACGAAGTCTGTTGGGACATGGCCCGACATCAGGGAGGTGGGTGGGGCCAAGGAACAAAAAGGATAAAATCCAATGTGTCCTGGACACTATTCATGACACAAAACTGGAGCTCTTGGACCTCCCCCCATGTGGATATCTGCTGGACAGACGGTGGGAGGACTGACAACTGGGGCTGGTGGTCCAGCATTGCCTGAAGCAGAAGGAAGGCAGTGATAAGGAGGCCAAAAGGTTATATGGAAAAAAAAATTCATTAAAAAAATCATTAACTGTCTCCAGGTACCTAGCGGTGGGGAGGGGGTGCTCCGGCAAGCTGGCGACCAGGCTCATGCCCCATGCCAAGGACGTTATAGAAGGCCAGTAGGGAGGTTAGAGTGTTCATCTGGAAACTCTCCTCACAGTAGTGGGAGGCTATGTAACACCCCTCTTCTGGTGACACCTAGAGAAGGTATGGTGGTGGTGCATCTCAGCAATACAGATGACTACATACTGTCAGCAACCCCCCCCAGGCATTTGCAAGAGTAAGCATGCAATACTGGGAGGTGGGAGTGGTTAAACTGAGAATAAATCCTGCTCATCAGTGAACCACACCCCAAGGACACACGAAAGTGCCGCCTCCTCCTCCTCCACCGCTGGATCCTGTGTACCACTCCCCCAATAAGCAGTGGCTGTGCAGAAGTAGAAATCGGAAGTGGGGGGAAAATGTGATGCCCAGTGATGACAAATTTTAATTACAAAGCAACCAGTGCATAAAACACTCCAAGCACATGAAAACCACGCACGGCCATTGTATCCTTACCCAGCGTACGGTGGTCTCTCATGCAGGAATGGTAGGAAAGGAGCACCCCACTTCACAACCGGGGAAGGGGCGGCTCCATTTAACTTTTGAAATAAAAAAAAAATACTTAAAACATATTATAACATATCATAAATCCCTCTAGCTAACTTGAGTGATTTATTATAAGTTAATAGGGTCTCCACAGAGTGTCTCTTGTGTATATGAGGCTCATCTCATGAGGTTTGAGTAGCCAGTACCGCACAGCTTCGCTTTCTGGTCCTCTCACTCAAACTTGATGCTCAAAGTCTCATACCATAACAGGCGCCTCGAGGAGACCCTATTAACTTATAAACAATCTCAAAACAGCTACAAAATGAAACCCAGAAACACAGGGTGCTGCATCTGGACTGTGGGCTATAAGTGCTGCAAATCTAGGTAATAGCGCAACAGCGCTGTCTTTTTTCATTATAAATCATTCCAGAAGATCAATGCTCAAAATGTCGATTTTACTCTATTTCCAATTATCAGTGCGTCTTTAAATAAACCCTTTAGGTTTCATTTGCAAAGCTGAACTTTTCATTTGGTGCCAGAATCAATTATGTGAAAGTATGGACGCTAGACTGAATGCAGTTGTTGCAGCCTGGTTTCGACATTATTTTTAAAATATCCCACGCCTGACTCAGTACGATTCAAGGCACTTAGTCCTGTTTTGTCCTGTTTTAAGGACAGTAGAAGGACATTTTTGGCTCCAGTTTTGAGAACCTTTTCCTGTCCCCAGACAATACTCTAATAGAACTTTTCTGTTCCAATTCTCCCTCCACTCTGATGGCTTTAGCACTTTTTCTGAAAAAGGTTAAACTCTGATGATACTATCTCTTAAAGTTTAAATTCTGGGCACTATCTCAAATAAGTCTCTTATTTAATTCATGCTGTAAAATATTCCTGGGCAATCTGTGACTCATTTTTTTTGTCTCAGTTGACTTCAGACTGTTAGGTTTTGGGATTATGGTTCTACGCAGGTTGAATATGGCTGTAGGTACCCAGACCTAAACTGTTTGCCATGTATTCCATTTACATGCCTGGTTCCTGACCATCAGTTAGTGCCTCGCTGTTCCCACCATAAGCAGTGTTTTGGTATGATTCTGTTACCACCGGTGCTGCAGTTATGTATCTCGTACTCGGTACTTTGCAATATTCTTTTTCTTTTTATTGTTAAGGTTTTTTTCCTTTTTCTAGTTATTATATAGCGATCATATGGTTGCATGTTATAATGGCCTATTGGCAGATTAATAAAAGTAAATTAACTCTCTGTTACCCAAACAGTATCAAGAAAACCCAAAAAGAAAGTCAGAAACAGCTGAAAGGAATGGACGGAAGGCTTAATGAAGGGAACAGGAATAAACCCGAGAGGTGGCAGGCCTTGGAGGAAATAGTATCAGAACAAAGGAAGACTGGCTGGCACAGTGGCATGGAGGGCTGAGGCGCTGGTGCCATACCTCCTGCCACACCGGTGACCCATGCCCGATGGTGAGCGCAAGTTGCTGGGGGTTGGCTGGAGAGGGAAGGGACTGAGTACCTGCTGGCTGCTCTCCTTATTTTGAGGGGGAGAGACCTGCACACTCCACTGAATGACTGCCACCGGGTGGAGGCCAGCTGGTAGTGTGGGTCTAGGAGGGCAGTAATAGGGAAGGCTGAGGGCCTCTGGGTGTTGCCAGACATCTATGTGCATGCCTCAGCATGGGGAACAGGGAGAAAACTAGAAAGTCTATGCCCCACCATCGGCCACCATATGTGATGGCCCTTGGGGACCCTTGTCCTGCTTCGTGTGGATCCCACTGATGTGATAGCAGGGGAGCGGTCGGCAGGACTGGGGACCCTTGATACAAGGCCTGATGACAGGCAGAGGTGGTGGTGGGCAGGCAAAATGATATATATAAAAAAAGGAAGATTAAAATAGAAGGGAAGGCCACAGACAGAGAAAGGGTGGAGTTTACAAAAAGAGACAGAGTCGGCAAGATCAGTATCAGTAGACTATGCACGAAAAATGCATCGTTCTAGAGTATTAACTTGATTAACAAACTACTGGCATACAGTCATCCCCTGCAGTATAGCCTGTGACTCACATCATAGGGCTGGCCATGGGGCATTCTGGGAGAGTTAGTTCGACGGCACGGTGGGCGGGAACGCAGGATCAACCAGATAAAAAGTAAGATATCTAACATGATAATTATTTTAAAAATTACTTCTTGGGCCAGCCCACTGGCACAGCAGTAGAGCTACCACCTGTAATGCTGACGACCCAGGTTCGGGAAAGAGCCTGGCTTGTCAGAGGGCCAGCCGGGGAGAGACAGATCACGCATCCCATGGACTGCTCTCCTTCTCTGGGGAGGGAGGGATGCCATTCCCACTCCGGTACGGCCACCTGGGTAATGACAGGTGGCAGTGTAGTACAGAACGCCAACAGATTGGGAGGGGATGATGTCGGCCGGGGGACCCACGCTCTGCATCTGCTTCATGTGCACTGGTTTCCCCACGTACGTGCCGACATCGTCAGGGTCTACTAACACCATGGGAAAGCTTGACTCCGGTGCTGGTATCAGGATAGACCCTGGTATATCCAGGGTGGTTCTTGCCGCCACTGTAAGCAGCCCGACGAGGTGTGCGACCGGGGTGTAGTTAGCCCCCCCTACCCCTGCCTAGAGGGTAAACCGAGGCTCTGTGGGGGCAGGCTGTGGTAGGGCCAGAGGACTGGCCCAGTGACTCAGGGGCATAAACAATAAATTAATTTATGAAGAAAAAATTAAGTTTACACGATGCAGTTACTTGCTTCAACATAAAAAACTAATAAGCAAACCCCCCATATCTGAAAAGATTTTCATTTCATGGTGGTATGAATGGCATTTAGGTCACTATCAGTTTTGGAAGAAAAGAGACTCCATTAGGTCCATTGCTGGCATTAACCCCACTGAGTTACAAAGAAGACTCTTTTTCCTAGAAACGTTTCATTTTAAAGTAAATGTGTGACATATCTAAATAAGAGTCCCTATTAATTGAGCAGTGGCTTTCAGTTTTATCCAAAGGTACATTGTTTTAAAAACTAGCCCCATAGACTTGTATGGGGCATGTCCCCGCGCTCTCCCTGGTTAAACATCACAAAACAGGGGAGTGCGGGGGCACAGCAGGTGTACCAGGAAGTGGGAAAGGATCGGCTGGCTGGCAGTTTGGCCAATGTTATGATCCTTTCACAAACTATGAGGTGCAGTAAAAATTTTTATTTTACCATAGAGGGGCTATTGCTGCCCCAGGGTATCGGGCTATGAAGCCCAAAATGCAACATCACAGCAATCTCTTTAAGCATGTCAAATCTAGTGATTAGTACTCGGAATGTTAAAGATTTAGGCATGCCCATAAAAAGGTTAAGGGCATTAGTGAAACTGAATAATCATAAGACAGATATTGACTTGTTATAGGAAATGCACCTCACAGAATCAGAAACATCCAAACTGGGTAGATGGTGCGTAAGACAAGAATTCCACCATACCTTTAAGAGAAATAAGAGAGGGGCATCTATGCTCTTTAAGAAAAACATAAATTTCACTTTTACTGAAGAAATAAAGGATTCAGAGTGGAGATGGCTAATTCTGTCAGGAACAGTAAAAGGCAGAGATTTACTTATTTGTACAATTTATGGGCCATCTGAATCCTGTCCAGATTTCTTTCACAGTATATCAAATGAACTTAAAACACTCTCAAATGCTGAATTAATAGTGGGTTGGGATTTTAATCTAGCACTTGACCTCCTTCTGGACAAAAGTGCTCACATAATGTGGTCTCTCAACTTGTATTTATAACTTATTCTCTATGTACTGTATTGTATTTTTTGTGCTCCCGGGTCCCCCTTGAAAATGGGCATTTAATGCTCTTGGGTTCTTACCCGGTTAACAAATCAAAATAAATAAATAAAACAAAGGACTCAAATAAATAAGGACCATGACGCCCCAAAACTAATGATGAGTGACAGTGGCCTTTGTGATGCTTGGCGTATCCTTAACCCTTCAGGAAGGGACTACTGCTTCTGTTCAGTTCAACATAATTCATACAATGGGTAGTCATACTAACTACTTGCATCTTTCGCAGGAACTTTGTAAAGGGTACGACAATGTATCCATAGCTGACATCATCATCTCATATCACTCAAAGGTAACTTCTATAGTTAACATTTCTAGTGCATTTGCAATGCAAATGCTTCTGATTCTGTGAGGTGCATTTCCTACAACAGGACAATGTCTGTCTTATGATTATTCAGTTTCTCTAGCTAGCGCACCCACCTGGAAAACAAAAAAATAAATGTTTTATCAGAAGTATTCCAATAGGTTATGCATCCAAAAAGAACAGATATGCCAATTCTGAGCTCATTTCTCCAGAACATAGACTAAAACCACTTTAAGAGCAACATAAAAAAAGAAGCAAAAAAAATCTAATTCCTGAAATAACCAAATTAAAAGATGAAATCAACAGACTACAATACAGATGGGCACACAATGCACTTAAAAGAGTCAGATAAAAGTACTGTGAAGCTGGGGAGAAACCAATTGGATTATTAGCAAATAGACTTAAAAAAGGCGGAATAAATCAATCATTTTATCTTGCAAAAGGGGAGATGGTGTTTTACTGACTTCTAGTAGAGACATTAATGCTCAATTCTATGAATTCTTTAGGGAACGCTGCAAAAAAACAAAATGCAAACTCGGAGACCATAGTAATTTCCTGAAGAAAGTACACTGTAACTGCATTGCAAATGCAATGCAGTTACATGCAGCAAACATGTAACTACAGTGTAATTAACATGGTGCATGCAATTAATGATTACCTACCCTGCACTTACACTGAAACTGACACTTTAAAGTGTGACTGAAAGCAAACATACAGCATTTACCTAGAGAAATAAGCAACATTCGAGAAAAAGAGATTTCCATTTAACAGATCTGCAGAGTAGTTAATGGTCTCAAAAGGCAAAACTCTAGGACCTGATGGAGTACCTGAGGAATTTTATCAGACCTTTGTGTCAAATATAAGCAAACAGCTACTGAAAGTAATTAATGAAGCAGAATCAAAACAGTTGTTAGCTACATCTATGGATGAAGCTCTA
Source organism: Neoceratodus forsteri (assembly GCA_016271365.2). Taxonomy (NCBI): domain Eukaryota; kingdom Metazoa; phylum Chordata; order Ceratodontiformes; family Ceratodontidae; genus Neoceratodus; species Neoceratodus forsteri. The sequence goes on from CM028130.1 coordinate 937,317,919, forward strand.
ATTGTTCTAATCCATAAGAAGGGCAAAGATCCAAACTGCTGTACAAATTACAGGCCAATTTCTCTCCTAAACAAAGATTACAGAATTATAGCTAAAAGTAATGAGTAGTTGAATTCAAAATAATAGTACCCGAAATGATAAAAACAGAACAAACTAACTTTATTCCTGGGTGCCAGGGGGCAGATAACATAAGGGGTGTAATATTTGTTCTTTGGACAACTCCTAAAAGAAATAAACCTCCAGCCTTGGTCTCACTAGATGCGGCCAAGGCTTTTGATTAACTGGAGTGGAAATATTTGCAAAGGGTATTAAAACAATTTGGTCCGCCTGATCCCTTTATAAACTGGGTAAATATCCTGTATAAGAATCCAAAAGCATCTATTATGACTAACTTTGTCAAATCAAGCTATTCCAACTTAGGAAGAGGCTCGAGACAAGGATGCCCCTGTGACAGGGTTGAACCATGTCCTTCCAGTTGTTATGGAGAGTTTGAATGCAGGGATCTGTTCTGTTCTTTCCTTTCCTGCCTTTGTCTGTCTGGTTGTGCAACCAAATTTTCCTGTGAAACCTAGGATTTGATCACCCTGACAGTCTCGCAATTCTCTTCCTCTCACTGTCTCTCAGTCTTCCCTTGCTGTTTCTGTCTTTTCCTCCCTTGCATGTCTGCTGGTATAAAAATATATGCAAATCATTATGTGGAAATGTAACTGATATTGGGATCCCTTTGTTTAGAAATTATATAGTGTTACTATTGAAATATATATTATTATAGTTTGAGATGATTGCAAAAAGCTATTGAGAACTCAAGGGGTTAACCTGAGAGCCGTTTTTAAGCCCTTTTTCAGAAGCTGTGGAGAAGGGGCCTCAGTTCTGGGTCATTGTGTTCTTGTTGCACCTGCCTGAAACGTACAAGAACATTGTAGAAAAAAACAGGATGCTTGTTAAGGAGGGGGTTGCAAAGACTTACAACAGAGAGCTGCAATGTTCTGGGACAGACACACGCACAGACTGAAAGAAAACTCAGATGGATCTTCTCTGTTTATTCTGCCTTTGTAAACAGTTATACTGAACAAGTTTATTTTTTTATGTTACTGATAGTACTAATAAACACTTTTTGCGAATTCTACAACTGCTCCTGGTTTTTCCTATGCTTCCTGACTGGTGCCTTGATGACAGCCTCCTTCTACCGTTTAGATTCGCCATGGAAATGGAACCCCTAATAAGGATTACCAACAATACTGAGACTATTAAAGGAATCAAAATTAAAGGTCACAGATGTAAAATTCTAGCCTTTGTTAATGATCTGTTACTAACAATACCGAACCCTTTAATCTTGCTCTCAGCATTAAAAGAAGTGGTAGATGATTTCAAAGGAACCTTGGGTCTCGAAATTAATTGGCCCAAATCTAACATCATGACTCTCAATAAAATATACTCTGAGGCTCTCCTAAGCAGGTGAATAACTTTGATTCCCCTAATGGCATCCAACGATAAACTGCTATATTTGGGGAGCCAAATTACACCTATGCAAACAATTTAGTGAAAAAAAATTTTTTTCTCTCCAATAGGAAAAAAATAAAGCTAGAATTTACAAGATGGAAATCTCAATCTCGCCTTATGGGAAAAAAATCAATTCAATAAAGATGATTACAGCACCCAAAGTATACTATGCTTTGAATGTTCTTCCAGTTTATATCGCAAAATTCTGGTTCAATAAACTAAATAACCTAATGCAGGACTTCATGGGGGAGAAACCCAGTTATCACTAAAAGCTTTGGAAAAATAAAGGCAGAGGTGGATTTGCACTACCGAGCTTTGAGATGTATCACTGGGCTTTCACACTTAAACAACTATGGCATCTTCTTTCAAAGACTACTGGTGGTAAAAATGTCCCAGTTTTGACAAAATATGAAAATTCCATTGTTTACCCCAATCTAACTTCTGCCTTCTTGTTCCTGTCAATCTCCAAAAGGCTAACTCCACACCTGACAATCCATCATACAGTAACTTTGCTTAAAAACATTTACAATCCTTAAATTGGAGCATTTCCCAAGCACACTGTCTCCTATTTGGAATAACCCAAGATTCAAATATAAAGGGAAATATCTAAAAGAACTGCCCTGACAGAGAAAGGGAATCAGAAACTTAAAAGACATAAAACATTTTAACCTAGGAGCAGTGAAATCCTTTGCTCAGATCCAAGAAAAGTACAATTTGGGGTTATCTTTATTTGCAAATAAGGCAGGTAAAGGAAGCTCACTTCCATTCAATTCTGATGGAAGCAAAGAGAAAGGAGTGGGAAACCCTGCTAAAAGTGGCTGAATGTAAAGGTGCCTCAGGTAGGATTTACAAGATCGTTAATGACATGAATGAAGACATCACTGATATGGCAAGACAAAGGTGGAAGATGAGCTGAATACCCCTGTCTGCCATGTAAAATGGAATAAATTATGGCAAAACGCATATAAAAGCTCTACAGAGTTCCAAGAGCACATCATACAGTAGAAGATTTTACATTATATCTACGACATGCCTGAATCACTCCCCAAATCTGATGGAGCTGTAAGCAGTACATGTTGGAGATGTGGTGCACCTAATACCAATTTATCCCATATTCTAATAATCTGCTCTCATTCAAAAGGAATTTGGGATAAAGTACTAACCCTGTGCTCAAAGTTAATAAATTTTCATACTAACTTTGACCCTTTACTATGAATATTCAGAGACTGCACTACACCCTCACCTTTATCTAAGCATTATCAATATAGGATCCTCACTGTATGCCTTGGACTAAAAAAAGTAATCTTATAACAATGGTGAGCCAACCTTCGTACCATCATTTCAAGACTGGATACAATATATGGGCTCTCTAGCATTCCACGACAGGATTAGCTACCCTACGACTGGTAATATTGATTTATTTGACCTAATATGGAATCCTTTTAAGTATACTGAAAGGACTTAATTGCAAGTCCCTGGATGTGCCTCTGTCTCTTAAGTTCTTACACCCATTAGTACTAGTCAAGTTTTAACAGTAGATGCATGTTAATGTATATTTTATGCATACAGTTATGTTTGTGTAACCTCCCTACAAATTGGGGTTTACTACAATGTCTTCCTGGGCTCCTTAAATGCTCACTGTCAGGCTGGTGTCCTGTCTTCAGTAGTTATATTTGTGTGTGTGACTGTCCTAGCGAGCCTCTACGCCTGTCTCTTCAACAGCTTAGCTAAGCTGTGTTTAGAAACTTAGTCTGGGTTGGGTCCAAGTAATTATGGCTTGCAACCAGCCAGCCAGTCTGTTATTTAACTCCATTTTGCAGTCACTATTTACACAGATAGAGTCCTAATGGGAACTGTGATTATTTACTGTCTAATTGCTGTTCTAGTAAAGACAGAGAAGTGTGTCTAACCATCGTGTTTCATTTGCAGCTCAAACATTTGGATGGGAGCCACCATGTTAGGGTCTGGACTTCCAGCATTTGGACCAATCGAACCGCTGGGGACCTAAAATGGTGACTGTCCCCAAGGGTCTTGTGGGTGAGAAATTCTGTAGTTTTAAGTGTTGGCGCCCAAACAGACCTGGAGGGGGAGCCCCTACTGTGACTGACAGTTCCCTGGGCCAACCGAACCTTTTGTATCACAAGGGAAATCCCCAGAACTGCCTGAAGCAGTGTCTCAGTTAGAGTTGGAGGTTGAAGAGTGAACAGTTCGTGCTTTCGAGCAGCTGCTCCCAGAAGGAGAGTAGGGGAATTGGTGGGAAGACTCTGCTGACCTGCTTGCCACATTCTCCTGCCATTGAACTGCCCATTGCAGAAGTTGGGCCTTTCCGATTGCCGGCTTAGATCTGCATCAGAAGAAAGAAAAAAAAAACTGTTGTTGCAACTTGGGATTTAGACCGAAGACTTGTTCCAGAAGCGATCGGCCTGACTGATGAGAGAAATAGCCTCGGAGAGAAAGGTTTTCACAGTGAAGCTGTAATTAGCAACCAGACTGTATACAAATTGTGGCTAGAGGAACAATTGATTTAAATGTGCTGAATGTGTGTCATGGATCGCAATTTGGTTCCCCACAGCAGAATCTTGTACGCCAGCTGGAGGCTTCACCAGCAGAAAATCACGAACTGTTGCAGAACTGTTCATCATGCCTGGACCCTGCCATCTTGGCCTAGGCCGCTACTCCTGATTCAGAGACCATCTTGGCGAAAGACCAGCTTAGGGATTCAACCCCTGCTCAACACCATTGAACAGGTAGCAACCACCAGGAGGTGAGCTGTGTTGGCCCTGCTTCCCCTGACTTTTCAGAACACCACCACAAGGTCTTCATCTCGCCTATTCTGCATCCAGACTCTGGGTAGCATGAGTACAATTCAGGGTAGCTCCCTGCAATGACAGTAACAAATCATTGTGTACCATCTAATTGTTTGTTTGGGTTATTGCAAAGGACTGAGCCATCCGGTTTGGGATTACAAATATTTGGGTTGGGTGCATGTTTTCTTTCCTAAGGGCCCCAACAACAGCTGCAATGCCGGCTACCCCGGGCAACGCTTCAGGCTAGCCTGCATGACACACTGGGTACCCAGGGTTGTGGAACTGTTTGGAAGGGACTTGCAGTGCATATCAAACCAACCTGAATTTAATCAGAGTGCTAATCATTCTTCTAGATTCACACCCCTCCCTTGTTCACTTCCTCTAAATACACTGGATTGTCTTTCTTTACATTTAACCTGGCTAGTGTGCATATCATTAGTTGGGTTACGGTGGTAATATTGCATTGTTGCATTACTGACCTTATTTTCCAAGGGGTCTCCAGGGCAGTTGCAGCAGATCCAGCCCTGGTGATAAGTGAAAGGGATGTGAGCATACTGCATATTATTACTATCATCTATTGAATGTGAATGTACCATTGTGTTACTGTTTTGGCCACTGGAAGGGTTGGTGGGTGGTTATAGTGTCCCGGAGGGCTATACCAAAAAGCAGTTATGCTACCCCAATACCATTCCTCCAGGTGGAGGCACCCATTCACAGAACTCAGGCCCCTCAACCTTGTATTGCCAAACAGGCAGGGGCAGTAGCCCTTAGAATAGCGCCGCCTAGGGGTTACATTTGTATTGTAAAAAATGTCACAAGTAAAGTTCCATATATGTACTGCTTACGTTTAACATCAATAAAATATTTTTGAGGGGAAAAAATAAAATTGTGACTTTAAGCAGTAACAATAACATTTAAACAGTTACTGAAAAGTCAATATTTAGAGGTGTTAAATGATTATCCCTACTTAGGCTTAACTATTGCTAACAACACTCTTTAGGCAAACTATGTTAAAAAAGCAGTAATCAAAGGTAATACAGTAGGGGAGGGTAGTTGTCTAAATGGGGTGTGTTTGTACCTATGTGAGTCTCCATATTTTGACATTTGGAGCTGAACAGAAATGGTATGTGTTACCCTTAGTATTCTTTTTCCACTAACAACATAAGTCGGAGCTGGAGGGGCACTCAGGAGAGGGGGCTGGTCATCTTCGGATGTACTTGCCATTAACAGCAAGAACACGTAGAGTTTTGAAGGTCACTGATTGACCAACTCAGAGAGTGTCAATACACTTTGGGACTCATCGGATAGACACTTATCCATGGTTACGCTGTAGAATGCCTTTTTGATGCTATTCTTCAACTGTATCAGTTGAGGTTCTCTCCTCACATGTTGTGACAGGGAATGACAAGAATGTTTCCCTTGTTTAACCATATCTTTGTATAGATCTCTATACCGTAGCTCCTTGGAAATGCATATTGTTTGTAACAGGCACAGTCAATAAAAATTAATTAAAAAAAGTGAATATGAATAAGCAGGGTCTTCTACAATTTAAAGGGGAACAGTCAGCACAAAGGGACTCCACACTCAAGTGTAAGGCTGGTCCCAATGTGCACTTTGTAGGCAAAAACATTTTGGTTTTCTTACTGTTTACTGTACTACAGTAGATTGTATCAGACTGATTTTGTTTAGTTGTAGGGTGACATCTTCTTTTACTACAAATCCCAGACTCCCCTGCAGCTGACATCAGAGCAGTAGGCAACAGTGAGAGATTCAGTAGCCTGCAGTGCATGTTAGAGTTGATTATCAGCTCTAAACATTTGTTTGTTTGCTGGCCCCACTGTCCTTTCATGTACAGTCAAGCACTTCGATGTCACCATATCTGTTCAAATGAGGAAGACAGAGATACACATTTTGCTATGTTGAAAAACACCTTTATTGAGCAGGGACAATCTTCCAGAGAAACTGACAGGGCAACAGAATGTTAACAACAAAGAGAGAGAGCTTGTTGGCCGAGTAAACTCATCCTCTATGCAGATGACACCATTGTCTACTGCAGTGACCCGCTGCCCAGCGTCATCACTGCTAAACTACGACTCACAGCACTTGAAGCCTGGTCCTCTGCCAACTCACTAGCACTGAATGAGGAGAAAATGAAGGCTGTCCTGTTTGGAACTAGGCACCTCGGTTTGGATAGGTGTGACCTTCTCCAGCTCAAATTGGACCAGGGGAAGTGGGTCGAGGTCCTAGATAGGATCAAATACCTCGGGATACTCCTTGACCTGGAACTGTCCTACAAACCCCACATCAACTCCTTAACCACGTCCATCCACCAGAGATTTGGATTCCTCTATCGTCTGGGAAACTCCCTTACTGACGAGGCTCGGCGTGCAATCTCTAACTGCACCCTTCTAACTCACCTCCTCTATGGGGCCCCGCCCACTACTGTTCCTAAGTGAAGGGGAACTAAGAAAACTCATGGTGCTCTACCATAGAGTGGCACGCTCTACCACTAATTCCCCTCCCAGGAGACACCACTGCGAGGTCCTTGCAGACCTTCACTGGCCCACTATACGCCATAAGCTGGCCTACTCCACCATCTGCCTTGCTTATAAATTCGCTACCACTAGACCTCCTCCTCATCTGCATGGACTGCTCAACCCCAGAGCACAATGCCGAGGCCGGCTGGCCCCTCGTCATCCCCTGCATATGCACCAACCCGAGTAAGCGCTCCTTCTCATATGCTGCCCTGCACTTGTGGAATGCACTTCCAGCTACCCTGGTCAATAGGCCTTCTCTCCAAGGATTCAAGGCTGGCCTCAAAGTATACCTCCTGGAACTTAGCCTGTGTGGCTGCACTCGCTAGCTCCCTTTTCCCTACCATTCACATTGCGACCTCTGTATCTCATGCCCTATGGATGTAAGTGTCAAACTGTGACCCCTATTAACTCTTGCAATGTTGCAAACGTATATTTTGGATTCTTAACCTGTAATTACTGTCTCTCCAGTTGATACTGTCTCACTTCAAACCTCTGTACTATTGTCCACTGTATGTAATAATTGCTGTATGTATCTAACCCCAGGTTGCCCCTGAAAAAGGGACCTTTGGTCTCAGTGGGCTTACCTAGTTACCAAAATTTAAATAAATAAATAAGTTGGTGGCGCTGCATTTGCTTCATGTTCATCCCGCCCCCCCACATGCTAATTTTTTGTTGCTATCAAGTTTAATTGGGTTAATTCTGCTACCCTGTCTTTCATGTGGCAACTGATAATTTTATTTTCAAAATACTGTCAGTGAAAGTTGGATATGGGAGTCAGGAACTGGACGTACATGTACACTTCTGGTTGCATTTTAATGAGTGTCTTACTTGAAAGAAAGGTCCAGAAACAAATGATTTGATACCTTTTATTGGACCAACATGGATGTTACAGAAAAGAACAAAGTGCTTTAGCTTTTGAACCAACCAGGTCCTTCTTCAGAAGCTTTGTGGCAGTTTTTTCAAATATCCCATACTATTAAAACCAGGTTATATAGAAAAAGCAGAAATAATTCTCATTGGTTTAACATATACATTTAAAACATAATAGAAGATTGAAAGAAAGGAGCAGTTAAAAGTGCTATAAGGTAAACTTTTTTGTTGAGTTCCTTTGTGCAGTTCTTGTGCGCCAACAGCTGATGTTTAGTCAGGAATTGAGCAGCGTCAGAGAGGCGCTCGACCACCAGCTGGGGTTTGTCTTGTAACTGAAGCCGGTCAGTTTTGGTAAGAAACATGTATAAGAATTACATTTTTTAAAACCTTCTGTGTTGGGGGACTTAGTAGTGACATGATCGGAGGGAGGTTTGCAGTTTTAACAGTGATGGGCAGGGAACACAGAAGATGGCTTCAGCGTGGGAATTAGAGAAACGGGCTGGCTAGCGGGGATGATGATAAGCGTGCTGTAGTGGAATGATTTAGGTAGCCATTTATGCAGTCATCTGTGTGCTGGGACTAGAGCCGTGATGTTGTACTGGGATAACATCACGGCTCCAGTCCGAGACAGACCAATCGAAGTCCAAGATTCTTTCACGTCATTGTATAATGAATATTAATTCCTTCTTACTATTTATCTTCCCCGGAGGTGGGGTTAATTCCACTGGGTCTTGTTCAGATTCCTAACATGTAACTGTATGTACAATAGTTTGATTATATACTGTCACATTTTTGAACTCTGAACATATTGGGGTGCAGAATCTCATTTACATGGGAGTCCTTGATAGATCAAATTACACTGGGCTAATATTGTACTGATTTGTGGAAATGAAGGTATGTTAGGACTCTTGTCTTACATACAAACATACATACATACTGTACATTTACTTCTAGTTATCTTACTCTGGGGAGGGTGGAAGTTTTATTTCATTGTGGTTAGATTCAGAATCCTTGGACTGTTACTGCACAGATAATAATATGGTTATATAGCGTTGCATTTTGAACTCTGTACATATTAGGATACAAGACCCCTTTTACTTGGAATTTCATGATAATTTGAATTCCTTTGGGTAACAACTGCAGTGATTGATGTGAATGAGGGTGAATTAGGGTGTGTGTGTGTGTGTGTCTCCTTAAAACTAGTCATCTTCCCCGGATATTGGTGGGGGAGAATTTAATTCCTATGATTTCTTATTTAGAGTCCTTAGACATTTTCAGTACATCAAGTTGTTATACACTGAGAATTTATTGAAATCTGTACATCTCAGGCTGCATGGTCTTAATTCCGTGGTGGTCCTTCACAAGCAGTTTTTTGTTTTGCACTTATACTACCAATTTACATTGTCATTTATAAACTCCTGTTACTACACTATAGGCCTTAAGGTTTATGGAGCACAATAACCAGTTTGAGAGTATAGCTGGGTAATGGTTGCAGCTAAGTTTCAAATTCCATATAGTGTGAAACTATTGCACACTTTAGGTAAACTGCACTGTTTACTCTTTGTATGCCATATATAGACACTTTTTGTAGTTCTATTTGTGCAGCTTGTTTTAACTTACAATTTTAGCATGTCTTTACTCCAGGTGGTTTTTGCTTTCCAGTAACTGCATTCTTATACACACTGTGACACTCACAACTGGGTTTAGGGAGCGCTCTGCTCGAGTAGTCATTACCTTATTCTGAAAGTATCTCAATGTCATTTTAATTTATGTGCAGAGCACTCCCTGTAGATTGATATGCCCTAAGCACATCTGACCTTTAGGCCCTTTCAGCTGAAGGTGAACTGATACTATTCAGCTTCTCTGACATTTTCTTCTGTTATTTTTTAAATGAGTATTTTGAACCAATGGGAATTTTTTTTCTGCATGATCTGGGTGTTAAAAGTTTGGGATTTTCTAAATGACTGTCATCATTAAGCTTCCGAGGAAGGACTGGGTTGGCCCAAAAGCCAAAGTATTTTGTTCTTTTTGTTACATCTATGTTGGTCCAATAAAAGGTATCAAATCATTTGCTTCTGGATCTATCCCTAGGTCATGTCTGCAAGCCTTGTTAAGGAGTATCTTAACCCTTTTCAGAACCATGTCTGTAGTGCAGATGATAAACCCGTAGTCTATAGTGGATAATAGAGAGCTCCCTGTGACCAGGCTCAAAGCCTCAGGCATCATTGCCTGCCTATGGCGGTAGAGGATCCCAAGCTTGATGTTCGCTGTTTTGATAACGTGGTCGATGTGGCCGCTGAAGGAGAGGGTGTCATCAAGGTGCCGATGGCACATTTATAAGGTAGAAAAAGAAATGGGCAGACTGGATGGGCCTTGCGGTCCTTATCTGCCGTCAACCTCTATGTTTCTATGTATGCCTAAGTATTTGTAGGAGTGGACTTGTTCTAGGGTGTCTCTTTTTTGGCTAAGTATGTACACTGGGTCATTTTTTCTTATTGTGGGAGAGTGTGACCTGCATAACTTTTATTTTTTTTATAGTTAAGAAGGAGTTTGTTTTGGGTAAAGCAAGTCTCTAGTTTCCTGAAGCTATCCTGAATGGTCGCTGTTATTTAGGTCGTTTGAGATCCTGGTACAGAGATTACAGCACTGTCTGCATACAACAACATGTTAGCTGGGCATGCAGAGGGCAATGAGTTCATGGAAAGACTGAAGAGCAGCAGGCCGAGTAAGGACCCTTGGGGCACCCCCAGGGTCGGATGCTACTCCGCTTATTTTCACGTGTTGTGACCTGTGGGATAGGTCACTACTGAATCAGGTTACTGTATCGTATGGCAGGCCAAGAGCCAGGAGGTTGTCGAGTAGGATCTGGTGGTTCACAGTATCAAATGCTTTTGTTAGGTCTATAAATATAGAGCCTACTGACTTGCCACTGTCAAGAGCGTCATACAGGTGTGTGGTGTATTCAACAAGTGCTTTGATGGTGCTATGTTTTTTTTTCTAAAACCATGTTGTTGTGCACACAGTAAGTTGTTTAGATATTCTATCATTTGATCAGCTATGATTCGTTCGAGGGCTTTCGAGAGAGATGGTAATATTGAAAGGGGTCTGTAGTTTCCCAGGCAGGTTCTGTCTCCACTTTTAAACACTGGAGTGACATGCACAATCTTCCATTGATCTGGGAAGACTCCCGTTCTCAGTGATATATTGAATAATTTGGTGAGGGGTAGAGCTACTCCATCCAGAACAAGAGCAACGAGTTTCATGTCTATTATGTAACTTCCAGTCCTTGTTTTGCTTAAGATCCTCCTAACATATTTAATGGTCTGTGTTCTAGAGATTTGTTTGAAATAAAATAATGGTTTTCCGGAGTTTCGGGCTGGGTGCAAATTGTTGCTAGTGGAATTGCTTGAAGGTTGGGTTCTTAGGTACTCCGGCGGTAAAACTGCGCTTAGGTCCATGAATGCAGTGTTAAAAGTATTTGCCAGGTCCTTAGGCTCCTGTAAGGTGCCAGATGCTGTAGTAATCAGCTCAGGAGGTGCTTTGGAGTCCTGGCCAGTCAGTGTTTTTATATTACTTCAAAACTCTCTCCCGTTACCCCAGGACCAATAATTCTTTATAACAGTTTTCCTGTGCATGCCTGACCAGCCTTGTGCACTTATTTCTTGCCCTTTTATAGGCAGTATAGTCGACCAGCTTACCAGTAGACCTAGCCTTGTGCCATAGGTTGTCACGCAAGTTTAGTTATTCGATAAGGGAGCCCGAGAGCCAGGGGTTGGTGGTCCCTTTCACTTTTGAGAATTTGAAGGGGGCGAATAAATTGCAGGCACAGTTGAAGATAGTTGAAAAATAATCAAGACCTTGGTTTGCATCTTCTGTACTATCTAATGGTATCCAGTCATCCATTCTTTTATATTGCTTGAAGGTTTCTAACTGCCCTTTTTTAAGGGATTGGTTTCTCGTGTAATGAGAGGAGCCTTTCGGGCTCTTGTTCGACCACATGCAGACCACTGGCGAGTGGTCACTTAGGGAGTCATGAAGCACAGTTACACTGGCTGTGTGTTGCGGGCAGGTGGTGAGTAGCCAATCAATAAGGGTGCTGGTGCCAGTACGGTAATTTCACCTGGTTGCTTCAGGGACCATTTGAGTAAGATATAAGCTAGCTATTTGGTTTCTAGTGGTCACAGTGTCCTGGGCTAGCCATTTAGTGTTGAAATCCCCTAAAATAATATGTTCCCAGTTCTGCTTGATCTGTCTAAAATAGTCAATAAACTGCTCAGTTCCTGTTCCTTGCCCGCCAGGGAGTATATAAACTGTTGTGAGCACAAGTATTTTGCTCTGGCGACCTACTGTAAGTTTGAGGGATACAATTTGAGCCTCTTTTGTAGTGAGACTGTTAGGCATCACTTGACCTTTGAGTTCATTACTCAGGTACACCAGGCAGCCACCCCCACCTTTGGACAGTCTGTCCTGTCGAAAAAAGGTATAGCCATCAATGGGCCTTAAGTTTCTGTGAGGATATATGTCCGTTTGTTTTGCACATCGCCTTGAACTGGGAAGTTTAGGTAGCAGGCTCCTATGTTGTCTGGCCTTAATTTTGATGTGACCACGAGCCTTATTAATCACTGGTCTAGGGGGCTGGGTTAGGGTGTACGTTCCCTGACAGAAGGAGAAGGGTGATTATTACTCTTTTAAGAAGGTGTTTCCAATACACCCTAATTCTATGGGAAGGCTTTCTATAAAGACTTTTTAGATGGACTACCTAGATGTGCTGCAAATCTTGGAAAGGAACATTAAAAATGAAAAAAGAAATGTATTCTCTGGTAAATTGTAACAGCTGAAACATATTATTTAAGAACACACATGCTGAAGTGCAGAGGTGCTCTTTTAGTGTGAGGTCCTTTGTGCCAACTGTTCCCCTTTAATTCCAAGTACAGACGTTATACTAAGGAATCTGCTCGGATGCAGTCAAAATCTGGAAATGTTATTTCCCAGACAGTTTAGTAGTGACTCTTAATAGTTATTATTACTTCATCATACTTAATAGGGGTGTGCGAATACCTTATTCCGAATATTCAACCAAATATTCTGTTCAGGGCCTCTAAATGTTCTGTATTTGTGATTTGGTGCTATTTTAAAAAAACAAAAAAGGAAAAAAAAGCCCCTCCTCCACTTTTCTCCCTAGCCCAGATCCAGTTTAAACCATCCCAGCCCCTGCCCCCCAACTGCTGATTTGCCCCTAGTTTTGGAAAAAAAAAAACCTGGATAAAACAAATTTTAAGATTTTGTTTAACCCAATTGACTATTTTTGAAAACGGCAAATCACTGTCTCTTTAGAAAATGGGCTTTTTATTTGAAGGCATCTGATTGGCTGGTACCCCTTCGATAAGGGTACATTAACTTTCAATAGATGCCCACCAAATAAAAAGTGCCAGTCCAAACCTGCCAGATGACAATACAGGTATCCTTGTGCCCAGCCTGCTATTTAATTGGCTAAAGCACTGAACAAAAAATTTAAAACTGCCGCCATTTTGTTTCACAAATTAGCGAGACACACTGAGCCCTCCAGAAATGCACTCAAACAACTATTAAAAAACAATTCGGCTGCACAGCACCGACAAAACTGATTTACTTTTATCACAGCACCGACAAAACTGATGTACTTTTATCTACTATGACAGCATTGCAGCTTTTGTTAAAAACGGTCTTCACTGCTCGCGCCTCTTCAAAGCCGCCTGCTCAATAGCGGCTCTCTTCCATCTCCAACCCAATTAGCGAGACAGACTGAGCCCTCCAGAAATCCACTCAAACAACTATTAAAAAACAATTTGTCTGCACAGCACCGACAAAACTGATTTACTTTTATCTCCTATGCCAGCATTGCAGCTTCTGTTAAAAACGGTCTTCACTGCTTGCACCGCCTCCGTCCTTACCTCTCGAGCTACAGTCCCACTCACTACGCTGTAATTTCTCTCCACCCCTCGGAACTAGCCTTACGTATTACCATTAAAAACAATCCTGGATGTCCCTAAAATATAACGACTGCCACACAACTCTTAGGGAGCCTATGATCTCTGGCCTCTTTCCATTACTGAGCCGCTGTGAGCCTGCAGTGTTAAAATAAAGACAGGTAAAGCAAACTCCTGAGTGTCTCTTCTGCTGTGGGGGGTGCAGTTTCCTGCCTGTCTGAATGAAAATAATCGTAATCACGTATCTGTGCTGGTGTGTATGTGTGTGTGTGTGTGTGTGTGACCAATGAAAATACAGGCGGAGGAACTATTTCATAACAGAACTCATTTTGAACAAGTTTTTAAACAGCATTTATTGATTCAATTTTTTTTACATGGTGCCCATTTTCTAAGCGCAATAATACCCTCCAGGTGGGCGGTATGGGCAATACCGGACCTTCCAGGGGCTATAAGGCCCTCGCCCTGCCGTCAGGCCATCTACGCCTCTGGGGTGGTCCGCATTGCTAATACCGCCCACCCTGTCGGTATTATTGCTTGCATAAATTATGCCCCCCCTCCAAATATTTTATATTGTACACCAAAGGTGAGGATATTCACACAGTTTGTTCTATGTGTCCACCACCGTAGAGGTTAGTACTACTTTGAGGTAAAACAACTATGAACTACTTTGCCACCACAATAAAGTCAGTTTGAAATCTTTTAAATCAAATTTATCTGAAATTGTCATTATAAATCAGTTCCCATTATGAGCGATGCAAAACAATCTTTCTGTTCAAGAGTATCTATGACAAGGAGGACATGCAGGGGTCAGCAGCACCACACAATCCTAACTTTACACCTGTCAATCCATCTTACAGTTGTCCACTCAGGGGCTCACTGAGCTTTGCTGCAGGTTACCCCCAGCCCTCCACACTGACTTGGAGGGTTGGGGGCCATCACTGTAATTATAAAAAATCTTAATTGCAGACTCCTGATATGCAGAATACAGCAGTCCTTGGAAGAGTGCCATATCCCACAATCCCTTGCTCTGCGAGAAGCAGGGAATCCGCTAGATAGCTGGTCCGGGCCTCTGAATGGATTCTCGCCGTCGTGCCCAACTCTGCCCCAACACACCCCTGGCTCCTCTGTGCTGTTTTGTATGCATTGGACGGCACTGGGTAATGACAGTCATAGACCTGTGAATTTTACCTCTTGTCTGTCACTTTGCAAGGGCCAGCTTTGTGGTTCAAGCAATCAATAAGTTAATTTGAGTAAATGAAAAAGACCATAGAGCTGATGCTCATTTACACTGGTGCCCTGTTTAAAATGAGTAACACAAGTTACAATACAGTATATATACACACAAATCTATACAGTGTATATACACACACGAATCTATACAGTGTATATACACACAAATCTATACAGTGTGTATATATACACACGAATCTATACAGTGTATATATACACACGAATCTATACAGTATATACACACACAAATCTAAACAGTATATATACACACAAATCTATACAATATATATACACACAAATCTTTACAGTATATATGCACACAAATCTTTACAGTGTATATACACACAAATCTATACATTATATATACACACAAATCTATACAGTGTATATACACACACATGAATCTATACAGTGTATATACACACAAATCTTTACAGTATATATACACACAAATATATACAGTGTATATATACACATGAATCTATACAGTATATATATATATATACACAGAAATCTATACAGTGTATATACACACAAATCTATACAGTGTATATACGACTATCGCTGCACCCCATCTCTATAGCACTGCACCCCATCTGTATAGCCTACCCAGGAAATGTTAACTGTTGAAAAGCTACTACGTTTTACCTCTGAAATGTAACTGTTGAAAAACTACTACGTATTATGTTCCTTGCTGTCTTGTGTAATGTACTTGTGCTGTATGCTACCCCATGTATTATTCCATGTAATCCCAGGGTCGCCCCTGAAAAAGGGACCTTCGGGGCCCAGTGGGCTTACCCGGTTATCAAAATTTAATAAATAAATAAATACACACGAATCTATACAGTGTATATATACACACATATCTAGACAGTGTATATACACACAGATCTATACAGTGTATATATACACACAAATCTATACAGTATATATACACACAAATCTATACAGTATGTAGACATACAAATCTACACAGTATATATACACACAAATCTATACAGTGTATATACACACAAATCTATACAGTGTATATATACACACAAATCTATATAGTGTATATATACACATGAATCTATACAGTATATACACATGAATCTATACAGTATGTATACACAGAATCTATACAGTATATATACACACACAAATCTATACAGTATATGTACACAAATCTATACAGTATGTATACACATGAATCTATACAGTATATATACACACAAATCTATAGTGTATATATACACACAAATCTATACAGTATATACACACACATCTATAGATCTTAAATGAATGTTGCTTACATGTACAGTGCCTACGCAGTGAGCCAACATAATAACATGTTCTCTAAGATTCTCCAAGACAAGATTGCTAAGGGTGGCAAATGGTTTGAACAGGGCCTAAGGTCAATGGGTAACAGCTTCCAACTCTTGGGGTCTGTGAAGACAAAGATCTATCTCCCTAAATGATTTATGTAATAACTCCCTCCTTACAGTAGGGGAAGGTGGTTGATTACTAGCAGAAGCTGTGCTAAGACTGGCATGCATGTTTCAATTGGGTTGGGGTTAATGTAAGTGGGAGGAGCTTAGGTGTAGTTTTGCTTGGGGCAGACAGACTTCTGTTTGAGTCTAGATCTGGGAGTGGGACAGACACAGCAGACCCACGGGGGTTGGGGGTGCCTGCTGGGAAAAATGGATGGTCAGTATGTAGTGGGGACTACCAGGCTGGTGTGGGGACCTTGGGGGTTTCCCCCTCAAGGGAAGGACCCTGATGGCTGACTGGCCTGATTAATGGGTTTTCTGAAACTTGAAGGGAGACACTGCTGGGAGAACATGGTTTCAGTTGGTGTCCATGCCAAAGAAGATGGCACAAGAAGAGCATTTCAAAGACCTGGAGTGAACACTGGCTACATTAAGGTAGGAGATGCCCAGTCTCCAGACCTGAGGAGTCGCGAGGCCGAGGAACCGCAGGTCGTAAAACTGCCACAAGGTTTGGGGGTATGCTATCTACGATGGTGCAGGAAAGTGCAAGATGTACAATGGCTGACGATGGTAACACAAATTCTGTGGTGCACCACAGGCATTACAACCACTTTGCGCCACTAAACTGGGCTGGCAGTATAGCCTAGAGGTTAGAGTAATGAGCTGTGAATGAGCTTGGTACATATAGCAGACTTGGTTGAGTCCTACAACCTCCACGTGTACACTGTGTGACTTTGAGCAAGTCACTTAACCTCCCCAGTGCTCCCAGGTCACCCCTGGAAACAGACACTTGTGCCTAGTGGGCCTTGTGCAGATAACAAATAATATAAAGCAAAAAAAAAAAACTGCGACTCTGTTTATGACCTCTGTTCTCTCCCTGCATCCGTTTATGTTTTCCATACATTACTGCTCACACACACTTCAAAGAAGTATGGAAACGCACTCGAACACACACTTTTTGGTACAGTCCCAGGACAGGCCGCCCACAAACCACTCACGTCAAAGCAAACACGGGATGCACTCATGAGTCCCCATTCCAGTACATGTAGCTGCAAACCAGAGCTGACACCAACTTCAAAGTTCAAAAGATGTACTCGCTTTTTTGCAGCCCTCCACAGAGAAAACTGGCTCAAACGCTCTCCAGCACTTCGACCACCACTCTGTCTTCCTCAGGGCATCTGCTCTGGTTTGCTATTACATTAGCTAGAAGAAGGAATTCTGAGTACATCTTGTTTGCCTTGAGGTCCTCAGACATACTATCAGCCCTGTGTGCTACCTCTAAATAGATGTCTTTTCTCACTTTATTATTGACATCCATTTACAACATGGGTAAGAACATTCAAGCCACCTGACTGGCTAAAAGACAAGCACAAGAGCGCAATTAACTAGCCATAACTACACTCCTGTACTTGTTCAGCCTGTGCACCAGGTTCAGCTACAATATCAGTACGCCTCAACGGGATTTATATTTTTGTCTTCTGCTCCCATTTCATACAGAAAAAAATACAAAATGGTAATATGAAACATAGACAATGACAGCAGAAAAAGACTGGAGGTCCATCCAGTCTGCCCAAGTTCCCTATAATCCCTAGAACCTACTGTTCCTCCAGGATACTAATCCTCCCCATCCTCTCTCTAGTCTCTTCCTTGGTTCTGCTGCCAGTTACCACTGTTCCCTTCATTAAGTCCCAGCCCTGTCTGAATACCCTAACTGTTTTTGCACCCACCACCTCAGCCAACAGATAGTTCCAAGGTTCCACCACCCTTTCTGTAAAGTAATACTTCCTCCCATCCCTCCTGACCTTACCTCCAATTAATTTCCATTCATGTCCATGTGACCGCGAATTGGTATTCAGGCTAAATAGTTCCCCGCAGTTCACTTTGTTAATTCCTTTAAGAAACTTAAAGGTCTCTATCATATCACCCCTCTCCCTTCTGGTCTCCAGTGAGTACATATTTAGTGCCTTGAGGCACTCTTCATGGGATCTGCCCTGCTGGCCCAGAATCATTTCTGTTACTCTGCGCTGCACTGTCTCCAGCCTATCCTTATCCTTTCTGAGGTGAGGACTCCAGAACTGGATGCAGTACTCTAGGTGAGGCCTCTTATTGCATGCTGAAAATAGAAAGGAGTGTTAGAATCGCATCTTGACCACAGGTGGTCTTCATGAATTATCTAAAACAGAAAAAAAAGCAAAGTTTGCTTTTTTTTCCTTCTCTTTCAAATAATTCCTAAAAACGACAATTCTAACTCTATTTTTAGCATGCATTTAATATTACCATTCTGTTTTGTTTTCAGACCACATGCTGATGAAGCACCCTTTTTTCATTCATGCAGAAAACAATGTTTGCTTATTAAGGACCATAAAATCTTCTAAATGAACATTTTTTTTTTTAATGCAAGTATTTCCTTTCAGCAGATCGGTGGCTTATGTCAGCAGACTGTTCCGGACATCCGCAGTCCCTTTGGGGCACCCCCACTTTCAGGCAGGACCACTGGAGCCGGCCTGGGGGCATCATCCAGGCCGTCACAACCCACATTTTCTGCTTTTCTGTCCCCTTAGTCCCCGGAGCCCTAATCAAGGTCGGGCATGTGGGTGAAGGCACGTGTGCACGACTTAGCTCAGCCAACTCCACTCCTCCCACCCCTGGCTGAGCACCCAGCTCACTCTCTGCCTCCACCACCATCACACCTCCACATGGTGGTGGTCTTAGGCTGAGACAGCCGACCTCCCCAATCCTGGAGAGGAGAGCTGCCAGGTGGCCACTCTATCCACTCCCAGCCCTCACCCCCCCGTCCGACCCCAGTGGCCACTCTGTCCCTCCAGCCCCTCACCCCGTCCGACCCCGGTGCCACTCTATCCACTCCCGGCCTCATCCCCTGGTGGCCACTCTATCCACTCCCAGCCCCCCATCCGACCCCCGATGGCCACTCTATCCTCTCCCAGCCCTCACCCCGACCCAGGGGTGTAGCCAGGAATTCTAAACTTGTACTCAAAACTTATGCACTGTTGCCCCCCGTTATTAAACATAAACTAAAATATGCGCTGCCACACCACACCAACAATAGCCCCCGATTTGCCATGTCTGAGTTCAAGCAATCAGTTTCTTACTGTAATCCTCCTTCCTTTGTTTTGCTGCCTGCCTGGTAAGTTGTTCTTGTTTGTGTATTTGGCTGGTGGCATCAGTGCCCTACAGCCAACAACAAAGGCAAAAGGGCTCAGTGTGACACAGACACAATGTGGCTCACAATGTCCTTGCTTTCCTCTTTTTGTTGCCCCTGACTGATTTGTTGCCCGTGCCTGATTTTTTTTTATTGTACTCTGCTGAGTACAGTGCGTATGCCTGCCGACACCCTTGCCCCGGCCAACCCCCGGTGGCCTGTGCTTGTTCTCGAACATGGGTCACCGGCATGGCGAGAGGTAAGGCGCCCAGCATCTCAGTTCCACCAGGCCAGCTGTAAATAAACATTTTAAGTAGAATCCAAATCATAAGTGTAATAAAACTGGTTGGGGCTGACAGTATAGTCTAGAGGTTAGAGTAACAAGCTGTGAATGAGCTTGGTACATGCGACAGACTTTGATTTAATTCCCACACTCTCCGTTTGCATACTGTGTGACTCTGAGCAAGTCACTTCACCTCCCCAGTGCTCCCAGGTTGCCCCTAAGACAAGGCACTTCTGCCTAGTGGGCCTTACCCGGTTACCAAAGAAATTAAAAAATAAAATAAAAAAAAGACACTTCAGGGATATGTAATTATGGACAATGACCGTACTTTCCTCTTGGGTGTTTACAGAAATTCAGCAGAATCGCCTTGTATCTTTTTTTTCTCATAGACTTTTATTAGTATTTAATAGTGCATACAACAATTAAATATCATCTTACAGAAGAATTGCATTTATTTATTTATTTACTGAATTTGGTAACCGGGTAGGCCCACTGAGACCAAAGGTTCCTTTTTCAGGGGCGACCCAGAATTAGTTACAGGCAGAAAATGACATTGTACAATGATAGCAAGATAAATTACAAATCACAGGAGTTAACAGTAAGATAAATCACAGGCATGTTACAGAGAACAGAGGACAACAAAACACAGCGAACTAAGCAGGGTAACAACTAGGGATGTACAGATACCAAAATTCTACCGGATATCGGATTTCAGATAATTAGTATTGATATCCAGATCAGGTTTTATCAGGTTGGACAGCAGTTCCTTAAAAAAAAAAAAAAACATTGCTCTTTAAATCATTGCTCTTAAAATAAGTTTATTAAGTACTACACTAGTGTTAAAATACATAAAGTATGGCAAGAATACATAAAATAGAACAACAGCCGCATATGGCCATATACGGCACCTCTCAAAATTTCATATGCATCTTTTTTTTTTGTAGATTATTTTTATCCTCCTAGTGGCAGGTCTACCTCGGCGTCCACCGAGCCTACCGAACTCTGAGTCTTTTGAGGGCTTCTAGTGCCATGCGCGCCCTGGCAGATCCCCAGAGTCAGTCCAGGGGCATCATCCACGTCGGCCCCCACAGTTTCCTCTGTTTTCTCCCGTGAGCTACGGGACCCACAAGTGGTGATGCATGGGCGTGGGCGCACATGCATACCGCAGCTCGGACGGGTCCCTCAGCCTCCCATCAACCTATGTCAAAGCTCTCTGTGGCACCATCCTCCGGCCTCCACCAGAGGGCGGCCAAGCTCCAAGAGAGCTGGAAACCTCCTCCTGAGGTGAAGGCTACCTGCCGGCAGCTTTCTCACATCCTCTCCCTCCTCCCTCCCCCCCCCGGCCTCTGACGACCCTGGCTCGCTCCCGAACCTGGGTCACCGGCGTGACGCGAGGTGTGGCATCTAGTGCCTCAACCCTCAGCACCAACGGGCCAGCTCATTTGCATCTTAATCATGCTGTAAATTCCATTATGTTGTGTTTTAAATATAAAAGCATGTTAGCATTTTCTGGTGAAAGTCGAGATCGTTGATCTGTGATAATATCTCCAGCTGCGCTAAATACACGTTCACTTGGGACACTGGTCAGCTTGTTACTAACAACACAGGGGATAACATTAGTTACATACAGATGGATCACCTGTAGAGTTTGGATTATGGTAAGCAACTATCTAAGCTACAGAAAAAGAACACAGGAAAAAAAAGCACTGGTCAAGGGGCGGTATAAACAACCACTGTATCTCAAGTAAATTAATGTACAATAACAACTAATATTCATTGTTAATATAATTCAAAGTTACATAAACAACTAAACCTTAAACATTAAAATAGGAAGAAAAACATCTCATTACCTAAAACTTGGGTTACAATCTAAAGGAAAAGGGAAATGTCCAGCATTGTATATAGCACAAGATGGACAGGAAGTGAGGAAAACTGAGCATAAAGGGAAGAAGAAAGGAAGAGAGAGACAGTGAAGGGTAATTGGCATCAAGAAGGGTGACTACGACTTGCAGTACAATATTGCAACAGTATGCTCCATTTCTTAGCAACTTGATTCGGCCTATCATTGAAACCATGAGCCATTCTCTTTAGTTTTAAACTTTCCATAACCTCAGCTCTCCATTCTGCCAAAGTAGGTACATCTTTGTCCAACCATTTCCTTAAAATAATATTTTTTGGCAGCAATGTGGATATAAGCTATAGTTGCTTTATCTGTATAAGATAGGTATGCCTCAGACGTAAAATGATCTATTATACTGGAACAGAAATTAAGATCTGTTTGAACCGCAGGAAGAACTTCGAAAAAGTTCTGTGTTTGTGACCAAAAATTTTAATCAACGGACATTCCCAAAATAGATGTTTTAAGTCAGCCTCTTTACTATTACACCTAACACAGTTGTCTTTATTCTGTAGTCTCATTGTTTTCAGAGGGTGTATAGTACAAGTTATTCAAAATGTGATACTGAAGCACCCTGTAATTTGATAAAATGAATATTTTAAAAGGGAAAGACTAAATCTTTTCCCAGTCCCACATATTCACATCTGCATTAATACTTCGACTCCAGAAATGAATACATTCAGTGGCTTTACCTCTAACAATACCTATCATAAAAGAATGAAATACTGATATGGTTGGTTTGGCACTGCAAATAAATAAAAACATTTTGGTGTTTTTGTTGATAGGTACTGAAGATTCTTCCATGCTAAACATTTGCTTTAGGACTGGTTTTAAGTCATTTAAAGAGCCCCTGACACGAACAGGCAGGCAACTCATAAACGAAGCTGCCTGCCAGTAAAGCTTTTTCAGCCACAATATTTTCTGTGCCCTGTATTTTAAAATACTTAACTCGTAAAGCCTGGCTCGTATCAGGAAGGTACGAGCTGAGCGGCAGCCTGGCACTGCAGCCCCACCCCGAAAAGTAGCATAATTATGACACAAGGTCTGGGACGTGGCTGCAGGCAGTCTATGGAGAATTTATTAATCAGGGGATGGGGTTACCTAAATGTACTAGGAGTACCATCACTGGAATAATTACATGTATTGGACTAATATACATGTAAATATGCCAGCGATAATACTCCTAGTACATTTATTTATTTATTTAAGGTTTTACCAGGGAGGCATGCTGAGCAGAGTACTGCTTGATTCCAGATGCATCCTGGGGGAGAGGGTAGTGGAGAAGTGCAGCACAGCAATTACAAAACTAGGAGCGAGACAGTACATATTCAGGACATGAGTACATGCAGGTACAGTAGTATATTCTGGGATGCAGCCCAGTACTGTAAAGTGAGAGCATCCACAGACAAGTACAAATGAGCAATAGCACAAATGGCACTAAAATATAAGCGAGAAAGCCCTCTAGAATGATACTGATATCATGGAAAGTGACTAGCTATGTCCTGTGAGGTCAAAGGTTAGTTGCATGTGCAGGTGGAAGAAAAGAGTGCTAGAAAGAGGGAGTTGTGGTGTGGGGGGCAGGAGCCAAATGCTCACTGGAGTTGGTTCCATAGTTTAGGTAAAGTGTACCTGAAAGCTGCCTGACTAACACCAGTAGACATATGAGGAGTGGCCAAAACACGGGAGTTGTCATTTCTGAGTGAGTACGCTGGAAGGTTGGGGGCTGTTAGGGCAGAGGCGAGGTAGGGGGGGGCACGGATTGAATCCAAAATTTGGCCACGATCCTGGCGGAGTGGGACAGTCTGCGACCATTTAGTGAGGGGAGTTTCATGGCCTGGCAGAGGGCGCAGTGGTGGCTGGAGTAGGGGCAGTCAAGGGCAAAGCGACAGAAGGCATGGAAGAGGGAGTCCAGTCTGGCTAAGGTGGACTTTGGAGTGGCACTGTAGACTACAACCCTGTCATCAAAGATGGGTAGAATCATTTTCTGCACAATTTCCCTATGAGCCAGCAGCGGTATGCATCCACAGTTGAGGTAAAGGGCACCAAGCCTGGGGTGCAGTTTCTTGTGGATGGAATCAATATGTACAGAAAAGTTGAGGTGCTGGTCAAGCCAGACCCCGAGATATCTATTTGAGGAGCAAGCCTCCAGAGTTGTCCTGTCCAGGGTATGGAAGGTAGAGGTGGAGGGCAGCTGAGAAAGTCTCCACCTAGTACCGAAGGTCATGGAGACAGTTTTCTTGGCATTTAGACATAGCTGATTTGTATGAAACCAGTGCTGGACATTGTTGAAGTAATGCTGAAGTCTGGTCGCCACATCAGAGGGGGTGGGGCTTGATGTATACAGGACAGTGTCATCCGCATACATATGTATGGATGTGTGTGTGTGTGTGTGTGTGCAAGCAGAGGGCAGATTGCTGAGGAAAAGGGAGAACTGGAGCGGGCCCATGACTGAGTCTTGGGGTACACCAGTTGCAACAGGGACGGAGGCGGAGGGGAATGTACCAATTTTGACAGATTGGGACCTACCTACTAGGTAGGAGTGGAACCAACTGGTGGCCAAGCTGGAGAGCCCTGCGTGTGCCAGCTTGGATAGGAGGAGCGAGTGGGAGACGGTGTTGAATGCCTTTGCCAGGTTGATGAAAATGGCTGAGGTGATGTGCCCTGCATCCATACCGGCTAGGATGGAGTCAGTGAGCCTTAGGAGGGAAGTGGTGGTGAAGTGGGTTCTCCTAAAACCAGACTGGAAGGGAGAGAGAAAAGAAGAGAAGTCAAGAAAGGTGGAGACCTGAGAGAGAACTAGGCATTCTTGAGCTTGGCTAGTATGGGGAGGAGGGAAATAGGGCAGTAGTTTCCCTGGGGCAGAGGGATCACCACCCTTGGGGAGGGGGATGACAGTGGCATGTTTCCACTCAGAAGGGATGGCAGTGAGAGAGAGAGAGAGAGAGAGAGAGAGAAGGATAGGTTGAAAAGCGAGGCCAATGGGCATGCTAAGCAGCAGGAGCAGACAGGTAGAGCATTTTAGAGTCCATGCCAGTGGGGCATTTACCCTTTGAGGGGTTGAGAGCGAGCAGAACATTGAGTATTTTAGTTGGGGAGACCTGTTCGAATGAGAAAGAGTCGACAGGAGGGGGGTGGGCCTGATGGGTCATTGGGGGCCTGCTGGGCTGGTTGGGGAGGTTAGCAGTAAAGAGGGCAGCTTGTGAAATATGAATTGAATTCCGTGGCCACCGCAAGGGGGTCAGAGATTGTGGAGTTACCTACATTTAGGACCGGGGTAGGTGGCTGTGATGGAGGGGTTAATAGCGATTTCATCACTTTCCAGAATTTGGCGGGGTGGTTTAAATTTGCGTTAAGAGAGGCTTTGAAATAGCTAGGCAACCCCAACCCCCGATTACAATAAATTCTCCACAGACTGCCTGCAGTGCCGTCCCTGTCCTTGCACCATAATTATGATACTTTTTGGTGGGGGGGGGGGCTGCCGCTCGGTTCATACCAGGAAGGTACAGGCTGGGCTTTATTATGAGTTAAATATTTTAAAATACAGGGCGCAGAAATTATTAGTTTGTGGCCGAAAAAGCTCCACGGGCAGGCAGCTCTGTGTATGAGTTGCTTGCCAGATTGTGTCGGGGCTCTGTAAAAGGGCCGCATCTGCTTGGTCACAATTAGAAACTGAAGAAGCAGTTGGGTTATCAGGGGTCCCCTGGTGGTTCATGTTTATTATCTGAATGACCTTTTTAAATTCTATGTCATTCAAATGATCGTTAGAGCATTTAGTTGCGTATCGTAATGTCCACATTGCCCCAGAGAGGCGGCTGCAGTGATTTGTCCAGTTTCAGTTCTAATAGGGAGGAAGTCTGGTTGATCTGTCTTACGAAGTCAGACAAAAATATGACACTTGCTTGGAAATTTTTTATTCTTGGGATTAGAAAATAAGAGGGAAAAGTACAGTTATGTAAGAACTTACCATAACAGTAAATCTTTGAGAGAGGCTCTTGCAGTAGGCAATAACTGTAAGGACTGAGCCACCAGGTGCTAGGACCACACAGAAAACTTAACTAGCAGTGTCTGGCAGGGGACCGCCCACCCGACATCACGTGACAGACATTGGCCCAACGGTATATAGTGGGGTGGTCCCCAAGCCCGCCTCCAGTTCTCCCACTGGAGACCTGTAAAAAGGTCTAACAGGAGAAGGAATTGAGGAGTGGGCTCCTGGAACCACAAGTAAGGCTAAGAAACAAAAAAAAGCAGCAGGGGGAAGGAGGGAGGGAAAACCCTTGCCTACTGCAAGAGCCTCTCTCGAAGACCTACTGTTATGGTAAGTTCTTACATAACTGTACTACCTTACTTCAAGAGGGTTCCTGCAGTAGGCAATAACCATAAAGACTGAGTCTCAAGCAGTGTAAGTCAAACAAAGACTGAACATGGGAGTCAAGAAAAGGTCTGCAGTATTCGGAGAATTAAGACAGAAGGCCTTGAAGAACAGCTAGTCCAAAGCCAGCCCTGCACCTAGAGGTAATGTCCAGACTGTAATGCTTCGTGAAGGTGTGGACAGAGCTCCAAGTGGCTGCCGTGCAAATGTCTGCGGCAGAAACATTTCTGAAACAAGCAGTAGATGCAGCCATGCTTCTGGCTGAATGTTCCTTAACTTCCCCCAGAAGGGGTTTGTTGTACTTCTGATAGCAAAACAGAATGCAGTTTGCTAACCATTTAGATAAACACTGTTTTGAAACTGCTGTGCCCTCCCTTTTGGATGCAAAGGAAACAAAAAGTTGATCCAATTTACGGACTGATTTGGTCCAATTTATGAAGTAACGCAAAGTTCTGTGCACATCCCGAGTGTACAGAATTGCCTCTCCCTGATTAGAGTGCTGAGGATAATACACTGGCATATGTATAGTCTGATTCAAAGTAAACACGGAAACAACCTTTGGTAGGAACTTAGGATTTGTATGCAGAGCTACCCAGTCTCTGTGGGAAATCAAATAAGGCTCCTTACGTGAGAGCTTGCTGCTTGGAAATCCTTCAAGCAGAAGTAATAGCAACTAAAAGCAGTGCTTTCCAAGACAAATAGCGCAGGTTGCAGCTCATGGCCAGTTCAAAGAGAGGCAGGGTGCACTTCTCAAGGATAAAGTTCAGATCCCAAGGGGGAACAGGGTTCCTCACCAGGGGTTTCATATAAAGTATTCCCTTCAGAAAAGTACGGAAGACCTCCAACTGAGCCAAAGTTTTGCCTTCCACCGGAGTGTGGTAGGCTGATATGGCAGATAGGTGGACCTTCAAAGAAGAATAGCCAGGTCCTCTGACAGGGTTGAATAAGGCCCTGTCCCATCTGTTATCAAGAAAGAGTTAAATGAAAAGATTTGTTCTAGCTGCTCCTTTTTTGTCTCTTCTCTGTCTGGTTGCACAACCAAATTTTCTTTTGAGTCCTAGGAACTGATGACGCCAACATTCTCGTGATTCTCCATCTATTGCCATCTCTCTGCCTTCCCTTGCTATTTCTGTCTTTTCTTCCCCCTTGCATATCTGCAGGTATAAAAATATATGTGAATCTTTATGTGAAAATGTCACTGATACTGGGATCCCTTTGTTTAAAACGGTATATAGTTATAATGTTGAAATGATCGCAAAGCTGTTTGGAACTCAAAGGGTTAACCTGAGAATGCTGGATACAAAATCTCTGCAGAGCTGGCTACAAGAGGTCAGTTCTGGGTCATTATGTTCTTTTTGCTGCACCTGCAAGAACATTGCAAACTTATAAGAACACTGTGTTAGAAGCATGCTGTTTTCTTAACGAGTTTCCCAGGCACAGACTTATAAAAAAAAGCAGCAATGCTTGTGCAAGAGAGAGTCAGAGATTTGAAATCGAGAAGAAAAAACACTCAGAAGAAGGACTCTGTTTTCCATGTTTGCACTGCCATTGTAAATAGTTACACTGAAGAATTTAATTTTTTTTTATTTTGCTGTTAATATAACACTACTTGCAAATTTTGAAACTGCTCCTGGTTTTCCTATACTTCCTGACCTGTGCCTCGACGACAAGTCCCAGGTCATAGAGATGGAGCAGATACTCTAAGTTCTGAGGGACAGGGCATGAAAAAGAGTCCCAACCCTTGGAGGCTGCCCAGATAGAAAATCTCTTCCACTTAGTTGCATAAGCGGTTCTTGTAGATGGCTTTCTGGCCACTACAAGAAATTCAGTGACACTGGGAGAGACCCCAAAGTGAGACACAACTATGTCTGCAGGTGCAATGCAGAAAGATGAAGGGACTCGAGGTCTGGATGGACCAACCTGTTCTGATTCTGGGTCAGAAGGTCCTGGCAGAGGGGAAGAGGAATCAGAGGCTCCATTGCTAACTGCTGGAGCAGTGGGAACCATATCTGGCAAGGCCAATATGGAGCAATGAGGATGATCTGAGCTCCCTCTACTTGTAGCTTGAGAAGAACCCTCTGCAAGAGCGGGAAGAGAGGAGATGTGTGCAGGAACCTTCCTGTCCAGCAAAGAGACAGTGCATCTTGTTAAAAGATAACAGGCCCGGGAACGAGCGAGCAAAAACTGGGTAGTTTTGTGTTGTATGCGGAGGTGAACAGATCGAGATCTGGACAACCCCAAAGGTCAAAGATGTCCTCGACCACCAACTGACGCAGTTCCCACTCATCAGCCCTTGCCTGAGTGTGCCTGAGACTGTCTGCTAGGACGTTCTGGATGCTCGGGACGTGCACTGCAGTTTGCTGGAGCTGGTGCTGAACTGCCCAATACCACACTTGCATCGCTTCCCTGCACAAGGGATACGACCAAGTGCCTCCCTGTTTCTTTAGATACCAGATCATGCACATGTTGTCTGACTGGATAAGAAGTGGTCCAGGGAGGAGAAAGGGCTACAGCATAGCATGCATCTTGAGCATGTTTATGTGCAGTGAGAGCTCCCGCTAAGACCAGGACACCTGGGTTCTGCAATCTCTCAGATGCACTCCCCAGCCCTCACCCAATGCATCTGTTGTCAGGGTTTGAACTAGAGGGTTAGGCTGGAAGGGAACCCCTTGGCAGAGATTTTTCAGATCCTACCACTACAGGGGATCCTTTTGAATAGGGTTGGACACCAGAACCCTGTGATCCAGGTTGTCCGACCTCTGATTCCACTGTACCCCCAAGGGTCCACTGCATAACCCGCATGTTGAGCCGGGTCAGGGGTACCATGGGAATGGCCACCGCCACAAGACTGAGGAGGCAGAGGACTGTTCTGGCTGTTGTCCAACGGCTGGAGGCAACAAGCTGAACTTGACTCTGCAGCATTTCTGCCCTGTCTAAGGGGAGGAAGGCCTGACCCTGGGAAGTGTCCAGTACCGCTCCAATGAATTTGAGGTGCTGGGAAGGAGTGAGGTAAGGTTTGCGGTAATTCACCATTACCCCCACTGTCTGGAACAGGTCCAGGGTAGCCACTAGAGAATCCTCTAGGTCAGCCGTCGATGGAGCTGACAGAAGCCAGCCATTGAGGTATGAGAAAACATAGTGGTCCTGATGCCGCAAAGCCACTGCCACCACAGCTAGACACTTGGTGAACACCCTGGGTACCAAAGAAAGGCCAAAGGGGAGAGCCTTGAATTGGAAATGCTCCCACTGGCAGGTAAACCTGAGAAAGCGGCGGTGGGCAGGGAATATAGGGATATGCAGGTAGGCATCCTGTATGTCCAGGGCGCAGAGCCAGTGTCCCTGACGGAGCAGTGGCAACAGTCCTGGGAGGGTCAGCATGCAAAACTGATTGCACTCGACATATAGGTTGAGCGTGCTGAGGTCCAGTATCAGTCAAAGGTCTCTGGTCTTCTTTGGGACCAGGACGAAGTGGGAGTATACCCCTTTCTTCTCTGGCCCCGAGGAACTGGCTCTACGGCGGACTTTCACAACAGAGCTGCAATCTCCTCTCTGATGAGAGGACTGTGACCTTGCGGGTAATGAGAGTGACCTGGAGGATTTTGTGAAAGTCTCTCTATGAATTCTATTGCGTGCCCTTGAGCTACTAGCTGAAGCACCCAACAGTCTGTTGTGATTGCCTCCCACCCTGACAGGTGGCTGGCAAATCTGCCCCCGACTAGTTCCTCTGGAACTGTGGGTGGAGGAGTGGGAGTGGGCCATGAGTCAGGAATCAGAGGGAAGGTTGGGGAGCACCATCCCAGAAGTTCTGTGCGACTTGGTGGGGGGGGGTAGAGGTAGATGAGGGACCCAGTGTTTGCCCTGATGCTTGGCAGGCTGCTGCCTTGTCTGGTGCCTTTGCTGCCAGTGAAAAGGAGGCTGAGACTTGGGATTGGTATGGTAGAGGGAGTGCACTGAACAAAGAGCCGTCCCTCACTTCTGAAAATTGGTCAATATATCCTTCACATCCCCTCCGAAGAGCACCAAGTCCCTGAAGGGGGCGTCTAGAATGGACACTTGGACATCCTGGGTGAAACCTGACATTTGCAACCAGGCATGTCTGCGAAGACCTGTGAAGCAAAAACCCAAGGGGAGAGTACACAGTGGGAGGGGGGGAGGTATTGGCAACAACACAAATGGAAAGGGACCTGTGGGTAGTCATATCAGATGACCTTAAGGTAGACAAGCAATGTGAGAAGGAGATAAGGAGGGCTGGGGGGATACTGGGATGTGTAGGGAGAGGCATCACCAGTAGAAAACAGGAAGTTGTTATCCTTCTGTACAGACAGTTGGTGAGACCCCATCTGAAGTACTGCATCCAGTTCTGGAGACCCCATCTCCACAAGGACAGAGACAGGATGGAGACAGTCTGGAGGAGGGCAATTAAAATGGTGCAGGGTCTGCAACAGAAGCCATATGAGGAGTTCCAGTTCCGCCCCCGATGGTGATGGTAGCTAAGGGACTCGCTCCGATCCCCTTCCTAGATAATTTCTCTTCTTACATTCTCGATCTCCAAAAATACTATGAATTTACCATGGATAAGAGGGGGAATAAAGGATCTGCATCAGTAAAGTCGAGGAAAATAGATTAATACCTAGAGGATGACACCCGATCGGAATCTGAGGCCTCCCAGTTGGAATCTGCTCTCCCGCAAACTTCGCTGTCTCCAACTTAAATCCATTTCCACGGAATACCACACACCAAAAAATAAAACTAAAAAAATTAAACTAGATAAGATCTACCATGAATTGTGTGCATTCAGGGCGGACATCAAACAGCTCTATACTAAAATTCAAAAAGATGCAACTCTTTTAGAACAGCAAGCTGATGACTCTGAACGCCAAATCACGGCAACTGAAAACTGAGTGGATGATTTGGAAAACTTAGTACAGCAATTGCAAGAACAACAAAGATTTCTAGCAGCACACCAAGGAGATGCTGAGAATAGGGCGCGTCGTAAAAATATACACCTCTATTGCATCCCGGAGGGAAGTGAGGGCTCCAAAATAAAATAATTTGTTTCTGACCTACTCCGATCAGCTCTCAACCTCCCAGAGGATTACTCGCTCGATCTGGAAAGGGTACACAGAGCTTTGGTGCCGAAGCCTTCCTCTCCTACAGCTGCTCCCCTATCTATTATTGCCTGTTTTAATAAATATGCTGTTAAAGAGCATGTCCTGCTGACAGCCTGGCGCAAACAAAAAATTTTCTTCGAGCAAACCGGATTCTACCTGGATCACGACTATGCTCATCAGACAATTAAACAGTGACAGGCCTACCTACCACTACTTCCCAAGCTGAAGGCCCAAGGCATTACATTTAATACTCCCTACCCAGTGAAGCTTGTGGTTTTCATGTCAGAGGAGAAGATGGAATTCTCCATGGAGAAGAGGCATGAGAGACCCTGACTGCGAAGGGACTGGTCTTTCCACGAAGAGCTCTGTTTGGTGTGTCCCAAACCTCACAACCACCACGCTGGCAAAGCATGAAGGCAGCAACGCCTGCCACGGAGGAGAAGAGAAACTCTGCAAATGTGCATGAACCCAAGCAGTGACTGGCTAAATTCACCAGAGAGAATTCTACCCCTGTGGCTAAAGAAGCTTGAAACTCTCAAGGTACATTTTTAATGCCTGCCCGCGATTGTCTGTGGGAGGCTTGAGGTCGGGGGTTGGAAATGAGCAGGAGTTACAAGGGGTTGAGATTAAGATTTGGCCCTCACCTGGTCTTGACCCATGAGCCACCCTCGACTCTAGCCCGTGGTGTTAAGCCCTCTAGATCTGGGCTATGCCTGGTCACTTGTCGGGAAGAGCTCCGGAGGCTATGCCTCGCCCCACCGTTCTCCCCTCCCCCCACACACTCCAGGAGGCGACATAATAAAGGTCTGGAAAGGACACACTCTACTCCTCGATGTACTTTACTTGTCTCTGAAACTGCAAGGAGAGAACTGACTCACCTACACTATTCAGAGCAGGCCGAGTTCTTTCCACCCGCGATATCCTCCTCTTGTTGGGTTTCCCTCCTGCGTCTGTCCTTTCGACCGACTTGTCGACTGGTCCTTAGGGGGAAAAATGTCCTCTTAACAATAAATTAGGAGCACTACAAGCTACAGAGACTGGGCTATGGAGATTCGTTGTGTCTCACAGGCTTTACTTTTTCTTCTTATTTACAGGAGGGGGTTCGATATGTGATATGAGGTTCCTAGGACACCCATTTCAGCAACTTAATGGGACATTCACCAACCTACTTTTTTTTTATCTTTTTTTCCTCTCCCCCTTCCCTTTTTTGATTTTTTTCTCTGTACCTTTCTTTTTTTACTTTTGGGCCTCCTCAGCCCAAGGAGGGCCCAAGGCAAGGTAGGTCTCAAAACTAACCCTCCCTCTGGGTTTAAGCCTAACTTCACCAGTGCTCACCCAGTATTCAAATGGAAACAGGAGAAGGTTTCCCCTACCTTGGAAGTCTCCATAAATTTTGTTTTTGACCTACCTGTAATATGGAATGTGATATTGATAACTATAAATGTTACCAACTTTTACTTGATTAATAAGTTAAGAAGTATTGTGCCGTAACTATTCTTTTTAGGGTCAATGAGTTCTTTGATGTTCATTCATGCCCTGTGGGCATGCGAGTTAGTGTTTATTGAACAACAATATGCAACACTGCTTATAGGTTTTACAGACAAAAGACTTGTTATTTTCAACCTGCTTAATAAGAAAATGCAACAGGCCCTACGATCCAGTAGAAATATTGGTCTGAGATTCCACCCCAAGATTCAAAAGAAGAGGGAAAGGCAGGGCAGGAGGTTCCCTTTAGAATTAGAGAGAGAAATAGGGGGGACCCTCTTAAAAGAAAGATATTTCCCTTTCCATAGTAAACATGGCTATCTCTGCTCTAATCATGTCATTTAACGTCAATGACATTCATAATCCCATAAAACGTAGACGTTTACTACGTTATTTTAAACAACGTCGGCCCAATGCGATTCTACTTCAAGAGACCCATCTTTTGCATACGGAACATTCTAAATTGAAGGCATGGGGATTTAGAGAAGTGGTGCCCTCATCTCATGCTTCTGGGCGGAGACGGGGCACTGCAATTCTGATTCCACATGGAACACAGTTCCAAGTGCAGAAGCAGATTACAGATCAGATGGGAACTACGTAATTGTTGTGGGCCAACTCTATTCGAAGCAGATTACACTGGCCTCGCTCTACCTTCACCCGGAGAGCAGGGCTAGTGTAGCCCAAAGATTTCTGGATACCCTGCTATCCTCAATACAAGGCATGTGTGTTACTGGAGGGGACTTAAATGTCACCTTGAACACTATGTTGGACTCCTCTAATCCCTCTAAACATAGGGCATCGGCTATCCAAAAATACTTGAAATAAATCCTCCCTGCATTAGGTCTCATAGATGTCTGGAGCCACTTTTTTCCCCTTGGTTAGGGCCTACACATATCATTCTCCTAAAACTAATACTTCAGTACGACTAGATTACTTTTTATTTTCTGTCAAACACCTCGAATATATTAGGGATATATGCGTGGGGTCATCCATTCTTTTGGACCATGCCCCCGTGTTCCTAAAAATAGATGTAGCAAAGCCTAAAAAACTAATTTTTTGGCGACTCAGTTTATCTCACCCATAGGACCCAGAATTCATCCCGTTGGTTAAATCTTGCATACCGATTATCCAGGCAGATATTGTCTCCTCGGATACCTCTGCGACTACTAACTGGGATACCCTTAGGACAGTGCTCAGAGGTGATATTATTAAGTACACTGCATATAAAAAAGATAGATACAGGGAAAAAATGGAGTGAGGCTTATTGGAGGCTCTATCGGTTTTACAGGAGAGGCTATACAGGGGTGACAATTCTGTTAAACCTGAACTGTTGGTTACTAAACAGAAACTCCAAAAAATAACTGATCAAAAAATAGAGCAACAACTGCTTTATTTAAAACTTAAGTCATATGAAGGGGGCCCTCGGGGAGCCAGGAATTTAGCGAGACACCTAAGAGGTTCCAGGAATCAGGCAACAGTCACCAAACTTTGAAATCCCCAGACTAACCAGCTCCTATCTCACCCCACTGCCATTAGGCAAACTATGGCAGATTTCTATAAGCTTTTGAATACCAAGGATTGTTAGGAAGGTAGAACTGGGCAAGGAAGGGGAGAGGGAGGTAAGGTGCCTGCCTGGCGCCATGGCTTGGAGGGACAGGGAGCGAATCCTCAGGATTGCCGGAGTAGCTGCACAGGGGAGAGAGCTGGATGTCATTGTCCACTTAGGGACACATGACCTGGCTAAGAAAGGGATTAGAGAAGTGCAGGAAGAGTTTGTGGAATTGGGGAGGGCCTTAGTCAAGTAACACACGGTAACCTTCTCGGAGGTGCTACCCATCTATGGCATAGGAGAGGCTAGGGGTTCCACACCATGGGATTCAATCAGTGGTTGAAAAACTGGTGTGCAGCTCAGGGATTTGGCTTCATTGGGGACTGGGGGTCCACCTGGAGTGATGCAAGCCTATACTGGCATGATGGGCTGCATCTGTCTGGGAGGGGAACCAGGATCCTAGGTGATAGGTTTAAATGCTTCATTGGCAAGCTTTTAAACTAGCCAAGGGAGGCACTGGAAAGGAGCAGGAAAATCCTAGCCCCCAAACAATCCACGGTAGTAAGTGTGGCAAACACCAACATGGAGGTGTCGATAGGGAGAAGGGCAGGGTAAATGGAGAAAGTGACAAAGGCAAGAAGGACAGGGATGGGGCAAAGGGGTAAGGCCATCAGGAAATGGAGGTAAT
Source organism: Neoceratodus forsteri (assembly GCA_016271365.2). Classification (NCBI taxonomy): domain Eukaryota; kingdom Metazoa; phylum Chordata; order Ceratodontiformes; family Ceratodontidae; genus Neoceratodus; species Neoceratodus forsteri. Next base: position 937,352,843 of record CM028130.1, read on the forward strand.
GAGTACCAATGCCCGTGGTCTGGGCAACAAGCTCCTGAGCTGGTGGCCTTAATGGAAGAGGGATGCCTGGATATCGTAGCAGTCACAGAAACATGGTACACAGAGAACCATGACTGGGATGTTAACATACCAGGGTACATAACCTACGGGAGAGACAGGCAGGGGAGAAGAGGGGGAGGAGTAGCTCTCTATGTAAAGGAAGGGATAAAAGCAACTGAACAAAAGAGTAAACAGGGAGGAGAGGAGGCACTGTGGGTCACCTTGGAGACTGGAAAGGGCACCACAATCCGTGCGGGGTTGTGTACAGACCCCATGTCAGGAGGAAGGAATGGACAAGGATATGATGGAAGGCATTCTTAGAATGGCAGAGAAAGGGAGTTACTGTTGATGGGAGACCTGAATATGCCAGATGTTAACTGGAGCACATTTGCTCAGCCACATCCAAAGCAGGGCCATTCTTGATGCCCTACAGGTGGCAGGCATTAGACAGCTAGTTTCGGAACCCACTCGTGAGGGAGCAATCTTAGACCTCGTACTCTCAAGCGGGGCAGTGAGAGGATCTCAGATCTATAAGTGGGTTGCCATCTGGGGACAAGTGACCATCAAACAGTATGGTTCACGTTAAACTCAGCTACAGAGTCAAGCCATACAAAAGTGAGGGTACTGGACTTTAGGAGGGCTGACTTTGGCAAAGATGGAGAGTGCCTCAAGCACTAGCAAACAGGCTGGAAGGAGGTGTGAAGCAACAATGGGGAATTATCAAAACTGCCATCACAGAGGCAACAAGCCTTTGTGTGAAGCAAATAAGCAAATCAAAACAAAGAAAGCCACTATGGTTCTCAAGAGGTGGCTGTGAAAGTCAGGAAGAAAAAGATAGCATTCAGAAGTATAAGGAAACACAGAAGGAGCAGGACAGAGAGCTGTACCAGTTAAGGCAGAAAGAAGCAGGGAGGGAAGTCAGAATAGCAAAGGCCAAACTGAGGAAAAAGATAGCCAACTCAGTTAAGAAGGGATAAAACCTTTTATAGGTACATCAGCGGCGTAGAAAGACAAAGGGAGGATAGTGAGGCTGAATAAAATAAGCGTTGGGTGGGCAGAGGGGACAGTGAAAAAGCAGGAATACTGAATGAATATTTCTGCTCAGTATTCCTAAAGAGGAGGAAGTGCCTAATCCAATTAACAGAAGCACTCTTGATAGGGGTGATCCCAGTCCTGTCACAGAAGAAAGGGTTCTGCAAGAACTCCTAAAACTGAAGGTGGACAAAGCAATGGGTCCTGATGGAATTCACCCAGAATTCTAAAAAGAATTAAGGAAGGAACTAGTGAAACCACTGGCTACTTTTTTAATAAATCATGGGAGGATGGTGTGGTACCGAGGACTGGAGGAGGCGGATGTGATTCCCCTTCACAAAGTGGGACCAAGACAGGGCAGGAAACTACAGACCTGTCAGTCTGACCTCTGTGGTAGGGAAAGTGATGGAGTCACTTCTGAAGGAAAGAATAGTTGAGTACCTAGAGGTCAGTGGAGCACAGGATCCAAGGCAGCATGGGTTCACAGCGGGAAGGTCATGTCAGATGAATCTAATAGATTTCTTTGACTGGGTGACCAAAGTAGTAGATCAGGGAGGGGCTGTGGACACGGCCTACCTAGACTTGCAAGGCATTTGACACAGTCCCACACAAAGATTATTAGTCAAATTAACCAGCCTGGGAGTGGGTCCCAGGGTGGTAGCCTAGTACAACATTGGCTGGACAACAGGACACAGAAGGTAATTGTAAATGGAGTCCACTCTGAAGAAAGAGGCGGTTACTAGTGGGGTACCGCGGGAGTTCAGTATTGGGTCCAGTCCTTTTAATGTCTTCATCAGTGGCATTGCAGAGGGACTGGAAGGAAAAGTATGCCTTTGCAGATGACACAAGATCTGCAACAGGGTTGATACACAAGGAGGCGTGGAAAGGATGAAAAGGGACTTGGCAAGGTTGGAGGAATGGTCAGACGTATGGCAGCTAGGATTCAGTGCAAAAAAGTGCAAAATAATGCACCTGGGAAACAAGAACCCAGGGGAAGAATACACAATGGGTGGGGAGGTAGTAACAACAACAAAACAGGAAAGGGACCTGGGGGTAATCATATCAGATGACCTTAAGGTTAGCAAGCAATGTGAGACGGCAGTAGGGAGGGCCGGGGGTATACTGGGATGCATAGGGAGAGGCATCGGAAGCAGAAAACAGGAAGTTGTTATCCCTCTGTACAGACAGTTGGTGAGACCCCATCTGGAATACTGTGTCCAGTTCTGGAGACCCCATCTCCGCAAGGACATAGACAGGATAGAGGCAATCCAGAGGAGGGCAACTAAAATGGTGCAGGGTCTGCAAGAGAAGCCGTATGAGGAGAGACTAAAGGAGCTTAATATGTATACCCTTGAGGGAAAGAAGGAGAGGGGAACATGATAGAAACTTTCAAGTACCTCAAGGAATCAACAAAGTCCAAGAGGGTAGCATCTTTCAGAAAAGAGACTTGCAAGAACAAGGGACACAATTCAAAGATAGAAGGAGGCGGTTCAGGGGCAATGTGAGGAAGTATTATTTCACAGAGAGAGTAGTGGATGCATGGAACAGCCTTCCTGAGGAAGTTGTGGAGTCTAAAACTGTGGGAGAATTCAAGAATGCATGGGACAGACATAAGGCAATTCTTGTGGGGGGCAGAAAGATATAGGCTGTTGGTTAAATAGGATCTGCGGCCTATCCTGTAGGTAGGGAAATGGGCAGACTAGATGGGCCTAGCGGTCCTTATCTGCCGTCAAAGTCTATGTCTATGTTTCTATGATACCAGTCCCACCCCACAGCAGTTGGCCTCATAGCTCCAGAATACCAATTTACCCCGTCTAAGTGATCAGCAAGTGGAGAGCTTGGTATGTCCTATTACTGAGCAAGAAATCAAATCTATCCTCAAACTGGCAAAAACTCAGAAAGCTCCGGGACCAGATGGGTACCCAAATGAGTTCCTTAAACACTTTCTGAAGCTACTCTTACCCATTATGCTACCGGTTTTAAGGGAGATTCAGGAAGGCGCCCCCCCCCCCGGCGATATGCTGAAATTACAGCCATTCCAAAGCCAGGAAAAGACTCCACCTTGGTGGTCTCCTGTCACCCCATATCTAAATTAAACTGTGACTATAAAATCTTTATGTCAATTCTAGCCCACAGAGTTGACATATTTCTACCTCAGCTAACTGACAGAGATCAAGTGGGGTTTATCATGAAGCGCCAAGCTCACGATGCGGTAAGAAGGGTTTTACTACTCGCTGAATATGCCATCCAGAGAAAAATCCCTTTAATCCTACTCGGACTTGATGCCAAGAAGGCTTTTGACAGAGTGTCATGGCCCTTTCTATGGGCCACATTACAACAATTCACTTTTCCTGAGAAATTCATATCCCAAATTCAGGCCATGTACCATTCCCCTGTAGCATACCTTAAATTAGATGGCTTAATCTCTTCTCCATTCCCCTTGTTCAGAGGTACAAGGCAAGGTTGCCCATTATCCCCACTCCTTTTTGCACTTTATTTAGAACCCCTGGCTGCCAACCTTAGAAAACAGGCCAACATTTGAAGGGATTCCATTAGGAGGTAAAATATATAAATGCTCTCCCTATTCACGGATGATGTCCTTTTGACCCAGACTTCCCCAGAGACATCTGTCCCAGCGGTCTGGGAACAATTACAGATTTTTGGTAATATTTCCGGATATAAAATAAATTACTCCAAACCTGAAGTGCTTAATTTCTCTTTCTCCCCCTCCAGACAAAGGAAATCAGAATTCCCTTTCAATTGGCACAGAATCGAGGTGAGATACCTAGGGATCAAAATCCTTGCTAGGTTAATGCACCTAGAAATGGTGAACTTGGAGCCAATTACTCAATAGATCACTTCTGACCTGTCTAGATGGACGCAGCTGTTCCTGGGGATGATCAATCGGATAGAAGCAATTCAACAAAATGTTTTACCTCGTTTATTATTATTTTTTTTTACAAACCTTAACTGGCTTCCCCTCAGACTTTTATTTTCGGTCCTGTGATACACTAATCTCTAGGTTTATTTGGGGACTGAAGACACCCAGAGTGAATATGCACTACTACAGCTGCCTAGGACACAAGGGGGGGGTTAAACCTACCAAATCTGAGAGAATATGCCAGGGCAGCCCAAACACATATGGCCCTTTCGCTTATGAACCCCTCTTATAGGGCCCACTGGAAAGAAATAGGAATAACTTTAAATGGACTGGAATCTTTGCCCTCTTACTAATTAGGAGACCCTTCAAGATGCTATCCCTTATCTCAGTTTATGAAATTCACTGAAGAGTTTCTAAACAGCTGGTTCTACCTAATTCGGCTTAAGTTGCCCACTTCTGAGAAACACTTCCTAACCGCCCTAGCCTATAACATAGACCTCTGCCCGCCCTCCTTGGAGCAGTCCCTTCGGAAAATGGGAGCAATACTCTAGTAGTTATGTTTTCCAACTGTTGGGTCCCTCTGGGGTTCATTCCTTCTCCTATTTACAATCCCTATACAGTCTACCCCAAAGTGAGTTCCTAACTTTTCTGACACTTAAGACTACTCTTCTTCGGGTTGCTGACTCTCCAGTTAAAATAGCAAAGGCCCCATCTGAAACAGTGAAACTAATCATCCATACCTTAAAAGGGGGAACTCAAGAACATATTATCAGTAATATCTACCAGACACTTCGCCCAGCAAGAACACTAGATTCTGATCAGGTGAGAGTCAGATGGGCTAAGGAACTAAACATAGAACTGGATCCAGATAGATGGCTACAATCTACTTATTTTTATTCTAAGAATTCACTGATGACATATTGGAGGGAATTTGCATGGAAGGCCAGGGTCATATTTTTTAGAACCCCAGATATCCAAGCTAAGTTTGGGACACCAGATAGGAGCTATTGTTGGAGGGGATGTGGGTATTCACCTGCAGGCCAGGAACCTATATTTTGCTCTTGCCCACTCCTGTTTAAGTACTGGAGGGACATTCTGATGGAACTTGATAATATATTTACTATCCCAGAATTACTCACCCCAGGGTTCATCCTGACAGCGACACCTCCACTGAGCAGCCAAATCAACTGGTCCCAATATAAACTTGTTACACTTTTAATTCTAATAGCTAAAAAAGTTATAACCAGACTCTGGCTCACTAAGGTAGCCCTGGTCAAGGCATCCTGGAGAAGCCTCACTTATGAAGTACATAATTTGGAACGTCTCTCATACAAGATGAATAATAGGATAAACACCTTCAACACTAGATGGAGAAAATGGGTTTCATACCAATTGAAGCATTATCAGGACTTTGTCCTATGATGAAGGACGATAAAGCTCAGCTGGTCTCTGAGATGTTCATAATTGGGAATATGTCTTTTCTACATATTTTGGCTGCTTTCAGGAGGCTCTCCAGAGACAGGAGGGGGCTTATCTGGATAGCCCTGGTTAGGGAATATATGGAACGTTGCACACCTTATCTAACAGCATCCTGGAAAAAGGCCTGGATATTCCATTGCCTGAAGAAACCAAATATGAAGTTTTTTCTGAGGACTGCTAAACAGTTTTGTCTACACAAATTAACTGAGTCTCTCTGTTGTGCTATGGAATCAAAAAAGCAATTGTATTGCATAATATTTGAATATGGATGTAATGTTTTATGTCAAAATAAAATAAAAACTTATATTTAAAAAAAAGGAACTTAACATGTATACCCTTGAGGAAAGGGGGAGAGAGGGGACATGAAAGAAACGTTTAAGTACCTCAAGGAAATCAACAAAATCCAAGAGGGTAGCATCTTTCAGAAAAAGAGATGTGCAAGAACAAGAGGACACAATTTGAAGATAGAGGGGGGATGACTCAGGGGCAATGTGAGGAAGCATGGAATGGCCTTCCTGAGGAGGTTGTGTGGTCAAAAACAGTGGGGGAATTCAAGAATGCATGGGACAGACATAAGACAATTCTTATGGTGGGTAGGAAGAAACAGGCTGTTGGTTAATTAGGATCTGCAGCTTATCCAGTAGGTAGGGAAATGGGCAGACTTGGTGGGCCAAGTGGTCCTTATCTGCCATCAAAGTCTATGTTTCTATGCTAAGACAAATCACCATCACAGTGCTTCTGGAGGAAATGTTGATGGAGTCATAAGTCACCCGTAAGGTATGACGGCAGATAATCTCTGCCATCTTGACCATCTGCTGAATTTTGGTCTTGGCCTCAGTCTGGCAAAGCCCCAAATTCTGCTTTCAGTTGGCCAAGGATGGCGTTTTGATAGCTGACCATATGGGCTACATAATTCAGAGCCAGCAAAGCCAAAGTGGAGGACGAGTAGACCTTCCGACCAAACTGGTCAAGTTGCCTAGACTCCTTATCAGGAGGAGAGGTACTCATATGCTTTGACTTTGTAGAGCGGTCCACCGAATCAGCTTTGGGGTGGATAACTGGGTGACCTTTCCCTTCTGGAGCATGGTACAAACTGTCTGCCTTCTTGGAAATGGCTGCAACAGATGATGGTTGTTGCAATATGGTAGTGACCAAATCATCATGGGGCCCCGTCCACAGAGGAATGAGGAGGGGGTTCAGCTCTGGGAGGTCAAGATGCTCTGCCAACCTCCATCTCTGGGGATCTTGCTCTTAGTCTTCCAGACGTTAGCCACCTGAATTTTTCAGAGGATGTCCAAAAAGGAGGGATCCTCTGGGGGAGACTTAGGAGTCTCCTTATGCTTGGGGTTCTCTGGTGGAGGGGACTCAGAGCCTGAGGAAGAGTCAGACTCAGAGTCTGCAGTAGGACTCCTGTGGGGAGACAGGGACCTTTGATGGGGTGCTCTGTCTGAGGATCAGCCAGCCCATGACCCCGGTCTTCCCCCATGGAGGCACCCAACATGTGTCTGGAAGCAGGAGAATGGACCCTTCTATGGGACAGGGACCATGGAGTAGGGGTCGCTTGGACCGGTGTGCAAGCTGTGTCTATCTGGTGTCGGTCCATCTCCAAAGTTAGCTGGTGCCTAGCTTTGTTCCATCAGGAATCAAAGAAAGCATCATAATCCACTGGGGCCTGTGGAGGATATGGGTAGGACGGAAGTTGATACCACGATGGTAGATAGCCCAGCATTGGGTACCCTGGCATAGGGTACCCCGGTGCTGGATACCCTAGTGATGGATAACTCAGCATCAGGTAGCCTGGTGTCGGGCACGCTGGCATAGGATGGCCCTGCGTAGCATAACCCAGATTTGGATAACCTGGAGAAGGACCCCACGGTGCGGCTGAGGGCCCGAAGGGAGGCCAGAAGGCCCAGGTAGCAGGGTATCCAGCTACGGACCTACAACCGGACCCAGTGTCAGTCCAGATGGGGCGATAGGAGCCTCTAGGGTCTGGGGTGTAGGAGGTGGCTCAGATGGAGGAATCACAGGCGGGATGGCTGGGAGGTCCCCAGGAGGGTCCAGTGTAGGGTGACCCACGCTGGCTGATCGACTGGACCAGCGGGTGGCAGCTCCTCCATTTCCGGGTGAGAAGGAGAGTCTGAGGGCCCTGCCGGAGGAGATGAAGGAGAGTCCAGAGAGAGGGATTCCTCTTGGGGCAGTTGCGGCCAATGCATCAGTGGGCGCTGGTCCAAAGGACCGGTGTTAAACCTCGAGTTAGGGTCCGATGTGAGCACCAGCACTGTGCGGTCGTCAGCAGAGCCGGCGTCCAACTTATTAGCTGAACCACCCGACTTAGGCCCTGGTTTAGGTTTGAAGGGCATAAGTGTGGACTTAACCTCCGAATCCCCAGAGGCCCCAGCCAAAACCATTACCAACTCAGGTGGGGGGGTGCTAAAGGCTGTTCCATAGCTAGAGGAGCAGGCTTGGCTGGAGTGGCTCCTCCCATACTGGTAGAGGGCAGCTCGATGGCCATGGTCTCTGAAGAGAGCCGTGGCCCGGAGGGAGACCAATCCTGGTCCCAGTTCATGTCCTTGTCCAGACTGTGCTTCTGCTTGGAAGAGTGGGAGCCAGAAGAGCCCCTGGGAGATGAAGAAGCACTCTGCACCTGCTGCAGCTCCTTTTCCATCGAAGCCAGTTTTTGTTTTAAAAGGTGGGCTTCCAGGACTTGCTGAAGGCATTTCTGTGTGGCCTGGTTGAACTTCTGGCAGGCCTCACCGTCCTCGGTGTCGTGGTCAGGCGTAAGGCAGAGGAGACAAGAGGTATGGCCATATTTTGCCGGTATCTGCTTGCCACAGGTGCACTTGTTCTTGTGGGACTCGGACAAAGTTGGTGAAGACATGCAATTCGATGTTGAAATTACTGATTTTTGTAAAAAAATAAGAAAATTGAAAGGTAATACTTATCGAAAATGGCAGTTGACTGTAGCAGTGTTCTCTGAGGTCCGACAAGTGCAGATCGATGGTGGAGAAGAACTGGAGGCAGGTGTGCAGACCGCCCACTATATACCATTGGTCCGACACTTCTAGCTGAGTCTTCCATGTAGTCCTAGTACCTGGTGGCTCAGTCTTTATGGTTATTGCCTACTGCAAGAGCCCTCTTGAAGTAAGATTAATATCTAAGTTATGTTCACAAGCGCCTCGTATCTAACAACACCCTCGAGCCACGCAATTACTGACCCATAATTATACACCCTGGCATGTCTTATTGTATGCATAAGGCAGAGCTACTGCAGTGATTTTTTCACCAAACTTTTTTGGTAGGAAATTCCACTACTTTTCATCTGAAAAGGAAGGTCAATTGGGGCTATCATGAAAGTTAAAGAGTTAATGTTTTCCTCATGTTGCCCCTTGAAGACCCAGTCATTTCATAAAACTTGTTTTGGGTGGGGGACAAAAATGAGACTGTGTTGTAGCTAACAACTGTATGCCCCACCACCCTAAAATCTAATAAAACATAATGTTACAACACAGATGTCATCTCTATAATTACACATCAGCTACTTTTTGTTTCCCCAGTAATGTCCCAAAAGGCACTATTTTGGAAAAAAATTGCTGTCTGACTTTGCCACACTCAAAACATACATGTCTGGTTGCAGGGTGGACCAGCTTGGTTTCGAGACTCATGCATAATATCTGCACTGTTCAAGTCCAGCTGTCTGTTGGCCGGGTTGCTATGACAACAGACTTGAAAGCATGGTGCTCCAGTGTTCAGCATCTGCATGACATCTGCAGAGTCAGCTGGTGACTCACAGCTGGCTAAGGGGAGGGTGAATCTTATAAAACACTCATTAGCAATTTCTACAGCTAGTCCCCAACTTTTTATGAAATTGCTATAAAAAGTTCCAAAAGTACACTGTGACTGAATCAGCAGTTTTTGTGAGAGAGGTCTGATCTGTATAGTCAGGCTGAGGTGGATGGTATCAGCTTGGCCCCTCTCATAACCTGTGACAGTGTTTTCTCTGCAAAGTGTGGGGCACAGACTGGGTGTGACTACCTGCGTCTGTGCTGTCTCTGGGCTCCAATTAGGAGCGTTGCTGCAAGAAGGGGCAAGGCCCAGAGGAGCATATTTTAAATATGTGCTCACATGCCACTGTGACTGAATCAGCTGTTCATGTGAGAGGGGTCTCATCTGGCGAGTCGGGCCAAGGTGGATGGTATCAGCTTGGTCCCTCTCATAACCTGTGTGATTGTGACTCCTCTGCAGCGCTTTAGTGTGGGGCACAGACTGAGTTTGAGTAGGGGCCAGTTGGGCTCTAACTGCAAGATTTAATCAACTTTTGGAACGCAGCCCATAATCGCCAGCTGTCTACACTCATCCAGTTCAGTGCTTGGATTTGGTAGTGGATGATGCTTAAAAGGACAGGGGGGAGTGGAAAAAATGAGGGAAGAGCTGGAAGACTGGTCAAGGGTTTGGCAACTAGGCTTCAACACCGAAAAGTGCAAAATTATGCACATGGGACACAGAAATCCAAGGGTAATATATAATTTTGGGGTAGGGGGGAGAAGTGGCTGCATCCACAAAACAGGAAAGGGACCTGGGGGTCATTATATCCGATGATCTGAAGGTAGCAAAGCAGTGTGATAAGGCAGTGGGGAAGGCAAGTATATGCTGGGGTGCATAGGTCGGGGTATCACCAGCAGAAAGAGGGAGGTAATGTTACCCCTGTACAGATCAATGGTGAGGCCCCACCTGAAGTACTGTGTCCAGTACTGGAGGCCCCATTTCAGAAAACATAAATTGAGTGGAGGCAGTACAGAGAAGGGCAACCAAAAATGGTGCAGGGCCTGCATCAGAAGCCCCACGAGGAAACACTCAAGGAATTAAATATGTACTCCCTAGAGGAAAGGAGGGAAAGGGGAGATGATAGAAACACTCAAGTATCTCAGGGGTATCAATAAAGTACAGGAGGGTGGCATTTTGCACAGTAAGAGATGTTCAAGGACCAGGGGGCATGATATGAAGCTGGAAGGGGGAAGACTTAGGGAATATGAGAAAACACTTCTTTATGGAAAGGGTGTATGATGCCTGCAACAGCCTCCCAGCAGAGGTGGTGGGTTCAGAACTGGTAGTAGGATTCAGACATGCATGGGATAGACATAGGGGACCTTAGTAGCTGAGCTGGGGGGGAGGCCGGAGATCAGACAGGGTCCACAGTAGCATTAGTAGGTAGGGACTTTAGGGCAGACTAGATGGGCCAAGAGGTCCTTTTCTGTCGACAGCTTCTATGTTTCTATGACATTGTCAACCCTTTTTTCATCATGTTATTTCTAGTTGAAAATCCACATTTTAAGATTGTTTACCTTCTCTAAAATTCATTGATGTTGCTGTTTGCTTTATCTGCCTTCTTTCTTAGCAGGACTGAAATGCATGGTAGTGCTGTATTTATACCCAACCTTGTTTTGTCTTAAATCTTTAATCTACTCTGATTGCATACTTCCTGAACATTAGGAACACCCCCCAAACAGTGCGGCAACTCATGATGCAGTAGTTTCCTCTCTTCCCACTGCATTATGAGTGGCTATACTGTGTTGGGGGTGTTCCCAAGTCCTGGAAAGATGCATTAGGAATTGTTCAAAGAATGTAAAAACACATTTTTGTGTGGTAACACCAGTGTGGTGGGTAGTCTGCTTTTCACTAAAAAAAAAAAGAATCTGAATCAAACTACCAGCTACATCAGCAATATCTACAGAATGTGAGAAATCATAAAATGAGCTTTTTAAACTAGCGAAAGTTTAAGGCCTAAGGGGGTTGACAGTGTCCCTTAAAATAGAGCACACATCTGGGCTTCCACCTAGCTGTCCTCCACTGGGGTTCTCCAGCTGGCAGCGTGGGGTGGCAGTCGGCAGAAGACACTGCTTCCCAATTGTGACACCCTACAAAGTCCTGATATTTAATTTAATTCTGTAAATGTAAAGTAAGAAGTGTGTTTAAAAGTTGGGAGAGTATCATTCAGCATCCAGGCATCAAACATTGTAAGCAACAGTGAGGTTAAACTAATACTAGATCGACACAAACAGAGTACAATAAGGGGTGGGTAACTGGTAGTACAACTTAAAAAGGGACAAGGTAAATATTGTTTTCGTATCTTACCTTTCAAACTGATGCTGTGGTGTATTAAACAAACTTAATAGGAAGGGAGGATCTTTTCAGTTTGTTGCGTTCTACACACTGAAAACTGATTAACATAGAGGATAATGCCTGATCTACAAGTGATAATCATGGTGTAATCATCTCGAGTGGTTGCTAGGGCATCAGTAAACCTCGAGAACGCAGCTCGAGACGTTTACCCTTGCCCTAGCAACCACAAGAGATGATTACATCATGGCTAGCCCCTGTACATCAGACATTTGTCATTTATAGTGTATGGGACTTGACATGAGAAGTTACCCCCTCAAAACACAGGTAATTAGGCCTTACCTTATTAATGAATCTGCTCTACAGCCACATGATTGTGTAGGAAAATAATTTATTAGGATACATGGACTGAATGACAGGGGAACAAAATAGCACCAGAGTTAAAATCTCTATCAGACATAGAGATTGCTAGACTCAGTAACAGTAAACTTGAGACAACTGGAATGTTATTTGAATACTGTACTGAGACTAACATAGAGGATAATGGCTGGGGATCAGGTTATAACCACCTCGAGTGGTTGCTAGGGCAACATGGTAAACCTAGAGAGCGTAGCTCGAGAGGTTTACTGTAGCCCTAGCAAAGATGAGAGGTGAATTCAGCGTGGCTGTCACCTGATCCCCAGCCATCATCTTTTATAGTGTATGGTCAAAATTACACTGTTTGCATTCTATGTGTGAGAATTATGGAACTCTGGTGCATTCTTTTTTGTAATGCCACTGTTTGGAAGTTCTGAAGTGTGGTTAACAACTTTTAAAATTCTAAACAGTGCATAACACCTACTAATAAATCCTTGATTGCCATGTACTGTAATGTAATGTACTGTTTCTTCAGATCAATCCTTGTCTGTCATGTAATGTATTATATTGTATTCTTATAATGGACTGTACTGTACCGTCACCTCTGTAGCAAATGTTGCTCTGTACCTTAATGTATGACGTGGAACCTTTGTAAATGAGTCTTCGACTCAAAGGTTTTCTGAATATTCCCAATAAATAAATAAAATAACAAAGCTGTGTGACTGCTGCTTGTGGTGGTAATACACTTACCATACATTATAATCACATTCTGGGTGTGTATAATTCAGTATTCTACACACCCAGAATGTGATTATAATGTATGGTAAGTGCCTATTGTAAACCCACTGCTGTGACATAGATGATATAGGTTTATAAGGTTCTGACATCACAACAGTGGGATTACAAGGTTGTAATCTGCTTGATTTCAGTGGGTAATAAGGGCTACCCATACATTATAATTTGTTTAAGATACTTAATGTAATGTATTTAGTATGAGCTTAAAGGGCAAGGAGAGAGAGAGAGAAAAAAAACAGAGGAAAGAGTAAGGATTGCAAACAGTTAAGGGGCCAGAAATAAGACATGATGGGAGAGGTGCAGTGCAGTGGCTGTGGAGCAGCAGTCTTCCAGGAGACGTTCTGGAGGATGTGGTGTTGTCCCATCTGCAGGCACCTCTCTGAGCTGAGGGAGGAGGTTGCTCATCTCCAGGCTGAGTTGGCCAGGATTTGTGGGACCTCCTCTTCCATCCATGGACCACCAGTGCCACTGCCGTTGCCTCAGAGGTTGCCAAGAAAGAGGAGCGGTTGGACCACAGTGGGCTCAGGGAGGTGAGGGTGGTGGACACAGGCGCATCCTCCAGTTGTACCTCTCACAATTCCTATGCCATTCTGGTAAAGTGTGGTTCCTCTATGGAGGCACCCGCAGTGGAGACCAAGGAGGATGCTGGGAACCTCCACAAAGGAGACCCACAAGAGGGTGGCAGAGGACCCCAGTGGAAGGAAACAACTCCTGGTGGGGACTCCATTGTTAGGAAGGTAGAACTAGGGAGGGAAGGAGAGGGAGGTAGGGTGCCTGCCTGGGCGCCATGGCTTGGAGGGACAGAGGCGAATCCTCAGGATTGCGGAGCAGCTGCACAGGGAGGAGCTGGATGTGCGATCCACCTAGGGACAAATGACCTTGCTAAGAAAGGGATTAGAGAAGTGCAGGAAGAGTTTGTGGATTTGGGGAGGGGCCTTAGACAAGTAGCACGCACGGTAACCTTCTCGGAGGTGCTGCCCATCTATGGCGTAGGAGAGGCTAGGGTGTTCCGCACCATGGGATTCAATCAGTGGTTGAAAAACTGGTGTGGAGCTCAGGGATTTGGCTTCACTGGGGACTGGGGTCTACTTGGAGTGATGCAAGCCTATACTGGCATGATGGGCTGCATCTGTCCAGGAGGGGAACCAGGATCCTAGGTGATAGGTTTAAATACTTCATTGGCAAGCATTTAAACTAGCCAAGGGGGGAGGCACTGGAAAGGAGCAGGGAAATCCTAGCCTCCCTAAAAAATCACGGTAGTAAGTGCGGTAAACACCAACATAGAGGTGTCGATAGGGAGAAGGGCAGGGGTAAATGGAGAAAGTGACAAAGGCAAGAAGGACAGGGATGGGGCTAAAAGGAGTAAGGCCACCAGGAAATGGAGGGTAATGAGTACCAATGCCCGTAGTCTGGGCAACAAGCTCCCTGAGCTGGTGGCCTTGATGGAAGAGGGATGCCTGGATATCGTAGCAGTCACAGAAACATGGTACACAGAGAACCATGACTGGGATGTTAACATATCAGGGTACATAACCTACAGGAGAGACAGGCAGGGAGAAGAGGGGGAGGAGTAGCTCTCTATGTAAAGGAGGGATAAAAGCAACTGAACAAAAGAGTAAACAGGGAGGAGAGGAGGCACTGTGGGTCACCTTGGAGACTGGAAAGGGCACCACAATCCGCACAGGGGTTGTGTACAGACCCCCATGTCAGGGGGGAGGGCATGGACAAGGGTATGATAGAAGGCGTTCTTAGAATGGCAGAGAAAGGGGAGATACTGTTGATAGGAGACCTGAATATGCCAGATGTTAACTGGAGCACATTTGCTGCAGCCACATCCAAGAGCAGGGCCATTCTTGATGCCCTACAGGTGGCAGGCCTCAGACAGCTAGTTTCGGAACCCACTCGTGAGGGAGCAATCTTAGACCTCGTACTGTCAAACGGGGGCAGTAAGAGGATCTCAGATCTAGAAGTGGGTTGCCATCTGGGAACAAGTGACCATCAAACAGTGTGGTTCACATTAAACTCAGCTACAGAGTCAAATCATACAAAAGTGAGGGTACTGGACTTTAGGAGGGCTGACTTTGGCAAGATGGGAGAGTGCCTCAGAAAAGCACTAGCAAACAGGCTAGAAGGAGGGGTGGAGCAACAATGGGGAATCATCAAAACTGCCATCACAGAGACAACAAGCCTTTGTGTGAAGCAAATAAACAAATCAAAATGAAAGAAAAAGCCACTATGGTTCTCAAAAGAGGTGGCTGTGAAAGTCAGGAAGAAAAAGATAGCATTCCGGAAGTATAAGAGAAACACAGAAGGAGCAGGACAGAGAGCTGACCAGTTAAGGCAGAAGGAAGCAGGGAGGGAAGTCAGAATAGCAAAGGCCCAAACTGAGGAAAAGATAGCCAAGTCAGTTAAGAAGGGGAATAAAACCTTTTATAGGTACATCAGCGAGCGTAGAAAGACAAAGGGATGGATAGCGAGGCTGAATAGAATGAACAGTGGGTGGGCAGAGGGGGACAGTGAAAAAGCAGGGATACTGAACGAATATTTCTGCTCAGTATTCACAAAAGAAGAGGGGGGAGTGCCTAATCCAATTAACAGAAGCACTCTTGATAGGGGGGTCGATCCCAGTCCTTTCACAGAAGAAAGGGTTCTGCAAGAACTCCTAAAACTGAAGGTAGACAAAGCAACGGGGTCTAATGGAATTCACCCCAGAATTCTAAAAAAATTAAGGGGGAAACTAGTGAAACCACTGGCTACTCTTTTTAATAAATCATGGGAGGATGGTGTGGTACCCGAGGACTGGAGGAAGGCGGATGTGATTCCCCTTCATAAAAGTGGGACCAAGACAGAGGCAGAAAACTACAGACCTGTCAGTTTGACCTCTGTAGTAGGGAAAGTGATGGAGTCACTTCTGAAGGAAAGAATAGTTGAGTACCTAGAGGCCAGTGGGGCATAGGACCCAAGGCACCATGGGTTCACAGCGGGAAGGTCATGTCAGGCGAATCTAACAGATTTCTTTGACTGGGTGACCAAAGTAGTAGACCAGGGAGGGGCTGTGGACATGGCCTACCTAGACTTTAGCAAGGCATTTGGCACAGTCCCACACAAAACATTAATAGTCAAATTAACCAGCCTGGGAGTGGGTCCCAGGGTGGTAGCCTGGGTAAAACATTGTCTGGACAAAAGGACACAGAAGGTAATTGTAAATGGAGTCCACTCTGAAGAAAGAGGGGTTACTAGTGGTGTACCGCAGGGTTCAGTATTGGGTCCAGTTCTTTTTAATGTCTTCATAAGTGACATTGCAGAGGGACTGGAAGGAAAAGTATGCCTCTTTGCAGATGACACAAAGATCTGCAACAGGGTTGATACACAAGGAGGCGTGGAAAGGATGAGAAGGGACTTGGCAAGGTTGGAGGAATGGTCAGGCATGGCAGCTAGGATTCAATGCAAAGAAGTGCAATAATGCACCTGGGAAACAAGAACCCAGGGAAGAATACACAATGGGGGAGGTAGTAACAACAACAAAAAGGAAGGGACCTGGGGTAATCATATCAGAGGACCTTAGGTTAGCAAACAATGTGAGAAGGCAGTAGGGAGGGCTGGGGTATACTGGGATGCATAGGAGACGCATCACCAGCAGAAAACAGGAAGTTGTTATCCCTCTGTACAGACAGTTGGTGAGACCCCATCTGGAGTACTCGTCCAGTTCTGGAGACACCATCTCCGCAAGGACATAGACAGGACAGAGGCAGTCCAGAGGAGGGCAACTAAAATGGTGCAGGGTCTGCAAGAGAAGCCGTACGAGGAGAGACTAAAGGAGCTTAATATGTACACTATACCCTTGAGGAAAGAAGGGAGAGGGGGGACATGATAGAAACTTTTAAGTACCTCAGTGGAATCAACAAAGTCCAAGAGGGTAGCATCTTTCAGAAAAGAGACGGCAAGAACAAGGGGACACAATTTAAAGATGGGGGGGTCCAGGGCAATGGAGGAGTATTATTTAACAGAGAGGGTCGTGGGATGCATGGAACAGCCTCCTGAGGAGGTTGGGGTCTAAACTGGGGAGAATTCAAGAATGCATGGGACAGACATAAGGCAATTCTTGTGGGGGGTAGGAAGAAATAGGCTGTTGGTTAACTAGGATCTGAGGCCTATCCTGTAGGTAGGGAAATGGGCAGACTAGATGGGCCAAGCGGCCCTTATCTGCCATCAAAGTCTATGTTTCTATGTTCTATGTTTCTATGAGTGTGGGTAACAACCAATCAAGATAGGCCCAAGCCTTCCCAACTTAAAATGTGTAGTACAGGAAGGGAAGGATTAAACTGCAAAAAGTAGGAACAAACAAAAGTGGGCATTAAGTAAGAGGGTTAGGAAAGGGAAAGGAGGAGACATTCTATCTAGGGTAAGGTTACAAACTAGTTTTGGAGAAGCAGAAGTGCCACGGGAGCAGGTAGAAGGGTAACCTAAACTTGCACAGTCACTAAGCGAAGGAAGGTAAAAGTTATGGGAGTGGTGCAGTGCAACAGGTTTGGAGCCGCAGTCTTTTGGGACATATTCTGGAGACTGAGGTGCTGCCCCATTTGTACACACCTCTCTGGGTTGAGGGCAGAGGTTGCTGGACACCAGGTAGAACTGGCAAGGGTGCAGAGGACCTTCTGCCCCACCAAGTGGCCACCAAGTCCACCACTGCTCCCCCAGAAGACACCTAGACAGAGGAAGAGAAGATGGATCTTGGTGGGCTCTGGGAGGGTGGAGGTGGGAGGGAAGCGTGCACACTCCTCCACCTACACCACTGCTAAACACCTTTACTTTACTGGTGGAATGGGACAGCAGACAGGAGGTACCCATCTCAATAGCAAGGAAGGAGGTGGGGGTCCTCAGTACTGCAGGCCCAAAGGAAGGAGGGTGAGGTCCCCAGTCAAAGAGGGAGCAGATGTTAGTACAGGATTTAATTGTGAGGGGGATGGAATTGGGAGCAGGGGGGAGAAGGATAGGGAGGTGAAGTGCCTGCAGGATGCCTTGGCTCGGAGGAATGGAGAGCAGGTCCTGAGGAACCATAGGGCAGCTGGCACTGGCAGGGAGCTGGACATCACTGCACATACTGGGAAAAAATACCTATCATGAGGAAAGGTCAGAATAGTGAAAGGAATCTTCAGGGAGCTGGGGTGGAGTCTCGAGCAGGTAGCACACATGATGTTTTTTTTCTGAGGTGCTACCAGCATACAGTCATGGAGAGGCAAAAAAAACACCACAACAGGGTTTTTAATGAATAATTGAGGGGCATGGTGCATGAAGGAAAGATTTGGGTAGACTGGGAACTAGGGACCAACCTGGGAAGCTGTGGGCCTTTTTAAGGGAGACGGCCAGCATTCACCTAGGAAGGGGACCGAAGCCCATAATGGTATGTTTAAATGCTACTAAGATAATAGTCGGGGTTGGGCAGTAAACACAATGGAGTCAAAAGGAAACCCCCCCCCCCGGAGGGCCCAAGGGGAGAAAACTCTCCTAGGGCAGAGGTGCAGAAATGCAGGTAGAGGAACAGAAAAGAAGGAAAGGGGGAATGTGTCTCAGGTAAGGGAGAACAGAGGATTGAAGGAGAATAGGAGTGGTAAAATTAAAAAGAGAAAATGCAAGTCATTGGAGGATTCAGGGAACAACACAGGCAGAAAAATGCAGGGTAGCACACATGAGGGGAAAAGAGATGTGGAGAGTCATGTGCACTAATGCTAGGAACACTGGAAACACAGGTTACTCACCTGTAACAGTAGTTCTAGGAGTGTTATATGTTGTTTATCCACACTTGTTGGAAGATCGCCTTCCCCTTTAATTGGTGCCAGCACATCTTCAAGCTGGCTCCTCCCAACCACCCGGGTGGTATAACCCTCGGCTCTGCCCCATGATGTCAGAGCTCGCCCGCTGGAAGCTTAGGTTGTGCGTCACAGTCGGGGAGGTCAGTGTAGATGAACAAGACATACCATTCCTAGAAAGTACAGTTATGAAAAATCTTACCGTAACAGCAGATCTTTGAGGAATGTCTCTTGCAGTAAGTCATTACTTTTGGGAGTTTCCAGCAGAAGGCACTATCGCACAGTAGCTCTTCGAGCAGTTTTCACCAGGGACCGCCCACACATGACATGTCCTGCTTCCTATATAAGTTCGTGCGGTCCCTGGTATCCTCAGTTCTCCTGCTGGATTCAGCTCGAAAAAGCAAGGACCAAGGGGAAGTCGAGGTACCAAGGAGTCCCAACCCTAAGTCACTGGACCAGAATTTGCTCTGTTACAGACGAAGGGGGACAGAGGGCGGGATCATACTTACTGCAAGAGACATTCCTCGAAGATCTACTGTTACAGTAAGATTTTACGTAACTGTACTATCTTCCACAGAATGGTCTCTTGCAGTAAGTCATTACTTTTGGGAGAATCCCAAGCAGTTATGTCAATGTGGGAGGACAGTTATGATAGGAGACCTTGTAGGACTGCATGGCTGAAGGCCGTCCTACGTCTTGAGGCAATATCCAGATTGTAATGCCTTGTGAAGGTATGGATTGTGGACCAGGTAGCCACATTGCAGATATCTGAAATGGAGGCTCCTTTAAAGCAAGCCGCAGTAGTGGCCATAGCTCAAGTGGAGTGGGCTTGAACCGGTCCAGGTAAAGTCTTGTTGTACTTTTTATAACAAAAGGTAATACGGTTCACCAACCACGAAGACAGGGTCCGTTTGGCAATGGGAATTCCTGCGCTGCCCGAGGCAAAGGTGATGAACAATTGAGACATTTTTCTAATCGACTGAGTACGATTAGTGTAATATCATAGGATATGATGGACATCTAAGGTATGCAATAGATGTTCACTGGGATTGGAGTAGTCGGGGTAGTATACTGGAAGCTCCAAGGACTGGTTTAGAGTATGTTCGGAGACTACTTTAGGAAGGAAGAAATGGTACAAAGGACTGCCCTGTCCTTGTGGAAAATCAAATAAGGTTCCCTACACATGAGGGCATAAAGTTTGGAAATATGGCAAGCTGAAGTAATAGCCACTAGAAACAACACTTTCGTGAAAGGGAAAGGAAAAGGAGATCACAGGTGGCTGCTGGCTCGAAGAGTTCGAGGGTCAGTTTTTCTATGATGAAACTGAGATCCCACGGAGGAGTGGGTCTTCTAATAGGAGGCTTAATATGTATCATTCCTCTCAAAAACATCTTGGCTAAATGATGTTGGTACAAAGGTTTGCCATCCAAAGGTTCATGGAATGCTGATATGGCAGCCAAGTGGACTTCAATGGAGAAGTAACTTAAGCTTGACTCTGATAATGAGGCCAGGTAATCTAAAACCTTCGTCAGTGGACAAGAGTAAGGGTCCAGGGAGCGAGAGACTGACCATATGGAAAAGTGTTTCAATTTGGAATTATATGTTTCTCTGGTTGCTGGTTTACAAGAAGCCAGGAGAATATTGGCAACAGGAGAGGACACTTGGAGTCTATTTATGAATGTGTCCTAAGGAGTCAAGCATGAAGATGAAGGGTCTTCAGGCTGGGGTGCAGGAGGGATCCGTGACACTGAGTCAGGAAGTCCAGTCTGACTGGCAACTGAGTGGGTTCCTTATTGACAGCTGTTGGAGTAGAAGGTATCACGGTTGATGAGGGCCGTATTAATGCTATGAGGAGCATGGTGGCGGCTCCATTTGAAGTTTGAATAGAGTCAGTTGCAAGAGAGGGATGGGGGGGGGGGAAGCATATACGTAGAGTCCTGTCCAAGGTCGGGACAGGGCACCTATAGATCATCCCTTGTTGCTCGGGATAATGGAGAAGTAACTGGGGAGCCTGTGATTGACTGGGGAGGCAACAGATCCAGCTGTGGAGTTCCCCACAGGTCGAAGATTTCTTGGAGTACTTCTTTGTGAAGTGTCCATTCGTGAGCAGATGACTGGCGACTTAGCCGGTCTGCTAGCTGCATCATCCCGGTAGGTGGACGGCTGTTAGCGTTAGTTGTTCAAATACTAGTATCTCTTTCAGAATGGGAAGGGGGGGTGCAAAACACAAAACATGTAGACAGCTCCTCTCTGAGTATTAAAAGCGTTAGTTGTTGTCTGGCGGCTTCCTGCCAGACTGCAAGGGTCTCCATGCAGAGGGTGCATGATCTCGTGTCCTCTTGCTTGTTGAGGTAAAACACCACTAAAGTGTTGTCTGATTGAATCAGCAAAGGTCCTGGCTTGAGGTAGGGCTGGAATGCTTGAAGGGTGAGATGGACCACTTTCTTCTCTAGGAGATTGATATGCTGGTGATGGGAAGATGCTGTCCACTGGCCTTGGGTCGGATAAGGACCTAAGTGCACGCCCCACAAGCCGTCGAAGGGAAGCATCCATGGTTAACGTCTGCATGGGAGGGAGGGAGTAATAGGGCATTCCTTGACACAAATTGATTTCGATTGTCTACCATGTCAGGGATCACTTCAGGAAAGAAGTGACCCTGATTTTGTCATTGAACTGTCTAGTTCTTTGAGCCCATTGATTCTGAAGGGTCCACTGAACAGGTCTCACATGAAGGTGGGCGAAAGCCACAGTCGAAATGGCAGCTGACACATAACCAAGAAGACTCAGCATTTGTCTGGCCGTGACTATTTTCTGAGTCAGTATCTGCGAGGCCAGAGATGTAACAGCAGCCTGGCGAGCAGGGAGAAGGTAAGCTCTGGCTTTGACTGTATCTAGTGTTACGCCTGTATTGGAGAGACTGTGACTGGATCGTCCAGTTGACCATAATCCCTAGATCGTTGAACATGTTGAGGGTAGTGGCTATGGAGGCAAGTAGAGCTTCTTTGGAATCAGCTTTGATTAGCCAATCATCTAGGTATGGAAAGACAAATTTCCCTTTTTCCTATAAGGCTGCAGCCACCACCGCTAGACATTTGGTGAACACTCTTGGGGCCAATGAGAGGCCAATAGGGAGCGCTCAAAACTGGTAGTTTTGACCTAGAAGGTGGAAGTGCAGAAATTTTTGATGGCAGGATGAATGGGGATATGTAGGTAGGCATCCTTCATATTCAGGGCACAACCAGTCTCCCTGTTTTAGGATAGGCATGATGGTTGTTAGAGTTATCATGCAAAAATGTTTGTACTGAATGTATCGATTGAGGGGACTCAGGTCTAATATTGGTCTGAGATCTGCGGTTCACTTGGGTACCAGAAAGAAGTGGGAGTAAACCCCTTTCTGTTGTACTGGAAGAGACACTGGTAAGACAGCCTGTTTGGTTAGAAGTGCCATCAGTTCTTCTTGAAGAATAGGGACATGGCCTGGCGGGTAACGGATTACCCAAGGGGGGATGTGGGTGGAAAGGAATTCCAGAGTGTGTCCCTTTTGAATTATCTGAAGTACCCATTTGTCCAAAGTGATCATTTGCCAGGCCTCCAAATGGAGGGCAAAATGACACCCTACCGCCTCCAAGGCCTGGTCGAGGAGGCAAGGGGAAAGCCCTGATAGGTCACTGGGTAGTGGTTTGTCCAGTCCCACCCCAGGGATGGGGATGGAACCATGGGTGGCAGAGGTGTGGCCTCTTGTGGGCTGGGCACGACCTCTAGAGCCACCTCTGTTATAGGCCTTATATTTTCTGCCTCTTTTGGAATAGGAAGAGTACTATGTATAGTAGAGTGGATGCGGAGTATGGTACATGCCGTGAACCATACGAAGGGTTCTGCCTGATGTTTGCGGTCACCTAACAATGTTTGAATGCCTGGCCCAAACAGTTCGGACCCATTAAAGGGTGCATTAGCAACTTTATGTTGTATGTCAGAAGCAAAACCTGAAACGCAAAGCCAAGCATTGCGTCGCAGAGAGACTCCCAGTAGCTGAGAGTCGGGCTGAGGTATCGATGGCATCATATCCCGACCACAGCAGGTGGTGGGATAAAGAATTGCTAGTGGACACCACGGCCAATAACTTGTTCTTCTCTTGGGAGAGAGGAAGTATACTGACAAGTTCGATGGTGGAAGCACCCAGGGTTTGTAACCATATGACCCATATAATTCAAGATTCGAATATTCATGGTACCTGAGCAAAAACCTTTTTCCCTAGATAGTCAATCCTTTTGGATTCTTTATCGGGTGGTAAGGAGCTCATGTGTTTGGGTTTTTATACGATCATCAGCAGCAGTTATGACCACTGAATCCACCTCTGGGATACTGGACAGAAAGGGATGATCCATGGGAGCTTGATATAATCGATCTGCTTTGCAGGGAACAGCTGTAAGGCTGCCTGGCATTCTGGTAGGTCAGAATCAGTGGGGGCACCACTAAGTCTAGCTCCTCTGGTAATTCGAGGTATTCTGCCATATCCTTACATTGTCTGTCATGTTCTGTGGTAGAGAACCCCATGACTTTTTGTATTTGAACCATCATTTCACCAAAGGATGGGTCATCCAGAGGAGAGGTGGCAGCTTGCATAGGCAGGTTCTCATCCAGGGAAGAGATTTCCGAGTAGGGGGATTCCAGATTTGGGAAATCCAGTTCTTGGAACTCTTCTTCATCAATATCACCAGGATCTACCAGTAATTCAGGTTCATCTGACAAACAATCTTCCATATTAGGAGGAGGTGACCGGGGCAGTACATCCCTTTCACCGCAAAATCTTTTAGGCGGAGGAGAGGGAGACCGGAAGGGACCCACAAGCTCTTCTGAGTCGGAGGGCTGGGTATACCTCATGCTATGCAAGATCTGTGTCACTGTTTTGGTGTGTCCTGTTCTTGGGAGGAAGGGAGGGTAAGTAGCGGGGTTTGAAAAAAATGGGGCATAGAGGGGATGGGATATGTAGAGTGCGCAGGTCTTGCCCCTGGAAAGAACAAGCCAGGGTCCAGGTCTCTGTCCGCTTGTCCTCTGTAAGATGGCACCTGTGAGGGCAGAGGGGCATGCTGTAAGGCAAAAGCCACTGGTCTGCCCAGAGGAACACGGGACGTTGTCGATGAGCCCGTAGAATGATTATCCTGGAATCTGTCAGATGCCATAGACGGGAGAGAAGCGCCCGTCAATGAAGCAGCCGTGTATTTGGCTGGGTTTGGGATGCTGGAAAGCGTCGACGAGAGAGTATATTGCCCTGTCGATGAAGCAGGCAAAACCTGCACAGCATTCAAAGTACTAGAAAGCACAGTCGATGAGAGAGTGCAAGTACCCATCAACGAGGAAGCTGTAATAAGATGCTCCATCAACAGAGGAGGCACTGAAACAGTGGGCGTCGATAGACGACGCAGCCAGGAGTGGGGGGGGGGGTTTACCGCGCACCTTACCCTGCCAGGATCGAGAATCAGAGCTGGGGAGCCCTTGGTATGAGCCCCCTGGTTCTCCAACAGAGACATTTTCTGCTCTGTAAGCAAACGTTCAGTTTCGAGCAACTGTCGTCAATGGATTGCTCTACTGAACTCCTGACAGGAATTGCAGGTTTTGGTGTTGTGTGTGGGTCCCAGACACCTCACACAAAATGTGTGGTTGTCAAAGCAGTAGATCTTCCTATCGCAATGGCAGGAACAAAATAAGGCTTGTTTTTTGTTTGAAGAATCTTTAGACATTCGGTAATCTAATTTCTCGTCGATGACTGCTACATAGAAGTTGAACTAGCTGCTGCATGAGCTGAAGATGGTGGGAAAATGAACTGAGGATACCAGGGACCACCCACACCTATATAGGAAGTAGGATGTGATGTCATGTGTGGGCAGTCCCTGGTGACAACTGCTAGAAGAGCTGCCATGCAACAGTGCCCTCTGCTGGAAATTCCCCAAAATAATGACTTACTGCAAGAGACCATTCAGTGGAAGATCTACTGTTACAGGTGAGTAACCTGTGTTTCTAGAGACGTGGATATGTTGTTCTGTCCACACTTGTTGACAGACTCCTAGCAGTTCTCTGGGAGGAGGGAGGCAAGGCACACGCCCCATATTTGGGAAATAAGGATTGGAGAACTGAGGCCCCAAAATCAGCATCCCGGCGTGTCTCTAGGTCAATGTGGTAATGGGTAATGAAGGTGTTTGCTTACTTTCAGGTAGCAGCCCTGCAGATATCCTGGATAGGGACATCCCTAGAAGCAGCCACCGACGCAGCGGTATGGCGGGTGGAATGAGCCCTTAGCCCTACAGGAGGCTCCCTACCTGCCTGTCTACAGCAGAGATCAATGCAAGAAGTGATCCACCTGCCAATCATCTGCTTGGCTGCAGGTCTGCCAGGTGTAGCTTCAACATAGGTGGCAAACAGCTTACAAACCTCTCCATGAACTTCTGCCATACGCTCTTAGAAGTAGGCGAGCGCTCGTCTCAGGTCCAAAGTATGGAGCCTGTACTCGGCCTCCGAGGTAATTAGTAGTACAATCGCAGAGTCAACACCCGTTAAGGTTAAACTTCGACACCACCTTCGGAAGGAATTTCGGGTGGGGGCAGTAGGACAACCTTGTCCCTGTTGAAGACCAGGTAAGTAGACTCCACCGAGAGTGCCTGTAACTCCGCAATTCTTTTGGCTGAAATAATGGCCACCAAGAAGGCGGTCTTCAATGACAGGTGTGAGATATCGCACCTGTGAATGGGTTTGAACGATTTGCCCATAAGCTTTGCCAAAACCAGCAGTAAATCCCATGGAGGTGGTGGTTCACACACCGGAGGGGATATGTGATCTAGGCCCTCGAAAAATGCCAGATCACCTACTCCTGTGTCAATGACTGCTGATTGGCCCATGCCTGGTAAGCAGAGATGGCTGCCAGGTGCACCTTGAGGGTCAACAAATGAAGTCCTTGCTGGGAGAGGGACCACAGGTAGTCCAAAATGATAGCCACTGGACACGACAAAGGGTCCAACCCTTTGCCTTGACACCAAATGAAGAATCTGTTCCATTTGAAGGTATAGCATTCTGTGGTCGATTCCTTACGGGATGCCTCAACAACCGTGAGGACCTCGTCGGAGAGACCCAAAACCTGGAACTCTAGCTGCTCAGAAACCAAGCTGTCAGGTGCAGGGATTGAAGGTCTGGGTGGAGTACCTTCCCCTGATTAATGGAGAGTAGGTTCGGGCGTGCTGGAAGACGCCTCCGGAGCCTACTGTTGAGGCAGAGGAGATCCGGATACCAAAACTGGCATGGCCAGTCTGGAGCTACCAGGATCACCTGTGCCTTGTCCCTCCTGACCTTGAGGAGCACACTGTGGATCAAGGAAAGTGGAAGGAAGGCATAGAAGAGGCCTGGGGTCCATGGCCTTGAGAAGGCATCCCCTGCAGTGAGCCCTGCTGAAGGGGGCGGACATGGAACAACCTCAGCTTTGCATTCTCCCTGGAGGTGAACAGGTCCACCTGAGGGGGTGCCCCACTGGGAGAACAGATCATGTACTACCACTGGATGAAGGAACCACTCGTGAGATGCCTCGCCCATCCGGCTGAGGGCACTGGCTAACTGATTCGAGGCTCTTGCCACATGGATGGCTAGGAGATGCCTCCTGGCTGAGCACAAGGGTCCAAATGCAGAGAGCTTCCTTTCACAGGGGCAAGGAGTGCATCCTGCCCTGTTTGTTGAGACAGTACATGGTCGTGGTGTTGTCCGTCTGGACCTGGACCACTTGACCCTGAATGAATGAAGCGAATGTGGTCAGGGCTAGCTGAGCCGCTCGGAGCGCCAGCAGGTTCATTTGACATCAGAATTCCTCCGGGGACCAGAACCCATGGACTCTGAACTCCCCTAGGTGGGCACCCCAGCCCATCAGAGAGGCATGGTCGTCAGGATGACCGTTGTCTCGGGGCAAATGGGATCCCATCTTGCAGATATGTTGGGATGAGCCACCACTGGTGGGCATCCCATATCCTCTGGGTCATAGTGACCAGCTAGTCGAGGTGACCTAAGTGCTGAGACCACTGGCTGGCCAGTTCCCATTGGAGGGAACGCATATGCCAGTGGGCCCATCGGACCACACTGGTGCAGGCCACCATGTATCCCAGAAAGCGCAGGAAGTCCCAGGCAGGGTGCGATTCCCCAACCAGAAATGACTGAGCAAAGGAGGAGAGAATCTCAGCCATGTCAATTGGGAGCCAAGCTCTGGCTCGGCAAGAGTCGAGCTCTGCCCCAGTGAATGGAATCACCTGAGAGGGCACAAGTTCTGACTTGGCTTCGTTGATCAGAAGGCCAAGCTCGAAGTAAGTCTGGAGTGCCAGATCCCTGGACAGCTCCACCTCCTGCCTGGAGGGACCTGCTATGAGCCAGTCATCCTAGTAAGGGTAAGCCCGGACCCCTTAGCGCCTTAGAAAAGCTGCCACCATTGCAATGCATTTGGTGAAGACCCTGGGGGCTGATGAGAGGCCAAAGGGCATGGCCTGGACCTCATAGAAGGTTCCCTTGGCTTGAAAGCAGAGGAATCTTCGGTGGGACGGATGGATCGGGATGTGAAAGAATGCATCCTGAAGATCCAGAGAGCAAAACCACATGCCTTGCTCCAGGGATAGTATGATCTGAGCTAGAGTTACCATCCTGAAAGTGCGAAACCTGACAAAACCTGTTCAGGACACGCAGATCTAGAATGGGGCCCCAGCCCTCTATCCGTTTTGGTACCAGGAAGTACCTGGAAACAAACCCTGGGTGCTCCAGAGGCTCCACAACTCTTTGCAAGACCTCCTTGCAGAGGAGCCGGGCAATGTTGTCTCGAAGAGCTGACTGAGTGACAGCAGACACCAAATCCTCCTGTGAGGCATGGGCTCAGCTTGGGGGTACTGCTCGAATTCCAGAGGCAGACCCTGGCTGACCACTTCCAGTACCCACCTGTCTGTGGTAATAACGGACCAGGCAGAAAGAAAGTGATGGAGCCGGCCCCCACAGGAGGATTCAGGGGAGATGCGATGGGATTGAGGGTGGCAGCCCCCCAACCCGTCACTGAACAGGCCTGGAGGAGGAGCCAACTGAAAGGCAGCTGGGTCTCTTCCCTCCAGGCTTTCTGACCGATAAGGCCACCGACTTGGCCTGGGTTCACCAGGATTCAGCCTGCTGGCCCTGCTGTTGCTGGGCTGGTTTTGCTGCAGGGGTAGAGGACCGAAAGGGCTCGCGCTTTTGGTGCTTGGGGCCCTTGTCCTTTTGGGTGGATGTCACAGAGTCCAGGGTGGCACTGGACTTTCTATGCGCTGGAGGGGACCCTCCACACCAGGACCGAATAAGTCAGTGACCAAAAAGGGAACATCTGCCAGCTTGTGTTGGGTATCTGCCTTGAAGGCCGAGATCCTCAACCTGCTTGACCGTAGTCTGGAGGTCAGCCAGGAGGTGAGGAAACATCTCATCCAGGGAGCCCATCAGGGCATGAAAGAAGTGGGCCATCAGTGTGGGCAACTAGCCTGATGATGGCCTAGCGAAGAAGCTGTCTAAACCTTTTTAGCTGAATGGTCCAGTTTCTTGGACTCTTTGTCCGGTGGTCTATCGACGTCCCCCATACTGCCTGAGCGCCAAAAAACGAAGTCAGCCACCAAACCCTCAGCCGAGGGATGCTCCGAGAACCCTGAAAGGGAACCAGTTGGTACCGCATACTTGCGGGCCATCCAGCCCGAGGGCGCAGGGCAAGAGGCGGGACGCTGACAAAGGTCCAGTGCCAGACCAACAATGGCCTCAGCCACAGGGAAGGCCTTCATGGGAGAATCCCCTTTATCCAGAATCTCTGTGAGGGGATAGCGACCCCGTTTCTGGACAGGCTCAAGCTCCATCCCCATGGACTCGGAGATGAGCCCAAAGATGCCCATGAATGAGGTGGAACCCTTGTCCATGGAGATGCCCCCCGAAGACTCTACATTGATCGGACATGAATGCAGAGAGGAGTCTTTGGACTCCGAAGAGTCCGCATAAAGTGGGCGTCCACCCGCGTCACCCATGACCTGCCTGGGATGGTCGGGAGTGAAGGTGACCGGCAGCCGATGGGGAAGCCCCTTGCCGGGCTGAGACTCCTTGGTCGGAGCCCCAGACTTCGGCTGTTCAGGTGGCGGTTCCTCCAGGATCGGTAGAGAAGCCTGCTTCAGCTGTGTCGACTTGGGCTGCACTAGCACCTCCAAGAGGGTGACGGTGGCAGCGGCCGACGTCGGCCACTTGGGCGGCAGCCACTTGATAGCCAGGGTAGAGACTGGCATTGGCCTCGGACCGGACAAGACCAGCTGTTGCCACATTAGATCTTCGTAGCACCGACGCAACTTGCACCAGAGCCTCTCCTTGGCAGAGGAGGATGAAGAGGAAAAGCGGCGGCACTGCCTTCCAAGGTGTCAGGAGCAAGATCACCGGTGACGGTGAGACCTGTCTGACTCCGAGGATGAAGACCGAGTCCTTGATCTTGACCACCGGCGAGGCCGACGGGGACCTATGGAGGGAAACAGGGAACCTCACGGCTCCTCCTGGCCAAGGTCTTGGGCCAGCGGGTTCCACTTCAGCGGGCTGAGCTGACCTGTCAGAGGACACCAGGAGAACCGAGGTCTGAAAGAGAGAATTATCGGCCTCTTCAGACAACAACCTGTCAATCAGTTCAAGAAAAATCTCAGGTGCATTGACCGGGCATCTTGGCCAACTGGTCTGACGGGGGGCTCCGTGAAACCAGCGAGACCTCGGCCACAATTTCGACCGATGGGGAAACCGGAATCTCCAGAGAATGGGAACGTTCCCACTCCCAAGAGTGACGACGTTGAGTTTTCTCTTTCTTTGACTCCTTCTTGCGAGAGCATGAAATGTGCGAACCCAAAGGGCCCTCTCCCTTGGTGGAGAGGGATTGGCACAGCTCTTTGAAGGAAGTCGAGTACGTGGAGCCCACCTGGAGCGGAACAAAAGCCGAAGCCAATGAGGAATGAGCCGCCTCCTCCTCAAAGGCCTTGAGCTGTTTAGGTTACTTGGTGGACCCTGCAGCTGCAGAGACCGACCACTCAACAGGCATCCTTGGATTTGACTGGCGGGTAACTCTTCTCTGGTCTCCCCAGCTGAAGTCAGGCAGTATAGTCGTCAAGAACCGAAGGGTGAAAAGACCTACAGATATCGCAGGCCTGTGGATCGTGATCGTCATCTAGGCAATATATGCATGTGGCGTGAAGGTCAGTGGGCGACATTTTCTGCCCGCAGGGGCACTGGTGAAACTTAGAAACGGTCTTGTCTTCCATTGCGGTAGTGAGAGAAGAAGGTGAAGATGGTACTCTGATGAGTTTTAGAGTAAGTTTAGGAAGCAAATCCAAAGATTCGAGGGCCAGGGCCTACTATACATGGGAGAGCTAAGGAGGGAACCTGAACCTTCCAGCAGAAAGGAAGATCTGGCGTCATGGGGTGGAGCCAAGGGTTATACCACCCGAGTGGGTGGTAGGAGCCAGCTTGAAGACGTTCCAGTACCAATTAAAGGGGAAGGTGATCTGACAAGAAGTGTGAATAGAACGACATATCCACATCCCTAGAAACAAAAATTCCAGACCTGAAAGCCATTATAGCTAAGGTTAACCTGGATTTAGTGACCAAAACTGAAATATGGTGGCCGGCCCAGTGGCACTAAGGGTTGAGGTGCTGGACACCACACCTTGCACCATGCCAGCGACCCGTGTTCGGGAGCAAGCGCAGGACATCGGGTTGGCAGGGGAGGAGAAGGATCAAGCATCCCAGGAACAGTTCTCCTTCTCTGGGGAGGGGAGTGACCAGATGTTGGTGCATGCCTGGCCCCTAGCGGTGGCTGGCACACCGATGCTGCAACTAACAGGGGCAAGAGGTGGGGCAAACGCCTGATGAGGTGTGCATATGGGAACAGGCACGACATTGTTATTGACATCCTTGCATGCTCTGCCTCTGGGGACCACACATCAAGAACAAGAAAAATGGACTTCTGGTAGGGCAGCATGAGCTTCCATCTACCGTGGCACAGACCCCGAATAATGCTTCCAAAGCATGGATCTTTTCAGGTGAGTTGAGTTTGTGGGGGCTCCTCACCACCCTGCTATGGTGGGCAAGCCATGGGGGATAAGGGGGAAGGCGACCAGATATCTGGGGTGCGGGCTGGGAGGACTGTCAGGATGTACAGCCGACCAGGAGCCAGGGGGAGAAAGTAGAAGCAAAAAAAAAAATTAAATAGCTGAGACACGGCCATACTTGGCTACTCTCTGTTCAAAAGGGACAGGATAAGGAGGAGGAGTTGTATTATATTTGAAAGAGGGTATCAAGGCCACAGAGGCACGGGGCACCAAGAGGAAAAGGAGGGGCTAGACAAGCTGTGGCTCACTCTGGAGTCAGATTCTAAGTCTGCGATCCATACCAGGGTAATGTACTGACCCCCAGCATAGGGTGAGGAGATGGATAAGGTACATGGAGAAGCCATAAACAGAATGGCAAGTAAAGAGGAGGTGCTGCTAGTTGGCAACTTTAATTTGCCAGATGCTGAGTGGAGCCTTCCAGCTGCGACTTCAGCAAGGAGTAGGGCCATCCTTGGTGCCTTAACAAGGGGCTTTTCTCAGGCATCTAGTCAAAGAACCCACTGAGATGATGTACGGACAGTACTGGACCCGGTGCTTATAAACAGGGACAGCACCGAAGACATCATAGTGGACAGTCCCCTTGGTACCAGTGATCCCCATACAGTGTGGTTCAACAGAAGGACAGGAGTACATATAAAGCACATGAGGAGGAGACTCCTAGACTTTAAAAGGGCGACTTTTGCGAAAACCCTGGAGGCTGCCTCAGAAACTGCCTAAAAGGGTGGGGAACAGCCAAGAAAGGGTAGAGGTACAGTGAGTGAAAAATAAGGCAGGGCATAACTAAAGTAACCAACCTAAGCATGAAGGGAAAGAACAAAAGCAGAAAGAAAAGAAGGCTGTTATGGTTCTCCAAGGAAGTGGCAAGGGCAGTAAAAGAAATATACTCTACTTAAAACCAATACTGCTGCAAATACATTAGCCTGATAAGGGATATAGAATAATGTTTGGCTTAGTTGTAATTTACTTGTTTTATTGTTGTGATGAAAAAATCCCACATTTACTGGACAAGAGGGAAAAAGTTCATGGAGTACAGATTCAGCTACCCTACAGGAACTGCTTGGGGAGGGGAATTAAGCAGCTAGTGTACAAGTAAGCAATAATCCATGACCAGGTGTGGGTTATGCTGGGATTTAACCATGACTGGGGTGATGTGTCATATCGACGGCTGTTGCCAAGAGGTCAGTGATTGCACCATTGACCTCCACTTCTTACAATCAGAGACAGCTTATTTTACAAGTGAACGGGAAATCTCACGGTACATAATGTGGAGGAGGACTGAGAGCAGGCAGTTTAAATGAGGGGAGTTTTGGCTGCTATGAGGTGTCAGCACGAGTAGTTTTACTGGATTTCAGATGAAACTAATGTAGGAAAGATGAGGTATGCTGTGCACAAATACTTGAAAAACAAAATGAAAACGGGGGTTTAAACTGGACATTTTTGCATTTTTCTGTTTTTAGTATGAATGCAATGTGTTGGCAGGAAATAATATGACGATACATTTGTTTATATTTAAAACACTAGTGCAGGTACTGATTTATTTTACTTTTGCTTGTGTGATAGAGTTGATTTGTACTTTACACGCATTGGTTATGCAGGCAATTACTCAAGTTCAAAATTATTTGCAGGAAAAACTCCATTGGGCATGCTCATTTTACAAGGTGGTCCTGGTAGGACAATGTTGTATAACAAAATACAATACGATAAATGACAAACACAGCACAAAATGCAAAGAGAATAACAGATAGATCACTGGGCAATGCCGGTGAATAATACCATTGAGAGGTTTTGGACACATAAGAACCTCGAGAGCGAACCTCGAGAGATTCCTGTGTTCAGGATCTCGAGATGGTATGTCATCGGTAATGCCCAGTAACCTATCTGTTATTTTTTTTTTTAATATATGGATGGGATTATATTGTGTTAGGGGAGGCCAGACATTTAAAGACTGTCTCAGTTCTGGCCGAACCACCGCACTGCATTGCGATGTCTCATTCATCTGCTCCCTCCCTGCCGCTTGCTCGCTCGCAGCACGGAATATTAAAATTGGTAGGCAGTCCTACCTTTTCTTGTTTTTGGGAACAGGGAATGAAGGATCAACCAGAAATATTCTTTTTGCGAAGAGGAAGACAGGAAAATTTTCTTGACAAGAAACACTCTCGCTAAGCAAGAGACTGGCCCCCATGTTTTATGAAGTCTTCTACTAGCACACAGAGGAAAAGTGGCCAATTGGAATGCATGCTTTGGAAGACGTGGGAAGGAAAACTAGAGCATGTGCTAATGTCTTTTGGCGATAATACTATTGTTCAGGTTGGAACGATAGTATTATCACTTCTGAACGATGGTATTACCACTGGCAAGTGTACTATTACCAGTCAACTGTTGATACTATTACCAGAATTTTCTTGTATACTTTTGTATAGTATTAAAAACAGTATCCATATATTAAAATATAATAATTGGAGTAGCACAGTACAAATAGTAAGGAGGCAGACAACATCATTGGAATGATACTCATGCTCAAAGAAGATAGTGAACCAATCACAAATCAGTATTCAGGGACCCCACTGTGTAATTAAGAAATTACACTTGACAGGGTGTGGTATATCATGGGATATTGTCACACCTCGGGTGCGTTCTGAGGCACAAGGCTGCAGGCTGAGTGTCTCATGCACTCAAGAAGTGACGATATCCCATGAAATGCCACAGCCTGGAGTGTATTATTGTCATAATAAACTGGAATCCTTTTGGTATAAATTTAAAATAAAAAGTGTTAAATAATGCGTTTTAATTTTTTTTATTGTAATGTAAATTGGTACATGCAAAATGTAAGTACAGCATCTGCATTAAAAAAAAGCCTGCAATTTATAGTGCCCAGTAAGTGGTGCTGCAGCAATACATTGCTCCCCCTTCCTGATTGGCTTTTTGGTCTCTTATGTAGCTATGCCCCCATCCCCCCACCCCGCCATCACTCTATCAATGTTTACTATCTCCCCCTTGGTGCTCTCTCGGTGTTAGCCTTCTCCCAATACATGCTATTATGATTTTAGAATGGAAGCAGTGGAACCGGAAGGAGGTGTTCAGTAAGTGCAGTGAGTGCTGCTGTTTTAAAATGTGCGTGCGCTTGCCTCTGAAAAATCAGAACATTCCCAAAGGATTGTTCTGCAATGCAGCAGTTTTTTGGTTTGTATTTGTAGTTAGCACATTGTAAGGTAACTATCGGATTTGTCCAGTTTTTGTCATTCAGTTAGGTGGGGGCAATAGGATCCATGGCAAGGAGCAAGGAGCAAGGCTGACGTGCTGCCGAGTGGGGGGAAGGTGCCATAAAGCAGATTACGCTGATGGCCTCCGTTTCATTTTGTTTATTCGGCACTAAATCAGAAGAGTGCAAATTCTTAAAAAAAAAAAAAAAAAAAGCCCGGTTTGTGTATTTGTGAGTGCTGGGTGAGGGAAGAGATGACACTGTGCTGAATAACAGTTCAGTATTATATGGTGTATGGGTATACTGGCGGACTAATATCGCAGAATACAAAAAATAAATGTTTTTAGGAGCTTTTTTCATCATGACTGTGCTGTAGGATTTAGTCACGGCTGAGAGGAGCTCTCAGCCAATCAGAGAACTGGATTCTTTCTATCTGGTTCATAATGGCATACATTCTTAAGCAATCTATGCAACTGCATTACAGCTCTGCTGTGGTCAGCACCCCGCTCACTTTTTCCCTCCGATGGTTTAACACAACAATGTTCACCTTCTGGTTTTGACCTTGCCTGGTAGAACGCTAGCAAGAAATCTTCTTTTAGTGTTGGAAACGTAAAGGATTCATGGTGGGCAGGGCTCCAGAAAAGGAGTGTACCGGCCTATTTTACTCACTTCATTTTAGGAAATACTCTTCAGAAATTTTTTTAATGAGTACCAGTAATCACCCAACATTTGTAAATACTCCACATGCAAAAGAATAGTGCTTCATAACATAACTGTTGATTCCAAAGGAACAGTTTTTTTGCCAGATTTACAGCACTTGTATGCATCCCACTTTTGTTTTACTCACTTTAAAACTGGTGAGTAAATTCCTACCTTCTAACATTATTTGGAGCATTGTTGGCACCTAAAATTCTCATCTTGGAAAAAAATTAAATTTTTTTTAATAAATGTACTCCTCAGTCACTCTAGCAGGACATTTGTACACATCTGAATTTCGTTTTACTCACCCCACTTTCAAAATGAGGAGTACAGGTACTCATCCCCAAAAATCTTATCTAGAGCCCTGACGGTGGGAACCTGTGAGCTAGTATTCAGCATATCTGACAGGGATCTGGGGACAGGTTACTTCATTTTATGTTGCATTTTTTACACTGGCTGACTGACTGTCGAGAGCTTTAAATCGGAGCTTAAGAACTATTTGTTTTTTAAAGCCTATGGAGAATAATTTTATCAATATTGTTTTAAATGTATGTTGTTTTAAATGTTGCTCCATTTGTACAACGCTTTGGTCCTTTGAAAAGTGCTTAAAAAATAAAATTTACTTTACTTTAAGTCAGTTGTATGCCTTTAAGGGTGTCTATTTTACATAGCAGCATTCCATCCTCATTTTACTCCTGGAACTGAGCCAGACTTTTGATATCACTCCCGGAGTGGAGTTCCCCTGGGTTCCCTCCCATTTCAACTGCTGTCTACTTTTTGTGACAGAGGGATGGTATTGAGGTCTAGTGGTTAGATCAAAGGCTTGGGAATCAGGAAGTTCAGGTTCAAATCCCACCAGAGACATTTAATCACTGCTACACAGAGCAAGCTGCAGTAGCTGTAAGTGTAAAAGCAAGGTTCATGAGATATCAGGAATTAGTATGGTGTTTTGCAACAGATTAAGCTGAGGTTTGCTGTATTAAGAAGCAGGTGCTGAAGCGCACTTTCCCAACAAAACTATAGCAGTCACCTTTTTATCCTTTCTTCGCTCCTCCCCCACCACAGCTGATTCCTGCAGAAGACACTGTGCAACGATGTAAATATAGCTCAGCCTATATTGATGGTGACACGTGGCAGCCATGTTAGTCCAGTCTATGATGTAGCAGAAAAATTAAAAATACGTTGCAGGCGTTAACTTTTGCTGGACTAACACAATCGTTTTTGAGACTAGCTTTCAAGAGGAAAAAGTCAAATAAAAGGTATCACCAAGCGGTAACACACCTCATGTTCTTTTCTTCATCTATATTGATGCAAAGCAGTTTAATTAGGTGTATTAGTTCTAACTGACCAGCATTAGCTGGAAGTGGTAGTGTTCCTTGCTAATCAGATAGGCAGCAGAGGAATCCAGAGTTCAGAGTTCAGTTTACATTGCTACATTTTGCATACCTGTTGGAGTCATTAGCAGTACGACTGACTGCTGTCTCATTCGTTCTCCACCATTTGTTTCTTGTATCTATACAGTACATAGTATGGAGGTAAACAAATATATATTTCTGCTATATCAGATCCACATTAGTCGATGACCGAACTGCTTCTTCAATAACTGAGACTTGCCCGTGCTGTGTTAACATAGAAACACAGAACTTATAAGCAGAAAAGGACCACTTGGTCAACCCAGTCTGCCCAGTTGGTCCCTGCCTAGTCTGTCTCTACAAACCCTAACTGGTCTCTGGAGACCCTCCCTCCCTCCCTCCTTCCTTCCTGCCTATTTACTGATATTCCCTATATCTATCTCACACATGCTTGAAGCCTCCAACTGTTTCCGCCTCCACCACTTGCGCTAGCAGTCCAAGCATCTACCACTCTTTCAATGAAATAGTACTTCACTTCCCTCTTAAACTTCAGCCTCCAGCTTCATTGCATGCTCTCTGGTCCTGGTGCTCTTCCTCATTTGAAAGAAAATTTCCTTCCGCATCCTGTTCACCCTCGTGAGATACTTGTAGATCTCCATTGTGTCCTCTCTCTCCCTCTCTCTCTTCTCTTACAGGGTATACATGCTGAGATCCCTGAGTCTCTCCTCATAGGGTTTTTGGTGTAACCCATGCACCATTTTAATTGTCCTCTTGTTGACTGCTTCCACCCTGTCTATGTCCTTTCTGAGCTGCAGCCTCTAGAACAGGTCACAATACTCCAGGTGGGGTCTCAACAGTGAGCAATACAGCAGCAACACCACTAACCTCCATCCTCCTGCTAAAGATACCTCTCCCTGTGCATCCAAGCATCCCACTAGCTCTGCCCACTGCTCTGTCACACTGCCCTGCCACTTTAAGGTAATGAGATACGATAATCCCAAGGTTCCATTACCAATTAGTGACCGTCAATACCTTCCCACTTTCCTATACTCAGTTCCTGTGTTTCTATGTCTAAGGTGCACAATTTTACCCTTTTTGGCATCAAGTATCATTTGTACACAACAGCATTCTTCCAGCTGCACAGTTGGCACAGAAAACAGTACATGTGCCACAATTATAGCTTCATGAATAAAACAGAGCTGGATGAAGTAAGAGGAGGGGGATGGGGAACAGACACACAGAACAGCAATGATTTTGTGCAAACTAATGAGGTGATGAAACTCTACTGTGGAAGCAGAAGTCAATATACATCAGTTTCTGTTCCTGTCTGCCCTGCCCCCTTTCCTCTTGCTAGCAATACGCTGCATAGCTATCACTATGCAGCCATAAAAAGGGTTTCATTCGAGAGGTATAAGGAAATGCAGAGGGGAGGAACAGAGGGAAGTATACCTAGTAAAGCAAAAGGAGGCAGGCAAGGCACTGAGGGGAGCAAAAACAGAAGACATGATTGGTAAAAGGGTCACTAAAGCACATAAGACATTCCTTAGGTACATAAGTGAGAAGAGGAAAACAAGGGGAAGGACAGTAAGGATTATACGGGCAGAAGGGGGAGACTGTGTGGAAGGGGACGAAAAAAAGCAGACATCTTAAACAGGCACTTTTGTTCAGTCTTCACCATAGAGGGAGGGGATGGACCACCTGGGGGAAGCAGGAATGGCTGGAGGTAGAAACAAGTCTACTTTCAGAGGGCAGAGTGCTGAAAGGACTTGTAGACCTGAAGGTGGAAAAGGCTACGGGACTTGATGGGATTCAACCCAGGGTACTAAAAGAACTAAGGGAGTTGCTAGCAGCCACACTGATAGTCTTGTTCAACAGCTCGACAGAAACAGGTGTGGTTCCGGAGGACTGGAGAAGGGCTGACATAGTCTCTATACACAGGAGCAGCAGTAGGGAGGAGGCTGGGAACTATAGGCCAGTCACTCATTTCAGTGGAGGGGAAAATAATAAAAACTCTACTGAAAGAAGGACTGGTACAGTATCTTGAATCCAGTGGTCTGCAACACCACTGACAATAGGGATTTATATGGGGGAAGGGGTCATGCCAAATTAATCTAATAGATTTCTTTGACTGACTGACCAGGGAATTTGATCAAGGCAGGGCAGTGGATGGTCCCTATCTGGACTTTAGCAAGGCCTCTGAAATGGTACCGCTCAGGAGCCTGATTTGACCAACCTAGGAGTGGGATCCAAAGTGGTAAACTGGGTTAGAAATTGGTTAACAGATAGAAGAAGAGGTTGGGGTTAATGGCACTCATGCTGAGGAAGGGAGTGTGACCAGTGGGGTACCACAGGGCTTGGTTCTGTGACCAGTCCTCTTCAACGTCTTCACAGGGGATGTTGCAGAAGAATGGGAAGGGAAGGGAATCCTTTTTTACAGATGATACCAAAATTTGCAATAGGGTGGAGATTCAGGAGCGGGTGGAGAAAATGCACAGAGATCTTGGGAAACACAGGAGTGGTCAAAAGCATGGCAGTTTGGGTTCAATGCCAAAAGTGCAATATCATGCACCTGGGGTTGTGCTGCGTACAGGATGGGAGGAGGTACTAATAGTCATTAGACAGGAAAAGGACCTCAAGGTTATATCTGAGGACCTCAAGGTGGCCAGGCAGTGTGACAAGGCAGTGGGGTAGGGCTAGTGGGATGTTGGGGTACACAGGGAGAGGTATCCCCAGCAGGAGGAGGAAGGTGGTGATGCCGTTATGTCACTTGCTGGTGCAGCCACACCTGGAGTACTGTGTCAGTTTTGGAGACCACACCTCAGAAAGGACATAGACACAGTGAAGGTAGTCCAGAGGAGGGCAACTAAAATGGCACATGGTTTACACAGGAAGCCCAGCAAGGAAAGACTGAGGGATCTCCTCAGCATGTACACTCTGGAAGACAGGACAGAAAGGAGTGACATAATGGAGACCTACAAGTATGTAAAAGGGATGAACAGGGTGCATGTGGCGATTTCTTTCAAATGAGAACAGCTCCTGGACCACGGGGCATGCAATGAAGCTGGAGGAAGAAAAATTCAAGAGTGATGTGGGAAGATATTTCTTCATTGAAAGGGTAGTAGACACAAGGAACAGACTACCAGCAGAAATGGTGGAGGCTGAAACAGTAGGAGGCTTCAAGCATGCATGGGATAGATATAAGGGTACATAAGATAGGAGGCAGGGAGATGGGAGGGCCACCAGAGACCAGATGGGGTCTTTGGAAACAGATTAGGCAGGGAACATCTGGGTAAACTAGGTTGTCCAGGTGGTGCTTTTTCTTCCACCAAATTCTATGTTTCTAAAAGTTCCTGTTGAAAGTAACAGAGTGGCGCAATGATCTTTCAACATGACATGCAGTGAGGCCATCCTGATGGCAGAGCCATGGTGCATCACACTGCCATGCAGGCAACTGGTGTTCAGGAGCGGCTGTTGCTTGCCATGCTGGGGGCAGGTCGGGCTATAGGCTGCTGCTGAAAGTCAACGTGCCTTGGCTTAAAAGGGCTGACAGCGGGTTCTGGTTCACCCCTGTGGGTAGGCCAGGGAGTTTACTCTTTCCGCATGGTTTTCCTGTGCATAAGAGGCTGTTTACATCACTGCTCACACCAGGGGCAGATGGGAGCATTTAAGTGGAAGAAACTGGGCAAAAAAGTCCCTTCTGTCTTCATAACCGCTCGTAGAGTCTGAACAGGGTATATCCTTGGTTAGATGGCAGGGGCTGGGAGGAAAAAGCTAGATGGAAAAATGACACATGACTGGGTGTTTGCCATAGATACCTCCATATGGAGTTTCCTGTTCCTGATGTGTGACACTACTACATGAGACAGCTACTGGTTAGAGCAACGTGGTCTTCCCCAGTAACATTGGAAAAGAGTTCCACTATACCAACACTCCACTCATACATTAATTGTTTACGAAAACCTCTACAGCAGCATTGAAAGCACTGAGTTTTTTCAGTACTGCTGTAGAGGTTTTTACAAAAGCATGAATGTAAATAAATAAAGACGTCATGAACGAGAAGCTGCAGAAGATGCAAGCAGACAAATGCATTTAAACACAAAAGAAGAGAGAGTACACTCGCAGGAAAAACACCGCAAACAAATAGTCTTAACACTTCTTTATTCCAGTATTGCTCAGAACACTGTAAAGCTGCCCCAGCGCTTCAACCGCAAGGTCTTCCTCAGGGGGCATCCTTTTCTTCTGTGCTTGGATGTTTGGGCTAGTTACCCCAGACTGCACCGATGGACCACTGCTCTCGACTGCACACCTTACCTATATTTTCTGATATGCATCTAAACACTTTGCATGTCTAGGTCTTGTGTTTTTTTTTTTTTGTTTTTTTTTACATGTTTTACACTGTCAGCCCCACTCCCTAGTGGGCTGCTGTTGAAAATAAAACTCACTCCCACTGTCAGAAATCCCCCCACCTCCTGATTTGTCAACCCACCCTGGCCATCAGCTGAGCCAAACTCCCACCTGCTGCCAAGAAATAATCCTGCCCACCTTTCAATTTGTCCCCACTCCCAAGCCACGGCCCAACCACAATCCCACGTGCTCCCAGAAATAGTCCTGCCTCCTGATTTGCACCATTCTCGGCCATCGGTTGAACCAAACTCCCACCCGATGCCAGGAATAATCCTACCTCCCAATTTGGCCCCACTCCCCAGCCACAGCTCAACCAAACTCCTACCCACTGCCAGAAATAGTTCTGCCCCCAACTTGTTCCAACTCCGAGGATGCAGCTGAAACAAACTCCCACATGCTGCTGTCAGTAATCCTGGATTCCTGCTCACCTCACAATTTATCCCCAATCCCTTCTAAATATTCCAAGCCACTGAAGCACATTCATTGCCAGAATTGCATCAGCCCACCCTGCTGGCATCACCAGGGAACTCCTCCCTCTCCCAGCGGGCTGCACAGGGCACCTGTTGCTGGGCTGCCTAACCACACACTTCCTACCTCACCAAGTGGTGTCAGCATTATCTGTCCCGGTCACACACTCAGATCCACCGCCATCACTTGCTGCCAGAAATCCGCCCACCACCTTCTGCTGCTTAGGTAATGATTTGACCCTAGGGCCAGGTTGCCAAGAGAATACAGGACAGCACACAGGAAGTCTGAACACACTCTGACACATAGGCAGCAGGCTGGAGAGCAAGAAACAAAGGTTACAGAGTTGAGCGAGACTAGCTATCTGTCCAATCACAGGAGTCAAAAGAAAAGGATCTTAAAAAATAAAAGGTACCCGACTCTTTAGAGTAAGTTTGAGTGTATCAGCAGTGGACACACTCCCATGAGGGTGATTTTGGTTCCCATGTCAAACCTGCCCGAGCACACTGATCCATTGGTGCCTCAATGGTGATGCGAAGACAACACTTGCTGGTGTTGGGAGGAGGGCAGAGGCTTCTCTGCTAATATAGCACTTTCTTTCAAGGTTAGGGCAACACAAGGTGTCTTGGATGACCACATAACCTCCCTTAGGCTGCAGTAAGAGAATACCCTAGCAGGTAGCAGCAGCTGGTGGATGGGACCAAGCAACTGAGAAAAAGCACTGTCGGCATGCGTGCATGAGACTGCCACATCATGCACCCTCAGGAACTTCATTACTTCCCACATGCTAAATGCTAACAAGTGAACGCCTGGGTAGATTCCATCCCATCTCCATGGGGCCCTCCATAGTGATGCTTTCTCATGAAGTGCCTCCAGATAGGTAATGCGGGATCGGAACTGGAGTCGAACATCCTCTGAGACTGGCGAGCAGAGGCATTGGACAACTCATAGAGGAAAGAAAAGACTAGTAAGGCTGACAGTGGATTACAAAGTTACATGAAAGGGGGCCATCATCTGGTCCAGCAGCAGTGCTGTATGTTTCCGTCCCAGTGACCCCGGTTAGAGACCAGACCTGAGGAGCTGGAATAGTGGTGGCAAGGACAGAGGAGTGCTGTCGCCAGCAGCATGAGACAGCCAGGGTTGAAGATAGGCTCCAGGCAATGTAGCAGCCCCTTGCAGTAGGCTAGGAAGCCTGCTCCCATGCAAAGTGTAGCACATACACCCAAAGCTCCCTGGATCATCTGATGCCACAGAACAGCTGTCCCACATCAAGTAGTGGAGGGAGGTACAGGAACAAACCAGTGAAAAAACCCCAGTTACTGTCTGTATGACAAGGTCCAAACAGGGCATATCCCCAAAACACAGTATATCCCTAACACTGACTGCTGCTGGATGGGGAAAGAAAAACCTGTGTTGGAAGTAAAA
This sequence comes from Neoceratodus forsteri, assembly GCA_016271365.2. Classification (NCBI taxonomy): domain Eukaryota; kingdom Metazoa; phylum Chordata; order Ceratodontiformes; family Ceratodontidae; genus Neoceratodus; species Neoceratodus forsteri. The sequence continues at coordinate 937,395,040 of CM028130.1, forward strand.
CAGAAAAAGAGATGCACGCAAGGAACACCACTGTGGAGATGGAGGTCTGTGTGTGTGCCAGCCCTGGAATTCTATTCTGTGCCAACTCTGGGACAAGCGTATCATCGAGGGAGGTTCTCAGCCCTTTGTAGCAGGAGAGCCCCGATCGCACTGTGTGCAACTCTTGCCAACCAACCAAGAAGCAATACTGGCATCCACTGTGAAGGCTGCCACTTGTGTCACCCTCCTGGTTGGAGAATGGGCATGGCCACTGTGACCATGACGGACGGTGTCTCAGGGATTGGGGGGCAGCTGCAGCAGGGGAAAATGAGGAAGAAATAATCATAAAAAGTAGAAGGGGGGGTGCCTGATGCCAAGCAGAAGCACAATGAGCTTCCATGCCAGCAATTGGGGTTTGGGAGTGAGCCTTCAGAGCTGGTTCAATGCAGTCCGAGGCTGGAGAGTACAGCCCAAACCATCCCGGGAAGGCAGGTACCTGACATCCAGCGCTGCAGCCGCCCCTCATAGTAGGCCCTGGAACATGTTCCTCTGTAAGGGGTGGCAAATGCACAAAGCACTCTGCAGCATGCTGCATCAGTGTCATGTAAAGGTGGAAGAAATTCTAAGAAAGAGGGTGTAAGTAAGAAAAATCCATATGAGGACCAGCCTGCCAGAATGATGGCACTGGCACTCTCGCATTCTGCCCCATGTAGATCCCCGTTTGCCTCGACAGGGGGCTGGGGTGAGACTGAGTTAGCCAGGAGTGCTTGACTGAGAGACGCAAGTGGTAGGCAGGGGAAGGGGTGCCAAACAGCTACGTGCAAAACAAAGAAAGGGATGCTTACTGCCCAGTACGGGCAACCCCATGTCATACAGTGAGCCTCTCCACCACAAGGTGGAGATAGTGTTTTCAAACTCCAGGAGGAGGGCTGAGGCCAGTCCTGTGTGGGAGCACCTCTTGTAGGGAGCCAGGTTGGCTCTGGATGTTGCTGGTGACTACACAATGCCCCCCCCCCCCAGTCTGTCTCTGCTGCTGGACTGGTGAGAGAGAGAGAGAGAGAGAGGTGGGAGGGCTTAAAGAGGGAAAACTGACTCACGGTTGGCACATGATGCTACCAATCTCTTGCATGCATCCCGCCCTGATGTATGTCCCAGCCTCTCCCCATGATTGTCAGGAACTCTGCATAAGCCCAGGACTCTGATCACGGGGCCTGCAAGGTGGAGGAAGCTATCCCCATGGGTGCAGCAGGACAGAAACAACTGGTCCAGAGTCAGCACACAACTGCTGCAAAGCCAGTGGAAGGGGATGTGTCAAACAACTGAAGTCAGAGAAGCTGGAGTGAGCAAATGGTGAACAAGGGTTAAAAATAAATAAGAAAGAAATTTATGACAGACATCTGAGTGCACTCAACCTAATTTGCTGTGAAATCTGACCTTTATTAATGCTCCTACTGTTAGCACTTCATGTGTGTTTTTTTTTTTTTTTTTTCTAGGTGGGATGAGAAACAAGGAAATATATTACTGCTATCACCTCAGGACAGGAGGGAAACATATACCTGAATTAAATCTGCATTTATCAGTTAAGTATGAAAATGTCTTGGGGCTCAATAAAGGCCAATATTAAAAAGCATGACACTCAGGTATTTTTTTTTTTTATCTGCACTTCCTGCCACTCCGGCACCCCTCTCCTTCACATACTCAAACCCCCATCCCAAACCCCACCACTGCCGAACAGATTCACCTCCTGTCATCTGGTCCCCACATCCAGACTCCTCTGGTTGTCCCATGCACACATCAATCCAGCTTATCCCTGCCAGAGGGGCCTATCCTGCTGCCACAAGAGGAGGGAGTGCTTTTTCCATAGAGGTTTTTTCCTGGTCACATGTGGCTACCATCCTCTGGCTTTGGGCAACCACTCAGCCCCAACTACCCTCAGTCCACTGCCAGTGCAGTTCTTGAGTGGAAGAATTCAGGACACTGGGTCTGAGTGCACCCAGGCCACCATTCTGTTGGCACCAGGATTTCTCTCCCATTTTTGTCATTCCCTCCCACCATCCTCCGCCCACACAAGGACACTCCCACCCTCCGGATTTGGCTTGACACAACAGATAACTTGGGGGAGGGGGGCAAGCTACCTGCCCCTCAACAAGGGTTGTTCTGGTGGAAGTTGCCATGCCCTCCTCTCCCCGGGCTGCAAAGTGCAGTTAGTGGCAGCATTAACTCCCAGACAGGCCGCTCACCCCATACCCTGTTCCAGCTCCTGAACTCCAGCACCAACACAGAAGTGTAATGCACTTCCACTGCACCAACAATCTGTGCGAGGAAGCCCCAGTGACATCAGAGCTATGGCCAAGGGGGTTGGGGGTCAGTGTCCAGAGGGGTCAGGTGGCATGGAAGGAGCTAGTGGAAGGTCATCCTGCATGCCAGAATGGGGCATGATTTTTTCTCTGTCCTCCTGGCACTTCCTCCATTGGTGGTGCACACACTGCAGTATCCTGGGGAAAGATGCATGAAGGCATGTGGTCACTCACATCCCCAGCGCACCAAGGCCAGGCCTCCTCAAGGAGCTGCATCACAGCAATATGTCATCTGCCCCCGGAGGTGAGCAACTTCTCAGATGCTCTGTCATCCTCTCTGCTGACCTCACAGTATTGTGGCTTTCAAAACATAATTGGTGAAACAGCACGAATGAAGTCCCAGTGCCACTGCAGGTGATGTCCCAACTGTATCACCATCTGAAACTCTCAGATATCTATCATTTTTGACTGGTAAAGCTAACTGAGCTGTGACAGCGCCTATCCAGGAGTGTGCTGAGGGGTGGGGATTTCTGTGCTGTCCTTGTATGTGAGCTGAATACATTTTATTTTTTATACTGCACTCTGTGTATTGTTCACTAGGTTTATATTCATAACAATGCATATCAGGAAACCACTGCAAATGAGCTTTTGCTCAACTTCTGCTGAGCCATCATCTTCCCGTTTTCTATAAAAATCTTAAATGTTGACATATCTCACGAAGCTTTATTCTCTAGTCTCTAGCTGTGCACCAGTCCCGTGTCTGCATTTCATTTTTTCGTTGTTGTTATGGCAGCCCTGACTCTGTACACTGTACAGTGAGCTGTTGTGTTGTTTGCATTTCAGTTACATTGACTTGCTTTATGGACAGGGAGAGTGCTGGATAGGGAATTACAGACAATGTACTGCTCTCTCTTACAATAAGTGCAATGGAGTCCCTAGACAGCTACCATAGATGGGTAGAAGGGACCTTGGTTTAACCTGTCATCCAGCAGTGTTGTGCCCCCCACCCACAAGAGCTGCACTACAGTGTCAGTATTAGCTAACAGCCCAAGTCCTGGTACGGGACTGGAATCCACAATCTTCTGATTCTCTGGCCTCAGAAGTAAGTGTGCTATCTACTGAACCACTGACACTGTGAAACAGGTGTTGGTGTTGGTTGTGGGAGCAGTGAAGGGGGAAGGAACTGTGTCAGCACAAGTACAAGGTTATCCCAATGGAATGATAGCCAGCAGGAACATGGCAGGACTCTGGAAAAGTCAGAGGTAATTTCAAATCCTCCCCAAGGGAAAAGACAAAGGAAAAGGGGAGGCTACAAGTGTGTGTGTGTGTATATATATGCATGTATGTGTGAGTTTCTCATTTGTCTTGTTATTAAAGTGTTCCCCAAGAAAACTTTAGAAAGATGAGGGCATTAGGTGTCCTATGACCCAGCAGAAACACCTTGCACTTTTGTGCCGGCAATCTATGTTTGGGAGAGGACTCGGAGAGCAGGAGTATGGCATCCAGAACTGAGGGAGTGCTGCTGAGTACAGCTTGAGCCAGTCTGGGGAAGGAGGAATCCGAGTTCTGCAACTGCAGTGACCCCTCTTGAGAGGTGTGGTGATTGCACATGGGTGCGCTGCAGCATATGAGGCCATTACGAGGCAGGCCCAACATCAGGTGAGGTAGGAAGGAGTAAAAATGGGGGTAAAAGACATGCCACTATCAGGGTAACAGCCGGCACCAGGCCAGACCTGAATACTATGTGGTGGATACCACAATGCAATCTGGAAGGAGAGGGCTAGCGGAGGACGGGGCAGGGGCTGTCACCACAGGAATCTGCCCACAGGCTCTAGAACTTGGCGGAAGGTGGCAAAGGATACGAAATGCTGGATGGGAAAGAAAAACAGATGTGGGCATTCATTGAGTAATAGAGGCATAATACTGTACATGCTATCCTCGTCTTATCTTGTTCTCTCACTCTCCCTCTCCCCTCTGGCCTGTCCTCTCTCTTACTCTCTCTCCCCCCTGTCCTGTCATATATTTTTCTCTCTCTCCCTGTCGTGCGTTGCTTTTCCTTTCTGTGGTCCCACATATGTTGCAGCTGTAAAAATACTGGGGACCAGTGCTCTGTTGAAATCGGGGGGGGGGGGCAGAAGAGGGGTGTTGCAAAAACACCAGGGTTTATACCAATTGCATGGGGTCACACCCAAGCATAAATACTTTAGGTTTTCATTTTTTTTTTTTTTTGCTTCATGTTTTTTTATAATAACTACAATATGCACACTGACATGAAAACCGGATTGACGTACCCAAGACTTCACCTGATATTCCAATGCTCTACTTGCGACATCAGAATTCCACTACGACAGACTGTGATGTCACAAGCAGAGGTCTGTAATGTTGCGTGTAGACAAGCAGCCAGAGTCTTTTAAGTCTGACAGACAGTATCCCTGTTTTCTTGTTAATGTACTTACAGTAGTTATAAAGAAAATGGGAAAGCAAAGTACACAAAGTGTGTAACGGATTATACAGGACAGGGTGAGCAGTTATAAGGGAATAAATGCATGCCTTGGGTGGATGTTAGACATGAGGCACAGCCAAGTGCCGGAAGTACCCAAGAAGTGCCATATTCCCTTTATGACGGCACATCGTGGAGTATGTTATCCCATTTATAAAACAGGCTTTTAGTTGTCAAAAACACATGCAATTCTGGTGAGGTGTGCAGTTGTCAGAAACTAATCCATGGTCATGTGATGTGTTTTGACCAATGAGGTTACAGGATTTTCATGACCCATTTTATAAATTAAACATAACCTACAATGTCTAAAAATGATGTTTTCTTCCAAGTTTCTCTTGAGGTGTTGTGGGTTCTTTAATAAGGCACAACAGGGCATGTGCTATGCAAGGATAACGTCACACCATAGATGTGTTGTGAGGCAATAGGTACAGTCGAGTGCCTTCAAACAGCCAAGAAGTGACATTTACTAGCATAACACTTGCCATTGAGAGTCTTATTGTGATTATAAAATGGATCCATTAGAAGTTTAAAAAAGGCTTTTTATGACAGTTTTTTCTTTAGATCAGTTTCAGACCATGATGTTGTAGTGAGATAACATCACAGCTGGAACTGCCTCTAGTCAAATCAGATTTTACATTTTTTTTAACCAATTTATAATAAGCAAATGAATTAAATGTTCCCTGGACCTCAATTTCACACTCCATGGCAAAAGTACTGTACCGACAGCATCACCACAGAGCATCAACAGCACTTGCAATCCTATGACACTAGCAGACAGAAAATATTGTGCCAGACCCCCACTGAATTTAAAACTTGAGACTTTCCAATATAAATGTGAGAGTATTTCCCACAAGTGTCTCCCACCCCCATGCCCAGCTTCAATTGCTAGTCATACCCACTATCTTTTTTTTCACATGCATCTCGGCTTTCATGAGTAACAGTCTGTTCCACAACACCTGCAGAGAAGGAAAACAGGTGAATCCCCTGCCACGTACACAATGGAGACTGGGACACACCACATGGGGTCTGCTCTCGTCGCCAGCACCAGTCATCCAAGCTGCGCAGTAACTCTGTAACTATTTCACACCCTATTTCTGGAGATCCAATCTACCCCAGGATTGCTCCCTCACTTAGAGACAGGGAACCAGCATTCTGACTACAATATTAATCAAGGCCACAGACACAGACTTTTGACATCTCTTTCCAGACTTTCAGTAGCCACAGACCCTTTAAAACTTTAAAGGGTGATGTTGCATCACAGGTGTTTGAAGATGAAGATTTTATGGCACTGCCTTCCAGACATTTGCGGACTCCTTGACTGGCTGCTATTTCACAGCCATTTTGGCCAGTCGGCGAGTTATGAACCAGACTGTCTCTCATTCGCGTTGTTTGTTCAGTTGGCTTCTGAGAGCGTGTAGCTCAGTAGTGTCAAAGCCTCTGAAAGGGTATCTCAGCTACTTCTGAGAAATATAAGGAGGAGGAGGCAATTTGGCCTAAAAGGGGGCAGTGCTGTGAATCTGGGGACTCTGAAATGAATCCCACTACTTACACTTACTGTGTGGCCCTGAGCAAGTCATTTAACCTTCCAGGTTGTTCTTACCCTCTCTAACTTCTCTCTTCTCTCTAGTCTTATTTCTGGGCTGTTCAAAACTCCACAAGCACCAAAATGGCAGCAGCATTCCCCCCCTCCTCCTCTCCTGGATAGTAAAGCACACTGGGATACAGTCTGTATAAAAGGTACGACATCAATTTCCTCTTCTGTGTTCATATATTTTTTGCTATACTGTTTGTTTTCTCCCCAGTGGTGGGCCTTGCCTGCATACTGTTCATCCCCTTTTTCCACTGTCTCTCCAGCTTACAGCCCACTCTTTCCTTGGCAGCCCTTCGCGCTTCTCACCCAAGTCACCCCCCCCCCCCCGTGATTTCCCAACCACTCTGGGGTGCTTCACGTATCCACCCAATCCAGAGTGTGTGAACAAGGGACTCCTAGAAATGCTGGGCAACTGGTCATGTGGGAGAAGAGGACTCAGTCATGCGGTGTCATGAACACGTGCTCCAACCACTGAAGAATAGCCCCCCTTTAAAGTTCACCTACCACCCTTAATTAGATCTGCCCATGCAATGCTGAGCCTGTGATAGGAGGGGTGGAGAGAGACATCAAGTGGTCACCTGTGACATCAAAACCTGCTCTCAATCCACCCCAGGAGCAGCTGGTATGGGACAAGTGAAAAGCCCTCCCCCCCAATCCAGAATCAAAGAGTGCTACTTCCACAGTGCTCTCTCAACATCATCAGTCAGGAGACAGAAGCCTGACTCACAGTGCAAATCTGGCTCTCCCACATCGTAGCACACCACAACATGCACCCACAGCACCATGTTACTATACTTTCTATTATTTTCTTCCACTTGACTGCGCTGTCAGCATAAGCAACGAATGAATCATGATTTTCATTGTTTTGGCAGTGAGAAGAGGCTGTACTAGGCACATGTGAACATAAAGTGACTGCCTGGTGTGCACATTTAGAAGGAGTGTGCTAAAATACAGAGTATAAGCAGAGATCAGTTTGAAATGCATAACATGTAATAAACACCAAAACTGTTATTAAGCACATAAACGAACAAATTTGGTCAGCCCGTCAATACAGCAGTAGCGCTACCACCTGCAACACCTGCAACCCGGGATCAGGAGTGATCTCGGGTCACTGGGGGCCAGCTGGGGGGAGGAGAACTGAGCATTCCAGAAGGGACGGATGTGCCCTCTGCTGCACTACTGCCACCTAGGTGACCACAGATGGCGGTATAAGCGGAGCCCAAAAGGGAGGGCTGGTGCTTCCTGACTGCGACAGGAGCATGCATGCATGCTCACATCAGTGCAGTCCTCACCCACAAAGTGCCCAGAGGAAGGGAGAACATGGGCAAAGACAGCCAGCTAAGGCAGTGTGATGCAGTATCCTCCTGCAGGCCCTGCACTGCCTACTGAGCTTCCTGCTTATCACATCCAAGCTAAACTCTCCCCAAAGCTTGTGGAACCTCAGGGAGCTCCGCCACAGGGGGAAAACTGTGGGACACTGTACCAGGCAGGTAAGTATGTCCCGTGGATGGCAGGTGACAGGGCTGGAGAGACACTGCAGATGGGGTGCTAGTCAAGCAGAAAAAGGAGCATAAAAAAAGTACATAGAAATTTATACGACTGAAAAAACCAAAGTCCATCCAGTCTGCTCTTTTGTTACTTAACCCGCAATGCCGTCGTACCCCCTACCAGTAGTGCCAACCCCCCTTCCCTCTTGTTTCGCTTTGAATATTCAGCTGTTGCCACCCTTGTGTTCTGAGAATTATTACCACTTTTTAGATGTGGGGTGGGGCAGAAGGGGAAGAGAGGGGACCGTGGGAGCAGTGAAAGGGGCACCACATGTGCTTCTGCTTTGGGCACTATTAGGTCTAAAACTAGTTAGCAGTGAGTGAGCCACAGTCTTGTGACTTTGGTGTCACAATTCAGACCAGATCACCGGTAGCCCAAAACCCATTACCATCTTACAGCTGTTTAGACGTGGAGTCCAAACTACTTGGGGTGGTTTCAGTCCTGTTCCTAGTGGCCAGGTGTCTGCATCACAAAACCCTCTTCAGAACCGACTCTACTGTATGTTTATAAGTACAGTTCCTGTGTCTCTTATGGTTATAAGAGTGCATTCTAGAGTTCTTTGGGCGAGGGAACTGCGAAGTGAAGCTGAGCAATTCTCTGGCACACAAAGCACTTGAGAAGAAACTCATAACCATAAGACACAGGAATTGTACATATAGACATATTATATCATGTCAAAGACCTTTGTTAAAAAAAATAAAATTAGAATTTAAAATCATTGGGCTCTATGCACCAAAGTGCGACCTGCCCATATGTCGCGTATCGAAGGTGCATAGGCAATATGGAGGGTCACAGGCAATCCTACGTGTGAAAGCCTGGCAGTATTCATGATCGGAGCACACATCGATTGCGCACCAGATCCCCTGGCCGTGTGGGCACATATGCAGCATGGGGAGTCTGGAGGAAGTGTCGGGGACATGCCTGCACTACATGTCATTCATTAAGGCATGTAGTGCCAGGCATAGGGGGGGTGCAGGTTACGGCAGGGGGGACCCTGCCGTAACCCAGTGCATACTCCCAAGGATGACACCCACCAGCAGTGGTAGGACCAGGGAGTCGAGCATCCTTATCGCACCAGCCCACTAGGCATGTGGGGAGGGCTGTGGAAAGCCATTTGGGTGTATGCCCATCTTTGATACAACTCTGTATCCATGCCTTCCCACACTCCTCTCCCCTCTCCTCCTGCGGCACAAGGGATTCACTCTGGGACCCACGACAGGCATCAGACTGGATGCCTGCCTAGATCCACAGTTTTGCACCCATCTGCCCCCCCCCCCCGCAAACCTGTGCAAGGAGGGGGGCCCCATGGACAGGTGGCCTGTGATGGTGAATAATGGCTGGTGCGCACTTGTCCATAGGTGCGAAGCTGCATGGGTGGGCAGGTACCTTATGTACTTTGATACACAGATTCCAAAATGTATTACTTTGCAGAATATTAGAGAATCCCCTTTGTGGGAACAGGACTGTGCCAACTGAACTTAGAACTTCAGGATTTTAGAACTGTTTGCATCAGACACCCTCTTACAGGGTGGAAAGAATGCATGGGGATTTGAGGAAACTAGAGGAATGGTTTAGGGGTGGCAGCTGGATTTCAATGCCACAAAGTGCAAGCTTATGCACTTAGGACTGTGGAAATGGGCTGTGTATAAGACAGGGGGAGTGAAGGTTACAGTCACAAAGCAAGAAAGAGACCTAGAGGTAATCATATCTGATGACCTCAAGGTAACTGGGCAGTGTGAGAAAGCAGGATGATGGGGTGCACTGGGAGAGGGATTTCTAGCAGGAGAAGGGAGGTGGTGCTGCCACTGTATCGCTCACTGGTGAGGCCCACTTGGAGTACTGTCTCCAGTTCTGGAGCCCGCACCTCCACAGGGACATTGAAAGGGTGGAGGCAGTACAGAGGAGGGCAACCAAAGTGGTGAGGTGGGTTGCACAAGAAGCCATGTGAAGAAAGGCTGCAGGAACTCAACATGTACTCCCTGGAAGAGAAGAGAGTGAGAGGGAACATGACTGAACCTACAAGTACATCACAGAAGTGGAGTGTCTATTTCACAAAAAGGAAGGCACTAAAACAAGGGGGAATGCAATGAAGGTAGAAGCGGGAAGATTAGGAGAGATGTTTGGAAATACTTCTTCACGGAAAGAGTGGTGGATGACTAAAACAGCCTACTAGAGGAGACTGTGGGGAGCTTCAAGCATGCATGGGACAGGCACAGAGGCAGTAGTAATAGCAGTGGTACCCTTCCCCAGAGGCGCAAGGTGCTAGTACAAAGGAGGAAATAGCACAAATATCAACAAAATAAATAATATAAATTAAAAAAAGAATAAATAGCAGCCCATAACACCACAAATAAATAATCAACAGCTGGATTGTATTTCTATAATCAATTTTCGTAATACAGCAGAGTATTTCATTCCCTGAACGCCTGAGCAAAAAGATATGATTTTAATCCCTTTTTAAAAATCTCCACGACGGGCCTCCCTCCGGGCCCTCGGGAGCAAATTCCGTAATACTGCCCCTGCTACTTCAAAGGACTGGTCCCCATAAGTTTTAAGTCTGGCCCTGGAGACAATTAGGAGACCACCCATGATGGAGCGAAGGGGGTGCACAGGCAGGTAAGGACAAAGGAGATGGCGCAGGTAGCCCGAACCCAGACTGTGTTGGGCATTATAGGTTAATAATCCAACCTTATAGGAGATACAGTACTTGACTGACAGAGTGCAGTTCACGCAGTGCTGGGGAAATATGATTCTGTCTTGAGAGGCCAGTCAACAACCTAGCAACTGCATTCCACATCAACTGCAGGTGATGCAGCACACCTCCACTGACCCAGAGGTAAACCGTGTTGCAGTAATCTAGCAGTGAGGTCACAAAAGCATGTACTAGAGAGGGCAAGTACTCAAGGGGATAAGGGAACTAGTCCGGCAGATGTTCCTCAGACGATAAAAGCCATTCCGGACTACTTCCGACACCTGAGCTTCAAATGTCAGCCCCTCATCCAGGATGACACCTAGATTCTTCACCTTTACGGCAGCCACAAACCTGGAGATGCTAAGGCACAGTCCCATCTGCCTCCCAGCCACTACCCCCTCCAACGTGGCTCAATCACTAGTGCATCAGTTTTGTCTGGGCTGAGTCTCAGCCAGCTCGATGATATCCAGTCCTGGATCTGAGTCAAACTCTGATTCAGCACATCCATCACGCCATGACTCTGACTTGCAAAAGACAGACAGAGCTGAGTATCATCTGCACAACAGTGAAATCTGGCTCCATACTGTCTAATGATCCTACCCAGTGGCAGCATATACAATGAAAACAACATGGGTGAAAGGACTGACTCCTGGGGTATACACCCTTGTACAGGTCCATTGGGCACAAGGAAAAACTTCCCATCGCTACCCTCTGTGTCCTGCCCCTGAGGTAGGCCTCAAACCAGTTGATCACTCTGCTGGTGAGTCCTACATACTCCCAGAGTCAATCCAATAAAAACCCTTGGTCTAAAGTGTCAAATGCTGTGGACGGATCAAGGAGAACAAAAACTGACCTCTCTCCTGTATCCCTTGCCCTGAGCAGGTCCTTATGCACCCTGACCAATGCTGTCTCAGTGCTGTACTTTCACCTAAAACCTGACTAGAGAGGCTCGTAGATGTCATAGGTTGGCAAGTGTATCTCAAGCTGCAGTGCAACTACCTTCTCAATAACGTTGTCTAGGAAAGGCAGGTTAGAAACAGGACAGAAGTTCACCAGGACTCTGGGTCCAACATTCGCTTTTTCAGGAGGGTTTTTACCAGTGTACTTTTCAGCATTGAAGAAAAAATTCCCTCCAACAAAGAATACCAAATAATCTCGGCAAACACACCAGGCTCAGCCATCCCACACAGATCATTAAGAGCCATGCTGTGCCTGGATCCAGCTCATAATTCGTTGGTTGCAGTTCCAAGATCACCTTTACAACCTCCTCAATCATCAGTGACCAAAATTCTCTCCAAGACCACTGACCGCTAATGTGACTCCCAGACTCGACATTGCTGGGCATTAAATGGCCAGTTGGAGAGATCCCAGCCCTAACAGAGGACACTCTGTACAAGAAAAACCGAGCAAACTCCTCGCATTTAATGAATAAAACAGCCTTAAAGAGACTTACCAGTCTCAGTATTGGCACCTGCTAGATCGGTGCCTTACCCCTTTCAGATGTTATTGCTGCAGAAATTACGTCCAGTAATGCAAAAGTTAAGAAATGCTGTCCCTCGTAAACTTAGACCCACTGGATCCCGAGGACTTCCCGGTTTCTGAGGACGCCCATGCTCCGCCCCCGCGCTCACTAAAGTCGTGACGTGATGCTAGGACAGCATGGGGACGAGCACCATTATAGTCTATGGGGGTACCTTTTGGATAATGCTTTTAGATTGTAATGGGCAGCTGGTGATGGATGGCACCAGTCGACTAACAAGAGTTGTTAGTCAACTGCGCCCATATCTCATCACCAACTGCCCATTACAATATAAAAAATTATCGAAGGTACCTCCATGGACTATAATGGCATGTCCCATGCTCTCCCTAGCATGCGTCAAACTTTTAGTGAGCGTGGTAGAATATGGCATCTAGGAACGAGAAGTCTCGGACCCGTGGGGCTAAGTTACAAGGGATTGCATTTCTTATCTTTTGCATTATTGGATGTAATCTCTGCAGCAATAACATGTGAAAGGAGTAAGGCACTAATCTAGCAGGTGCAAATCCCATTAAATTTAACTGGGTGGATCTCTTTAATGGTCTCCAGACGGGCCAGATACAAAAGCCTGTCCACTGCCTTGAACAGTTGAGCTGGTCAGCTCCTCCTGGCTGCAATCTCCTTAGACAGAAATTCTGCCTTATTACAGGAAACTGCCTTTTGATATTCACCATAGTGAATATTCAAAGCCAGTTTGTCCTCCTGGGTCCCAGATCTCCTCCAACACCACTCCAATCTCTGCCCCTTTGCTTTCATCTCCCTCAGCTAGCTGTCAAACCGTGGCGTGCCAAGGCATGAAACCAATGAGCGTACATAGACTGGCACCGAAAGGTCAAAGGCCACATAAAAAAGCCACAAAAGGGGCATATTGGGTAGCGGAACTGAGGGAGGGAGTGACACTTTTGACCGAGGGCCAGTGGTGATGGAACCGGCAGGAACAAGGGAAAAACTGGGTGGGCCTAAAGGTCATTTTCTGCCAACAAAATCTATGTTTCTATGTTTCTTATGATTATACTAGTACCTGAAATGTTTAGAAATAATATTGATTGGTTAAGAATGATTTATAATGGGAAACCTGGTTAGCAGTCGATTATGCGTGAAGCTAACAGCCATCTCTCTTTCAGACAAGATGTGATAAACTGAGGGCTCTTCTGCCCATCTTGAGTTGCTGCCCAGGTGGGTGCTGAAGATTTCGAGGCACTTTTTGAAAGAGGATGCAGTGGGGGAGAAGGGTTATACGCTGGTGTTCGAGTTAGCATTCCCTATGCCAATAAAGCAGGTTCTAAAATGCCAGAAGGTTATATACATGTACAGTATTCACATGCTTAAAGGGAACACAAGCAGTGTTCATTTTTTATTAAAATTATAAATGTGGGCACATGTGAGCGCTGTTTTATCACTCCAGTGTATTATTTTGTGTGTCTGTTTTGAAACAGTCCTGTTTTTCCTTATTTAGGGCGTCATATTAATGCAGCTTTTGTAATACCCATTATTCACTGTTTAACTACTTAGCAGTTCCAAAATCCAGTGACAGGAGCTGAGCTGAAGATTACAGTGAAGCAGAACAAAATGACATACTTTCATAACTCACTTGTGGCTCTGCCACTCATAAGTTACGGTCCTTACCCTTCACCCTCACACTTGAAGATAAACTGCCTATTTTGAGTCCACGCACTGCATATCCCGCACATGTGTACAGTATATACACATATATACAGAAAGAGAATTAATGATGGCAAATTGTGGTATCCAAGAAAAGAATATCATTGAAGGGTTGAACAAACCATAGAGCCACAAGCCAGAAGTGCAAGTGGCCTTTATGAACTTGTTCAAACTTGGGATGGTATAATTTGCATGCCAGACTTTGCCCTCTTTTATTTTACTTACTGCATTAGGTTGGACACTTTTTGCTGTGTCCTATGTTATACCAAGGTGTGTGTGTTGGGGGGGGGGTAGGGTGCCTGTTACATGCATTATTAAGAGGCTGATTACGTGTGTTACTAAGGGGCTTGTTACTTGTGTTATGTTTGTAGTGTGTTGAGTAATGTAGTAATGTGTTATTGAAGTGTTACTAACAAATTAATATAGTGTAATTAGCTAACTAGCATAATACGTTAACTGGCTACCGTCATATATGGGGCCAAACCATGCAATATATAATTGATGACTGGGCCTTCATATTATCTATCTATATATATTATATTTCATTTCATTTTTATTTAAATGAAAGCCTATGGACAGAACGGCCAATTTTCATAGCAGACCCTGGTCAAGGTATATAAACAGCAACAAATAACAGCCGATTACCTATGTATGATAGAAATTACAGGTGTTATTAGCACTAACACATTTTCTAAACTGGGTTAGGAACTGGTTGAGTGATAGAAGACAGAGCATGGTGGTATATGGAGCTCAGTCTGAGGAAGGGAGGGTGACCAGCAGGGTGCCTCAGGGATTAGTTCTGGGGCCAATCCTGTTTAAACGTCTTCATAAGTGGCACTGCGTAGAGGCTAGAAGGGAAGGTGTGCCTCTTTGTAGATAACACTAAGGTCTGCAACAGGGTGGACACTCCAGGTGGGGTGGAAAAATGAGGAGGGACCTAGATAAACTGGAGGAATGGTCTGGAGTATGGCAGCTGAACTTCAATGCAAAAAAGTGCAAAATCATGTATTTGGGGTGCAAGAAACCAGGGAAGGATTACATGATGGAGGGATAGTGATGGTCACCAAACAGGAAAGAAATTTGGAGGTAATCATATCTGATGACTTAAAGGTGGTCAAACAATATGACAAGGCTGTGGGGAGAGCCAGAACTAGCAAAAGGCACATCATTCTGTCGGCTAGTCCCTTTCTGCCCTGAAAATTTCAAACCAAGATTCCAAACCGTCTGGGCTCTAGGCATGTTCAAAGAAAAATCCCCAGCAGTCAATGAGGGGGAAAAGTGCATTTTTCACCTCTCCGGAACTTGGAAACCACACATCTGACCAGAACGTAACTTACCACATCCAGAGATTTACCCGGGGTGATGGTGCATGTAAATTTGCATACAAATCCACGGAACAGTTGCAAAGTTATGAAAGTGCAAAATTTCAAGTTTAACACCGAAGTGCCTATTCAACCCTAACTACAGGGGCGCAACCACGCCCCTATAATATATATTTATATATTATAGGTGCATACTAGCGACCCTATAGTTAGGGTTCAGTAGGGTGTTAAATGTTAATCCCCTAACTTTGCACATTAATATCTTTGGCTCCCTTTGACGAAATGAGTTGAAATGTTGTATCTGCTGTCTAGGAGGCAAGGTTTTGAAATTTTTGTGACAGCAGCTTGTGCAGTTTCTGAGATCCAGATGTGTAATTTTTGTAAATATCTAATTTTCTTCCTATACTTAACATTATTTTTTTTTGCTCTCACCTACAACCTACATGGAAAGGGATGTTTTGCCCCAAACTTGCAGGAGACATGTGTCATGTCCCAAGGTAGAGCCTTTGATAGGTCTGGTGAAAAAATATTGAACAGTTCCAGAGTTATAAGGCTTTTGAATTTAGTGTTTTCTGACCTGGGCATACACAGTAGTCGTTTTCAGATAACGTTCTGCGGCGAAAGTAAAAATGAGATGCTGCAAATTCTGGTTTTTGGTTTTGCACCACTTAACTGGCAAGGCACCAAACATTTTTGCTGCCGTGCCAGCCACCATCTTGTTCATTTTTTTCCATGAACTGACAAACGTGGAAAATACATAAAAGTGCTGGAATCTGTAAAAACAAACATCAGAACCTACAGTAGCTAAATGTTTTTGTTTTTTTTTCATTATAGCCAGAAATACGTTTTCTGGGTACCCAAAATCCCGGGTACCCAGCTTAGCGAGAGGAGCCCTTCCCCAGTGTTCTCTATATGAGAACAGTGGGAAATTCTTGAGTTCTGCAGCCTCAGCTGAATTTGTGCTGCTGGCTGTAGTGTCATGCCTTTGCCCTGGTGTCCCCCTCCCCCCATGATCACTGGTCTGCTGAAGATTCTACTACTTCTCGATCTTCAGGATGATTTTTGAGGTTAAAGCTCTGTCTTATCTCTGTGGCAGTCATAGAAACTTTAAGAGAGCTGGATTCAAGTTTGTTGTTCTAGTGTTTGCCACGAGAGAAAAAAAAGAGGAAGAGACTGCAAGTATCAGTAAAACTGCATCATCCTACTTAACTGTACACAGTAGAGTAAATAAGGCGCTTAGTAATACTGCAGAAAACCTTATCATATATTTTGCCTTCTGCCAATTTATTCCATTCCATCAAAAGCATCTAACGTGGCTTGCTAAGAAGGTGGTAGTTCTGGCAAGGAGATAACAGAACTACCAGAGCCACAATGTTGACCTTCCCTGATCCTGCTGTTAGAATACTTTGAATACAATAGCTAGTTTTCTGCTTTATGGTGTTGTGAGGTGTCAGAGTTCTTTATCTGGGGGAGGTCCGATTTTTCTGCAAAATTTTGCAGCCAAATTTTGGAAAATATCTTGGGAGCCTGGTCAACATATGATGGAGGGAGACTGGGATGATTGTGCTGTTAATTGTTGCGTCATGGCAACAGCTGTTGCTTGTGTGCTCATGTTTGAGTGTCAGGTAGTACTGTAGAACGAACTGATTCGTGCAGAGTCATTGCTGTGAACTTTCTGAGTGCAGTTTGAATCTCCTTGAGTAAAGAAAACCTGAAACAGCCCTGTCTCCATATTTAGGGGTTTTTCTTCATCTGGCAATGCTGAGAACTTGGTCTCGATCCCCTGTACCGGTGTGCACCACTACCATCATGCGAGGCAGATCAGAGTCAGCTGGGGCTCGTCTAAGTGCGGGTGAAACTGCCTTTTCTAGTGAGAGCACAGCCTTCTCCGTCATCCTCCTCCTTGATGCCAAGCTCTTGCGGAAGGAGTCAGGTGTGAGCCGCCCTTGCCCTGGTGTCTAGTAGCACCCCTCATCCACCGATCGCTGTCCCCATAAATTAACATATATTCAGTGGTGTCTAGTGGCACCCCTCACCCTCCGATCACTTTCCCCCTTATTTTACATTTCTTCCCTAGTGTCTAGTGGCACCCCCCCCACCTGGCAATTGCCATTCCCCTTATTTTGTATTTGTCCACTGGTATCTAGTGTCACCCCCAACCCTATGATCACCATCCTGTTTTTATCTGATCAGCCCCCTCAATGAGTATGTTTTCTTGTATACCACACTCACCAGTCATTTATTCTACAGTATATACATTATACAGGCGTGGTCATGCCTGTATATTAGGGTTCAACGGTCACTTCTATGTTGAACACAAAAGTTTGAACTTTAATAACTTCACAACCATTTAATTGATTCCCATGAAATGTGGCATGCACTTTCGGGGATCAATGATCTCTTGATGTGGCATGTTTCATTCCGGTCGATTGTGCGGGTGTGGAGATATGCAGTGTCAAAAAATGTGAAAATTACCACTTTTTGTCAAATTCTTTGTCACGCTGCTGCGAAAAAATGGCTTGGGGTTTTGGTCTGAAATTTTCAGAGTATATAAGTCTTGGGTCACAGATGTGCCTTTTGAAGGTTTGGTGAAAACAAATATTAATCCGTTCAAAAGTTATTAAATTTCAATGTTTCCGTTATATCCTATAGAAAAAACTTAGGTGTCCCATACAAAAGTGCGTTCCTCTTTCGAGAAAAAAGGATTCCTTTGCACTTTGCGCTCTAAGAACTTCGCAGTCATTCTTGCAATTGGCATCAAATTTGGCATGCATCCTCAAAGACCAAAGGTCTCTTGATGTGGCAAGTTTCATTCTACTTGGATGCGCGGGTCTGGAGATATGGAGTCCCAAAACATGTACATCGCCGTTTTTTGTCAAATTATTTCTTCACTTCTATGATAAATTTAATATTTTGTGCTTTAATAACTTTGCAACCTTTCAGATGATATGCATGAAATTTGGCACACCCCATCAAGATGTGGGGATCGCTTGAAGATGCAAATGTGTTGTTTCAGTTGGATGTGCGGGTGTGGAGATATTAAGTCCCAAAATGTGTAGATTGCCTTTTTTTCTGTCAAACTCTTTCTTCACGTCTATGTTCAATTGAATATTTTGTGCTTTACTAACTTAGAAACCGTTCAAGCAATTTACATGACATTTTGCAAGCATTAGGGACCAACAATCTCTTGATTTGTCAAGTTTTATTCTAGTTGGATGTGCAAGCGTGGAGATATAAAGTCCCAAAATGTGTAAATCACAGTTTTTTGTCAAATTCTTTTTTCATTTCTCTGTTAAACGGAAAATTGTGTGCCTTAATAACTTTGCAACCATTCGAGCAATTTGCATAACAGTTGGCATGCGCCATCAGGGACAAAAGATATGCTGATTTGGCAAGCTTTGTTTCATTTGGATTTGTGGGTGTGGAGATACGGTGTCTCAAAAATGTGTTTGTCACACCACTGTACAAAAATGGCATGGGGTTTTGGTCTGGAATTCTCAGCATACATAGGTCTTGGGTCACAGATGCACCTTTTGAAGGTTTGGTGAAAAAATATTAATCCGTTCGAAAGTTATTAAATTTCAAAGTTCTCCATTATTTCCTATGGGAAAAGTTAGATGTGCCTGTCGATCATGAAACAGGTTTCTTGTTTTACGAAACAGGATTCTTGTTTCGTGAAACAGGATTCTTGATCGCGAAACAGGATTCTTAGTCGTAATTTGCGAAAAAATTTTTACATAGCTGTTTTTTTGTCACCTCATAGCAAAGAAACGGTTTAGAATTTTGGACTGAAATGTTCAGGGTAGAAAGAGCTTGCTACCCAGATGTACCATTTGCTGGTTGTGTGAAAATATATTACTTTGGCTTGGAGTGCAGTGGATTTGAATTTTGGTTGATTTCCCATAGGATAACATTGTACTGGGAGGTTTACAGAGTAGTTTCTTTGTCACTACGATGTTAAGAAATGGTTTGTCAAGCCAGCCCAGTGGCATGGAGGGTTGAGGCAGCATTGGCTTACCTCCTACCACAACGGCGACCTGTGTTCGCGGTGTGAGCGGGTGTCAGGGGTTGGCCGGGGTAGGAGAAGATTGAGAATCCGGAGGACAGCTCTCCTCTCCCGGGGAGGGGTGGGATGGAGTCCGCTGCTGGACTGACCCCTAGCGGTGGCTGGCACAATGAACCCATACAAGGGGATGGAGCTGAGCTAGATGCCTGGCGTGCCGCATGCGGAAGTGTGCGTGGCTCGGCCATTGGTGGCACTGCATGACTTGACTCCATGCTTGGGGGTGGGGAACAAAAAATGGAGGAGAAAAGAGCTGACCATCAGGATGAAGCCGGTCTCCCCACAGAACCAGGACAGCCAGCGCCTCAATTGGCAGAGGTAAATGGTCGGTGTGTAGCCCGGGGCGATGATGGGGCTGCTGGTGGAAGGGGGACAGTTGGCAGGGAATAAATACAGAATGAAAGAAAAAAAAAAAAGGAAAAGAAATGGTTTGCAATTTTGTTCTGAAATTTTTAGGGTACTAAGGGCTTGCCTCACAGATGTGCCTTTTGCTGGTTTGGTGAAAATATATTACTCTGCTCTGGAGTTCTGTGGCTTTACATTTTGCTTAATTTCCCATAGGATAATATTGTAATGTGAGGTGTACGCAAGCGTTTGTCATTTCAAGCACGTAAGCGCAGGGCCTGGAGTGCCTTGCATTCTCATACAGAAATACGGATACCGTTAAGGAGTAATGCATGGATGGTCCTGCACTACCAAAAAGAAATACAGATACTACTAGGGACTGATGGATGGATAGCAGTGCAGGGCCCTCTTAAATATGCAGGGGAGTATGGAGTGCTGGGAGCACGGGGCCCTGCATTCCCAAAGGGAAATAAGGATACAATTACGATGTCTAAAAAATGTTATGGAGGGTTCAGGGAAATTTGTATATTCAGGAAAACTTAGGAGGGGGACTTGCTCCCCTCCACTTTGTGTGGCTTGATGCACAGAGTACATGTTGACTGACATTTAACTCCCAGAAGTTTAGGAATTGGGGTTAGAGTTAGGGTTACTGTTATAGTTATAAGAAATGTATACATTTAGTAAAGGGTAGGAGGGGGGGCGTTGACCCTTCCAGTCTATGGGGCTCCTGGATCTCAGAAACGGCTTGAGGTTTTGGTCTGAAATTTTCAGGGTAAAAAAGCCTTTGCCTCACAGATGTGCTTTTTGAAGGTTTGGTGAAAAAATATTAATCCGTTCAAAAGTTACTGAATTTTTTAATGTTCCCATTATTTCCTATGTGCAAATTTCTGTATCAGGCACAAAAGAAACTATTTTCCGCAAAATACTTTCTTTGCGCACAAATCCGACTGTTTTTTGTGCAAAGTCAGTCAGTCTTTTCACATAGTCTATGGGTTTGCCATGGCACAGCTCTGTTCTATCTGCCATTTTTGTTTTGCCATTGGTGAGTGTGAGAAAGTGAAGAAAACATGTGAGAAAGAATGTAATAAAATAATTAAAAAAAAATCAGAACTTAGGTAAAGGGGACCCTTTCTGGCTATATTCTGATGTTTTTTTTTTTTTTTTTAATCATCACAGCTACCTAGTAGAGAAAATTTTCAAATCACTGTTAATTCTCGTGTACTGTACCCATCTGAGCTTATTTACTTATGGAATGGGGTGAGCGTTAGGGCCAGTATGACCCCAAGGCACACTCCCAATGCTTGTCAGTGTCTACAGGGTGGGTGGGGCATTGGGTTGGAAACCCTAACACCATATTTCCTAGTTTTGTAGCTGTAGTAAACACCTAACTGATGCATTAACAACGTTTTTGCTGCGCAAAAACTTAATTAGTCATCAGTTAGGACTCTCATCAAAGTTGGGAAATGTTGTGAGATTCCAACCTCAACACCCAACTCATTTCGAACTTCCATGCACCAACAGGTGTCGGGTGTGATATGCGGTTGTCACCCCAACACTGACCCCATTCCATGTGTAAGGAAGCTGAGATGGTACAGCATAGAAAAATGGGGTGAGCGTTAGGGTGACAACTGCAAGTCACCCCCCCCGACGCCTGTTGGTGCATGGAGGGTGGTGATGAGGGTGGGTGTTAGGGTTGGAAACCCTAACACCACATTTCCCAGCTTTTGATGGTGGGAACCCTAACTGATGCATTAACTAAGTTTTCTGCCTAGAATATATATGTATGTCAAGATCACTGCCCAAAATATTTCTCTCTGATTTGACCAGCCAGACCACCTGCTGTGCCTATATGTACTTATGAATGAGCAGTGCTACAGTACATTATAAAACAAGTCTTTTTATATGTGCACTAACACACTCCGGGTGTGTGTTCTGTGATATGTATCCTTCCATGTGTACAGAGGAGCACTCAGCCTGTGGCCTCCTACCTCAGCAGGGATACCAGAGGAGTGCCTATATGCCAAGGAACGCACATCCTCTTGTGTGTTATTGCATATGTCTAGAGAGAGATACATATAATTAGTTTTGTTTTTGGGGGGTGACTGGGAATGAAGGGCTGGGAAATATTTTCCTATTTTCAACTTCAGCCGGTGGGGGTGGATACAGGAAATATGGATTGATGCTGCACAACTAGTTATGCAGCCCCTGCTACTCACTCCTGCAGATGCTCCTAATAGCAGACATTGACTCCTGCCCTCCGCCTTTCTACCTCTGCTCCACCCTTCACCCCGCACCTTCACTACTGCAGTCCTCTCTTCTACCCTCCCCAGTCCACAACCACTGCTCCCACCCTGAACTCAGTACTGTCTTGTGTACACTGCAAATGTTATCTCCCAGCACTACCTTACTGTACTGTAGTGTATTTTACTGACATAGAGTCTGTATCCTTGCATAAAGTACAGTTACGTAAGAACTTACCGTAACAGTAGATCTTCGAGAGAGGCTCTTGCAATAGGTATTCACATATAGGACTGACCCTCCAGGTGTCAGGACCCCACGGAAAAATTTCTAGCTTGCAGTCTCTGGTGGGGGACCACCCCCACGTCAGGTGACCGACGTCAGTATAAAGGGGCGGTCCCCACGCCCGCCTCCCAGTTCTTTCCCACCAAGGGCCAAAAGAGGCAAGACGAGAGAGAAGAGGATATTCCCCCCATAGAAATGGAGCCAAAGAAGCTTAGGGGGATGGAGGGCAGGAAGGCAATACCTACTGCAAGAGCATCTCTCGAAGATCTACTGTTACGGTAAGTTCTTACGTAACTGTACTATCTTACTTTGAGAGGGCTCTTGCAGTAGGTATTCACATATAGGACTGAGTCCCAAGCATTCTGGAACAAGGAAAAACACTCAGGAGGAGGATAACTTTCCATAGCATGGAACCTCCGGCTGAACAGATCTTAAGAAAGAAGACCTTGAAGCACAGCCAACCCGAAGCCTGCTCTATGGCGAGAGGCAATGTCCAAACTTTAGTGTTTCATAAAGGTATGGACAGAAGTCCAAGTTGTGGCTGCACAGATGTCTGCCGCTGACACATTCTTGAAACATGCCACAGATGCAGCTACTCCTCTGATGGAGTGACCTCTGACTTGACCCGGCAGGGTCTTGTTGAACTTGTCGTAACAGAAAGTGATACAATGAGCCAGCCATTTTGATAGGCACTGCCTAGAAACAGCATTGCCTTCTCTTTTGTAGGCAAGAGAGTCAAAAAGCTGATCAGTTTTCCTGAGATCCGTTAAGGGGTGGCACCGGTGTCCGACTTAGTAGACCCACTCGAACCTGAGGGCCACGTGATGGAAGCAGCCCTCCTGGGAGCAGAGGCCTCCTTTACCGCGGAAGCTCCCAAAGAGCCTGAGAATGGCAAAACTGGAGGGGTGACACCTTCTTGGACACCGCCAAGACGGTAGTCTTGGAGCGGTCCCCCGGAGGGGACGTTACCTGTAATGCCGTGACTCCGGACGGAATTGTGGTGGCCGTGGAAGCCGAATGCCACTCCCGGTGCTTCTCCTGTCCTTCGGGGGAAGTGGACACCTGCCTCAACTTCTTTAGCTCCTTCTCCATGGACACCATTTTTTTCTTTATAGTATGGGCTTCCAGGGACTGCTGTCTTCTTTTACGGGTAGTGGAGTTAAATTGTTGGCAGTGCTGGTACTTCTCCACAGGATGGTCTGGGTCCAGACAGAAGAGGCATAAGGAATGGCCATCGTTATGTGGCAGCTGAGAGCCACATGATTTGCAGTTATGTTTATGCGATTTGGAAGGCATCAGGGACGACATACAAGGCGACTCGAAGAAACAGTCGATAAAGCAAAAAAACTAGGTCGAAAAGTCCGAAAACTAGACCAATGAACAACTGATGAGCGTTGAACTCTACTGCAAGGAACTTTCACAAGTCGACGGCTGGAAAGAACTGGGAGGCAGGCGTGGGGGACCGCCCCTTTATACTGACATCGCATGATGTCGGTCACCTGACGTGGGGATGGTCCTCTGCCAGAGACTGCCAGCTAGACATTTTTCCGTGGGGTCCTGATGCCTGGCGAGTCAGTCCTATATGTGAATACCTACTGCAAGAGCCCTCTCGAAGTAAGATCTGTTATTGATGATGCTTATTTACCTGTTTGTATTTATTGTTCTTAGTGTTTTATTGTTCCTCCCCTCCCTCCAGGACACATCTGGAAACAAGCTGTTACCGACTCAGTATGTCTTTCTGATAACAGTTTTGAAATAAAAAAATAAATACTGAACCAGTTTAGGCTGCTGGTGGTTTTCGTGAATAAGAGCAACTTGGTCAGGAGACCAGAAAAACTGAGCTTCTCTTTTTTGAAACGTGTCATTGGGTCTTTAATGTTTACCTGAACAGCCACCAGAACCGGCAGACAGGGCCTCAGTTCAACACCTCATCTGAGAGACAGCACTTCACAACAGCACAGTGTCCCCCAAACAGCATGCTGGGGTACTGGTTTAGTTACTTACAGTAGTGGGGAACGTGCCCCCTGCAGAGGTACCAACAACACTTCCTGCAGCATCTGGGGTTCGTTAGAGGTCTCCCAATTGACTACAGACCAGGCCCAGCCCTGCTTAGCTGCTGAGATCTAACAGGACCAGGCTCCAGGGTGGTAAGGATGCAGGTTTCAGCCAGCTCCACCACCCCTCTATCATTCACCATCTTCCCAGCTTACCTAACAGTGGCATTCCCCCATGGATCTTTCCCCAATGGTGGGGTCAGGAGAGGGAAGGCCATCCTCCCCCCCACCCATAAAGCACTATCCAGCATTCACCGCAGGCACCGGTGATGAGGCAGATGGAAGTAAGGTGAGTGGCCACGATACGCTCCTGCTGTACCACCATTTTCTATCTGCTTTTTCCCCCAGCCCACAGTAATGGCTACAAAGGTGCATGCGTGTGGAGGCACACATGCACTCTGGCCCGTTCCCCGCCCATCGTAACATCAGCCTCTGGTCATCCGAGTTCTGACACCTAGCCTCCACTAGGTGTCAGCCAAGACGAGGACAACACGAAAACCTCCCCGGAGAGATCTGTCGTACAGCATGTTCAATCCTGCCCCCCTCCCCCCCAGCCAGTACCCAACATCCCAGGCTCATTCGAACCCAGGTCATCAGTTTAGCATGAGGTAAGGTGCTGTAACAGCCCCTCAGCACCACTGAGTCGGCTACAGATAGCAATTTTTGGTAAGTCAGCTTGACTTTTGGCAGTCACTCCCCACACACATTTTCTTCCATTCCCTAGTTCTACCTTCTCTATCTCTCTCTCTCTCTCTTCTGTGCTTTATCCTCCCACCACCCAAGCAGCTCTTCCTTACCTCTGGCTGTGCCACAAACCAACAAGCCAGTGTTCAGATCAACCCCAGCTTTTGGATGCATTCTCTCACAACATGAGATGCTGCAGACATACAACAACCTTAATTCATTTATAAGTTGTCCTTTGTGGCTCTTTTTTAAACAAACCGCATACTCTACATCTCCTGTTTCCTCCAGAGGTTTATAAACAAGATGTTTTATCTTGGTACTTAACGCTGCTAAAACAATTTCCTTTACATTAGAGGGAGATTAAAGAAAAAAAAAACTGTACTATACTTTGAACAGGGAGCTGGTCCTTAACGCGAGGGCAGTGCTCAGTTTTCAAGTTCCTGTTAATGCTATTTTCAGTAACTCATTCCACTATACCGCAAATTTATCAAATTTTTTTAAACTTATCTTTTATTGTTTTAAAGAAAACAACGAGCTACACATACTCCTGCCAGACGCAGAAAATCGATGCAAGAAGCCATCCATTGCACACAGTATTGTTACAAAGCCTGAACAGTTAGGTTTATAGTTTAAGAAGCTGGGGGTACGGAAAGGGAAAGAGGAAATTGTTTAAACAGGAAAAGCACACTAAGCCAAATCTTGTTTCCAGGTGTGACCTAGGAGCACAAGGAAGTTAAGTGACTTGCTCATGGTCACACAGTATGCAAGTGGGGGCTGTGGGATCCAAACTCAGGTCTTCAGTAAAAACAAGAAAACCAGCACTTGCCTCTTACATATGGAAAACGTAGGCTCTCAAAGTAGTGTCAAAAATTGCCAAGTTTATATGTATATGTATTGTGGCATTTTCCTGTACATATATTTATGTATATTATGTGTATTCTAATTACACTTTGTGTCATCACTACTGAGGACCATTGCTGATGATGTCACTTTTTTGCATAAAACGTGAACAGAGTGATGATGTGAAACGTTCTTTGAAAAAGGATCAATTGTGAAATATATCAGAGCGTGTTTTTACCTGGCACCTTAATAAACGTGGCAATTTCCAATACTACTTTGAGAGCCTGTGTTTTCCATATATAGGTGGTGAGTGCTGGATTTCTTGTTTTTACTGTTATACTTCAAAATCCTAAACACCCTATTCCAGTGCGTTTCCCTGTTGGGTGTTGACCCAGGTCTCCAGGTTTGCAGCGCAGTGCCTTAAGCCACAGCACTATACTGCCTCCATCATATATATTCTTAAAAAAGAAAATGTACTTCATATGCTGCAGCTTGCAGGAGTGTGGAGATCATACAAGTAAAACTGCATGGCACCAATTACTTTATATTCAACCGTAGGGTTCATGTGATCCCATTCCAACCATAAACTG
This sequence comes from Neoceratodus forsteri, assembly GCA_016271365.2. Lineage (NCBI taxonomy): Eukaryota > Metazoa > Chordata > Ceratodontiformes > Ceratodontidae > Neoceratodus > Neoceratodus forsteri. The sequence goes on from CM028130.1 coordinate 937,421,267, forward strand.
AAACTCTCCTAAACGGGTAGCACTTCACCCCTCCCACTCCCCCCACCAAGAACTCTGCACAGGATGTAATTAATAGTATGCTTGAAAAACATGCTATACTGCTTGGATTTCTCAGGGCCCACAAGAGACTGCTTTATTGTGGCACTTTCTGGGGTTTTCCACCTTCTGTTTCTTCCCCTTGCTCAGGGCCCAGGTGTCGAGGACTCCATGGGGCGCATGCATGCGCTACGCACTCTGGTGTCAGCCTGCATCCTCCCCTCCCATGAACGTCACCTACTGCATCATCACCACCACCTGTGGTCACCCAGGTGGCAGTATTTATTTACCGGTTTAGTTTTCATTGACCAGGTAAGCACACTAGACAAATACAAGCCTATTTTCGGGTACGACCCGAGAGGATTACAAAGATTTACAGGAAAGACGAGCTTTAACAGTGAAAAAGATAACAGCAAATAAGTGAAGGTAAAATTTACCAAATCACAGCAATTCAGAACACTATATAAAGAAGGCACAATTATACCAAAGCATGGACCTGAACAGACCAAGGCTAAGCAGTGGCGTCCACCCTTCAATGGGAGGGAGGAGACATCAGGACTTGAGTGCAATTAAAGGCAGAGTTAGGTTTCAGATGCTCCTACATGAACCTTCTAAAAATGTAATGGGAGATAGCACTACAAATAGGTACTGCCTGAGAGGGAGTTCCACATCCTAGGTGCACAGACAACAAAGGCCTGGTCCCCCACAGCCTTGCAAGTTTTCGGAACAGACAGCAAAGATTTATCATTACATCGGAGGGGGTAGATAGAAATTAACAGTCCTTAATTGCTCTGCCAAGACAGAAGGGGTGGCATTTCTGACAACTTTATCAATAAAGCAGCTCACAGCATAGGTACGATAATTCCCTTTAGGCAATCTTTCTAATTTATTATAGAGTTCACAGTGATGTGTGAGACGAGAGGGAAAATCGACATATATTATTATACGCTACATCGCACTTTGATAAAGTGGACTAAGCAGCGTGAATAAAAGTAAGGAGCCCATAACTGTGTTGGGGGGAAGCATTCTTCTAGCCAGGGAAAGACACACAGCTGGTGTGAGGATGCGTTTATCCCTATAGGCCAGACCCAACTAACAATTTACTGCCTTACATACATTACGGATATGCAGGGAGACATCAAGGTGAGGGATCAAGAGTGACTCCCAGTTATCTGAAAGAGTCAGCAGTAACCACAGCAGACCCGTCAACACTAGAAATATCCAAGGGTTCAGAACAAGTTCAAATGCATGGCTTGTGTTTTTTTGAGATTAAGAACTAGCATAAGCAAAGATTGCATTTCGTGAAAATTGTCCTTTAGTTGTGAGTTGATGACTCTGATGTATTGGAAACTAGTTAGCAACACCAGATAATTGGCACAAAGGACTGGGGGGGCACAGTGGGCTGGAACCTGGGGTAAATCATTAAGGAAAATAGGATGGGTCCCAAGATGGATCCCTGTGGGACACTAACCTTAATAGGCATAAACTCCAAGAGCATCCAATTATACCTAACTGCTGTATTCCCTGCAGGCAATTCACAAACAAGGCTAGTGTGGGGGCTGACATTCCAAGCATATGTAGCTTAGAGCAGAGGAGTTTATGACCTACCAGATCAAAAGCCTTAGAGCTACAAAGACAACTCATGTCAGCTTACACCACAACTTTCTCTAGGCTCCAACTAATAGCAGACAGTATAGCTATGGGATGATAGTTTTCAACACGTTTCAGATCCCCTTGCTTGTATACTAGGGCAACTTCTGAAACTTTCCATGGGTCAGGGATAGTTCGGTAGTCAGTGATATGTTGAAGATATGGGAGATTGGCAAGGTAAGGAATGGGGCAGGAGTTGCACTGTAAGCCCTACAAGGAGAGACTGAAGGATCTAATATGTACACCCTGGAAGACAGGAGAGCGAGAGGTGACATGATAGAGACCAACAAGTACCTCACAGGGGTGACCAGGGTGCAGAAGGGGAATCTCTTTCAAATGAGAAAGAGCACCAGAACCAGAGGACATGCGATGAAGCTGGAAGGGGGGAACTTAAAGAGGGAAGTGAGGAAGTACTACTTCACAGGAAGAGCACTGGACTCCTGGAACAGACTGCGAGTAGAAGTAGTGGAGGTGAAAGCAGTAGGGGGATTCATGTATGTGCGGAACAGACATAGGGGAATATTAGTAAATAGGCAGGAAGGAGAAGGGTCGCCAAAGGCCAGTTAGGTTCTGTGGAGATAGACTAGGCAGGGACCATCTGGGCAGGCTGAGTGAGCCAGGCAGTCCTTTTCTGCTGACAAATTCTATCTTTATTTGTGTCTATACCTGGTAGCACAGTGGTAGCACTAGTGCCTGCTATGCTGATGAGTGATGACCAGGATTCGAGAATAGACCTAGGTCACCAGGGGCATGGCTGAGGGAGGGAGAATGAAGCATCTCCAACCCAGCTCTCCTCCCTTGAGATGGGGATTCTTACAGCTCCACTGCTTAACAGACACATGGCTAAGGCTGGGTGTCAGCACAGTCTGGAGTGCCAATAGGTAGCGAGCTTCCGATGGAGGTGTGATGTGCCTTCTACATGCAAGTGCATGTATATCATAGGAAGTCTGAGCTCTGGGGAGGAAACAGAGGTGAAAAAAACACATGCTTGTTATTAGATAATGCCAGACCCTTGCAGGCTCGACACCAGCGACCAGGCACACCAGAGCGGACATCTGGTGAAGGAAAAAACCTTGGCAGGTGACCAAAAATCTCTCTCTCTCTCCCCCTAACCTGCCTATCTACCTATATTTATAAAATGGGTAGAAAAAAAATCAGTGAAAATCAGGGCCCCTTATTGGATAAAACACATGGCATGACCATGAATTACCCCACAATGACCACACACCTCCCACAATGACTGCATGCCTGCACTTATTTCCATCCCTCAGAACCTTCTCACTAGCAGCCTAGACAAGGAGATCACTCCACACCTGGCACACACAGACTGCAACACAGAGCCTAACATTAACATCCATAAGCCAATATATGAATGTCGTTTTCCCAAACTGCTCAACTCGTTCATTAAGCAGAACAGTTATCGGGTTGATCCTGCCATGATTCTGCTACACTGAAAGTACAAAAAAAGACTTAAATGGTCAATCTTTTCTTTCTAACACCATCTCCAGTCTAATCACTTTTGAGTCACAGTGTAGTGTGACCAAGTGGTGTTCCCTGCAGTAAAAAATGCTGGCATAAGTTTATAATCAGCAAGTTTTTTGCACATGAAGATGTAATCTGTTTGGTTTCAGACTCAGCTTATTTTTTTTCTCTCAAAAAAGCTGCTGACTGTACAGTGAGGAGGGCAAGAGTGTCAGCTGCTTTACACATCTAGACATAAGCATTAGTGAGTGTTGCTATAGGAACCCTTGGTCACACTTGCATCTACACTTGTGAAGCTGCAGACTCGCTCACTCTTCTCACTGTATAGTTCATGTCTTTTTTTAATTTTTAGAGAAAATGAACTGAGGATGAAACTAGACGGATTCCATCTTTTTGTACAAAAACTTGCCAGCATTTTTTCACTGCAATGAACACAGCTTGGTTACACTACACTGTGACTCTAAAGTGAAAGTGATCACTGATGAGACAGATAAAAGGGCAGGATCAACAAAATAACAGTTTTTATCACTTTAAACCTATTCAAATCAAGGCAAGATCAACTAGATCACCTAAACTAAACTCTAATTTGTGCCAGACAGGGACTACTTTTTGCACCCTTCCAACATTTCTAGTCATGTTATATATTGGATTATCTATTATATATATTTATTTTATTTAACTCTGTTGACCAGGTGAGTGCACTGGCAACAAGTGCCTTTTTCAGGCACGACCTGGGTGCAAAAGCACAGATACAGGAGGTAATACACAGACACAGGTAGTAGTACACAATGGATAAAACAGAGGCTCAGGGGTTATACAGTGTTGGTTCAAATAGATCATAGATCTGTTTCTTAACACAGAGGTTATAAGAAATAACAGACACTGAGGTTATAATGACATGCTATGCAGCACTCGTAGGGAAAAAAGGGTGTGTGTGTGCCAAGGTTGCAGTTTTTGAACACGTAAGAGGTATGAAAGAGGGGAGTCATCAAAACAAGTGCTATGTTGTATGGACAAGAGTGAATGAGGAGAGGGGACAGAAGGGTTAGCAGAAGCAGTTGCAGGCATTGAAGAGTAGTGACATATATATCTATGGGATATGCAGTGGGCTCACTCAAAATATGCAATTTATCTCTAGATGTGAGGGGGCAGGACAATAACCCATGAGTGACAGACACAAGTGAGTTATGGAAGTCCTGTCCACTCACAAGTGATGATAAATTGCATATTTTGAGTCAGTCTATTATATATTTGACATATACAACAGTAGCTTACAAGTTATAGATTTTAAATATGTTTGACTGAACATGTTGCCATTTTTCTTTGATATTATTGACTCCGGGCATGCACATCAGCACTGATGCTGACACGCATGCCCAAAGTCATGGCTTGCAATTTCAATCACTCGGGAAACCCTCTGATCGCCCTTGGATTTCAAAGGGGTATATTTTACTTGTAACGGCTCACTACCTGGTTTTATTGCATATACTTAAATAATGGTGAACACAATTTTCCCTACTCGTCAATGCACTAGTCTGATGGCACTCCGGCACCATGCTGTTATATGAACACACTGGAGGCTCCAGGTGACGAGATTACGGTTAGGAGGACAGCAGGTGGAAAATCTTTTAAAAACTCAACTAAATGAATAAAGTATTGGGATTGAGGACCATAAATTGTTATTTAAAACCATATAGATGGCTGCAGGCACTGTTTTGTAATGGGCAAAAAAATTAATCAAACAGCTGACAGTGTAATTTTTAAAATATACATTGTGATAACGGTAATAATTTTTTTTGATATGTTGCTGTGTCTGATGTCACTAGCTCTGGTATCTTTTGTATCTTGACATTTTTAACCCCACTCCCATATATATGTATATGTGTACATGTTTATAGGGGATACGACATGGGTGAGAGTTAAGACATTAGAAATATCCCACAACCTATACTTGATCTGCTGACCTTAGGAGTGGCGAAGTCACAAGTGAGGTCAGAAGAGATCAAGTATAGTGAGTGAAGTTATTTCTATTATCTCACTCTCACCCATGTCATATTTGAGTTTTACAACTGGTGTTTAGGTGGTTTTGTGATGGAAATGATGAAAAAAACCTGCAAAATAAAAAAAGTTCAAAATTTAGACTGTGCCCCACAAAGCATCTCACATCTGCTGGCTCCAGTGCTACACATGGCTATTTTGATGTCATCAACACTGTTAAAGGGGAAAGTCCCCTCGGTCTATTTTCTGTATACCTGTGTAGTTTGTAAGCATGAACAATAATTCCATCTCTTGCATTCCCCTAAATTATATACAAATGACATTGCTTCACTCTGTTGTACCCTGGTGTGAAAACCTGTTTTACTCCATTGCTACGGTCTTGGCCCTGGTCATGCACGGCAGCATGGGAGTTGATGATGCATACATGCACAAGTCAGAAGTTATACTCTCAGTCAGTTATGTTACATGTCTTGTGAAGCCCCTGTATTCTCTAAAAGCATTTTTTTCTAACTCAGATACTCTTTGAACTACAGAAAATTGGAGGGCACTTACTATGCCTTGAAAAGTTTCATGGAGAGCATTAGACAACAACATAGGGATGGCAGAGGACAGCAACAGCACTGACTTATACAGTACAAGTACTGCAGCCTTTAGCACCAAAACATCATATAAAATTCAGGATGCCTTACAGAATACAAGGCTGAGGGGACCTTCCTTTTAACAGCTTGTTTTCAGATGGCATCTTGTGAGGAAGAAAATGGATGATAGTGGGGTGGGGTGGGGGTGGAATACAGATGGAAGCCAACTGAGATTGAACCATATTAAGCTGTTGGTGGTATTTCTTTCTTTTTTAGTGAAAGGAAGACATTTGGCCAGGACACTGGGAAAATTCTCCTGCTCTTTTCAAGAAGCATCATAGGATCATTAACATGCACCTGAATAACCATCAGACAGGCAGACGGGACCTCAGTTTAACTTATCTGAAAGAGGGTACCTCAGGCGTGCAGCAGCATCCTCATACCGCACTACTGTGTCAGTATTCAGATTTTACCCCATGTTTCTGGTCTGCGGCTAGAACCTGCAGTCTTACGATTTTCCATCCTCAGAGGCAAACGTGCAACCTGCTGAGCCACTGACTTATAATCCATACAAACAACACTACTATATCAAAAGGAGCAGTCATAAACATCCCAGGGAATAAACAGTTCACAACAGCACGTGGCAGGTAAAAATGAGATGGGAAAGTTTCCCAGCCAGGCAAAACTGGGGGGGGGGGCAAAATATGTAGGAGAAGGGGGATTTTTTTTAAGGAAAGGGATCATGTACAGCTGCAGGCGGGAACAGAAAAGGTCAAGAAGAAGAGACTTAAGGGGGCAGAAAGAAAAGGCAACACAGAGCAGACAGAGAGGGGAAGAGAGGACTGGAGTAAAAGCGAATGTGAAACACTGCTGCGTGATGACCTGTGGGTGCTTTCAATCTGGGCACACCCATTTGTTCTGTTTGTCTCTTTCCTAATGTTCATTTTATGTGGGTTCTGTTGAGCTATTTCCCCTGACCCCACCCTTCCCTTTAAATGCTTGTGTTGCTATGTGAGGACTATAGTACTACTCAGTCAGTAGAAGAGCCCCCGTCCAACAGACCACCACTTCATGCTGCTACTGGCTGTGGGCTGTACAACTGATGAATACTATCAAAAGGTGCACTGAGAGATTAATACTGAGGTACCAATGGGGACTATAACTGAGCCTCACGTTGGTAACTGTGTGTGGATATGTTCTGTATTTTATGAAAACTGAATCAAATTTTACTAAAAAAAAAAAAAAAGATAAGCACACCACAACTAGAAATTTATCGAGGCAGGGGACAACACAGAACATCCCAGGGCGTTGTACCCCTCTGGCACTTCCCCCTCTGAGAAAGTGACAGAGTGGCACAGAGTGCTAAGGGGCGTTTGACATGTTCTGCACAGTCCCCACCTCAATAAATTTATATATGCCAAGTGAATGTGTTTCTAGTTATACGGATACATGCTGTATTTTCACCAACACCCAAAATGAGAATAAACATGTTCCTGTCACTGTTCCGGGGTATTCTAATTTCAGGTGTTGCGATCATCATTTATGACTGCCACTACACTTTTGCGAGTAGCGAAAATGAAAGCCATGTGGTTGTTGTCTCATGCTGAGTGCATCAGAAACTGACGCTCACCCAAGACAACCACCATGGAAACATCAACAGCAGCAGCTGCTCCAGTGACAATCACGGTAACACAGCACATATGTTAGGAACACCCTCCCACGGCATACACTAAACATGTCATGGACACTGTGAGAATACAGTGTTTATACAGACTGGTCAATTTCAGAACTCCGTGAACACATTCGCAGTCCTGCTGTGCTCCGCCACTCATGAAGTCAATGAGTTTTAAAATCAACTCAGCCAGATAAATGCTATATTCTCACAGCATCTATTACATATCCATCTATCAATTTATTTTTTGAAATATCCTATTATTTTGAATTTTAGTTGGGTGTGTAACTTGGTAATGAGTTTTAATGTTGCAGCTCTATATTATTGTAATGGCACACTGAGCCACCAGGGAGGGGCACCACATATAAAGACTAATACTACTATTATTTAATCTTAATTTCCACTCGTGGTGCAATTTACTTTTGGTGTGCTGCTATTCGCCACAGGCTGCCACATTAAAGACACTAGAGCAGCTCTTCAACATGGTCAGTTTGCAATGAAGTAGCAGTTTATACAAGTAGTGGGACAGCAGGAAAGGGTTTTTTTTTGTATAATTTTTTATTAATTTTAAAAGATACAACAACAAATACAACATAGACATCACACAAAAACATACAAACAGATACTTCTCATAATTCATTATTATTACATTCAGAAATCAAACAACATTATTTCTCCCTTCTCAATTAATTCCTCTTATTGTGATTGTTCGTACAGTTTCCTTGACCAACGTTATCCTTTTAGTGGAGCAATAAGGCATGGAGGAGTCCATAACGTTCTCCGTATCCCTCTTTACTCCAGGCCACAGCGCAGAGCGATCTCCTCCTCATTACTTAGTGATACTAGGAAAGGGGCCCATTCCCTATAAAAGGCGTCGTCCCTATTGCTGAGCATCAATGATTATCTTTCCAGCGCCAAATTCTGTATCACCAATTGGCGCCATTGCTGAGCAGTGGGGGCCACATGACTAACCCAAGTGTTCTGAATGCAGTGTCTGGCCATTACCATCAATACTCTAATCCATCGTGGTAATGGTTCCCACTTCCCCGTCTCTCCCGGAGACATACCAAACAACCCTGTAATGGGGTCCATCTGAATGGGGTACCCTGCCATCTGTGTTATTTCTTCATAGATTTTGCACCAGAAGGCCCTCAAAACGCTGCAGTTCCAAAAGGAATGTACATATGTCCCTCTTTCCCTTCCACATCTGCCACAGAGAGGGGAGACGGAGGGGTGTGCCTGTGTACTGCAACCGATGGGTAATATACTTTGTGCAGAAATTTATAAAGGGCCTCCTTAAACTTATTGCATATTGAGAGGCCCATATGGCCTACCAGCACTTGCTGCCAGTTATCCTCGGAGATTTGACTTCCCAGATCCCGCTCCCATAGCTGCTTAACCTTCCATGTATAGTCTGGGTAATCTTCCCGCCCCAGCTTTGCCGCCTTCCCAATAAATCCCTTAGGATCATGTTGCGCCCTATGTATTAAAGTCTCTACTGGTCCCCATCCATGTAATTCTCCCCCTCCCCTCTCCATTTTCAGCAAGAATGCCCGAAGCTGTGAGTATCGAAACGTTTGTTGCCCTTGGAGACCCAATCCCTGAGTAATGTCCCCCAGCATGCTCAGTATATCATTACAGACCAAATTACCCACACACTTAGCTCCCCTTCTCTCCCATTTCCTAAATCCTCCGTCCTCTAAACCTGGTAGAAAGAAAGGGTTCTCCTCTACTGGCAATAATGATGTTTCCCCTTTGGTAATCCCCCTAGATTTCTTGAGGAGGTTCCATGCTTCTAGCACTAGGAGACCACCGTCAATTCTTGCTTACTAACCATAGTCAATTGTCTCCTTTCCCTGCACATAAGAATTGACCATCAGGTCCCCCATGCCTTATAGTACATTACTCCACTACTCCACTCTAAAATCAGTAACCATCTTCGAGTTATATGAAATGCATACAACGACATACAGCAGAAATAACAATGAAACAACAAGATAACAAGAGCAATATGTCCCCCTCCTCCCTCCCCAACTGATTCGTAACTGGTGACTTCTTAGAACATACCATCCCTCCCTGCTTCTGCCCCGTCGAAACTTATCCCTAATAAACCCTTTATCCATTTGAGTTTTAACTGTACTAAAGCCCCCACTCCCCCTCGATGACACTAATTTCAATTTCAGCATGAGTGTCCAATATCCCCCTGACGATATTGATGCCCCACTGCTCCTGCCACGACCGACAACAATTTTTCATTTATAAAAAAAAAAAAAAACATATTAAACTATATAGAAGATATAAACACCAACCTCAACTGAAACTTTGATGTCTCCCTGTGTAGTCTCGTCCCACCATTAATGCTCAAGAATATGCGGCAAGAACGCTCCCCTTCTGAGCTTCAGATCACTCTGATCCCCCCAAAGATCCTATTAGACTGCAGCCTGGCCTGGCTCCCCACCCATAAAGTTGTCTCCAACCCATTCAAGTCCTCCCCTTCTCACCACATCACCCACTTACAGTATATTATTTTCCTGAGTAGATCCATGTGCATCAGGTCTTAAGGCAGTGGGAAGGGAGCAGGTCGTGCCATAAACACACGCGCTAAGCCCCACGCACCCACGGCATCGCGAATGAAGCATCCTCACCCTGTTAGAAACTGTCCAGAGTTCTTACATTATTTAGTCCAAAACGTCAGAGGATCCATACTGTCCCAGGCATTCTCCGACTGTAATTGCAATCCTCTTCGGGGAAAACACAGGCAAGTCGACCACCACCCTACATCCCCAGGATTATTACCCGACTCAGTCTCTCACCTAGGAAGGCTCCAGATCAGTTCGCAAGGACTCTAGGCACACATAGGCCCCTGTATTCTTCAGCATCACAGGACAAAACAACAAAGACAGGTAGACGTTCGAAACATTGATGTTGCAACAGCAAACAAAGCCCAGTCCAGCACATTAGCGAACCATCTCAGTGCTATCACTTGCCCAACTTCTTTTGTAGATCAGCCATGAATAGCTCCGCTTTATTGAGCTCCCAAAAGGAGTACGTCGCCCCCTCGTATCGGATCTTCAGTATTGCAGGGTAAAGCATAAAGTTCTCAATCTTGAGGTTTCTTAGCTGGGCCATAAGCGGGTTGAATACCTTCCTCTTCTGAAGGAGCCGTAGGGAGTAATCCAGTGAGATGAACACATGTGCCCCTTCATACTCCAACCCCCTTTTTCCTCTAAAAGCTCTGAGGGTCACTGCCCTATCCTGGAAGGAATGAAATCGAACAATTATCTGCCATGGGGGCTGGTCTCCTGATGGTCGGGGCATCACGACTCGATGAGCCCTTTCCAATTTGAAGCGGCTGTTTTTTTGGCTGTATCCCCTTTCTCCGCACCTTCTGGCAAGCCCCTAAGGCGCAAGTTAAGGCATCGATAATAATTTTCTCGGTAATCCATTACATCTTTTAAATCTTCAAGCTCTTTTTGCAGCTGTACAACTTGTCTTGGGAACTCCGCGGTCTCATCCTCCAAGCGTGATATACGCTCCTCAGCCTCCTCGAGTAGAGTGTGTGGTCTGCTGCTCCAGCACTTCTTGCAACTTAAGGTCGATTTTACCCTCTAACTTTAACAATCTGGGCTCCAGCACCGCAATCACTGGACCGGTTACTTCCCGGCCTAATGCTCCGATCTCGGCTGCCGACAGTAAGATTTTGCCCATGCTTTCGCCCGACGTACAGGCCATGGGAGCCACCGACTTCTAGGAAAGGGATTTAACCAAACATGAAAGCTGCAAATCTTCCACTCCCCTCTTGAGACTTTGTTTATAAAATGTGTCACTCGATATGAACGATTACTCACAAAAGGCATGTGGATGAGTACGTTAATGGAAAGTGATGCCCTACAGAGAAGGTTAAGGTGGCCAGGATCCTTATGTGTGACCCTGAGCAAGTCACTTATCCTCCTAGTGCTCCCAGGTCGCTCCTATAAAAAAGCTTTCAGCTTAGGGTGCTATACCTGGTTAAACAACTAAAAAAAAAAAAAAAAAAAAGTAAGCACTTTTCCACTTATTTATTTTGTTTCATAAATCACTGTTGATTCACCAAGCATACTCCAGCTGGGAAAGAGACACAAAATGTGTCATCAGAAAAGGACCACTTGTCTCACACAGTCTGCCCATGTGGTCCCTGCCTAGTCTGTCTCCACAGACCTTAACTGTTCTCCAGCGACCCTTACTCCCTAACTGGTCTCCAGCGACCCTCACTCCTCCCTGACTGTTTACCAGTATTCCACTGTCTGTGTCCCAGGCAAGAGAAAACACTGTCATGCCTGCAGCAACATCTCGCTTTTAACGGGGTCCTGATTCTACATGGATTGGGGGGGGCGGCAAAGGGAGGTAAGTCAAGTGGTGGAACTTGAATCTGGATCCTCTGCTTCACTGGGTCTGTGCTCAAAATACTATGCTACACTGCCCCAAATTATTTATTTCTTCATGTATTTATCCTCCCATCACCAATCAGCCTCCTCACAGCCTGATCCTCCCAGTCCTGTTACCCACCTTCTGCATATGTCACTGAAGCGGCTTTCCTTCCTGGCAGCAGCTGCTTTTTATTTATTCTTCCCGCACAGCTCTCCATTATGTTTTACCCAGCAGTGCTTTAACCCATGCCGCAGGACTAGGAGCAGCTCTGAGTTCTTTCAGTGAACCGTACCATCTTCAATCAATGTCAGTGTGTGAGTGCACAGATGCTGGTCAGCGGTTTTTACACTGATGCCTGTTATGAGGACCTACCACCCATGGAAAAGCAGGACAACAGGCCCTACTACATACTGCCTTTTTTGGGTTCAGAACTTTTGATCGGGAAAGACCCACCAAGCTGAAGCTTGTTTCCTGGTGCATCCCAGGAACAAAGGGAGGTTAGACGTGCAGTGTCAGTGGCTCCATAGGCAGCATGCTCATCTGTGGAGCTGGAAGATCAGATAGTCGTGGATTCTGACCCCACACCAGGTACTTGCGGTAATACCCACAAATGACATTGCAGTACAGTACGAGAGGGTGCTGCCCAACTGAGGGACTACTGTGCCCTTTCGGGGCTGTTTCCTCTCAAACAAACTGCGTTCTGCAGTTTGGTAAGCAAACTAAGGAGAAGCTGCCCGATGCTCACCCTCCAAGCAAGGGGACTACTGTGCCCTTTCGGGGCTGTTTCCTCTCAAACAAACTGCGTTCTGCAGTTTGGTAAGCAGACTAAGGAGAAGCTGCCCAAAGCTCACCCTCCAAGCAAGGCACAGGTTGGAACTCTGAATTTTGGCATCTACCCCTGGAGGAATCTCACTTGCTCCTGTTTGCCAGTGTTTACCACACTATGTGCAGCAATCCAAAAGTCTTCTAGGAACTGCTGCCAAGAAATGAATGCTAGGACTAACCTCTGCTTGACATGTTCTTGATTTCTCACTTTAAGTAATCTTTAGTCTGATGTAGAGATTTCTTAAGAGTTGGTGTAAGTTTGAGAGAGGTTATTAAGGTAGTGTGATTTTTCTATCTGCCCTGATCCCTGTGCTCCTTCTCTTAGAGCTGTAAGCCTGTGGGCTGCATGCCCCCTTGACCTCTGTCTCCCATTGAGGCTGCTGCAGTGTCCCACCCCCCAAAAAAAACTTGTTTCAGAACCTCCCTGCCTGTTTGTTTTTTTGTGCTGACTTTTCCATTAGCAGATTATATATTTTAGCCACTAGAGGGCCCAGTTAAAAGCACACTTACCCAATCCAACAGAATACAGTTCCTGTCTCATCTCACTTATTGTGTGGTCAGTCTATCACTGTTCATCAGTCTTTGCCCCCTCCCTCTTCTATTGATCGATACTGATTTTTCCAATTTGCAGCTTATACTCTTTGCCCACTAGAGGGGTTCCCCCCAACCGTGCCAAAGCTGCTCTACATCTCCTTACTCTCTACTACTCCTGGACACACTTCCTTTACTGCTCAGCTGCTATGGGTACCTACACTGCATTACTAAGTCTGCTCTTCTTCACCCTCTTGGTACAGACCTCATACCGACCGGAGCACCTTTCCTCCACACTAGGCAGCTCATCCTCATACTACCCCACAGTGACTCAGCCCTCCCCCACCCTCGACACACCTGTGATCCCCCAACACCCCCACTCCCTCCGCCCTCCAAGGCCCGACCTGGACCCAGCTCTACCCTGCCATTCCCACCCTTCACACTTTTATCTATTCCATGCACCCTGATTCTAAAGTCCTCAGCTGGGTGTTGACCCAAGGGTCTCCATCACCACCAGCCACTAACCAGAATAATTACACTGCTATTATTATTATCTGGTAATGTGCACCCAAACCCAGGACCTATGGCTTCCAGCCCTTCTAAACCCTGTACTGCAACTGGCCTCCTTTTTGCATCCTTAAACATTTACAGTCTCCTAAAGAAATCTGGTGCCCTCCAGTGCTGGGTCGTTCAACATCAATCTGTCTTAACTGTACTGGTAGAGACTTGGCTCTCCAAATCCAACCCTGACTCCGCTATCACTCTCCCTGGATATACCATCTACTGGGAAGGCCGCGTAGGCAAATGTGGTGGTGGCTGCGCACTACTCATACGGAACTCCCTTATAGGTCAGGCACTCCGAGCTCCTAAACTTGATTATGGAGCCCAAGCCCTCACCTTAAAAATCACACCTGACCCTGCCCGAGGCCCTCTTTTCCTCACGGTCTCCTATGTACCCCCAAGAAATCAAAACCAAGCAGTCCAGTCCTTCACTGACTACCTCACATCTCTCCCTCACAAAGTGGAGCAAGTCATCCTAGGTGATCTCAATGTTAACTGGCTTGCCTCCACTGCCTCCCATATAAGGGACTCCTTTGCTGACCTGAATATGTCCCAGTTAGTCACCCAGCCCACCAGATTCAACCACTCTACTGGCACCAGCACTCTTCTAGATGTTGCTATATCTAACAGCCCCTACAAAATCCGGGATGTCACTGTCCTCCCCGACTCTCTTAGTGATCGCTCCCCAGTCCTCTGTCTCTGGTCATCCTCCACTCTGAAGCCAGTGTCCCAGGCCACTCTACGCCACCGTTTACGCCCCGGTGGCCTCAGAAAATTAAAACAATACCTAGCCGAGCTAGACGGGTCCCCTATCCAGCGTGCCCCTGACATTGACTCAGCTCTTGACCCCTTCACAAATGCCTTCTGTAAGACTTGTGACCTTTTCGCCCCCCCCCCAACCAGGATCCGCTCCAAAAAATGCAATGCCCCATGGATCACCCCACCCCCTTCTCCAGAGACTCAAAAACAGAGATAATCTCTGACACATTGCTGTAGAATCTGGAAAGGCATTTGATAGACAGGCCTACAATGCAGAACGCAAAAAGTGCACTTGGGCCATTAGGCGGGCCAAGGCAGAGCACTATCAGACCATCCTCGCTTCCACTTGGGGTTCAGCCCGGACATTCTGGGATAATATGAAAGAGCTAAATGAGAAGTCTCACTCCCCCCCCCCCACCATCTCAGCTCTCCATAATGGTACCCCCACCACAGAGCCACTTATAGTCAATTGCCTTAACACTGCCTTCTCTGACTTAAGCTCGGTCCTCCCCAGCAGCTTCTTTGACCCAAACCCCACCTCTCTCCCTCTGGTCCTGCATCGCCCACCATTCTACCTGAGAACCCTATCCCCTCAAGAAGCCAGGCCACACCTGCTAAAAGCCTTAAGTAGCAATAACCCCAGTAGTGACCCCCTCGACTCCAGGATCCTCTATATGGTCTTGGACGAAGTCCTAGTCCCCCTGACTGACCTTCTAAAATGGTCTCTATGCCTGGGTCAGTTCCCAAGTGCTTGGAAAACTGCTGAAATCACACCCATACATGAAAGAGTGGGGACCGGTCCACCCCCAACAATTACTGGCCGATCTCCATCCTCCCCCCACTCTCTAAAGCCCTTGAAATGAAAAAGTGTTGATCCAGCTCTCTGAATACCTAACCAAGTACGACATAATTGCCCAGAGCAGCATGGTTTCCACCCAGGACACACTACAATCACGGCTCTCCTGGAATTCTCCCAACACCTGCATGCTGCTCTTGACTCTGGCAGCCTTGCAGGAGCAGCGCTCATTGACCTCTCCAAGGCCTTTGACACTGTCTGTCATCCCCTTCTACTCAACTCTCTCCCCCAACTTGGCTTCTCTAGCAGTCCCATTTCCTGGTTCTCTAGCTACCTCTCTGCTAGATTCCAGCTTGTCAAGATCAGTGGCTCCCTCTCCAGCATTCTTCCCATTCGCTCTGGGGTCCCTTAGGACTCCACCCTGGGTCCAATACTGTTTAGTCTATACCTCAACGCTCTTCCCAGCTCATGTACCAGTAAAATGCTCCTCTACGCCAATGATGCAGTCCTCATTGTCTCACAATCCCACCTCCCTCAATTATCCCTCCAGCAAGCTTACAACCAAGTCAAAAGGTGGTTCGGCGACTGCAGACTGGTCACTAACCTAAAGAAAACCAAATAAATGCTCTTCTCCCACCACCAAAATAAAGCTAAAAATACCCCCCCTCTTGATTATCCCCAGCACTCTGCAACCGCTAGAACAAGTGACCACATACAAATACCTAAGCATCACATTCGATACTGCCCTCTACTTCCACACCCACATTAATGCCCTGTCAGCCGCCATTAATCCTCGGACTGGCCTGCTATACCGGCACAGGGACTGCATGCCTCAGGTTGCCCTTAGGCTGGCCATCACCTCCTCTATCTTGTCCCTCGTGGACTCTTGCCCATCTACGCCACAGCTGACAACACTGCCCTCTCCAAAATCCAACTCTCCATCAATAAGGCCTGTAGGCTCCTGACCGGTGCCCCCAGCCATACTCACACTTGCCTTCTCTATACTACCACCAATCTTCTCAACTTTGAGGAGTGACTGCTCTACTAGGCCTGCCTTCTCGCTAAGAAATCACTGCTAGGACTCTCCCCCCGGAGGTCTCCACCTACCTACAGCAGTCATCATCGCCCATCACCACCCATAGCTCTGTTAAGGCCACTTTCAAGGTGCCCAGAACCAAGACCTCTCTTGCCCAGAGATCCTTCCTCTACTAAGCCCCCACCTGGTTCAACTCCCTCCCTAGCTGTATCTCCAACTTGCCAAAAATTGGCTCCTTCAAAATAGCCCTTCGGAACCATATCTTTAATACTCGCTGTTGTAGGTGCAACTAACCCCCTGTTGTAACCTGTGGTACCCACCCGCCTTGCCCCCTGGCTCGACAACGTCCACTAGACAACCTCTCCCTTCCCCAGACCCACTCCTTCCCTACTAGGTCCAAACAGAGATGTAACCCACTGTCTTCTCTGAGGACCTACTATATCCACGAGTGTAACTCACAATTTTGTTACACTATGTAATCTAAGTAATATACAAACTACTACATTATGTAACCTAAGTGTATCTATGTTAAATGTTCCTTTCACTGCACCTGTAATGTTATCCTCCATTTTAATCTGCACTGTAATAACTGTCTTGATGTCTACCCCCACCCCCCGCGACGAGGTGCCTTTGTAAATGAGTCTCTGACTCAAAGGTTATAAACCCGATTTGTAATGAATAAATAAAAAAAAAGAATATTCTTTGGATGAGATTTAAAATGAGGTCCCTTCTGCCCATCTCTGCTCATTGTCCAGGTGGAAGTAAAAGACTACATGTCACTTATTGATGAAGAGCTGGGGAGTTTCCCTGGTGACATGGCCAACATTCCCCCCATCAATTAATTAAAAAAAAAAAAAGGGTCCCTGTAACCCACCCACCAGAATGCACGTGGAAACAAGCTATCGCAGCTTAGTGTGCCTTTCCTGGTCAAAAATTGCAAATAAATAAATCAATAAAATTAGTGATTTGCTCAGGGTCACACAGCATGCAAGAATGCCTGACGCAGCATAGCATGTTTGGGGGTCTGCCTCCCTTCGTGCCTACGGGCTTCAATCTAAGGTGATATGAGGGCAGAAGCTACAGAAAGGGGTCTCAGTATCTTGGAAAGACCAGAAGGATGGCCGAGTTGGAGGAATGAAGGGGAATAACAACGTGTGAGTAAAATAAATAAATAAGTACATGCTTGCACAGCACTAAGAAAGAGATGTCTCTTGCTGTATAAGAGTGTCACCTCAGGCAGTCAGGGCGAAAGGACAGCACAGTGAAGCTAGGGTGAGCAGCTGGAGGAAGGATAAGAGACCCTGCAAATCTTGATGCTGCTTGGATGAAATCACATACGTGAACTAGACTGCAATCACTTACATACCACATCTGTGGGAGCACATGTTTACCAAACAGAGGATGGGATTTTCACTGATGACATATGCAACATCAAAAATATATTTTACAAGTGGGCCCGGTTACGCATCAATGGCGCTACTGCTCGCCACACCGGTGACTCGAGTTTGGGAGCAGACCCGGGTCCGCCAGGGAGAGAGGATCGAGGGTCTTAAAGACAGCTCTCTTGGGGACAGGGGATGCTCTGGCTTCCCACTGTTCACACCCCACCTGGCAGAGGCCTAGTAATAGCACAGCAGGGACCACCTCCACAAGTGGATGGCTCGTTCTCAGATGCTGATACACATGTGCGTGTGGGGGCATGCACAGGCATTGCATCACCGCATGCTGGGCTGCCCTGGGGAGAAATATGCTGAAGGAAAACCCAAACCAGCTAGATGACTCCAGGATCCTCTGCAACCCCCACATCATCGACTAGGCAGGGCTCTGGGCATCTGGATTTGTGCTTTGTGGGGGGGGGGGGGATTACCCCCTGGCCCTGGAAGATGGGCTGGGAGAGGTAGGGACCATGGAGGCCGGCTGTCAGTGAGGCAAAGATATAATTGATAAAAAAAATAATATTTTACAATTTTTAAATCATGATAGCCAAACTGAAATATAGGCTCTCATTTACACCGAGGTCTTCCTTCTGCACAGCGTTATTTACTTTGTTATTTATTTATTACACACAACATCCTTTAGGCAAGACCTATTTTCAAAGGGTTCCGGATCACATACAACAGCTTAGCATCAATAAAGTATATTACATATTTACAAGTACAGTGTACATAATACAATAGGAAATATTACGGACACACTGAGATGAACTGTAATGAATTGTGATTAAAACAGGAGAGCATGACACAAGTGGATAACAACAGAGCACAAGTGGAGGGAGAAGAAGCACAGGGGTCAGTGGAGGTTCAGGAATGTAGTAGACCGGTCAGTGATAGCAGCCACATGGGTTTGGAGGGGCGAGAGAGGCTAGAAGCTGGGATCTGAAGTTGGCTAGAGAGCCAGTGACTGAGTGATGGGGTAAGGGAGTTCCATAGTTTAGGGAAATAAAGAGAAGCAGGCAAGGCTCTTTTACTAGTGATGAGGGTAATATAGTGCAGACAGGAATTGAGGTTAAGCCAACCTAGGTTGTTATACAGGGTGCACTTATGGGAGTCCCATTTTAGGTTGAGTACGTAGCGGCATGCCCTATTCATCAAGCTTTTGACCCTGTCGAGCACTCTGTCACATGCAGCACCATAGATCACAAGGCCACAGTCTATAAGATTAAAGCTGTAGCATCTAACAAGTTGTTGCTTAATGTCAGGGAGGAAGGTATTTCTGTGTCTATAGAGCAGTTCGACTCTCGAGATAAGATCCGAGGTTTCTACTGTGCAACCACAAGGGACGGGTGCAGGTATGAGGGCAGCCAGCCCCAAAATGACTCCACAGTGCCACAGAATAGCTGCACACCACAGAACAAATGCCACAAACAATGAATGCTGAATTGCAATGTTTTATTCTGGCACAGCCAAGCTATACCATACCCCAGCGCTTCGGTGATTAGGCCTTCATCAGAGGGCATGGTTCTGGAAGCAAGCTACATCCATTTAAATACACCATTTTCTATGACCTCACCGATGACATCACAAGAGTGCTCCGTGCAAACACTACAGTACAGTGATACAATTAATCTATGCTACTATTCACATATAAATGTACCAAAATGCAACAGTTCAAACGTACAAAACCCAGTACGGAACATCAGTATCTCCCTACAACACATTATTTCATTTCAATTACATCTTCATATTTTATGTTGTTTCATTTCATCTTTCTTATGCGAGGCAGAAGTAAGAAATATTTTTGCAAAGCAGCATCAAGAGAGTATCAAAAAGTCAAAGTCCTAAGAAGTCAAAGAATAGAGACAGTCTAAAAGGAGCCGAATAGAAATAATATGTACTGTTGTTGGGGGGAGGGTATTAACTATTAACCTCTCTTTTCTCCCCCGGCCCTTCTCCTCTTTCTTTCTTTACTATTACATATTTTCTCTCCTTTTTCACTATCCTGCACCCCGCTCTTTCCTTCTATGAAAACTGTTGATAAATCTGGCTAAAACAACCATTTCAAATCTGCCTTTAAAAAAATATAACCCTATCCCCCCACACCACAACAGTACATATTATTTCTATCCAGCTCCTTTTAGACTGTCTCCATTCTTTGACTTCTTAGGACTTTGCCTTTTTGATACTCCCTTGATGCTGCTGTGGAACAATATTTCTTACTTCTGCCTCACCATTAGGAAGATGAAATAAAATAAATTAAAAGATGAAGATGTAATTGAAATTGAGTAATGTGTTGTAGGGAGATACTGATGTTCCGAACTGTGTTTTGTACTTTTGAACTGTTGCATTTTTGTACATTTATATGTCAATAGTAGCACAGATTAGTTATATCACTATATTGTTTGCACGGAGCACTCTTTTGATGTCATTGGTGAGGTCACAGAAAATGGTGTATTTAAATGGATGTAGCTTGCTTCCAGAACCACGCCCCCTGATGAAGGCCTAATCACCGAAGCACTGGAGTCTGGTGTAGCTTAGCTCTGCCAGAATAAAACACTGCAATTCAGCATTCATTGTTTGTGGCATTTTTTCTGTGGTGTGCAGCTATTCTGTAGAACCACTTAGAAGATCCAGAGTAAGGAGTGCACACTTGCCCTGGGTGACCACCGATCTCATTGATCATTTTCGACTTGGGGACTGCGCCTGGAAAACCTATAAGGCATCAGGTTCCCAAACAGATCTACAACACTACCAGTCACTGTGGAACGCCTGCACGAAGCTAATCCATCAGGCAAAATCAAACTATTTTAACACCAATTTCAAACACCCAACAAAGTTCTGGAAGTCAATCAAATACCTCTTGTCCACACTGGTCCAACCCCCTATACCAGCCCTCAACGTAGCAGGAAACACTGTCACTGCACCGAGCATGGTGGCCACGGAGTTAAACTCCTATTTCACAAACTGAGAATCCACCCTTTTGCCCTCTTTTCTGCCCCAACCCTTGCAGCCATCCACTTCAACCCCAGCCACGCCTCCGTCCGCAAATTTCTCCTTTCGCTTAGTAACTCCCTCAGAGGTATTAAAAGCCCTAGGGCTCCTCAACCCTGCCAAAGGTAAGTGCCCCTCGGGTCTTGACTCCAAAATGCTCTTCGTATCTGCCCCAGCCATTGCCAGCCCATTGGCTGCTCTCTTTGACCTCTCCTTTATGCATAGCTCACTGCCATCTTCTTGGAAACATGCTACAGTTATCCCCCTACATAAAGGCGGCGACCCCTCCTCCCCAGGAAACTACCGCCCTATCTCCCTTCTCCCCATCCTTGCCAAATTGCAGCAGCGCCTCATCCTCTCCCAGCTCTCTGCTTTACTCGACTTCACCTCCTTCTTCACCCCATACCAGGCTGGTTTTAGGAAATCGTACTCCACCATAACCTCTCTCCTAAGACTCACCGACGCCATCCTCACAGGAATGGATAACGGGGAAATCACCTCAGCCATTTTCATCGACCTTGCTAAGGCCTTTGACATGGTCTCCCACACCCTGCTACTGTCCAAGCTCTCCTGAGCCGGCCTATCAGATTCGGCCACCAGTTGGTTCAATTCATACCTGGCAGGCAGGTCCCAATCGGTCCGAATTAGGTCCTTTATCCCCCCCCCCCTGTCTCTACAGGGGTCCTGCAAGGCTCCATCCTTGGCTCAATACTGTTCTCCATCTTCCTGAATGATCTGTCCCTGGCCTGCCCACATAATTCCATTCACTTGTATGCAGATGATATAGTACTGTATGCCTCGGGCTCATCCCCCTTTGAAGTAGCAACCAGGCTTCAGCAGGACTTTGAAAATGTCCAACTTTGGTTTCATTCAAATCAACTCTTTCTTAATCCAAAGAAAATTGTCTCCCTCACATTCGGCATGAGGGCAAAACTCACTAGACTCCCCTCCTCCCTCATCTTCCACACTATTGATGGCTCTCCTCTGGAGGATTGTAAGTCCTTCAGATATCTTGGGGTCTGGCTGGATCAGCATTTAGATTTTTCGGGGTACATCGATTCTATTCACAAAAAACTGCACCTCATGCTGGGTACTTTATACCGACACAAAAGTTGCATCCCCCTGCAAACGTACTCAGAAATGGTCCAAAAAAATGATCCTCCCAATACTGGACTATGGGGACATGGTCTGCAGTGCAGCTCCCAAGTCCTCCCTAGCCAGACTCTATCCTTTTTTTTTCCACTCCTTCTGTCATTTCGCCCTAGACTGCCCCCCCCCACAACCCATCACTGTGTCCTTTACCAGTCTTTAGACCTCCCTTCCCTCCATGATCGGAGGGCTGTCACATTGTGTTAGGACCACAGCTAAATTTTGGGCACAGACCCTCCCTCCTTACCTTGCAGCAGCTCAAATAGCCCTCCCGCCGCTGCCAGCCTACTCGCTCAGGAACATTGATTCTCAGCTACTCCATGTCCCGCACATGTCCACCATCTCTGGCCAGGCTGCCTTTAAATATCGTATGAAAAAGATTTAGAACTCTTTGCCTGTCATCATTAGACACACCTCCAGCCCACTACATCTCAACTCCCTCCTAAAGATGCACTTCTCCTCCACTTGCATGTGCAAATACTGTAGCTCTGCTAAGGTCCTAGCATCAAGCCTGTCTACTGAGCAGCTCTCTCCTTACTTGATGTTCACAGATTCTATCGTTGCCTCTACAAAAGGTTCCTTCCTTCAACCCAGTCAGACACTTATACTGCCTGGCATTCAGGCCCTTTAGGTAGTAGCTAGGGGTCTATTTTTACTGTCCTACAGGATCTCCATTACTGGTGCATTGCTGTTCTTGCTCCTCAATGCTAACAAAATGTAGGAGTACATATCCAAATTGTACCCCATCATATTTTGTATTTTTCCTCATTACTAACTGTGCAGTTGTTGTATTTGCTGTTGTATTTTCTGTAATTCTGTTTTGTATCTCTGTAATTTTTTTCTCCCTATCACCCCCGTCCCCAGGGCGCATTCGGAATCGAGCAGTACTCTGCTCAGTATGCCTACCTGGTAAAACACTTAAATAAATAAATAAAATAAATAGAACTGTCGGGTCTGGAGATAGCTGCTTTAGTTAGGGCATCCACGTAAGCTGAGTAGGTTAAACACAGGTCAAGGATTATCCTCAGGTACTTGAAAGTGGCAACTAGTTCAACTGGGGCACCTAAGGCAGAGGTAATGACTAGTGTGTGTGTGTGTGGGGGGGGGGTTGGTGGGGTTTTACATCTGGAGTAAAAAAGCATGGGTTGGTTTTCTTCGTATTTAGGACAAGGTGGTTGTTTGAGAACCACAGATAGCAGAGAAGTCAGTTTGGAGGCTGTGCTGGACATAGTCTGGGTTGCTATGTGTTGCAGTGATGACTGCGTCATCAAGGTACATGAGGAGTTTTGTGGGGTTGCAAGCTGTCAGAAGTTCACTGACAAACAGACTGAACAGTAGGGGACCAAGGATTGATCCACTGTCACAGGTCTAAAGTCTGAGGGGGACACTTAGTATTTTACCACCTGGGTTCTATTCATAATATAGTTTTTTTAGCCAGTCAGTTGCTTTAACTGAAATGCCTAGATCAGTTAATTTGTAGCAGAGCAGAGCATGATTGAAAAAAGTCAAATGCCTTGGCGAGGTTAATGAAGATGAAGCCAGCAAGCTCCCCTCTGTCCAGAGCACACAGTGAAGATGGTCTGTGTATTCCAATAGGGCAGTCATGGTACTGTGGTTCTTGAGGAAACCATGCTGTTCACATGATTGTAAGTCATATTGGCTCAGGTACTGGGTAAGCTGGTCGGTAAGAATATTTTCAAGTGTTTTAGAGAGGGGGATAAAATTGAAATAGGACGGTAGTTAGTGGGTAAGTCCTGGGCACCCCCCCTTGTGGACAGGGGTAACATGCCATTTTCCAGATGTTGGGCACTTGACCATCTGTGAGCGATAAGTTAAAGATGAGCTGGAGGGGATAAGTAACCTCACGTGTGGCAGATTTGAGGAGTTTCATGTCGATGTTGTCAGGTCTAATACGAGTCAGTATTTTTTGCGGGCAAGATATTTGTATGTATCTGACCAGGTTAATCTCCTAAGGTAGAACTTGGGGTGTAAACTATTCATAGGGATGATATATGGGCTTCCGCAGGGTGACTGGGGGTGCTGAAGTGTAGGTGGAGAGGTCACTAAACGTGTTATGAAAGGTATTTGCTATATTCACATCACCCTCAACTAGGGACTCACCAAGTAAGATGGAGTGAGGAAGAGGTTTATGAGTTTCCTAGAATGTCATTAATTCCATTACAGAGGGATTTAGGCATGTTGAGAAAGGCATACTGCTAGTTTTTGTGATAATTAACTTTGGTTGTTTTGACTTGAGTTTTAACCCTGTTTCTAAGCTCTTTGTACTTTTGGGAATAAGCAAATCACTAGGAGGGCAAGTGACCTGCTGAAGGTCACACTACGAACCAGAATCTTCGGTGGGGTCAGGAACGAGTTTCAAAGTTCAGTTTGCCACATCACCAGACTATTCTACCTTTTTTAATTTTTTCCATCATAATTTTCATTAACTTATTACAGAATTACAATTACAATTCAGAGAATGTTCAAACTACAGTATTTCAGTTCAAGTAATGGAAACATAACATTATCACTACAACAGTAATTATAGCAGAGTTCAAACCTACTAGCCTAAACATGGCTATTCAATTTCATTTACAGAATGTATTTTTTTTATTTTTTTATTTACTTGTTGTTTTTTCCCCTAGGGACTCGACTTGCTTCCGCTGACTTGACCCACAATCTACCAGTCAGACCTCCATGTAGGCTTGGCTGTTTCCCCCAGGAGGGGCTGGGGTGGCAGGACCCCCAGTCCTCCTTGTTTGTATCGGGTCCCTGTTGTGGCTTGGAAGGTTGGTTGATGGGGGGTGCCTCCCTCTGTCGGCAGAGCTCGTCGGGGCCCCATTTTGCCCCGTTAGGCCCTGGAGACGTGGCTGTGCCTTGACATCAAGGCTTACACCGATGTCTGCCAAGCTCCCCCTTTATTGTGCAGCCTGAGGTGCTGTACCTCTGGTCTCCGCCAGAGGCCAGGCCAGCACTGGACGATAATCCTCCCTCCCTCCAAGGGGCTGGGGTGGCAGGACCCCCAGTCCTCCTTGTTTGCATCGGGTCCATGTTGTGGCTTGGAAGGTTGGTTGGTGGGGGGTGCCTTCCTCTGTCGGCAGAGCTCGTCGGGGCCCCATTTTGCCCCGTTAGGCCCTGGAGACGTGGCTGCGCCTAGACATCAAGGCTTACACCGATGTCTGCCACGCTCCCCCTCTATTGTACAGCCTGAGGTGCTGTACCTCTGGTCTCCACCAGAGGCCAGGCCAGCACCGGATGATAATCCGCCCTCCCTCTAAGGGGAGACGAGCTGTCAAGCCTCCCCTTCCCGGCTGGCCCTCCAGCTCCTGGGCTCATTCCTGAACCCAGGTTGCTGTTGGCAATTAGAAATTTTTTCTTAACAGCTTTCACTGTGATGCTGACAGTAATCCGGAGCATGAGCATAAATGGCAAAACGTCACAGTTCTGGCAACTGGAACGTTTTTTAACAGCTTTCACTGCAATGCTGGTGGGAAACTGGAGTGCGGACAAAAATGACAGACACATAGCAGTGTTGGCAAGTGAAACATTTTTTAACAGCTTTTACTGTGATGCTGGCACGAACCAAGAGCACAAGCAAAATGACAAACCTGTAGCAGTATTGGCAAGTGGAAACTTTTTTTTAACAGCTTTTGTTGTTTTGAAGGTGGGTTTATAAGATGGTGAGACAGTGCATGGGGTCTGAACGCTGTGGGGGATGGGTAACCAGGAGCACCAGCCTGAGCCCAACTAACAGTTGTTTACATGAGTTCTTGTGCATAACAGCTGGTAACATTTGTAGAAAAGTGGACACAAGCAATGTCGACATAATGATGTTTCATAGATGTGTGACAGTCAGACTTGTTGTCGGTGTTTTACAAGTCCCGGAGTGGATTTCAATGGAGAGTGAGGGAATCAGTCAGGAGGGGTGACCATGTCGAAGAGTACAAAATATGTAACAAAAAAAAATGTGTTGTTCAGAAGTTTATCTGGAAGAAACTGGTGTGTTTCTGTAACTTATTTTTCCCTCGTTTGAGAAGACAAGATGGTGGCTAAAAAAAAAACGAAAACATTCTGCAGGCTGGCAAACGGATTTAAACAGGTACTGCCTCTTGGTTGGTGGAACTTGCTTTCACCTGTGCAGTAGACAGACCCAATGCAGTGGCATCGACTAGTCAGGACACAGGATTTTCATTACCCATTTTATACTACTAAAATTCTAATTAAATTTGTGGCTAAGATACTGCCGTTTCAAATAACTTGCTCAGGTTCACACTTGGAGTACGTGGCTCTAATGGAATGTGAACATGTTTCCTGGTTTTCAGGATTGTGTTCTAGCATCAGAACACACTGCCTGTAAATGAGCACGTGCACATGTTGACCCCGTTCAAATGCGATGTAATGTCTGTACCGTGACTGTACACCACTGCAATTAATCCAAGTCTGTGAGTTTCCTGGAACTCTGTGTATGAACTGAACTGCTCTTAGGGTTAAAATCTGAATAAAAATATTGTACTCAAAAGAAAAGCCCTGCTACTGAATCCTGGAGCACCTACCCATGCCTTTATTTACTGTGCGGGCACTTTGCCAAACTGAAGTATCAGGTTCCATATTGTTTCCATTATTTGATCTGCAGCCAATGAGCAGTGCTGGCATGCGGAATGGTACAATAATACGGGAACTGGAAAACTTTAAAGGCTGGAGTTATTAAATCACTTTAAAACAGGACAAAATGAGCATCATAAATACTGCATTCTGGTTAACTTTTTCTTTTTTTTTATTCAAATATTTGGTAACCAGGAAAGGCACGCTGAGCCGAGGCTCATTTCCAGATGCGACCTACTCCCATCCCAGTTCCCCAACCAGCATCACCCTCACCCTAAACAAACACACACACACACACACATATATGCTTTCCCTTTCTCTATTAACAAGATCTCTTGACTTTAGCCCTGTGCATATGCAAGTACAGACAGTGATGTTGGATAGGGTGTGCTTAAGTGCTCAAGTTCCCCCTTCCCCCAATGGTTTACCCAAATGTCCACCACTATCTACATTTACAGAGGCCTCTTACTTAACAAATAACCAAATACAACACTACAAAACTACAGGGATGAGCACTCCTTGGGCTATGGACCAAGAATATTAATCTTCCTACCACTCCGAACCTCTCATGGACAGAACCAAATTTGAGTGTGTACAGTACTGGGGGAAACTGTTCAACAGTACAGGCGCTTCATAATCTGACAATGTGACAACACTCTGCTACTATTAACATCTTGATATAATGCAGCATTGACACTGCATGCAAGCAACAAAGCACTACAGGGTGCGTGATTATGGGTCAATAATTACACACCTCTTGAGGGTGTTGTTTAAACACCCATAAGAGAGACAGAGAGAAGTGTGATTATCAACCATAATCACCCATCCCTGGAGTGTTTTATTGCACTTCTATGTAAGAAAAATCAAAGCAACTGATTTTTCTTAAACATGTTATAAAGTGAGAATCTGTGTGGAGCAAAAGTAGTTCCTGTCTGGGACGGTGTCAGCGGGACAATGAGTGACAGCGTTGGTAAGAGCGGGTTAGGTTAACTCTTACTTGATCCCTCTCTCCCATCTCTCTTCCTGTCTCTGCCAGCCCATCTCTCTTTGTCAAGCCAGCACACTCAAATGGTCATTCAAATTAAGTAAAATAGAAAATAGATTTGCTGCCGCGTGTCACACTCCTGCTACTCACTAAACACCAAGGCAACAACAAACAAACTCAGCGTTCCTAGCTTACTCATTCATGTCTGCAGGTACTGTATTCCAGTTTTCTGTTTTCTTGTTCTTTCATGACCTGCAGCACAACTGAAGCACAATTAAAGGAAATGTCAAAAGATGTGAGGTTGGGCTTTGTAGCCCATTAACTCACTGCAGCGTAAATCCTCTGAGCCATAAAATACATTTTTTTATTAGTCCTGTTAGGAAGGGACGGTATCATAAATCAGGCCAAGCCCGATGGCCAGCCGATCCCTTCCACTTCCTGGTCTGCCAGTTATGCCCCCATGCTCAGATGTTTTGTGACGTCTAACTAGGGAGAGTGCGGGGGCGCATTCCACTTAAGTCTATAGGGCTTGAATTCAAAACCTTTTTTTAAGAGATAAAGCAATTTCAGGTATATATAAAGCCACCTCAACTTATAGGCCCTTTATTAGTTGAGAGGTGGCTTTCATATCTATATGTAACAGATAACCCATTACAGTGCGTGCGGTTGCACTCTGATATATACACACCTTGCTGTGCGTTGTGATGCACATGGCCACAGGCTCAGTGAGTTCAACCACCCAAGGCACGTGTATATCAGAGCGTGACTGCATGCCCAGTAGTGGGTTGTCTATCTTTCAAAATGGCCTCAAGTATGGGGGGGTGGTGGTCAAAAAGTAGTCCCAGTGTAGCATAGATAACTATTCCATTTACAGTAGCTGATCTGGTTGATTTGGTCATAACTGTGATAGGTTTAAGTTGTAGGTAATATTTATGTGGTTGATCCTGCCATACTTTTTAAATTAAATGTCATTTAAAAGTTATCTGGTTGATCCTACCATTTCCAGAGTGTGTTAGTGTAGGCACTTTTTTGACCTGCTTCCAAACGATAAAAAATAAGCCAGTCTCTGACTCTGTTCAAAACGTAAGAAAACTTTGGCTTCTGGGGTTATTTTAGTTAGATGTCTGTGAAAGAAGCTGCAGTCTCCACAGACCGAAAAAGTAAGCGCACAGCACTTTCACTTTTATTTGTGAAATATAGTGTGACCGAGCAGTGTAACTGATGGCAAGGGAAGTGCTGCCCCACGTTTAAAGTAAGCCCCTCTGTGTTGAAAAAAAGCAAAAAAAGTGTCTCTTTTTATCAAAGTTTACATGGTTTTTAGTAAAAGGAGCCGCTGACTATAGTGAGAGAACAGCAAGCGAGTCTGCATCTTCAGAAAGACAGACGCAAGCCAGAGCAAGTGTTGCTATAGCAACTAACGCTCTTGCCTGCGTCTGCCTTTCTGAAGCCGCCGACTTGCTCACTCTCCTCTCCTCTCGCTACAGTTGTCAGCTTCTTTTACTAAAAAAACATGTAAACCTAAGATAAAAGTCACACTTTTTTACTTTTTTTTCAACACAAGAGGGGCTTACTTTAAACGTGGGGCAGCACTTCCCTTACCATCACTTAAACCGTTCTGTCACGTTATATTTCACAAATAAAAGTGAAAGTGCCCTGCTCGCTTTCCAGTCTGTGGAGACTGTTTAACAGACACCTAACTAAAATAACACCCAAAGCCAAAGTTTTCTTACTTTTTGAAAAGAGACTGGCGTCTTTTAATCGTTTTGAAGTTGGTCATTTAGCAGTGTTGTGAGCACTCAGTCACGCTATAGTACAGCAATGTGCTTATGTATAAAATGCTCTGAAAGTGGTAATATCCACTAGATAACATTTTTAAATTATGTTTAATTTAAATATTATGGCAGGATCGACCATGTGATTGAGTACACTATGGGACTGGTGTATACATTTACTTATGTCTGTAGCCCAAGCGGCAGCCTGAGTGCAAGCTGTGTGTGTGTGTCTGGCTGCCTAGCTGTGCCAGGTGTGGAGTGATCTCACTGCTGGTGAGAAGGTTTGGAGGGCTGGAAAGTAGTTCAGGCATGCAGTCATACTGGGAAGCGTGCGGTTATTGTGGAATAATGCACAGCCATGAGACATGTTTCATCCAACTAGGATAGTAGGTTTTCACTGATTTTTCTTACCCATTTTATATAATACAGTATATGTATATATATATATATATATATATACACACACACACATACACATATACCAGAAATTGTTTTATCACTTAAAAAAAGGTTTTGAATTCGAGTCCCATACACTTCAATGGGGTGCGCTCCCACACTCTCCCTAGTTAGACATCACAAAATGTCTGAGTGTGGGGGCATGGCCAGCAGACCAGGAAGTGGAAGGGATCGGCTGGCCATCTGGCCTTTCCCGATTTATGATACCTTCCCTTCCTAACAGCACTAACTAAAACATTATATATTTTATGTCTCAGAGGACTTAAGCTGCAGTGAGTTAATGGGCTATAAACCCCAAAAGCCCCCAACAAAATGTTGGAAATTCACTTTAAGTTAAACCAGCACACTGATACGCACTCAGTACAACAGTCGTCTGTACTCAGTGCATCAGTGTAGTGATATATTAATGGTTTTCTAAGGTACAGAGGCTGGCACCTTAAAAGAAGTCCAGGTGTGTAATTATGGACAGATAATTACATGGCTGTACTACTGCTTTAGCTAAAAAAACACTTTACAACATGAGTAAGAAATTCTAGCCACCTGACTGGCTAAAAGATAAGCACAAGAGTGTAATTATCTGGCCATAACTACACTCCTGAACTTGTTTAGCTTGTGCACAGGTTTAGCTACAAGAGCAATACTCTGTAACTGGAACTAAGTTTTTGTCTTCTACTCATATTTCATACATAAAAACAATATTTTCTTATTAAAAAATCATAACAAAACAATAATTAAAGCTAGGTTACCTGCCTCTCCACAGCTGGCACTCTCTTTACACATGTTACATCTACATCAGAAGCAGAAATAAAGAGGGGGAACCTATGGGTCCAAGACCCCCCCTCAAAGACTTTCATTAGCCTCTTTACTCCCAACTCCATCCATTAATTGGATGTTTTATAGTCTTAAGCCCCCACCCACCCCCAACCCCAAATGTTTACCTCTGTCTTAATTAATAGAGGTCCTCAGAAAATGTCTGATAAAGGGACCTGTGTGGCCCGTACCCTCAATCTTCTGCATGACAGCATCTTTGTACAATATCCATATTGGTCCATAAAATATGTCAGACTAATAAATCTAGTTTTCTGGGACTAATATGGCAGCAGGCATTCTTTCTTGCATATATTATTACCCATGAGGCTCTGTAGCAGGATGACAATCCATAATTTGCTGGGAATTGATTGGGTTTCTGGTATCAGACTAGACAGGCATCATCCATTTGCACTGAAAAACAGTATAGTCTCTCAGACAGGGAAAAGACAATTACTTTGCCTTGAACCTTCAGACCAATCATAATTCCCATGTGCAGACAAACAAGACACAGACCTCCAGCAACAGCCAACCTCAAAGAAATAAAGACACTAGTTAAACAGGGAGAGGCTACTTCCAATTAGGGAAAACCTAGCAAATGAGATTGGAAAAACAGCCCACTCACCACATAAGTAATTAGAAGATATGGGGCCCGATATTCGAAAGTCAGCATGGGCACCAACGGGTCTTTGCCTTCGCAAACCAGGGTTTGGGCTGGATCCTCATATTCAAAAGCGGCTGTTGCGCAGGCAAAGTGAGTTAATACCTGCACAAAACATAATGTATGCATGCTGGCAAGGGGAAGGGAGTGGCCATGAATATACATGCTACTCCCTATTCAGTGGCTTTGCACTGTGCAAAAAGGTTTAATGTGTTCCTGTTGTGCAGCGCAAATATCGCCAAGCAAAACCCAAAATTAACTCTGGGCAAGCCTAGCGGTTGCTGGAGGTAATGCAGCCACCTAGCCGGTTGGCCACTGGGGGACCACAACCATTCCTTGTAATCCCTACCCCCCCACCACCAATCGTCAGCCCCATAAGCAGAATTATAATCCCTGGTGCTAGTGGTGCCCCCCTTCCTGTGATCCCCAGTCCCATAGGTAGAATTAAATGCCGTGGTGGTGGTAGTGGTGGCCTCCCTCCGTCCCTCTGATCCCAGCCCCAATGAAAAAGTTTATATCACTGGTGATAGTGGTCCCCCCCAGTCACCAGCCTGGAGGTTCAAACAACCTCTCCTGGACATCCAATGGCATCCCCCTGCAGCACCGCCCCCCCCCCAATACTCACTGTATCCTTATCGGTGGTGTCAAGGGGTGCATATGCCGACCGGCACAGCCCTCTTCCCACCTTCTTGGCTGGCTGCTGTATGTATAGGCAGGGAGTTCACCTCTTATTTATAGGACAGGGTGATATGCCTTCTCCTGTAAATAAGAGGCATGCTCTCTGCCTGTACATACCGTGGCTAGTTGAGAAGGTATGAGGAGGGCTGTGCTGGTTGTCGCAGTCACCCACAGCACCACCAATGAGGGTACAGTGAGTGGGGGGGGGCGATGCTGTGGGGAAGGGAGGACTACTGGACACCAGGGAGGGGCTGTTTGTACATCTGGGCAGGCAACTGGGCAGGGGGTGACCACTAAGACCATGGATATACACCTTTACAGTGAGGCTGGGATCGAAGGGAAGGAGGGAGTTCACCACCACCACCAGGGATATACGCTTTTAGGTTGGGGCTGGGATCAGAAGGAGGGAGGGCACCACTAACCCAGGGCATTTAATTCTACCTATGGGGGCTGGGGATTGGGTGGGCGCAACACTACAACTAGGGAATACAATTCTACTTATAGGACTGGGGATCAGAGGGAGGGAGGACACCACTACCACCAGGGCATTTAATTCTACCTATAGGGCTGGGGATCAGAGGGAGGGAGGACACCACTACCACCAGGGCATTTAATTGTACCTACAGGGCTGGGATCGGAGGGAGGGAGGGAGGACACCTCTACCACCTGGGCATTTAATTCTACCTATAGGGCTGGGGATCAGAGGGAGGGAGGACACCACTACCACCTGGGCATTTAATTCTACCTATAGGGCTGGGGATCAGAGGGAGGGAGGACACCACTACCACCAGGGCATTTAATTGTACCTACAGGGCTGGGATCGGAGGGAGGGAGGGAGGACACCTCTACCACCTGGGCATTTAATTCTACCTATAGGGCTGGGGATCAGAGGGAGGGAGGACACCACTACCACCTGGGCATTTAATTCTACCTATAGGGCTGGGGATCAGAGGGAGGGAGGACACCACTACCACCTGGGCATTTAATTCTACCTACAGGGATGGGGATCAGAGGGAGGGAGGGAGAGAGGACACCACTACCACCTGGGCATTTAATTCTACCTACAGGGATGGGGATCAGAGGGAGGGAGGGAGAGAGGACACCACTACCACCAGGGAATACAATTCTACTTACAGGGCTGGGAATTGAAGGGAGGGAGGGAGGCACCACCTACCACCAGGAATACAATTCTACTTACAGGGCTAGGAATTGGAGGGGAGGGCACCACTACCACCAGGAATAAAATTCTACTTACAGGGCTGGGAATTGGAGGGAGAGGGAGGGCACCACTACCACCAGGAATACAATTCTACTTACAGGGCTGGGAATTGGAGGAGGGAGGCACCACTACCACCAGGGCATTTAATTCTACCTATAGGCCTGGGGATCAGAGGGAGGGAGGAGGAGGACACCACTACTATCAGGGAATATAATTCTACTTACAGGGCTGGGAGTTGGAGAAAGGGAGGGTACCACTACAACCAGGGCATTTAATTCTATCTACAGGGCTGGGGATTGGGGAGGGGGACACCACTTGCACCAGGAAATCCAATCCTACTTACAGGACTGAGGATTGGAGGGGAGGACCTCTAGCACCAGGGTTTTATACACGGCTGCGACTGGGCAACTGGGGTGGTGGTGCTGCTGTGCTACCCTGTCTCAATACCCATGCAAATGAGCTCATAATGGGGATGCAAATGGCCCCTTAGTACCTTGCACGCTTAATGGCCCCATTTGCACGGGACCCTTTGAATACTGCAAATAGCGTTCTGGAGCTAGCCATTCTAGCGGTGTACTTCAGGACCCTGTTGGGGTACTGCTAAGTGGCTTAGCACTGGGCTGGCATGGCCCTGTATTCAGTTGAATAGCACCAGTATACTGTTCGACTGCATATAGCATCTTTGGGCACCCGAGGAAGTTCAAGATGCAAGCAAATTTTTGCACTCTGCTTTGCACGTATTTCAATATCTGGCCCACTGTGTTTTATTGTAGGAACATAAAAGAAACAGCCAAATACACAACTCCAACATTTCAAAGAATAAAATCTTCCTTGGGGAGATTGGCAGTCGTTAATGTTACTCTCCCCAAAACAGAGAGAGTTCAACAGCTCTACAGCATAGAAGTTCATCCTATAATTAAACCGAATTATTCAAGCTGAGGACAGGCGTTTCCCATGTTAGCATTTAAACAAAAATTCAGTTGAAGGCACGGAGCCTGCGTAAAACATTGCATTACTTTTGGGAGTTTAACCATGTGAATCCCAACCAAGTGTTCTCAGCCATTTAAGTTTTTACCAGACTATGTGGACAGATTTCCATCTAATTGTCAGTGTAATTATACGATCAACGTAACATTTAACAACTGCCAATCTCCCTGAGGAAGGAGATTTTATTGTCTGAAATGCTGGAGTTGTACCTGGCTGTTTGGTTTTATGTTACTACAATAAAACAGTATCTTCTAATTACACTTTTTTTTTTGTTTAATAATTCTGTTTACCCTCCTGACGCTGGCCCCATAGGATTCCCTCCAATGAGGCACCGATTAAGCCAGCATTTCTCCCACCCTGCCTGGAGATCACACACATAGTCCTCCTCTTTGGAGTCTTCCCCTCTCACTCCTAACCCCACCGACCCCCCAGCTTAACACCCCCTGAGACGGGCCACCAACTCCTGCCTGGTGCCCTATCTGAAATCCAGAAAACGGGGTGGAGCAATGAGGAGGAAATTCAGAGGCTGTCCTGGACTGGTCCGGTGATGGGCGTGGGGGTTGACTATTGGGCTCGTCATCGTCTACCCCATTGCCAGGGATTTTCCTGCTTTTTCTGGTCCCAGAGGCAAGGATGTGTAATGACATCCAGCGTGCAGCAGGCATGCTCACACACCCGCCCACAGGACGTCTGCAGTCACTTCCATACCCCTGCTTAAGTGTCCCCTTGGCTGCGGCACTCTCAGTCTCCACTGGGTGTCACTAAAGTCACGGGGTTCACATCCCACCCCAGGAGAGGCGAGCAGTCCTCCAGACGCTCAATCCTCTCCTCCCCTGCAGATCCTTGGCAGCCTGCGCTTGGTTCCGAACATGAGTCACCGGCGTGGCACAAGATGTGGTATCCAGTGCCTCAATCCTCAGAGCCACCAGGCCGGTTTCTAATTACACTTTTGCGGTGAGTGAGCTGTTTTTACAATCTCATTTGCTCAATCACAATTCCCCAAATAAGTTCTGGAAGGGTGCCTACTCCATTTTCAACCCTCCCTCCCATGTATCCACACCCATCCTCAAGCTCAGCAACCCTCTTGTGGTGATTTCCAAGCCTGCCGAAGTGGATGCTGCTTTCAAAATGCATTTCATCACCTGTGCCATCAGCACTCATCCCACCTCTGCCTCCTCCTTCCCTACTACTCCTCTATATGAACCTATGAATAAGCCAGCAGAAAAAGGCCATTTGGACTACCTAGTCTGCTTGTATTGCAGGGTCCTCAGCTTACGCTACTGACCTTGACCCTCATCCCCAATCCACCCTTCTCTTGACCCTTATTTTCCCCCCTAATTCTATCCCAGCCTCTCTTGAAGCTGCTCGCCATCCCTGACAAGGCCACCTCTTCCAACACCTGCCACCACCCTCTCCATGAAGAACGGCCTCTTAGTCTTCCTCCTGAACCTTCATCACCCCCCCCAATTCAAGATTTGAGAATGTGTACCCTCATGTTTCAGCTCCCACTAAGTTTAACGAGACTCTCCTTATCCACCCTATTTATTCCTTTCAAATACTTGAAGGTCTCAATCATTCATATTCCTCCCCCCCCCAAGGGCAACATGTTCAGGGCCTCCAACCTCTCCTCATATGTTCTACCCTGCTGGTCCATGATCATCTTTGTTGCCCTCCTCTGGTCCGTCTCTAGCAGGATAATGCTGTTAGGTATGGGCACCAGTACAGTGCACTGTACTCCAGATGCAGCCTCACTAATGATCTGTACAAGGGCAGCATTATCTCCTCTCGCCTACTGCTGAGCCCTCTGGCAATGCAACCCAGCATTTTACTTGCCTCTGCTGCTGCCTTTCTACACTGCATGGAGTGCTTCAGGTAGCTAGCAACCCTATCCTCTGCATCTATGTTTGCCTTCAGTCCAGTCACTGCCTCTGATGTCCTATCTCTCCTCCCTCTAAAGACCACAGTCCTGATGGTCTTGACGCTACACTCCTGCACCTTTCTGCCTGGACCTGGAGCACCTGACCCCAATGTGAGAAGTAGAGGCAGTCGGCACCAGCCGTACTGTTTGAAGCTCCAACAGTCTTGCGCAGGGACCACTGGTGTGTCAGCTCCCACTGCAGAGAGCGCATTCTCTAGTGGGCCCAATGGACCATGCTTGTGCAGGCCATCATGTAACCTAGAAGGCACAGGAAGTCCCGGGCAGGGCACAATTGCCCAACCTGAAATGTTCGGGCACAGAAGGAGTGAGCCTCCGCCCTGTCTGCAGGGAGCCGAGCCCTGGCTCTGCAAGAGTCAAGCTCTGCCCCAATGAAGCTGATAACCTGCGAGGGTGCAAGTTCCGACTTGGCCTCATTGACCAGGAGGCCAAGAGAGACAGGTCTGGAGGGCCAGGTCCCTGGACCATTCCACCTCCTGCCTGGAGGGACCCATGATCAGCCAGTCATCCAGGTAGGGGTAGACCCGGACCCCTTGGCACCTCAGGTGGGCTGCCACCACTGCAATGCACTTGGTGAAGACCCTGGGGGCAGAGGACAGGCTGAATGGCATGGCCTGGAACTCGTAGTGGGTTCCCTCTGCTCAGAAGCAGAAGAACCACCGGTGTGATGGATGGAATGGGACGTGAAAAAACACATCCTGTAGATCCAGGGAGCAGAATCACATTTTGCTCTAGTGATGGTATGATCTGAGACAGAGTTACCATCTTGAACATGCGCAACCTGATGAACTTGTTCAGGCTGTGCAGATCTATGATGGGGTGCCAGGCCCCCATCCATTTTGGCACCAGAAAGTACCTGGAGACAAATCCTGGGTGTCCTGGAGGGTCAGCAACTGGAACCCCGACTTCCTTGCAGAGGAACTGGGTGATGTCGTCCCAAAGGGCTGACAGAATGTCTGCGGATACCATGTCCTCCTGTTCGGCATGGGCTTGGCAAGGCGGGTACTGCTCAAATTCCAGAGGCAGACCCTGACCGACCACTTCGAGAACCCACTGTCCATGGTAACAGTGGACCAGGCAGAAAGGAAGTAGCAGAGCAAGCCCCCATGGGAGGAACCAGAGGTGGCATAATGGGCATGAGGAAGGCACCCCTCATCCTGTCACTGTGCAGGCCTGGAAGTGGAGGAGGGCCCAGCTGAGGACCACTGGGGCCTCATCCTCCAGGCTTGAGGATGACCGTGGCCACTGACTTTGGCAGAGGTCACCAGGCCTGAGCCTGCTGCCCAGTTTGAGGCTGGGCTGGTTTGGCTGCAGTAGTGGAGGTGGACTGAAAGGGCTTCTTTTTCTGCTGTTTGGAGCCCTTGGGGTCCCCCTGGGTGGATGTCACTGAGTTCAAGATGGCATTGGACTTTTCAATGCGAGTGAGGTGGCCCTTGACTCTGGGCCCGAACAGACTGGTGCCCAGGAAGAGGACAGCTGCCAGTTTGTGCTGGGTGTCTGCTGTGAAGGTCGAGATCTGCAGTCAAGTCTGTGGTGCATGGCCACTGCGGCCACCACAGAACGGGCACAGAAGTCCCCAGTGTCCATGGCTGTCTGGAGCTGCTGCTTTGCCACAGCCTGACCCTGGTCCTGGACCTGCTTGACCATGGTCTGGAGGTCTGCTGGAAGATGAGGGAGCACCTCATTCAGAGTGCCCAACAGGGCATGAGAGAAGTGGGCCATCAGAAGGGTAAACCCTTTTTCGGTGAATGGTCCGATTTCATGGACTCTATCAGGTGGTTTGTCAACGTGACCTATGTTGCTAGAGCACTGAAACACAGAATCTACCACCAAGCCCTCAGCCAAGGGATGCTCTGTGAACACCAAAAGAAACTGGTGGGAACCGTATACTTGCGGGCTATCTGAGCCAATGGTGCTGGGCAGGAGGTGAGGCACTGCCAGAGCACCAAAGCAGGGCCAAGGATTGGGTCTACTACTGGGAAGGCTTCCCCAGCGGAGTCACCCCAATCCAAGATCTCGGTAAGCGGATACCGAGCCCACTTCTGAAAGGGGTCCATCTTAAGATTCGCGGATTCCAAGATAAGACTGAGAAAGCCCATGAAGGAGGTAGGGCCTTCATCCATCAAGAGACCTCCAGCCAACTCCATGTCCACCAGATGAGAGTGCAAAGAGGAACCCTCTGACTCCAAGGAGTCGTCGAAGAGGGGTCTACTGCCTGAACCCCTTCTGACCCTCTGCAGACTGTCAGGGGTGATAGTGACCGACAGCCAATGGGGAAGACCCGAAGCCAGCAGAAACTCCTTAGTCAGAGCATCGGATATCGGCCGTTTTGGGGGTGGCTCCAAGTGGATCAGCAGAGACACTGGGGGAGGCCAAGTTGGGACAGTTTTATGGGTCTGCTCCTGTGCAGGCAGTGGAGGCATCAGGCTATGTGGCAAAAACCAGGTGATGGCAGGTGTAGAAGCCGGAAATGGCTTCATACTGGTGAATACCAGCTGTTGCCACATAAGGGCCTCGTATCATTGACACAACTTGTGCTGAAGCCTCTCCTCAACCGAGGAGGAGGAGGAGGAGAAGGGCAGAGTAGCGGCATGCTGCTTTCCTGCGAGTGGAAGCGCCAATGTCGGCACGAGCCGCTCAACCCATGGGAACGAGACTGGGACCTCGACCTTGACCACCAGGGGACTGGCAGCAGGCCTCAGAGGGTGCCGTGAAAGCCAAGGCACCTCCAGTTCCTGATCATTAATGAGAGACGGCGGGTCAGCGTCCCTCCCTCGGTCTGAGTCAGGACCAGAGACCTGGACAAAGAAGTATCAGCCTCTTCGGGTGACAATAGGTTGACCTGTTTGAGAAAAATCTCGGTCAGAGGATCAACCTGCGTCTCAGCCAACTAGCCCAATGGGGATACTGTTGAGCCAGTGGCCTGGGCAGTAGGCTCAACCTAAGTCAGATCTAGAAAAGCGCAGGAATCGGAAGCCTGAGAGCATTCCCAATCTCATGATCAATGGCAAGACCATTTTTTTGGCCTCTTATTTAGACTTAGATTTGTGTGCCGATGGGGGCCCTGCCCATGAGTCGGGAGAGCCTGGCACAAATCCATAAACTCCCCCATGAAGGAGGCATCCAAAGAGAGCAGCAAAAAGGCTGAAGCCAAGGAGGCCTGAGCCGAGGCCTGGGCCACTGCCACCTCCTCGAAAGCCACTAGCTGTATGGCAGATCTTGCAGCCACAGAGACCATCTGATGGGTGTCCTTTGATTTGACCGGTGGTACTGTTCGCTTGGACGGCCCAAAAGCAAGCAGGTGCGGCGGTCCTCAAGAATGGATGGATGGAAGATACGACAGATGTTGCAAGCCTGGGGATCATGCTTGTGGCCCACACAATACATGCACACAGTGTGTGAATCTGTCCGGGACATCTTCTGCTCACAAACACATTTCTGGAACCCTGCAGCAGACTTTTCATCATCCATGTCAGTTGGTGTGAAGAATAAGCCTAAATACAACATTTTTTTTTATGAACTAGGAAAGAAATCTGAAAATTTACAGCAATGGGCCCTCTCAGCGCGAGAACAGTAAGGAGGGAACCTGCTTCTTTCAACAGAAAGGAAGATCTGGCGTCAGGGGAAGAGCTGAGGAATTATCGGGTGGGTGGGTGGAGAAGCAATCTTTAAAAGTTCTGGCCTGTCTTAAAGGAGAAAGGCAACTGTCACACAGTGTGGATAGAACACCATATCCACGTCCCTAGAACTGAAATTAACACATGATCATGTGACCCGTACTGACTAATTAGATTGCTTGTTTCATGTTGAGTGCAAATCTGCAGGCTCGGTTAAACGTTACTGAAATTCTGTTGAGTACGGTGTTGCTGACTGCAAAGTAGATGACCGCACCATAGTCAAGCCTCATAATGATGAGGCTGGATACTAGGAGTTTTTTTACTTCAGGAGTGAAATTGTGCTTCTTTCTGTATAGCAAGCCAAGGCATTCGTGGATATCTTTGACCAAGGAGTCGGCATGAGATATGAAGGATAGGTTCACATAAAGTTGTAAGCCCAGATACTTGAAGACCTGGACCTGTTCAATGGGATGCCCAGCTGGTGTTGTGATGTATAAATTATTGGTGTTAATGACCAACCTGTCAGATGTGAACCAGTCACAGACATTGCCGAGGTCAGACTGTAGGTTGCGTTTCAGTGTCTCAAGGCTGCGGTGTGAAGTGATGATGATGACTGTGTCATCAGCATACAGTCATGCTTTGGAGTTGACAAAAACTTCTGGGATCTTGTTGACAAATAGGTTGAATAGCAGGGGGCCAAGGACTGAGCCTTGTGGGACTCCAATGGTTAGAGGTTTCAAGCTAGAGAACACCTCTCCACATCTAGCCTTTTGTGATCTGTGGGCTAAGTAGTCAGAGAACTACACTGTGGCCTTATCTGACAGTCCCAACTCTTGGAGCTTTATGATAGGAGGCCATGGCTAACTAAGGCAAAGGCCTTGGAGATATCAAGAAAGGCTTACAGGAGAGTATACATGGCTTCCAAAACATGAAACCAGTAATTATCAAAAAACTAAATGTGGGTAGTGTTGTAACGCAGGTCGTTGTTTTTTTTTTTTTTTAATATACCCTCACTGTGTGTTGCCAGTATAAACCTGTCAGACTTCACTCTTGTGGTCTGTGAGGCATCGCACTCAAAAAACTTTCTGCACGCCACTCCTCATGCATTATCCTATAGGTATTGTTTGTTTTTCTTTTTTGCCTTCCCCCACTCTGCCCTTTCCTCCAGGATGCCTCAAAAAACAAGCCGTTTTCTGCTGAGAAGACCTTTTCCTGGTAAAACTTTTGTAAATCAATCCATCAAAAATTAAAGCCCTGTTGTGGTGGGAGTCCACGCTGGCTGCCATTGTTCTCCATCCAGTTCAAGTGCAATTCTATCTATGTTAGGTACCTTGACGTTCTGTGCTAACGTGCACAGAATACTGGTTTTGTAGATCTGTTTTGTACTTCTGTACCTTATTTTCCACGCACTGTTATCACTCGGCACAGAACATTACTGCTGCACAACTGTTCATGTACGAAGCCTTTGTTGTAGGGCAAAGCGCTGGGATGATCAGTAACTGTCCCGGGGTAAACAATCTTGGCATTTTCTGTGTTACATGCTGTACAACATGCTGTAAAAAATGTGCTACATTTACACAATGTGTTGGGCTAGTCACCACTTTTTTGCACCATCGATTTGCTTAATGTCAAAGCACTTTAATTAAGGAGCTGAATCTTTGAGGCCCTGGACACACTACAGAACTGTTTTTGAAAACCATTTTTAAAACCAGTTTAGCTAAACCATTTCAGTGCAGCCACACTACTCAGTAACCATTTTTGAAAACGGTTTAGTGTGGCCACACTGCTAGTGTTAAACCTGTTCTCCTTGTAACTATTTTGTGTGAAGTCCAACACACAGAACTGTGCTTGCCTGGACACACTGCAGCTAGAACTGTTTTAGTTACACCATTACAGCTTAAAACACTTTTGCTCCTGGACAGACCTGTAAGTAAAACCATGCTAGCTCTAAAACGTTTTTAAAAATGGTTTTAAGATTAGGTATCTAGCTGGGTTTAAAAACACTTTTGTTAAAATGTTTTAAGGGGCTTGTAGTCTGTCTGCAAACAGTGCTAGGGGGATTTAAACTGTTTTAAGGCACTTAAACCGTTTTAAGTACCCCAGTGTGTCCAGGGCCTAGAGAGGATAATAGCTTTACAATACATTTGCTCTGCTACATACCCTGAATGTACTTTTTCTGTTTTACAAGTGATTACTGCCATGTGGTGCTTCAATCCAGTATTTAGACGCTTACCCCATAGTGCCTGCTTTGTCTGTTAGTTTTGGTGATTACACATCATACTTTATACTGGGTAGCCTTCTGATTGGCAGTGCACCTCCCTGTACCACGAGCGCCTTTCTGGCACAATACTGTATTAGTTTGGTTTAATGTATTTTTTCTACTCTGCACCTTTCTGCATTGTTGTCCCCCCCAGTGGCATGTGGGAGTGAGCTGTGTCCATTTCAGTACATCTTTCCTGGTAAAACTTTTGAAATAAATAAATGATAGAAAAGTGTGATGTACAAGAAAATAACTCCATTGAATGGTCTAATGTGCTAACAAACCACAAGAAATAATTAAAAAAATGGCAAGGAAAAACTGTGAAAACTTATTGGTTGAAAGATATCACCTGACCGCGCATTAATAAGCTGGTGATGCATGGTCAGGGGCCAGATGTCTTTGCCAAGGCAAAAATGCCTTATTACCTACAAAATCAGAGACTATTTCATGTGTATATTTTATTTAAAATATATTTAATCAAGTGATTTTATGTAAAAAAAAAAAAAAACCATCATTATTCACTTTACATATAATACACAAGAATGCTAAATGATAAAACAACCAAGGGCTGGAGGGGAGAGGGAGGTCAAGGGTAGTATGCCACAGGGTCCCGTCTTGCGGCTAGTCCTTTGCAATATGTTTATTAGTGACCTGGGAGAAGATGTGTCTCTTTACAGATAACTCTAAGCTCTGTGGCAGGGTAGACAGTGAGGAAGGGGTTAGGGAGCTCCTGAAGGACCATCTGCAAGGATTAGAGAGGTGGTCCAAAGCTGGCAGTTAAAATTCAACAACAAGAAGTGCAAAGTGATGCAACCTGAGAATGAGAACCCCAGGATAAGAGACTTCAAGTTCTGCCCTCACCCCAAGTGGTTGTGAGTCTCTTGAGCTCTCTCCCCCTTGGCAATAATAACTTGTGAAAATGGGAACCGCATCCATGAACTTCAGCTGTACCCCCATCCCCACAGAGGGCAAGCCTTCACACACAACTGCCTTAAAAGGCAGGGAACAAAACACAAACACACAGATGTAGGCAGAGAGCAATAACTGACAGATGACAGGGAGAAAGAACACCACAACAGTTCTGTTTTTTATTTCAGTTCAGCTGTTATTGTTGTTTTATGAAATTCTAATTAAGATCAGTTAAAAAAAGTGAAATATTAAATCACAGCTTGAATGGAGTGCTTGTAAATTAATTACATCAACGAGAGTTGACGAAAAGACTGGAGTACTGCAAACTAAGCGTACTGTAACTAATTGAATGTGTTACACTCGGTGCATACTATGCAAATGAAAATGCTGTCTGTAATGATGAATTTTCCTGCATATATTCAATAAAACTGAGTTAAAAGAAAAAAAATCTACTGCCATTCTTCTCCGGAATTAAGAATACGTATTTGCTGCTGTGACCACCCATCAAAAAATGGTGACCCTATTTCTCTTGGTTTTCTTTCTAGCAAGGCGCTATTAGCCTGTTTTGTTTTTCCATGATGCTGCAGCAAGAGTTGCTTCAGAGTTTCGCGATTTCACATCGTAATCCTGATTTATGTTACTGAGCGGCAGCAGACTACAGGAAAGCAAAAACTGTGTGGATTGTCTTGTGTTTGGATCCTTTTCATATACGGATATTTCCTTCTCACTACAACTTGCGATTTAACATTGCTCAGTAGTGGCTAATACTGCACACCAAAAACATCTAAGTGCGATCCTTTTCGTACAAGCAACGCCAGGGGAGTCAGCAGCGTTTAAGGCATGGAAATCTCAAACCTTTCGAGGTGGGGGATGCTGTTCGAGGCCTGTCAAGTTAAGACAGAGTTGGTTAATCCAAATGAAGGCGCGGGGCCAGATTTTTAAAAGGTTCTGAATGCCGCAAGCCCCGGATGCTCCGAACATATGACACACAAGCCTTGTGGCATTGTCCAGGCGGCGATTGGGATTTTCTATCCTGTGGGCCAACTGCTGCAAGTTAGACCAACTTTTTGTGGTCCAGCTTGCAGCAATCCTGGGGG
The DNA here is from genome assembly GCA_016271365.2 of Neoceratodus forsteri. Lineage (NCBI taxonomy): Eukaryota > Metazoa > Chordata > Ceratodontiformes > Ceratodontidae > Neoceratodus > Neoceratodus forsteri. The sequence continues at coordinate 937,465,160 of CM028130.1, forward strand.
CCATTTTTATGGAGCTTGCGCTAAATATCTGGAGCAAGCGACCCCTAAATCAGGTAAAGTGTCATAATTGCACCTGACCTAGTAAAATCAGGCATAGTCGAGGCAAAGGGTGTTTGGTGCAGTTGTGCCAAAAAAGGGTTTGATGCAGGGAACGATACAAGCCTTGCATCGCCCTGTGAAAATTGCGCCCCCAGTCTTCAGATCAACCATCTAACAACTCCTCTAAACATTACATCACACACACACACACACACACACACATATACATGCACACTGCCTGTCTCACTCACTCACACACACACACACACACAGTCAGTCTCCCCAAAGGCTAGCTCGTGATAAACAACAGTTTACTCTCAGAGCAAGAACGGTGGGCCAAACAAGAATAAACTGCAAAAAAGTGGATGTGCACACGAAAGAAAAACTCTGCAGGCAAAGCAAATATTTACGCAAAACCATGTGTTTTATTCAGACCTGATGCCAGACATAGCTAAGCCCCAGCACCGGGTGGTTCATGCCGCTTCATCAAGTGGCAGAGCAAGTGAGGGGGGATTGGGGGAAGGGAGAGGGAAGGTGAATGGTAGAGATAAGGAACTCTGTACCACCCCCTTTATTCCTCCACCCCCATTTCAGTTCTCTTTTCACTTTACACATTTGTTTCTGTACAAGGGTTATGTGCAAATGTAAACTTTAATTATGTGTATTTACAATCTCATTTTAAGGGCATCTTATATGCAGTTTGCAATATTTATTCCCTACTATTACTGTTATGATATTTGGTAACAGTAATGATGCTTGGATAGTGCTTTTGACTAATCTAATGGGAGCTGACAAATAGTCCATCTATCCAACTCTGGATCCAAGATCTTATCTGACCCCATTCGGATTTTGGATCCAAGGTCAAATAGTGGTATTCGAGATTGGGTAGTGGTATTCAAGGTCAGATAGTGAGATCCTGGATCAGATAGTGGTATCTGAGGTTGGATCATGGGATCTGAGGTCAGATAGTGGGACATGAGGTTAGACTGTGGGATCTGAGGTCAGATAGCAGGATCTGAGATTGGATTGTGGGATCCAACATCAGATGTCAGCCTCGTATAATGGACAGTCACATCGGATAGTTGCTCTACTATTGGATCCTAGGTTATAGAATCCAGCAGTCAGATACCATCCCTATCTAATACCATTCAGTATCCAAGAAAATCAGTGGTATCTGATTAATCTGATGTATCTGATAGCATCGGATACCATCTGAACAACACTAACCATTGAATTACCCTTTCTTAAGATCTTGATATTGATCAAATTAAAATTATTTTAAGATGGGGAGACTTCCAGTGATGTCACCGCCAAGATGGCACCTTAGAAACACAGCTCCATCTCACCCTATGCAAAATCATTACAAAAATACCATTTTTGTGACTGAAATTTTTCAAAAAAGACTTACAACAGCTCAACAACATGCCTAGAGGGAAAGACAGCCGGCCCCCTTTGCCGGATGAACCGGTGGATGGTGAGGAGTTAAACACAGATAGCGAGGGGTTTCAAACGTCCACCAGCTAGAGGCCCCTGAGAACGGATCACACTGGAATGAAAACAATGCATAGGCATATGACATTAATGCTTTCAGAACTTCGGGATTTGGGGAAAGAAATGTGGTTGACTATAGCCGCCCTTCGAACAGACCTAGGCAAACTAGAAAAGAGACAGACCACAGTGGAGGAACGATGTTCAACTGCTTATTCCCGACCGGACACAAGTGAAAGAGCGGTGATACAGCTTCACACTACAATCCAAGCCCTACAAGTAAAAGTAAAAGATGCCGAGGCCCGTAACCAGCGCAACAACTTGCAGATTTCTGGTGTACCAGAAGGAGAGGAGGGATTGGACATGATATTTCTACAAAACCTATTCAAAACAGAGTTAGACATCACTCTCTCCTGCTCTCTAGAGGTGGACCGAGCACATCGGGCTTTGGGCCTCAAGTCTAATAGACCAGGTACAAGACCGCACTCCACTGTCACCCAATTCCTCCGCTTTCAAGGCAAGGAGCTGGTGCTGCACAGGGCCAGGCAAAAATGCATGGTCTCCTTCAAATCTACGTGGCTCTATTTTGATAATGACTATCACTGCAAGGAGATGTGCCTGTGTCCCGGTCCTGAAGTCACTGCAACACCACAACCTGAAATGTCATACCCCTTATCCCTCTAAACTGGCTGTCTTTTTTCCTGAGAGGACGCAAACCTTCGAGACGGCTGTGGAGGCGATCGCAGACCTTGCCAGGAATTCAATTGAGGTCGCTCACTTTAGGGGCCCCAACGCCAGCCAGCCACTTCCCAGGCTGCTAAACTGGAAAATAAACCTTGGTAGAGTGCCTCTCTGAAGGAATCATCGTAAGCAGCAAGGAGCAGTGGACCTTCAGAAAATCATCAGTGCCCTAAAACAAGCATCTCACTTTACACAGCAGCCAGAACGGCCCCCTGGTGAAGAAGAAGAATGATCCCACTGACAACAATCTCCACAGGTAAGTCCGGTGAGCTCCCTAACTAGATAGCCTTGGTATAGAGTCTCTTGAGGGCCCCCTTCATGTATGGTTCTCTAGTACCCCCCTTTAACAAAACTGTCATAACAGCGGAACTCTAAACAACCTTCTGCTTCCTCCTGCTACATTTCTCCTCCTCTTTAGATTCCTAAAGCAGTACTAGAGAGAAATAATAAACCCCCTTGGTATCCCTATCCTTTAGCAAGCCCTTACTGGCTATGCCCCTGGACCACAGTGAAAAATACCCACCTTACAAGTGGTTTGTGGTCATTTCAACGCTGTTCCTCAGCAAATCCAGACCTGGGCAGGACTGGTCTTGGTGGCTGTCCTCTGGAGCGTGGGCCGCTCCCTCATTGTGAAATACAATATGGCATCAACTGCATGGCAGTGCCTACCTACGCTGGTTCCCCCCTTGACCCTACACCTCAAATATTTAGTTTCCACCGTGGTTGGGGAGGCTTGTACACTATGTTCTGGCTATGCAAAACCCTTACAACAAATGGTTTGACTCATTCTGTGATAGCATGGCTGGCCTCCTCCCACTGGTGAATACGGAAACATTGCGTATTAAAGAAGGTACCACATTAGAACTAGTAAGTCTGAGAAATTGCTCTACTAAAACTACTGTGGTGATGGTCAGGAGGCTCTTAAAATGGGGGTGGGGTGGCTGCCAGACTGAAGATCTCTGCGCCCTGGATTCAAGAAACGGCATTTATTGATCGCCAAGACTTTTTTTGGGGGTTGAACTCATGTATCTCAGTGGGGCTGTTTATATTTTACCCTTTACATTACAGCTTGCTAAATCGGAACACCAAATGGAGAACCCTGCAGTTAACATGCTACCCTATACAGAGGATGCCAGATTGAACACTTGAGTAGGGTGATCCCGAGGATATTTGTTCTTATGGAGTTGGGGCTGCAAGTTCATTCACCTGAATGTAGATACTTATTGGACACTAATTAGTGGCATAGGCACCGACTCCATGGGTACTGGAGTGCTCAGACACCCGCAAAGTTGACTATGGCACCCACAATGCTCCAAGGGCAGCTCCTGCAAAAAACAACTGCCAGGGAAACTAGCCAGAGGGAGAATGCTATCTTCCGACAATAATCACTAGCAAAGACTCATAAATGGTGGCACTCCTGCTGAAGGAGATTGCCCACACTCACTGGGGATTTGACCAACATGCTAAGACCACGGGAAAAGTGAGCTTCATTGGACCAGTTAGGTCCACAGGGATTGGAGACCCTCTGACAGTAATGAAAACAGGACCGTTCTGATGAAAAGTCAGAAAAGGGGGTCTCAAGTAACTGAACAGGGTGCAACAGTATAGTATTACAAAAGATGTATTAATGTAGATCTAAGGTGCCCCAAAGTAACAGCGGTGCAGTTTATAGGACCTTACTGAAATAAAGTATCCTCCCTAGTTGGAAGCCTCTGGGCCGCATGTATCTGGAGGAATTTTTCCCCCATTGCACATTTTACGATCCATCTTTCCTAAGCTTTTACACATGTAGCTTGGGAGGCACTGGTTTGGCCCCTGAGAAGGAGAGGCCAGAGAGTGAAGGAAAGGAATCGGGATCAGTGAAAGACCAGGTACTGGATGTTTTCTGTCCCTCTGCCATGTAGCACAAGTCCAGCTGCCACTGACACCCACTGGCCTTCTTGGAGCCTCATCAGCAGTCCTGCGTCCACCCCTTTTTTTTTCCTCTTTTTATTGTCTAACCCCCAGCAGCAACCCTTCTATATTACTCCTCTATTTCAATACAGTATAAAATAAAATTCCTACCCAGTAACTTAGCATTGCCTGGGAGGAGCTTGTGCGTGACGTCCCCAAACCCCCAATCCAACACCCATTCCCCCCGATGTCTTGGTTACATCTCAAAGTCTGATAATAAGACCCATTGCTCTTAATGTAGTTATCATGTCCTCTGCCTCCCCCTGTGGGAGTACCGAATTGGAAGTGCCTAGTTCCCTCAAAACCACTATGAGCGCCCAGTTGGCACCCCTGGGGGTAGTTACCCACCCCCCAGTTTGAAAAGTATTCACTTTTTAGGTTTAAGATTACTACCCAGTTACTTGTGGTTATTTCTTTATTTATAAATAAGATCAGTTCTGCCAAATAATATGAAGTCAGGAAGCATGTATCAGTGTGTGGGGCGGCCCTTCGGGCTCCTGAGACCGGTCTACATTACATACCATGAGCATGACTGCACAGCATACACAACTCTACTTGATAAATGTAAATGGGCTCACAAACCCAATTAAGCATTCCCGTGTCATGTTCCACCCAGAAAAAAGACTCGATCAGATTTGGTGTTCCTGCAGGAGACTGACCTGTCAAAGCCGGAGCATGATAAGCTTGCAAACGTTGGGTACCAGACTGTCCACTGCTCCTCATTTAGGAATGGCCGTAAGAGGGGAGTCGCCATCCTGATACCACGCCAGACCCTTTTCAGTTCTCACGTATCTGGGTTGATACAGAGGGCCACCTAGTAATATTACTAGGCAAACTCTAGAATGAAGAAATTACCCCAGCAAACATCTACCTCCCCCCATGAACGGGTACCACGGCCATTAAATATTAGATAAGGTCATGACCCTTACTAAGGGCCTTCTTATCTTGGCAGGGGATTTTAATATTACCCCTGACCCTAGCTGGGACTCCTCTAGGTCTCCCATCAGAAGGCAGCTAATCTCACACAGGATATTCAAGGAATTTTTGTGGGAAGTTGGGTGGACAGATACCTGGCGGTTCTCTCATCCCAGAACTCAAGGATACACCCTTTACTTGGCAGTCCACAGTACCTACTCCCAAACAGATCAATGTTACACTCAGTCTGAGAACCTGTCCCATTTAATAGAGTGTACTTTAGGTGACATTACCCTATCAGATCACACCCCAGTAATAACAAAGTAGGAGATAAGCCAAGAAGACCGCTCCACAAGATGGCGCTGCAACCCATTCTATCTCTGTAATGAATCTTTCAGAGAGCTTCTTAAATGTAAGATCCAGGTAATCCTCCAGGACAACTCTACACCACATACCCCCAAAACCTATTCTCTGGAACACCCTGAAAACGGTCTTGAGGAGCTATATTATTCAATATACTGCGGTACACACTAAAAACTGCAAAGCACATCAGCGCCATTTGGAAGACACTTTGCATTTCCTTCAATTGGCACATCAGCAGGGAGATACCTCAATCCTGCCACAATTAAAACAGGTTAGAGATTAACTACGTACACACTGTCTACAGCACACAGAAATAGCCCTTATGTTCTTAAGACAGCGTTTTTATGAGGTAGGATCTAGAGCCTACTGTTTGCTTGTCTACCAGCTTAGAAAGCAAGGGCGGGCAACCACTATACCCATAATTTGGCACCCAGCAAATGAAACTCGCCACATCAAACTGTACGACATCACTAATGCTTTTAAAACATATTACCAGACCCTGTATACCACCAAACACCCTACCTCTTATGCAGAGATCCAGCAGTTCATGACCAATATCACCCTACCCACATTGACAGAGGATCAGAAGTAGAGTCTGCTCAACTCGATCCGTCTGGAGGAGTTGGAGGCCACCATACGCTGTTCAAAAACCATGAAAGCCCCAAGGCCGGATGGTTACAGTGCAGAATTTTATAAATCCTACAGTGAACAATTAGTAAATTCTTTGCTACAGGCCATTAATGAAGTGCACTCTGGAGAGTCTCCTCCACCAAGTTGGGCACAGGCCGCGATCTCTGTAATACTGAAACTGAACGAGAATCCCCAGTTCTGCACCTCTTATCGTCCCATATCCATACTCAATATTGATTATAAATACTATATGTCCATACTCTCTCATAAATTTGTAGACGTTCCTTCCCTCCCTAATAGGCCTAGACCAAACCGAGTTCGTACAGGCAAGAACAACTACAGATAACACACGAAGAGCACTTCATCTCATACATGAAATGCAAACTCGGCAGTCCCCGTCAATATTTTTAAGCCTCAACATGGAAAAGGCATTTGATAGGATGGCAATTCCTATATTCCACCTTGAGGAAGTTTGGATTCTCTGATCTTTTAACGTAGATCATCCAAAATCTATACAATTCCCCTAGAGCCTGAGTAAAAATTTCTGGACATCACTCCGAGGATTTCACTTTACACAAGAGGCACCAGACAAGGCTGCCGATTATCCCCACTTTTATTTGCCCTTTATATTGTCCCTAGCCCAAGCCATCTGAGAAGACCCGAATATGTTAGGTATCTCACTAGGTGAAGAGAACACCACATAACCCTATAGGCAGATGACATCCTACTCTGTTTAAACAACCCCAACACCTCCTTCCCAACCATATTTAAAATAATACAGCCATTCGGTGCAATATCAGGATATAAAGTTAATACCACTAAAATGGAAGTCTTAACATTTAATTATCTTCTGTTTCCAAAGATTAAAAACAGCTACCCTTTTAAATGGAACCTTGAACAATTAAAATACCTAGGGATCTATTTATCGCATTCCCCAAGTCAGGCTATACAAAATAATTACTCTCCACTCTTTTCCCAAATAATTACAGATCTAGAAAGTTGGAATATACTATTACTCAGTCTCATAAGGCGAATAGAGGTCATATGTATGGTGATCCTTCCCAGAGCCCCCTATCTCTTCCAAAACATCCCACTCTCTTAACACAAAATGTTGTAAACAATTAAATAAGGCAGTCTCCCTGTTTATCTGGGCAGACCAGCACCCATGAGTAAAGCTTTCCATTTCTCTTCCTGTCAAGAGAAAAGTGGGGTCTAGTACTTCCAAATCTCAAGCTCTATTGCTGGGCATCCCACCTTCACGTTATCCTACTAAGACAGTTAGGCCTTCCCCATGCACTTTGGCAAGAGATTGAGCAGATCCTCTCCCCAACATTAGAATTTCTACAAGCACTTTACCATATAAGCCAACAGCAAGGCTCAAACAGGGAATACAAACCCTGGATACAGTCTCAACTTAAGATGTGGTATGCGATCAGAAAGGCACTACACTTAGGCCCCTTCCTAAATCCATTATGTCCAATTTCACATTTAGAACACTTCCATCCCGCTCGGATGGACCAAGTCTTCTGACAATGGTAACACTATTCTTTTCTATATATTAATGTCAGGATCTTCCTTGAAGTCCTTTACTGAAGCCCAGCATGATTTCGGATTGAGACAGCAAGACTTTTATAGGTTCTTCCAGTTAAGACACTATTTTGGGACCATCCCCCTAGGGGCTCGCCATCCTGAAACATACCCAGCTATCGTTACATCCATCATAACCGTACTTAGATCAGGCATCACTGACCACCTAATATCATTCCTCTGTATGTCACTTAGTGACTCGGTAGGTGACTCCACAGAACACATCGTACAAACATGGCAAGAGGAACTTGATCTACCAATAACTCTGATGCTGTGGGGTAAGTCCTGCAGGGCCACCTCCAAAGTAACCAGCTCACATCAGTCGAAGGAATACACATGGAAGCACCTTGTACACTACTGCCATGCTCTAGTTATAACTGCACACTTCCAGACAAGTAACAATTCAGCATGCATGAGAAATTGTGGCGAGGCCAAGGCGCATTTTACACATGTCATGTGGTACTGCCCAATTCTACAGCCTTTTTTCAGGCTACTCCAAGCCAAACTTGAAGAACTATATAGTAAAGCTATTACACTCACAGCAGAAATATTCTTACTCTCAATATTCCCGAAGGAACACCAAGGTCCACACTCTAGATACCTGTTTAGCATATTAATGATTGCGGCAAAAAAAGCCATAACTAGAGCATGGCTTACACTGCAGGTCCCCCACATTAGAAACCTGGAGAGCAACAGACAACCAGATTTACAGGATGGAATGAATAACTCATTCATTAAATGGTGTAACCGAGCTTTGTTCCTCAAGATAGAATGGTTGGCTCCTGCACGTAATGACCAAAGGGCCAGGACTCATTCTCCCCCTACTCTGTAACAAGGGCTGAGATATGACCTTTACCTAACCTCACAGTGTGGCCATTTGCCCAAAGTAAGTATTGCTATGTATATGTTTGCTGACTGATCTGTACGTAGTTTGATTACAATATGAAACTGGTATTTTTCTGAGCTGAAAAATTTCTACAATAAAAATATTTACAAAAAAAATTATTTTAAGTTACTTTTGCATAATCAAATAGTTCTACTAGGTACAAGAAAAACTGCTGTTTTAGATGCATTATATAAGGGAATTTCATAAATTTGGGTCTTGCAGTATAGCCTAGAGGTTACAGTAATGAGCTGTGAATGTGCTTGGTACATCCAGCAGATCTGGGTTTGATTCCCACCACCTCTACTTGCATACTGTGGGACTCCGAGCAAGTTACTTTACCTTCCCAGTGCTCCCTGGTCGCCCATGAAAACAGGTACCTGTGAGTAGCGGACTTTACCTGGTTTCCAAAGAATAACCAAAAAAAAGGTTATTTACATGTTTTAGTCTTTATGCAGTGTTTTTTTATGTCAAACATTTTCCCCTAAGTAATAGTTATTAACTTATGTGGACCTATTACCTTACGAGGTAGGTATTTATGCACTTATAGCTCTCACTTGCTCCGCCCCCTGACAAATCTGACGTGGGCTTGGACTTAGCTATGCCTGGCATAGAGTCTGAATAAACCACATAGTTTTAACTATTTCTTTTGACTGCAGAGTTTTGGTTTTGCACTCGCTTCCCTGTTTTGCATTTTACTGCTGGTTTCCTTGTGGGCGATCAGCACCAGCATTTCAGGCTACTCATAGCACCCATCTTTTTTTTTGTTTTTGTGCCAAACAAGAATGACATGTCAGGTGACCAACTTCTCATTACACAAAGACATAAAAACACTCGATGCACCTTCTCTCTATTGTTTGCATGTAATATTTCAGCACAGAAAAGAACAGAATTTTTGTTCCACAATATAGAGCCTTTCATTCTTATTGTATCTCAAAGCCTGTTACATACTGCTAAATTATTTCATGGAATGAGCGGTGAGCACTTGGAACAGGCTTTCAGCACACACTGTGTTAGCCATCACTTTTCTATCATAAGTCTTAAACTAGATGAATATCCTGACAAAAAAGTGTTGACATGGTATTCTTGCAGAGTTTTTGGGGAAAAGAATTTGATGGGCTGGTGGTCCCTCTTTTCTAAATTTGTATGTTCAATTAGGTGATAATGTGCTAGTTGGCACAATACACGAGGCAATAATGTGACTGTTGACTGAACAAAGTATGAGGCCAATGGCTTGCCAGGTCAGCAATCCTATTTCTAGGTCAAAGAGGTGTCCATCTTTTGTTCTTGAGAAAAAGAACAACATGCTATATTTAAAACAATTTTCAAAACTGTTTGAACTCTAGCAGAACTGGAGAATTTTATAAGCAAATAAAACTATAAGATATCTGGAATCCTTTACAGTTACAAAAGGTAGGGTCAGGAGTTTGCTGTCCGAATTAACTGCACTGCTGCTTTGAAGGGGCAACAGAGAGCACAACATTAAGTTCATGATTCTGTATTTCTTCATGGAATGTAGCACACACAGATTCCTTTTACATTAATGTCAACTTCAAGACCAGTAAAGTAAATTCATCTGACAGCTGCACACTCAAGCAGACTAGATAGACTGAAATGGCCTGTTTTTGCTGGCATTCTCATATGTTCATTTTACAGTACCATAAAACACAACTCGTATTTCACCAGTTATCCACATGGTTGGTACCATGTAGGTGCCCTGCTATTACCTGCGCTGGGAGCTCCTGTATTCCTGGTCCTCTGTCTGGGAGTGGGGCACTTTTCTCCACTTTTAACTTGTTACACAGTCCCAGTGTAATGGCGGACAGGAGGAAGATCCCAAGGTCTGGAGCGACCAGTCGCGCACTGTTGGAAATATCAGCCAGGTCCAGCCTAAGTTGGAAAACACAACAAGAAAAATAGGTCATAATGCCAGACAGAGAAAGAAGTCCAAGTGCCCTGCAGTTGAAGGCGCTGGGGAGTGACAGCTAGAGATTGCAGTACACGGACACAGATCTGTGAACACTGCACTTAGCAATTAACAGAAATTTCATGCAGTGCAGAAAATATTTCATTTCAGGTTTTGCAGTGCACCAATAAATTATGTTGGGGGGCAAACTAAATTGATGCTTTACATAGAAACATACTATCTGATGGCAGACGGAGATCGAAGGTCCATCACATTTGCCCATACTATACTACCTCACCCCAATGTACTGTCCTGGTGTGATGTTTCCCTCTTCCTACACTCTGTCACCCCTCAGTCCCATACTGCACCTCCCTCTGGGACTATGAGTCACCTTGCCCTGTCCCAGTCATGCTTAAACCCATTTAGGGTAGCTGCCCCAGCCACTTCCACCAGCAGTTTGTTCCACAGTTCCAGCACCCTCTCAGTGAATTAAAACTTCCTCACATTTCTCTTGAACTTGCCCCCCCCCCCCACAAACCTCCAGTAATGCCCCCTGGTAACTGTTTCTCTATTACTTACTAACAGGTCCTCAGTATTCACCCTGTTTATATTCCTCAGAAACTTACACGTTTCTATCACTCACCCTCCCCACACCTGGCCTCCAGTGAATATATACCATATTTCATTACATAGAAGCTGTGGCTTCCATTAGAATTAATTTACTTTGATCTTTAGCTTGTATTTAGGGGCAGCTTGTATTTCAGGGTGACTTGTATTACAAAATCTTATTTAACGGTGAGAATAAAAATATTACACATTCTGAATAAGATCAAGTTTGATAAAGGATCTGGAGATCCAAAATGCGTCAAGCGTGTACTCCGCCATTTTATTTATTTATTGATTCATTTGGTAACCGGGTTGGTACATTGATCCGAAGACCTTTTTCAGACATGGCACAGGCCAGAAACTGGCACAAACAGTGTAAAATACAGTGAGAGAACAGCATGGATCATACAGAGAACATAACAGGGAATTCAGTGTGACAGTCCTCTGTCTTTTGGCTGTACCTGCCTGTGGAGAGTTGTCTAATTTTTTATTCTCACCTGCCACCAACCTGAATCAAACCCAGGATCTCAGTTCTTCCCTGCACAAAGCCAGGGAGGTCAACACAGGTTACAGTTTAACTCTGGTAGAATGTTCTTCTGATGACGAATGCCAACAGACTTTCACTTAGCTAGAGAACAGAAATCACTACCTTGCAAATAAGACACAGTCACAACTACTAGGTACTGTAAACGAAAAGATTTTACTTTCACCTCGCACCACATCGGCGACCCAGGTTCAGGAACAAACCTGGGCCACCGGGGGTTGGCAGGGGGAGAGAGGACTGAGTGTCAGGAGGACTGCTCTCCTCTCTCAGGGGGAGGAGGACTAGTCATCCCACTCGCTGACTGCTCTCTGGCGGTGGCTGGAGGGCAGTATGGGTCGGGAGGATCGGCCGATATCCTCACATCGGAAGGAGGCGGAGTAAAAACATGAAAAGTGAGCCTGGAAGGCTCGATGATGGTCCGCCACTCCCAGGGTGGCCTTCCAACTGGGTGTCTGGAGGAGGAGAAGCTGGCAACCTCCTCCTGGCCCTGCTGTGGGGAATCCACGGGGAATTACCAGGGGGCCGCCTAGCATGGGAGTGGCAGGACCAGAGAGAGAGAGTCCCTCCAAATCGGAGGGCCGTAGCCGCCTGCCAGGGCTCAGGATGTAAAAAGTACAAATAAAAAAAAAAGATTTTAGTTTACACAACCAGATTCAACTCCAGGATGTCAACAGTATACATGAGAGGAAAACACTTTTACAGGAAAAATAAACAAATGTTCTTTTAAATAACAGGAGCCAGAAAGAAAACACTCAGACTACATTAATCTACCATAAACTAGTCCTTACCTTTCTGAGCTGATGGAGAAACTGAAATCTAAGCTCTCTGTCCCAATACACGAACCTTAGCTGAAGCCCAGCTCTCTTACCTTTCCAGATGGTGCTAGGCAAAAAGCCCAGCTCGAATGGAATCCTCTGAATTTATAGCTTGCATTTTAGACTCTGTGATGGATCACCTCTTTGAACTGACCAACCATTTTAGATTCTGTATAAGTCTGAATTCCCTTGCCCCACACTGTGTGACCATGGTGGTCAGTCTTTATTATTTTTGCAATAAAATGTTTTAAATGGAATTGAAGTGCTGGAGTGAATATTTACAAGGCAGGTGAGTGCCCAAACCTCTGAGTGACTGCTTGAAACATTATTCGAGAGCACCACCATCGCAGTGCACACTTTCTGGTGCTGCTACCATAACAGTCATATTTACAGAAATAAAAATCATAAGGAATCCCACCTACAGAGCTGTATCTGACAAGACTGCAACACTGAGTAGCGGCCATGACTTCTATTTGATGGTAGCTGTTATTAAAAGTATTCATTATGACCAGTGACTTGTATTTGAGGGTGGCTTCTATTCAGTGAAATACGGTACTTGGGGCCACCAGCCATTTCACATAGGACCTGCCTTGCTGCCCTGAGATCATGTTGGTGACCCTCCTCTGCAACAACTCCAGTCTGTCTATGTCCTTCCTCAGGTGAAGCCTCCAGAACTGAGCATGGTTCTCCAGATGAGGCCTCACCAGGGATCTGTACTGGGGCAATATATAGCCAGCATAAAGGAGAACAGTCAGCACCAAGGGCCCCATACTCAAGAGTGAGGCTGGTCCCAGTGTATACTTTGTGGGCAAAAAAACATTTTGGTTTACTTACTGTTTACTGTAGTGGAGTAGATAGTATTAAACTGATTTTGCTTAGTTCTAGGCTATCTTCTGTTATACTACAAATCCCAGAGTCCCCTGCAGCTGATATCGGAGCAGTAAGCAGTGGGAGATTCAATAGCCTGCAGTGCATGTTAGAATATTTATAATCTCCCATCAGATGTTTTCCGGGTCTGCTTTTCTCCAGGGGCTAAGTACAGTCCTCTGTGACTGTACTTAGCTGAGGGAGGACAGTGGGACCATCAAACAAAAGATCAGACCTTATATAAACTTTAACATGCACTGCAGGCTACAGAATCTCCCACTGCTGCCGTTCTGCTCTGATTTCGGCTGCAGAGCATTCTGGGACTTGTAGTAACAGAAGATGTCAGCCTAGAAACAAAATCAGTCTGATACAATCTACTGCACTACAGTAAACAGTAAGTAAACCAAAATGTCTTTGCACACAAAGCGCACATTGAGACAAGCCCCACACTTGAGTGTGGGGGCTCTTGGTGCTGACTGTTGCCCTTTTAAGTGGCAGTGTTTGGTGAAACTGTTGTACCTATCTATACCATTCTATTCTATTTTAAACTGCCCTTTTTCTCCTCCTATATGATGCCACTTTTCCCATATTTCTAGTTTACTTTCACATTCTCTTTAGATTAGAAAGGATTAAATGTGTGCTGCTTTAAATATAGCTATCCCAAGGTTTTAGCGGTAGTCACTGCAATTTGTAAATGCTTTGTCCCACAATGTTAAACAACAAGGTTTGCTGCATTCTAGCTCACTTCAGTCACAAGGAAAGACATGTTAAATAACAGGTGTTTAATATAGCTGAGAACAGTGATGAAAACCTTGGGAACCTGAAGTGCCCCGAAGTAGCATTGTCCTGGGGCCCTACAGAAATAAAGCAGCCAGGGACCCCCAGGACGCAGAGTAGGGCCCTACAGTGTATCTGTCAAGGCAAGGCAATTTTATTTGTAGGGCACTGAATCCCGGAGGCTTTGGGTGCCTAACAGAATTTATAACAAGAGCACAGGAATAAAACAGACATGAATGAATAAAACAACGGCAATTCATAAAATATTAAATACAGCCATAAGAATGATAACAGGGTTTTGGACTGTTGCATAGGGGACTAGATCAAGATGGAATCAGGAATCTGTGAAAGCCAGAACAAAGAGGTGGGCCTTCAGCCTCCCACTTGCATACCTCAATTGAGGGAACCTCCCGGACTGAAGATGGATGCGAGTTCCACAGAGTCGGCCCAGAGACGCTAAATGCACGATCTCCTGAGGTAATGAGCCAAACCCTGGGAACGTCCAGGAGGCTCCTCGAAGAGGAGCGAAGGGAGCGAGCTGAGGTCACCGGTGTCAGGAGCTCTGAGAGGTAACCAGGACCCAGTCCATATAGGGCCTCAAAGGTGAGAAGACCTATCTTGAAAAGGACCCTCCACCTGACCAGCAGTCACTGCAGAGCCAGAAGGACCGGGGACACATGACTAGACCTCGAGAGGCCTGTCAGTTACTGGGCTGCAGCGTTCTGCACCAACTGCAGTCTGTGAAGGGTCCCTTCATAAAGAACAGAGAGTTGCAGTAGTCAAGCCTGCAGGTCACAAAGGCATGCACTAGCATTGGCAGGTCCTCAGGCAGAACAAGGGGCTTAATTTGGGCAATGTTCCACAGATGGTAAAAACCATTGCTGACCACTGATGACACCTGATCTTCAAAAGTCAATCTGTTATCAAGGATCACGCCCAGATTTTGCACCCTCAGGGGAAAACATCAATGGAGAAGAACCCAGAAGAAGCCCTGTATCAGCCCCAGGTGGAAACCCATCATGTCCACAACGAGTCTCGATCACCAGCACCTCCGTCTTGGCCAGGTTTAGTCTCAGCCAGCTGGAAGCCATCCAGTCATTGATTTTAGCCAGACAGTTGTTAAGCGTGTCAACAGCTCCTGATGTTCTGGGGACAAAAGACAAGTACAGCTGGTTATCATCTGCACAACAGTGACACTCCATATTGTACTGTCGAATGATCTCGGCCAGGGGCAACAAGTAGACTGCAAACAGCATTGGTGACAAGATTGAGCCCTGTGGCACTCCACAAGACAGGGGCATTGGGGAGGAGGAGAAATTCCCCATCACCACCCGCTGCACTGTTTGACAGACAGGACTCAAACCATCTGATGACAGTACCGGCGAGTCCACAAAACTCACAGAGCCAATCAAGAAGCACAGCAAGGTCCACAGTGTTGAAGGTTGAGGAGAGATCAAGGAGAACAAGAACTGACCTGTCTCCTCTCTCTCTTGCCCTGAGCAGATCATTATGCACCCTCACTAGAGCTGTTTCTGTGCTGTGTCTAGCCTGAAAACCTAACTGAAATGGCTCATAGATGTCCGAGGACACCGGGCGATCCTTGATCTGTTGTGCCATTCTTAAGGAGGGGCCTCACAAGCGCTTCTTTCAAAGCTGCTGGGAGGACCCCCTCTGCCATCAAACACCTGGCAATCTTGGCAAACACTGGGCCAACAACCTCGACACATCCCATTAAGAAACGCATCGGGGTCAGGTCCAGCTCACAAAAAGTGTGCTTCAGCTATAAGATCACCTTCATCACTTCAGACATCTCCACTGGCCTAAACTCCTCCCAGACAGGCGAAGTGCCTCTGAACCCCCAAGCCCAACCGCTGCAAGGTGAATGCCTCCCTGGATGGATCCCTGATCGGATGACCGACACTCTATGTCGGAGAAAAACAGAGCAAACTCCTTACACAAAGTGGATGACAACACTTTTTTTGCCTCAGGCAGGGTAAGGATGTCTGTCTACAGTCCGAAATAGCTGGGATGGTCTGTTTTTCCCCACAGCAATTTCCCTGGACAGAAATTCTGCCTTCTTACAGGAAACTGCCCCCAGTACTCAACATAGTGAGCATGTAGGGCTAGCCTATCATTCTCCAGCTGGGTCCCCCGCCAGCAATACTCCAACCTCCGACCCTTGATCTTCATCACCTTGAGGTCCCCATCAAACCAGGGGGACCAAGCTGGCCCAGTGGTGCTGAGGGTTCAGGCACTGGACGCCACACCTCACGCCATGCCAGCGACCCGGGTTCGGGAACGGATTCGGGCCACCGGGGGTCTGAGGGGAGGGAAGGGATCTAGCATCTGGAGGACTGCTCTCCCTTCTTGGGGAGGAATCTGGGGTTGTGCTGCTCCAAGTGTGACTCCTGGTGGTAGCCGGGGGCAGGGATGGAACAACTGGCACAAGCGTATGCTGGGGCGGGGCATCAGCAGGCATCGGAGCATCAGCACAATGGACGCCATTACACATCCATGCTCCACAGGGGGAATGCACGGAGGAAAGCCCCAGAGACCGGGGAGGGGACGAAGACCCCAGGGGTCTAGCCCCACATCCCAACACTGGACTCTCTTCTGACGGTCCTGAATCCACCCAAAGGACGGACCCTCTAATTGCAGTAGGAGCCGCCAAGTAGGAGAGGTGGGACCTCCCCCAAGGGGTGATCCGGGGGGAATGGGAAATCCAGTGGGGGACTCAGGGGGAAGTCATGGTGGGAAGTAGAGGGCAAGACTGAGAGGGTACCTCCGAGAGATGCCCCAGTCAAAGGAGAAAGAATTTACCAAAAAAAAACCAGGGGGACCTCATGTGAGAAGATCTGGGTTGTATACGAACTGGTTCGAGAGCATCCAGAGCTTTGGAGACCACTCTATTATAAGTGGTCACCATCTCTCCGGATCCAATCACACATGCCACGTCAACCCAAGATAGGTCAGCTAGTGCCAACAGTCTCTCAGGGTGCACGTCCCTTAAAGGGTGCTAGCTGATCATCTCCATTGAGGGGGGGGACTACCAGGAGGGCCCCAAACGTGAACTCCATGGTATAGTGATCAGACCAAGTGACCTGGTCAGTCTTGAGGTTATCAACTTCAAGATCCAGCTGGAACACCAGATCGAGTGTGTGGCTGTGCTGGTGGGTCACAGAAGCAACAGGTTGTGACAGGCCCAGTGAAAGCATCAGCTGGAGAAGGTCGTAACCGAAACATGAGGATTTGTTGTCGATCCAGGCATTGAAGTCCCCCAAGATTAAACACCTGGGGGACTCCAACAACTGGTTGACAATGAAGTCTTCCACCTCCTGCAGGAAATCTCCCCCCGCACCAGGAGGGCGGTAAATGAGGCGAATCCTGCAACCTGCAACTGCACCCCCGCGCATGGCGACACACTCAAAGGATCGGGTGTCAGCAACCAGGTGCACTGTGAAGCCCAGGCTGGCTCAAAAAACAATGGCAACACCCCCTTCCCATGATCCTTCCTTGGGCAGAGCACTACCGAGTACCCGGTACGGATGGTGGCCTTAAGAACTGGGTTGGCATCATCACCAAGCCAGATCGACAGTGGAAATCAAGTCCAAGGAAATGGTGGTCTTGTTCCTTATCGAACCGGCATTGCAAAGCACCGCCCAAAGAGGATTAGAGGATGCGGCTGGTCCTCTAGTTGTATGCCCACTTGGTCCGGTGGAAACCCTGGGTATGGCAACCAAACACATCTGACCTCTCCCTCAGCTCCGTTTCCACCCAGGTCGTCTCCGGGAACAGACAACCTCAAAGCAGCTCACCATCCCCTCCTCAGCTAGCCTCGGCTCCCTGCAGATCACTCGCCTCCTAGTAATTCTGACTTCCCTACAAAGTCCATTAAAGTAAAATAGGGACCCAAGGGCATAGTGCAGTAACAATGGGGGACACTTATATGTACAGCTAGAGCATTCTACCCTACAAAACCCTGCAGTAGCCCACAGATTCCTCTGCAGCAGCCCTAGTGCAGGTCCAGTGTTCAAATTTTTTTTTGTCTCTCTGTGGCTGCCTGCTCTCTCTAAGCCCCTTCCCACACTCATAACAGGCAAGCAGCATGAGGAAGCAGTCACACGCTGGGACCCCTGTCCTGTCCACTGCAAGGGGGGAGAGTCAAATGAAGAGCTGCTGGTGGCTCACAGTGCTTCAGGCATGCCAGACAGAACCCCAAGCCCGATGGTATCCCCCGCCCGAGACTGTTAGAAGGTAAGTACAGTTGGGGCTAGAGACGGAGTAAGAAAGCTGAGAATGACAGAGGCAGGCAGCTTACTTGCTGGGCTGAACCTGTCCCATTGTCTCTGGATGTGGTTCTCCCCTCCGGTCCAACAATCTCTGGTCAGGTCCATTCTCCTACAGACTTCCCTTTCTCTGGAACAGCCTGCCATCCTCCATTTGCTCCGCTCCCTCTCTTATTGCTGAAGTCCCTTCTCCATGACTTCTCGGCTCACTCTTGTTTCTGTTCTTGCCCCTAGCTCCCACCACCCCTGTACATAGCGTTCCACTGTCGGCTGCAGTTCAGTGCTGCTCTGAATAACTGCTTGCCTGGTTACGTGTGCTGTACATTGTTACAATGTTGCTACACACCTGATTTTCATTATTTACCAGTTTCATACCTGCCTTGTGGATTTTTTGCCTTGTATTTCTTACAAGCCAAGTACACCTTTTATGTGCATCCTGGATATCACACTTGCCCAGCGAAATCTATATTTTTTTATATTAAAGCAGCAGTGCAACAAAACATGTCCCCCCCCAAAAAAAAGCTAGTTTCAGCTACATTTAATATAAATACTAGCATACATGTCAAATGCGCTTGTCTAGGTACCTCCAATGCTGAAAAAACATGAATCTTTTTTCAATTCTAACCCTTGCCAGGTCTACAAAACTATTGCTATGCAAAATGTGGTGGCCATCTTTTTTTTCTTGAGAAAAAACTAAATTTAAACATTTATAAAATTCTAAAATTTTGGTAGAATTAGAAAATTGTACCACAAATACAACTGGAAGATGCCGGCCCGGTGGGGCTGAGGTTTGAGGAGCTGGACGCCACACCTCGCACCACGCCGGCGTCACAGGTTCAGGAACGGACTCGGGTCGTTGGGAGTCGGCAGGGAAGGGAGAGGATTTAGTGTCCGGAGGACTGCTCTGCTCTCCCGGGGTGGGTTGTGGGGTGTTCCCAGTGCTGTGACGGCCTCCAGTGGAGACTAGAGGCAGAACAAGCACACAGGATGATGTAGCGGGCGGGATAATGGCAGGCTCCAGTGGCAAGAGGCATGGTAGGAGCCATGCAGGAGCCACTGCACATCACATCCTGTGGGGGAAACAAAAAGAAACACCCTGGTGGACTTAGGGAGGCGAAGAAGGCCCCAGGAAACCAGGCACACATCCTGACGCTGGACCTGCTGACCACCGGCTCTCCTGAGCCCTGCGACCCGGACTCGACCATCCCTCTAATTCCAGACAGGCTGCCAGGTAGGTGAGGTGGGCACCTCCTATGGGAGGTGATCCGGGGGGGGGGCTGGATGGATCGGTATCTGGGAAGGGGGTGATCAGCCATGTCTATCAGTGGTTTGGAGGTTTCAGGCAGGGAGTAGAGGCAGGGGCTGAGAGGGCACTCCTGAGAGATGCCCTGATCCCCCGAGCAAAATCAGACTGTACAAAAAAATACAACTGGAAGATGCTGGGAAACTTTAATAGTGAAAAAAGGTGCAGTCAAATTTTTTGCCCAATTTCATTGCACGGCTGCTTTAATATATTACAGCATGCTTGATTTATGTGCACTGTTTATTACTTTATACTTCATTCTACTCTACTCCGTATGCTCCCCATCTGCCAGGTGTCACCGGGAAGCGTGTTTCGACTCAGTGTGCCTTCCTGGTGAAACTGATAAATAAATAGCCCAGTCCAGTAGTCCAGCGGTAGCGTTTTCGCTCACTACACCGCAGACCTGAGTTTGGAAACAGAGTAGAGTCACTGGGAGCTGGCTGGGGGGAAGGGGAAAGAAGTTGTTGCAACCCACTGCTTAAAGCCAGGTGGTAGTGCACCAGGGCTCCTACTGAAGGGAGGGATGCTGCCAGGTGCCAGTAGCGTGACCAGATGTTCAACCATCCTTCCTGGCCAACCCTTCAGTGACCCAGGCTTGTTCCTGAACCCGGGCTGCCAGTGACGCATGCAAAAGTGCTACTGCTTCGCCGTCGAGCCAGCCCCCTGAAAAGCATTTCTACATAAACTGTGGATTAATATTCTGTTTATCATGTAATCAGCAGAATATTATTCCACAGTTTGTGGAAACTCAATTCTTAGTTCATGTAAACAGCTGAATACTATTCTGATGTTTATGTAAACTGCAAATTACTAATACAGTTTTTTTTTAAACCGGTTTTGTTGGAATGCCACCGAATTTCCAAAATTCCACAGAATTCTGGTGGAAGTGGAATTTGAAAAATCCTCACAACACCACTTGGGAGGTAGGAAGAGAGAAAGGGGCAGGCACTTATCACTTGCAGTAGAAGCAAGCCCAGCTGATCATGCCAGCAGCAGCACAGTCACCTCCTAGCAGTTACTGGGGGCCCACAATCCCTGGTGAAACCCTGAACGGAACACAGAGGCTGGGAGCAAAGTAGGGCTTTAATAATGCCAACTTCTAATTTGCACAATATTTGACTAATTGAGCATATAGTGGCTGACCAGCTTATTGATTACCTGGATAAACATAATATTCTATACTCACAACAACATGGTTTCAGAAAAGGGCACAGCACTACCTCTGCCTTCCTTGAATTCACCAGTGTAACCTACAGGTCGCTGGACAATGGTCTCCTTGCTGGATCGGTCTTTATCAATCTTACGAAGGCCTTCGACACCATCCACCATGGCTTCCTACTTAAGCAGCTTCGGATAGCCTGGATCTCTCCTGACGCCACAGCTTGGTTTAAAAGCTACCTGGAAAACTGATCCCAAAGAGTCAAATTTGCTGATGTCCTCTCTGAAGCGAGACCTGTTCGCTCTGGAGTCCCGCAGGGGTCTATTCTAGGGCCCCTTCTTTTCAGCCTCTAATTTCTAAATAGCCTTCCACAATCTTGCCCTGAACAAATCATCCTCTATGCTGATGATGCTGCAATCCATGCCACACATAAGGATCTTCTACCCCTGCAAATCAACCTCCAAAAAGGTTTATCATGCACAAACTGGTCCTAAACTACAAAAAAAACAAATCTATGCTTTTCTGCAGCACTCACAATAAATACAAGGAAAAACCTTTAACCATTACAAACTGCCATTGAGCTGCCCTGGAGCAGGTTCACTCCTTTAAATATCTTGGGATCTCTTTGGGCAGCCACCTCTCCAATGGAACTCACATCGACAGTGTTGCCAAAGCCGCTAATACCCACCTTGGTCTCCTCTACAGGCATAGGCAGCACCTTACTCCTGAAACCTTAAGGGTCGCTGTATAGAGTTCCATTGTCTCTATTATAGATTGCGGCCTGATCATCTACGGCTCCACCTCGCAAAACGGCTCTTCGAAGCATATCCACGATGCTCAACAAAGCTTGCCGGCTCATCACTGTCTTCCACTGACTCACTCATACGTGTGACTTATATGGACAATCTGGTTGGCTTCAACTCTCAAACCGCATAAAATATCAGACCTGCATTATGGCAAAGAAAATTACTATGGGGCTTGCACCTCCAAGAATCCAAGCCCTCCTCTGCCCCAGCAGCAATGCTAGACACACCAGGGGTTCTGCAACCCAACTCCTTCAGGTCCCTCGCTGCCGTACTTCTCAGGGTCAAAGATCCTTTGCCTACCAGGGCCCCCAGTTGGTGGAACATGCTCAGCAGTGACCTCTCATCTGTGCAATTGCTTGGACCATTCAAATCCAAACTCTGCCTTGACCTTGCTGCCTCCAGCACCTGTGACTGCCCTATTTAGTACATTTCCCCCCCACGCACTAGGGCCTCACTTCTTCCCTGCCTTGCGCCTCCTCTTCTCACTCCAGCCCCATCCCCCCCTTGTTTCTTCCTCACTTTTTCCTCTCTTTGACTCCTTCACTTCTACCTGTAATATGTCAATGCCTCTCACTGCACCTTTCCCATATTTCCCTCTTTACCTCCCTCTCCTCATCTCCATCGACTCTTTCTTTAATATGATAATGCCTCTGGCTGCACCTTCCCATATTCCCATCTCTCATTCTGTACCCTATCTACTGCTTTTCAGAACTGTAGCATTAGTTTACCCTGAATGTTTTTTAATCTAGCCTGAATGTTTTTTGGTTTTTCTCTTTTTTCTTTTTAATTCTCATACATGTACTATACTATTTAATGCCTATGTAACTCAATGTCTTGTTTACTTCTGTATTGCACCTTCTTTGATGTGGAACCTTTGTAAAAGAGCACTGGCTCAAAGGTACTTGTAATTCTACATTTAATAAATAAATATTTTTTTTATCATACTCTGAAGCATTTCTAATTTTAAAAGAGTATGAGAGGGAGAAACAATTTTGGTTGCACCAGTGATGGTATGCACTGCCAGAGCAATGGAGGTGAGAAAGTTACTGGGAAACATTCATGAACAGTGACCAACATAGTTTTAAAGCCCATACAAAGCTCTTTTAAGCTGACCCAGTAGTGTGAAGGGCTGAGGCACTGGACACTTTACCTCCTCCCATGCCGGCAACCCAGGTTCGGGAATGAGCCTGAGTCACTGGGGGGTTGGCAAGGAGCTGCACTGAGCAGCTGCAAAGGCAGCTCTCCTCTCCCACGGAGGGACGTGGGCTTCCCCGGCTCTTGGCTGCCACCAGGTGGTGGAGGCTAGATGGCAGTGCCAATCCAAAAAGGAAGCTAGGTATTAGGCCACAGGGGAGCAAGGGCCATCACAGGAGCCACGGAATGCATGCACACCTCCACGCGTGACTGTGTTTTGAGATAACGGGGGAGAAAAATAGGGTACCGGGGCAGACTCAATGAAGCCCTGAGAAGAGGGAGGATTGAGATCCACCAAGAGAGGACCACAGCTTGCCAGACCCAGAGCCCCGATGGTAAAAAGCTATACAGAAAACAACAAAAAAGAAAAAAAAAGGGGAAAAAAGATCTTTTAAATGAGGTATTGGGCTTACCTGTAGCTGGCAGCAGTCCTGAACCATCAATGATTAAGTCTCACCTTGTGATGTCACTCATGATCAAGCTATGGTGAGCCACACTGTGGTCAAGCACAGCCCGATCATCAGTGACATTACAAGGTTCTAAAAATGGTGGCAACACAGTATCACAATGGGGCAAATTTAGTCATCTGCTGCCACCTACAGAGGATCCCAATACTTCATTTAAAATATCTTCTTATGGACTTTCAAACTGTGATGGGCACTGTTCACAAATGTTTCCCTTTAAGACAGGTTATCATGGTACCGTATACTGTGCTGCACAATAATCACTACATTAAATGATGATAAACTGCCATCAGCAGAGATATACATCACATGCCATCACACCACATTAGTGTGACATCTCTATAGCACTGTGTAGCAGAAAATGAACTACAGTCTTCAGTAAAGGGATTCAAACAGGTCCTAGTGATGAGAAGTCTTTACAATATTGGTAGAAACATACCTTGTGACTCCTATGTGTCTTGCTAGTGTTTCCCACATGCTGCCTGCAAGAAAAAGACAGATTGACATTTACACTCTGCAACTAAGATGATAACTCCTACGTAGGACACCACAAATTTCTGGTCTGCTGTTGGCCCGCTCCAGTCATTTCCAGAAAGCAGGTCAAATTGCAGACTAACATACTTCTGAGGTGACTATGGAGTTACAGAAAGAGATTTCGAGATGGAAAAATTCATAGCATTCCAGAAAAAAAAACCAAAAAGGGTTACATTTGAAAGCAGCAGTTCACATTACGGCAACATGTTATGTGACAGAATAGCCTAGAAGTTAGAGCAACCAGTTGGGTACATCCAGTAGACCAAGGTTTGTGTCCCAGAACCACCACTTGCATACTGTGTGACCCTAAGCAAGTCACTTAACCTCCCTGTGCTCCCAGGTCACCTCTGTAAACTGGCCTTATGCCCAGAGGACCTTGCCCAGTTATGAAAAAATAAAAAGTCTGTACCAATACCTTTTTATTCCTTTATAGACTGTTTTTCTTTTCTCCTGTATTTTTGGACCTTAATGGATGGGGTAGAAGGAATCAGAGCCAGCAGGCCACATGACATAAGCATGATGAATATAAACTGAAATGTGGCAATGTATAAAGACGGATTTGGAAACCACAATGAACAGCAGAGGTCAGTTCATCCGGAATCACTGTTCATGTTTCCCTAATGTTCCAGTTTGCCCCCGTAAACAAGATGTTCCCAGAGGGCTTACCAGGTTATCAGAGACATAAACAAACAAATAAATAATTAAATATATATGCATACTGACATATTATTTTCTTTTTAATTCTATTTTCCTAGATTGTTCCCCATTGTTCCTTCCACCCTTCCCCCACCATGACTGGCCTCAGCCTTCCTCTGTGGATGACCAGCTGCCTTCAAAGTCGATGCCAATGGCACTCAGTGGCCATGTCTGGTCTTGCTAAGCCTTGTTGGCCCACCCTGCCCAAGGACCTGCATACCCATGATGCTTTGCTCCAGGACTGTCCTGTACAGTATGTTTGTTTGTTTGTTTCATTTGCTTAACGGGTAAGCACACTGGAAAAATGTAATTCCGTTTACAGGTGCAACCCACAAATTTATACAAACATTTACAGTACAACATATTAGACATACAAGACAATGTAATTAGTATAAGAAAATAAATTTCATGTTAAGAATAGAAATTAAAAATCAAATGAAACATTTACATTCAGAGAGCAACA
Source organism: Neoceratodus forsteri (assembly GCA_016271365.2). Taxonomy (NCBI): domain Eukaryota; kingdom Metazoa; phylum Chordata; order Ceratodontiformes; family Ceratodontidae; genus Neoceratodus; species Neoceratodus forsteri. Next base: position 937,490,179 of record CM028130.1, read on the forward strand.
TAAAATGCTAAAACAATGAATTCGAAAAGAGCCCATACGTTGTCATATTCCTAATTAAATGAGGTACCTCATTCCAAGTTCTTCGAGTGACATATTTAAAAGCCTGTTGTCCACAAGAGGTTCTCATTAAAGGGAATTTCAAAACTGCTTTATCCATCCTAGAGCTCGACTGATATAATGACTCACGATTCTGCAGGTGACCTAATAAACTTGGAGGGACCCCGGCGGAATAATTCTAAAGGTAAACCTAACAAGCAAATATCTAAAATTTAGTTGGACTGGCAGCCAGCCCATCTCCTTCAAGATTACACAATGGTGAGTGCTTCTGGGAGCTAAAAGGGCAAACTTTCCAAACAGCTATAGTAAAGCAGACTTTTTAGATACAATATTAGAGGAAGCATCGTCAGTAATACGTGCAGCGTAATTAACTATAGGAAACAAACACTGTTTTAATGCGGCTGTTCTCGATTAATTTGTTAAGAAAGGTTTCAAAGTCTATACAGTAAAGCTATTTCAGCATGAATTTTAGGTGTCATTTTTGCTAAGTAAGGTACATAACTTAAAATCGGGTCGGTAGTATAACACCCAAATATTGAACATTTTCAACATTTTCATAAGTAACACCATCAGGGGGCAGCAACCTGAAGCTTCCTCCCTCTATCTCTTAACCTAGCTGCTGTTCTTAAAATCATTGTTTTTGTGTTTGTCTTATTTAATACCGTTTTGTTTGACATAAGCTATTTATGTAACTTACCAATTTCTTTAGTTAAAATCCCATTCAATTCAACAATTGAGGTACCAGAGACATAAATTACAGCATCATCTACATAAAGTGTTGATTTAGCATCTCACAAGACAGTAGAGATCTTAGCAAAAAATAATTAAAACAAGACAGGGCCCAGTATGCCTGAGGGACTCCATACTTCACCAATGCTCTTTTGGAGATAGAACCATTATACCTAACCATTTGGTATCTGTCCTTGAAGTAGTCTGAAAACCACCTCATGGCAGGCTGCCCCACCCCCAAAGAACCCAACCTTTTCATTAACAGCTCATGGTCTACCAAATCGAATGCCTTGGTCAAGTCCATGAGCGCAGCCCCGGTTAAACACCCACTCTCCATACCTTCAAGGACTGTGTTTGTGAATTCGACCAAGGCAGTCTCTGTTCCATGACCTTTTCTAAAACCATGTTGGTTCTGAGACAGCAGACCATGTTGTTGAATATAGTCAATAAGTTGTTTATAAACAATTCTCTCTTGAACCTTCGCTAAAGCTGATAAAATTGGAAAAGGTCTATAGTTTCCAAAATTGGAAACAGAACCGGATTTATGAATAGGGGCTACCAGCGAGTGTTTCCATATGTCAGGAACTTGATCCGTTATAAAAGATAAATTCAAGAGGATACTAACAGGATATGCAAGTTCAGCAGCAGCATCTTGCAGTATATTTGATGCAAGCCCTTCATACCCTGCTGAACTCTCTGGTTTTAGTAGTCTTTGCACTTCAGAAGGTGTGGTCATTTTTAGATAAAATTTAGGTCTGTCTACACTTGCATCAATAACTTCCTCTAATAGAAAATTGTTATCATCTGTAAAATAAATATTCAAATCAGTGAACTTTTTGCTGAACTCATTAGCTATGGTCTGGGGACAAGTAATCACATCATCCCCCTTTCTCATGGAAAACTCTGACATATTTGTAGGTCTAATCGAGCTGTTGATTGTGCTCCAACATTTCTTATTATCTAATAACCCTCTTTCTTGTTTTTGTTTTAGAAAGTTCTTTTTCACCAATTTAGTCTGAGCCGTACATTTATTATGCAGACATTGATCATTTTGGAAAGTGATTACTAAACCATCTTGCTTAGATTTTTTCCAGAGTTTGTCACATTCTCGCATTAATTTAAGCAAAGGGGTGGTAAGCCAACCAGATTTTTTACCGGTTTTACGTCTCCTGACATATGGGGCACAGTGATCCAACACTGAGGTAAATTCAGTAACAAACAAAATCCAGAGCACAATTAACATCAGGGATAGAATGCATAAACGACCAATCTATACAACTTAATTCATCACAAAACCCTTGCAAATCAAAATCAGTAAAATTCCTAGTTGTTTGTATAAGGGGCTTGGGTTTCTTCGCACTGTTATGCTTCCACAGGCAAAATGTGGGATGGTGATCACTCAGCGAGTCAGCTGTTAAGCCACACTTTAAAATCTGACTGGGCCTATTTGTCAGTACCGAGTCTAACACAGTGTGCCTACGGGTCCTGATGTTTAACCTTGTAGGTAGTGTAATCATCTGTTGTAAGTGTGTCTGAGCCAAAACACCACTTAACCTTACAATTTTTTACTGGATCAGTTTGAATTAAAATTACCCAAGACCATAAGTTCTCCAATAGCATTATTATCTAAACTGTCAACAAATTCTGTTAAGCCTTTTTTACTATATTTAGGTGGTATATACATACAATGGACAGTCAACTTTTTATAGAACCAATGGTAATATGACTCGCTAGATGCTCACCATAAATCACATTTCCCTAGAGAACACATTTTTCTGAAACGAAATAGCTGTTCTTTATATAAAACATAACACCCCACCCCTTCCCTTTGCCCTATCATTCCTATAGATATTGCATCCAGATATGTTTATCACAGCATTAGCAACATTAGGCTGTAACCAAGTTTCACTCAGGGCTAAGATATCAGGATTGTACATTTCAATCCAGGCTTCTACTTCATGAAACTCTAACAGCAGGCTTTGGACATTGAAATGCACAATCCGTATCCCCAGAGAATTCAATCGGAAGATATCCCCAGTGTATTCAATCGGAAGTAATCAGGGTCCGCTAGGTCATTAGCGTCAAGCCCTGGGCTTGCCTCCACATCACCAGCCCACGTTAGTTTAAGCAAACCCAAGACCGGAACACAAATGAACAGCTGTAATGTTAAAACTGAACCCCTCTGTTTCTGCTTAACAACACCTAGATTGTAACCCAAAGATTTATAAGTTAACCCTAGGCTTAAGACACAGTTCAAAGAATAATTATAAACTATGCCTGCCCCAACATTTTCATCAGCAAACTCTGTAGAAGCATTATGAAACACATTAAGCTTTATGCACACTACGTCTGAGCCCAGTACAAACAGAATATAAAACACTCCCACAACAATTCGTCTTCAAGCCATGCTTGTATGCACTTATTTCAATACTCTCAATCATTAACTGTCAGAGATTCCTGCCCCAGTCATGATCCGGTCCGACTGGTCAGATTCCTTCAATCTCACTTTGCCTCCTCCGCTGAGCCACTGCCATGTCCACCTCAGGTTGACTACTTATGAACAGGTACCCCTTCCTCCTCCCAAAGCTGCTACCAATGGGATTTGAGATGAGGGAGGTAAGCAAAGTGCTTCAGGTCTGCTGAATTAGCAGCAGGCAGCAAACCGCAAAATGTGTGTGGTTGCTAGGGGCAACAGGTCACTTTTAAGCACACAGGTGAGCTCCGCTTTATGTAGAAATCAACAGCAGGCAAAATTAAAATAACACAGGGGAATGCAAAGTCTATGTGACCAGTCTCCAGTTCATGTGCAGTGGAATACGTGGACTGAGAGCAGCAGAAGGCAGTACAGTTCAGGCACACAAAGCAGAAAGCAGCAGCACACAATGTCAAATGCCACAGGGGAATGCAGAGTCTATGTGAACAGTCACCAGTTCATATGCAGAAGGACACGTAGACTTAAAAAGGCATTTCAGAATACAATTCAGGCACAGTTCATTAGTTCCTGCAGGCAGACCGAGTGCTGCTTGTGGAATACTTGCCCAGGATCACATGCAGGCTAGTCTGGTTCGAAGCCTGCCACACACTGGTCAGACTCCTCTGATCCCACTTTGCCTCCCCCACTTAGCCACCACCACACAGATGTATGTGTGGGGTTTGTAGATTTGCACAGAACCAAACAAGCTGGATGTTTTTTCTCTCTGAGCACCCTTTTACAGATCCTATGCGGTAGTCTTCCTGCAACCCATGTCTTCTGTATGCTAACTTGTAGTGTGCCGAATGCCCGGTGATGCTTCTTGGTCTTCTAGCAGGGGCTGTGTGCAAATGCTGAGCGACCTATGCCCTCCCACTTCCAGGTGCCAAGCACCTCACCCCGTGATACTCCTTGCTAACATACATACTAACATACTAAAATGCCAGCAGAATAGGCCTAATGGTCTCTCCAGTCTGCTCGATTTTCAGCACCCGCACTGAGGGCTGATTTTGGTGTCCCCCCTTCCTCTTGGGTTATACTGTCCTCAGTCCCAGATGTTCCACCTGTATTGGGCCTGGTCAGATTTACCCTCCCCCTGTATCTGTCCCATCCCCTCTAAACCCGTCCACAGTCTCCACCTCTACCAACCCCCTGGGCAGTGCATTCCATGGCTCCACCACCCTTTCAGTGAAATAACATCTCCTCCTCTCCCCTCCCCTTTGAGCCTGCCCCCTTCCAGCTTACACCCGTGACCTCTTGTTGCCCCGCCCTCCTTCCTTTGGAACACCCTGACTGGGCCTCCTTTATTGATCCCCTTTCATGTACTTTGAAGACCTCTATCATGTCCCCCATCCCTCCTCTCCTCCAGGGTGTACATGTCGAGCCCTTGAGCCTCTCTTATAGGTCCTCTCCCCAGGCCCCAGATCATTTTGGTTGCCCTCCTTGGACCCTCTCCAGGAGTGTAATGTCCCTCTTTAAATGTGGTCTCCAAAACTGTACACAATACTCGAGGTGTGGCCTAACCAAGCAGTTGTACAGTGGAAGGATCACTTCCGCCTTTCTGGATGTAATCCCCCTGGCGATGCATCCCAGCATCCTATCTGCCCTTGCCGCTGCCCTCCTACAGGTCTCTGAGTTGTTCATTTTGACATCTACCACTACCCTCAGGTCCCTCTTACCCTCCGTGACTTGAATCATGTCTCCTCCCAGGGTATACTCCTGGCCCGGATTTCTGACTCCCAGGTGCAGAACCTTGCACTTCCCCGCATTGAATTCCCTCCTTTACCCAGCCTGTCCTAGCATGGGACTCTGGGGAATCCCACTCAAACCCCATTCTACCAGGAGGCAGCAGCATCACTGGATGTTTCCAGGAAGAGGTTTAAAGATGGAAAAATTCATGACATGATGGAGGTGTCAGCGTGGCTCAGTTGGTAGCACATCCGCCTCTGGACCAGAAGGTTGTGGGTTCTCGTCCCACACCGGGACTGGGCTTGCACCTAAAAATCGCTGGCATCCGAGTGCAGTATTGGGGGGTGCTGTACTACAGGGGTGTGCTGTCCTTCGGATGATACGTTAAACTGAGGTCCCTTCTACCCATCCTGGTGTTGTCCTGGTGGGTGTTCAGGTGGAAGTAAAAGAACCCAGGGCACTTTTCACAAAGAGTAGGGGACATTCCCAGTGTCCTGGCCAACATTCCCCTTCCCATAAACCGGTTTACGCAATTATCCAGGCTGTGTGTGGGTGATGATGTGCGATATGGCTGCCACTACACATTCAGTCACTTCACTACCAGTCTAGCATTGCTTGTAAAGCGCTTTGGGATACATTGTGTATGAAAAGCGCTATATAAATGCTGATTCTTCTTCTAAAAAAATTATTTAAATTTAAAGCAAAAGCAGGTTTTTTTATCACTAAGGGCAGTGACATGAAAGTGGTATCTTTTCTGTCTGATTTTTTCTTTTTAACAATTTTTGGCTAGGAACAACATACTAACCTGAGGCTTGTTTCCAGGTGCATCCTGGAAGGACAGGGAAGTTAAGTGACTTGCTCAGGGTCACACAGTATGTAAGTGGTGGCAGTGGGATTCAAACTCAGTTCTAGAGGGGGCGTGGCTTGCTATCTAGCTGGGAAGACGTACACTTGGCGAGCTCCCTACTGACATCCAAAAATTGATACTTAACTCCATATCACATTTAACTTAGTGGCTCTACGATTATCTAGTGTGAATCCCGGTGGAATAGAGACTGTTTCCTGAACTTTGTTTCCAGAGATGTGCTGAAAAACAGCAGATCAGAAAGTGAACTTCTTTGCACCTCATGGCGGGGCCTGTAAAACTACTTCTACGCTCTCCACAGCAACGACCTTAGAACAGAGTGCCGAGGGGCCCGGACCGGCTACGCTCGAATCGCTACAAATAGCAATGACCATCTTAACTAAACCTGTGCAGCAAATGGATAAAAAACTAGATGCCTGTAATGAAAGGCTGGTTGTGGTTGAGCAAAAGCTGGATGTGGCTATAGATACAGCAAAAGCTGCTAAGCGATCATCGGAGAAGGCCCATGTAGTTGCAGCATCCTGCGTGAAGAACAAACCATCCTGAAGTCCAGATTGGAACGTCTCGAAAATGTGACTCGAGCAGCGAATGTTCGGATTATTGGGATGCCGGAGGGTGTCGAGAGGGATGATCTCCCTGCCTACCTGACAAACTGGGTATCTGATACCTTTGGGCTTGATCTTGAGGGCCTAATTGTCCGTGCATATAGAGTGAATCCGAGGCAGGCTAATGATCGTTATGCAGGAATGCGCACCATCATGATGGTAACCATGTCTATGCCTGTAAGAGATCAGCTACTTCAGGCAGCATGGAATAGACGTGGGGTCGAGGTGGATGACAACAAGGTCCTAATGTTCCCAGATTTGTCGTATGCAACACGAATAAAGAGAAAACGCTTTGATGCGATCCGGAGAAAGCTGAGGGAAATGGAAATGCCAAACAGTATGTGGATGCCTGCCCGATTACATGTAATGTTGAGTCGGAAGACCTGCATCTACACAGACCCCAAAGAAGCAGCGAAGCTGATTGATAAACTCGAGGTGGAGAGGGCGGCCAAGGAGGGAGACCCCTCTTCCAACTCTGAACAAGAGGATACTTGAATCTAGTAAGTGACTGTTTCACTACCTGTTCCTCTTGTAACATTAATAAGAGGTCCCAATTTCTAACATTCGCCACCACGGAGAAACGAACACGTTAAAGTACTTTCTTGGACAGTTTCACATGGGTTCTTATTTTAATTCGATGCTTGTTCTTTGGCGTTTAGTCACAGGAGACCACCTATACTCGTATATGCTGGACATTCAGATAAAATACATCTGCGCAGAGTTCTGTTCATTTCTTGCTTTGTTTTAAATAAGTTTGAAATAATTTAGAGTACAAGTAACGAGGGAATGGGATTATTAAAAAATTCCTTGTTGGGTTGAACTAAGGATATCTGTTTGGGATATGTTGAGAGGGATAGTGTAGTTAATAGTTCCTGAGAAACTTATACAAAGGCCTCAAGGCCGGTATTTCACCCTCTTTTTGTCTACCTAATTGACAGATCTGTCATAGCATTGATAGCATGGCTTTAAGAGACAATTTACATGTGAAATAATTATTTCTTTTAGAAATAGGGAATTCCCCCTATATCCTGTACCAAATGTGGTAAAGGCCTTACCTATCTGTATATCAACTTTTATGGATGACACTTGATGTACTGCATTACCCAGCATGTTTAATGCCTATATTTGACATAAAACTTATAAATAAAAAGTAAAAAAAAAAACAGTTCTACAAGTTTGCAACTCAGTGCTCTTAACTACAACACTATACTGCCTCTGATTAATGCCCTCTTGAGACACACATCCTAGCTGATATCATAATTCCCCATCAATGACATCACGGTCTCTTGCTTCAAAAATTACTGTAATGTCACAAACTGAGAATTATAATCTTAACTTGCGAATAAGAATAAGGAACTAACAGACTCTCAATTTCACATAAATGCAGTAAGCAATAAGGAAGATGGGATGGTTTCAAATTCACATTTGTTTGGAGGGGTTGTGTAACAGTTCTGTAGATGTCGACTGGGAAGCACTGCTAGTGGCTGGAATCTCTTTTTAAAATACAGCTCAGGATTTCAAAACATCTCATCTCACTGCTTTGGCTGCGAGAAGCATCTGAATCTGATAAGAACTAAATAAATAAACAGAAATACACACAAACACATGGATCTCAGGCAATGACAGAGGAGGAAGCAATGATAATTTACTGCCACAGTACTCTCTCTTGCACCATTACCATTCATAAACAGTAGCAGGATGCACACACCCAAAAATACACACACACGCACAGATATACACACATCCAAACACAGAAATACAGAAACAAGCCATACACATAAAAACACACATATATACACATACACACACACACACACACACACACACACACATAGAACACAGACATGTGTGTGCACGCACACATACACAGATATACACTCACCCAAACACAGAAATATATACACACAAACACAAGGCATACACGAAAAACACACATACGTACACACACGCAGACACATAGACAGACACACACACACAGATATACACATACCCAAACACAGAAATATATAGACAAACACACATACATGTGCACGCGCACACACAGAAATATATACATAACACAAGGCATATGCAAGAAAACACACACAAATACACAGACACAGAAATACAAACACAAGACATACACAGACACACACAAAGGCATAAACACAAAAACACAGACAAACACACACACATATACACACAAAAACAAAGACTCAAACACACACACACACACTACAGACACACACAATAAACACAGACACAGAAAAACACACATACACATACACATGGGGCAGCAATTTTCAGGACCCATTAAAACCTTTTACAGTAGAATATTCAGACAAAAATTCAGCTGATATTTATTTAGCTTTCTGCAATTATCTCACTCATTCTTAATTAGTGAAGGACACTTGCATAAAAAAAGAGGATCTTTGTGTCTCAGCATTTATCTTCTCCTCTGGCTCTTCCCTCCAATGAAGTCATGATTCTCTAAAATATCACAGTCTATTACTCAGAAATAAAAAGGATGTCACAGAGGGATATAACTTTAACGGAGGTAAACAAAAGAGGCTGAGATGATATTTTTTTTTTTTTTTTTAAGATTTTTATGCTCCTGGGCATGACCAGGAAACTTGTTCAGCCCTGTTCCCAGGTGTCATGAGCCAGCCTTCTATCTCTCTCCATACCTCCGTCTTTCTGTTGGAGCTGCAGTGCGAGCCGCTGCAACCCTGGCAGAGCCTCATGAAACCTGGTCCCCCCCCCCCGCACATCTGCCTTCTGCGTTTTTCCTCACCAGGGCTATGGCAAGTGTAACCCCTAGATGGCGCTATCCCAGGGGCTACTACCCCTGCCTGATTTGCCACTAACAGGTTGAGGGGCCTGGATCCAATGGCGGGTGCCTCCACCCAGAGGTCAGGGTTTGCAATAGTTAAACTTACTTGGTCACAGCCCTCTGGGACACTGCAACCCTTTCTTCCCACTAGTGGCCCACACAATATATCAGAATTACCTTCACAGTATACACTTACCCCCAGGACTAGTTCTGGCACTGGGACCTCCTGTGAAATAAGATACAGTGCAACAATCACAGTACAGTACTTAACATAGACAAATACCTCAGGCAGTATAACTTTGCTGAAACAAGCAGCTCTGATTTATTTGGGGATATAACAAGGACAGGGGAAATCAGGTTAATTAGCTTATCACTTTACTATCTACCTATGGCTCTGTGCAGGCCTATCCCTACCAGTTACTGTCCTGGGTACCCAAGCCCTAGTGGCTAGTCAAACCGTGGCAGCTGGTAGGGGCCCTTTCACACAGTGAAAAGAAAAATTAGTTTAAACAGTCAGCAGTACAGTGATTCCATTTGGATTTAATGTGGCAATTCAACAGGGAGCAACCCTGAATTAGTACTCACGACCTCCAAACAAGATAGGGTCCTTCAACATCAGCAGGGCTACTCTTGAGCTCCACGAGACTCTTCACACATTTATATGGTAAAAAAGAAAGTACTATACCAAGCAGGCTGCTTCTCTATCCCGATCGCAATTACTGCACAATACCCGGGAGAACACACAGCAGATTCAGTTCCTGACAGACCGAGTGCAATTCAACAATTTCTCCAGTCTTCTACAGGGTGAGCCTGGTTTCTACTCTTCAGAGATCCTTTGATTCTTTTCACAGGACGGATTCAGTCCTAACAAGCAGTTACACAAGCTGCAGACCGGAACTCTGGGCCTTACACACGTTTTTTGACTGAAACTGTGCACTGAAGGAGCACAGGGTTCTTTCCCTTCACTGCCAGAGCTAAACTGAAACTCCAACAGACAAAACCGGGCACTTCCTTTGAGTTCCTCCCAGTTCTTGACTGGATTGGCTGTCACTCACAATAGACTGCTGCTGTTGGTCCAAAAAGCGCCAAGTCTAAACTACATCTCCCAGAGTCACTGCCCATACAATCCTCTTGTGGCTGGCTCAGATTATGAGTCCAAGTTCTGATTCGTCCAAGGCACCATTTTAGAGCTAGCTACCCCACACTGATTGGTCCAGTTCAGCAGTTCAAAACCAGAATGGGAACTAGGCAGACACAGTTCTGACTGCAAAAAGCAGGTTAGACAAACTGTCATTTCATTATTACTCTAAATGATTTCTGGCAAACAGTTACATCTTTCAGATAGGTTCCTTTGCACTCCTAGAGACTGCAAAATGGAGTGAATTGGCAGCAGCTTGAGTGGTACTCAATCAAAGAAACACACAGTCCCCATACAAACTAATTATGTCTGCAAGCAGACAGCTCTTAAAGAGACAGTACCAGAGGCTCTAAAACACTCACTGATAAATGGCTTAAACGCCAAACACCATTCAGGCTTGGAGCATTCAAGCAAGCTCCTGGAAGTCTTTTGGGAACCCCATTTGCAAGGGTTACACCTTCCTGGCCTGGGAAAGCTTGCGTCCGCGTCAAGCAAGTACCCATAAGTTTTAACTGCAACCATACACATTTGCATTAGGCTCACATGTAATCATCAGTCAATATATCATTTTACCAAGAACACATTTCTGAAACACGGCAGTACGTCCTCTTTACACAGTATTACATATACATTGTACCATAACTCAAGTTATTACCTCTTGTACATGAAACCTGAAGAGAGGGGGCCTTCCTATCAGTTACCTTGGGGCTGGACGGGCAAGAGCACCATCTTAGAGGGCAACACAAGTAACTTGGAGTTAGCACCGACTCAGTTTGGGCAATGAGCTCGGGGACACATACACTACTTTATGGACAACATTGAGAGGCAAATCCACAGGCCTCCCAAGGAATCATAACTGAGGTGCACCACAGGCTTTACAGCTCGACCAGTCTTTCTAGGGGGAACTGTTACAGTCTCTGCACTCTGAGACTCATTTTCAGCATTGTCCTCACTTGTCAGGGGAGTCTCCATGGGGGTAGAGAGGCTAGAACTTGGGGCACTTTCAGCTCCAGGAGTTACAGTTTCTGAGTCCACAACATTTGGCTCGCATGGAGAGCTTTCGGACACTGGCAGTGGACTGTCAGGGCACTCAAAATACTCTTCTTGTTCTGGTGTATCACCAGTCTGCCCCAATCCATCATTTTCCTCCCCTGAAAGCTCAAACAGTTCAACCATGCACAATGATTCCATTTCATCTGATCTGATGCTTTGCACCTCACTTTCTGGGAGCATTGGCTCCAGGGACGAAGCTGGGGGCTTAGACAGTCCAGAAGGCCCAGCCTCGCTCCAGTATTGACTAGGGATTGCCCTGAAACAATTGACTCAGTTCGTAAGAAGGATAGTATTCAAAGTCACTCTCACTTTCTTCTGATATGGACTGACAGTCATGCTCAACTGGGACTTGTGGAGGGGAACACTTTAACTTTGCTTCTGTAGGTGAAGGCTTTCTTGATCTTTTCTTAGCAGCAGCTCTAGTCACTGGTCCAGAGGGGGCATCTTCTGGGGGCTCAGACTCAATCAAGATTTGTCCAATGGGCAGTAAATGATTTCTATGCATTGTTTTTACATCTTTTGAATTATTCTCAGGCCTTACTTTGTACACTGGCAGATCATCTAGTTTGCCCACTACAATGTGAGGGAGATGGTGCCATCTGTCAACAATCTTGTGTTTGCCATGCAGTCCCAGATTTCTTAGCAATACCCGATCTCCCTCCTGGAGTTCCTGTGCTTTCACCTTTTTATCATACCTTTCTTTGTTGGCCAGATTTCTTTTGGCAGTCATGGTTTGAGCCAGTTGGTATGCATGAGTTAGCTGGGCCTTTAACTTTTGCACATACTGTAAATAGTTGTCAGCTTGAACCCCATCAGGAGAGACCCCAAAACACACATCTACCAGTAGTCGAGCTTCTCTTCAAAACATCAGGCGGTAGGGGGAGAACCCAGTGGCATCACTTTTGGTGCAGTTATAAGCATGTACCAGGGTGCTAATTTGTTGGCTCCATCTAGGCTTGTCCTTTGGGTGCAGGGTGCCTAGCATATCTAGCAAAGTGCGGTTGAAACGTTCAGGCTGTGGGTCCCCTGGGGTGGTAAGGAGTGGTTCTGGACTTTCGCACTCCCACAGAGAAAGCATCTTTTGATCAGACGACTCTCAAAGTCTCTCCTTGATCAGAATGGATTCTTTGTGGAGCCCCATAGTGAACAAAAGTTTTCTACAAGTACTTTGGCCACAGTGGATGCTTTCTGGTCTTTGGTGGGAAAGCTTGGGCATATCTCGTGAAATGGTCAGTGACCACCAGCACATTACTGATATTTCTTTGATCTGACTCCAAACTCAGAAAATCAATACAGACCAGCTCCATGGGTGCACTGGTGGTGATGTTAACAAGGGGCAGCCCTCTGGGGAAAGCTTTCCTCTGTAAGCAGCGACTACAAGTTCGAATGTGTTGCTCCACATCAGCCCCCATCTTAGGCCAATAGAATCTGGATCTCACCAAGTCAAGTGTTCTGTCTATACCAAGGTGCCCCATGTGGTTGTGCAAGGACATCAGTACTGAGTCTCGAAAGGCAGTGGGCAGCACTAGTTGTTGTTTGTCTACTTGTCCCTCTGTCTACTGTTTCTCTGTATAACAGTTTATTGATCAGTTTCAACTTAGGACCTTCTTTGTATAACAGTGCGGTTCTCAAATCAGTGGAGCGTAATTTGGACACATCTTTTCCTGCATAGAGGGCTTCTAAAGCTGCTTTGATCATGGGATCGCGGGATTGAGCCCGCCGAATACTGTCATTGTCCAGCTGAGGCAGTGCACCAATGTCTATTGCAGAAAAGTGGCAATAAGCAGCAGGTATGCAATTCTCAGAGGGTCCCAAGCAATCCACCATGCAGTCCACTGCGTCCGTGGACATTTGTTCCTCCCTGTCAAACTTCCGGCAGAGTGCCCGAATGTCAGGTTCTGCCAATCGGACCCAATCATTCTGGGGAACAGGCCTCCGGGAGAGAGCATCAGCATCTAAGTGGTTCAGACCTGCTCGGTATTCGAGAGCATAGTCATATGTAGATAATGCAGAAAGCCACCTATGGCCAGTGGCATCCAACTTAGCTGAGGTCTGCACATAGGTCAAAGGATTATTGTCAGTTTTTACTAGTATTTTAGCCCCATAAAAGTACTCATGGAATTGGTCAACAATAGCCCACTTCAAAGCTAGGAACTCTAACTTATGTACAGGATAGTTCTTTTCGGATGGGGTCAGGCTTCTACTGGCAAAGGCCACTGGTCTCAGGCCATTCTCGTGCTCTTGGTACAACACAGCCCCAACCCTGCAAGCTAGCATCAGTGTGCAGGACGTAAGGTTTTCTTGGATCGGCATAGGCCAGCACTGGAGCATGGGTAAGGTTGATATATGATCTCATGAAAGCAGTCTCACAATCAGGAGTCCAGCGGCCCCAAATACTTCACTTCGGATGAAAATACACTCTTTCAGTCTTGAGGGCGCTGACTTTTGGTATTTTTGTGGGTTGGGGATACCCTTGAGTAAGGTTAAGTAAAGGCGGATCACTCTTGAATAGTCCTTGATGAGGCTCGATAATAACCACAGAATCCCAGGAATCTTTGCAGTTCTTTTAGATTTTGGGCTGTGGCCAGGTGGTCAATGCCTCAACTTTACTTGGGTCGGTCTCTATTCCTCGGTGGATACTATGTGTCCCACATACTTTACTGATGTTTGAAAGAATTGACACTTATCAATGGACAGTTTAAGGCCAAAGTCCTCCAGTCGGTCCAATACCTTAAATAATCTGCTCATGTTCCTCCAGTGAGCTGCCAAACACAATAACATCATCTAGGTATACCAGGCACTCTAGTAAGTTCATGTCCCCACTGCACGCTCCATCAGTCATTGAAAAGTGGCTGGGGCACCTGAAATCCCTTAGGCATCCTCATGAATTCATAGAAATAGCGGACAGATAAAGGCTGTCTTCTCCACGGTCCTCTGGGGCCATCGGGATCTGGTAGTACCCACTGCGGAGATCCAACACAGAGAACCACTTGCTCCCGTTTAGGCAGTCCAAAGCATCCTGAATGCGGGCATTGTGTACTGATCAGGATAGTCCGCCGGTTTAAGGTGCGATAATCCACGCACATCCTTACTGTCCCATTCTTTTTCCTCACTACCACAATGGGGAAGCATAAGGGCTTCTGGATTCTTGTATTACACCAGCAGCTAACATCTCTTGCAGATGCCGTCTCACATCATCTATGTCAGCAGGTGCCAGGCGTCGAGACTTCTCACGAAATGGTCTTTCGTCATGCAGCCTGATATTGTGCTCAGCTCCTTGCACGCATCCTACGTCCCATTCCTTTAAAGAAAACACCTGGTCTCTCTGGGCAAGCTTCTCACTGATCCTCACTTTCCATTCAGCTGGCAACGGGGAGTCGCCGAAATCAAACAAGTCAGGCGTTACTCTGCCATTCTTCCTCGAACTCTTGCTGCTGGGTAGCACTGCAGTGTCTGCACAATGCACATTAGCCAGGATGCAACCTCTATTTACTCGAATGTCTCTTTCAGACACATTATGAACTTGGACCATTACCCTTCTGGCATAAGCATGGGCTCTAGCGGGCAAAATACTAGGCTTGACCAGCAGTCCCTCTGGCAATTTTCCATCGCCTGGTGCATCCAACATTAATATTTTATTCTTAACATCCTTTCTGATACGGACCTCTCCCTGTAAGGTACACTGGGCATTTGGCGCCAGGATCAGAGACTCAGGATCCTTCTTCCATACAATTCCGACCGGTTCCTCTGGTTCTATTTTTTCAGCATCTCTCTGTGCCTCATAGGCCTTCTTAATTAAAGCTGGAACTCTTAAAGCTCTACTAGTTTTGACCCCTGTTTTCATAACACAACTGTGCCAGCCTTCCAAACATATGAGCATTTGTTCCAGTCAACAAAGGGACACCATCATACAGTCCAGTGGGGACACACTAAAGCTAGAGTCTCTACTTGTTCGGCCCTCCAGCCACGGAGGTGGGGAAAGACAGCCAAATTCGGATATACCGGAATAGGGTAGGCCTTCTCACTTAACCCCATACACGCAGTCCTTCTAATGGTTGTAAGGGTACGTCTGACAAATGCTTCTGATACCAATCCTGGAACATAATTGTCACTTGGGAGCCACTGTCTAATACAGCTCTTGTAGACACTCCATTCACCTTTACAGTGGTCTCCATGGAGGGACCCACTATTCTGGACCAGTCTGGAGAGGCGATAGTGGGGGCCTGGGCAACTGACCTTGCCACAAAAGGACGTGAGTTAGCATTTTTGGTGCCCTCACTGGGATCATTTCGTGCACCTCTTAACCACTGATTTGTTCTCCGAAGCTCTCCTTGTAGCCTATATGCAACTTTGTCAGTGTCTTTTGGGGACCGGCATTCCCTTTTCATGTGCCCATCCTTCCCACAATTATAGCAAAACATACTTTCTGGAGTTTGAGCTGGCCGAGGCGCCACACTGGGAGCCAGGGCGGGGGTATTACTAACTGGAAACCTTGGTGCCATCTCTGTCTGCGGCGTGATAAGCATTTGGAGACATCCGTCAGTTTCTCCACTTCCATGGTCAAGGAAGAGTTTGGAGCTGTTATCAGCAGGAGATACATGGGTGGGTATCCCACCCCATAGCAGATGCAGTCGGATATAGGTCAGGCCATTTGCAGGCATGGCCTTCATAAAGGGACTGTTTTGAATTCGGATCTCTCTCAACAGTTCGCCCATTGTGGCATATCTTTTCCTTATCAGAGCACTCATTGACTGCCAACCTCTGCCCTGAACTTCACTTGATGGGCCACCTCAGTCACTCGGGTCATAGCCGCGAGCTATTGGTGCAGGTCCCTCCCGAGGTCGCCTTTTCAACTCCTCAATTTCTCTCATTAACTCATCATAGGAGGGTGGGATTCCAGTCGATTTGCCAGGCGTAACTGAAGCAACAGCAGTTCTGAGAAGGGGCAGACTTAAGGATCCTGTCCAGCCTGGTTCGGTCCAGTTCAATCAGCTGGCAAACTACCCTTTCTGAGGCATTCTTGCAACAATTTTTCCAGCCGAGATACATACACAGACAACAACTCCCCTTGGTACTGTCGTGCATTTCTTACTCTCCACCATAGGTCCTCATCAGAATCTGGGCTCCCATACACATTCTCCAAGGCCTCAAGATAGGCCTGTGCAGTCGCTTCAGGGTTACTGTCCCGTTTAGCACGGATGGTAGCCAGGGCAGGACCTCGGAGGCTCTCACTAACCCTCTTTCGCTTTTCGGCTTCCGAGCATTGCCATTCTAGCACTTGGGGGGCAACATAGTCTATCCAGGTCTCCCAGTCATCCTCCCCTTGGGGGGTTGGGAGGGTGCCAGAGAAGATCCTCAACCTTCGGTAAGAGTCGTGACTAATGGCAGGTGCAGAAATAGGAGTCTGCATTGGTTCAGAAACCATTACGGGCACTGGAGCAGGACAGGGTGTTGGGGGAGGAACACCCCCAGGTGGCAAGAATAGTTTCTTCAAGTCCTCCACAGTTTTCCCTTCTCCCAGCAACCATTTAGCAAATTTCTCTTCAAAAGTTTCAGATAGTGGTGGGGGCTCATTCCCCCCGGGATCTTTACTGTCCTTAGTTATCACTCTCCAAGCAGTGAGGGCTCCCTCTGGGGTAATGGTCTGTGGCACTTTGGAGCTATCTATGGATCCTTAAACTCTACTAGGGCCAGAAAAGTGTGGTGAGCAGATTAGCATGCCGACCCACCACCCAGGGTTTTGTAAACCTTCCACCTTGGAAAGTACTCCTGTACAGTGTCCGTATTGATACCCAGGGGATGTCCAGGATAAGCATAGCATTTGGGGTCAATCTCCTCCCAGTACACCACTCCACCAGCCGGTGCACAGCCACTCTGTCGGGGTACCCATTTTTTCTTAATAGTGGTTCAGAATATGGCCACTAGAGGACACACAATCCCAGCGGTGAGCCTCCAAGATGTAACCCCTAGATGGCGCTATCCCAGGGGCTACTACCCCGCCTGATTTGCCACTAACAGGTTGAGGGGCCTGGATCCAATGGCGGGTGCCTCCACCCAGAGGTCAGGGTTTGCAATAGTTAAACTTACTTGGTCACAGCCCTCTGGGACACTGCAACCCCTTCTTCCCACTAGTGGCCCACACAATATAGCAGAATTACCTTCACAGTATACACTTACCCCAGGACTAGTTCCGCACTGGGACCTCCTGTGAAATAAGATACAGTGCAACAATCACAGTACAGTACTTTAACATAGACAAATACCTCAGGCAGTATAACTTTGCTGAAACAAGCAGCTCTGATTTATTTGGGGATATAACAAGGACGGGGAAATCAGGTTAATTAGCTTATCACTTTACTATCTACCTATGGCTCTGTGCACAGGCCTATCCCTACCAGTTACTGTCCCTGGGTACCCAAGCCCTAGTGGCTAGTCCAAACCGTGGCAGCTGGTGAGGCCCTTTCACCAGTGAAAAGAAAATTAGTTTAAACAGTCAGCAGTACAGTGATTCCATTTGGATTTAATGTGGCAATTCAACAGGGAGCGACCCTGAATTAGTACTCACGACCTCCAAACAAGATAGGGTCCTTCAACGTCAGCAGGGCTACTCTTGAGCTCCACGAGACTCTTACACATTTATATGGTAAAAGAAAGTACTATACCAGGCAGGCTGCTCTCTATCCCGATCGCAATTACTGCACAATACCGGAGAAACACACAGCAGATTCAGTTCCTGACAAACCGAGTGCAATTCAACAATTTCTCCAGTCTTCTACAAGGTGAGCCTGGTTTCTACTTTCAGAGATCCTTTGATTCTTTTCACAGGACGGATTCAGTCCTAACAAGCAGTTACACAAGCTGCAGACCGGAACTCTGGGCCTTACACACGTTTTTTGACTGAAACTGTGCACTGAAGGAGCACAGGGTTTCTTTCCCCTTCACTCCAGAACTAAACTGAAACTCCAACAGACAAAACCGGGCACTTCCTTTGAGTTCCTCCCAGTTCTTGACTGGATTGGCTGTCACTCACAATAGACTGCTGCTGTTGGTCCAAAAGGCGCTGAAGTCTAAACTACATCTCCCAGAGTCACTGCCCATATAATCCTCTTGTGGCTGGCTCAGATTATGAGTCCAAGTTCTGATTCGTCCAAGGCACCATTTTAGAGCTTAGCCCCCACACTGATTGGTCCAGTTCAGCAGTTCAAAACCAGAATGGGAACTAGGCAGACACAGTTCTGACTGCAAAGAAAGCAGGTTAGACAAACTGTAATTTCATTATTACTGTAAATGATTTCTGGCAAACAGTTACATCTGTCAGATAGGTTCCCTTGCACTCCTAGTGACTGCAAAAATGGAGTGAATTGGCAGCAGCTCGAGTGGTACTCAAACAGAGAAGCACACAGTCCCACCATACAAACTAATTATGTCTGCAAGCAGACAGCTCTTAAAGAGACAGTACCAGAGGCTCTAAAAACACTCACTGATAAATGGCTTAAACGCCAAACACCATTCAGGCTTGGAGCATTCAAGCAAGCTCCTGGAAGTCTTTTGGGAACCCCCATTTGCAGGGGGTTACACCAGTAAAGGTGGTGCATGCAGTGTTGTGGAATCACCAGCCCCATTCCACTTATCCAATGTACTGCCAGCCAGCTGAGCACTGGGCCTACCACTGGAACTTCCGCCAGTGGCAGCCAACAGCCAGGACAGTTTACCACCCCAATCCCAGAGAGGGGAGCTGCCAGACAGCTGCTCGATCCTCTCCAAGCATCCCCCCTGCCCCCCACAACCCGAGCTCATTCCAAACTCAGGCTACCGGCATGGGAGAGGTAAGACACATAGTGCCTCAGCCCTCAGTGCCACTGGGCCAACACTGAGATGACAGTTTAAGACAGAAAGATTGTGTTTTAATACAAAAGTTGTCAGTAATTAAAAAATAAAAAAAGAGATAAAAACAGAGAACATTAATAAAGTATAATCTGAATTGTATCCATATATTATATGAAAAAAACTCCTAGAGTTTGAAATATGGGTTTAAGACCAGAAATGTATCAGTTATGGATTCCTGGTTTACCATCTTGGAAAAGTAATCTGTAATTACTAATTGATCTGTATAAAAAGTAATCTATTACCAATAAATTTTAATTAACTTTCACCCCAAATGGGATAAACTGCGTGATGTCACTGACATTTCTTGATCAGAAGTGAACCCCCGTGGTTTCCACCACACACAGGACAGACGGGCATAGTTAATGTTGAGCCGTGCTTTGCTGACAACGTGGTGCCTTTAACCCATATAAAATTGTTCTGCTGAGCTGCACACAGATGTGGAAAAATAACTCAAAGGAATCCCTGTGACTTTTGCCCTAAAAAGAAATCCAATTACTCATTCAAGTTACATTATTTAAAATGTAAGCTCTCACCCTCTCCAAAAAAAAAATTACTGAATTACTTAGAATAGTAACACAGACCCTTATTACCTAGACATTTTGCTCGAAGAAAATGTCTGAAGGGTAGAAGCAGCATCTCCACAGAGATTTTCCAATCTTTGTCTTCAACTGCCAGTGACACTGGACTGTTCTTCATGGGGTGGAAAACCTACTGCTATGGGGTCAGATCTAAGGGGGCTGCTGGCCTATCCAAGAGCACAATCGCCCAAGGAAATACTGAGCCTGTCGAGCCTCGATGCATAAACCTCCTGGTGCTGTAAGCAATACTTTTCCAGATACATCCATTGGCTTTTTGGCTGCAGCAGCAGAGCCCTATAGGCATCTGAGGCTCTAAGTGATGCAAAAAAAAAAAGTTTGTTTAAAAGAAAAACTCCTTCTCTCCCCAGCTGACCAGGGCTAGTCCCATGGCCCCCCCACCCAGCACTGTTACCCCCCAAGACTGTATCACCTGTGTGTGCTGCCTCTTCTACTGACCTCCCCCAAGAAACAGATTTCTACATCCGACGTTGAATCCTTTCCTTGCTGGCTTTTCTCTGACATTTTCAGCTCAGGTGCAAACAGCCTTGCTCCCCAGTGTTTTTAGTGGCCCCCTTCTCAGTTCCACTGATACGGCTTATATAGCTCCACTGATACACAAATAATGTTGTTGCTGTACAAAACCATTAGTAATTTAGGTACTGGTAGCCCACAGACCATACACTGACAAACAAGGTTGCCACTCAGTGCCAGCAACAATATCCCACACATTACAGCCACAGGCAACTGTTATACCACTGAGACAGAGGACTGTGGCAAATGAGATAACCCATGCCAGTGAACTCAAGGAAGGCCAAGATATACCAAACATAACTGGTGTCAGCACATTGAAGGTGTGAGCGATATCCAAGTTGAGAGGATACTTTCTAGGGCCAGTATCTGATGCAGGTCACACAGAGCATTCCATTACTGCTTGCGCAGAGCATCCCCTTACTACTTGCACAGATCATCCCCTTACTGCTTGCACAGAGCATCCGCTTACTGCTTGCGCAGAGCACCACCTTGCTGCTTGCATGCAGCATCCCCTTATTGCTTGCGTAGAGCATCCCCTTATTGCTTGCACAGAGCATCCCCTTATTGCTTGCACAGAGCATCGTCTAACTGCTTGCGCACAGCATCCCCTTACTGCTTGCGCACAGCATCCCCTTACTGCTTGCGCACAGCATCCCCTAACAGCTTGCGCAGAGCATCCCCTAACTGCTTGCGCAGAGCATCCCCTTACAGCTTGCACACAGTATCTCCTTACAGCTTGCACACAGTATCTCCTTACAGCTTGCACACAGCATCCCCTTACAGCTTGCGCAGAGCATCCCCTTACAGCTTGTGCAGAGCATCCCCTAACTGCTTGCACAGAGCATTCCCTTACTGCTTGCGCAGAGCATCCCCTTACTGCCTGCACAGCGCAGAGCATCCCTTTACTACCTGCACAGAGCATCCCCTAACTGCTTGCAGCAGAGAGACAGTTATTTTCTTTTAAAGCAGTAGTGCAATGAAACTGGCCAAAAAATTTGACCCTACCCTTTTTTCCACTATGAAAGATTCCAGACATCTTCTAGTTTTATTTGCTGGTAAACTTTTCTCATTCCACCAAAATTTGAGTATTTTATAAATGCTTTAGTGTAGCTTTTTTCTCAAGAAAAAAAAGATGTCTTTCACATTTGGCTTAGAAATACCATTGTAGGCACTGGCAAGGTGCAGGATCATGAAAAATAAAAAAATAAAAATAAAAAATCTATGGTGCTCAGCAGAGGAGGCATCCAGAAAACTAAATTTGACAGGTATTCTAATTAGGGGTGGACGAACTGTTCCGAGGGAGATCCAGACCCCCGGATCTAGCCCGCAATCCACGGACCTGGATAAATGCAGACTTCGCGGTAGAAGTCCGGTTCCAGGTCTGTGGAGATTCCATTTCTGCATTTTGTTTCTGCTGCCTGGGGGATGCTGTTGGGACATACAGGCAGCCGGCGGCATCCAATCAGGCAACAGAAGGTCACGTGATGCACTCACTGGTACATAAGGCTGGTGAGTGCGCCACATGGCTCAGACAGAGGAGGATTGCTGAGCTGTGTGGAGGAGCTGCTGATGAAGCAGCAGAAGAGAGAGACTGAAGACTAGAAGCATCAAAACAAAAAATCAAAAGCACTAAAGTTAGGAGAGGGAGAGGAAAGAGATTCCCAATGGTGGAGAACGTGGGGTGGGTGAAGTCGGTCAGTTGATGACGGGAGTGAGCGTCAGGAGTACGGTGGGGGGCCATGAATGATTATAGCTACAGAAAATCCCAAATTAAACTTTTTCTTGGCCTCAGACAGTAGTAGTTGTGTATACAAAAAGGGCAGGTTGGCCACTGGCAAAATCTGAACTTGTGCTATTCCAGATCCAGAGAGGAGAGAGTACTTGTGGTGGTGACCCAGAAATTACAGTTACAGAAAATCGTAAATGGAAGGTTTTTTTTCTTGGCCTTAGACAGTAGCTGTGTGTACAAAAAGGGCAGGCTGTCAAAATCTGACTTGTGCCATTCCAGATCACTGGGGGGGGGCCATAGATTACAGTTACAGAAAATCCCAAATGAAACCTTTTCTTTTCTTGGCAGTAGGGTGGCAAAATAGATATCTGTGACATAAAGAGGGGAGAGGGAAAGAGACTGCAGGGTGGCCCACAATAAATGTGACATCCCAGAAATCCCAAATAATTTTTTTTTCCTGGCTTCAGTGCAGCTGTGTGTACAGAGCAAGGGCAGTAGGGTGGCAAAATAAATTTTTGTGACATAAAGAGGGGAGAGGGAAAGAGACTGCAGGGTGGCCCACAATAAATGTGACAGTCCCAGAAATTCCAAATAATTTTTTTTCTCTGGCTTCAGTGCGGCTGTGTGTGCAATGCAATCATGAATAACGATCATCACCTACGTTCAACCATGATTTCATGTATTTAAAAAAAATACTGTTCAAACAACATATAAGTTAATGCACCTGCCCTGTGCTGCTGGCTATGGGTGGTCCAGGGGATAATCTAACTGTGAGCTGTAGCAGGCTGTGTTTACAGTACAACACAAGTAACGCACAAGCACTATGCACAAGTATTATCATCACTCCTTCCCCATTATTCCTTATTATCTTTAGTTTCATAGTATATTGTGTTACAAACTTACATTATGTATAAGCATTAACCAACCCCTAGTGTGGGACTGTGCTGCGTGTGGCTAATGCACCAGATGTGTTTGCATCTCCAACTCAAATTCTGAGGCACACTTAACAGTTGCTGAATTTGGTCACTTTCATGTGACAGTAAGTGTCATAGGAGCCAGTCCGGCAATCTTGGAAGGATGTGGTGGTGGACTGCTGTTGCTGCTGGTGTGCTGTGTACAGTCACGAGTCACGACAGTAAATTTGTCCCTGGTCTGTGCGGGTGTGAGTCATCAGAAGGACATCACTTTTCACGTTACAGGGATCTTTCATTTCAATATGGATCAGTGTTGATGAGGCACTTTGTAGTTCTCAGGTAAGCAGTGGCACTGCAAAAGACAGGAATCCGCCTGAAAAGGGAAAACTAAATCAAAGCCCCAAAAGTGATTTTTTTCACATTTAATAAGGTTTCGTCTTCCAAGCGAATACTTGAATCCAAAAAAGGTGAATGTCTTGGATCCTCATCATCAGTCCTAAGTAAAAAAAGTTGTGTAGTTAAAAAAAACTAAAGACATGGTGGCTACCACCCGCAGAGGCACCCAACAATATGGAATAATTGCATACCATGCTACTGCCAGTCCCTCATCCGATTCTTCTGAGGCTGAACCTGATGAGGGTAATACTGATAATAAAAAAGAAGATGAAGAGAATGCTCAGGCAGCAGGATTACTGGAGGGGATGGAAACTGCAGACGAGGGAGGAACAGACAGAAAAGTTGTGGAGGAGGGGGGCAGTGGGAATAAACCAGAACAGGAACAGGCCCAGGATAAATCCGAGGGGGGGGGGCTGAAATGATGACCGAGGTACCGTGCATTCCTGGGAAAAAAACTTAAAAATATCATCTTTTGCTTGGTCATACTTCTCCATTAGTGCTTGCAATGAGTTGATAGCAACATGTGCTATTTGTAAATGGCCAATCAGCAGGGGTAAAAAGAAAGGAGCACTGGGAACTTCAGCACTGAAAAGGCACCTAGACAGATGTCATAACACTAGTGAGAAGGTCAGTTGTGAGTCTTGAAGAGAAAATTATAGTGATAGCTCACTACACTCGGGGGTAATGCCCATAGATGAAAGCAGTGGCAGTCCCCGGAGCACTACACCTCAATCACCACTTGCTGCCATTTGAGGGACTCCTCTGTCTAATACTGAAAGTGACCATGTGTTCAAAAGCCCTCCTCCTTCAAGGAGACAGCTTATCATCTCAGAAACATATGAGTGTAAGGCCAAACATGTCTCGACTCACCCCACTGCTGTTACAATATCCAAACAAATTTCCGAAATGATAGCTAATGATTTGCTACCTTATAACATGGTTGAACATATAGGATTCAGGTGGCTGCTTGAGTACCTAGAACCTCGATATAGTATACCATTGTGGAAATAGTTTTTGGCAACAGGGATTCCCGATCTTTACTATGCCATATGTAAAAAATTAAGATGCATCTCATGCAGTGCTGTTGGAAGGTGGTGCATCTCACAACAGATATCTGGACAAGCTGTCAGCCTGAACCCTTCATGTCTGTCACGGCCCACTGGGCATGTTTCAATGATTCACGTGGGAGTGGGGACAGTGAAGCATCTCAGTCTGCTGTTCTAAGAATGTTACGTTTTATTTTCCATCTGAATATACCTCATACAACATCAATGAAGATCTCCAAAAAACAATACAACGACTCACTTCACAGGGACTGTCAGTTGGCTTTATAGTTGCAGATAATGGGCTGGATATTCAAAAGGGTTGCACCATGCGCAACAGGGTTGCGCCTGCGCAAGTCCGAAATTGCGCCATTCTGCCATATTCAGCAGGAGGCAGTTGCACCCCCCAAGGCAAGCTGAGCAACAGCGCAATGCAAATGAATGCATGCTGAACTGGAGGGGGAGGCACCATGCATAAACTGCACAGCCCGATATTCAGCGGGCTGTGCAGAGTTGTGCAGGCGCAACTCCCAACCAGCGCCTGCACAACTTTGAGCCCAAAAAAAAAGGAGTAAGTCGAGGGCCACCCACAGGTGAGCTGCCACATTGCAGGGCGCAACACAGCAGCTGCCACCTGTGGCTGGTCCTCAACCTACTCCTGTGCCCCCTGCAGCCCGATCGTGGGCAAAGGTGTAAAAATTCACCCCATCTGCTGATCGCGGGCAAAGATAAAATCCCTCCCCGATTGGCCCGATCGCAGGCAAAAGCAAATTATGCCCATGATCGGGCTAGTGGTGGGGGAGGGTTTTAAGCTATGCGCCCGCGATCGGGCCAGTCGGGGTGGGGGATTTCTATGCTTTGCCCACGATCGGGCCAGTCGGGGGTGGGTGGATTTTAGCTTTGCCCGCGATCGGGCCAGTCAGGGGGTGGGGGGAATTTTTTCACTTTTGCCCGCAATCAGGCTGCAGGGGGCATTGGTCCCCGACGGCTGCTGCCTGGCAGGGCGCCAGGCGCAAGTCCTCGAGGATCAGCGCACCTGCATGCTAATGGCATGCAAAGGGGGCCATAAATAGATGCAAATGGCCCCCCCTGCGCCTTGCATGAATTATGGCCCCATTTGCATGTCACCTTTTGAATATCGGAAATTTGCGCATGGCGCAATGGTACTTGCGCCATCGCAACTTGAATGCTCCACTCTGACCACTTGCAGTGGCGCAAGTTCCACTGTGCATGGCGGGGGTGATATTCAAAGGAATTGCTCAATAGTGCAACTCTTTTGAATATCACCCCGGCCACACCCCTGCGCAACTAATTTGTGCAGCGCAAGGGCTTGCACCACAAAATAGCGCAGTTTGAATATCCAGCCCAATGGGTCCAACATAAGGAAGGCCTTGGAGGAGGGGGCTTTGTTCACATCCGCTGCTTTGCGCATTGCATACATTTAATAGTTCATGGTTTTCTCGATAACAACAGGGAGATTAAGGCTCTCGTTAGCACTGGTAAAAGAATATGCACTCATTTCAGTCACTCAAGCAAAGCCTGTCACTTGTTTGAAAAAATACAGCAGCAGCACAGCTTGCCTTTGCACAGACTGATCCAAGACATTTCTACTCAATGGAATTTGACCTTTTATATGTTCCAAAGGCTGCTGGAACAAAAGAAAGCTGTCAGGCAGTACACCTTAGAAAATAAAATCGGTGATGCAGATGTCTGTATCACTCCACCACAGTGGGACATGCTAGAGTTTCTAATTTTCCTGCTCCAGCCATTTGAAGAAATCACCAGGGAGGTTAGTGTAAACACAACAGTTCTGAGCCAGGTGATACCCCTCATAAAAATGTTAAGATTCAGAATGAATCTGATTAGGGGAAAGTTGGAGAAGCAAGACAGTTCCATGATCACACAGGCTGCCAGTGGTACTGCTGACACAAGCAGGCTGCCCTCCAGAATGCAACAGATCTAATGAGACGTATGATCAAAAAAGTTGAAGAAGATGACAAACTATGTTACATGCTTCATTCTGAGTATTACATTAAAGCAACAATCTTGGACCCATGATACAAATCGAAACAACTATTGAGTGGTGATGATGACACTTGTTTCGAGAGAAACAAACAAGAAATAAGTGACAAGGTGTGTGCTGTCATGGAACAGAGCACAACAGCAGCACCACATTCAGAATCTTCTTCACGGCACAGCGGCACAGTGTCAGGTGACCCATCCTCTACTATTGCATTTTCTTCCTCTTCCTCCTCAGCCACTGCAGCCAAATCTTCTTCTTTACCACCAGCCAAGCATGATAGCACTGTCCCACAGTCACTTGGTTCAGCTTCATGTCTCTGGAGTTACTCAGAAGATGTAACTGTAACATCTTCATCTGCCTCTTGTAACGCAGCCTCAGCACAGACCATTGTTGAAATGTACCTAGCAGAGCCCAATATCAGCTGGAATGCTGATCCTTTGCAATACAGGAAATCCCAAAAAAAGATGTAGCCTGCTTTGGTAAACATTGCAATGAAGTACATGAATTGCCCTCCGACTAGTGTCTGTTCAGAACGATTGTTCAGTGCAGCTGGTAACATCATTACTGACACACGATCCCGTTTTACACCAGAAAATGCTGAGCACCTCATGTTTCTCAAAGTCAACATTTCTCACTTTAATTTCAAATATGATACCTGAATAAAACATACAGTCACTGCTAAGAGCAGGCCCTATGCACAAAACACTTTCAGGAATTGGTGCCTGTGGTGAAAATCTTTTGTGAAGAGGGTCTACTACATGAGGCTGCAATCAATTGCAACAAGTCAGGCCAGGATAGGCTAGGCCAGGCCACTATGATCACATGAGCAGCACAGAATAGAAAAAAAAAAAAAACAATAACATCAGTGGGTTTAGAGTCCACATACAGCAAGCAACTGCATTTCATGTCACAAACTTACTTGGTGGTACCAGGTACCACTATCTGATCTGCACAGGGTACTGCTGTCTTCTACTACTACTACTATCACTTTTTGTTGTCACGAGTCACGGTTACAAGTCACGACAACTACTTGTCACTTTTTGTCCTTACTGCAGTCCGCCTTACTGCTACAACTTGACACATTTTTGCCCTCAAAGTGATCCTGACTGTACTGTTTTAATTTTCGTACAGTGCATGCATGGCTTAGCAGATGCTGAAAGGTCAGAAAAGGAACACTCTTTGTATATTTCTCACGTCCTCAATATTTGGCTGCAAATACTTCACAGAACAAAATGCTACTAAATTGAAAATTCATATTTCTTTATTGTTTGTGTGTGTGTGGTATGCTAGCCTGGTTACATCTCACTTACAGTAACTGGGCTGAGATTTATTATATTACTGTATTTTATTTTTGATACTTAATTACTTGGCAGTGGCTGGCAGCAATTGTGGAACTAGGAAGGATGTCACTGTGTTGTGTTGTGTGTGATCAGGTCTTCAGGTGGCAGTGGCAAATTTTTTCATAGGCATAGCGGGAGGAGGTTTCCTGGGTGCCCAGAACCCCACTCCAGTCTTGCTTTGATTATGTTTTCATACAAAAAATTGTTTGTACACAGGGACTAAATAATGGGATTTCCTCGGTGGAAACCCCCTATTGTGAAATCCTGGCTACGTCCCTGTTTTTTATGACTGCACTGCACTTGACCAATGCAATGTGCGACTGGCTCGCTGTCTGCCTGAGTGGTGATCACTATGTCTTGTTTTTCTTCTTTAAGGATTCAGCATCCATACCGCAGCATGTTGATCAGATTCAGTAGAAGTAGTTGTAGTATTAGAAAACATTACCGCCTCTTAGACCAGGTAGTGTACCATATACCACAGTACACTGGGGCATGCGAAGCAGTTGCATCATTCACATAGGTAGGGTGGGTGGGCTCTCTCAGTGCTGCTCATTTGATCATTCATATCCATTTCTTTGGCCTGTTCGGCTCTGACTGAAACAGCCATTAAAATAATACCCACACAGCACCATTAATAAAAAAAGAAATCTTAGCTGCCTGGCAGTGCCTGCAGTGCTTGGTGGTGCTATGATATACTGTAGGTATTTGCATCTGTCTGTCTCTCCCAGCACACTCATGTCACAGGACTGAGCATGATATGCCACCATTATAGGCCAGCCATGAAGGGGCTAGTAGTGACAGAATGTTTTTTTATTTAGCAGTTTTACTTTAATTTTTATACAAATAATCCATTAAATTATTTCCTTTGGACCTCTGTGTCAAACGTGAGCGACTTTGGCCACTTTTATGCATTTTTTCAAATTTTTTTCAAATATTGGTCAATAAATCAGAAGTAATCACGATAAATCAGGATATATCACTGTGATCCGATTCTTATTTAATAAGGGTCAGAACTTCAGAGTTCTCCCATCCCTAATTCTAATACCGTAGCTGAAACTAGCGTTTTGGCTGGCCTGTTGGTGCAGCAAAAGCGTTACCAATCATGGTGCCGGTGACCCAGGTTCAGGAATGAGCCTAACACACAGGGGACTTGCTGGGGTGGGGGATGGGGGAAGTGTCCCAGAGGATGCTCTCCTTCCCCAGGGAGGGCGGGTCCCATTTGCTGCTGTTATACTGCCCCCTGGCTGCAGGAGACAGTAAGGCTCAGCAAAGACTTGGGTGTGAGGAATCGCACTGGCTGCGGGCGATGTCACACTTGCATACATGCACCCTTGCAGCCCTCGCATGCATGGTTCCTGAGGGCTGCTGGGAGAAAAACATAAAGACAGACCCTGTGCCTGAAGAACAAAGCGCTCCCAGCACAGCATGTATGTACACCCCCTTCCTCACCACGGATACCTCCTGATGAAACACAGTTCAGGAATAAATCCCTTCCACCCGTACTCTACCCTGTGCACATAAGCTGCGTCTCAGAGGATGGCACTGAGGAAAGGGGTAATAGGCGACTCCAGGTAGCCTTGTGATCCGGGAAGGAAGGAAGGGAAGGAGGGAGAAAGAAAGAAGCTTTTTTGGAAAAACATTTTTTTGTTGCACTGCTGCTTTAAGGCATTTTGGAAATTAGTGCAGTATCTCAGACACCGATTGATCTAATCACAGGGAATCTAATCCAAGTCACCA
The DNA here is from genome assembly GCA_016271365.2 of Neoceratodus forsteri. Classification (NCBI taxonomy): domain Eukaryota; kingdom Metazoa; phylum Chordata; order Ceratodontiformes; family Ceratodontidae; genus Neoceratodus; species Neoceratodus forsteri. The sequence continues at coordinate 937,519,775 of CM028130.1, forward strand.
GTGGGCACCTGACTTTACTCTTCATCCAAAGCAGTAATCCCACTGGGTCAGCCACGATGAAAAAAACAAATGTTTCAATGTGCAGGTTTGTTTCCATAACAAAAAGTGCCATTAAACCGAGCCATGACCAATAATAAGCACATGCAGAAAGCACCAAGGCAGAAATTAGATAGTCGCTTCCCCTGAATCCTCTAAATGCAAACAGCATCGTTTTTCAACAACCGCAGCAGGGGGTGGGGCAGGCTCTGCCTTCTGAGCAACCAGGGTAGAATTTCCCAAGGATAATCCCAAAAAAGGCCATCCATGACAGCATTTGGGGGTGACGTGAATATTTAGGAGAGGTAACATTATCCGTAGACAGCTGAAAAATGGGGTCTAGTTGGGCTTGAGAGCTATCTGAAACCAATGACTAGTAGCCATTTAGCCGCAGGCATCCTCTGCAGCCTCACTTGTGAATTCCAGTCAAGGGCCCTGCAGCTATACTGGTGGTCATCCCCTTATTAAACTAATGGAGAATTATTCCAAAAGCTTGTGAAGCCGCTCTGACTTCCTTTTGCAATGTACAACAGTTCAGTTACAGAGCAAAGGTTTATAGTACTTAGGCTCCGTAGAAATGTAAGAGTTGTTTTTTTTTTTTTTGGGGGGGGGGGTATTTTCACATTATCTGCAGAAGCCTATGTAGCTTGGAAAGCTTGCACAAAATATTCTCTGCTAGTCAAATAAAAGCAATGTTCTCCGAATTCTGTGGTCCTGCGGCTGCAGAGCTAGCCCTCACTACCTGCATCTTGCTGCACAACCCATGTGTTGCTGCTGAACTCACAATTTAGGGTCATTTGTACGGCTGCCATGGGCAGAGCCTACAGCCATCTTGCAAGCAGCTCTAAAATGAGCCACCAGATTGACACCGAAGAGCTGTTTTGGAGTTGCAGTACGATCATTCTGCAACTCAAAAATACTCTGCTCACTCCCCCAACCCCACCTAATGGACGCACTACATTTTTTCCCATGGCCTGCCATGCTCAAAATGGCCACCAATGCTCAGCAAACAATTGTGCATGTGTGACTTGCGCTCCGGTGACCATCTTGGGCACGGCAAACTGTTCCGCCGCAAGCTCAGCGAGCTCTGCTACAGTCATGTCCTCTCTGGCCAGAATTTTTTTTTTTGGGGGGTAACTTGTAGTTTATGGAGGATTTACAGTTTACCATTTATAATGGCAAAAAACAACAGATTGAACATTACTGTGTCTTCTGGCTGACCACTTAGCAATATTCCATAACATAACAGAAAGTTGCTACCATCTCAGTACATAATTATGGGCCCTGTTTTCGAAAATAAAGACAAAGAATGGGAGAAATCCTTTTGAAAATATGGCTCTACACTTTTTTACCCAGCAGTTTGCGGGACATATAATGGCAAGCAAGCAAAGATGAGGAGAGAAGCAGAAAGGCATGCCATTCATTTTGCAATGAAATCAACTTTTAGTATTTTATCAGGACTGTGCGTCTCATTCAAATTACCTTTGCTCACCTACAGATTTAGTTTAGTTGTCATATTGGTCCTTGTAAGAACAGATCCAGAAGCAAATGGTTTGATACCTTTTATTGGACCAACATTGATGTTACAAAAAGAACAAAGTGCCTAAGCTTTCGAACCAGTCAAGTCCTTCCTCGGAAGCTTATGGCAGTTATACTGCCATAAGCTTCCGAGGAAGGACTTGACTGGTTCGAAAGCTTAGGCACTTTGTTCTTTTTGGAACATCAATGTTGGTCCAATAAAAGGTATCAAACCATTTGCTTCTGGCTTTGCTCACCTAAAATTTTAACCTGAGAATTTAGAGTAATTTTAATATACTAAGAATACTTTTCCACAGCTCCAGGCTCTCCCCTACCCCTCGTTTGTCCTGTAGCACCCCCTCCTCATGCCCAATGTTGGATCTTATCACTGAGCCGGAAAGTTACCAAATGGTGGCACAGAAATCTGCCACAGCTATAAAGAATTCCTGCCACTGAAGTGAAACAGTTGCCCCGCAGCAGTGCGTAGAACCCAGGGCTCTCAATAACTGCCACTGTCTTTGCCACATTGATTCTGCAGCTAAAATGGCAACACTCAAACTCAGAATTAAGGCCCCTATCCAACAACACCTTCCATGTAATTTACATGCCTCTCTTGACCCTGAATGTAAAGGGGAAAGGGAGAACAGAAATTTTGACCAAAATGTTGCTTGTCCTAAAAGTTCAGGTGTACCCCACCCCTGACACAAACACACCCGTTTATCACACAAACATGCACACATGTATACATGTACACACACAGACACACACACCACACATGCAGGTATAGTTAGATATATATGTATACACACACATACTACGCATGCATGTACACACTATATACCACAACCATGTACACACATATACCACACAAGTATATATGTGCACACACTATAAATCAACACACGCCACACATGCATGCCCATATTTATATATATATATATATATATATATATATATATATACACACACACACAGACACACACTCACACTATACACCACAAACCACACATCCATGTACACAAACATGTGCATATACTGTATGTGAATACACACTACACATGTATGCACATTTACATGTGTACAAGCACACACACTATCCATGAACACACATGCTAGTGAAGCTCCTTCAAAATAGGTCTGCTGACCTATAAGGCCCTGCACAGGCTGGGTCCAGGTTACCTGAAAGAGCTTGTGCATCCCTACACCCCGGGTCGCTCTCTCTGATCAGCGGGAGAGGCCCTCCTGGAGGTCCCCAGAGCAAGATTAAAGTCTTCCAGGGATCGGGCTTTTGAAGTGGCTGCCCCGATCCCCTGGAATTCTCTGCCGGGGTACCTGCGGGAGGCACCATCCTTAGAGATATTTAAAAGGAAATTAAAATCGTTTTTCTTTCAACAAGCCTTTGGGGTCTAAGAAATAACTGAATGTGACAAGCAGTTTTGTGTTTTGATTGATAGAAATTATTTATGTATTAGTGGGAGTTATTTATTATTTGTTCTTATTTTATATGTTTGTTTGTTTATATTTATACGCTGTTTGTCGGTTTAATATTTTGCAAGAATGCCCTGAGCCTTCGGGGAAGGGCACCCAAAATAAATAAAATCTACAGTACTACTACTACACAATACACACACACATATATACACACATGTGTACACACACACACACCACACATGCATGCAAATATATACATGTGAATACAAACACACACACACAGTCTATATGCAAACAAACTTTATATATGAAAACACACACATGCACATACACACACACACACACATATATATGCACTATATACGTAGGCCTATATCTATCTATCTATCTGTCTAGGCCTACAGCCCTTCTTCCTCAAAACAGGATTCAGATATCTCACAACACCCATAACCCATCTTTTCAATCTATCACTCTCAAAAATGATATACCACTACTGTGGAAAGCAGCTCATATCATTCCTCTATTAAAGTCTGGCGATGCTAGTACTGTCAACAAATACAGATCCATCTTCGCAGTACTGGCTAAGCTATTCGAAAAAATAATGCCAAAGAAAGAGATTTCTTGGAGCAAGCTAACATCCTAACTCCCCTCTAATCAGGTTTCCAGCCAAAACATAGCACCGTCTCTGCCCTGACTAAGGTTAGAAATGAATGGATTCAGGTCACTGACCATAAACATACCACAGGAGCTAATTCTCTGGACCTTGGTAAGGCCTTCAACATAGTGGATCATAACATTCTGATAAAAAAACTTGGCTAAAACAGGAATGACAAAGAAAAAACAAAGGCAGCACCAGCAAATCCAATTCAATGTTATTATTGTAGAACTACCTGCTCCCTTGCAGTGGTTCACAAACTACCTAACTGACCGAGTTCAGCAGATACAATCAGAAGGTCTCAAGTCAACCTGCGCCCCTCTCCTCAGGGGTGTTCCCCCAAGGTTCTGTATTAGGACCATTACCCGTTAAGTTATATATTAATGCTATACGTGGAACTATCCTGATGCCAGCTTACACTTTGATGCAGATGACACTGCCATGTGTATCTTTAAATCCAGCATTAACACTGTCTGATCTGATCTTCAATCAGCATTCAATAACTACAACTTAACCTCTTCCATTCCATACTGCTACTAAACGCCTCAGAAACGAAGGTCATGTTTTTTATCTCACACAGCGCAGCTTCACACCGTGCACCTGTCCATCACTACTTTGTTGGGTGATACTCGTGAAGTAGTAGAGAAATACAACTATCTTAGAGTCTGGATTAATAGTAAGTTAGCTTTCAATACTCATATAGAAGCACTGTGCAAAACGTTGTAGGTCAAATTGTGTTTTTACTTTGGGAATAAGTGCGGTTTCCTGCATGACATCCCAAAACACCTGGCAGAGGCCACCTTCCTACCAATTACTGACTAGGCTGACCTACTATAGTGTCACTCTTCAGGCACTTGCCTTACTAAATTAGATGTACTTAACCATAAGGAGCTCAGCTTTATAACGGAATCAGGGCCCAGGACTCAACCATTGTGCTTTGTATGCTGCGGTTGGCTGGCCCTCACTAACTGCCAGGAGACTTCTGAAACTGTATACTTGGGCATACAATGTACTCCTAATGGATTTCCCAGGTTATATCGCTGATTTATTGCATATATCCTACAGTACCTAGTCACTCAGAAGAAATAATGACATCATATGACTATGGTGCACGGAATGCTAATTCTGTTAGACTAAATGTAGAGCTTCATGCTTAGTATAATTCCCCCGATCTATTGGTGAACTCCCACAATTTATCTGCCTTATTGCTGTGTATAAACCCCTTGTAATGTATGATGTCCCTCTTCTGTTCCTTTTGTCTGTCAAATGTAACTTACCTGATGTACTCACATTTGTACCTATGTTTGTTAATGATGTACTTTGCCATATGAATGTGATACTGTATTATTTGTAATTAATTATGGGTCATCCCTGAAAAAGGGACAGTAACGGTCCCAGTGGGCCTACCTGATTACCAAAATTTAAATAAATAAATACTCCTGGATATTCCAAAACATGCTACGCAGGTAGGGAAATCTGCAATTAGTTGTTTCATCCCTAGATCATGGAACTCATTGCAAGCCCTTCTAAAACTCATCTCATTGGTCAGACTCATCACTTTCAAGGTACTCACTGAAAAATTATATAACAAAACTTGTTCTTGTGGCTAGACAATCTCTCATTATTCCTATGCTTACTTTTGACTGGTATCCAGTTGCATGTTGCTACCCCTTACTGGAATCTCTAAATGCTGTGGAACCCAACCTTTTTATTATTTTGTATTTTCTGCTATATCCTGTACCCTTCATCATTTATACTTTTATTAGAGACATGCATTCTATGTTCTTGCTTCTATGTGAATACTGCCATGTCTTATACACTTCTGTAACATGTATCAATGCCTTAAACCTTAGGCTGCCGACAGAATTAGAACGTATAGGGATTCTGGACTGATATATCAGTCTGCGGCACAGCAAGGGTTAAACTTTGTATGCTTTCCTACCCAGGACCTCCTTGTAAATAAGCGTGCTCAACTGAGCCTTTTCCTGGTGAAATAAATAAATACAATATATACTTGTACACAAGTGCATGCACATATATACTTGTATACATACACACACACACTTGTACACACACGCACATATATACAATTGTACACACATGCATGCACATATATAGACTTGTGCACATATATACACTTGTACACACACACACATACATACATATATATATATATATATACACACCTACACACACACATATGCACATACATACACTTGTACATGCACACATATATACACTTGTACACATACACGACTTGTGCACACATATACACATATATACACACTCACATGCACATACATACACTTGTACACACACCACACACACACACACATATATACACTTGTACACATACACATGCATATATAGACATGTGTACCTGCACACTCACACATGTGCGTGCCCACACACACACACACACACTGACAGATGAAGCTACTGCTATTAGAGCCTATTTAAAAGAAATTTGCGCCACTTGACCTCAGGCCAACATCTTGAAACTTCTTCCAGCAGTTTCATAGCAGGGATAATCCCTGCCATAAACCAGTGGAGCTCATCAGCTACTCTGGTTACAATCCATGAGGCTAACTAAGGGGGAGCTGCAATACGCTGACGCTCTAGTGCAGGGGGGCACCGGTGGGGGTGGAGGAGGGTTGCAGTCCAGTTATAGGCGTAATCCTCTGAATACTAGCTCAGTGACACCAGCAAGGCAAATCCTAGCAGACATCAGCAGAATTCTGTTACACACCACTCTTTCTTTTTTTACACAGCTTTTTGGTCCCAGTCACTGCCTTGCACCAGCTACAGGTGTTCTCCAGTCTCCCAACTCCATCCACCACTCCTGCCACTGTTACACCAGCAGGGATCTACACTGGGTGAGATCCAAGGGTACTGGCACCACCATGAATGGCAGATGGTGCTCACAGTGTTTCCTCCCTTTTTCCCCACCCTTTGCCCACCCAACACCAGGCAGCCCCCATGCAGGCTATACTCACATGTAGCATGCCCTACCAAGGAGGTAAGCTCCCCGGCCCAACACATGGGCTGATAATGTGGCAGAACCAGACATCCAACTCTTCCCAGCTAGAAGCACCACCACCATGCAGCAGCAACTCCACAGCCCCCCCCCCACCCGCTAGCTCCCCAAGTCCATTCCTCAACTCAGGTCAAAGTGCAGGAGTATGGCGCACTAACCACTGGGCCACTGGTTGGCCCGCATTACACAACATTTGATAAAAAACATCAGAATTTCAGCACATTCTGTCCTTTATTATTGATACCATCAACGTGACATTCCTTTTATTCATTACTGGGGAGAATTACAAGAAAACGAGATCTTCTCTTCACACTCTCATTCTGCTGCCAGTTGCACTCTGGGGAACTGTTGTTATTGAGATGCTGTGTCTTGCGCTACTTACTTGTGCTTCCTCTCAACTCTATACTGTGTGTTTTTTTTACTTTTTGTTATTTATTATTGTATTGTAACTGTAACATCACTGGTGTAACTTATAACTGCACTCTCCACATCCCCCCAGAACACATCTGGAAATGAGCTGTTAGCACAGTATGTTTTTCCTGGTGAAATTCTTGACATAAATAAATAAAACATATACTGTAAATAAATTACATGGAAACTGGATCGTTACCCCTTACACTTTACTTACAGCTGGGGCTTATTAAAGAGCGGAAGTCGTAGTCCTGGGTTGCACCTGGAACCGAGATGCTGTTCAGTATGCCTTTCCTTGTCAGAAATTCCAAATAAATAAATAATTCCTTGTTCACAGCATCATGATCTGGTGTTATGAAAATGACAATCATGTCACAAGCAGGGTATTCTGACGCCAGCTCCAGAATAAGCCCCAGCTGTAGATGGATCTTGCAATAGGCAAAGATCCAGTTTTCATATTAATGTTCTCAGTAATGAAGAACGGAATGGCCTAAAGTGCCCCCCCGCCACGAAAAAAATCATGAAACAACTTATATTAGCAATAATGTATTTCTAAGATCCCACGATTCAGCATCAGTGTATTATTTTAACCTCCTTTCCTTATCCCCAGAAGACTCGCTCTTGCAGGCACTCAGCTGTGCCGCTTCTCTGTCCACTTGGCTATTCTTGCCAGCATCACTTGCCAGTAGTTTCCCGGGGTATCCTCTGGAGCCTCAGTTGGTCCTATCCCTCCCTGTCCCCCCCCCCGAGGTGATACGGGGGAGATGGAGAAGCTTGCCACTGAAGCCACTGTCCAGACACCAAGGGCTGGTTAGTCGGCAGACTTCTGATGAGGACTTGATGGAGTGGGGGGCGGGGGGCAAGCATATAGTGGCTGTCAGCCAAGACAGCCTGACTGGGCATTTTTTGCTTGTTCTCCTCATCCACCCTCTGCCCTCCCCTTTCAGCCTGGTGCATGCCCAAGTTGTTGTCTTGGGACTGAGCCTGCCAGCATGTGGTCACTCTCACTGGCAATGTCTCCATGCTATTACCAGGTGCCATTCTCAGAGTAGTACACATGTCTTCCATCCCTGTGGGAGACTGGACTCTGCTCCAGATGTCCCTGGCTTGGAGCACAAAGCCAGGAAGTCAGCATTCCAGAGTAGTTACATACCACTCAACGCCACAGAGCCAACGATCAGCTTTTTTTTTTATTCCCTCAGATAGTTGTAAAAACAACTTTTATAACTTTTTTGTAATTAATAACAAATCAATAAATCTGGCTACCACTAGCAGTTTGTTACCTTTGACTGTACATACTAGATTTAGGTCACACTTTCAGTCAAAGTTTCATTCTAACTGTAGGGTAGGTAATCATTAATTACATGCAACAGAGGTAATTACACTGTAGTTACATGTTTGTTGCATGCAACTACATTGCAATTGCAATGCAGTTACAGTGTATTTCCACCATAACTACAGTGTAGTTAAACATTTAAAGTGCTACCTAGATTTATACTGTGGATGTATAGGGCGTTTCATGTTTCTGATGGTAAACGGCACAGAACACCACCATGATTTTTAACTGTTTCATGGTGGGCACGGAAAGAGTGTGTGATAACATTTATAAACTTCAGAATCAAAACCACATCTCTCAGTTCCAGATAGGGTTACCACCTGTCCCTATTTTCGCAGGACAGTCCTGATTTGGGCAGCTGTGTCCTGCAGAAAAACATGAAAAATACTAAATGTCCTGACATTATAGTAGAAAAAATATTTTCTGATTTTCCTCTAAATGTTGCAAGAAACTATAATACCTTAACTAAAATATCTTAAAATAATAGACAACACAAGCAACAACTAAAAAATTACAACACAATCTTAATTCTGATTATTTAGAGAAAACATGTCTGTAGCATTGGTCAAGATGACATATTGTCCTGCGAAAAATCCAGTTTCAGTAAGAAATGTCCCACTTTGGGCTTCTTAAAAGGTGGTAACCCTAGTTCCAGAAAGAACTGGAAGGGGGCAGGATCAGTTGTGTTCCAGGACAGTAGCTGCTGCTGTTTTCACAGGGTTCTTGTGGATTTTACTTGGTAGGTTAGTTCTTTTCTTTCTTGCTTCTAAGGGGCTAGCAGGGTATTGTTCTGGGGGATCCTGGATGTTTGTAAACTAATTTAGTGGCTGTAAGTGGTGCTCTTTTTGTGGATGTTTCACTTTGTAACAGGCTGCGCTGGTAGAGGCCTATTTCTTCTGATTTAAAACCTGTTTGGTGGGATTTGCTTGGAGATGGTTATTTGAATTGGAGACCTATATCTTAATTTCAAGCCTAGTTTGATTTGGTGTTAGTGAAGCTGATTAAATTGGAGAACTGTTTCCTTTGGCAGCAAACATATTTTGGGAGCTTTGACTTGAATTTTGATTCCTTGTGCTGACTCCATTAGCTGTAAAGGTTAGTTCATAGTGGGGAGGGGTGTTAATGGTCTGGCCAGGTCTCACTCAGCCAATTGGTGGAGGCAGGGCTGAATCAGGTTGAGGTGCTAGCTGCTTTGTCTTCTCAGAAAGAACTGGAAGGGGCAGGATCAGTTGTGTTCCAGGACAGTAGCTGCTGCTGTTTTCACAGGGTTCTTGTGGATTTTACTTGGTAGGTTAGTTCTTTTCTTTCTTGCTTCTAAGGGGCTAGCAGGGTATTGTTCTGGGGATCCTGGATGTTTGTAAACTGATTTAGTGGCTGTAAGTAGGGCTCTTTTGTGGATGTTTCACTTTGTAACAGGCTGCGCTGGTAGAGGCCTATTTCTTCTGATTTAAAACCTGTTTGGTGGGATTTGCTTGGGCCTGGTTCTTTAGCTGCAGGGCTTGGAGGGGAGACACAGGGCTGATACACTCTCTCTTGTCAGGTGTCTGCCCAAGACCGACCCTCCCTCCCCAGAAGTCTGCAAATTTATAGGAGAAGACCTGCCCTGCAATTGGAGGAAAAGGCTGCTGGTGCAGCTCATGTAGTTCTAGCCACTGGGGGTTGAATTTAAAGGCCGGGAGAGAGGAGCTTAGGGAGTTGTTCATTTTCCTTACATGTTTAATGTGTTGTACTGCACCTAGTAACAGAGTTACTGTGTACAGTGGGACCGCCTCTAGGATTAGTGGGTGACCTGATTAGGCAGTAGGGTGATCTTGGAATAGGAAACCTGGTGGCTCACCCAAGGAACCTATTTGAAGGGATGGAACCACATATCATTAGGGCGGCATCTTTGGGAGAGTGGTGGGTGCACAGGGTGTGGAGCAGCCATGATACTGGACTGGGCTTGGAAGTTTGGTGGTTGCCCAGTGTGCTACCAGCTAGCACAGCTTAGGGAGGAGGTTGCGGGGATGAGGAGAAAGCTGGGGAAGGGGGTGGTATGGTTGGGGAAGGGGGCTGGAAATCTCCCACAGGGTTGCACCAAGCACTGGGGGCGGGGGGTATAGGGAAAGGAGTGCAGGAGAATACTCAGGGGTCACATAGGGACCCTGGCAGAGGGGCCAAAAGGACACTACCAAGGAAGCAGGCAGGTAACTGGGGACCCTCACAAAGGGGGGACGGAGGGACAACATTCTCAGGGAAGTAGGCGGATAGCCAGTGCTGGACAGAAGGAAGCAAGGCAGGGAGGTGGATCAGACCTTATACTTAGTAACCGCTTCAATTCTCTTCTTCTGCTCAAGGATGGGGGGATGTAGCCACGACAGAGGTGGTTATAGACAGAAAGGGTGTGGGAGTGGGGGCAGGAGGCAGGGCCAGATAGCAGGAAGAACAGGGGGACCTGGAATGCAGGAGAATGGGAAGCAGTGAATCGGAGCAGGAGGGGCAGGGGAAGAGGGAGGAAGCGCAAGGAGAAGGACCAGTTGGGAGGAAAGGTAAAGAAGGACCAGAAGTACAAGGAGGATTCAGTAAAGAGGCTGAGGTAGGCCAGGGGAGCACGACGAGCAAGGAGGAACTAAATGGGGACAGGAAGGAAGGGAGGATGAGCCAGGCTAGTTTAGCAGATGGGGAGAAGGACCAGTTGTGAGCAGTGAGGGGAATTAACAAGGTACAGAAGGATGCTCAGGAGGAGGAGGCATAGGATTGGAGGGAGGGAGTGGCCATGGTAAATAGGGAGGCGGGTGGCATGGCACACAGATAGGGGAGGAACAAGGAGCCAGCGGGGTGGAAGGGCTGGTAGAAAGGATGAGGGACATGGAAGGGGGAATGGAGGAAAGGGTGGTCAGAGTGCTCCTGCTGGGGATTCTATGATCAGGGGTATCAAATGGGATAGGGAGGGAGAAGCCTGGCCAGTTAAAACAAGATGCTTCCCTGGACTAACGGTACACAGGGCTAAGCATGAGGTATATCAGCTGGCAAAGGACTGTGGAGGTTCCCCAGACATACTGGTCCACCTGGGCACAAATGACATTGAGGGAAATAGCGAGCTAGAGATACAGGCAAGATTCAGGGAGCCTCGCCAGGGTCTGTCATGACATAGGATGCACAGTTTCCTTCTCAGAAATCCTGCCAGTGCCAAGGGATAGGGGAACACAAAGGAAAATTGGGAGATAAACCAGTGGCTCAGGGGGTGGTGTGAGGCCAGAGGTATGGGTTGATGGGGATTGGGGAGACCTGGGAGGATAAGGAGCTGTATGCTAGAGATAGACTACATCTCAATTTGGAGGAGGAATCTTAAGTTGAAAATAGAGGGTTCATTGGTGAAAAGTGGGGTTTAAACTTGTGAAGGGGGTGGGATGGGAGAAAAGGCAGTCAAGGGATGCCGATAAAGAGGGACTCTGTCTCCACCCCCTGGGGACCAGGAGGATTGCAGGAAAAGACCAACTGGCAAAGTGCAGACCAGGAGAAAACAGAATCCCCAAGGAACACGAGCAGGGAAATGGAACTATAGGAAAGGGTGGAAGGCAGTCCTGCTAAATGCCAGGAGCTTGGGCAATAAAATGCCTGAGCTCCAGGCGATGTTAACTGAGGGCAGTGGATGTGGCAGCGGTCACTGAGACTTGGGCCACTGCAAGACATGACTGGGACCTGAACCTGGAGGGTTACACTATGTTCAGGAAGGACAGGGGAGGGAAGGGAGGAGGGGTAGCAATGATAGTAAAAACTGCATTGGCATAGGGGGAGTAGAGGAGGCGGAGGGAACGTGGAGGCGATTGGGTCTGTGATAACAAGGGGCAAGAGGTAAAAATAGGAGTGGTGTATAGACCCCTGCCTGGCGGAGGAGCTGGAGGACAGTCTGGTGGCAGATGTTAGAGACACTGCAGACTGGGCAGAGGAAAGGTGGTGGTGTTAGGGACTTAAACATGCCAGGAACAGACTGGGAGACTATGACATCCTCTGCGACCAGGAACAGAGGTTGTTGGATGTCTTTCAAGATGCGTTCCTAACTCAGCAGGTGAGGGAACCGACCAGGAGAACGCAGGTACTGGATGTGGTCCTGGCAGACAGTGACCAGATTGGGGCCTGGAGGTAAGGGACCCATTGGCGGGAGTGACCATGCCACGGTCTGGTTCTGCCTGGACCTAGGAGGGTAGAAGGCTGCACAAAGACGAGTAACCGACTTCAGGGGTGGATTTTAAGGAAATGGAAGGATCCTTCAGGAGCATTTGGATGGGATTGGGTCAGACATGGACGCTGATAGTAGGTGGAAATCATCAGGAGAGGGTGCAGGATGCTACCAGCACCTGTGCAAGAGTAAGACGAAATGCGGTAGGGCCCAAAACCCTGCTGGTGGACCAGGGAGGTCCAGGAGGTGGTGGGGAAAGAAGGCAGCCTATAAGAAATTCAAGTGCTCAAGGGTGAAAGGGATCGGGGAGTATGGAGCTGATGGCTAGAAGGGCCACTAGAGTGGTGAGGGTGGCTAAGGCAAGGAAGGAGCAGAACCTGGCCAGGGAAATTAGGAGAGGAAAAAGGGTTCTTTAGATACATTGGGGAAAGACGAAGGGTGAAGGGGCAGATTAGCAGGATTAAATCAGGGAAGAGATGGGCACAAGACCCAGAGGAGCAGGCTGAGTACTAAATGAGTACTTCACCTCAGTTTTCACCAGGAGAAATGGGGATGCTGCATCATACATGGGAGGAGACAGAGATAATGAGGAGGGGGCCACCAATCAGCAGGTCTGGGGAGGGGGCATCACTGGCAGGTGGGGGAGGGCTAAGCAGGGAGAAGAGGTACTGGAAGTGGAAATCACAGCAGAGAGAGTGAGAAGCCCTCAGCTCCCTTAAGACGGAGAAAGCACGGGGCCGGATAAATTACATCCTAGAGTGCTGAAGGAACTTGCAGATGTCCTGGCGAAACCCTGGCAGAGCTTTTACCATGTCTCTGAGGACAGGGTGGGTGCCCAAGACTGGAAGGTGGCGCATGTGTGCCTATCCACAAGGGGATCCAAGGAGGTGGCAGGGGCTACAGGCCTGTCAGCCTGACATCAGTGGTGGGCAAGGTGATGGAGGCATTGTCAAGGAGAGGCTAGGGGGACCTGGATAAGTCAGGGTGCCTGGACGATGAACAGCATGGATTCATCCGGGGAAATCGTGTCAGACAAACCTGGTGGAGTTCTATGACTGGGTGACAAGTGCCTTGGACCTGGTAGACCAGTGGATGTCCTCTTTCTAGACTTCAGCAAGGCATTTGACTCTATTCCTCACGTGGGCCTGTTGGATAAACTGGAGAAATGGGGTGGGAAACCAGATGATCCGATGGATGAGCAATTGGCTCCAGGACCGGACCCAGAGGGTCGTAGTTGGTGGGATAGTCTCTTCCCAAGGAGGGTCATTAGTCGGGTCCCACGGGATCAGTCCTGGGCCCCTTCTGTTCAACGCACTCGTATCTGACATAAGGACAGGAATCAGGAGTGAGATGAGTCTCTTTGCAGATGACTCGAAACTGAAGGCGGTGGTGGATGGGGAGGAGGGAGGTGGCCCTGCAGAGGGACCTGGAGCTCTGGAAGATGGTCTAGAAAGTGGAAGCTGAGGTTTAATGCAGGAAGTAGAGTACTCCACCTGGGGCAGAAACCCAGGCCAAGTGTACACCCTGGAGGAATACTACAAGTCTCAATGGCTGAGAGGGACCTGGGGGTGGTGGTGGATGTCAAGATGAACAACTCTGAGACTTGTGGGAGGGCAGCAGCCAAGGCCAACAGGATGCTGGGATGCATCACTAGGGGATCACCTCCAGAAGGAGGAAGTGATACTCCCTCTGTATAACTGCTTGGTGAGGCCGCACCTGGAGTACTGCGTGCAGTTTTGGAGGCCGCTTAAAGAGGGACATTAACCTCCTGGAGAGGGTCCAGAGGAGGGCAACCAAAATGATTTGGGGCTTGGGGACAGGACCTATGAGGGAGGCTCAAAGAGCTAAATATGTACACTGGAAGAGAGAAGGGACAGGGGGACATGATAGAGGTCTTCAGGTACATGAACAGGGTAAATAGGGAGGAACAGTGAGGGTGCTTGAAGGAAGGAGAGGGGCCACTGGGGCATGGGTGGAAGCTGGAGGAAGATTCAGGGAGAAAGGAGGTGCTACTTCACTGAGAGGTGGTAGAGCCATGGAATGCACTACCTAGGGGGCTGGTGGAGGCAGAGACAGTGGAGGGGTTCAAGAGGGGGTGGGACAGGTACAGGGGAAGGGTTCAGGAAGCAAAATCCAATGCAGCAAGAATATCCGGAACTGGGAAGGGAGAAGCCAGAGAAGGCGAGAGGGACAGCAAGGTCAGCACCCAGGGTGGGGGCTGACCAAACGAGCAGACACGAAAGACCATTAGGCCTATTCTGCTGGCATTTTAGTATGTTAGTTCAGGAATGAAATAGAAGAAAAAGAAAATGGACGGGCAGTCTGCCCCAAGGCCCTGTGGGTAGTGCATGCATTCCATTCCCACACCACCAACCTGGGATTGGAAGCAAATCTGGGAGCCAGCTGGGGGGCACATTGCCATATGGCAGTGATACCAGCCTTGGAGGGTTGGTGCCAGGTTCGTCAGCCACAGAGACTTCTGTGCTAGACCAGAGAACTTGCCTTCTCCACATGGGGACGTTTGTGTGCAGGGCCTGTTTGGGCATGACCTGGCATTATTCGCATGATGGTCGGGACCATAATTACAGGGTAAACCCTATGTACCTCAAGCCATCTAACTGATGGTCACTGGCACTCTTGGGCCGCGCCTTGCGTAGATCCTCACTGGTCAGGACAGCAAGGGGAGCTGATGACCAGGCTAGGGACTAGTACAGACCAGAAAGGAGGAGCACATTGACAGTTCAGGGGCAAAAAAATAAATAAATAAAAATGTAGATTAAAAAAAGAAAAATGGGTATGTTATGCCAGAAACACATTATTAAAACAGCTATATAAAGATTTGTTAATACTGAATAACAAATACTACTGCTTAAAAATTCATATAGTTTTAGAACATATTACAGTTGCATTTGGTGATGTCTGTTGGGAGGCAGTGTAGCGCAGTGGTTTAAGGCTCTGAGCTGGAAATCTGGTGATATCCAGCAGACCAGACCTGGGTTTGAATCCCACAGCTTCCACTTATTTATTTATTTACGAGTTTTACCAGGAAGGCATGCTGAGCAAACATATGCTCGATTCCAGATGCGTCCTGATCACTTGCATATTGTGTGACCCTGAGCAAGTCACTTAACTTCCCTGTGTTCCCAGGTTGCACCTGTAAAAAAGCTTTTGGCTTAGTGTGTCTTACCTGGTTAAAAAAAAAAAAATGTTCTGGGTGGGTGACTGGACCCCCTTGGATACAATATTTGGACAAGAAGACATGACCAGGAGTTTGGTTACTGTTAATAACTCTCTTTTTCACCAAGTCACTGGTGGTACCCCCTGCCCCGTCACTGACCTTCTCATGTACTTATTTGTTATCCATCACTTGCCCAGGACCATGATATTGGTGGCTGGCCTGCCATATGGGTCGTGTGTGGACCTGCGTTAGATGCCTGTGCAATGGCAGGCCAGGGCTTTTTCCTCCAGCTCCTTGTTTTTCTCCCCGAAGGTGCTGGCATGCAGTGACGTGCACACATACCAGTATCAGGCATCTGCCCCTTCCCTTGCTGCAGTTCCACTGTGCTGCCTGCCCCCCCCAGTGGTAGATCTACAGCAGAATGCTCAATCTCCCTCCTTTCCTGAGGGGGGAGATCATCCCTGTGATGCTCAATCCTCCTTACACGGCCGGTCCCAGGGTGACCCAAGTCCATTCCCGAACCCAGGTCACTGACATATCGAATGATAGCCCTACTACTGTGCCATCAGCCTGGGTGTCGATAAATCCAACCTATGGGGCTCACGAAACACAAGGTACAGTCAAGTGTTTTATGGCCCTTGGGTTAGATTAACAAAGGCCATCCAACACCTACAATATCTTTAGGAGGACGAAACCTTGGTGCATTTTATATTTTGTTATCCCCTGTTCTCTTCTTGCATACATCTCACTTTTTTAATTTTCTGTCTCGCTTGTCTTACTGGCTTGTAAGTAGCCCCAACCCCATCGCATCACTCCATCATAGGTGTGCCAGCCAATGACATCATCAGCTGCAGCCAGCAGGCCAAGAGTTTCACAATGCAGGGAATTTGCTTCAGCCAAGCACTTACTCCTTTAATCAGGAATCTGATGATTGACAGACTGTATAAGCCAGTTTCTAGTCTGCCGATTTGACTTTTTAACTTAAATTCAGAAGGGCAACCAGAACAGGAAGTGGCACTGTTACTTAGAAACACAGAATCTGACAGCAGACAAGGACCGGTAGGTCAACCAGTCTGCCTGTTTTCCCTACCTGTATCAGTGGCCGCTGGCCCTACTTGGTCTTTGGCTTTAGCCTCTCTTCCTGGTTCAGGAGTATAAAGTCGAAATCTACACAAGCAGCAGAGAACTGAATGGCAGTGTGTTGTGCCAGTCGGTGAAGTGCCACAAGAGATTAACTGCCATGCCAAGGGACATAAAGGAAGAGGGGCAGCAGAGGACAGGAGACTCTGCCCAATGTAGAGGCCAGGCTTCATGCTTCAACATTCAGATGTAATACAGGCAGTAAATGGTAAGCTGCCCTACAGCCCTTTCTGGAGTAGGGTAAATTGACAAATACAGAACGGGATCTGAGAGGTCCGTGTAGGAATGGACTGTAAAGTAGTAAGCGGAGTTAAGGGGTAGGAAGTAGTATGGAGGGTAGGTATGAGTGGGGACTAATTAGCTGTAGAGACTGTGGGGCAACCATCCTCCAGGCTATGCTCTGGACAGTGGGCCACTGCCCCATCTGCAGGAGGTTTGCTGAACTGCAGTCACAGCTGGTAGAAGTACAGGATGAAATATGCTGACTGCCCAGATAGCTGTGCTGCAGTCTGCAACCACCATCCACTGTCCCACGGGGATGGAGGGTGGTGGGGAAGGGGTAAAACAAGGCATGTGGGTGGTGAAAAGAGTCCTTCAGTTGAGACTGCAAACCTTCTGCACCTCTGTAAGAGGCCCAGGTTCCTAACTCTTCCAGTGGAGGCAGTGAGCTGCTCAGAGAACAGTTCGGAAGGACAACACCTAGCAGGAGGAAAAGGAAGAAGGAAGTCAGAAGGGTGCTGGTGGCTGGTGACTCAGTGGTTGGGGGCACTGAAAGGGAGATGTGTGGGAGAGAGAGGGAGGAGAGTGGTCAGATGTCTACCAGGTGCCTCAGCCAGTAGAGATGGAGTCAGAATTGAAAGGATAATAAGTCTTATGGGGAGGGAGCCAGAAGTGCTAGTGCACTTAGGAACTAACAACCTGGCCAGTCAGCAACTGGAGGTAGTCATGTCGAATTTCAAAGAAGCTAGGGGATATGGCTGGCCCGGTTGCGCTGAGGTTTGAGGTGCTGGACATCACATCACACGCCATGCTGGTGGCCTGGGTTCGGGCACAGACTCGGGCCGCCAGGAGTTAGCAGAGAAGGAGAGGATTGAGCATCCAGAGGACTGCTCTCCTCTCCTCTCCTGGGGTGGGTTGAGGACATCTCATTGCTCCTTAGCAGCCCCGGGTGGAGATCGGGAGCCCTACATGGAGCAATGGAGTCAAAGGGCTGGAGCGGCGGTGGACGTCAGCACTTACGTGCACAGACATCATTGCACGTCCATGCTCCAGGGGAAACTGCCTAACTAGAAAACCCCGGCACCAGGGATAGGCGACGGCAGCCCCTTAAAGCCCTGCACCTCACACCCAACATCAGGCTCGGTTCTCCGTCTCTCCTGATCCCTCACCCAGCCCTGGCTCGGCACACTTGATTATAGATAGAGCACCGGGGGGATGATGGCCCTGCCTTGGGGGGGTTCAGAGCTGGGGGGGTGTCCACCAGGTCGGGCTGGAGTGGGGGTATCTCTCCCCGATTTCCTGGAGACTGGACTTCAGGCAGGGTGGTGGAACAGCAGTGGAGTGGGGGTATGCCTGAGAGAGTTCCTGGCCAGCCAGTGATAAAAAGAGTTGGAAAAAAAAAAAAAAAGAAGCTAGGGGATAGGCTGAGGGGGAAACCAGCATTGCTGGCCTTCTCAGAGGTCCTACCAGTGTAGGGCAAGGGAAGGGTGAGGCAGGAGACAGCAGGCACTTTCAATGACTGGTTTAAGGGTTGGTAACAAGAAGAGAGGTTTCTCTGTGGGTGATTGGGGTGACTTCTCAGATAGCAGACTCTTTAAAGGAGATGGCCTTCATCTCATGAAGAAGAGAACTAGTGCGCTTGGACAGAAGTTGGATGTGCACATAGCAAGGCATTTAAATTATTTGGAGTAGGGAGTTCAGGGAGCCTTTGAAAAGGTAGAAGAGAAAGGAATCCTAGCTAGGAGTCCCCCAGAAATGGAGAGGAAGCACAGGAGAGCTAGAGATAGCATAGTCAGGAAGCAGACTGGATCACAAGGTGGGGAAGGGGGTAAGGGAGTCAGGGGAGTCACAGAAAACCAACAGAGGGTAGGGGAAACAGGAGAGGAATGGGGACATGGACAAAGGAAAGGGCACATGATATGTTAGGAGTACAAAGAAGGGAGGCAAGACGGTGGCCTGTTTAAATGCCAGGAACTTGGGCAACAAAATTAGTGAGCTCCAGGCAATGGTGGCGGATACTGAGATAGATCTGGTGATGATAACAGAGACATGAGTGACTAAAAATAATGTCTGGGATCTGGCTATCCCAGGTTACATTCTGTATAGGAGGGACACAAGTAAGGGTGAGGTGTAACCCTCTACATTAAGAAATGCATACAGGCTACTGAGGATGGCACTATCAAAAGGAGGGGGGTCAAGCTGATTTGGGTGCAGCTGAAAATAGCTGCCGGAAAAAGAAGATAATGTTGGGAGTGGTCTAAAGCTGGCCGGGGCAGGAGCAGGAGGGGGATAGAGAACGAGGAGAGGAAATTAGGAGAGGGGCAGCAAAAGAGGAACTAGTGGTTCTGGGTGGTGGAATCTTACAGACACTGGCTGGGCCACTCCAGCAGGAAACAGTACCAGAAGTCAGCACTGCTTGAAACAATGTAGAACTGCTTACTGGTACAATGGATCAGGGAACCCACAATGTTTGATTTAGTGCTTACCAATTTAGAGGCAGTAAAAGGGGAAATGTTGAGGGAACCACTGTGGTCCAGTGACCAGAATACTACAAGGCTGCAAGTCCTTTCAGTACTCTTTCCTCTGAAAACAGACTTGTCCCACCATCCAACCACCCTATTCCTGCTTCTCCCTGGTGGTCCTTTCCCTCCACCCTCCACAGCTTTTTTGGTCCCCTTCTGCACAGTCTCCCCCATTCACCCATTTAATTTTTACTACCCCCACCCTTGATTTCCTCTTCTCATTAATGTGCCTGAAGAAAGTCTTATCCTCTACAGAGACCCCTCTGGCAATCCTTTTGTCTGTCTGCAGCTTTGCCACCCTTGCCGCTTTGCCTACTTCCTTCTGCACTGATAAGTATACCTCCCCATCCTCCTCCCTCTGTGTTTCCTTATACCTCCTGAATGCCACCCTTTTATCTTTTACTACCCGTGCTACTTTCTGCGAACACCATAACGGTCTCTTTCTTTCTGCTGTTGCTCACTTCCTTCACATGTAGGTTTGGTCACTTTAGTTATTCCCTATCTTATTTTTCTCCACTGTTCCTCTACCCCTCCCTGGCACCACTACCCTCACCTTATGCACTTCCTGAGGCAGTCTCCCATTTCTTTAGAATCTGCTCTGCTAAAGTTCAGAATCCTTGTCCTCAGGTGGTTTGCTGTGCTTCTGTCTTTATAGGGGCTTTTACACTACCAGATCTGTACCAGTGCTGGCAGTTTGACCTAGTGGTAAAGAGCACAGAGCTGTGAACCTGGACACATCAGGGGCTTTTACACTACCAGGTCTACACCGGTGCCAGCAGGGCAGACGAGTTGCACTGGTGTAGATCCAGCAGTGCAGAGAGCTGCCGGAGCAATGCAGACAGCTCCACTGCGGCACAGAGCATTCCCTGGTTGTTGGGAATGCAGAGCAGAGTGCACTAGTGCAGGCATTTTTTGCAAGTGTGTAAAAATGCTGCTTTGCCTGTACTGGTGCCACTCCTGTTCACTAACCCCTCCACTGGAAGTGCCCCCAAAATTCAGAAAGGCCATGGGGAACAGTGCACAGCCGCAGCGTGTAAAAGAAAAGAGTGGCAGAGTAATCGGACTGGAGAAACCCAATTCGGATGGCAACGCTCCAGATAAGGTGTAATGTGAAAGCACCTTACATTGATATCCCATGATATGAAACACCCTGGTGTGCATTATTGATATTATATAATGAAAAAAAGAAGACTTGAAACAGTCATAATTTTCCAATTCAATAAAATTTACTTGAGAAAAAATAGTCCCAACTTTTATATTAAGTAAAGAGGTTCAGAAACTTTAGTTAACAATGAAATAGTTAATTTTGCCTTAGGAAAGTACTGTTACCTAAGAACTTACTGTAACAGTAGATCTTTGAGAGGAGCTCTTGCAGCAGGTAACACTTGTAGGACTGAAGCCGGCTGGCGGCAGGACCCCATGGAAAATTTCTAGTTAGCATTATACAGTGGGGGACCACCCTCGATGTTGGCCCACCCCCAACGTCATGTGCAGTATAAAGGGGGTGGTCCCCCAGCATCACCTCAGTTCTCCCGCTGTAGACTCCGGCACTGATGGATAGCTAGATGGAGAAACCGAAGAAACTCCTCTAAAACAGGAGGTCATGTGTTCTTGCTGCAAATGCAGATGGAATCCCTAGCGAGGAAGGCGGGTGAGAAGCAGTACCTGCTGCAAGAGCTCCTCTCTAAGATCTATTGTTACGGTAAGTTCTTACATAACTGTACTTTCTTACTTTGAGACTGAGCTCTTGCAGCAGGTAGGACTGAGTCCCAAGCAGTACAGAGGCCCTTACATTCAGGGTGGAGGTAATGAAGAGATAAAGGCTGAATCCCTCATGAGAGGGGTCCCTGCAGGACTGCGAGGCTGAAGCCAGTGCCTGGAAGCAATGTCCAAACTGTAATGCTTAATGAATATGTGAACTGATGTCCAGGTGGCAGCTGTGCATATATCTGCAGCAGACACGTTCATCAAGGAAGCGAACATACAGATTTAGTCTTTGCTGTATTGGTCCTTGTAAGAACAGATCCAGAAGCAAATGATTTGGTACCTTTTATTGGACCAACATAGATGTAACAAATAGAATAAAGTGCTTTAGCTTTCGGACCAACCCAGTCCTTGGGTTGGTCTGAAAGCTAAAGCACTTTGTTCATTTTGTTACATCTATGTTGGTCCAATAAAAGGTATCAAATCATTTGCTTCTGGATCAAGGAAGCCACAACTTCTCTGGTGGGGTGGCCCTTTACTGGTACCGGTAAGGGCTCACCGTATTTCTGATAACAAAACACTATACTATTAACCAACCATTTAGATAAGGTTTGTTTTGTAACAGGTGCCCCTAACATTCTGGGGGTGAAAGAAATGAACAACTGGTCAGATTGTCTGGATCCCCGGGTTTGGGTCAGATAATAACAAAGAACCCAGTGAACGTCCAGGGTATGCAGAAGAGCTTTCCCTTGATTCAAGTGCTCAGGATAATAGACCGGAAGGTTGATGTCTTGATTAAGAGTAAACTCTGACACCACCTTTGGTAAAAACGTAGGATTTTTTCACAGAGACACCCTGTTCCTTGTGGAAAACCAAATATGGCTCTTTACACATTAGAGCATGAAGCTCAGAAATCCTCCGAGCAGAGGTAACTGCAACAAAAAATAATGCTTTCCAAAAGAGAAAGCGTAGCTCGCAATCTGTGGCTGGCTCAAAGGGAGGTAACGTAAGTTTCTCTAAAGCAAAAAGAAGGTCCCAAGAAGGGATGGGACCCCTGATGGGTGGCTTCATGTGTAGGATGCCATGCAGGAAGGTTCATGCTAGGTCCGACTGTGCCAGGGTTTTGCCCTGCATGGGTGCATGATAGGATGACACTACAGAAAGGTGCACCTTTGTGGATGAATAACTGAGACCAATCTGACAGTGAAAGGAGGTACTCGAGCACCGAGTTCACCGGACAAGCAAAGGGGTGTAAGCAGCGGGCTGTTACCCAGAGACAGAAGTGATTCCACTTTATGGCGTAGGTGGCCCTGGTGGGTTTTGTAGCAGCCACCAGAATGTCGGCTACTCTAGCCGAGACTCTGAAGCGGGAAATGGCTAAGTTCATATGAGCCACGCATGCAGGTGTAATGCTCTCAGGTTTGGAAGGACTAAGGTCCCGTTGTCCTGCGAGAGCAAGTGTGAGCTCAACGGCAGTGGCAGGGGTGGTTCCCTTGCCAGCTGTTGAAGTAGGGGGAACCATATCTGCCAGGGCCAGAAGGGAGCCACTAGGATCATCTCTGCTCCTTCTGACTCTAATTTGAGGAGGACACTCTGTATCAAAGGAAAAGGAGGGAAAGCATAGAGGAACCTCCCTGTCCAACAGAGGGACAACATGTCTCACCAGAAAACACCAGGCCCGGGATCTAGCGAGCAAAAACTGGGCAATTTTACATTGTGTGGGGATGCAAAGAGGTCAAATTCTGGTCAGTCTCATCTGTGAACAGATCTTGCACAACAGATTGCTGGAGTTCCCACTTGTGTGCTCTGGACCTTGACTGGCTTAGAATGTCAGCCAAGGTGTTTTGCACCCCTGGGACATGAACTACCAAGATCACCAGATGGTGATCTATGGCCCAGTTCCAAACTCTCATGGCCTTGTGGCAGAGTTGGTATGAGTGAGTTCCTCCCTGTATGTTGATGTAGAACACCACTGACATGCTGTTTGTCTGGACCAGGAGCTGTCCCAAGTGCAGGTCAGTTTGCAAGGCTTGCAAAGCAAAGAGGATGGCCCTCATCTCCAAGATGTTGATATGTAGGGACTCCTCTAGCTTGGACCATGACCCTTGAGTCCCGTGATCATTCAGATGTGCTCCCCAGCCTATGTAAGAGGCATCTGTTGTCAGGATCTGTGTTGGCGGTGTCCTCTGGAAGGGCTTATCCGCCACATGGTGGGAAGGTATGAGCCACCATCGAAGGGTGTGGTGGACCGGATCTGGGATTGAGAGAGGTTGGTCTAGGTCATCCCAGTGTTGTTCCCATTGGACCCTTAGCATCCACTGGATCGCCCTCATGTGCAGTCGGGCCAATGGCACTGTGGCAATGGCAGCCGCCATGTGGCCGAGGACTCTGAGAACTGTCCTGGTGGGGACCTGCCTCGAGGATAAAATATGATGAGTGAGACCCTAGAGGTGGTCTGCTCTGTCATCTGGGAGGAAGGCCTTTCCTTGAGAGGTGTCAAGAAGGGCTTCAATGAACTGTAGCCTCTGGCTTAGCCAGGGAGAGGACTTCAGCAGGTTTATGGTGATTCCCAGTTCTGCAAAGAGGGAAAAAGTGTCTTCCACTGTGTGAAGGCGTGCCATCCTGGACAGGGCTGTGAGGAGCCAATCGTCCAGGTAGTGGAAGACATAATGGCTTATCCTTTGGAGGGCTGCTGCCACTACTGCCAGACACTTGGTGTGGATGACAGGCCGAAGGGCAGAGCCATGAACTGGTAGTGCTGACTCCGAAATTCGATTCTCAGGAATCTCCTGTGGTGCTTGGCTATGAGGATGTGTAGGTTATGCATCCTGCATGTCCTGGGATGAAAGCCAATCTCCTGGATGGATCATGGGAGTAGACCCTAAAGGGTGGCCATCTGAAAGTGCCTGTACTTCACATAGTCGTTGAGGTCACTGAGGTCTATGATGGGACGTAGGTCTCCCATTTTCTTGGATACAAGAAAGAAGTGAAAATAGTACCCTTTTCCCTTCTGAGAGGTTGGGATGGGCTCTATTGCTCTCTTGTCCAGTAGAGCTTGGTTCTGTCCTGGATGAGAGCTGTGTGGGATTGGGAATAATGGGATAGTAGGGGTGGCCTGTTGGGTGGCATCTCAGTGAATTCTACTGAGTGCATCCATTGGATCATCTGTAGAACCCATTGGTTGGAGGTGATCTTCCTCCAACCTTCTAAGCAGAGGGAAAAGCAGCCTCCGACCATCTCTCCTGCCAGATCTGCAGGAAGAGGAGGGTTCGACAAGGAGTCAGGCATTGGTAGCAGTGGGCAGGGTGCCTGGGACGGCTAAGCAGTCCTGGGAACTGAGCTTCCCTGAGTTACAAAAGGGGCCCTTATGGCTGTAGCCTCCTCACTGTTGCTGTTGATATCTGGGTTGTTGGCCAGATTTGCTATGAAAACGCTGTTTTCGAAATGGCTTCGGTTTGGGTTTATACATTGTCTGGACTGAGCGGACAGCTTTTCCAGAGTCTTGTATCCTGGTAATGATCTTTTTGGATTCTTCTCCAAAAAGAACAGGACCTTTAAAAGGGGCATCTGAGATGCTGGCTTGAACGTCCTGGGCGAAGTCAGGGACTCTAAGCCAGGAATGTCGCCTGAGGCACACTCCAGTTTTGGCTGCCCTGGCTGCTGTGTCTGCTGAGACATAGGCCGATCTAAGGATGTGAATGCCTATGTCTGAGCCTGTCTGCATGAGTTTCTTGAGCTCTGCTTTTTGTGGGCAATTTGGGAGGTCCTGAACCATATCCATCCCCTGTTCCCACATGGCATTTTGCAACTGCACCATGTGCGTGAAGAACTTGAGAGACCTGATGGTGCAGGTGTCCGATGGGTATACTTTCCTGCTCATGGAATCCAGCTGCTTGGACTCTCTGTTGGGTGGCTGTGAACTTAAGTGTTTAGGCCTCTGGGAACTGTCGTGAGTGGCCACAGTGATGACAGAGTCTGCCACCAGTTGTGTGCTAGAAAGGGTTCCTCTCTGGGTGCCCTAGAGAGGTGACCTGTCTTCTTGGGAACAGTCGAGGATGGGGATGGGTGCTTCCATGCAGCCTTGGTCACATCCTGAAAGATGTTCACCAAGGGTGGCATGACCACTGGTTTGGGGTCTTTCTGGCACAAATATTTTGCCAGATGATGCCTCTCGGGGTTGAGATCCTCAGTATCCCAGCCAATGTTGGTTTGAATGTGGCGCATGACCTCCATAAGGGAGGGATCATCCAGTGGGGACCTTTGGGTGTCTCCCAGATCTGATGATGGGATAGCTCCCACCAAGGAGGACCTTGATGAGGATGATGAGGAATGGTTCGAATCCACAGTGGAGGAGGATCGAGACCTTGTACGATGGTGCTTACATTTGTGCCCTTCTATGGAGTGGGAAGAACTCCTGCTTCTTGTCTGGAAGTGCCTTTTGTGGGCTGAGCAATCCTTGCCATCTGTGGGAGGGGTGGTTTCCCTGCACAGAGGAGTGGGGTCCCTGGGGGGAGGTTCCTCTTTTGGTGTGTGGGTGGGAGGATATCTGCTTTAATTGTCTCCCACCAAGGGCTGAATAGGTCTTTGACCTATGATAGCTGGAGACTTGGCTCACGGTCCGGTGTCGGATGGTTCAATGGACCTGATTCCTGACCAGTTATCTGGTGATGTAACAAACCCTGTGTCTGGTCCGTGGGTGCAGTCGGAGCTTTAGGCAGTGACCCAGGGTCATCAGCCAAGGTCTGAGATGACGCTGACTACGGGCTACGCAACGACGGGTTATGAGCATGGCATCCCTCAGCTGGCGGCGGTGGTGAGGTCAACGACACTAGGGTCAAGGTGGCAGGAGTTGCAGCCTGGGTTGTTGGCCTGACATCAGTCTCCATGGCCTGGCAATAGAGGAGGTCATCGGTCGACAGCCTTGTCTCCGGCGTCCGCTTGTCTGACGTCGAGGCCTGGCGACGGAGTAGGTCATCAGTTGATGGCCTTTTCTCTGGCCCATGCTTGTCTGAGGTTGACTTGAACAATGTTAGGCCTTTAGGGGGTTGAGAAACGGACTTCCTGGAGGAGTGGCCTGAGCCCCTGGGTCTGTCCAGGGAGTTAACACCTGAGTAAGTGGCCGACATGAAGGACGCTTTCGCTGGTCTGTCGCTGGAGGATGACTGGATGTTACCATCTAAATGGCAGCCAAAGGTCTAGGAGTGTGGCTGGATTTTCAGAGGTTGTAGGGTCGAACATGAGGACCTGGACCATTGCGCTGTGCCTCCCGTCGCCCTTACCGGGCTGGGAGGTCTCACTGCCATGAGCCAGGTAGAAGAGCGCACTGCCTGGGATGCGCCCTTACCGGGCTGGGAGGTCTCACTGCCATGAGCCAGGTAGAAGAGCGCACTGCCTGGGATGCAGAGTCTGAGCTCCCCCAGAAGGCGGACCAGGAGGCGGAAAACCGAGATCTCGACTGGGATCTGTCTTTTTCCCCTCTCTCTCCTCTTCTCTTTATGGTGATGTTTCCCCGATTTCTTGTGAGAGGGGCCCTCCTTGGAAGAAGAATCCTTCTGCATGGCAGCAAGTTTTTGTTCCATTAAGAAAGCCTGGAAGGCTTTTTAGTAGTGGATTCTCGTTCCTGCTGTTAAATTTTGGCAGTGTGGGCAGGCCTTGGTGTTGTGGTCTGGACCTAGGCAAAGCAGGCAGGCCGAGTGCCCATCCTGTGCTGGTATCTGTTTGCCTCAGGCACACTTTGATCGGTGCCGGTCAGTGGAGAACATCGCGGAAGACAACATACAGGAGGTAGAACAGAAGAAATGCACTCTTTTTGGTTAAAGAAAATGTTGAAAACGCTGGTAAGATGGCAGTCGATTGTAGCTGAAGGCATTGGTGGAGCAGATGCATGCGAGTCGATGGCGGGAAAAGAACTGAGGTGACACTGGGGGACTGCCCCCTTTATACTGCACATGACATCGGGGCGGGCCGACATTGGGGGTGGTCCCCCACTGTATATTGCTAGCAAGAAATTTTCCGTGGGTTCCCGTCTCCTGCCGGGCTTCAACCCTACCAGTGTTACCTGCTGCAAGAGCTCAATCTCAAAGTAAGATTGCCTTTTATTCTGTGACTCTCAGCCGCCTAAGGTAACTTCCTCTCAAGATGATGGTAGTGTAGTGATTTACTCTTTATATTATGAAGTCTAGGACTGGAATTTTTTTTTACTGTTAGTATGTTTTGGGTTTTGTAACAGTTGTCAGCCAATCAATTTTCTGTATTCCTTAAAGTGAATCTTTCCTGTATTTTCTTTCTGCTAAAAAGCAGAAACATGGAGCTCCCTTACCTCAATGGGAGCACCACTACAGTGTTTAAGAACAATTTCTGTTAGCCCCCAAAGGAAGGGAAGAGATCATAATTTGCCCCTGAGGGGGCTGATAGCGTGATCCCCTTCCACTTAATTCTGTGATCAGCCCCCACGCTCTGACGTTTTGTCACATCTCTAAAGGGAGAGTGTGGCGGTGCGCTCCATTCACTTAAATGGAGTGTCTTTTTCAAAGCTGATTTCCTGATTTCAAATTGGGTTTTGGTACCAATTGCCCTGGTATAAATCAGTACCAAAACCCAATTTGAAACTGAGAAATCAGCTTTGAAAAAGACATTCCACTCAATGAATGCAGCACACCTCCACGCTCTCCCTATAGAGATGTCAAAAAATGTTGGCGTGCAGGGGCGGATCACAGAGTCAGAAAGTTGAAAGGGATCGTGCTGCCAGCCCATCAAGGGCAAACTGCTATCCCTTCCCTTCCTTTGGGTGCTCATAGAACATTTTCTTTTACGTAGGCCCCCTTCCCCCATTTGGAGGGGCTTACCTTAATCATTTCCCTGGGCTCCATTGATGCCCACTGCCTGGCAGACATCCAGCATAAGAGGGTAAATCCATGTACAGCAAGGTTCTGGTGTTGTCCTGCGTGAGTGTGCAAATCCAGGCCACCACGCTACTCCTTTAAGATATCCAGCTTGTGTACGATGTACAAAGCCTGGGCTGGGTCTGAGTACAATGGAGCTCGTGGTCAGCCAGCCATCGCTCCAATTCACTCCATTCAGCAGTCGCTCAGTAGTGCTGATGGAGTACTTCAAGGTGCTGTAAATATTTATTTCTAAATCCTTTCTGTTTTTGAATAAATTCGTTGTTTGTGTTGCCAGTATTATATTTCCCAATGGGAGTTGCCATCTTTGGACCCGGACTCCAGCATTGGACCAGTCAGAACCAAGGGATCCTAATTACACTGAGTTGTAGGAAAAGCTGTGAACTTTCTTGCTGACACCTAAATTAACCAATGAGGATCCTCAAACTGTGACTGACAGCAATGGTAGCCAACTGAAATCCAGATATTCCAAACTTCAGTCAGGCCTGTGTCGAAAAAGTTCGGTTGGAGTCATCTTGAGCCACCAAGAAGAACAGTCGCAGTGTAGCTGCAGTTTGTAGGAGAGGCCTGTACTTGTCTCCTGTGGATCCCGCTCAGTTCCAAAAAGGGATCGATTAATTCCAGAGCTGCATAACAGCAGAAAAGAAGTGGACTGAGTGGTTTCTGTAGCCCAGAGCTAGAATTTGGATGCTGGCCATTATAGTGAGGAAGAGAGTTGTCTTATTCCTTCTGGCCACTTGCAGTGTAGTGCGAACTGCTGAGACAGAAAATGACTTTTGGGACTCCTGCTTTATTTTGAGAGCCAGCACTCTGTGAAGAACGGTCTCCGACAACAAAATCCAGGAGGAAAGTGTGTCCGTTGACTCCTTGTGTTCTGGATGTCCAGCTGGGGGAATCCCAGCAAGAAACCAAACTGTTAAAAGACATTTTACAGCCTGAGCCTATGCCACCAACAGCCCAGCCAGACTGTTTCCGTGCCATCACCAGCATCCTGGCAAGAGACCAACATTGGGGAATCAGACCCTTCACAGCAACTGAACGAAGGTTGCGGTCACCTACGGGGAAAGGCCACGAAGAGAAGGAGAGTCGTGTCAGCTCCGGTCCCCACCAGCATCCCAGAGGTCTTGTATTCCTCAGCTTTTTCATCTCTCTACCTGAGTACAGTGAGTACAACCAGGGTAGCTCCCTGCAACCAAGCAATTAGATGTATAATGGTACCATCTGATTCAGTTTGCCAGTTTAATGTGTTTACATGTGACTGGGACATCCAGCCAGGATTACAAATGGCTTATGGTTTTTAAGTGTGTTACTCATGCTTATTCACCCTTTCTTCCATCAAGGGCCCCAACTATAGCTGCAATGCCGGCCAACCCGTGGCACTGCCTCAGGTATGCCTGTTTTCCACTCTGGGTACCCAGTAGTTGCACAAACTGAATAAAGTCAAGGACTAAAGTGATAAAAGCAAATGTAACCTGTCTCAGTAAAGTAAACATCATTCTAGATTCTCGCCCATCCCTTGTTAATGCCCCCTCAATAAACCTGATTTATTGTTTACTGTTAACCTGGTTTGTGAGCATATCATTACCTGGTATAAGGTTACTGAAATATTAGCAAAGCATCCTGAAAGTGCATGGTTGTGTTATTGAAGCCGTCTTTTACAGGGGATTGCAGGGTTAATGCCAGGAGACCGAATCCTGTTGGTAAGTGGATTGTCCATGAGCATATAATTAATGCTGATATTAGCCTGTATTCCAAGTGTTTTGCAGTTGTAAAACTATGTGTAACAGATCACTAGGTGGGATTGTGGGTAGTTATAGCTTCCCAGAGGGCTGTACCAATTCTGTTAGTAACCCACTTAAGCATTACTCTGGGTGGAGGCACCATAATTGTGAGAGTACTGTAGGTACAAAGAGCCCAGTAGCAGCTAATTTCGAACCCAAGCCTCTCAACCTGCAGTTAGGGCAGCAGGCGAGGTAGTAGCCCTTGGTATAACGGTGCCAGGGTTACATTTAAACACTGTGGTGGAGCTCCAGGTTTCTACTTTTTACCACCAAGAGAAGTGCTCTTTAAGACTGTTCTACAACATACTACTCAAGGATTGCTACACAGTCCTGATTGCTTAAATATGTGACCAAACATTTCTTTCATGTTTTTTACTGAAAAGTAATAAAACTGGGATCTGAACCTTGACCCGCACATAAAAAATGACTTTGCCCTGACGGAAAATATAATCATGTCCTGGGGCCTACTTCTGATTTTTGTTATCATTGTGTTTAAAAAGGTCTTTGAACAGGATCCAGTTTAACAAACAAGTCTATTAGCGCTCAGCTTCTCTTGTAAAACCTTTGACACGCTGAGTATTTCTGTAAAACCAGCTTTCTGGGTTAAAAGCACAGCTTGCCTGCAACAGCTTCTGAGACCCAATTTCATTTTTGCCTACTAAACAAAACATTTTCTTAATTACAGCCTGTCCCAGGGGGCATGCGGAATTACCTCGTTGTTGATATTGAAGGCTGTGGCTGGTAATTAAGGCAATAAGATTTCACACCCTGATGAGGATTAGAAGGAGTACTTCAGTTTGCCCGCCACTCCTTTTTTTAATTTTAAAAAATTATTCTGTTTTTACTGGCAACTGCTCTCCTCCACCTCTTCCCCCTCCTCTGGACTGTTCTGAGCTGCTCCCGGTCCCTTTTCTGTGGAGGGTCTCATAAATGTGCACAGTACTCCAGATGTGGCCACACAAGGGGCCTGAACAGCGGCAAAATCACCTCACTTACTGCTACTGGAGAAGTCCCATCCTATACATCCCAGAATCCCACTGGCCATCCCATATGCCTTGTTACACTGGGCTGTGACCTATAATGTGTCATGATCAACCCAAAGTTCCCTTTAGTCTGTTGTCTGGGCTACCTTGGTGCCTCCTAGCTGATACTCTGTTTTGGAATTTTTTTCTGCTAAAATGCATGAGTTTGCACTTTTTTTTTTTTGCATTGAATCTGAGCTGCTAGACCCAGGACCGCTGCCTCAACCTTTCAAGGTCCCTTTTCATATTCCTGATACCATCCTCACTGTCCACCCTCCCATCTACCATCTGAAAATAATCCAATCTTACCCTGGTCACCCTCACCTATCTTACAGATGAAGTTGTGAAAGAGAACTGGTCCCACAATTGACCAAAGAGGCATCCGGTTTGTTACTTCCTTCTCGCCTGAGTGCCGACCATTTACTGCCATCTTTTGGGTCCTCCTTCCCAGCCAGTTCGCAATTAACTGGGTTAGTCCCCTCCCGCATCCCCAAGTCCCCTTGCTTCTTCAAAAACCTTTTATGTGGCAACAAGTGACAGGCCTTGCTGAAATTTAAATACAGGGAATGGGATATTCAGAGTGCGCCAGGCAG
Organism: Neoceratodus forsteri; assembly: GCA_016271365.2. Classification (NCBI taxonomy): domain Eukaryota; kingdom Metazoa; phylum Chordata; order Ceratodontiformes; family Ceratodontidae; genus Neoceratodus; species Neoceratodus forsteri. Next base: position 937,551,419 of record CM028130.1, read on the forward strand.
GGGCGCAAGCCTGGGCCCAGCACATCTGGGCTACACCAGGGCAGGGACCAGGCAATATTCAACGGTGCTGCTCCATGGCTCAGCACCGTTGAATATGGCACTGAGGGCACACACATTGCGCATGGCACACTGGCACTGTGCCAGTGCAAGTTGCAGAAGGGGAGAAGGGGGCTACGCCAGCGCAAGTGCAGTTGCGCTAGGCACAGCACAAGTAATATTCAGCCATGGGCATGCAAATAAGGCCATTATGCATGCAAGGCGCAAATGGGGCCATTTTCATGTCATTATGGCCCCATTTGCATGTGGTGCGCCGATCCCCAGCGACTTGCGCCGGGCGCCCTGCCAGGCTGCAGCCATCGGGGACCGACACCCTGCTGCCCCACGGTGGGCTCCGCTCCCGTTTGTCCGATTGCAGGCATGTGTATAAGTAACCCCCAGTGGTCCAGTGGACCGATCCCCATCACCCGCATAAGTCAGATAGCCCTGGTGGTCCAGTGGACAGTTCCCCTTCACCCAACTGCAGGCATAATTTACATATCTCCCCTGGTGGTCCAGTTGACCGATCCCCAGCGCCTGATCGTGGGTGGAACGATCTATGAACACCCTGGTGATCCAGTGGTATCTCCGTCCCCACCTGCCCACTGCGTCCCCCGCCACCCTGCAACCCCCCTTCCGTCAGCGGCGGACTGACAGCGTACAGTAGTGCTGTATGCCTATTGGTCCACTGCGTGGGCCAATGGGCATGCAGACCATACTGTACTACACAATCCCGAATTGTGAATGAACACTCATTCACAATTCGGGACTATGTAGTACAGTATAGAATACATCCCACTATGTACCTGATGGACAATAAGCGTCACAGCCTACTGTATGCTATCAGTTAGCCAGACAGGCGACTCACGGGTGGGGTGCTGCCGATGGCCGCTGACTTGGAGGGTGCAGGGTGGCGAGGAGACACAGTGGGCGGGTGGGGTGGGAGGGTACCACTGGACCTGCCAGGGTGTCCGTGAATCGTTCCACCAGCGATCGGGCGTGGGGGGGTTCCACTGGACCAGGGATTTGTAACCTATGCCTGCGATCGGGCTCTGGGGATCGGTCCACTGGACCACCAGGGAGATATGTAACTTATGCCCGCAATTGGGTGAAGGGAAACAGTCCACTGGACCACCAGGGATCATTTGAACATATGCCTGCAATCGGGCAATGGATAGCGGTCCACTGGACCACCAGGGTTTATTCAACATATGCCTGCGATCGGGCGAGTGGGGGCACAATGCCCCCTGGGCAGGGGGCTCGTGGACTGTGTCCTGGGTGGTCGTGTGGCCACCCACAGCAGGTGACTGCCGTGTTGCACCTTGCCATACATCAGTTCACCTGTGGTGGCCAGGACTTGCTCCTGGTTTGGCGACACAACTTTCGCTCCCCTGTGCAGGCGCAAAGGCGGTGTAATACCAGCATATCGCCGCACATCCGGGCTGAATATGGGTATGTGCCACATGCTTACCACGCCATTACTGATGCCCTGGGCGCGTCGGGGTTGCGCAGCACAACCTGCCTTTGAATACCGTGCAGGGCGCATTGGTGCCATGTACAACTCCTTTGAATATCCCACCCAGGATATACCGCCTAACCTAGTTCGCTGCCTAAGCCATGAGTTGGAATAGCCAATGGCGTTCGTCTAGCACAACCTCCCTTTATAAAGCTGTGCTGCCTCTTGTCCGGCATGTCATTCACTTCTGGGTGTTCCACTGTCTGCTCCTTGATTAAGCAATAAAATATGATGGGATATCAGCCAGCTACAGGTGGTTTGAAGCACAAGAAGCCTAGCGTTTCCACCACGTGAGAAGGGCAGTTAGCCCCACCATAACACACACACACACACACACCCCAGAGTGCCTTATTGTGATTATGAAATGGGTCCTTTTATTCAAACTGTATGTACTTTTTGAACAGATTTTTGTTGAGATACTGTCTGCCGGGCTATGGTGCTAGGATAATGGCACGGCTGAAACTACCACATGGCCAATCAGGAGCCAGCATTCTTTCTACCCATTTCATAATGAGAGTCAAGGAGCCAGTACCAGTAATACCAGTAACACCAGTGCTGCATGATCTACAGCCTGCCAGTCTAATGGTGTACCTCCTTTAAGATCCACTTGATAGCATTCAAGGCCTGGCACAGAAACATAGAATTTGATGGCAGAGGCCCACCTAGTCTGCCCATTTCCCTACCTGATGGATAAGCTGCAGATTCTAGTTAATCAACAGCTTACTTCCTCTTACCCCACACTAGAATTGCCTTATGCCTGTCCCATGCATTCTTGAATTCTCCCACTGTTCCTGACTCCACAACCTCCTCAGGAAGGCTGTTCCATGCATCCACAACCCTCTCTGTGAAAAAATACTTTCTAACATTACCTATGAGCCGTCCCCCCTCTATCTTCAAATTGTGCTCCCTTGTTCTTACACCTGTTCTACTGAAAGATAACTACCCTCTTGTACTTTGTTAATTCCCTTGAGATACTTGAAAGTTTCTATCATGTCCCCACTCTCCCTCCTTTCCTCAAGGGTATACCTGTTAAGCTGCCTCAGTCTCTCCTCGTATGTCTCCTGGTGCAGACCCTGCACCATTTTGGTTGCCCTCCTCTGAACAGCCTCCACTCTGTCTATATCTTTGCGGAGATGGGGTCTCCAGAATTGCATGCAGTACTCCAGATGGGGTCTCACTGTCTGTACAGAGGGATAACATCTTCCTGTTTTCTACTGTTGATGCCTCTCCCTGTGCATCCCAGTATCCCCCCAGCCCTCCTTACTGCCTTCTCACATTGCTTGCCCACCTTTAGGTCATCTGATATAATTACTCCTAGGTCTCTTTCGATTTTTGTTGTTGTCATTAACTCACCCCCCATTGTGTACTCTTCCCCTGGGTTTTTGTTTCCCAGATGCATTACCTTGCACTTCTTAGCATTGAATCTAAGCTGCCATACATTTGACCATTCCTCTAACCTTGCCAAGTCCCTTTTCATCCTTTCCACTCCACCTTGTGCATCAACCCTGTTGCAGATCTTTGTGTCATCTGCAAAGAGACATACCTTTCCTTCCAGGTGCTCTCCAATGTCACTTATAAAGACATTAAAGAGGACGGTCCCATCTCTGAACCCTACGGTACCCGCTAGTTACCTTCCTTTCTTCACGTGGACTCCGTTTACTATTACCTTTGCATCCTGTTGTACAGCCAGTTTTTATCCAGGCTACCACCTTGGGACCCACTCCAAGGCTGGCTAACTTGTATATTAATCTTTTGTGTGAGACAGTGTCAAATGCCTTGGTAAAATCTAGATAGGCCATATCCACAGCCCCTCCCTAGTCTACTACTTTGGTCACCCAGTCAAAGAAATCTATTAGGTTCGTCTGACATGACCTTCCTTTTGTGAAACCATGCTGCCTTGGGTCCTGTGCCCCACTAGCCTCTAGGTACTCAACAATTCTTTCCTTCAGAAGTGATTCCATCATTTTCCCTACCACTGAAGTCAAACTAACTGGTCTGTAGTTTCCTGCCTCTGTCCTGCTCCCAGTTTTGTGAAGTGGAATCACATTGCCCTCCTCCAGTCCTCAGGTACCATCCCATCCTCCCATGATTTGTTAAAGAGAGTAGTCTGTGGTGTTACTAGTTCTACCCTTAGTTCTTTTAGAATTCTTGGGTGAATCCCATCAGGCCCCATTGCTTTGTCCTCCCTCAGTTTCAAGAGTTCTTTCAAAACCCTTTCTTCTGTGAATGGACTGGTATTGACCCCCCCTATTCAGTGTTTCTCCCTTGTTTGGTTTAGCTACCTCTTCCTCCTCTTCTGCTGTGAATACTGAGCAGAAATATTTGTTCAGTATTCCTGCTTTTTCACTATCACCCTCTGCCCACATTCCTTCCCTTTATTAAGTCTCTGTATCCCTCCCTTGGTCTTTCTTCACTCCCTAATGTACCTATAAAAGGTTTTATCCCCCTTCTTAACAGAGTTGGCTATCTTTTCCTCAGTTTGTGCCTTTGCTATTCTGACTGCCTTCCCTGCCTCCTTCTGCTTTAACTGATAAAGTTCTCTGTCCTGCTCCTTCTGTGTTTCCTTATATTTCCTGAATGCTATCCTTTTCTCCTTAACCATCCCTGCCACCTCTTTTGAGAACCATAGTGGTTTTCCTTCGTTTTGTTTTGTTGATTTGCTTAACACAAAGGCTTGTTGCCTCTGTGATGGCTGTTTTGATTATTCCCCATTGTTCCTCCACCCCTCGTTCTTGCCCGTTTGCTAGAGCTTTTCTGAGGCACTCTTTCATTTTCCCAAAGTCATCCTTCCCAAAGTCCAATACTCTTGTTTTTGTATGGCTTGACTCTATGGCTATGTCTATTGTGAACCACACTGTTTGGTGGCACTTGTTCCCAGATGGCTACCCACTTCTAAATCTGAGATTCTTTCTCCATCCCCATTTGAGAGTACCAGGTCTAAGATTGCTCCCTCCCGAGTGGGTTCCAATACTAGCTGTCTGAGGCATGCCCCCTGTAGGGCATCAAGAATGACCCTGCTCTTAGATGTGCCTGCAGCAAAGGTGCTCCAGTTAACATCTGGCATATTCAGGTCCCCCATCAACAATATCTCCCCTTTTTATGCCATTTTAAGGATGCCTTCTATCATTTCCTTGTCCATTTCCTCCCCCTGAGATGGGGGTCTGTACACAACCCCCATGTGGACTGTGTTGCCATTTCCTGTCTCCAGGGTGACCCGTAGTGACTCATCAACTTCCTGTTTACTCTTTAGTTCTGTTGCTTTAATTCCTTCCCTTATATGGAGAGCTACTCCTCCTCCTCCTCTTTTACCCACCCTGTCCCTCCTATAGACTGTATATCCTGGTATGTTGACATCCCAGTCATGGTTCTCTGATTAGGTCTCAACTATATAAAAGACCTCCTTCACCCATATACTCTAGACTGCCTTCCCTGTTCTGCAGGGGAGAAGCTATTGGCAGTTACTCATGCCCATTTGAAGTCCTCGAGGACAGGTCCTTCTCGGTGGCTGCACCAGACTTGTGGAACTCCTTGCTATTACAGCTGTGTCATATCTCTTCTGTTGATGTTTTAAAAGAGCCCTAAAATCCATATATTCTCCTTGGCTTTTGAGAGTACATTTTAATGTTATAGTGATAGGCATTCTGATGTTTTGATTTTTTTTTTTACTATATTGTGATTTTATATAATATATTTCATGGAATTGTCTGTGCAGCAATTTGAACCTTCGGGATGAGGTGCAATATAAAATAAAGATGATGATGATGGTGATAAGGCTCAAGCAGACCAGCCTATAGTTTCTGAGTCAGTCACCCCCCCCCTTTGTGAAAGGGTATCACACCTGCATCATCCAATCTGCCTAGAACTACCCCTGCCTTAAGTAAGCAGTTGAATGAGTGCATCAGAGGTACAGCCAATGCACAACCCCACTTTCTTCAATAGCCTTGGCTGCAGCCCATCCAGGCCTGGTGATTTGTTGACCTTCAATGACCTAAGCCCTTTCAGCACTCTGTCCATGGTGATATGCCCCACTTCAAATATTTACACAAGGCTATGAGCTTTTTTTCCTAGCCTTTATTTGTAGTCCAATTCCATGCCAGTGGCTTCCTTCTGGCAACAACATCTAGCCTTGTCACCCCGCTTACCTGGGACTTGCCTGCATCCTCTTGTACCACCATGGCTGAGTGGGTGCCTTGATAGATGGCGTGGAGCTTCTGCAGTCGCCACTGGCACCCTGCCTCTGGAGGTACTTTCTGCTGTTTCACCCTGCCTGGACCTGCATACATGCCATGGTGCATGCACACAATGCATGAAGACGCAGTACACATTAGCACACACGCCTGGCCAACTAGGAGGGTGTCCGCTGCCATGCCACCTCTCCTCCACCAGGTGGCAGCCAACAGTGGTATGTGCTGTCCCCCTTCCTGAAGGAGGAGGAGGAGAGCCATTACTAGACACTCCATCCTCCTTCCCCCAACCGGCCCCCTGAGCGAGCCTGGTCCATTTCTGAATCTTCGTTGCTGCTGTGGCAGGTGGTGAGGTAACCCGTAACTTGGCCCATTACGACAGTGGGCTGACATTCCTATGACCCTTTTTTTACTCTGCATTTTCGCAGAGGTCCATCCCATTCTTCTGTGAAAACTGAACTGAGATATTTATTCAGTATGTTCACCTTTCCCTGGTCATCCACCACCCACTGTAACCCCATTAATAAGGCAAGGAAATTTATTTGTAAGCTGCCCAATTCTGGAGCCTCTAGGTACCACACAGCAAGTCAGCTGAACATAGGAAAAACATCCACTCAGGACAGAAAACATTTTCATAACTAATTAATAAAATGAATCTGACACAAATGATAATTTTTTTAAATTATTATATTTATGGTGATTTTTCGCATTGTTTTTTACCCCATCTGCCTGAGGCCCCGGCACACAGCCATACGTGCGTGTGGAGGCATGCAAGCACACCGTGGCACAAGCTCAGCCCCTTCCGCCCTCCCATCCTTGCTGCCCCCCTCTGCCTACCCTTCCCACCAGACCTCCACCTGGTGGAAGTGGAACTGCAGGAGGGCGACAACCCACAACCACCACCTCCGCTACTCCACTCTCAGGAGAGAAGAGCAGCCTATTGACTTTGTTCAATCCTGCTCCTCCCTGCTCCCCCTCATGCCAGCACCCTGATGACCTGATGTTATTCCAGAATCCATTCCTAAACCCGGGTCATCGGCGTAGCACGAGGTAAGGCATCCAGCACTTCAACCCTCAGTGCCACCGGACCGGCCACTCAAATGATAAATTAAATAAAGACATTTTTAGTAAAACCTTAAAAAAAGTCAACTAAGGGGGCCCTACAAATATCAGCTGGTGAAGAGCTCCATAACAAATAGGGCCATGACCCCATACGCTCAGTTTCCAGAAGACTTGAACCAGAAACAAGAAACAATAGGCAGGCCACCTCAGATGAATGAAGGGGTCACACAAGCATGGATTCAGTCAGGAAGTCTTTCAGGTAGCCAAAGCCCATGTTATGCAAAGCTTTGTAAGTTATCAAATGTATCTTGAAGCTGATGGACCACTGAACTGGCAGCCAGTGCAGAGCACGATATGCTCGGACCGAGAAGTCCCAGCAATCAAATGGGCTGCTGCATTCTGCCCTAGCCGCAGGTGATGCACCAACCCTATAGATACCCCTAGGTAAACAGCACTGCAGTAGTCTAGGCTTTTTTTTTTTCTTTCACCATAAAGATTTTTAACCTCCCAGGCAGAATAACTGGCTCTTCAGCCATGTCCCTGTGGTCCAGGATCATCTCTCATGTTCTCCAGTTGGGGGTCCTATATCCCTGTGAATTCCCCCCGCGTAGGGGCAAGGGGGAGGGCTGTCCACCCCCCCCCCCGGAAATCGTATTCAGAATACCCTAAGACTGGAGTGGCAGAGCATGCCAAGAAACTATGGGTAGGGCTTCAATTACCCAATCCCCCATGATTTGTCCTTGTTTTCTGGTCCCTGTCTCCTTGTAGCTGGGGCGCGCATGTTGGCACATGCACGTGGAGGCATGCATGCTCTGCAGAAGTCCTGCAGTTCTCTCCCTTTCCTTTGCCGCTCTCAGACTCATTCTACCACCAAGCCTCCACCTGCCAATGGTTACCCAGCAGAGCTGGTAATCCTCCCTGGGAGAGAAAAGCAGTCCTGCGGACACTCTATCCTCTCCCCTTCAGTCGGCTCCCCGCCAACCCAAGATCACTTCCGATCCCGGGTCACCGGTGTGACAGGCGATAGCATTACCACCATGCCACTGGGATGGCCCCACAGCAGACCTATCCTAATGTAACAAAGGCATAGACTAGGTTTATTAGGTTGGCTGGCACCAGGAAGTGCTTAATCCCGCTTACATTTCATAGATGCAAAAAGCCACAGTAGACTACCTCTGGCAACTGGTGTTCTAGTGTCAGCTTGCAGTCTAGAATAACCCCCAGATTCTTCATGCTATCCATGGCTTCAAGCATACTGCTCTTTAGAGACGGTAAAAGACCACAGATGCCATTTATCGCCAACCCATGCTGCCTACCTTGTTCAACCAGTACCACCTCTGTTTTTGAAGGATTGAGAGTGACTAAGCCAGCTGGAGACCATTTGTTCTTGGATTCCAGCTAGGAACTCATCTAACATCAGGGAGAAGGAAAGCCCAGTGCCTTCAGGAGAGAGAAGAGGAGCCGGGGTTGGGGGGAGAAACACAGATGTAGTGATAGAGGAGGATAGAGTGAGGGTGCTAGCACTGAAGGTGGACAAATCACCAGGCCCAGATAGAGTACATCCAAGAGTACTAAGGGAACTGGCTGAGGAGCTGGCAAAGCCACTAGCAGAGCTATTTAATAGTTCATTGGAGTCAGGCATGGTACCACAGGACTGGAGAACAGCACATGTGGTGCTCCCCTCCACAAACGCTGTCCTACAGATGACCCAGGTAATTACAGACCAGTTAGTCTGACCTCAATCGTGTGCAAGCTCATGAGGACCATACTTTTTTTTTCTCTAGATAGCTTTTCATCCTCCGGGAGTCCTGGCAGGTGGCTGTGGCTCTCCTTTCAGAGAGACTCATTCTGTGGCTTACCTGCATCCCCATATCACCAACCCGGTCAGTCCCCCTGGATTCCCCCCATGGTGGGGCCAGGAGAGGGGGCACTGGCACCCTCCCCTCCGAGACCCAATCTAGATTTACCGGGGAGACCCCCACAGACACAGAAGCCATCACAGAACCTGCCAGGCTCTGATTTCCACTTTTCTCCTGTCCCCCTCCATTGTGTGGTGAAGTTGCCGTGCCTCCTAACCCGTACTGCCCCTTTCAAACCACTGCCAGAGAGCAGTCAACAAGCGGGATGACAGGTCCCCGACAGAGGAGAACAGTCTTCAGGATGCTCAATCCTCTCTCACCCCTGCTGACCCCCAGCAGCCCAAGCTCATTCCCGAACCTGGGTTGCTGCGTGGCATGAGGTGTGGCGTCCAACACCTTAACCCTCAGCACCACCGGGTCGGCATGGGTACCACAATTAAGGAAAGGTTGGTAGAATATCTAGAGGAGCATGGTCTCCAGGATGCAAGGCATGGATTCATGAGGGGAGATTGTTTTTTTTGGTTTTTTTATACTTTAATCTTTATTCATGCTCTTCAGAAAATGTAATTACATTTTCAGAAATCACTGATACAGACATTGTGTAGTGTATACAGTTGCGACTTATTTCATTGTTATTCCAATAATGTATAAGACTGAGGGACTCCATAACCTCAAGCAGTGGGGAGTGCACAGGAGAAATCCTTTAGCCACCTACCCTTTTCCCTACTACAGGAAGAGGGCTTGCTTCTGACATTTAACATTGTCGGGTCTTGGGTTTTACAATCATCAGTACAGGTACAGATCGCCCTAGCCCAGGAAGAGGGAACCCTGCACCTCCTCAATTTTCTGCCCTTGTTGATCCGACTGGCTGTTGCCATATTATCCACCTGGACCATCTTTGCACATAAAGAGGAGTCTTCTGATTTATTTTAAAAGTAAGCTCCTCCAGGTCAGCCAGGCCTTTGATGATTGACATCCAATCTTGTTTTTGGGGCACAGTTGGACTAAGCCAGGCTCTAGTTATCGCTTTGAGAGCCGCTGTTGTTAAGATTGCCCAAAGATACCGCGAGTCTGGTCCCCTGATCTCCAGTGGAAGCACCCCCAGAATCAATTCAACCCAATTCAATGACTGAGTGATAGCAAAAACTTATTTTATTGCTGATATAATGTCTGCCTAAAACCCAGTTAGCCTAGGACATGCCCAAAAAATGTGTAGGTAGTCTGCTTTACCTTCCCCACATCCCCTCCAACAGCCAGATGGCAGGTTTGGATTTCTTTTATTTAGCATCTCAGGGGTGAAGAAGAAGCGGATCCTTACCTTCCAGGCAAATTCTTGCCAGAGAGGTGATCCAGTTGCCGATTTGGCTATACCGAAGATCAGTTTCCAGTTAAGAGGTGGAAAACCGGGCCCTGCCTCCTCCTGCCATTTGTTTTTAATTTTAATTAAGGGGTCTGGCCTAATGGTCCTCAGAGCCTTATATAGAACAGAAATCTGTCCCTTTTGGTCTGTTGATGACTTTACTTGTTGAATAGCTGCCAGTAGTGGGGCTACCCTCTCCGGGTCTAACACTTTCCTCTGAAGAGAGTTTATGTATGTTCGTACCCGAAGGAACCTAAAATGGTCTGTGTTCCTGAGACCAAAGCTACTCTTAAGGGAGTCAAAATCCAGGAGCAAGGCCCCTTGGGTAAACTGCCCCAGGTAAATCAGACCTATCCTAGTCCATTGTTTGTGTGTAAGGTCTATTCGGTTCGGGGGGGGGAATCTACAGCCCAGGCCAGTCTTTTAAGGGTCCACAATGAAGGTAGCAATTTATATTTTAGCCATAGTCTATGTACGAGCGGAGGGTCTCACCCACTGAGTTTAGCCTGGGGATAGGGTGATGATGGGTCAGCAAAGGAGTCACCACCCGATCCTCAAGAGGCAGCCTTCCTCCCCCCTCCCCCCCCCATTTCCCTCCAACCTGAGGTGGAGCTGGGACCGGACCACTGAAGAGATTGTTTCAGTTGCACCACGAGGAACTAGTCCTCCAAATCAGGTAGAGATCTACCCCCTGACTCCCGCCAAACTTGTAGTGCTTTCAGTCTGATTCTTGGTCTCTTATTTGACCAGATAAATCTGGAAATCATCTTATGCCAGTCCTGGAATATAAATTTATGTATGTAAAGGGGTATGCATTGAAACAAATACAAGAATTTAGGTAATAGGTACATAGTTATAGCTTGAATTCTGGCATACATAGGGAGATTTATCAGGGACCACTTCTCAAAATCTTTCTTAAGGGAATCAGGCAGGGGTGTGTAGTTTGCTTTAAACATCTTGGATGGGTGTTTAGTGATATGAATTCCTAGGTATTTCAGCCCCTCAGCTGCCCAGTTTAAGGGAAGGAGTTGGCGGATATGTTCCGGTGGATCGAAGAAGAAACTCAAAGCCTCTGTTTTCGATTTGTTAAGGGAGTAACCTGAGTGCTTCCCAAAGTTCTCCAGGATAGGCCATATTTGTTCTATGGATTTATGTGGCTATGATAGGGACAGCAGTACGTCATCAGCGTACAATAGAATCTTCTTCTGAACCCCCCCAACCTCTATTCCTGTAACTTCCTGTGCCCTCCTGACAGCCTCAGCCAATGGCTCAATATAAAGGGCGAAGAGAAGGGGGGAAGTGGACAGCCCTGGCGGGTGCCCCTGCCCAGTTGAAACCTCTTAGACAACCCCCATTAACTGTGACATATGCTTGAGGCCCTGTGTATAGGGATCTCATGGTTTCAATGAAAGATTCAGGGAACCCCCTGTGTTCAAGGACCAGAAACAGAAAGTCCCATGAGACCCTATCAAAGGCCTTTTCGGCATCCAAACTCAGTAGGCAGGCCGGGTTTGTTGAATCTTATCTATCATATCCAGGGCAGAGCGCACTCTGTCAGGCGCTTGTTGACCCATCACAAAGCCAGATTGGTCTGGATGTATTAATTCCGGTAGCATGGGATTAATTCTTGAGGCTATTACAGAAGTAAATGTAACCCCTAGATGGCGCTATCCCAGGGGCTACTACCCCTGCCTGATTTGCCACTAACAGGTTGAGGGGCCTGGATCCAATGGCGGGTGCCTCCACCCAGAGGTCAGGGTTTGCAATAGTTAAACTAACTTGGTCACAGCCCTCTGGGACACTGCAACCCTTCTTCCCAGTAGTGGCCCACACAATATATCAGAATTACCTTCACAGTATACACTTACTCCCCAGGTCTAGTTCCGCACTGGGACCTCCTGTGAAATGAGATACAGTGCAACAGTCACAGTACAGTACTTTAACATAGACAAATACCTCAGGCAGTATAACTTGCTGAAACAAGCAGCTCTGATTTATTTAGGGGATATAACAAGGACAGGGAAATCAGGTTAATTAGCTTATCACTCTAATAATCTACCTATGGCTCTGTGCACAGGCCTATCCCTATCAGTTACTGTCCCTGGGTACCCAAGCCCTAGTGGCTAGTCCAAACCGTGGCAGCTGGTAGGGGCCCTTTCACACAGAGAAAAGGAGAATTAAACAGTCAGCAGTACAGTAATTCCATTTGGATTTAATGTGGCAATTCAACAGGGAGCGACCCTGAATTAGTACTCACGACCTCCAAATAAGATAGGGTCCTTCAATGTCAGCAGGGCTCACTTGAGGTACACAAACCTCTTCACACATCCATATAAAAGCACTATACCAGGCAGGCTGCATCTGTATCCCGATCGCAATTACTGCACAATACCCGGAGAACACACAGCAGATTCAGTTCCTGACAGACCGAGTGGAATTTTCAGCAATTTCTCCAGTCTTCTACAGGGTGAGCCTGGTTTCTACTCTTCAGAGATCCTTTGATTCTTTTCACAGGACGGATTCAGTCCTAACAAGCTGTTACACAAGCTGCAGACCGAACTCTGGGCCTTACACACGTTTTTGACTAAAACTGCACACTGAAAAAGCACAGGGCTCCTTCCTTCTTCACTGCCAAACTTCCGGCAGAGTGCCCGAATGTCAGGTTCTGCCAATCGGACCCAATCATTCTGGGGAACAGGCCTCCGGGAGAGAGCATCAGCATCTATGTGGTTCAGACCTGCTCGGTATTCGAGAGCATAGTCATATGTAGATAATGCAGAAAGCCACCTATGGCCAGTGGCATCCAACTTAGCTGAGGTCTGCACATAGGTCAAAGGATTATTGTCAGTTTTACTAGTATTTTAGCCCATACAAGTACTCATGGAATTGGTCAACAATAGCCCACTTCAAAGCTAGGAACTCTAACTTATGTACAGGATAGTTCTTTTCGGATGGGGTCAGGCTTCTACTGGCAAAGGCCACTGGTCTCAGGCCATTCTCGTGCTCTTGGTACAACACAGCCCCAACCCTTGCAAGCTAGCATCAGTGTGCAGGGCGTAAGGTTTTCTTGGATCAGCATAGGCCAGCACTGGAGCATGGGTAAGTTGATATATGATCTCATGAAAAGCAGTCTCACAATCAGGAGTCCAGCGGGCCCCAAATACTTCACTCGGATGAAAATACACTCTTTCAGTCTTGAGGGGCTGACTTTTGGTATTTTTGTGGGTTGGGGATACCCTTGAGTAAGGTTAAGTAAAGGGCGGATCACTCTTGAATAGTCCTTGATGAGCGCGATAATAACCACAGAATCCCAGGAATCTTTGCAGTTCTTTTAGATTTTGGGCTGTGGCCAGGTGGTCAAGGCCTCAACTTTACTTGGTCGGTCTCTATTCCTCGTGGATACTATGTGTCCCACATACTTTACTGATGTTTGAAAGAATTGACACTTATCAATGGACAGTTTAAGGCCAAAGTCCTCCAGTCGGTCCAATACCTTAAATAATCTGCTCTCATGTTCCTCCAGTGAGCTGCCAAACACAATAACATCATCTAGGTATACCAGGCACTCTAGTAAGTTCATGTCCCCCACTGCACGCTCCATCAATCGTTGAAAAGTGGCTGGGGCACCTGAAATCCCTTGAGGCATCCTCATGAATTCATAGAAGCCAAGCGGACAGATAAAGGCCGTCTTCTCACGGTCCTCTGGGGCCATCGGGATCTGGTAGTACCCACTGCGGAGAACCACTTGCTCCCGTTTAGGCAGTCCAAAGCATCCTGAATGCGGGGCATTGTGTACTGATCAGGGATAGTCCGCCGGTTTAAGGTGCGATAATCCACACACATCCTTACTGTTCCATTCTTTTTCCTCACTACCACAATGGGGGAAGCATAAGGGCTTCTGGATTCTTGTATTACACCAGCAGCTAACATCTCTTGCAGATGCCGTCTCACATCATCTATGTCAGCAGGTGCCAGGCGTCGGGACCTCTCACGAAATGGTCTTTCGTCATGCAGCCGGATATTGTGCTCAGCTCCTTGCACGCATCCTACATCCCATTCCTTTAAAGAAAACACCTGGTCTCTCTGGGCAAGCTTCTCACTGATCCTCACTTTCCATTCAGCTGGCAGCGGAGTCGCCAAATCAAACAAGTCAGGCGCTATTTCTGTCATTCTTCCTTGAACTCTGTTGCTGGGTAGCACTGCAGTGTCTGCACAATGCACATTAGCCAGGATGCAACCTCTGTTTACTAAGATGTCTCTTTCCAGACACATTATGAACTTGGACCATTACCCTTCTGGCATAAGCATGGGCTCTAGCAGGCAAAATACTAGGCTTGACCAGCAGTCCCTCTGGCAATTTTCCATCGCCTGGTGCATCCAACATTAATATTTTATTCTTAACATCCTTTCTGATACGGACCTCTCCTGTAAGGTACACTGGGCATTTGGCGCCAGGATCAGAGACTCAGGATCCTTCTTCCATACAATTCCGACCGGTTCCTCTGGTTCTGTTTTTCAGCATCTCTCTGTGCCTCATAGGCCTTCTTAATTAAAGCGGAACTCTTAAAGCTCTACTAGTCTTTGACCCTGTTTTTCATAACACAACTGTGCCAGCCTTCCGAACATATGAGCATTTGTTCCAATCAACAAAGGGACACCATCATACAGTCCAGTGGGGGGACACACTAAGGCTAGGGTCTCTACTTGTTCAGCCACTCCAGCCACGGAGGTGGGGAAAGACAGCCAAATCGGATATACCCGGAATAGGGGTAGGCCTTCTCACTTAACCCCCATACATGCAGTCCTTCTAATGGTTGTAAGGGTACGTCTGACAGATGCTTCTGATACCAATCCTGGAACATAATCGTCACTTGGGAGCCACTGTCTAATACAGCTCTTGTAGACACTCCATTCACCTTTACAGTGGTCTCCATGGAGGGACCCACTATTCTGGACCAGTCTGGAGAGGCGTGGTGGGGGCCTGGGCAACTGACTTTGCCACAAAAAGGACGTGAATTAGCATTTTTGGTGCCTCACTGGGATCATGTCATGACCTCTTAACCACTGATTTCTTCCGAAGCTCTCCTTGTAGCCTATATGCAACTTTGTCAGTGTCTTTTGGGACTGGCATTCCCTTTTCATGTGCCCATCTTTCCCACAATTATAGCAAAACATACTTTCTGGAGTTTGAGCTGGCGGCGCCACACTGGGAGCCAGGGGGGGTATTACTAACTGGAAACCTGGGTGCCATCTCTGTCTGCGGTGTGATAAGCATTTGAGACATCTCGTCAGTTTCTCCACTTCCATGGTCAAGGAATTGAGTTTGGAGCTGTTATCAGCAGGAGATACTGCGGTGGGTACCCCCACCCCATAGCAGATGCAGTCGGATATAGGTCAGGGCCCGTACTTGCAGGCGTGGCCTTCATAAAGGACTGTTTTTGAATTCGGATCTCTCTCAACAGTTCGCCCCATTGTGGCATATCTTTTCCTTGTCAGAGCACTCATTGACTGTCAACCCTGCCCTGAACTTCACTTGATGGGTCACCCTCAGTCACTCGGTCGTAGCCACAGCTGTTGGTGCAGGTACCTCCCGAGGTCGCCTTTCTCAACTCCTCGAATTTCTCTCATTAACTCATCATAGGAGGGTGGGGATTCCAGTCGATTTGCCAGGCGTAACTGAAGCAACAGCAGTTCTGAGAAGGGGCAGACTAAGGATTCTGTCCAGTCTGGTTCGGTCCAGTTCAATCGCTGGCAAACTACCCTTTCTGAGGCATTCTTGCAACAATTTTTCCAGCCGAGACATACACAGACAACAACTCCCCTTGGTACTGTTGTGCATTTCTTACTCTCCACCATAGGTCCTCATCAGAATCTGGGCTCCCATACACATTCTCCAAGGCCTCAAGATAGGCCTGTGCAGTCGCTTCAGGGTTACTGGCCCGTTAGCACGGATGGTAGCCAGGGCAGGACCTCGGAGGCTCCACTAACCCTCTTGCCGCCTTTCCCGAGCATTGCCATTCTAGCACTTGGGGCAACATAGTCTATCCAGGTCTCCCAGTCATCCTCCTTGGGGGTGGGAGGTGCCAGAGAAGATCCTCAACCTTGGTAAGAGTCGTGACTAATGGCAGGTGCAGAAATAGGAGTCTGCATTGGTTCAGCCACCATTACGGGCACTGGAGCAGGAGAGGGTGTTGGGGAGGAACACCCCAAGTGGCAAGAATAGTTTCTTCAAGTCCTCCACAGTTTTCCCTCTCCAGCAACCATTCAGCAAATTTCTCCTCAAAAGTTTCAGATAGTGGTGGGGCTGATTCCCCGGTCTTTACTGTCCTTAGTTATCACTCTCAAGCAGTGAGGGCTCCTCTGGGGTAATGGTCTGTGGCACTTTGGAGCTATCTATGGGATCCTTAAACTCCACTAGGGCCAGGAAAGGTGTGGGTGAGCAGATTAGCATGCGACCCACCACCACAGGGTTTGTAAACCTTCCACCTTGGAAAGTACTCCCTGCACAGTGTCCGTATTGATACCAGGGGATGTCCAGGATAAGCATAGCATTTTGGGGTCGATCTCCTCCCAGTACACCACTCCACCAGCCGGTGCACAGCCACTTCTGTCGGGTACCCATTTTTTCTTAACAGTGGTTAGTAAATATGGCCACTAGAGGACACACAATCCCAGCGGTGAGCCTCAAGGCACCATTTTAGAGCTAGCTTACCCCACACTGATTGGTCCAGTTCAGCAGTTCAAAACTAGAATGGGGAACTAGCAGACACAGTTCTGACTGCAAAGAAAGCAGGTTAGACAAACTGTAATTTCATTATTACTCTAAATAATTTCTGGCAAACAGTTACATCTTTCAGATAGGTTCCCTTTGCACTCCTAGTGACTGCAAAATGAAGTGAATTGGCAGCAGCTTGAGTGGTACTCAATCAAAGAAACACACAGTCCCCATACAAACTAATTATGTCTGCAAGCAGACAGCTCTTAAAGAGACAGTACCAGAGGTTCTAAAAACACTCACTGATAAATGGCTTAAATGCCAAACACCATTCAGGCTTGGAGCACTCAAGCAAGCTCCTGGAAGTCTTTTGGGAACCCCCATTTGCAGGGGGGTTACATAAAGATCTTGTAATCCTGGTTTAACAGGGATATGGGGCGATAAGATTCACATTTCGAGGGGTCTTTAACCTCTTTATGTAGGATTGTGATGGTTGCATATTGCCAAGGGGGGGGGGCCACCCTCGGATCAAATGTTCGAGAAGGCCTTGTGAAGAGGGGCACCACCTCTGGAGCCAGGGTTTTATAGAATTCGGGACTGAACCCATCTGAGCCTGGACATTTGGCTGGCTTAAGCTTTTTAATAGAAGAGGTAATTTCTTCTTGAATAATATACCTAATCAATGTTTGAGCTATATCTGGTGGCAGGGGATGGAGTTTAAGTAATCAAGTTTATCCTGCTTGGAGGTATTCTCCGCTGAACTATATAGGTTGGAGTAATATTTCACAAATGAATCCGCTATCTGGGTGGACTGCCTAACTAGTTGGCCTGTACGAGGCGAGACTATCTTGGTTATGGCAGCTTTTGCTGCATACTGGCGCAGGCGACACGCTAGAAGTTTAGTGCTTCGAGGCCCGCCCTCACAGTATCTTTGTTTTAAATAAAATAAAGCTTTTTCTACCTCTGTTTTTTGGATTTTATGTAGCGACTCCCTGCATTTTTGTAACTCCCTTCCCCTAGATTCCTCCCACTTAATCTTTTGGGCGTCCTCAAGCTCTTTAATCTGTGAGATTAATTTCTGTTGATTTTGTTTTAGTTCACGCTTTTGGTGGGATGTTATTGCTATGATTTTGCCTCTGAGAGAGGCCTTGATAGTATCCCAAAGTATCTGTGGTGAAACCTCTTGTTGCATGTTTTCATCTAGGGTAACTTTCAGGAAGTCTCTAAGTTCCCTCAGTGCTCCTTTGTCCTGGAGTAAGGAGCTATTCAATCTCCAGTGCATGGTTCGTTTAGGCAGTCCCAGCTCCACCTCTAAGAAAACAGGGCTGTGATCTGAAAGGACGGTTGAACCCACCCAAGTAGATGGAAATCTATTCAAGTCTCTCTTAAATGTAAAAAACATGTCCAACCGGGAAAATACCCTGAACCTGGGGGGCAAACATGTGTACTCCCGTGCTCTGGGATATTTTTCCCTCCAGAGGTCACATAAGCCCATCTGCTGCAGCTGAATTGTGAGAGATCAGGCTTTAGCCACATCTAGTTTTGGTATCTGGGAGGTTGAGTCTAGTGCCCTGTTTAGGACTATGTTCCAGTCACCTCCCATTAATAGTATTCCTCTGGCCTTTTCCACCACCAGCTGTAAGATATTCCAGTACACTCTGAGTGGAGAGCCAAGGGGAACATAAACATTGGCTAAAGTTATAGGCATATCTTAGATAGACCCCACCACAATGATAAACCTGGCTTCCAGATCCTCTGTCACTTCCTGTTGTTGAAACTGTAGTTTTGCTGACAGTAATATCGCCACCCCCCTCTTTCTGCCCTCTGAGAGGGAAGACTCATATATCACTGGAAAGGACTTAGACTTAAGTTTTTGGGCCTCCTGGGGGGAGAGGTGGGTCTCCTGCAGGAACACTCCCTCACAACCCTGAGATGCAACAAAATGCTGAATCCTCTTCCTCTTCACTGGGCTGGATGACCCGTTAACATTCAGAGACATAAACTTAGTAGTACAGCTAGCCATAGTCCCTCCATCCAAGATTAGCATTCTTTGTCTGTAACATGTACTCCCTGGAGGAGAGGAGGGAGAGAGGGGATATGATAGAGACATACAAGTATCTTACAGGGAGGAACAGGGTGCAGGAAAACACTATTTTTAAGCGAAAAAGATGTTTCAGGACTAGAGGGCATGGGATGAAGTTGGAGGGAGGACGATTCAGAGGAAACATGAGAAAGAATTTCTTCACAGAATGGGTGGTGGACAAGTGGAACACCCTGCCAGAGGAAGTGGTGGGAGCTGAAACAATCACGGGATTTAAGAATGCATGGGATAGACATAAAGGAATTCTAGAGGTCAGGGGTAAGGGGAAATAGACTTCTAGGAAAACAAACTGAACTTACAAGCTCAAATGGGCAGACTAGGTGGGCCATAGGCCCTTATCTGCCGACACTGTCTATGTATCTATGTATCTATGTAACATAGATTCTCCTAACAGTAGTAATTTACAAGTATAGCAGGTCTACAGAGCTTTTTTTTATAAAATAAGAACCCTTAACACAACTGTATGAATAACTTTTTACTATTTTAACACAGACAAACTTTTGCTCCGGCCTCACTGGTTTCGAGCTGTGAGCAGACTTAAATGATGAGTTACCTCGGCCGGGACTCCTCTTGGCCTGGTTACCCGAAATTTGATGAATCGACTTCCAAGGGAGAGCTGACTGATGTTTGTCAGCGAAGGGGTGTCTGAAAAAACAGACCAGTACAGAGCACTCAGAGGTACAATGAGTGTACTCCACAGGGTCCTGATACAACCAGGAGTATAGACCCTGCCCCTTCTGTCAGTGTAAGTCTGCATAACTATAGAAAAGGCAAGACCACAACATGAGCCCAATGCCCGCCCACCCAAACTTTCAAAACAAAAGGACCTCGAGGGAGGGGAAATATATCTCCTCGAGGACTAATTATGAGTAGCCCCAAGTTCTATTCCTGAAGTAATCTGTCTCTATTATTATTCCCCGCCCTTCTTGTTCCAAAGGTCCACCTCTACCCTCCAAATCTTCACATCATACCCTCCCCGGAAAAGAGGGTACACTTCATCAACAGCACCCAGCCGTGGTCCAGTCCTTCTCGTAGGGGAGGGGGTCCTCAACATCCGGGCTCCAGCTCCTACTGGGTGATTAAGCTGACCCAACTAAAGGGAGTGCAATTCACTCCGATGTGAGAAGACCCTGTACCCGTGTGCAACACCCCCATACCCGACTGGAATCCCGGCCTCAGACCACCCACTGACAAATCTGTCAGTCGAGGCTGAAGTAAGAAACCTGGGGGGCAGTACACCAATCTAATCAAAAGGCCCAATCACTCAAACTCCTAATTTATAGAAAGATCAGTTGCCACTGGAGCCAGAGTGCCCACTCCCCCCCCCGGCAGGTCAATGGCCCTTAAGCTTCGTGCTTCTATAGAGGGTGCATCTATATTTTTACAGGGAGATACACACTCAAAGGGGCAGAAGCGGTTCGCAGAGCCAGTGTAGATGTGCCAGGGCCTCCGAGTGCTCCGCGGCAGGCCCCTCCCATCCACACGGCTACATTACAAATCGAGGCCCGGGCAAGCCACCCCAGTGGGAGGCTCACTCCCCGACCGCACCCCACCACCTATCGGGGGGGTCAAACCCTGGTAGGGAGGTACTGCCAACCCCGTTGTACGATAGTCTCCCAGATCCTTCCCTCCTCTCGAGCTTCTGTCTATGTCAGTCCAGAATAACCATCCCAAAGGAGGAGGAATAGAGTAAATTATGAGGCAAAATATCAGGGCCTCTTCAAGTGTTGTGGATAGCCATTCCAGACCAAGTTCCAGGAGCTCTCCGCCCGCAAGATGCTGCCGGTTGTGGGGATGAGTGCCCGAGCGGGGCAGGCGAGACTGGGAAAGGAGGAGAAGCGGGGCACTGTCGAACCCGGGCAGCCACATCAAGGAATAAACAAAGATACATTACTGCCCACAAATAACTGCGTTGACGTGCCATGCCCCAACCCCCTCCCAGAAGATCCCCGCCCACCCCCTCCCACAGACCGATTAGGCAATAAAAGTAGGTAAATACAACCATTATGAGCTAAAATAGCCTTCCAGGCCAGTCAAAATGGCTCGTTTAAGTTTGAAAAACAGCATCGTCGTTCTGAGTCCATGAGTGCCTGCACCATACAGAAAGTCATCGGGCAATAAGGTAGTCAGGCCACCATATTCATTTAGGGTTACTCACTGCGGACCCAACATCTGGAAGGGGGGATCAGGAGGGTCGAAAGAGGACTGCAGGCAGGGCACCTCGAGGATGCAGCAAGATCATGTCAGCCCAACAGTCGTGGAGTTTAGTCTGTGGGATGATTCGGGAGGGAAGAGACATCCACAGTGTGTTCTTCACTTCGATGTTGCTTCAGGTGATCGGAGAGCGTGGAGAGCCGGTACCCTCTGTTTCACTTGCCACCAATGCCATTTTCAAATGAGAAGTGTTTTTATTTATCAGTGTGGGATCACCAAGTCTCCGGAGCATGGATCCGATGTCTGCACGCAGGGAGGTCCGTGCCTGTCGATCTGAAGAGCCCGCTCTGGAAATTCCCTTCTGTGCAACAGACCATGCCAAGGCCAGTAAATCTCTTTCAAGCCTTTCTTTAGTTAGGGGGGGAGTCGTAATCCCCAGCTCCTCCAAATAGGTAGAGGCAGAAAGGAGGTCCTCAAAAACTTTCTGTGCCCTGATCCGATGTGATTTTCAGCCTTGCTGGGTACAGAATTTGGGCCTTGATATTTTTAGCTCTCAGTGACTTCACAATCGGCCAGAACGTCCTCTGGGCCTCCTGAACCTCTGCAGAGTAGTCATTATCGACAGAAATCTTGTGGCCCTTAAAGTCTAAGGGGCTCTGTAGCCAAGCTTTTCATAATATTTCTTTTTTTTTGTGTTATCTCTTTATTCTCCTTCTGTCCCCGGTGTCCCCCTCCTTCCGACTGCACATACCCCGAAGCCCCCCTTTCAGGATCTGCCCCTAGAGTGCCCTTACCTTCTCCTTTCTCCTTGCACAGTGGGGTCTGTCCTAGGTGGGCTCGGGATGGAGCAGTCTTCATCTAGGACACCGAGGACTCGCATTTTCCGCTGTTCTCCCCATTTCCCCCCCCCTGGGACGGGCACACAAGGGACGCACGTCCCAGAGGGAAGCGACATGCTGACGCACGCCTCCTCAAGCGCCAACAGCGCCCCTCCCGGACCTCGTGACGGAGTCTCAACCGCCCGAGCGCGGTGCTCCCACTGGCATACTGGGTTGAGAATCCCTCTGAGGGAGGAGAGCATCCGTTGGGACGCTCGATCCTCCTTCCCCGCCGACCCCGATGACCAGAGTCCGCTCTCGAACCCGTCGCCGCGTGAACGAGGTGTAGGCCCAGCGCCTCAACCTCAGCGCCACCGGGCCGGCTCATAATATTTCTTCTTTGCTGGCATACCTAGTAAACCGGACCACAAAAGATCGGGGCCTAGCTTCCGGGTTGCTTGGTCTTGGAGCCAGGGAGCGGTGTGCATGGTCGAGACTCAAGTTAAGGCCCTTGGGAAGATCAATAGCCGACCTGAGTAGCCCCTGGATGAAATTTATGGTGTTAGTTGCTTCACCTTCAAGCCCTTCGGGCACCCCATGGATCCTAAGGTTCTGTCTTCGGCTTCTGCCCTCTAAATCATTCAGTTTGTGTGTTAGCTCACGATCCCAGGCTAGAAGATATAGTAAAAGCCGGTCTTGTCTGTCAGATTGTTCCGAGACCGCTGTAAGACAAAATTCCATCTGGCCAGTTTTGTGTTCTATTCTACCCAGATCGGACCGAAGTTCAGAAAGAGTTCGATCTATTTTAGATACCGTGCGAGCTGTTTGTTTTATTGTTTCAACAAGCTCACTCCCTTGCAGGCTACCATGAGGCCCGGTCTGAGGCGCTTCCTCGGGGGTTTCCATACGTCCTCTTGCAGAAGGACTTTAAGCTTTTGCGACGGTGGTAAAAGCAACTTCCTTGCTTTATTTCTTTTGGGTTTGGCTGGGGATGACATCTTCTTTAGGGTGATTAAGTCAGATTACGTTCGGTGGGCAGCAGAGCTAGCGAATCAAGCCACCATGTCGGGTCCTGACGTCACCGGAAGTCTCTCATGGGGGGAGACTGTGTCAAACAAATTATGATTGACTTCTTTGACTGAGTCACTAAGACAGTAGACAGGGGCCAAGTGGCAGACATCCTCGATCTAGATTTGAGCAAGGTCTTTGACTCTGTGCCCCACAAAAGGTTGATCAGGAAGTTGGCGGATCTCGGAGTTGGGGATAAGATGGCCAGATGGGTGGAAAACTGGCTGAAGGACAGAATTCAGAGGGTGGTTATGGAAAGACAGTTATCTGGCACCAGAGAGGTCACCAGTGGGGTCCCGCAGGACTCGGTGTTGGGGCCAATGTTGTTCAATGTCTTTATCAATGACATTGGGGATGACATTAAGAGCAAAATTTGCCTATTCATGGATGACATCAAGCTCTGCGGGAGAGTAGACACAGCTGTAGGGATACAGGATCTACAGGGTGATCTGGAAAAGCTGGGGAGGTAGTCCAGGATCTGGCAGCTTAGCTTCAATGTCAAGAAATGCAAAGTTATGCACATTGGAGCCAAGACTCTCAGGACAGAGTACTACCTGGGTGGAGTCCAGGTATCTGCATCAGAGGAGAAGGACCTGGGAGTGATGATCACTAGTGACTGGAAGTACTCCATGCAGTGTAGGAAAGCAGCAACAAAGGCAAACAAGATGCTGGGATACATATCTAGGGGGATCAGTAGTAGGAGAGAGGAGGTTATACTACCCTTGTACAGGTCACTGGTAAGGCCACATCTGGAGTATGGAGTTCAGTACTGGTGCCCATACCTCAGAAAGGACATTAACCTGCTGAAGAAGGTCCAGAGGAGGGCTACAAAGATGATAGTGGGTCAGCAGGGTAAGGCATGTGAGGAGAGGTTGAGGGCACTGAACATGTACTCTCTGGAGGAAAGGAGAGAGAGAGAGAGAGAGAGCAAGAGAGAGAGAGAGAGAGAGGGGACATGACTGGGACCTTCAAATACTTGAAAGGGATAAATAAGGTGGATAAGAAGGGTCTCTTTAAGCTGAGTGAGAATCATAACACGAGGGGGCACAGTCCTAAGCTGGAGGGGGTAGGTTTAGGAGGGAGGTCAGGAAGCCCTTCTTCACGGAGAGGGCGGTGGACACTTGGAGTGTGCTTCCAGAAGAGATTGTCTCACTGAAGACTGTAGGCAGCTTCAAGAGAGGCTGAGATAAGCATAGGGGGAAGGTAAGGATCATGGGTGGGGGGATGGGAGGAGTGGCGAAGGGGCAGGGACAGTAGCTCAAGCTGTGGACCCTGCAATACAAGCAGACTAGTTAGACTAAATAGCCTTCTCCTGCTGGCTTCTTTGTATGTTTGTAACACCAAGAATACACCACCCCCATGCAGTGCACAAGATAAGTATGACTGGAGATCATCTGTGTTAACAGTAAAACTCCACACCATACTGTTTAATGATCTCCTCCATGGCAGCACGTGCATAGTCAACAACATAGGGGCCAAGATCCAACCTTGACACACATCACAGGAGAGTGCAGCACTACCCGAGGTATTATATCCCAACACCCCCTGCTGTACCCTACTGGACAAGTAGAACTCAAACCAATGTTGGACCATTCCTGTGAGTACAAAATAGTGCCTCAATCAAACCAACAGTACCCCATGGTCCACCGTGTCGAATGCCGGGCAAAGATCCAGTAGGACTAAGCTGGAACAATGTCCACCATCTCTTTCTAGACAGAGGCCATTAAACACCTTGACAAAGGCAGTCAGTGCTACAACAAGGCCTGAAACCAGAATGGAGAGACTCATAGGTGTCATGCTATTCCAAGTGATTCTTTAGCTGTGTCACAACCACCTTGCAATTATCTTCCCTAACAAGGGAAGGTTTAAAACTGGTCTACAATTCAACAGAACATTGGGGTCCAGAGATGACTTTCAGGAATGGCATTATCACAGTCCTCTTCAGTGCAGTGGGAAAGACACTCCCCGTAGTACCACTTATATTATGCTGGAGGTCTCTAGCATCCGCACCCGTGCTGGGGGCTCGGCCATAAGTCATGCCCTACCAGTGGCCTGGAACAAAGCCCAGTCTATCCTCAAGCTGCATCAGCTACTCCCCCGAGCAGTTTCAAAAAACTACTGGTTAGCAAGTTACGTGACTCCTGTCAATGCTACTGACCGTTATGCTCTGCACTGTCAGTTTGCCATCTCCCTCTCTCATCATCGTCATGGGTTGCCTCACATAAGGTCCCCTCCCCATATACTTACCTTGACTCACCTACCCTCCCCCTCTCTCCATCTTACCAGAACTACACCTCCATGCCTCGATCTCAACCTAACTGACCACTACCCTACTTGCCTTCCACACTATTCTTCCCCATCCACCCTTACCACAGCTACCCTACCTACCCACTCCACCTCCTCTCCACCATTCAGGGCCACCCCTCCAATCTTCCTGACAACACAGGCTTCCGCTCTCTCCACTATTATCCCTACCTGGCCTATCTTCCTCTCCACCTCCACCCCATTACTCACAGCCGACTCCTCCTTCTCTTCTCTCCTATAATCCCATACCCTCATTTCCAGGTTTTCTCATTGCTACTTTTATCATTGGGAGTTTTAATTACTGCCTACTGCTAACCATGCCATCTACCTGACTGTTTATGCCTGACTGTGTACTGTAATGTTTTAACCTTGTAAATTATCCTGCTCCATGTATATATTTTCCCTTGTGAAGCTGTATGCCTGACTGTTGCTCCACAATATCTTAACCTTGTAAATTACCCTACTCCATGTATACATGTCCCTTAGAAAGCTGTATGTTAATGTATATTGCACTGTGTATCCTGTTATATGTTTGACCTTGGCTTATTGTACGTGCATTGCACATCACTTGTCTCTCACGACCTCCTTGTAAACGAGCTTGCTCAATGGAGTTTCTTTCCTGCCAATAAACTTTGACTTGACTTTAAGGAGTACCTGATGACTTCAGCAAAAATTGGCACTAAGACATCCTGGCAACCAAATAGAAGTTGGGTAGGTCCCAGGTTGAAGGCACAATAGGTAGGGCACAGCCCGAAAGCACCCAGAAGACCTCACCCAGCAAGACTAGCTCAAACTCCTCCCAAGATGCTTGGGTCCATCACAAAATGGGTACTACCTGTCCATGACAAACCGCCTGACCTGATCCCAGCCCGAATAAAGGATACCTTGCAATGAAGAACTGGTTAAACTTACTGCACTCATCTGCCAAAACAAAAACAAACTCTTCCTGACTGTAGACAGGGTGGATTACACGAACTGTCGATAGAGTAAAAGAGTTGAGCTAGTCCTGTTTTTCTCCTTCAGCAGTCACTGGTGACAGGAATGCTGTCTTTTTCAGTGTGATATAACTCACTGATACTCGCATGCAGCTGCTCACCATTGTGAGTTCTCATTGTTGGTCTATTCTATACAGATCCACAACTCTCCCAAGAATGTTCTAAACTCCACCCCTTAGTCTTCAACTGCCTAAGGTCATCATCAAACCACGGACACCTATGGTGGGAAATAAAGAGACAGACGCAGTAGGGTCCAAAGGAGTCAAAGATTGCTGTAAGGGCCATATTATAACCCTCCATAGCATTCTCAGACCCCTCAGCACAAGCAGTCACCATACTCAAGATGTCCAGACTCAGCAGGAAATTACCTGGCTCCAGATTTCCAACCTTCCTATGCCCAGCCTAGTTTTTCTCCTTTAACTAATGTGTCTAAAGGCATTGTCATAAACATATAAACAGACAGAAAAATAGACTGCAGTGCTGTGTGGGTTTTTTTAAATTCTGACAGATTGGAATTTTGATGAAGATTAATATATAAAAAAGCCAATATTGGGCATAGCTCCAAACCAAAAACTATATAAAACTTAGGTGTGAACCCATCTGGGCATGGGGGCGGGTCCAAAGTCAGATCCTTGACAGCATGAAGCACCTTCCCCAGCTGTTATTGGGAAATCCAGTGAGTCCTATTCTTGTGAGAGAGCAGGTAAAGTGATATCTATAGAAACATAGAATTTGACGGCAGATAAGGACCGCTTGGCCCACCCAGTCTGCCCATTTCCCTACCTACTGGATAAGCTGCAGATCCTAGTTAACCAGCAGCCTACTTCTTCCCACCCCAACCCCCTAGAATTGCCTTATGACTGTCCCATGCATGCTTGAATTCCACCACTGATTTTGACTTCACAACCTCCTCCGGAAGGCCGTTCCATGCATCCACAACCCTCTCTGTGAAAAAATACTCCTTAAATTACCTCTGTCACTTCCCCATCTTCAAATTGTGCCCTCTTGTTCTTGCACACCTCTTTTTTTGAAAGATGCTACCCTCTTGGACTTTGTTGATTCCCTTGAGGTACTTGAACATTTCTATCATGTCCCTCCTCTCCCTCCTTTCCTCGTGGCTATACATATTAAGCTCCTTTCATCTCTCTTCATATGTCTTCTGGTGCAGACCCTGCACCATTTTAGTTGCCCTCCTCTGGACAGCTTCCATCCTGTCTATGTCTTTGCGGAGATTGGGTCTCCAGAACTGCACACAGTACTCCAGATGGGGTCTCACCAGCTATCTGTACAGAGGGATAATAACTTCCTGTTTTCTACTGGTGATGCCTCTCCCTATGCATCCCAGTATCCCCCCAGCCCTCCTTGCTGCCCTCTCACATTGCTATCACTATGAGGAATGTAACTATCTTCTACCCTCTTCCTGAACACTTCCTTACCTTTGCCTGGCTTTTGACCAACCCTTCCCCCCCCCAACCTTACAGTTCCGGCAACCTCACTGAAGTTCATCAACCTGTTTTGACTCTTACTTTCAGCACCAGCTCAGCTTCCGTCACTCTGGCACTATGCACTTTTTGAGTTTTCCAAATTTGCACAGTTGTTTTGTATGCTGACTTATTTGTCCTCTGTATGCAATGTTTTGTTTAATTTTTTTAGTAACCAGGTAAGGCCCACTAGGCACAGGTGCCTGTTTTCAGGGGCGACCTGGGAGGTTAAGTGACTTGCTCAGTCACACAGAATCCAAGTGGAGGTTGTGGGAATCAAACCCAGGTCTGTCTGCTGGATGTAACAAGCCCATTCACAGCTCATTGCTGTAACCGCTAGGCTATATTGCCATTTTGTCAGTACAGCACTCAACTTACGTTCTTTATCAATCAATCAATCAAAATCTTTATTTATCCAGGCGAAACATCACTGAGCAGAGCTCTTTTGCAAGATGAACCTGGTCAGGGTAGACTGGTACATATGTATATACATGACCAAACAAAGTTTAACATGTGGTATACAAATTACAAAGCAACATACAACAAACAATAATAGGCATAAATCTTACATTATTTACAGATATACATATCTACAAAATGATGTTGCGGTGTTAACAGCTTAATTAACAGGTGGACAGAATTTGAGTTCAGAAGGTGAAAGGATATGGGTAAAGACTACGTGGGCCTTGGGGTACAGGGACAGTCAGCGAGGGAAAGGACACCAGCTAAACAGGACCAGTAAATTTGACCCCAGAGATAGTGCTAGACAAAGCTGATAGCAGTTGTGTAGTTGACTTAACAGGAGAGGATAAATAGTAGAAAAATGTAGTAGAAAGCAGTAGAGGGATGGTAATAAATGGATAATAGAGCAAGTTAGAAGACAGACTACATGGAGATGCTAAGGGAGTTAATTCCAACTAGAGGCGCCGATAGCACTTACATGGTTCCTTCAGGAGACGCGAGTAGAGGGTCTTGAATGAAGAAATGCTGATAATTGAGCTCAGTTTTAAGGCAATCTGCAGACTGTTCCACATTGTTGGCAGTGTAAAGCTAATGGATGCTATGCCCAGGCGAGAGTGGACTTTGGGAATTTTCAATAAGATATAGTAGTAACTTCTCAGGGCGTAGGTACCTAATAGATTTAGTGGGAGGCAATCCGAAATGTATTGTAGAAGTTTTTTTGAAATAGCTCTGTAGGTCCATAATGCGGTGTTTTTTTCTCACCTAAACTGGAGGGAGGTCCATCCTACAGCTGCATATAGTGAACAATGGTGCGTAGTGAAGGGAAGATCGGTGATAAATCTCAGTGCTCTGTGGTAAAGCGTATCCAGTTTAGAGAGGTAGGACATTGACTATAAAGGAAGTCTGCATAGTCTATTAGTGAAAGGAATGTTACTTGTACCAGCCTCTTTTTGGCATCACTTGTAAGAAGTTAGCTAATCCTAAAATAGAGTCTGAGTCTCTGACATAGTCTTTTTAGCAAGTCCTCTAAGTGCTCGATGAAGGAGAGTTTATGATCTAGCCAAACTCCCAGGTATTTGAACTTTGTGATGAATTCTAGGTTTTCCCCTAGGATTGTAGAAATCTGTGGTACAGACTCTGGACTGACCAGGTTAGTCATGTGTGTAAAAGGAGAGAGAAGCATTGCTTTGTTTTTTTTTAGCGTTAAGTAATAGCTTTTTGTGTAGAAGCTGGTGTTGAAGTAGGTAGAATTCGATTTGAAGGTCGCTGCATGCGGCTTCTGGGGATGGACGGCTCAGATATAACACTGTGTCGTCCGCGAATAGATGGACGCTAGCCTTGGCTATTCTGTCATCAGTGTTGTTGATTTATATTGCAAACAGTATGAGACCAAGAATAGATCCCTGTGGCACTCCCCTGAGTAGGGGTTTTATAGGTGAGAGCTCACCTTTGGCCTTGACTTGCTGTAATCGGTCAGTAAGATAGTTGGTGAACCACCGAAGGGAGAGCGAGTCTAGGCCTATTGATTGAAGAGATGAAAGGAGCAGGCTATGGTCTACAGTGTCGAAAGCTTTACTTAAGTCCAAGAACACGGCGCAGATAAAGTTTTTTTTTGTCCAGCTCTTTCTGCCAGTCGTTGGTCACTTTTGCAAGGGCTGTGATTGTGCTGTGTTTAGCTCTGAATCCAGATTGGGCAGGATTTAGAAGATTTGTTGATTCTAAGTATGATCTCAGTTGTGCACTTACAATTTTTTCCAATAATTTTGACAGGACAGGGAGAAG
Organism: Neoceratodus forsteri; assembly: GCA_016271365.2. NCBI lineage: Eukaryota > Metazoa > Chordata > Ceratodontiformes > Ceratodontidae > Neoceratodus > Neoceratodus forsteri. The sequence continues at coordinate 937,581,316 of CM028130.1, forward strand.
GGAAATTGGCCTGTAGTTATTGAGATCACAGGGATTCCCTGATTTAAACAGGGGAATCACGCGTGCTGTTTTCCAGATGGATGGAAGGGTTCCTTGGGTCAGTGACAGGTTGAATAGGTGTGTTATAGGTGCAGCTAGTTGCGGTATGTGATTTTTAGAAAGTATGGGTCAATGGAGTCCGCACCAGCGCTCTTCCTCGTGTCCAGCTGACATAGGAGATCTTCGACCTGTTTCAGGGTGGCAGGGTGCAGAGAAAATGTAGTATCCGTGACTCAGACTTCAGTATAACGAGTATCCAGCAGGGAGCGTAGTAGGATCGCAGGAGAATTATCAAAGGCGAACCCCGCAGTTGTAAAATGGTTGTTAAAGGACTCCAGAATTTCCCCTTTGTCAACAATGATGTTCGTGACAGATATGTTCTTAGGTGGAAGAGAGTTACCCGGTGTGTGACCAGAGAGGTCCTTGACAGTGTTCCAGAATTTGGCTGGGTGCTTAGTGGAAGAGTCTAGTTCAGTATGATAATAGGTGGCTTTTGCGTCTCTTGTCATCCTGGTACAGAGGTTTCTAGCTCTCCTAAATGCATGCCAGTCTGATGGGGTCTTAGATCTTAGAGCTTTTTTCCAAAGTTTATCCCCCTCTAGCAGAGCAGATTTTAGTTCAGACGAAAGCCATCGGCATGTTTTATTCTTTACACTGACTTTTACTAAGGGGGCACATGTGTTTAAAGCCCCTAAGATTACATCACTGAAGGTGTCATAGGCAGACTGTACTGACCTTGCCAGGTAAAAATCCTGCCATTGCATGGAAAGTTTTAGGGCATCCTTACAACCACCTGGGTCAAAATTTCGCTTTGATCTTTTAACAGAGAATTTTGAAGAAGATAGCAGTTTGTGGACTGATCTTACACCAGCAATGAAGCAGTGATCACTGGCATCACTGAAAAAGGTGCCTACATGGGGGAACAGGTGTGGTTTGGTTACAAGTATAACATCTAGCAATGAGTTATTACTGGGATTCTTTTTATTCAGGCGCGTAGGTTCGATGATGATTTGTGTTCGCCCATGAGCATCACAAAAGGATGAGAGAGGATTGGAGGCCTTAGTTAGTCAATTTAAGTTGAAGTCTCCTAATATGATAGTTTCCTGGGATCCATTCCCTGTGACGGCACCCAGATACGAAAGGAGTTGAAGGCCAGCAGAAGGGATCTGTAGCATCCTACAACACACATCGAAGTGTTCTGCGAGAACACTACCTTAAGGGATAGACACTCAAATTCATTTGCAGCGGTTAATGAGTCAAGGCATGATACTGTATATTTGTCCTTGACGTATATGGCCACCCCTCTGCCTCTCGATTGCCTATCAGTTCTAAATAATAAACAGCCGGGGATATTAACCTCCTTGTTTGCTGTGGCTGGTTTAAGCCAAGTTTCTGAGACCACTAAGACATCTGGAGAGGTGCGACAGATCCATGTCTGGATCGTGGTGATCTCTTTTAGCAGGCTACATACGTTGACATGGAGGAAGCTTATTCCTTTGATCTTTGCTAATTCTGAGGGCGAAGTGATGGCAACTTGGGGTCCAAGATTAAGCTCTATGTTGCCGAAGCATATTAGTAATAGTAACAGAAGCATTCTGAGGGCAGCGCAGGATAGTTTACAACTCCAGGACCTCGTACATCTTTGTGGATAGTCGATGCGGGTTAGAGGCCCTTTACTAACATTCAGTCACCCTAGCACAGCAAAAAGTAATGCCCTGACTGAGAACTGTAAGGGATGTATAGTTCTGCTGAGAGTAGGTGGCGAGTGCTCTGGAGGCAGTTCAGTTAGTGTCCCACCATAGGTGGAATGTTGCATGTTTGACTCTATCCGCAAGGAGTTGGTGGCATATGCATATTTATTGTTGAACACCTTCCAGTGTGGCATAGCGTTCAGTTCCTCTTCCATGGTTGCATGACGGATCATATATCGTCCAGCTGGTGAGATGAGAATAAGGAACAGGATGAGCTGCCACATCCTTGTCTTCATGATTGGGCTCATATAGTGTAAGTAGACGCAGGGTGTCTCGAGGGTAGAGGAAGAAATCACCTAGTAGGTAAGTAGTAGACAGCCACAGGGTGTCTCTAAGTAAGAGAAAGGGAAGAAGTCACCTAGCCTGGGGGTTTAGTAGATAAGTGGTTGACAGAGGTGATTTTAAAAGATGACGATCCGCCGAATATGGCTAATAGCAAAGAAATTGATCCTCATTTTAACCACATCACCTCACTGGCTATATTTCATTTGTAATTGTGCTTCTCCTCTTCCCCTTTCCCTCTGCTCGCACTAGGAAACGAGCCTTGGGTCAACATGCCTCTGCCAATTACCAATTTTTAAATAAATAACTAAATAAATTATCCATTATTTCTGGAGGTTCCTGAGCTCTGTATAGTGTGTTAGAGAATTCTTTACATTCTGCTGTAAAACCTCTAATATTAGTGATTATGCTTCCAGCGTTCTTACTTTATACCCTTAGAATGGTTCTTGCTGCCTCTTGTTTTCGGAGTTTTATGGCCGTGAGCTTCTCTGCTCTTCTTTTACTATTTGTTCTACATATCTAAGCTTTGATCTTACATATTGCTCTTTCTGAACTTTCTCTAAAATGTTTCCAATATTAGTCTTGCAGGGTATTTAGTGCTATCCATTTTACTAATCCATGGTTTTAATTAAAAGACTTCTGAACTCCACAGAATTTTGTGAAAAACATTCAGCCGGTGCAACTCCATATTGATTTTCACCCCCCTCTGCTACCCTGAGCTCTGGCTCTGCTTTAGCTTTCTCTTACACCAACACTGGCTGCCTTTTGCTTCCCCTGGTAGTCTTCCCAGTTTATTCTGTCTAGTCACCTTTGTATCTCCCAAAGGCAACCTTTTTGTCTCTAGCTGCCTCCCTCAATCCCTCAGAGAACCATATTGGCCCCTCGTGCCTTCTGTTCTTCTCAACCTGCTTCAGACGGCACTTTGAGTCCTCCAGCCATTCTCTTCTGATGGTCTTCCATTACTCCTCTACCCTCTCAATATGCCTTACTCCTCGTAACCTGCTCCCCGGGATATCTCCCATGTTTCCAAAATCTTCCCTACTGAAGTCCAGAACCAGCGTGCAATCACCAAACAAGCATTGGTCACCGTCAAAATGCTCACATGACTGTATCTGCTGTGTGGTAGTTGGGCTTAGAAAATGGGCTTTTTATTTGGAGTCACCTGATTGGCTGATACTCACTCCACAGGGGTACATTAACTTTCAATAGATGACCACCAAATAAAAGGCCCCAGCCCATACCTGCCTCATACCCAGGCAAGTATTCTAGTGCCCAGCCTGCTGCTTCATTGGCTGAAGCACTGAGCACACAAATTCAAACTATTGCCATTTTTTTTCTCATTGCTTAGCAAGACCCGTCATGTCAGCCACACTCAACGCCCCAACAAATTTATCTGCCATCTTTTTCTGCTTTTGTTTTCCCCCCACAACAATAAGCACATATTTTAAATGTATTTAATTTACTATTTCCTGCTCATTTAGGGAGCAACGGGCACAATCTCCGTGATCCACTTCATCCACCCCCGGAAGAGTTACCTGGCAACAGCTAATAGCTATAAGGTTCCTGCCACAAAAGTCAGCAAGTTAACTAAAGGAAAACTTCCTATGGCCGCCTGCCCTCTCAGCTTTTTCCCCACAGTATTCAACCATCAGTCCATTTAGTTTGAAATAGAAACTTACATCTCAGTATGTGATCCCCGGTGAGCTCCCAATGTTCCGTTACTTTGTCTCTCTCAGTGCACTCGCAATCTTCCTGCTACGGCAACTCAAGAAAATCCTACAACTGCCCACCCTCTCAGCAGTCTCCCACAGTATTCCCCCATCAGTCTCTTTAGTTTCAAACAGAAACTCGCACCTGATTAGATGATGACTGGTGAGCTCCCAATGTTCCGTTTCCTCATCGCTCTCAGTGCACTTGCGGTCTTCTCACTACCACAACCCTAGCACGGCAGGCAAAAAATAAATAAATAAATTAAATAAATAAACCACAAGCAACAGAATTTAAATTTTAGGGTGCCCTAGTAAATTTCTGCAGCAGTTCTAAGGGAGTTAATATTGTTGCTCCTGTTAATTATGTGCCTGCAATTTCCCTAAAATAAATCAACTGATTTATTTTTATTTTTCAATTTTTGTCCAGGAAAGGCACACTGAGCCAAATGACATTTCCAGGTGCATTGCAGGAGCACAGGAAGGTTAAGTGACTTGCTCAGGGTCACAGAGTATTCAAGTGAACATTGTGGGAATCAAACCCAGGTCTGCTGGATGTACCAAGCTTGTACACAGTTTGTTAATCTAGCCTCTAGGCTATATACCTAGAGGCCAGAGGGCCACAGGACCCAAGGCAGCATGGATTCACAGCGGGAAGGTCATGCCAGACGAATCTAATATATTTCTTTGACTGTGTGACCAAAGTAGTAGATAAGGGAGGGGCTGTGGACACGGCCTACCTAGACTTTAACAAGGCATTAGACTCAGTCCCACATGAAAGACTAATATACAAGTTAGCCAGCCTGGGAGTGGGTCCCAAGATGATAGCCTGGGTAAAGAATTGGCTGGAGAACAGGACACAGAGGGTAATAGTAAATGAAGTCCACTCTGAAGAAAGGGGGGTTACTAGTGGGGTACCGCAGGGTTCAGTATTAGGACTGGTCCTCTTCAATGTCTTTATAAGCGACATTGCAGAGGGACTGGAAGGAAAAGTATGTCTCTTTGCAGATGACACAAAGATCTGCAACAGAGTTGATGCACAAGGTGGGGTGGAAAGGATGAGAAGGGACTTGGCAAGGTTAGAGGAATGGTCGAATGTATGGCAGCTTAGATTCAATGCTAAGAAGTGCAAGGTAATGCATCTGGGAAACAAAAACCCAGGGGAAGAGTACACAATGGGGGGTGAGATACTAACAACAACAAAAATGGAAAGGGACCTGGGGGTAGTCATATCAGATGACTTAAAGGTGGGCAAGCAATGTGACAGGGCAGTAAGTAGGGCTCGGGTGGATACTGGGATGCATAGGGAGAGGCATCACCAGTAGAAAACAGGAAGTTGTTATCCCTCTGTACAGACAGCTGGTGAGACCCCATCTGGAGTACTGTGTGCAGTTCTGGAGACCCAATCTCCGCAAGGAGATAGACAAGATGGAAGTTGTCCAGAGGAGGGCAACTAAAATGGTGCAGGGTCTGCACCAGAAGACATATGAAGAGAGACTTAAGGAGCTTAATATGTATAGCCTTGAGGAAAGGAGGGAGAGGGAGAACATGACAGAAACTTTCAAGTACCTCAAGGGACTCAACAAAGTCCAAGAGGGTAGCATCTTTCAAAAAAAGAGGTGTGTAAGAACAAGGGGCACAATTTGAAGATGGGGGGGTGGCTCAGAGGTAATTTAAGGAAGTATTTTTTCAAAGAGAGGGTTGTGGATGCATGGAACGGCCTTCCTGAGGAGGTTGTGGAGTCAAAAAAGTGGTTGAATTCAAGCATGCATGGGACAGTCATAAGGCAATTCGGGGGGGTTGGGGTAGGAAGAAGTAGGCTGCTGGTTAACTAGGATCTGCAGCTTATCCATTAGGTAGGGAAATGGGCAGACTGGGTGGGCCAAGCGGTCCTTATCTGCCATCAAATTCTATGTTTCTATGTTACTGCCAGATGATTTCAGTTTGAACAGTAGAGGCCCAGCCAGCCTGTCAGTGCTGAGGCACTGCTGCAGATCATGACACCAGGAACCCAGGTTCCAGTATGAGCCGATGAGTTAGAAGGGCCATCAAAGAGAAAAGGACTGATCATCCCAGAGAATACTCTGCTTCATGAGGGACAGAGCCTGCACTGTATTTTTACTACCACTTAGTTGATCTCACTGGGGATGCAGCTGGAGACTGTGGGCCAGGTGGATGCAGACTGCCTCTGGTGCGTGTCAGCATGTTCCTGAATGCGTGACTCTGAGCCCCCGCCATCTGCATCTTGCGGGAGGAGAGAAAACAATGAAGGAAATCCTGCAGGATGATGGAGACACTCTCATGCAGTGGTGAACCAGCTGCCTGCCACCTCCCGAAACAGTGCAGTCCAGGTGGGGAATTTCGTGCCCGGCTGCCTGCCGAACCCCATCTCTGAGGGGCATGAGGAGGTGGGTAAGTGGTGGAGATGGGAAGTAGAGACTGGGAGGTCATCTACCCAGGGAAGGGAAGCTGCAGAGCGCAGGAGGCATAGAAACAAGAGTGAAAACCCAGTTCTCAATCACAGTTGGTGGCGACACATTATTGGGGCGCAAACAGGTTCCTTGTTAAACCACAACCAAAAACTACAATACTCAGAATCTTGACTTTGTTGCTAGGGCGGGGGTGTCTATACAGTAAGCAATATCACACAACAAGGCATGTGTTTCCAGAGAATTAATGCACACAGTGGGTGAACTAGAAGGCATGAGGCCAACGGCTGAGCAACTTTCAGTGCACCCTGAAAGTGCATTATTTATATATGTAACCCCCTGTTACCCAGGGTTACTAGAATCCCAGTAAGACCTAGTGGTAGGCAGGGAAGGCAGCCTGTGAAACTCCAGTTAAATGGATTTCACACTGTCTCACTCTGTTCTCAGTCTCAACTGAGACTGAGGGATGACATAATTTAGAACTGTCGCAGAAGCATAAGCCACACTGGAATGTTGCAGTTGGAGGTTTGAGTAGAACGTTGGGGAATTTGAAGACAGTCTGTAGAGTTCAGTAGAGTGTGTGCAGTCTGTAGTAGAGGTGCTGTGCTGTAAACAGGCCCACAGAGCTCTAAGCTCTGTCAAAGAGCTACTTTTGTTGTATAGGGTGTGTGTTCTCACCTGAAGAGGAACACAAGAAGAGCATATTGAAGTGGTGGATACCGCTTTCTATGGTTCAGGGCCCCATCCCTGCGGGGATGGGGGGGAAAAGGAATCAACCTGCTTCCAGGGGCAACCCCCTTGGTCTGGCTAGGGGAAAAGAAGCTGCCTGGTTTAAGTTTGTGCTGAGGCACCAGAAGCTCTGGAAGAGAGTTCCTTGAGGAGGAAACACCTGTGGGGCACCTGCAACCGAAGGATGAGTTCGCTCTGCTAAAGGGTCATGTGTTTTCACCTGCATCAAGATGAAACTAAAGGAACTGTTACTGTGGGGTCAGGAAAAGACAGCCAAGTACAGTTTGGAAGATGTGGGGATTGGACTGCTCAACTCTGTGGGGGTCCGAGAGTAATGGACAAAGCCACTTATTAAATATGTCCAAGTCCGGCACAAATGGGATGTAAAGACAGTAGATTGAATGTGAAATACATTTAAAAAGAATCTACACAGCAAAGTGTGTTAAAGGATGAGGTGTTAATAGTCAAGAAAAATGGCCGGGTATGAATTATGGGAGTGAGAGGTGGGAGACCCCCCCCATCAGTAGTAACCAAATTCACCTCTACGGATTTGCTGTGGGACACCTGTTGCTTTTTCTCAGGTACTTGACCAGTGCCTGAGGAAAGTACCCAGACGTGGGATTGATGAGGAAGATTCCCTTATGGAGCAGAAGTGCTCATAGGTGGTTTAGGGAGCCACCAGCAAATGTTTCCATGCTATATGGAAAGTGTCCAAGTGGCAGGCAAGGGAGTTGAGCCAGGGAAAACCCAGAGCAGCGTACAAGTTTGGCCTATGTGCCCAGTGTGTTTCAGAGCCTGAGGGCTAAAGTGAATGAAGATGTGTTCTGGTCTCCTTAAATCTACATTACCAGGAGTGTAGCCCAGTGGGGGTCCATCTATGCTTTGTTTATTCTGTTGGATGTGAATAAAAGCCACACTTTAGAATCCCACTTCTGGTATAGGACATTACAGTTATTGCTTTCTGTGTCCGGAGTTACTTGGGTGCCCCTGTTGCAGAGTAGCCAAACCTAGCCAATGTGCCGAGTGACATATTCCTCCCTGAACCCAGCCCACCAGGTAGAGCTGTCAGATAGAAACGGCATACCTGGGTGGGGGTTACATATATTAAAAAAATATATAAAATACCCTGGAGTGGGTTACTGCACTTATAAAATGGAAAAATGTTTTATTTTCCTGTGGTTAGGTTGCTGTTGGGTAGAATAGGTGAGTTTGGTAACAAAGGCTGAGTGCCTTTTAATGAACCTGGGAACTGCATTTATTTTGAAGTAACCTGTGCTCCACTGTGAGGTTTTGTGTTTAAATACTGGAAAAGTTTTATTTTGACAGAAAAAGGTTTTATGTTCATTTAGTTAGGTTTTTGCTAGGTAGATCAGGGAAGGTTAGTTACAAACTGTGCATTCCTAAGAAATTAATGGTCAGGTCATGTGTTTAGATCAACAAAGTTCTAAGGATTCCGAAGTCCATTTTATAAGTCGCAATGCAAAACACTAGGCCAGATGTTAGTGGATACAAGCGGGCTTGCAGTGCCCATGGCTGTCCAAGTACGGCATGGTGCCAGTCACAAGGAGTCATGTCACAGCAGGGAAACATGGGTAGGTAAACTACCAACAAAAACATGCCCCAACCTGTCTGACCCATATCTTTAGGCTCCTCCTGGGCCAGGGAAAATCCATTTTATCTTGGTCAAATCCACGGATCCATCGGGGCCCAGTGCCCCCCCCTCCCCCCAAACCACTCCTTGAACCCTTTTGACAGCTCCTGGCATCCAGAGGAAGCACCATCCCTCGCATCATTCCCTGCCACCACCAATACAGCAAAGTCCGGTACCACAACAATCTCTGTTCCTCACCAACTCCTACCAACACTGTCTCAGTGTTGTGACACCCCTACCGCCTACCTTAAACAGGCACAGCAAGATTATTTCTGTGGCGCCCAATCCATGAGGCTCAGAGCACCTTAAAACAAGAGAACAGTAAACAATCATTAACAGAGTAAACAAACCATCCCACAAAACATAACTGTAAAAAGTAAATTGTCATTGTAACCTAACATAGATGTAACCTGCATTAGGGGCTACTAGGTGGCCCTCAATTCTTGTAATAACTGTGCTAAAGGATTAACTGTTTAGGCTTTTCTGAAATGTAACTACTTGCTTCCTGTTGTTAGAATGTTCTGTTCCAGCAACAGGGAGCCGTTCCTGTACTAAATACACCCTGTAATCACTGGATTAGCACTTTCTCAGATTTGCATTTCTCTGGCTGCAACCAGCTGAAGGGGGCTTGTGGGCTCAGGATGGTGTCAGGGATCTGGGTCCGGGGTGGCACTTGCCAGGGCCGGATTAAGGCACCGGCAACATAGGCACTAGCCTAGGGCCCCCAACCATCCCCAAAATACATTTACTACATACCCATTTTTTTCTGCTGAAGTTTTCTTGTAATGGGCTTGGCTGCTGAATAAGATGAACAAGGCTGGAGCTGGACTGTGATGGGAATCCCACCTCCATGATTAGGTGCCAAGTACAGCTGACAGCTTCAGGGGGCTCCAGCCAGACTGACCTTTAAGGGGAAAACAGGCCCTTTTCCTTTGTTTTGACTCCCACCCCCCTGGCATCCCAAGTAGGATGAAGTAGCTAGAAAGATCCCTGCCTCCAATGTAGGGTTTGGCGGACCTGAAAAGGTCCTAACCCTTATTATCAGGATCAGGATCCAGGCCAAAGTCCTGATAAGTTCTGATCGAATCAGAACCTATTGTAAAATGTGATGAAAACTGCAACTCTGCTATATAACTGCATAAAACAACACTGACATTTGTGACACACACATAGAATTGTAGTCAGCATTTCAGGATATGAAAACTGTGAGTTTATAGCACTGACGTGCGGGTCAGTTGAATATGGCAGTCATGCAGTTGACCTCTGTCTGTTCCCTGTCTCAGAGTCAGTAGTACTAGTGCTGCAACTGTAAACTGACCTGTCTGGCCTCAGAGGAGGAATCCCATTCCCATTTAATAGCACACACTATATAATGGACATATCATAGAACTGCACAAACATAGAATGTGATGGCAGATAAGGACCGCTTGGCCCACCCAGTCTGCCCATTTCCCTACCTATTGGATAAGCTGCAGGTTTTAGCTAACCAGCAGCCTACTTCCTCCTAACGGATATCAGTTTGTTATTGCTACACTAGTTCCTGCTCTACTCCACAGAGAGTCATGCAGTTATCTTCTATGGCATGTGGTTCCTTCAACCCACCCACTCAAATTGATGACACATTTAGGGGACCCCTACCAAAACAAGCATTTGTCAATGCCGAATGTTTGCTTGCTGGCATTGGCATTGGTAGTGCAGGAGTTAGAGAGATGTATAAAATGAATGGCAGTGAAGTAATAAACTAACGCCAGCCCCCACCCTGCAAAGACTGAGAGGCATTGGGGGCGTGCCTTTGTGTCATCGGGCATAACGCTCATGCCATTCCACCTCACTCCAACCTGCAGACAGTGACAGGTGTCACAGTGTGCCTTGGGGTCTTCAGCCCTTACACTCACCCCATTTCATAAGGAAATAAGCTGAGATGGGTGCAGTATAGAAGAATGGGGTGAACATTAGGGCCAAAGACCCTAAGGCACACCTTGATGCCTGTCAGTGGCTGCGGGGTGGGAGGGAGAGACGTGAGCATTACGGCTGAGAAATCCAAGTCACAGCCCCAACGCTTGAATATAGAGTACACTTCTGGGCCACATAGCAGAGGAAGGAAAGCCACAGGACTGAGTGCAGAGAAGAGCAACCAAGGTAGCCAAGAGCTTGAAAATCATGGGCTACGAGAGCCAACTAACAGAGTTGGGAAAGTGGAACTGTTTTCCATGGAAAAGAATGGGCTAGATGGTGACAGGATTAGTTTTCAGACATCTGAAAGGGATGACACTATTAGACCTAATGCAACTTTTTCTGATGTACAAGAATAAGAAACAAGGGGCCACTCAATATATATGTGAAAGGAGGAAGTTTTCAAGGGAAATGTCAGGGAAGAAAGTAACACATGGTGAGTGAGGTAGACAGGGGTGCTACTAGACACCAGGGATCATGTCTGCATGATTTCGGCATTCTTGCTTACAAGCAAACATAATAAATTAGCCCAAAGTGCCATAGTTATCCTGTTTTTCCTCTCTTTATATGAAAAAAATGACTGTTTATAACTTTTCTTTTCTGTTCCTTCCCATTACAGTCCACAAGAGTTTTTTCCAAGAACATATCCAAACCGGAGATGGAATAAACTTCCCCTCTTTTGTTTTATTTTTTATTTTTGGGTAATTTGACTCCCACCCAGTGCCCGGCTTTAGGCGCTGGTCTCCTCACATCCTCCTCCATCTCTGTGTACAGCTGGCTCTTGCTGATGTGTCTGCTGCTCACTGCTTATGCTCTCCCCCTACTGGCAGCAGGAGTCACTGTCTGGCTCTGCACAGTACTGTACACAGTAATACAGTGAAAGGACATAGTCACATAGAAAGGGTCCCCAGAGACTATACAGTACACACGTACATATATGCAGATAGAGAGATGGAGAAGGAGCTCATGTTTTTCCCGGCAGTTACCACCGCTGCAATCGACATGGCTGCTGTCCTTAAAACTGCCACCATCCACCTTCTAGCCCTGCTGCTTCACCTGGGCCACAAGGTGACAGTGACGACGGCAGCACCAGACAAGGCGTTCGTGGAATATAAGCGCTGCACCGACGAGGAATGTAGCAGTAAGTGTTTCGCTTTCGCTGCACTTTTAATTTTGTGAAGAACGTTGCTCCAGGGGATGCTGAGTGCAAATGGAGTGGAGCAGCAGTAGGTATGCAGCAGCCGTGCACATAGGAGCCAACTTTTATTTTTCCTGGGGAGGGGGGCTTAAGAAATGGCCAGGGGTCTGTGGGACACCAAGGCCCCAGAAGGGCTGGAGTTTTCTGTGCTCTGTGTTGCATTTTGGGGGTTTTACTGATGAGATAGCACAGCATAACAAACACTATTTCAGTACCAGTGCATTATCCAAATTTGCTTTTTTGTAGTTGTTACCACCACCTTGACCTACTACCCAGCAAATGGTGGTGTCACTCACCTACTTTGCTCCCCCCCAGCTACTGTCGGAGCCTCTGATGGTGTCCCTCACCAACCGTGACACTCCTATGAGTTGCAGAAGTCTCTCTCTCTCTGTCTCTCTCTCTGTCTCTCTCTCTGTCTCTCTCTCTCTCTCTCTCTCTCTCTCATCTAGTTTCACAACGACAGAGTTGTAGACTGTGACTGTAACAGGCACATACATTATCATTACCTCTCAAGTCCTACCAAAGTGACATGCAGGCACAAACAGATCAAGAGAGCTTCACACATCAGAGTGACTGGCAAGTCCCACATTAGTAGTGGTGCATACAGTATGCCTTACCGTGACAGACAAGCCACATATAACCAGTGACTGCACATCGGTGTGAATGACGAGCCTCACAGTACAGTTACACCTTCCCCAGATACAGTATGTTTGACTTCCATGGCCCCCATCACAAGTGCTCCCCAAATCTGAGTGCCTGACAAGTCCCACATCTCCTCTATCTCCCATATCTAAATGACTGACAGGTGAGCCCTACATCACCATGGCTTTCCTCATCTGAATGACTGACAGGCGAGCCCTACATCACCATGGCTTTCCACATCTGAATGACTGACAGGCGAGCCCTACATCACCATGGCTTTCCACATCTGAATGACTGACAGGCGAGCCCTACATCACCATGGCTTTCCACATCTAAATGACTGACAGGCGAGCCCTACATCACCATGGCTTTCCACATCTGAATGACTGACAGGCGAGCCCTATATCACCATGGCTTTCCACATCTGAATGACTGACAGGCGAGCCCTACATCACCATGGCTTTCCACATCTAAATGACCGAGTGACAACTCGTCATCAGGTGCTTCCACTCACTAGGCAGCCTATATTGGTATTGTATTACAGTGCTACTATTTCACAGAGAATGAGGGAACTGAGCTAAAAAGAGTGAATACAAATGTAAGTTCTTATGTCATTTTATACTGTAGGTGAACAGAACAGAGGAACAGAAGTGAACAATTGATATACAATAGTACAACTGAGCAAGTCTATAGTCTTAAAAAAATGATTTCTGTTTTAACTCTTCTACCTACTAGTTCCATGCAGTTATTAGGTGATAATCTACAACTATTCTCTTCCCTCATTCCTCCATTCTTTTCTCTACTACTTTTCTCCATTTCTTACCTACACAGTTACTAGTCATTTAGCACTGAGCTGTTATATATTTTAGCTCAGTAATGTGAAGTACATCCTTCTTTGGGAAGTGGAGCTTATTATATTCACATTTTAGTCAACACGTATTTGTTTCCTTTTCCTTCCTTTCCCAGTTGACTAATTAGCCTCGGTCATAGTCACATCCAGACAGTGATCCATATCAAAACAGTTATCAAAGCCAAGTCCTTAACCAGCTGGAATACAAGCTAAAGGTTTCCTGTATTTCAGTCCTTCCTACTATGAATGCTTACTTACTTACCAGCAGAAACAAGCCACATGGTCTATTAAGTCTGCTCAAGTGCGCAGCCAGCACTACACTTTATGCAGTTGCCCTTCCCCAATTACACACACACACACAGATGAATGCTGACTAACCTTGAACCAGATTAAGCTTGCTTGTTCCCATTCATCAAGTAACTGGCCAGCCACCGGTCCAGTACTCAATTGCATGAGTCAGAGTATACCAAATATCTTCATCACCAGGGGGGAAGGGCAATACTTGCGTGGCACAGCCACACATAAATTATGCAAGTCCTAACCCCACGCAAGTGATAAGTGGCATATTCTGACTCAGCCATTTTGTGACAGATTTGTGTAATGTATTTAAAATTGAAATCTTTAGCCGGCTTTATGGGTGCAGCGGTTGATTTCCGCTTTATGACATGCTGCCCGAGTTCCAGAATGGACTCGGTCACTGAAGAGCCAGCCAGGAGGAGAAGACTTGAGTGTCCTGCGACTGCTCACCTTATCCGGGGGGAGGGAGGGCGTAGGCCGGGATAGCAACAGCTCAAGCGAGCCACACTGCACAGGGGCGTGGTGAAAGTCGGCTTTGGCCTAGACGTCTGTGGCATGCCACGCCCCCCAGGACGAAAAGTGGAAACCCTAGCCTTCTGGTTGGCCAGAGGATGACTGCTGGCTCCTGCTGACTCCAGCGCCCTGACGCCCCGGAATCCACTTCAGCAGCACCTGGGGACTGATCGAGTAGCGCACTGGTCTCCCCTCCTGGCACCTTCCCCCTCGGAGGAGAGGGACCTATCCAGCGAAGGGACACACCAGGCCACCCCTGGAATGGCTGCGATGCAAAGTCAGTGGAAGGGGTTCAGGGTGAGGGGTCGGGGGGGTCCATGAGCAGCCGGAAGGAGAGGCAGGCCAGGGAGCAAGTAAGGAGCAAAAAAAAAAAAAATGTAAATCTTTTAAAATTAGTTCTTTATATGAAGTTTTAACTGCTTTTGGTTTATTGAACGGCAGTGCTTTTGAACATGGATGCATGCTGGTGGGACATGTAACCGGCATGGTGGCTGCAAGCATCGGTGTGCCACACTTTCAGAATCTGCAGGAGCTATGACAGACAGATGTTCATCTGTTGTGATGGGTACCATGGCTGTGGGGGGCTATATCCTGCAGGCTTCTGGGGGGCTCCATGCTCTCCTACTGGAATGACCATGGTGAGGTGTGAAGCCTGGCAGTGTCTGCAGTAGTGGTATAGAAAAAAACAAGTGCAACTGCATTAGAGAGGAAGAAATGGATGTTGAATTTCCTGAAGATGCAATACAAACATTCCAGATACGTGAGCAGCAGCTGAGAACAGAACTTCACATAATGAAGTAACACTTGTTAAAACTGCTTGTGGAGCATGAAGAGATATTCCAAAAGGAAAGCAGACTTAAACTCTAAGAAAACAAAAACAACAAAACAAGAACAGTGCAAGTTGTGCAACACATCATTCTCAAACATTTAAATGAAATTCACGGGTGCAAGAAAAACAAAGGAAGAGCATGTCAGGGATATCACATCATCAAAGCTTCTCCAGTGCTCTCAGACTCCACACAGCCACATGGCCTACCTGTAGGAATTCTAGTTTCTCAATATTCTGTCCGCCTACCAGGCCTCCAAAGATGGGTGGCTGGTGACCCGCTAATTCCCCTCCACTCTCTGGCACTGCGCCAATGTCTTCATCCCCATTTTAGCCATGTGGTTGGTTGTGCAGCTGCACATACTCACTTTCCTCGCCTTCTGATCCCAGGTCCCACTCGCTGCTCGCTCTTACGGAGGTGACGCCGGCCTGGTGATGATGACAAGGTCCATGTTGTCTGCCTCCCGAGAGTGACAATCAGTGTGAGCGAGTGAGGGACCCAGTCAGCCAGAGCAGACATGAAAGAACTGCACTTATCCATGCTGCACAAATAAGAGAACCAACCAACTCCCAGCAAAGCAGCGCCAATGCCAATCCCGCCAAAATGGCATGGCATCATGTGACCATGTCCACGTCAGTGTCACTGCCTGTAATCTGAGTCAGAACACCGAGACTGGTTCGGTTGGTCCTCGTTCGTCCTGTTAAAAATTGTACACACCCACACAGATTGGCTGAACTGACGGAGAGTTGCACTAAATGGAAAGGGGAAATTGTTTAACCAGAAGAGTGTCTGCTGCTAAAAGTGCTGCTGGTGGCTGTCTGTCTGAGTGTTTGATGAGGTGGAACGGCATTCCGGACCATTCTGCCTTATTTTTATCCCTGCTGCAAATCTGTAAATTTTTTTTTTTGGGGGAGGGCAGAGCCCCAACCTAATCTTTCCGGGGGCTTAGCCTCCATAGTTGGCACCTATGGTCGCATTTTTGCAAGGTAAACCATAGGGGCGAGCTAGTGCTGAGCAGTGTTCGCCTTCTGTGCTTTACGGTGTTGCCAGGTTATTAGTCACTACCTTCAGTCAATCTGGGAAATGTCTGGAAAGGCAATTTTAGCTACTTAGTAAGGGCTGTTACTCTAGTGGAAAGAAAACAGCTGGCACCTCGAGACTATTTCTTTGTCCGTTCAGAATACATGTTGAGAAGGATCTACTGCTCCAGCAAAGGTCTAAAACTTTCTTTGCCCGCCTTCCGCCGAATGATGAAGTAGTACAATCCTGTACTATGCTATTGCTGACTATAATGTCATGAAGTCAGGAGAAGGAATGCACACAGATATCCAGTTCCATAAACTCCCTGCTGGGCAATAACCACTGGGGCCAGCAGACTGATCAGTCATTCATATCCCTGTGTTGTGGTGCCGCATGTTTGTGTTTACTGTTGTCAGTCGATCTGTTTAAACTCGTTGCATTTGATCCCTTAAAACATTGTGGTGGGGGCTGCAGGCATTGGGGTGTGTTTTGGACCGCTGTGCACTGTTCTAAAAACTCCACATACTACAATGGGGACGCGATCGCACAGGCATGAAGTCTTACGTCCTTTGCACAGTTGCAGTTAAAAAGAAAGCGATCACCGGTAGGTCGGTAAACAGCTCAGCATCTGCAGCAGGACCAGCTCTATAAGGAAACAAGGTGTCACGACAGCAGTTCACATGCTGAGGCCTACTGATGAAAGAAAATGACTGCTGCATTCAGTGGTGGTGATGTGCAGGGTCGGTAGTATGCAAATTGCTACACGTTACCACCACTGATTGTAGCAGTTGTTCTCTTTCAACTGTACGCCACTGCATCTGAACTGCTGTCATAGACAGCTCAGGCATTCATTGGTATGGTGCCGCCGTGCCTGCAAGAAGGATCAGGCCATTGGAAGCGGAGTGGCACACCTACGAAAACTCATATGGTGGCACAGTGTTTCTTGCACATGCGTGCAAGCAAACATAAAAATAACTGCATGTCCTTAGGAATCCAGAAATTAGGACATACAGAAAACATTCTGCCATCAGTGTTGACTACAGACAGTCCAGAAATTATACAAGTCCATTAGGACATGCTGTGAAAAGTGTGCCATCAGGTTCACGCAGTCCAAAATATACACAAGTCCACCAGGACATGCTGTGAAAAGTGTGTCATCAGGTTCAGGTAGTCCAAATATTACACAAGTCCATCAGGACATGCTGCGAAAAGTGTGTCATCAGGTTCAGGTAGTCCAAAAATTACACAAGTCCATTAAGACATGCTGCAAAAAGTATGCCATCAGGTTCAAGCAGTCCAAAAATTAGCAAAGTCTGTTAGGACATGCTGAAAACATTGTGCCATCAAGTAGAAAAATTGTGTAGGTCTCATATGGGCTTACTTGAGTACTGATTTATTTTTCTGAATAAACGGTGATCTTTCTACTCTTCCAAGCAGTCATCTATGAGGTCACCGCGAAATGGATTTGCTGTCTCTGGTTCATAGGTGTAACCAGTCAATGGAAGGTTTACTTTTAAAAATGCTAACTTCTCAACATTTTCTGGTAGTAGCCTGGATCGTGTATCTGTTACCACATTTCCTGCACAGCTAAAGAGTTGCTCTGAAAATACACTGGTTTGGGGACAGACCATATACTTCAAGTCTACCTGCACAAGTGCAGGCCAAACAGGCTCCTTGCTTTGCCAGTACTTAATGGGATCTTCATTCCACTCAATACCTTTTTCTGCTAAATAACAGTCAACCATGGCCTGGGCAGAAGCAGTGATATATGGAGAAGGAAGGGCTGATTTTTCCAGGATGACAGCATCCAAGTGACCCCAAAGATGACTGCTGGGTGTAGAACGAATGGCAGCAGCTGACTGTTTTGTAGCCTGACTGAGAAGAGAGAGCTGTGAAGGTGCAGGAGGAATGGATGAGGGGGCTGCATCTGTAGTCATGTTTTTTTCAAAAGCAAATCTACTTCTTGAATGATTTTCTCTGCAGTTTTGGAACACATTTGGGTCATACTGTAAGAGGTGTTTCATCTTGTACCGTGGGTTTAGTACTGTTGCAATAATGTAATGTTCTGCTGCGAGCATTTCACCAAGTTTCTCATCATCTCTGACTTTTTTTTAATCATTCTAAGAACTACGACTTTTTTTATTCTGGGTGGCAAGTCCCTTTCAATTGCACTAGACTCTCCCATCTGAAACTGGCTTCTTGTACCTTCTGACTCATCCCTGATTGCATTCAGCTGAAATCTAAGAATCTTGATCAATGGGACTATTTGACTGCGTGTGGCACTGTCGGAACTCACTTCCCTAGTCATTTCCTCAAAGGGTTGCAGTATCTTGACGAGAAGTTCTAAGATAGCCCACTGCTGAGGATTAATGTACACATCTGCATCCCCTATGCTGTTCTCTAGTGTATACTGTCTTACAGCCTTTTTTTGCTCCAGCAGTCATTGAAACATGTAAAAGGTAGAGTTCCACTTCGTTGCAACATCCTGGATGAGTGAAGTAGGAGGCAGTCCATGCTTTTCTTGTATGGCCTGAAGACGTTGATGTACTTTGCTGGAGTGGACGAAATTTGTGCATATTCTTTTTGCCACATACAGTAAGTGAGAGCCTTTATATCTCTGACCTCTTCCATAAAGGCATGCACAATCAAATTTAGGCAATGTGCAAAGCATCGAATGTGAACAAAGCCCCCATCAGACAATGCTTTCTTTATGTTTGAGCCATTGTCAGCCACAGTAAAACATACAGAAAGCCCTTGTGACGTAAGCCAGTACTATATCTCTCTATTGAGCTCATCCAGGATGTTTGAAGCTGTGTGATCCTGCGGGATATACTGGATGCGAAGGGAAGCCAGTTTCAGAGGGGAACTGTCAGTGTCACTACAAGGAGTAAATGATACCCAATGTGCAGTCAGTGACATAAATGGTTCTGGCTGGCAGCTTGTCCATATGTCAGTAGTCAGATAGACAACCCCAGCAACTGCATCTTTTAAAGCATTTTTCAGTTTAGCACTTACTGTAACATACATCTGCAGTATTGCAACAGTTGAGAAATACTTCCTGGATGGAATACTGTATCGTGGTGACAGGTGATTCAAAAGCCTTTTGAATCCTACATGCTCCATAATTCTGTAAGGCTGTAGGTCCAGTGCTACCATCTCTGAAATTAGTTTTGTTATAGCAATTGCCTCAGGATGAGTACGCTGGTACTTAGCTTTATGTTCAATTGTTTCTGAAATCGTGAGCTGTCTTCTAGCAGTTGAAGTTTTCAGATGGCCAACATTAGGAGTACTGGATGATGAGAAGGGCAAAAGGGGACCGTCTGTAGTTCTTATTCTAGGAAAAGACTGGGAAGGAGTTGACAGTACAACTGAAGAAGCAGGCTGCTGCTATCACTTGATATAACACGTGCAGGTGTAGTCTGACTTAACTCTGCCTGCATGTTGTCCCCTTTCTCTCTGAGCAAAAAAATCACGCCTGCAACGTAATGGGTGACATCTCTCTAAATGTTTTTTTAATGTTGAGGTACCCAAAGCACCTTTTTTGCTCACTCTGCTGATGGTCTTTTTACATATAGAGCAGACTGCTCGTAACTCATTATTGGCAGCCAGGGAAAAGTAAGACCACACATAAGATGTCACCTTTTTTGTTTTATTACCAGGCATGCTATACTGTCCTCCTTTGTTACTTCCACTATGTTGTTCTTTCTCAACACTGGGACGCTGCTCATCATGGAATTTTTCTGTTTCACCATTATCATCATCCAACAGCTCCTCCAGGCCAGTAACAGAACCTAAATCTAAATGCACTGCCCCCTCATCTTGTTTATCCTGCACCTGCACCACACTGTTCGTGCCCAAACTGCCCATCTCATCCAAGTACATGTCATCACATTCATCCTGCGTCTGTGCAACTGCCACCTCTACCTCATTCTGGCTTTCCATTTGTTTTTGCTTTTCTCCCTCCTTGTCTACAGCCTCCATTTCATAATCATTAATCTCATCAGAGCTAGCTTTCTCCTCCTCTGTTTCATTTAAATCTGTACTGGTACTACGGTACACATAGGTACCATATCTTGGCTTGCCACTCCTTGTGGTGCCGACTACTCCTTTAGTTTTAATTAAGGTAGTTTTGGCTTTTCCTGTCTGTTTGGACAGCACTGTGGAAGAACCCTTACTGCTACTGGATGAAGTCCCAGCAACTGGTCTTTTACCACTTAGACTGTGCAGTGTTGTTTGTGCCATACATTTCCCCATACCTTTCCCCATTTCGGCCGCCGCCTCGCCCTGTCTGGTGAACATTTCCAGCTTTTTTTAATTATACACAAAAATGCTTTTTCCAGTATGTGTTTTTTTTTTAGTCCTCTCAGTTGTTCCCAAGTTCCTCAGCTCACTAGTACAGGCTCAGCCTCACAGTCAGTGTCCCCCTTCCAAAACAATAGCTAGGTTTATTTTTTTTTTAAGTGGCACACACAGCTGTTTTTCCTGTAGATTTTATCTTTTTATTTAGTCCTTTCAGTTGTTCCCAAGTTCCTCTGCCCACTCAGTACAGACTTGCCTCACAGCCACTGAGCCACACTGCCCCTTCCACAACTGTTGCTAGATTTTTTTTAATGAGACTAAAATGCTTTTTCCTTTATGTAGTTTTTTTTTTTTATTTGACAATGAGCCCTCAGCAATGGTATGAGCAGTAAACCGTGTAATATATTCACAACAGCAGCTGGTAGTGGTGTCACACAGGCAAACTGGCAAGTGTGAGGCACAACTACTGTACAGTATACAGAAACTTTTTTTTTTTTAATAAATGCCTCTCAGGCAAGACAAAGTACAGTACTCCAGTCACTTCAAACACACAGGAGAATATGGGGGGGGAGGGGGCTAAAACTAACTGATTCTGACTGCTCTTTTTTTTTTTTAATTAAGGTACCTGCTGCAGTTTTGTAGGCTTTAAATGAAGCAAAAAGCAATGCTAACTTGAAAAGAACCACAGGAGAGATAGACTCAGGCATTGAGTGAGCAGCAGTGAGCACTCAAAGCTTCCAAGTTCCAACCTGCCAGGTTGATGGTGAATGATCTGCTTTTTTTCTCTCTCCTATTCCCCGTTTGTTCTTTTCTAGTTAGCCTGCTTGTCTTTTTTTTTTTTTAATACAATTCTGCACTTGCACTAGTTAGTAGGCTTTAAGTTGACAATCACAGAAAAAGCAAAGCAGACAAGGCTTGATAACCACTAGAGTCAGGCTGGTCACCGTAAGTGACAAGCACTCAAAGCTTCCCGAGACCCAACGGGCAGGTTGATTTATTTTTTTTTTGTATGTCTTTTATATCCCCCTTTTTTTCGTTTTAGTTGTTATTCAGTGTTTTATTTTTTAAACAGAAGTAAGTCACTCGCTGGATGCCTTTGCAGAAGGTAAACTGAGACCAGATAATACAAAATAAAGAAAGTTCAAAGCTCCGTTTCTGAGTCTGTATATCTCTCTTACGCAGTCAGCCACACACTGAGTAATTCCCGCCACACACAGCCTTATATGCCTCTATGCTACCTGACCAACATACGGCTAATCAGGTGCAGAGGTGTGTCACTGTCATGTGAGTCTGTGTGAGGTGCAGTCGCAATCCCTTTAAAGGAGATGGTAATGGATTGTAAATCTGTATTTTTTGTAAAGACTTTGAAAGCACTGGAAAAAAGGGGGAAAAAATGTTGCTTTTATTAACATGCATCGACCATCTATATGAGCGCTTGTTGATTATTGTGTCTGGATGGTGTCTTTGTTTGTCTCAACTACCCACCCCCACCCCCACCACACACATCCTCCCTTACGCCCCCACCCGACACACACATCCTTACACACACACACTCAGACAAGACTTGAAAGTTTCTCCGTGGTGGCATGAGTTCAAGTCCACTGGAGGCAATAGCTTCTTTCTCACATATGTTTGCGTATCAAGAGCTCAAATTAAGAAAAGGAATAGGTTGTAATTGAGACGTCAAAGTTAAAAATGACTACCTATGTGACTGTACTGCACTTTGAAGCTCGATGCATTGGTTGCATCTGTTGCTGCTAGCTGCTATAATACTGGACAAAAAATCAAAGCATTCACCTTTGACTGAAAGGGCCAGCTCAGCACCAGCAGTGATGTGAATACCTATTACCTAATCAAACAAACATTCCTGTTCCAGTTTCATAGTGCCTGATCGGGGTGGTAATTGATCACGCTCACATGCCACTCATTTTTTGTGTATGCATTGCTCCTTTTTGAGAAACAATAATAAGTCTGACTTTTACATACACAGGATTGATATAATAAATACCAACACTGTCGACATCTGCTCTTGTAAGGAATCCCAACATGATTTTCATTGATTTTTAATACTTGAAATAAATGGTGCACTGCCATCTTTCATTTTTAAATATGTGTGATTTTCTTTTAATGTAACCCTTCTGCCATCATGACCAGGACCCACCATGACTGACGCATCTGCAGGCACCCCCCCCCTTCCCAACACATGCACTCCTGCCGTGAATATGCCATGGATCTTTAGAGGAAACCTCACTACCAGTAGCCTTGCTTACTGCTGCTTTTTTGTATTAAGTAATACAAAACTGTTCACCTTACAAATGTTCTTTTACTGTTTTGATTCAGACAAGTCAAAACAGTCTGTTCTGCTACCCAAAATGTTTGTTACCCATCCCCACTACCCCCGTGCCCCTCTGCAAAAATCAAAATGAAAAGTCCCCAATCAGCTCTGTAAAAAGTGATCAAGAATCAGCCCTCCTGAAAAAAATCATAATAGTGCCATTCTAAAAATATTTAACCCCCCCCAAAAGAAATGCAAAAGACAATACATTGAACTGCAGTATAATATTTGAGCTCCATAAACGACGTTAAGAAATAAAAAATCTCTGTTGCTCTCACTTTTGGTCCCAGTTTCATCTCCAAGTAATAAAATAGGATAGGAACTGCCCATAATCATTTGAGAAGGTGTGAATTGAATTTATTTTATTTATTTATTTAAGAGTTTAACCAGGCAGGCGTACTGAGCGGCGAAATACAGGTTACTCACCTGTAACAGGAGTTCTAGGAATGGTATATGTTGTTCATCCACACTATCTGGCAGGTTCCTTGCCGCTTTAAATCTTGCCAGAAGGTCTTCAAGCTGGCTCCTCCCACCCACCCAGGTGGTAAAACTATCGGGTCCACCCAGATCTAGCCACTGAACTCAGGTTGTGTCGTCAAAGCCGGGAGGTCGGAGGGTAGGTGGATGAACAACATATACCATTCCTAGAACTCCTGTTACAGGTGAGTAACCTGTATTTCTAGGGACATGGATATGTTGTTCATCCACACTATCTGGCAGACTCCTAGCAGTTCTCCGGGAGGAGGGAGGCAAGGTGCACACCCCTACTTAGGAAATAAAGACTGGAGAACCAAGGCCCCAAACCCAGCATCCCAGCGTGACTCAAGGTCGATGTGGTAATGGGTGATGAAGGTATGTGCTGACTTCCAGGTAGCAGCCCTGCAGATTTCCTGGATAGGAACGTCCCTGGAAGCAGCCACCCGATGCAGCGGTATGGCGGGTGGAATGAGCTCTTATCCGTCTGGGAGGCCCATGCCCACTAACCTATAGCAGAGATCTATGCAGAGGTGACCCACCTGCCTATCGCCTGCTTGGCTGCAGGTCTGCCAGGTGCGGCTTCAGCGTAGAGTAACAAACAGCTGGCTAACCTCTCCCCGAACTTCAGTCGTCCGCTCCTTATAATAAGCGAGCGCTCTTCTAGGGTCCAAAGTATGGAGCCTATGTTCGGCCTCCGAGGTGTGATTGGGGTAGAACACCGGCAGAGTCAACACCTGGTTAAGGTGAAACTCCGACACCACCTACAGAAGGAATTTCAGGTGGGGGCGCAGGACAACCTTGTCCCTGTGGAAGACCAGATTAGGAGACTCGATGGAAAGCACCTGGAGCTCTCCCATCCTTCTGGCTGATGTGATAGCCACCAAGAAGGCGGTCTCCCACGACAGGTGAGAGATGTCACACCTGTGCATTGGTTCGAATGGCCTGCCCATGAGCTTAGCCAATACCAGCAGCAGATCCCACGGAGGTGGAGGTTATAGAAACATAGAATTTGACGGCAGATAAGGACCGCTTGGCCCACCCAGTCTGCCCATTTCCCGACCTACTGGATAAGCTGCAGATCCTAGTTAACCAGCAGCCTACTTCTTCCTACCCCCACCCCCTAGAATGGCTTCATGACTGTCCCATGCATGCTTGAATTCCACCACTGATTTTGACTCCACAACCTCCTCCGGAAGGCCATTCCATGCATCCACAACCCTCTCTGTGAAAAAATACTTCCTTAAATTACCTCTGAGCCGCCTATCTTCAAATTGTGCCTCTTGTTCTTGCACACCTCTTTTTGAAAGATGCTACCCTCTTGGACTTTGTTGATTCCCTTGAGGTACTTGAAAGTTTCTATCATGTCCCCTCTCCCTCCTTTCCTCGAGGCTACATATTAAGCTCCTTAGCTCTCTTCATATGTCTTCCGTGCAGACCCTGCACCATTTTAGTTGCCTCCTCTGGACAGCTTCCATCTTGTCTATGTCTTTGTGAGATTGGGTCTCCAGAACTGCACACAGTACTCAGATGGGGTCTCACCAGCTGTCTGTACAGAGGGATAATAACTTCCTGTTTTCTACTGGTGATGCCTCCTATGCATCCCAGTATCCCCCAGCCCTTCTTGCTGCCCTCTCACATTACTTGCCCACCCTTTAGGTCATCTGCTATGACTACCCCCAGGTCCCTTTCCATTTTGTTGTTGTTAGTATCTCACCCCCATTGTGTACTCTTCCCTGGGTTTTGTTTCCCAGGTACATTACCTTGCACTTCTTAGCACTGAATCTAAGCTGCCATACATTTGACCATTCCTCTAACCTTGCCAAGTCCCTTCTCATCCTTTCCACCCCACCCTGCGCATCAACTCTGTTGCAGATCTTTGTGTCATCTGCAAAGAGACATACTTTTTCCTTCCAGTCCCTCTGCAATGTCGCTTATAAAGACATTGAAGAGGACCGGTCCTAATACTGAACCCTGTGGTACCCCACTAGTAACCAAATATCCAAATCCTCCCAGACTGCCTTAGCGACCACTCCCCAGTTCTCTTCTATTGGTCAACCTCCTTGCCCAAACCCACAGCACAAACTACCCTTCGGCGATGTCTTAGACCTGGTGGGCTGAAAGGCCTTAAGCAACTCCTAGCCCTCATAGACTGGTCCCCTATACTAAACGCCCCGGATATTGACACAGCCTTTGCCTTCTTTATCCACACCTTCAATTCTGCTTGCGACATTTTTGCACCCATAACTGCACGCCAGTACAAAGTAAGGCATGCCCCCTGGATTACCCCCACCCTGCGCCAACTTCTTAAACACAGGGACAATTTATGGCACATTGCCACGGAAACAGGCCGCCCAGCTGACAGGCTGGCCTATGCTGATGCCCGGAACAAATGTACTTGGACCATCCGCAAAGCGAAGGCTGAGCACTATCAAGCCTCCTTACTTCCTCA
Organism: Neoceratodus forsteri; assembly: GCA_016271365.2. NCBI lineage: Eukaryota > Metazoa > Chordata > Ceratodontiformes > Ceratodontidae > Neoceratodus > Neoceratodus forsteri. The sequence continues at coordinate 937,606,763 of CM028130.1, forward strand.
TGGGGGAACGCTAGGACCTTCTGGGACAACATTAAGCAGCTGAATGGTGGCACGCGTTCTCCCCACCTTCGCTTATCAACATTAATGGTTCGGTCTCCTCAGACCCTGTCCTTATTGCCAACCACCTCAACAAATCTTTCACAGACCTTAGCCCAGTGCTTCCTGATAATTTCTTCGCTCCCTCTCCCTCCAGGTCTGTCCCTATTCTCCCACACCCCTTATTCTACCTGCGCCAAGTCACTGCCCAGGAAGTCAGACCTTATCTACTCAAGGCCTTAAAGAGTAACACAATTGGCTATGACTCCCTTGATCCCAGTCTTCTCCGTCAGGTTCTGGATCTGGTTATCTCACCAATCACCAGCCTCTTGAACAAATCCTCTGCCTAGGGCAATTCCCTCTGCCTGGAAGATAGCTACTGTCACCCCAATACACAAAGAGTGGGTGATAGGACCCTCCTAGCTTATTATCGACCTATCTCAATCCTCTCTCCTCTCTCTCTAAGGCGTTTGAAAAATTGTGGCCACCCAAATCTCTGAATACCTCAATAAATAATAGCATCCTCTGCCCAGAACAACATGGTTTCAGAGCAGGCCACAGCACCAATATTGCCCTCCTGGAGTTCTCTAACTTTCTTCACACCTCACTGGACTCTGGCTCCCTAGCAGGTGCAGTGTTCATTGACTTATCAAAAGCCTTTGATACTGTCTCCCACCCCCTCCTGCTAACTACCCTTAGTCACTTAGGCTTTGCCACTGGGCCTGTTTCCTGGTGTTCCAGCTACTTGTCGGCCCGCTCACAACGTGTGAAAATCAACGGAAAACTTTCCAGCACCTGCCCTATCTGCTCCGGAGTCCCTCAGGGCTCCATTCTTGGGCCCTTGCTCTTTTCCCTTTTTCTCAACTCCTGCCCAGTGTATGTACTGGTAAAATCCTTCTTTACGCAGATGATGCTGTACTCTTTGCCTCCAACCGTAATCCCACCTCACTTCAGGATTCTCTGCAGGAATCCTACAATGATGCAGAAGCCTGGTTTACTAAGCACAGGCTCGTAATTAATCTAAAGAAAACCAAAACCATGCTCTTTGCCCACCCCAAAATAAATCCAGTAACTATCCTCTCGTGTCCACTCCACCTCTGAACTCCCTATTGAGCTGGTTCACTCTTATAAATACCTAGGTATAACCTTTGACCTGCCCTCTCTTTTCATGCCCACATCTCTGCCTTTTGCCTCCAGCCTCTAACACTAGGCTGGGTATCCTCTATAAGTCATAAAACCTGCCTCCTGCAGTGCCTCCAACTTGCAGTCACATCCTCTGTTCTATCTCTGGTTGACTATGGCTCACTCTGTATGGTGCAGCAGACCAGACTGCCCTGCACAAGATCCGCCTCACCTTAAACAAGGCCTGCAGGCTCATAACTGGGGCTCCTAGTCTAACCCACACTTGCCGTCTGTACATCATGGCTAATCATCTCAACCTTGATGAACGCCTCAAATACCAAACCTGCCTCCTAACAAAAAAATCACTCCTTGGGCTATCCCCACCAGTTCTGTCAACCACTATCCACCGTGCAAACCCTACAGTGCATACCCGCATATCCCGCAAAACTGCACTGGTTATACCGAGGGCGAGAACCTCGCAAGGTCAAAGGGCTTACCCCTACAGAGCCCCCTGTGTGGTTAACGCCTCCTTTACCGGAGTCACTGATGCCACCGTTATCTTATTTTAAAACTAGTCTTAGAAATCACCTGCTCTCAACACGCAGCTGTACCTGCCTCTAAGCCTCCTTCTATCCTCCCAGACAAGGCTCACTGAGCCGCTCTCTGACCTTCTGTCCAGCTCTACCTTTACTTGCTACTATCTTCCCCACACTCCTCTTCTGATGTCTCCCACCCAGCCTTACCTTTATTCTGCCCACTGAATCAATCTCCATGTAACTACTGTACATTGTCTACTCTGTAAAGCGCACATGTAAGCCTGTTGTATATTGTTGTTTGACAAATGCCTGTATTTTTTGGCTGATTCCTAAATGTACTCTGATTTTTTGTCTGCCTTGATGTTTGTTTCTTGCACTGTTTTGTCCTCACTGTGATGAGGTACCTTTGTAAATGAGCCTCTGGCTCAAAGGTTGTTAAACTGATGTTCTAATAAATAAATAAATAAATGACCCTCCTGTCTTCTGAGTGGGCTCCATTTACTATTACTCTCTGTGTCCTATTCCCCAGCCATTTCTTTACCCAGGCTGTCATCCTGGGACCCACTCCCAGGCTGGCTAACTTGTATATTAATCTTTTGTGTGGGACTGTGTCAAATGCCTTGCTAAAGTCTAGGTAGGCCATGTCCACAGCCCCTTCCTGATCTACTACTTTGGTCACCCAGTCAAAGACATCTCTCACCAAAGGGGATATGTGATCAAGGCCTATGAAAAAGTGCCCGACCATCTTCTCGTGTGCCACCGACTGCTTCCCGGCCCGCGCCTGGTAAGCAGAGATGGCTGCCAGGTGCACCTTAAGGGTCATCGACCGAAGCCCTTGCTGAGAAAGGGACCACAGGTAGTCCAGAATGCTTGCCAAGGAACAGGAGGAAGGGTCCAGGCCCTTGCCCTGACACCAAATAGAGAATCTCTTCCATTTGAAGGGTGGCATTTTCTGGTCGACTCACTGCAGGGCGCCTCAACGATGTTGAGGACCTCGCGAAAAGACCCAAGGCCTGGAACTCTAGCCGCTCAGGAACCAGGCCGTCAGGTGCAGGGACTGAAGGTCCAGATGGAATACCTACCCCTGATGGACTGAGATCAGGTCCAGGTGGGCTGGAAGCCGCCTCGAGAACCTGGAGCTGAGACTGAGGAGATCTGGATACCAGAACTGGCGGGGCCAGTCTGGGGCTACCAGAATCACCTGCGCCTTGTCCCTCTTCACCTTGAGAAGCACCTTGTGGATCAAGGGAAATGGGGAAGGCGTGAAGAACCGAGGTCCACTGCCTAGAAGACATCCCCCTGCAGCGAACTCAGCTGAGGGGCGGGCATGAAATAGTCTCCCTAGCCAGATTCTCCCTGAGGCAAACAGGTCCACCTAAGGCATGCCCCAGTGGGAGAAGAGATCTGTACTGCCTCCGCAGGAGAGACCACTCGTGGAGACGAGCCCTATCCAGCTTAGGGCATCGGCCAGGGTATTGGAGGCTCCTGCCACGTGAATGGCGAGGAAATCCGCCTCAGGCTGCGACGAGACCAAATGCGGAGGCTTCCTGCTCAGAGGCATGAACGGCCCCGCCTGGCGGTTTAGGGTAGTACATGGTGCGTGGTATTGTCCGTCTGGACCTGAACCACTTGACCTCGTGAGAAACGGAGCGAAGGCGGTGAGGGCTAGATGAGCCGCTCGAAGCTCCAGCAGGTTGATGTGGCATCGGGACTCCCGAGGGGACCAGAGGCCGTGCGCTCTGTGCTCCCCAAAATGGGCACCCCAACCCATCAGAGAGGCATCGGTCGATAGAGAGACCGTCGGCTCAGGGCGGACAAATGGGATGCCCTCCTGCAGATGTGCCAGAATGGTCCACCACTGGAGAGCGTTCCACATCCCCTGAGTCACTGTCACTAGCTGATCCAATGGATCGATGCACTGTGACCACTGGCCGGCCAGTCCCCATTGAAGGGGACGCATGTACCAGCGGGCCCAACAGACCACGCTGGTGAAGGCCGCCATGAGGCCCAGGAGGCGCAGGAAGTCCTAGGCAGGGTGCGACTGCCCAACCTGAAATGACTGGGCAAAGGAGGAAAGAACCTCGGCCCTGTCCGCCAGGGGCCATGCTCTGGCTCGAAGAGAGTCAAGCTCTAACCCGATGAAATGTATCATCTGCTTTGGGACGAGTTCCGACTTGGCCTCGTTGATGAGGAGGCCAATCTGAAAGCAAACCTGTAGGGCCAGATCTCTGGACTGCTCCACCTCCGCTCTGGAGGGGGCTGCAATCAGCCAGTCATCCAGGTAGGGGTACACCCGGACCCTTCAGCACCGCAGGAATGCGGTCACCACTACCATGCATTTGGTGAAGACCCTGGGAGCAAGGGAGAGGCCGAAGGGCATGGCCCGGAACTCGTAAAGGGATCCCTCCACTCTGAAGCGGAGGAATCTCTGATGAGACAGATGGATTGGGATGTGAAAGAATGCATCCTGGAGGTCCAGGGAACAGAATCACATGCCTCGTTCCAAGGATGGGATTATCTGAGCCAGAGTGACCATCCTGAAGGTCCAAGACCTTAGGAACCTGTTCAGGTTGTGAAGGTCGAGAATGGGGCGCCAGCCCACCCTTCCGCTTTAGGACCAGGAAATACCTGGACACAAACCCGGGTCTAAGGGAGGATCCGCCACCTTCCTGATCACCCTTTTCGAGGAGCAGGGCAACACCTCGGCAGACTGATAGCGAGCTGCAGACTCCCGTGGCCTTCCGAGGGGCGATAGCTCGAAGGGTGGAGCCTGCTTAACTCCAGAGGCAGGTCCTTTCCACACCTCCAACACCCAGCGGTCCGTGGTGATAGCGGACCAGGCGGAAAGGAAGTGGAGGAGTCATTTCCCAATGGGAGAGAACTCAGGGGGGGAGTGACGAGGCTGGGGGGGCTACACCTCAAACTGGCACTGGGCAGACTTTGAGAAGGGACCGCCAAGGACCTCCTGCTGCTTACCTCCCTGCTTCCTGTTGGGAGAAGCCACGGCTTGGGTTTGGGATGCCAAGCCGAGCCTGCTAGGCCCTGGTGCTGGTGCTGTGGGCCGGATGTGCCGAGGTGCAGAAGGACTAAAAGGCTTTGTGCTGCTGCTGTCAAGGCCTTGTCCTTCATGGAAGTGACCCCAGTCCAGAGTGGCATTGGACTTCGGATCCGCTGGAGGTGATCTTCCACCTAGGCGAAGAGGTCAGTCCCCAAGAAGGGACATCCACAACTGCATGGGTATCATCCGTGAAGGTGGATATCCTCAGCCATGCTCATGTGCATGGCCATCGTGGCCGCAACCGATCTGGCACAGGAGTCCCCTATGTCCAGAGCTGTTTGGAGCTGCTACTTCGCCACCGCCCTACCCTGGTCCCGAACTTGTACGACCATGGTCTGCAGGTCAACCGGGAGATGAGGGATCACCTCATCCAGGGAGCCCATGAGGGAGTGGGAGAAGTGTGCCATCAGCATGGCCGAGCTGGCCTGGCGGAGGCCAAGGGAGGACGCAGCGTACACCTTGCGCCCGGCGTAGTCCAGCTTTTGGACTCCTTTGTTGGGGGCTTGTCCACGTCCCTAGCATCTCGGGCAGCGCGGAAGAACGCTGCCGGTGACCACCCCTCGGCAGAGGGTGCTCCAACTCCAGGCAAGAGCGGTAGGGACCGCTATACTTCCTGGCCATCCTGGCCGGGGCACAGGACAGGAAGCAGGCTGCTGCCAAAGCTCAAGGCTGGGCCAACAGATGGCCTCAGCCACTGGAAAACCTCCGTGGGGACTCCACTTGGTCCAGAATATCTCCATCAGGGATACTTGGCCTGTTGGATAGGGCCCGAGCTGCATCCCGTGGACTCAGAGATGAGCCAAGCAAACCCATAAAGGACGAGTGGGCTTTGGCCCAGTGACTGGCTCTGGAGGACTCCAGGTCAACCGCCTGGAGAACAGGGAGGAGTCGTTGTCGGACTCCGAGGAATCCGCGAAGAGCTGTCTAGGGCCTGAGCACCCTCCACCTGCCGAGGACGGTTGGGAGTGAGAGTGACCGACAACCTGTGGGGCAGGCCTTGACCCGACCGAGAGTCCTTGGTTGGCGCCCCCGATTTCGGTAGTGGAGGCAGAGGTTCCACCACAATCGGTGGGGCAGCAGGTTTCGGCCAAACAACCGGCCCAGGCTTGGGCATCTCGACTGCAGTGAGAGGTTGTTTCGGCCGTTTGGGTGACAGCCACTTGATGGCTGGGGAAGGCATCGGTGTCGACTTGCTCCCAGACAAAAGTAACTACTGCCACATGAGTTCCTCGTAGCGTCGACACAATTTGCGCTGAAGCCTCTCCTCTTCTGAGGAGGAAGATTTACGACGGCGGCCGCCGCTCACCTGGTGCTGCTGAGACTGAGACGCCAATGTTGGCGGATGGCTGGACCGAGAGAAGTCGAGACCGAGATCCTGATGTGTCCGAGATGGAAGGCCCTAAGGAAGCGGAGACACCGCTCTTCCCTCATTTTTCGGATTATCTTAACAGGGACTGCTGCACCGGCGCGAGCAGATCCTCGGTCTCCACTAGAACTAAAGAAGGGTTCTCAGCTTCACCAGTCGACAGCCAATCACGATGGGTGAAAATCTCGACCGTGTCGTGATGTCTCAACTAGCTGACCACAGCGAGGCGGGCGTGAAGCTGGCGGCCTTAGCCGCCAACCTCAACTGAAGTGGCAGTGACTGTCCAAGGAAGGGACCTCTCCCTCCCCTGACATGACGATGGGACTTACCTTTGGAATTCTTCTTTTGGACCCGAGAGGAATGTCCAATGGCCCCTCGCCTTTTGTGGAAAGGTAATGGCAAAGCTCCTTGAATGAAGCAGAATACAAAGTACCCAAAGAGAGCAGGATAAATGCCATGACCGTGGAAGAGGATGATGCGGCCTGGGCAGCCTCCTCCTCGAGGGCGATCATCTGCTCGTATGCTCAGCTGAGCCAGCCACCGCGGTAACCGCTCAACAGGCCTCTTTTGACTTTTACCGTGGATAACGCTCGGGTGCCTCCTGCTCAATTGGGCAGCGTCCTCCAAGACGCTGGTCGAATGAACGGCAAGACTCGCAGGCTCATGCGCGTGGTTCCAGGCCGAGGCAGCAGACATACACGGAGTGCGGATCCGCCCTGACATCTTCTGCCCACAAGGGCACCGCCAGAAAACCGAATCAGTTGTCCATCGCGAACCACGGAGGGAAAAGGAAGACCAGCCTAAAAATTAAACGAAAGCCGGACGAACAAGAGTTAGGATCCAGTCTAGCACGCAGAGCGCTAAGAGGGAACCTGAGCTCCAGCGGAAGGAAGATCTGGCGCCATAGGCGGAGCCGAGAGTTTTACCACCGGATGGGTGGAGGAGCCAGCTTGAAGACCTTCCGGCAAGATTTAAAGCTGCAAGGAACCTGCCAGACAGTGTGGATGAACAACATATCCATGTCCCTAGAACCACTCGTTTCCAGACGCAACCTGGGGGATGAGGGGGAAAGGGAAGCATTTAAAAGTACATACAAGTGTAAAATTTACAATTTACAATACATTATTATACAGTGTAGGATGAATACATGGATGATGAACACTGGGGCATTTCATCATTACAGTGATGAGGCATAAGCTGCAATACAAAATATTATATACAACATTTGTAACACAATTAGTGCAGCAGAGTTTGTTGCAGTGGTGGCACCTAAAGATGCGGGAAGAATTACTATTTGTTCACGATTTAAATACAGGCAAGTATGTAGACCCTGCTTGCAGCAACTGGAGCTAGTTAGGTCTGAAGCTTCTAGGAAAAGAAATTGCTCGCTTGAAGCTATGTCTACTGACATGCATATGGTGGGAAGTGGCGCAGAGGGAGGGTTTAGGCGCCAGGGTTTGTGGAACTCCTGATATCAGCAGGCAGGTCATTCCATAGTTTTGCACACGGTATTTGAAAGCCATTTGACCCTTAGGTATGCATGAAAGGACTTGTAGAAGCCTTGGTCATAACTTCTGAGTGAGTAGGTGAGAGGGCTGGCCGATATGGTGCATGTGAGATGGGGAAGGACTGTGACCAGAATTTGACATTGCTCTGGAGCAGTGGATCAGTCTGCAGGTTGTGAGTGAAGGCAGGCTAGGTCCTGTACAGATCACAGTAGTGGGTTATTTGGAGGGAGTCAAGGATGAAAACGGCAAGAAGGAGAAAAAAGAGTGTCTAGGCTGGACAGGTTAGATTAGGAGTGCGGCACCAATACCACGTCAGCCATAGTCAAGTGTAGGGAGTATCATTTTTGAACAATTTCACGGACTCAGTTTGGACATACAATCCTTATTGCGATATAGGGCACCAAGTTTGGTGCAACTTAGTGTGTAAGGATTCGATATGGGTGGAGAAATCCAGTATTAGTCAAGCCAGACGCCCAGGTATCTGAAGAAGTGCAGACTCGAGGAGGTCCTATTTAGGGTACAGAAGAAGGCGGATGCTAGGAGGGAAAGTCATGCAGCATGACCAAAGTGAGTGAGACTTTTTTTTTTAGTATTTACAGATAGCTGGTTTGACGTATACCAATTCTGTACGGCATTGAAATCCTACTGAAGCACTTTTGTTATTGCTCCGGTGGATATACTGGAGGCGTACAGTATGGTGTCATCCGCGTACATTTGGATGGATGACAGTGTGCAGGCCTGCGGGAGGTCATTTAGGAATACTGAAAAAAAGCAGGGGTCCCAGGACTGAGCATTGGGGGACACCCATAGTGATTGGAAGAGCGGTAGAGATGTGAGGGCCGATTTTCACTGATTGATATCTGCCTACCAGGCAGGCATGAAACCAGCTAGTGGCAAGGTCCGAGAGGCCAGCCCCACTTAATTTCGCTAGTAGCTTAGGGTGGAAGACCATGTCAATAGCCTTGGCCAGGTCAATAAAAATGGCAGGTGATATGCCCTTTGTCTATTCCAGACAGGATGTCATCAGTGAGCCTTAGTAGTGAGGTGACGGTAGAGTGGTACTTTTCAGAAACAAGACTGATAAGGGATGAAGAAAGAGGCTGTGTCTAGGAATTTGGACAGTTGGGCGAGTGCGAGGTGTTCCTGTAATTTTGCCAGAATTGGGAGAAGGGAGATGGGTCGATAATTACCAGTCGTGGCGGGATCTCCGCCCTCTGAGGGGGATAACCGTTGCATGCTTCCAGTCGGCTGGGATTTTGGCCAAGGAGAAGGAGAGGTTGAGAAGATCGGCTAGAGGGGCGGCTATGGCAGGAGCAGAAAAGTGGAACAACATGGCTTCCAGGTCAGATGGGCATTTGCCTTTGTTAGGATTGAGTGAGAACAGTGCATGCAGTACTTCGGCTGGGGTGACTGGATGGAAAAAGAAGATGGGGGCCTGTGTGGAGTTTGGCGAATGCTGTGGGGTGCATGGTGTTGTTGAGGTGAGCTGGTGACTGGATAGGAGAGACGCTGCACAGCTAGTGAAGAAAGTATTAAAGGCAGTCGCTACTTCTCCAGGGTCGGTGACGGTCGAACCTTGGATGGATAGGGTCGGGTAGGGAGACTGGATGGGGGAGTTGAGAGTTTCCAGAAATTGTGGGTTGGTTGAGGGTTTGAGTTTAAAGCGACACGTGAAATAGGTCTTTTGCCTGCCAAATCAGTTTGGTGCAGGAGTTACGGAGGGTCCAATATCTTTGCAGAGATTCTTGGGAGCATGTCAGCTTATGTTTGAGCCATGCCTGATCTTTGGTGCGGCAGCTGCTAATGAGATCAGCTGAGATCCATGGAAGGTGGGAGCCTCTAACTTGCGTATACCTTTGCGGGGCATGTTTATCCCAGACTGAGAGAAAACTGGACTTAAAAGTATTGTAAGCGCAGTCAATTGAGGGTGCGTTAAGTATGAAAGACCAGTCAATATGAGCCAGGTCGTATAGAAGCGCAGGTAGAACTAAGGAGTTGTAAGACCATGTGAGAATCGTCCTAGAGGAGGGTTTTGCGGGTCTGTGTACTTTCCTCACCATGTATATCATGTGGTGGCCACTTAGGGAGTCCAGGAGGAGACCAGCACTAATGATTCTGTGAGGGTGGCTGGTGAGGGCCCAGTCCAGGAGGGAGTGGTTTGGAGTTTTACGGTTTAGTCGGGTGGGTTGTGAGATTTGCTGGGAGAGGTTTAGTTAGTTTATTTTGGTGCGTAGTTTGGACCCGTCTCTAGCTAGCCAATTGAAATTGAAATCGTCAAGGATATGGAGCTCCCCATATGTGCAGAGAAATGATTATGTTTAGCTAGTCTGCAGTTGGGTGTTCATTAAACTATAGAATTTACTGGCACACCCATGCATCAACTCACAGGCTCAATTTCCAAATGTCGCTTTGATTAGCGCAATCTCTACATACCTGCTTATGGCAGCCTCTGGCATGCTGGGATTCCTGCACCACATTTACAGAAATTCAGATGCAGCAGCAGAAGTCCCAAACCTGCTGCAAGTGGTCCCTTGTGACAAATAGATGGCATAATGGACAGGACTGATAGAGGGCAAGGCTACTACATTCGACCACTGAAAACTGACGTCTATGTGCTGTGTGTGGAAGGAAGTGGAACCATGGTGGCAAATGCAGCAGCGGGACACTGGCCCTATCACAGGAATAGGGTAACCACTCAACAATGCAGTTAGAATGTGGCAGAGGTGGATCTCAGACACGGGGAATCGTGAATGTCGCAGTGCTAACATTGGTGCAGTGGCGTTACAGGCAGGGGACACGCACCTAGCACAGATGTTGTGAAATATAACTGTGCACTGTGCCACATTGTAGGACAGCTATGGGGACAGGTAACTTGTGTGTGCGATCCAGACAGCCACGGACATGTTCAGTAACAAAAACTGGCAAAAGATGGCTTGCATATCAGTGGGGGACTGTATACACCGCTCCATAGACACACAGGCTGCAAGTGTGTTAGATGCTTGAAGGATAAAGCACTGAAGTGTCAGTGAACATGTAGTCCCAACTCAGTGACGTACTGTACAGTACCATGATCTATAGGTGGATTGTCAAAAGTCATCTGCAGCGTATCTTGGCAATCATGTCAGTTTGATAGGAAATAACACCCTGGCTAAGAATTCAACAAACATGACTATTTATGTTTACTGGGGGAAACGTGTCCACATTAGCAAGGTCAGCTGAATGGATTACTTTTCTAGTAAGTGCAATGTGACCCTAAACTATTAAACTCCTAGTTATCTGAACAGATCAACTGATACCCAAACATTTTGAACAATCAGTGTTCTACTTTATTTAGTTTGTATGGGATCTGCTTTGATGATGTCAGACTTTCCCTCTGATCTAACCGACAAGCTGAAATATGAGCATACAAGCGAACCAAGCACGTCCCCCCCAACCCCACACACACATTTTCTATTTATAGAACACAGTATTTTTTTAAATGCATAGATCAAGTTAGTCATTTTTTTTAATACAAGTCATGCAAAAAAAATCCAAAAATGGTCTTGGCTGCAGACAGTACCAGTTTCAGGTGCAATTAATCACCGCCACTGACAGCGATTCTTTCATCTGAATTCATCCACCCATACTCCCCCCACCAACAACCTCACACATGGTGGCACTTTCTAAAAATTTGTATTACCTGCAGGTATGAAAGTATTTTATTAGAGAATTAGCAGCCAAATGAAACACTATGTGTGATGATTCAAAGGACAACTTAGAGGTGTTCAGCTCTGAGCACTGAGTGTGAGGAGAGGTACAAGTTGCTCGAGGACAAGAGGAGACAAAATGAAGAAACAGACAACTGACAGTAATTGCAAATTTATTTAATACGCACAGTGTTTTCAGACGTTAAATCATGCTGCATAGTGACAAGTACCAAGTAGTCAATTTTCCTTTACTTTACACAAACACACACACACACATTCGCGTTGTGACAGTCCTCAGAACCACAGAGGAAATACAAATCGGCTTTTTTGTCAGATGCACACTGCACAACATTGATTCAACCAGCTGATCTTATTGCTTTTCCCCCCTTATAAAGGTGGTGAAATAATTCTTCAGTTCAGCGGCGGGTGAGGGTGGCACTGGCGGTTACCGTGGAAACGGTAAACTGTCTAACTCTGTAATGGGGGGGGGTCTGCTGCTTTTCCCCTTACGTTGGAGTGGGATGGCAGAAGTCCATTTTACTTTTAATATGCTGCATTGCCTTGCTGTATTTAACTGTTCTGTGCTCTTTTTTTTTTTTTTTTTTTTAATAAACTAGCGTAACTGCAGCGGATGGACGGACTTGGCACAATTAAGAAGTCAGCTCTTATTGATCCATGTCCATCAGACCACATTGGATCGGGGGTCTGATTTTCCACAGGTCAGTCCGACATCCCTACTCTAATGGGAAGACTGACTGGTAGGGAGAGTGACTAGTACAAATCTTAAATGGGGACCCCCTGCAGTAGTTTGTCCACTACTTGCCACATCTTGTGCATTTTGGGAGCCCTATCATTCACACTGGAAGGATCAGAGAGCCAGTAGAGCCTGTTCCAAGTTCCAGATGCCTCTCATTAGCACGTGGATGTTCTGTGACATGCCATGGCCCCGTGTCATGTAGTACGCAGACAGAGGTTGTGGCTCACAAACCCAGGTATTATGAGTCTACATGTTTTCCAGGTGCTTGGCTTGAAGCTGTAACTACCAGGCTACACTGCCTAAAGTTTTAATTCATTCTTACACTCCTTGACAGGAATTAGATTATAACTGTTAAATGCAATTCTCCTCTCAGGCAAAATTAGTAAGAAGGTTTATGGTTGAGTTTGGGCTGGGGTGATGAGTGTCATGAAAACGATCATCAAAGTTATGAAAAAAAGAAAAAAATAGGGCAGAATTTTCTAAGCCCTTTAACAATACTTATATTGCAATTCGCAAACTGTATAACTAAGCCTGATCTTTAACGCCACCTACAAAACCACATTTTAAAGACACAAAGTAGCAAAAAGGCTATAGTGCTTTCGATTGGCTTACAATGCTGTTCAGGGCAGCAGTGGCCTTTACATCATATTTGTTTAATTTTCTGGCAACTGTATACCTGCATGTTATGGAGCCATATACATACAATACCATCCCCATTATGTTCAACTGCCTGCAGAGTAAACAAACAGTATCTGAAGACCACCACTAACCCTGACTTCTATCAGTCTATCTATAGAACTACAACCCCATCCTTATGTAGTTTTGTGGGTGGGGCTGTATCAGGAAGTAAGACTGTACTTGCAGTAAGTTAAGTAGCATAAGAAAGGCAGCAATCACGTATGCTGAGAGCAGTCTTGCACATACAGTGATCCCTCGATTATCCACCAAATGTTTGTACAAAATGATAGTTATTCCTTTGCCACTTATTATCTTGCACCCCTGATTAGCCACCCAGTTTTGCTTGTAAGAAAATGGGGGGATAGTCAAGGATGCACTTTAGATTATCAGACTGAAATCAAACAGTATGTGATACGCACTTGGGGAAAAGGGAGACTGGAGAATGGTGTGCACTGTCGCTAATAGGATGCTAAAAGTGGATAAGGCAGTGGGTCCTGACAGTGTACACCCCAGCATGCTTAAGGAACTCAGGAAGGAGTTCGCTGTTCCTGACAGCCCTTTTTAACCTGTCTCTGAAAACAGGGGTGGTTCCAGGAGACTGGATGAGGGCTGATGTTGTACCACTGCACAAAAGTGGAAGCAGAGAGGAGGCAGGGAATTACAGACCTGCCAGCCTGACTTCAGTAGTGGGCAAGGTTATGGAGATACTGCTGAAGGAGAGGTTGGTGGAGTATCTAGAGGCCAGTGGCTGCAGGATCCAAGGCAGCATGGGTTCACGGGGAGATCCTGCCAGACTGACCTGATAGAGTTCTTTGATTGGGTGACCAGGGTATGGATTGGAGGGGGGGTAGACGTGGCATACCTGAACTTCAGCAAAGCCTTCAACCCCATCCCCCACAGAAGGCTAGTAAACAAACCAAATAGCCCTGGGGTAGGACCAAAGGTAGTTAGATGGGTGAGAAACTGGCTGGAAGGTAAAAGTCAAAGGGTTGTGGTAAATGGTGTGCACTCAGGGGAAGGCAAAGTGACTAGCGGGGTGTCACAGGGGTCAGTGCTAGGTCCAGTACTCTTCAATATATATATCTGCGATATCGCTGAAGGGCTGGTAGAGAAGGTGTGTCTGTTTGTGGATGATACCAAAATTTGCAGCAGGGGGGACACTCCATGGGGGTGGAGCAAATGAGGGAGGATCTTAGCAAACTGGAAGAGTGGTTAGGGTCTGGCAACTGAGCTAGAAGTGCAAGATCATGCACCTAGATCACAGGAACCCTGTGGCTAAGTACTATATGGGGGGAGAACTGACGGTCACAAGACAGGAATGGGACCCTGGGGTTAATTATGTCTGAAGACCTGAAGGTGGCTTATGTAACAAGGTGGTGAGAAAAGCCGGCAGGATGCTGGGGTGCATAGGCAGAGGGATCACCAGCAGAAGAAGGGAAGTCATAAAGTTGGTGAGACCTCACCTGGAGTACTATGTACAGTTTTGGAGGCCCTGCCTGCGAAAGGACATACAGTGTTTAAGGGGTTCAAAGGAAGGCAACCAAGATGATGCATGGCCTCCACCTAAAGACCTACAAGGGCAGACTCAGAGAATTAAACATGTACTCTCTGGAAGAGAGGAAGGAGAAGGGAAACATGATAGAGACATATAAATATCTCATGGGTGTGAACAAGTACGGGAAGGGAGTATTTTCCAGAGGAGGACTTGCACAAGAACTAGGGATCACACCATGAAGCTGGAGGAGGGGGGAGACTGAGGGGAAATGTCAGGAAGATTTTCTTTATGGACAGGGTGGTGGGGGCTTGGAACAGACTCCTGGTGGAAGTGGTGCTAGTTAAAACAATCACAGGCTTCAAGAAAATGTGGGATAAGCATAAAGGAATCCTAGCAGCAAGGCAAACATGGGGAAAATCTGAGGACTGACAGGGGGCTATAGACAGGATTAACAGGGCAGACTAGGTGGGCCAGGTGGGCCTTATCTGCCAATAACTTCTATGAGAGAAGGGAGCAGAATGGTAGGCATTTTAATTTGTATTCTGTTGCCCATATCTCTTTACATATAAACTGTATCCTAACATGAGATACAGTTTGCATGTCAGTGGATTCCCAAGGTGCCTTACAGTCTGTGACAGGGTCCCTTTGGGGCACAGGGGCATGGTCACGGTGAGAGGGGGCCCAAGATTTCTATTGGACCTAGGGACCCGGGTTACCTTAATCTGACCTTGGCACTTGCTCCCTTAAGTTAGGTCACAGAAGGCTTGGATCTGAACTGGAGTCCGAGTCTGGGGACAGCAGGGTCCTGTTGGTGGTCCACTCTCAAGGACTGTCTGATGGTTTTCGTATCCATGTCTCATGTATCAGACGCTAACCTGAATATCTTGTGTGGAGGAGCCGATTTCAACCTGAATGACTCAGAGAAGCCGCAGAAGGCCATAAATATTGGTGCTGTGACACTGAAATCCAGAGAATGGGTAAGAAGCAGTAAGCCTGGTAAGCCGTTTGGGGCTCTGACATCAACACCCAGAGAAGGGGTAAGATGCAGCTGCCATTTGTTCCACCTCTGTCAAATTACAGCAGGTGCCCATGCCTGGCTACTGTACCATGCTAGTTACGAGGGTATCTCCCTTACCATGTGCTAGAGAGGCTGTTCACCATGTACCCCTGTACTGACAGGATGTGGGTAAATCCAGTGCCAACCCCTCATGGTTGTGAGAGGACACACAGGAAATGTATATATGATATAGATATGCTTAATGATGCTGCTTATGTGGTTCCCACTGCCTACGGGCTCGGTATGTGTACATACTGATTTATTTGAGCTCTTGGTGGGGTTGCACTCAGAACTCCGGCCATGCAAGTCCTCAACGCCTTTCTTGTAATGTGCGCAGTGCCATGCAAATTGTTAGTGTTTTGCAAGCAAAGTTCCACCTCAAGCATAGCATCCTGTGTCCCATGTAATTGCTGAACATAAGAAAAAGGGACAGCCCAGCATAAATGTCTACGTACCGAAGTGCTGGGGTAGTGAGCACGAGTGTTTAAGTGGTGTCCTACCAGTTCTGAATGAAATTGCCAACAATTGTCTTGCTACTAAATAAAACAATGGATTTTTAAAAACTTGAAATCTTACTGGTGGACTACCTTCTTGTATGGATGGACTGGAGTGCATTAGCCTTTGAGGATTTTTGTCTTCTGAACTATACAGGATTGCCACCCACATTTCTTTGCACCACGTGTAAACTTGCATGCACAGGGAATACACCCTGTCTGGACTACTTCATTGAAGTTGAACTGCATTTTCCATTTTCTACCCCCACCTCCCCGATGAGAGGTGTACGCTTGCAGGCCTTGACATGTGCCAGCCTCCCTGTGAAGAAGCAAGCTCCCTGGCCCACCTCAGGGGTCGCCAGTCCCGGGCTGGGAGCGCTACTGAGTAGCAGCACTTACACAGCCTCTAGGCTGCCCAGCCGTCTCTCTGAGCTCATTCCTGAACTCATGACACACTACCAGTTGTGCCATCGGGTGGCCCTACAACTAATGTTTTTACAGTTCACGCAGTTCATAGTAAGGTGTGCATACGTCTCGATATGACAGCTATCGGAACATCTGTTTTCAAGCTACATTATGCCGATAATGGGAGGTGTCGGAGGGTGCATTAAGGAATAATGGTACTTACTCCTCCAAACATTTAAAGCGTGAGCAGCTTCAATGCAAACAGGGATGGTGCACTGAAACAGGGGGCAGCTAATCCCCTTAATAAGGGATACAACTTCAAAGAAAGGGTGTTGTTTCGTGCACTCTAATAAAGATAGAGTAACTAGATACAGACACAATATCTCAGAAAGGTAGCTAAAAAGATGTACAAACAACATAATACACTGTAATATTTATTTATAGTGTATGGTAGAATGTTGTCATGGATAGAAATCCATACCTAGAATGGAGCTGTTATGCTGCAGTAGCCATGTCATCACAGCTGTTATGCTGCACTAGCTATGTCACTACTGCAGCATAACGACTTGGAATGCTGCCACATAGCTGCTTTCCTCAATCTAGTTAAGCTGGAAGTTGCGTTTTTTTTTTTAACTTGAACTTGTAGAAACATCTGCAGCACACTGTGTCAGTTAAAAAAAAAAAAAGAACATGTTAATATTTCTATTCTCTGTTGTCTTCTCCAGCTGGTTTTGTGTGGTTTTCTGTGCTGTGACTGCCCATACACTATAAAAGGTTGTGTATGAGCAGCCATACACAAACAAGGAAATTCTTGTATCTTGAGGTTCCCTTGGTGACAGAGTACGTCTCGAGCTGTGCTCTCGAGGTCATTTGTTACCAAGGAAAACTCTCAATACAAGAATATCCTTGTTATGTATGACTGCTTATACACAATCCTCTATCTTACACCACTAGTCTGTGAAAAAAAAATGGCAATAACAAAGTGCAAAACCAGTAGTTCATTGCAAAACAGGAAAGCACTGAGCTGTGCAGATATAATCACACACTGAGTGAAGTGCTGTCACTAAAAGTATTTAGCTACTCATTCAAACTGCATACAAGCTACATCAGAAAAGTGCAACATGCCACAAAGATGTGTAACAAATCTTTTAATTACCAACAGTTGGTCCAAACACCCTTCCTGCCCCAGCACTTCCCTCCCCACGAGCCTCATCTGGGGGTACTGTCCCTGTTAATTTGTCACCCTGGAGACGTAAACTCTTCAAATGTTTTTAAAAATGCGAAGTTGAAGCCATTTATTTCCTTTGAGTTTTCGAAAGAATGTTCAATTGCAGACTCAGAGTGCCTTTTTTGTTGTTTTTAGCTTATTTAAAGGGCATTGCTGCCACACAATGCCCTGTAAATAAGGACTCGGATTGGCTTCCAGGATGTCACCTGCCGACATTCATCCCTCCCTCCCTCCTCATTCAAGGTAGAGTTCCACCGAGGTTCTTGGTCAGAGGTTCCTTGTTGATTGTTTTCTGTGCCTTGTATTTTGTTTTAATTGACTGTTGTTTTACTACGACTCTAGCATTACTTTAAGACCTTTACAGGGTAGCTACCTCTGTTTTCTGTACTTTAGTGTGTTACCTTAAGTCTGTGGATTTGGTCATGTGACCTGTTTACCTGCAGTGCTTTTTGTAGAATTTCTGTGCTTCCCTCCTAGTGTTTGTAGGCTTGTAAGTGCCCGTGCCATCTTAGCTTCTATCCCCCTCCCCCCACCAGGCTCTCGTTTCCCGGGTGACCCGGCTCATTTGTTTTCTGCCTCAGTGATCCCTTAGGCCTTTGTGTGCCCCTGTTATTAATTCTCTTCTTTCCTCTCCAGATCCCAGACACCCTCCATGAGCCTCTTCCATCAGGCTTTCTCCCCAGACGCAGCTGCCGACATTCAGCCCTCCTCCTCATTCAAGGTAGCGTTCCAGCAAGTTTCTTGGTCAAAGGCTTTTGTTAGCTCTCCACCGCTCTCATGGCAGCTGCCCACCCACTCCCCACCCTGGCACGTCACTTCCATATAGCTAGTGGAGGTCACATGACTTCCTGTTTTTTCTAACACAGGACTTCCTGTTTTCAGTAACACCTACTCTCCCCTGCTCCTTATACTCCCCTGCCACTAGCTGGCGCTGCTGTACCCCTCTGCAACCCTTTCCTCGCTCCCTGTACCTCAATACCACCTCTCTGCACTACTCCCTGCACTTTCTCATCACTAGATGGCACTGATGTACCTTTTGCAACCCATTCTCAACATTAAACAGAATTAGTGCTGGACCAGACCCCTCTGCCCCAACCTTGCTGTTTAATTACACCTATGTGGCTGGATTAGCCCCCCCCCCACTGTTCACCTCCTTGCCGTTGCTCGGGCTCGAACCCGGTCCTGAGGCACACCTCCTGCCCTGCAGTCCAATGCACTGCCCTTCTGGCTACTCAGCCTCCTACTAACTCCCACCTCCAACTGTTCCCCTTGTTACCTCTCTGACCATATTGTTATCTTTAAATAATTACCTATTACAACTTCCTGATTAAACAGTAATACTGTAATCTTTCCTTACCACCCCTCTCTGCTTACCATAAGTTTCACCTCATTCTTAACTCTCCACTTTTTCCACTTCTCCCTCTGTCAGTGTCAAACCCCTGCCACCATGCCTGAGGCAGCAACACCCTCCACTACATCAACAGGCCATCTGATAACTTCAACCCTCAATAAGACCTTATCTTTGATGACCACCATGTCCCTATCAAAATTAACTTGAACTACCCCCTGTTTAAATAGATTAACTCTTCTTCTACCTCTCTGTCCTTCTCTGCAACCTGTTTTGTTATACTTCATACCCTTCCTTTTTCCTTTTACCTCCCTCGGTGAGACTTGAACCCTGGGCTGATGTGCACTCTCCTTTCTTGAGTCGGCAACACCCTCCTCCAGGCCTAGCAGTGCTTCTGATTTCTCCTACTCCTAGGATTGCCTTTACCCTCTCATACTGGTGGGATGCCCAAGCTGTTTGCCCTGCCTGCACTGGCTTGGAGCAAAACAAAAGGTCTGTGAATTGCCCACATGAATATTCAGAGTCTTAGACCTAAACATACTGAGATTGAAGCTTGGACACGCCATTATAACCCTGATATACTTGTTATATCGAAACCTGGCTGAAACCAGCCATCCTTTCACATAAGGTCTCCATCCCTGGCAATACCACCTTTTTGAAAGATTGGCCTACAAAATGTGGTGGTGGCATTCTCCTCTATGCACGATCCTCCCTGTCAGTATCTGAGCTTGTGCCTCCCCCCTGTGACACCTCTCCTGTGGAGTCAATCTTCCTTACTGTAGTACTTGGGCAAGTGAAGAAATTGATTGTCGGCTGTATCTACCTCCCTCCCAGTGCTCCCGCCTCTTCCCTCATTTCCCTCGTCTCATCCTGGGCCAGCCTCCTGCTGGCAGACTTGGTTTTATGTGGCGACTTCAATAACAATTGGCGAGGTCCTGGGTTGGGGCCAGTTCACAATGCTCTGGCTGATATGCACCTTTCCCAGCTCATCAGTGACCCCACCAGGCACAATAATACATCTGGTCATCACACCCTCCTTGACTGGGTTCTCACTAATGCCCCCATCACATCAGATCTTCCGGTGTTCTCCCTGACGCCGTAACTGATCACTTTCTGTGTGTGGAGGAACAATTTTCCTAACCCATCCCCAAAAACTGTGTTATCCAGGGACATGACCTCTTTTTGTCCCCAGGCCTTTCAAGCCTCCCTATCTCAGAGTGACTGGTCTCTGGTAAACCTACTACCAGATGCAGACTCTGCGCTATCATTCTTCACTAACACATTTAATTCAATAGTCAATCTTCATGCCACTTTGACTAAATGGAGAGCTAAGGGGGATCACGCCCCTTGGCTCTCTAAGGAGCTCAGAGACCTCATGGCATCTCAGGATGCTGCCTGAAACCTTTATAAGAGCTCTGGCCTACCTGCTGACTGGCAGGCTTACAGACTCCTGCATAATCAATGCAAAAGCATGCTGCATTCAGCCAAATGTGCTTTCCTCCAATCCTCCAAACTAGTAATCTCTCCAAGCCTAAAGAATTCTAGGGACAAATAAACTCTACTGAAGAGTAAATCCTCTTCCTTACCCAACACTATGCATCTTAATGGCTCTGAGGTAACTGACCCCGCAGCTATTGCTCCAGAGTTTAACAAGGTCTTCTCTGACCTCTCTAAACATAAGACCTCCCTCCCGGCCCACATTCCTTCTCCTCCACCCGCCTTCCATTTTACTAGCCCTACCTTCCACCTTAAACTGGCCACCTGGAACGAGGTACTGTATCACCTTAGGAGCATCAAGGAAATTTCTTTGTTTGTTTGTAAAAGTTTATTCCTTAAGAACACTTCAAGGAAAAGGATAGCCCAACTGAGAGCAAGCTCATTTTCCCCTGAGTTTAACACCCTTAAACTCCGCTTCTAAAACTTGGTGCTATTGCCTCTCCTGTACGTGACCTAATTAACAAATCTTTCTGTTCCAGCACTGTGCCTTGCAAGTGGAAGGCCGCAATCGTTGTCCCTATCCACAAGAGCGGTCCAAACTCTGCATTTGAGAACTACCGGCCTATCTCTATACTTTGCCCCCTTGTTAAAATACAAGAAAAAATTATTCATGCGCAACTTCAACAACATCTGGAGCTTAGCAGTTTGCTTACAATGGACCAGCATAGATTCTGTAAATCCCACAGTACCCACACCGCCCTCATTAAGATAACATCTGACATCCTCTCTGCTATTGACATGGGTCTTGTAACTGGTGCTATATTTGTTGACCTTGTTAACCACAGCCTCCTGCTCCACACGCTCCTCTCCTTTGGTCTCGATGTCTTGTCATTAAACTGGTTCTCGAACTATCTTACTGGCCAAACTCAATGTGTGAAGTGAGACGGTCAAACCTCTCCTTTTAGCGCCATAAAGGATGGTGTCCCCCAGGGGTCCATCCTTGGCCCTCTCCTATTCTCACTATTTATTAATGCACTCCCACAGCACTGTGGAGGTGCGACTGACCAGACATATACAAATGATGCCATTCTGTACAGGTCCTCTTCTGACCCAACCCTGCTGAATCACCACTTGCAACAGGATTTCCTTCATCTCGAGACATGGCTCCTCAATAATCTCTTGGTGTTCAACACCAAGAAAACTAAATCGATGCTCTTCTACCACCAGACCCCCAAGTTCACCTCCCCACCCCTCCCCCAGGTGATAAACGCCTCCTGTGGCGACCCCTTAGATCAGATACAATCTTTTAAATACCTTGGTATCACGCTGGACTCCCATATCACCTTTGACGCTCATGTTTCAACTGTGGTCAAGACCATGCACCAAAAGTTAGGACTGCTGTACTGCCTCTTGCCCTACCTAACGTTCCCCTCCCACCTGGCCATAGCCTCCTCCTCCATGCTCCTGCTTATCTCATATGGAGCCCTCATACTCCATTCCGCTCAGGTCTCCCACCTTGCCAAACTCAAGCAAACCTACTAAAGGGTCGCTAGCTTTGCCCTTGGCACCAACGTTAGGATGCACCACTGATCAGTCCTTGACTCCCTTGGCTGACCTTCCATTTAAGCTAGACTACAATACCCCACCCTTTGCTTGACCTACAAACGAGTTTATACATTCACTCCTCCCTGCCTCACACACATTATCCAACAAAAAACCACAACAAGGTTCTTAAGGTCAGCCGACCTACCTCTTCTTTCCACCCCAAAACACCGCCTTGTAGTTGGCCGATATGCCTTTGCCTTTTCCGGGCCCCTCCCTCTGGAACGCACTACCTGCTACTGTTCTGACCTGCCCCTCTTTCTAGTCCTTCAAGAGTTCTCTTAAATCCCATCTTGCCTTCCCTCAGCTCTGCACCTGTACCTAAGGTCTCCCACTCCTCACATCCCGCTCACTCCCCCCCCCCCCATGTCCCTTCCTGCTCCTTTTCTTACTCTGCTCAACAGTGCCATCCCTGCTCTGCTATGATTCGTTTTGGGCTACTCTTTATCACTCTGTTCCAATCAATTGAAATGACTGCCTCTTTGCCTAATTCTATGTATTGTTGAAATATTTACTGTATAAGTGCAAAACCTTGCCCATACAACTTGTATATATATCTGTAACTTTTGCTACATCTGGGCCTGTATTTACTTTAATATTTGTAAATAATATATATGTCTTTTGTGTGTGTATATATATATATATATATATATATAAATATATATACATATATATATACTGTGTACTTCATAGTATTGTAAAAGTGTCTTTGCACACTTATCTATTGCTATCCACTGTATCTCTGTACCTCCCTTCTTACCCTCCGACGGGTTGCCCCAGAAAAAGAGAAATTTTGTCTCAGTGGGCTTACTTGGTTACCAAAATTCAAATAAATAAATAATGCTGTTTGCATAATAACTGCTATATGTCTGGGTAGTGTACTGTGCACATAAAAACTTAATCAACTTCCAAGTAAAAAATAAACGAATAAACTTCAAAGTAAAAAAGAAAGTCCTTTCATAGCCTGGCCTAGTGATAATGGGGGTGGGGGTAGCATGTTGCAATACAATGCAGAAGACCCAAGTTTGATTCTTAACTGCCCCACTCCTGGGGAAGGGCTGCTGGAGTCTGGGGTGCAGGGTGAGGCAGGCCACTCAGACTCCTGAGGAAGGAGCACCTTCATCCTGGCTTTCATACGCCCCCTTCACTGGGACTGGGAAGCAGTGTAGGGCACCAAAGCTGACCACCCAACATGATGCCCCTCCCCCGCTAAGGCTGACACATCAGGCAGGTCTACACAGGGGAGGTGGGAGGAAGAGGGAAAAACAAACAAACAGGAAATTCCCTGAAGGCAATGTTATTGTGGCGTCTTGCCCTGTTCTCATCGAAGCAGCCCAACACAGTCTTCCTTGACCCATGTGCCTATGTCAACTACTGCCAGGAGTAAATAGGTGTCTGACTGGGGGTGAGGGAGATGGTAATCTGGAGGAGCTAAGGAACAGTTGCCAGCATCAGGATGGGAGTCAGAGACTGGACTGAGGTGGGGCAGCCTCTGAGGAGTCGGAGGATACATAACAGTAAAACATATTTTCTTTTAACAGCTGTTCAATGGCAGACTAGTAAGCCTTAAAGCGTACCACGCTGATGACCTGGGTTCCCATCCTGAGCCCGAGATCACACACCCAGCTGCAGTGGCAGTGCTGGGTGTCCAGTGCATCCTGGCTCATGAGGGGCAGCTTCTGCCACTACAAGACTGCTCCTTGGTGGCCCAGGGAAGGGGATTTTATGGGCAGGGATACCTGGTCCTGGTTAGGGAGGGTAAATCAGTGCCGTCAGGTTGAGGTCGATACAACAAGGGATGCAGTTGAAGGTACTTTAGTAACACATCAACCAGCTGAGACTAAAAGGCTACAGCAACAGGCCTCTGTACTAGCAGGCACATGGAAGAACTGGATGACTCAGTGAGGACTGGTGATGAGTTAAGGAGCCTTTCACCTGGAGATCACTGGTTCAAATCCAGCCCAGGTTGGCAGTGACCGAATATCATTATTACCTGAAGGCTGTTCGGTGGCCTATGTAAAATGAGTTGTGGTGGCCTAAGTCCAATTCCCAGTGGGCACAACTGCAAACACAACTGGCACCAATAAACATCCTTGTTGGCAGTCTCAAGTGACAAGGCCAATAACCAAATAGGCATGGAGTCTGAAGTACCCCTCTCACAAGGTGGTCCCTCCATGACAAGCTTAAAACGGCACACTGGCGTGCAGTGTAGCAAAAGTTGCACTGCGTTGTATGTATGTATGTATTTATTTCAAAAGTTTCACCAGGAAAGACAAAGTGAGCTGTTAATAGCTTGTTTCCAGATGCATCCTGGAGGGAGGGGATGAGGAACATCATATACAGCAATTACAATATATGTGGAGACAAATAGCAATACAATTTAAACTGAGAAGCAATCAAAATAACATGTGCACTGGTAATGAAGGAAATAGGTTGCAAGGGCAAAACTAGTGGGGGGTGGGGGAGGGACATGGACAGTTGCAGGAGGGAGAAAAAAAAAGTCATGAGGGCGAGACTTCAAGGAGAACACCGAAGAGGCAGAGTGAATAGACAAGGGAAGAGAGGACCAAAGTTTAGGAAAGTGATATGAGAAAGCAGATTGACTGTGCTGCCCTTGTGATGTGGAGAAACAGAGGGCTTCGGTCTCCAGTGCTGTCAGTCCAGAGTCTTTAATATACACTAAATTCACTACAAATAAAATTTAAAGTATTAAAAACAACTGAACCAAGCGACCTCTACCCACACAGAATGGAGGCATCATGCAGGCTCTGCGCATGGAAGAAATGCTAGCCTCGATGATGCACAGGCACAAAGGATTCAGGAAAAAATGAGAAAGTCTATATGCTCTACTGGGGATTATAGATTTATACAATTTTAAAGAGGTATAATTATTAACTGAAGGTATCTGAATTTGTCATGCTTACTATTGAAATACCAAGTACTCTTTTTCACACTGCTTGTAAACTGTATTGCCACTGAGTTGTGGGGGGGGGGGGGCTGTACTGTTGTCATTACGTCAACGTGTCTGTACCATACTGTATGTTTCATGTACAAGGAAAACCATCAATAAAATATACTTAATTATTAAAAAACAGAGGGGAGTTGTGTGAAATAACACATACATACACAAACACACAGACATAAAACCAAAATACAAAATTTAATAGCGTTGGTACTTACAGTTGTATCCCAAGATCACATTTAGCTCTGGCACTGTGTGGAGACATGTCTGGAACGCTATGTGTACGCAAACAAATATAATGCTGGTTCCCAGAAGCGCTTTGATTAAACGACCTGTGTGACCTAGACAAAGGGAAAAAGACATGCTGTCATTCAAATTTTCTAACATGGGCTCCAAAAAGTCTGCAATCTGATTGGCTGAGAACTGTTAATCAATCAGGTACACCCACACCTTTTGTTGGGATAATTCTAAAATGCAGAGTTCCTTGAACGTTTCCATGAACCCCAGCTAACAAACACTGTAAAGCACCTCCCCTGTACCACCACTGTTTCAAGCCCCCCACCCCACTACAGCAACAGAAAAATAGAGGCTACTCACCTGTAACCATAGTTCTACTACTATCATTCATGCCATGTTAGGCTGGCAGTCTTTGAATACCAGGAGAATCATAAACGCGGCTACCTGGACCTACAGAGCCCTAATTGGCAAGCTGATGCAATACATATCTTGCCTCCTATCCAGTACCCCAGAGCTTATTCACTTAAAAGTCACTCTTATCTCACACTCGACATCCCTAGATATAGAACTCACTTTGGGTACTTAGCCCTTAGCCATGCCCTGCCAACCCTTTGGAACTCCTTACCGAAATCACTGAAGCTTTCCTCCCTTGTCAAAATGGCAACGTTCAGAACATTACTAAAAAAAAACACGTCAGTGACTCCTGCAACTGTTACCACTAATGATTATCCCTCAGTAGGAAGCAAGCTGTCTGGGATTGTACGCCTCATCCTTTCCCACTCCCCCCCCCCCAAACATTATCTTCAGCCCTACTACTAATTTTCCCTTACTACTCATAAATTTCTCCATCCTTTCTCTCCACGTTCCCCCTTAGGTCTTTCACTCGCTCAGCTCCCTCTACTCGCTGCAACTTTCTCCGCCTACCTAAGCGGACTATAGATTGTCTCTAGTTCAGGCTAAACCATATTATACTATCCTCAAATGCACTTAGGGTAAACCTGCCAAGGGTATACTCAAAATTCTGTAAATATACTGACTTTTATGTCATTTTGTTTTTTTTTGACCACTTATGTATATCGCTTTTTCATTTCCTGTACTTGTGATGATTCTAGTGTGTAATGTTTACTGTCCTTAATTCCTGACTATGTATAATTCTCGACTGTTATGATTATCACTATATGGATGTCCAGGTCCACTTTGTAAATGAGTTTTGCTCAATAGTGTGTCACCTGGTTAAATAAAGATTTTAATTTATTGATTGATTGATTCAGCTCACTTCCACACCTGGGCAGCTTGCTCTAAGCAGGCTCAGGCACCGAAACATCTTCAAGCTAGCTCCTCCCACCACAAGTGGTGTCTTCCTCCAGCTCTTCCCCAGCTGTCATCAGATCTGCATGCTGGAACAGGAATCTGAGTAAGATTTACTAGGTGGGTCGTGTGGATGTGAACTGAGTACTAGCAGCAGAGCTATAGCTACATGTGAGTAACCTATGCTTCTAACTACCTAGATTCAGTTCACTAGTCACACCTGGGCAGACTTCTAACAGTCCCCAAGGAGAAGCAAGCAAAACATGCACCCCATTTAGGGGGGAAAGAAACTGGAGGACCGATGTCCCAAATGCAGTACTGCAATGACTGAGCAAGTCATTGCTATAGTAGGATATGAATGTATGCGCACTGGCCCAGGTAGCAGCCCTGCAGGCCTCCTTGATCAGGATGTACCTGTTAGCAACAACAGAGATAGCAGTATGTTTGGTGGGGTGAGCCATCAACCTCCTGGGCAGCTCCTCCCCAGAAAACCTGTAGCACAGTTCAGTGTAGGAAGTTATTCATCGATCAATCATCTGTTTAGCTGCTGGTCTGCCAAGAGTGGCTTCAGTGCATGTAACAAATTACTGGACAGCCTGACCATGAACCCCTGCCATGCACTTCTTGTAGTGAAGTATTGCCAGGCTTATGTCCAAGAAATGGAGTGCAAGCGTGGCCTCCGAAGCATTCGACTGGAAGGAAGGTCGGCTGAATAAGTACTAGGTTAAGGTGGAACTCTAAGATGATCTTTGGCAGGAACTTTGTGTGGGAATGAAGTACAACATTATCCATGTGGAAAACCAAATATGGAGACTCCACAGAAAATGCATGGGGCTCACTCACCCATCTGGTCGATGTGATAGTGACCAATAATGCAGTTTTCCAAGCCAGATGTGACATCTTGCACTTGTTTATGGGCTTGAATGGTTTACCCATTAGCCACGAAAGTACCAGTGGTATGTACAACAGTGGAGCAGACTCTCGCACAAGCAGGAACAGGTGATCCAGGCTTCTGAAAAGCACCCAACCACTTTGTTCTGGGCCACCACTGGCACACCAGCCCACACCCAGTATGCCAAACTGGTGGCCTGGTGCTTTAGGAGCATGACTCATAACCCCGATTGAGAAAGAGGATGCACACAAAATAGGTGAGGAAATTTACCTCCTACTTTATGCACCATTGTGAAAACCTCTACTTACAAGAGTAAATCTTGTGAGCCGACTCCTTCCCAGATGCCTCTAGCACTTGGGAGTACATCCTTGAAGAGGCCCAGAGCCTTTCCAAGCTGCTCTGGAACCAGATGGACATATGTATGGACTACAAGTCTAGATGCCTGATTATCTGCCTGATTTCAACTAGCAGGTCCCATCACAGTGGAAGCTGCCACTGAGGCCTGCTGGTGAAGCTGAGGAGATCCTGTTACCATAACTTGCTTGTTCAGTCTGGAGCTGTGAGGATCAGTTTCGCCCTGTCCCTGCATGCCTTTATAACTACCTTGTGGATCAAGGGAAATGGAGGGAAGGTATTCAGAAGCTGGGGTCTAGGACTGAGAGAAGGCATTCCCATCACCCTTCCCATCTGGGATGGGCATGGAACAGCCAGTTTTCTTTTCTCCCAGGAGGCAAGCAGGTCCACCAATGGTGTGCCCCGATGGGTGAACAGATGTGATGCCACTTCCTGGTGCAGGGACTACTTGTGCAACATCTCTCCCATATTGCTGAGGAGTGTGTCCCACCTTGATTGTTCAGGTAGAACATGGTGGTTGTGTTGTCGGTAGTGACTTGCATGACCTGACCCCTAATCAATAAAGCAAACTCCTTAAGGACTAGGTGTACATTCCAGAGATCAAGCAGGCTGTTGTGTAGCTCGGCCTTGCTCGGTGACTAGAATCCATGCACTCAACCATTCTGCAGGTGAGCACCACACCCCACCAGTGACACAATGGCTGATGTAGAGAGAGACGGCTCCACTCGGACAAACAAGATACCCTACAAGAGGTTGGGGGGTGGGGGACATTCACCAAATGACAGCATCCCATATTGACTGAATCACCCAAACCAGCTGGTTCAGGTCGTTGTGGCACTGGAACCACTTTCACAAATCCCTTTGGCGGGCGTGCATGCACCAGCAGGTTCAATGGACCACAGCTGTTGTAGAGGCCATAAACCTCAGAAGTCGGAGGCAATCTCAGTCCTGGCACAACTGCCTAACTTAAAATGAGCTGGCAAAGGAGGAAAGATCCTCCACTGTGTCTGAAGGTACACAGGCCCTGGCTTTTAATGAATCCAACTCCACTTCAATGAAAAGAATCACCTGCTTTGGAAACAGCTAGGACTTGGCCAGACTGACCATAAGGCCCATATTCTGGAGCGCCTGGACAGCTAGATCTCTGGACCATTCCACATTCATCCTGGCATTACCATTGATGAGCCAGTCATCAAGGTAATGAAACATCTCCCTGGTGCTGGAGAAAAGCCACTATGACTGACGGGCACCTCATGAACACTCTGGGTGTCAATGACAGGGTGAAGGGCATTGCCCTGAACTGTTACAGGGCACACTATCTACTTGAAAGCAGAGGAACAGTCAATGAGATGGACAGATTGGAATATTAAAATACATGTCCTGGAGGTCCAAGGAGCAGAACCAAGCCCCTGGTTCAAACAACGGTATGATCTGGTTGAGAGTGACTATATAGAACTCTTACCTGCACACAAGCTTGTTCAGGACATGAAGGTCAAGAATGGGATGCCAGCCCCCTGTCCCGTTGTGGTACTAAAAAGTAACATGAACTCCCATGATGCTAAGTCATCCAGGACAAACTTGATCACATGGCGCTCTATAAGCTGAGTGACACTACTCCGCAGTGCAGCTAGAATGTGTCTATAGACACCAACAGTGCTATAGGTCAACACCGACACAGTGTTTTGAATGCCAGAGACAGTTACTGCCCCGTGACATTCAGGACCCACTTCTCCAACTTGATGGTGGAACACTGTAGTAGGAAGCAGGAGCACTGACCCCCAACAAGGAGCTGAAGTAGGGTCCATGAGGGCAGATGAATGACACCCTTCAGCCTTTACATTTACTCTTGCAAGGGGCCCCTGATGACTTGCCACAAGAAGCACCACCACCACCCCCTTTTTTGCTGACTCTGACCGCTGGACTGGTTAGTCGACTTGGCCGTCTGGTACTGCTGGCTCTCTGACTGCTGCTGTCTGGATCCATGAAAGGAACTCCAAAACAGAATCATGCTGATTGAGCTTGGGCTGAAGTGATACAGAGTCCAGGGTGACACTGGTCTTCTCAATAGGGGTGAGGTGGACCTCCACCGCCAGGCCAAATAGGTTGGTGCCCAAAAAGGGCAAATCCACCAACTTATGACAGTTCTCTAGAGTGAACAGGCAGACTTGCATCCATGCTTGTCTGTGCATGGACAGTGCCACTGTGTGAGCTGAGCTATCAGACGATTTCAGTGGCACTTGCAACGAGTGCCTGGAAAGAGATATGCCCAGATCTCAGAGAATGCCCACCTTGGACTTAATGTCTGCAGAAAGCAGAGGAAACACATCACTGAACTTCTCAAAAAGCTCATGACAGAATCTGGCCACCAAAGCCCCATAAGCTGACCTGCCAGATCCTGAGGGAGGAAGCTGAGCATACTTTTCAAACAAGAAGCCATGGTTTATGGACTCCTTGTCAGGTGGCTTCTCCAACTGGCATGTCCAACATGCTCTGCATCTTAACCTTGCAGAAAATCACATTGGCCACAAGGCTCTTCAAGGAGAAGTGTTCTAAAAAGCCAGATAACCCACCCACAGGGACAACATACTTGCATGCCATATAGCATGGAAGGACCTGGCATGAAGCAGGCTGCCGTCAAGTATGGTGCGCTGGGCCCAACACAACCTGAGTGACTGGGAACACCAACCCCAGTAAGGAATCTAGTTTCAGGATATCCATAAGGGGATACGTCTCCTGCTTCTGAACCTCCTCCAAGGGAACATCCAGGGATGCAGACGTATGCTGCAGTAAGGCTGAGAAGGAGGTCAAGTCCCCCGTGTGGAACAGCTGTCCGAGAAATCAACCTCTTGTCAACACTGGGATTATGACA
The DNA here is from genome assembly GCA_016271365.2 of Neoceratodus forsteri. Lineage (NCBI taxonomy): Eukaryota > Metazoa > Chordata > Ceratodontiformes > Ceratodontidae > Neoceratodus > Neoceratodus forsteri. The sequence continues at coordinate 937,637,198 of CM028130.1, forward strand.
TTGAGAAGAGGCCTCTGAATATAAGTCGGGATTCGGGACTGTTGATGACCAACTTCAGCAGGATAACAACCACTGACAGAAGCCTTGGCACTGAGGACTCAGGCCTTGAGTCCTTTGATACGGCGCCCTTCTGTGACTGCAGAAGAGGTGGCTCCACTCCAGGTGGCCACTGTGATACTGCCAGAAATGCCACAGGGGTGATCACTAGAAACTACACCAGAGGGACCCATGGCTGGATCAGTCTGGCAATAAGCACTGGTCAACCTCAACCTTGGAAAAATGCCCCTAATGCCCAGTGTTGCCAAGCCACGTTCTCCCTTTTGTGATGGTGCTGATTGCAGCAACTGGACAAGGAGGAGAAAGAGCTCAATGATGACTGTTGATGGCAGTAACAGTGTCAACGTCAAGACTGAGATAGAGATCAAGAGTTGGAGTAGGCCGTTGACTTCGGGTGCGACCCATAAGCTCCACTGGGGCCTGCTGATGGAGGCACTGTGTACACCCCCCCCCCCCAGCCTGGGTACCAGCTTCACTAAGGGCTGAACCAGAGTGGAGATAACCAGCAGCGGCAGCACTGGAGGATGTTTGACCAGGAGTATGGTTAAACCCCACTGGTCCTATGGAGGGGACTCCAGCAGTACTGGTGCCCAGGTGAGAGACGGAGCCATGTTCTACCCTGACTCCTGGCTGACAGGTTTGGCAGGAACTACCTCTGGCTTTTTTACTTTCAATGATTTGATCAGGCACTCCTGTGGGTCTCCACCAGTTGGACAATCAGTCTCTCAACTGGAAGTACCCTGATCAAGTGGAGTGGGAATGTTCATCTTCCCACGATCAACAGCGGTGTATCTTCTTCTGCTTCCTATTGTACTGGGTCTCCCATTGTTGAAAGGCTGTAGTGACAAGAAAAATTCCCTAAACCTCCAAAGAGTTAGTGACTCCATGGTCGGTTCTTCATGGGAAAGAAACTCCAACACCAGGAATTCCCCGGCTGCTGCCACAGCCTTCTCCATGGCCTGTGACTTCAATGCTGAACCCGAGGCCACAGAGGCCTTCTGTTCCTAAGGCCTACCTTGGAGGAAGCACACTTAACGTTTGTCGACCAAGGAAGGGTGGATGGCAGGGCACCACTGACAATTTTCCATTTCATGCTACAGCCCCAGACAATAGACACGTGCGTCATGCCATCAGTGATGGACATTTCTTGCCTGCATATCAGGCATCTCTTGAAACCAGGTCCCATTCATTCCATCCCAGCAATCTTTTTTTCCATTTAGTTTTTTACCTGACAGAGGTTACACAGGCATGCTATCAGCCCTGTCCCCCACCTCCCTCAACTGGCACTCACCGCTCCCAAACCACTGGGTGTTCTCCCATGGATTCCCTCCACCACAGCAGGTCCAGGAAAGGAAGGGAAGGCCCCCCCCCCCCAAATACAACAATCCAGAGTCTGGTGGTCGGGCCGTAGTGCAGGCCGAGGGAAGGCAGGCAGGGCTTCATTAACCCACACAGACCACTTTTCTGTTTTCTGCAGTCCCACCCCTACTGTGGACAGGCAGTGGTATGTGCCATGTGGAGGGAAAAGACGCATACGCACCATGCCACTGGCAGTCCCTCCCTTTTTTTATGCGCTGTCCCAGCCTGCACTACAGGCTCCACTTGGTGGCAGTCAATGGCAGGGCTGACACCCCGGGAGAGGACAGCAGTCCAATGGATGCTTAGTCCTCTCCCCCCACCGACCTGAATCCTCTCTTGAACCTGGGTCACTGGAGTAACGGGCAGTAACTCTACTGCCATACCACTGGGCAGGCCCACCCCAGAGATCTTCAATGGAGCAGGAATTGAAAGAACAGAAGAAGTAGCTTAGCGGAAAACAAACTTTTTTAGCCAAAATAAACCACAAAAATCACCTAAGATGAGAAGAAGCTGTGACGGGAGGACACCTGTTCCTTCCAACAGAAAGAAAAGATCTGAAAACAACTGGAGCAGAGCCAGACGATGACATAATGGGTTGGTGGGCAGAGCTAGCTAGCTTGACGATGTTCCAGGGGCTGAGCGTGCTCAGCAGAAGCTGCCCATGTGTGGATAGTGAATTGAATCCAGGTAGTGTGACCCCTAAGTGGCGCTATCCCAAGGGTTACTACCCGTGCCTGCATGGCTAGTTGCAGGTTAAGGGGTCTGGGTTAAACCCTAGGTGGCGCTATCCCAAGGGCTACTCCCCTTGCATGCGTGACTAGGTGCAGCTTAAGGGGCCTGGGTATTGACAACGGGTGCCTCCACCCAGAGGACAGGGTTACTGGTAGCGTAGCTGACCTGAGTATAGCCCTCTGGGACACTGTAACCCCCCTCTTTCCCCTCTAGTGGCCTAAGCAATGAACAACAGAAACAGTTACATAATCCCTAATCAGCATACAAATCCCCACTCAGTTTGCGCCACCAGGGCTGGTTCCACCAGTTCGACCCTGTAACAACTGTACAGTGTTTCTTGTACAAACTGGAACCACAGTCAAGTTAAATGCAAAAAGAATTAGATCTGATTCATCTGGGGGAATGAACAAGGGAGGGGCGTAATTTGGCTGATTAGTTCTGTAACTGATTCAATCAGTCATGCATGCACTTTAGAGTCCCTTCACAGTCGCACACTCTGGGTACCCAGTTGGAAAAAGGTGGGCTAGCCTGACACATTTAGGGTTACCACGTGTCCTGATTTTCGCAGGACGGTCCTGATTTGGGCAGCTGTGTCCTGCAAAAAAACATGAAAAATTCTACATGTCCTGAATTTATAGTAGAGAAAATATTTTCTAACTTTCCACTAAATGTTGCAGAAAACTACAATACCTTAAAAATGACAAGAGACAATTGAAACAACTAAGAAACTACAATACTTAGCCTTAATTCTGATTATTTAGAGAAAAGAAGTCTGTTGTATTGGTCGAGGTTACGTACTGTCCTGCAAAAAATCATGTTTCAGTAAGAAATGTCCCACTTTGGGCTTCTGAAAAGGTGGTAACTCTAGACACGTTGCCCAGGGTAGGCCGGCATTGCAGCTGGTCAGGGCCCTGTGATGGAAAGAAGGAGCATGCTCAACACATACAATTTGTAATCCGGAGCCTGGAGACTCAGTTCATGACAAGGAAACAACAATTGAATCAGACGACAACACTTTTGACTTAGCTGATGTTGCAGGGAATTACCCTGGTGTTTAGTCACGCTAGCCAATACGAAACACAGGAGGGACAAAATGGAGACTGCAGGTCGGCAAGCTGGTATGCCAGGAGAAGCAGGGCCCATACGATTCACCGAGGTGTCATTCCTGTTCGAGATGTTGAGCAGGGGGCTGATCCCCAGGTGAGTCTCTCATCAATGGTGATCTCTGCATCTGAAGTAGCTAACTGGGCCAAGGTGGCAGGACCCAGGCCAGGTGAACAGTTCGGATTCAGTTCAATGGGTGCTGGAGACAACTTCCAGCAAGCGTGACACACATAAGTAGTGGGGAACCAAATCACGACCCACTGACAGCTTACAGCACATTTATAGTAAAGCAAAACACAATACCACAGATCGGATGACAGTCCAGTTGCAATTTCAGTTTTCCTGAGCAAAACCGTGATCTCTATGGTGATTCACACGTCCTGACAGGCCGATCGCTTACAGCAAATCATTGGTCTTCTTCAGGTAACAGGGCAGTCACAATTTGGTATTTCTGGTCACCAGCCAGTCTGGATTTAGCCCGATTAATTTCACCAGCAGATCCCTCAGAAGGGAAGATGAAGCAGTCAGGCCAGACACAGCTTTCCCACCAATTTCCTGTGCTACTACACAAGAGCAGCTGCTCGAATGTCTTGAGCAGTTCACTCTCTCAACTCCAAACTCAGACTGACTGACTGCTGCAGGCAGCACTAGGACTTCCTTCTGATCCAAAAAGGGTTTGGCTGGTTGATTCATCTGTCTGTCAAAGCAAGGGCTCCCCCTCCAGGTCCATTTAGGCACCAAAATGAAAAAAAATACAATTCCTACAGAAATTCACTCCCACAAGGCCCCTGGGGACAGACTCCATTTTAAGGTTCCCCAAAGGTACCGATTGGTGCAATACAGAAATGTCCATGCTGCAAAGAAAGGCAGCTTAGACAAACTATAATACCATTATTATTAGAGCAGCTAAACAGCAAACAATTACCAGTCCTATCAAAGCTCCCTCTGCATCATTAGCAATGGCAGAACAGAGCAATATTATTGCAGCTCAGGCAGGACTTGAGCCTGGAAACACTCGACCCCTACCCAGATTAATTATACACCACAAAAATAATGTCTCTTAAAGGGACAGGCACAGAGACTAACAGGGCACTCGCATGCAAGCACTTTTACACCTGTAAAGACACAGAACGCCCACCTGGCAGTGGGCATTTAAACACACCCAAGGAAGATTTTTGGGAACCCCCATTTATAGGGGGGGTTACAGTAGTTACAAAAAGTTTCACTTTAATGTTTCAAACAGTAGTCTCTAGTTTTTTTCCCTATCATCATGTTTTCTTACCTTTTACTTGTAAATGGCAATCACCATTTTGTAAGTGAAACTCGAGGGTTTGTGTGTCATACTTGATTATACAAAGGCAGGAAAGAATGCTAGACTCTGATTGGTCAGTCAGAGGCTAGACCCGTGATATTATCCCAGCATAACATCACGAATCTAGTCCCCTCACACACAAGACCACATCAAATGTGAAACAAATCACTGCACATGCCATGTCCAAGTTGCCCACACTTGGCATGGCCACTGTGCAGTTTGCCAGGACTTCAGATTTTTTTCAGTAACACAGATCTTTCCCTCTCAGTTTCAGAGACTGAACCTCAAACCACAGCTAAGTGAAATAATGTGTCCCACAGGCAGTTAAACATTAATTTGCACATCTGTGAAATAAAAAGAAATGAAAATAGAAGAAAGCCGTCCTCACGATCGTATCAGCTTCACAATATCTCAGCCAACAACTTTCACAGTTTCCGCTCGACACAGGGAAACAGGGCCAGATTTATTTAGTTTTAAACATTTCTGCAAGCCCCCAACTCATAGAAATCAAATCGAAAGAGTATCTCTAAAATCAGAACAAAGCTGTAACTGTAAACGGCCTTCCTATCCCTCAGTCAGCAAAAAGGAAACTGAAACAATGATAGGCTTCACTCCTGGCATACTTCCTGCTGACCTCCAATCACTGTGAACCTCTGAACAAAACAAATGCTGTCCTTCTGTAACAAACCACCCCCACTGCCTCCCGGCCTCACTGCCACCTGTAAAGCCGTCATAATGACTGGCTTTGTGGCAGTCCCTCCTGCTTTCATCGCAATCACAGTCAGTCCCCGCTGACAGAAACATACTGAGCGTGTGCCTAACAGCGAAGTTTAGTCACCCGATCGCTGTTTTTCACATTTGGTTCCTTGTCCAGGAAATACCATTACAGAAAGCAGACACGCAGGCACCTCAGTCAGTTGGCTGTGTTGGGGGCAATCTCCAAACAGCCGTGATCCTGACAGCAGCGCTGGGAGGCACCAACATTTACCGGAGGCTTACATTTCCCGGAGACGCCAACAAGACGACAGAGATACACAGGACATAGAGACAAAAAACCAAAAAACCTGACAAATAAAAAACATTATTTACACAAAAGAAACAGGGCAGACACACAAGAACAACAACACAGAAAGGTATATGTGAGGCCTCGGGAGTGTGAAGCCACAGTACAATGTAGCAGCTCCACCTGCTGGCCAAAAGAAGAAATAGACACTACTTTTTTTAGAAGGTAAACCTACACATTAGAAAAAACACCAAAACATGTACTTTTAAAGAAAAAAATTTTTTATTTTTTTTTATTTTAGTCTTTGGTAACCAGGTAAGCCCACTAGGCACAAGTGCCTGTTTTCAGGGGCAATAATTTTTTTCTTCTCTTTCACTCAAAAGCCATTGTATAATAGGTATAATGCATTCCAGGGTGTGTGTCGTTCTGGGATAACGTCACTTCTGGGGTGATTAGTCACACTCGGCCTGCGGCCTCGTGCCCAATCACCCCAGGCATGACATTATCCCAGCACGACACACACCCTGTCTGCCATTATTCCTTTATCGACCTATTTATTTATATTTGATACATGTATTTATCTATCTACTCATGTATTTATCTGAAATTGCTCCAACCAGGATAACCTTGTGAGATGCAGCATCTCGTTTTCATGGGGGTCCCAGAGAGGATAGCAGCAGTCAACAGGTTAACATAGCCCAACAGTAATAGTTACCTACATCTAAAATGTACAGAGGACAAAACGGTAAAGGTAATTATATCCAAACAGTACTCAAAGCAAGCTAATAAAGTTAGGTCACAGCAAACAAGGAGAGTGAGCATCATTATGCAACCTGATTGTTGTCGGGGAGGGAGAGGGGGATTCTGGACCAAAACAGGTACATGGGGTTCCTAAGGTGGTTAGAAAGACTGGACTTGAACACCTGCAAGCTCAAAGCATTCCTCAGCTTGAGAGGGGGGTTTGTTCCAGGTGTCTGGAGCTGCAAATGCAAAGGCCCTTCTACTAAATTCACACGTCGTTCTGGGCCTGTTTGAGTAAAGTTATAACTTAATTGTATCATGTTGTTAACTTTGTTATGTGCTTATCCCTTGTTACCTTTTTATTGCATTGCTGCCTTCTCATTGTCAGACCTTTGCATTGTCTGTATATTCTTTGTAATCTCCCGGGTCGTACCTGAAAATAGGAACATGTTTGTCTAGTGTGCTTACCCAGTAAACAAAAGCTAAATAAACAGATAAGAGCAGAGTGAATAGGCACTGCTTGGCTGTGGGAGGCGGGCTAGGGGATAATTGGGGGCTTTTCATTGTGCCCAGCTGAACGACAAAGAAAGCTAATGTTTGTCATGCCAGATTGAGGGTAAGAGGCAACAGGGGTAAACAGTGGGGATGGATATGGCATGGGTTGTTGTAATATGGTAATATAGGGAGAACAACGGTCCAAATTGTTTAGTTCAGGAGACCACTTCTCAACTGTCATTGCAAAGGATGTGCATGCCTTATTTTACGCTTCAGGAGTGCTCTGTCCTTCATGGAAAACTTAAACTTGCACAACTAAAGGCTCTCGACTCCTCAGTGCTCAGGACACTTATCTCCATGTCTGATGCTGTATCCCACGTTTTGAGGGCCAGTGATGCTCAAGTTTCCACATTTTGGGTGTGTGCCCCACACTTCAGTGACACTGGGTTTAGAGGTATGACCAAATCCACAAACGGAAAAGCCCCAATCTTAGTGCAAAGCATCATAGGTAGTAATATGCTTTAACAAAGAAATCCAACAGTAACCTAAGGATGCTATGATGACTATATAATTCCCGGGTTTGGAACAGCAACAAGACAACTGCAGGCCATCCTTTTTTTTTTTTTTAACTCCTGCCCCCAAAAAAGTTTGCCTTTGGTTACTCCTGTCTTCCACCCCAATGATCATGGACACCATAGCTATTACCACTGTGAGATCTTCAACGGAGCAGGAACATAAAGAGCAGAAGTAACAGCTAAGTCGTAAGTGAAATTTTCATTTTTTGGCTGAAATAAATTATGAAAAATGCTTCAAAACTCAGATTCAGGAGGTGAACAGCTGCCATCACAGAAGACACAACTGTCGCTCTGTAATGGGCTTACAGTGGGGGGATCAAGAATGCCAAGTGGCCTACACCCCTCCCCCCCAAGGAAATGTGCAACTCATCTCTGACTCTGTGATGTACGGGGGCCTGCACCTGCTCCAGCGCAGGATTAAGGGCAACAGAACGGGGTGCCAGAATGTCACCTGGGTTGGCCCAATCACACATCATCCTGGCCAATAGCTCCTATAGAAGGGAACAAAATATGACATTTAGAAGCCCTGCCACAAAACTTGGGGCTGAATTGAGAACACAGTAACACAGCAATTAGTGGTGCATAGTATCCGATCTAGTGAGATACATCAGATGATAGTAGGCAAAATGTCAGATTTCAAATACTACTGAACAGTACTATCATCCAAGAATGTATCCGACAACCTCGGATCCCACCCATGATTCCACTGAACAGCAATGACATCCAAGAATGTATCTAACAAGCTCAGATCCCATCCATGATTCCACTGAATAGCAATGACATCCGAGAATGTATCTAACAAGCTCAGATCCCATCCATGATTCCACTGAATAGCAATGACATCCGAGAATGTATCTAACAAGCTCAGATCCCATCCATGATTCCACTGAATAGCAATGACATCCGAGAATGTATCTAACAAGCTCAGATCCCATCCATGATTCCACTGAATAGCAATGACATCCAAGAATGTATCTAACAAGCTCAGATCCCATCCATGATTCCACTGAATAGCAATGACATCCGAGAATATGTCTGACAATCTCGGATCCCATCCATGATTCCACTGAATAGCAATGACATCCGAGAATATGTCTGACAACCTCGGATCCCATCCTTGATTCCACTGAACAGCAATGACATCCAAGAATGTATCTAACAAGCTCAGATCCCATCCATGATTCCACTGAATAGCAATGACATCCGAGAATATGTCTGACAACCTCGGATCCCATCCATGATCCTATTAGGTTACTCAATCTCATAGATCTGATGGTTGGTTCATTGGTCTGATGGTTGGATCCAAGCATCCATGGATCCCACCTCTGGATCCAACCTCAGATCTAAAGAATCCAACCTTGGATCTGAAATCCAAATTTGGTCAAATAAATTTTGGATCCAGAGACAGATAACAGCATTATCTGTTGGAGGAAAAGCCGGGTCCTCAGATGCCCTAGCTGAGCAAACCTACTAGCAATTACGGTCAGAAAAGATTCTTGCTCCATTAGATCCATCAACCCCACCCCCCACCCTCACTTCACAAGGAAAGATAAATAAGCATCTTATGCAAACATGAACTAATATTTTTCTGTGGCCCCCACCCATCCAATGCTCAGGCTGCCACTGGTGACCATCCAGCCCTGTCCCTGCCAGACCTCCTCTTGGTTCTTCATTGGCTTACTCCCCTCCACCCACCACCACTGGTCCATTGGGGTAAGGTTCACCTTCCCCACCTCTGTGCTTCCCACTACCTGGTTTTGGGGGGGGGGGGAGTAAACCAGCTGAGGCCGGAATGTGTCAGTACCACCCGTCATCCTGATGGTTATGGATTATCTCCCTCTTCTGACCACCCTGGCCCCACATAGCCTCTGTGCTGGCCTCACACACAGCAGTGCAGCATCATGTACTCCTTACGAAAGGGCAATGTCCCCTTCTCAACATCGGGGACTGTTGCAACAGCAGGTGACGGCGCCAGACAACGCCAGGCTGAAAAGCAATGCTATGCAGCAATGTAATTTCCAGCCTGGCTGCCTAGACCTAAGTCCACTTTGGAACTGGGCTGGGTGGCATGAAAGTGTGACATGCTTCCTCGGGGTCACTGGGTAGCCCTAACATGTATTAATATATAGGGGACTCTGAGGGCTAGTGGGCTCGGAGTAGTCGTTAAGCCTGCTCAGACCCAGACGCCTATCGGGAGGCCGGGGGATATACTTAAGCAAACCCAACTGGCAGCCATGTGTATGCCCGTTAAATAGGGCACAGCTTCTGGGTCTTCACGGCCTGGCAGCTTCAAAGAGGGTGTTTTCCCCTTCTTTCTATTTAGCCGAACACACCTGTACCCTCAGCATTATCCAAATTTAATATGATCCATGGACGACTTTGATGGGGAATTACTAATAAAAGAGGACTAGATATTCACTGGCTGGTTGAGCTCACTCCCTTTAACCCCAGTTCTTTTTATGGAAAAACACAAGGAAATGATGGGCCTGGGGTAGTGCCCCCCATCCCACTTCCTGATCTATCCCTCTAAAGAGAGGAGTCTTACAGCTTGTGATTTGGGCCGGGTGTTTGGTTCAGTTTTCTGGGGGCCCACCCTCTCTCCACTGTTCTCCATCTTTCTTGCTTCCTGGGATGGGCGCACGCGGTACATCCCCTGAGCCTCCTCGTCCCCCTGGCTACACTCCATGTAACAAGTCTCTCAGTCCCTGCTGCTAGCTCGCATCCTCAGAGACTTCCCTTCGAGGTGCATAAGACTTGGCCAGGACACTGACGAAACCCATATAGTTATGGGAAACAATCGACCAGAAAGGCCACAGGACCAGAAGTCTGATGCCCAGACACCTCACTTTCTTAGACCTTATGGACCATTCTGAAACTCTGCAACGAGTGACCATGAAGGACCTGATCATACCAGACCTTACCTATTAACATTGAGGGACAAACATGGTTACTATATAGGGAAATGATGGAAGTGGTGGTATGGGAGGGTTCTCCCTGGGCTTATGATCCAATTTAAATCTTTGATCCATGGTGATTCTTCTCCACTTTCCATCAGTGCTGAGTTGGGAGCTTGCACACCCTGGAATATGTAATGTCGAGGCCCTGATATCGACTATTTATCCCAGGGCTAAACTATTAAGTCTTAACTACTCCCCTTCCTCACTTTTATTTGAGAAAGGAGGAGGAGCGGGACAAAGACTCTGCTGCTATTTAAGATGCATGCTATAAGGGAACTGCATCTTTTTCCCTCCCCAAACTCTTTCCCATTACCATTATCTTTAGTTTTTTTGGTACTCCTGTTATTGGTTATTCCTATCTCTTCCCTTCCCCCCTTCCAGAGTTAGGGGCAGGAGTTTCCCCAGGATCCCACATCACTTGGTTGATAGGAGGTCCACTCACGGATGATCGATAGATCTTTCTCAAATGCTTGCTCCACCTGAGCAGGCATGGTTGGAAGTCATAGAATCTCCCCTTAATTGGGGTTTGTATATAGTTATCATTTCACTTTTGTTCAGTATGTAGTTACGTACACCTGGTTGATATACCCTTTCATACATAATTCCCACTTATTGTCCTTTTTTTTTATTTTTGAATCACAGTTTATCAGAAAACTGCTAATAACTCAGATGCTGTATGTTATTAGAGACAGGATTAAGAATCAACAGATTACAGAAGGGCTACCTTAATTTTGGGAGCCGGAAGTCGAACAGACTCAAAATCATAAGTTAGGCATGCATAACCCATTCAAACTTATATCTCATAAAGTAAATGGACTGGTTGGCCCCATCAAGAGGGATCGTACACTTCGAGCACTTAAAAAACTAAACCCAGATATTCTCTTACTTCAGGAGACTCATTTATCCACCATGGAGCAACAAAAGTTGCTCAAATTCAGATTTTCGCATATAATAGAATCCTCCTATCAGAGGGGCAGGAAAAGGGGTTCATTAGTTCTGATTCCAAAATGATCAAAACTACAATTAATTGATCAGTACACTGACAGAGAGGGCAGGCTGGCAATAGCAGTGGTCAAACTGAACCAACAGACTCTAACAGTGTGCAGTCTCTACATCCCGCCAGGCTCGGATGCCTCAACTATCCAACAATTAGTAGACACCATCCTTACCAGGCAACAGGGTACTTTAATTATAGGGGGTGATTTTAATTGTCAGCTTAATCCCTCACTCGATTCCTCAGCAGCTCGTCCCTCCCCACAGACATCTGGTCAAAAGCATCTACGATGTCTTATCCAGGATGTGGGCTTGATAGACACATGGATGCAGTTACATCCTACACTTTGGAAATTCTCATGCTTTCAAATGCTACTCAAGACTAGATTACTTCTCTATAGGCAAGGAACATGAAGACTTGATCCGATCAGCTGAGATTTTAAATATTTCTTTATCGGATCATGCCCCTATCATCCTGGACCTTAATATTCAAAAAGAGAGATTAAACACCCAAAGGCACTTCAATCCGTCCCTACTCAGAGATAAAGAATTCCAAGATTTACTCGAGAAACGTATCCCCGAAATTATTAGAGATAACACTTTTCCCCAGATCTCCCCCCAAATTCTCTGGGACACATTAAAGGTAGTCCTCAGAGGTGACATAATAGCTTTTGCCTCCCATAAGAAAAAACAGTCCGAGAGTAAATTAATAGCCCTACAGGAGGAGCTTGGCTTTCTTCAGCAGGCTTATATGCAGGGAGATACAGATCTTCTACCTATGAAAGTCCAAACACAGAACAAAATCCAACAGATCCTGACAGCCAAAACTGAGCAGGCTCTGGCCTGGCTGAGGCAGCGATACTACGAGGGTGGGGCGAGAGCTTCCAGACTCATGGCATACCGCCTCCGAAATCAAATACAAAAATGCACCATTACTAAAATTAGGGATCCCATTTCCAGTCAGCTCAGATATTCAACTTCACATATATTGGATGCCTTCAAGAAATATTACCAGAACTTATATTCCTCTCAGAGGACCCCTGATCCTCAAAAAATTTCAACTTACCCCTCTCAGCTCCATCTCTCTACCTTGTCAGAAACACAACCAACCGAAATAAAAGCCTTGATCACAGAATCAGAGCTTCAAACCACAATTCATAGCCTCAAAAATGGAAAATCCCCAGGCCCAGATGGCTATGGAGTGGAATTTTATAAAGGCACATGGAACTTAATGTGAACCCCCCTTCTCCAGGCACTACAAAGTCCTCATACCACTTCCTCTTTTCCAATCTCTTGGAGATAAGCAACCATCTCAGTGATTTTGAAGCCCCAAAAACCCCCACATCTTTGTGACTCGTACCGCCCCATCTCAGTCCTCAATCAGGACTATAAAATTTATACAAGTATTCTGGCACATTGGCTCGACCATATCCTCCCTTCTCTGATACACCCAGATCAATCTGGATTCATCAAAGGCAGACAGACAACGGACAATATCAAAAGAACCCTATAAATCTTATAGACCACGCTCAGTCCACAAAGTCCCCCCTCCTGATATTAAGCCTAGATGCCCAAAAGGCTTTTGACATGGTTTCATGGGATTTTCTACAAGCGGCCCTACAAGAATTTAAATTCCCTACCCTACACTATTTATGGATGCAATTAAAGGCATATACACAGACTTTCCAGAGGCAGTAGTGAAGTTAAAAGGTTCACATTCCGACCGCTTCCCTTTGCATAGAGGAACCCGCCAAGGCTGTCCCCTCTCCCCATACTTATTCGCTCTTTTTGTGGAACCTATAGCCCAGATGTTAAGACAGAATCCCGGCCTCCATGGTTATAGAGTCTCTGACTCAGCATTCCATAAAATAGCATATTATGCTGATGATCTTCTTCTATATATCACCCACCCCAAAGAATCATTACAAACCTTAACTACTTTACTAGCAGAAATAGAGAATCTTACAGGATACACTATAAACCCAAATAAATCAGAAACCCTGCTTGTACAACCTCCCTTCCCCCATGATCTCATTAATAAATACCCATACAAGTGGGATAAATCATACTAAACTTATCTGGGGATTAAAATCCCATCTAAGATATCTGACTTATACAACTCAAACTATCCCCCCACTTTCTCTAAAATACACTCAAACCTACAGAGATGGACTCCTCTCCCTTTATCATTAATGGCCAGAGTTCAATCTATCCAGATGAATTCCCTCCCAAAACGTCTTTACTTGATGCAAAATATCCCCTTACCCCGATTACGGAGGGATGTTTGACTTTGGGACAACTATGTTAGCCGTTTTTTATGGATGAACCAGCAACCTCAACTAGCAATGGTTAAACTCCAACAATCTAAGGATAATGGAGGCTTATCTCTTCCCAATATATTACATTACAACATGGCTTCACTGCTCACACATGTAACTACATGGCTCCTACCCCCATCTCATGTGCCATCTTGGCATCGAATTGAACAGACCACAATAAATTGCCCCATACTTCATTCTCTAGTCTTCCAACCTAACAACATCACCAAACTACAGAAAGCATTCAGATTTACGAAGGAGATACTTCATTCCTGGATGAAGTTCCTAACTCACCCTGCTTATAGGTTTATGGCGTCCTGGATAGGAATTCCGGTGGAGGACCCTGTCTGGGCCCTGACACGTTTGGATACCACCTTTCAATGCTGGGCTCGTAGAGGTATAAAACACACATATCAACTATATGAAAATGCAGTGTTCAATCATCTGACCAACTCAAAACAGGAATTCTCTTTGGTGAGAAGTGATTTTTATAGATACTTACAATTACGTCATTTCTTAAGTTCAAAGATAGGCCTGAATACTGCCGCCCAGATCATCCCCCCCCCCCACCGCCTCTCTCCTGATCCAGTTGGAAAGAGTCAGAGATCAGTGTCATTTGATCTCCCATCTTTATAAAGCCCTACAATGGATGCCATCTCAAGTCATGGATCTGGTACAATTTCATTGGGAAGCAGAACTACAGATTGTACTGTCCTGGGAGGACTGGCGTAGGATCTGGCAGAGACAACACAAAACCTCCACCTCTTACACTTGGAGAGAGTATTCTTGGAAGGTGGTGTCCAGATACTTCTGCACACCCCAGATCACAGCTAAGTTCCTTGAGGGAAGTGATTCCTCATGTTGGAGGAAGTGCGGCTGTCAAGTAGCAACACATTCTCATATTTTTTGGGCTTGCTCGGTCCTGACACAATACTGGACTATTATTGGAGACACAGTTACCTACCTCTTTCCTCTCTTAGGCACATTTTCACCAGCGATCAGGCTCCTACTTCATTACCCCAGCTGTTTCAGGGATCCACATCAAATATACCTTCTTAATATTTTGTTGGGAGCAGCTAAAAAATGCATAACTAGATTATGGCTCAACACCGACCCTCCCTCCATCACAGCCTGGGAAGACACAGCATATGATATCTATAAACTATAACATATGACAGCCAGAATTCAAAATAAAGTTACCGGATTAATGAACCGATGGAATAGATGGTTCTTACACATAGCACAACTTAGACCGGATCAGATACCATAGCTCCTGGGGGGAAATTGTGCTATGGAGAAGATCCCGGTGGATGAGGTCATGCCAGTCCTTATTCTAAGTTACCTATTCAGTTGTTTTACCTTACTTTCCTTTCCGAAACCTTTCAGAACCTGGTGGGGTGGCGACTCCACCCACTCGCCACTTTGGGGTAGATCCCCGGGCCTCTCTCCCTAGCAAATCCCCCGAGTATACAACTTGATAGTGCAAACTGATTTTTGAAAACCTGAGCAAAGTTGTAGACACCTAGGAAGAACCAGGTGTGTTGCGTTTAACACACCTATATCATGATTTACTTATACATTTGTTTATTAATTTTTCTTATTCTATAGAGGTTTGCCTTCAGGCTTACTGAACGCCTTACATTACATCTGTAACTGATTTCCTGTAAATATGAAGTGTGATGTCAATTAAGTTAACATCTAAAATAAAAAAACAGTTTAAAAAAAATATATATAGGGGACTCCCTACCAGCTCAACAATAGTCGGGGGCATCCTGTAATTCCCTTGTAAGAGCAGAACTCGAAGGAAACAGAGAACTAGGGTCCCTAGTAATAGTCTGCACTGTGAAAATGTAATTAAAAAAAATGTAACCAGTGTACAATACAATATAAAAGAATGTAACTTATTTTTATTCCGTACAGAGCATGACCAGATACTTACTGCTGACATTCTGAGTCGCTTTGGCCTTCCATGCCAGCCAAATTAGCTGAATGATGTCCAACCAAGGAGAAGGGAGGCTTGTCCAAATGGATTTTCAGATGCGCAGGCAGGGAAGCATGCAGGGTGCCAATGCTGCAGATGTCTGCTGCCCTGGACTTGGCCTGTGAGCCGAGATAGGGAACTTCAGCTTCCTGAGCTGTCAGTCCGACCTCTTGTGCAAGGGCTAAAATGTGCTTGTATAACTGATATTCCTGGGGACAAGTTGTTGCTGAAATACCAACGTCTGCATGCTTGCAGAAGTTTTAGGAACCCCACCCCCCAACAAGTTCTTGAAACCAATCTGTAAGTCTTCCCTTCCAGGAACAAGCCTGTCCGTCTGTGGGGCAGACTGCAGGTCCAGTTCAAGCTGCAGCTGTTGACCGCTACATTCTTGCTGCCGGCTGCTACCAGTAGAATATCTACACTAGCCAAGGTGGAGAAAGAAAAACAACAAATCATCTCCATTCAACTTGGCGGGCGAGCGTCTGCCTTCAGTAACTAGTGCCTAGATTGTTCTTTGGTCAGCAGTATGGGTGGGGAGGGGCACACCTCTAAATCTTTCTTCACTGGAATGTGTGAAGAGATCAGTGACAAATGAGCAAAATGTGTGACATATCATCCAACACTGCACACTCAGAACCCTATGATTATCAGCGCACTAATAATCCTAATGTTTGCTGATCATTGAGTGTAAAAGATTATTATAAATTTCTGTGTTAAAGTCTCATCAGGAAATGTGGACTATCACCTTCCCCATGTGGGACAAAGGATTTCTGAGAGGTGTAATGAGTGATATACCTTGTAATGTGTGAAAATTGAGAAGTATGATGGGGGACCCACACACATGCACACACATTTTGCATGTCAGCAATCGAACCTTACCAATATATGACTAGAATAATGTTATGCAATCATTTGCTCGCCCCTGACATATCTGTAGAATAATTAGGAAGTCTGCAATGATAGAATAATACAAGCAGGCCAGTACCTGCCACAACTATGTATAGTACAGTTACGTAAGAACATATCATAACACTAGATCTTCAAGAGGAGCTCTTGCAGCAGACAACACCGGTAGAACTGAAGCCACCAGGGCCACATGGAAAACTTCTAGCTAGCAGTCTGCCACGGGGGACCACCCCCACCAATGTCAGCATGCTGACATCTGCCTATTCTATAAAGGGGGTGGTCCCTCAGTCCTACCTCAGTTCTCCCGCCGGAGACCCCGGAACAGGAAGCAAAAAAGAGAACCAAGGCAGTTCCTCAGTGCCGAGGAAATCAGAATGAGTGCAAAAGAGAAGAAATTAGCAGGGGGAATAAGGGAGGGAATGCAGTGCTTGCTGCAAGAGCTCCTCTTGAAGATCTACTGTTAAGGTTAAATTGTTATGTAACTGTACTGTCTTACTTCGAGGGGGCTCTTGCAGCAGGCAGCACCACCAGAACTGACAGAAAAGTCAGCCAGGAGGAGACAGAGGGCAACAGCAGAACATAGAAACACAGAATCTGACGGCAGATAAGGACCGCTTGGCCCACCCAGTCTGCCCATTTCCCTACCTAATAGATAAGCTGCAGATCCTAGTTAACCAGCAGCCTACTTCTTTCTGCCCCCAACCCCTAGAATTGCCTTATGACTGTCCCATGCATGCTTGAATTCCACCAATGTTTTTGACTCCACAACCTCCTCCGGAAGGCCGTTCCATGCATCCACAACCCTCTCTGTCAAAAAATACTCCCTTAACATTACCTCTGAGCTGCCCCTCCATCTTCAAATTATGCCCTCTTGTTCTTGCACACCTCTTTTTTTGAAAGATGCTACTCTCTTGGACTGTTGATTCCCTTGAGGTACTTGAAAGTTTCTATCATGTCCCCCCTCTCCCTCCTTTCCTCGAAGCTATACATATTAAGCTCCTTTAGTCTCTCTTCATATGTCTTCTGGTGCAGACCCTGCACCATTTTAGTTGCCCTCCTCTGGACAGCTTCCATCCTGTCTATGTCCTTGTGGAGATTGGGTCTCTAGAACTGCACACAGTACTCCAGATGAGGTCTCACCAGCTGTCTGTACAGAGGGATAACAGCTTCCTGTTTTCTACTGGTGATGCCTCTCCCTATGCATCCCAGTGTCCCGCCAGCCCTCCTTACTGCCTTCTCACATTGCTTGCCCACCATTAAGTCATCTGATATGACTACCCTGATCCCCTTTCCATTTTGTTGTTGTTAGTATCTCACCCCCACTGTGTACTCTTCCCTGGGTTTTGTTTCCCAGGTGCATTACCTTGCACTTCTTAGCACTGAATCTAAGCTGCCATACATTTGACCATTCCTCTAACCTTGCCAAGTCCCTTCTCATCCTTTCCACCCCACCTTGTGCACCAACTCTGTTGCAGATCTTTATGTCATCTGCAAAGAGACATACTTTTCCTTCCAGTCCCTCTGCAATGTCGCTTATAAAGACACTGAAGAGGACTGGTCCTAATACTGAACCCTGCGGTACTCCACTAGTAACCCCCCTTTCTTCAGAGTGAACTCCATTTACTATTACCCTCTGTGTCCTATTCTCCAGCCAATTCTTTACCCAGCATATCATCGTGGGACCCACTCCCAGGCTGGCTAACTTGTATATTAATCTTTTGTGTGGGACTGTGCCAAATGCCTTGCTAAAGTCTAGGTAGGCCATGTCCACAGCCCCTCCCTGATCTACTACTTTGGTCACCCAGTCAAAGAAATCTATTAGATTCATCTGGCATGACCTTCCCACTGTGAACCCATGCTGCCTTGGGTCCTGTGAAGGACAGCTAGTTGAAATTGGCCCTACAGGTGCCCCTTCTCTCTAGGGGGCAAACAACTGGTCAGTTTTCCTAACGCTTAATATGAACATACAAAATTTGCCAGCAGAAAAAGGCCTAGATGTCTATCAAGTCTGCTGAAATGTGCAGCTAGCACACTTATTCTGCAGCTGCCCTCCCTCCCTTCCACCCCTCCCCTTCATTGACCCTCCCCCTTGCCCTGTCCCATCCCCAAATACTCAGGGAAATAAAAGGCAGCTGGATGGATTGGTTTAAAGTGAACTCAGACACCACCTTGGGCAACAACTTAAGATTAGTACACAAAGACACCCTTGTCTTTGTGAGAAACTAAATAAGGCTCTTACACATCACAGCCTGAAGCTCAGAAATCCTCAGAGCAGAAGTAACAGCAACTAAAAATAATGCTTTCCACGACAGAAAGCACAGCTCACATCTCGCGACTGCCTCAAAGGGAGGCAGAGTTAGCTTTTCCAGTATTAAAAGAAGGTCCCATGGAGAGACAGGATGCCGAATGAGAGCCATCAAATGCAGCATATTCCGCAAAAAAGTGCAGGATACCCCCAGCTGGGCAACAGGGTTTCCCTCAATAGGTGCATGGTACGCAGAGATGGCGGAAAGGTGCACCTTAAGAGAGAAGCACCCCAAGCCTGAGTCCAAAAGGGACAGCAGGTACTCCAACATCAGATTCACTGGACAGGTGAAGGGATCCAGGTGGCGAGCAGTGGCCCAGAGGGAGAAGCGTTTCTACTTCAAGGCATAGGTGGTTCTAGTGGAAGGTTTTCTAGCAGCCACCAGGACATCAGCAAACCTGGAAGAAAATCCAAAGTGGATGATAACTACATCTGTGGGAGCCACGCATGTAGATGTAGAGACTTGAGGTCGGGATGAACCAGGGTACCCTGTTCCTGGGAGAGCAAGCACAGGGGCAAGGGTACTGGAGGTTCCACTGCCAGCTGCTGCAGCAGGGGAAACCACATTTGATGTGGCCAGTAGGGAGCTATGAGAATCATCTCTGCCCTCTCTGACTGAAGCTTGAGAAGAACCCTCTGCAGGAGTGGGAAGGGAAGGAAAGTGTACAGGAACCTCCACTTCCAGGAGAGGGACAACGCATCATGCCAGAAAACTCCAAGCCCCGGTTTGCGCAAGCAGAAAAGTGGCAGTTTTGCATTGTGTGGGGACGCAAAAAGATCCAACTCTGGATGGCCTCACCAGTTACAGAGATCTTCGACTACAGAGGACAGGAGTTCCCATTTGTGAGCCCTCAACTTGGACTGGCTTAGACTGTCGGCCAGGACATTTTGGTCACCTGGAACATAGATGGCTGAGAATTCCAGTTCATGCTCAATGGACCAGTACCAGACTCTCATTGCTTCCTGACAAAGGGGGTAAGAATGAGTGCCCCCCTACTTGTTCATGTAGTATACTACTGACATATTGTCCATCTGCACCAACAGCGGGCCGGGAAGAATATGGGTCTGGAATGCCTATAGAGCATAAAGAACTGCCTGCATCTCCAGGATATTGATGTGGAGATGCTGCTCCACCTCGGATCAGGTCCCCTGGGTCTGTCAGTTGGTGAAGTGAGCAACCCATCCCAGACCCCGAGGCGTCCATAGTGAGAATGTGCTGAGGGGAAAAGACTCGGAAGGGAATCCCTCACAGAGGACTGGCAAGGTTCTGCCACCACTCTAAGGTTTTCCTCACCGGGTCGGAGACGATCACCGGTTGATCCAGATCGTCAGTGCGTTGGTCCCATTAGACCTGATGGGTCCATTGGGAAATCCTCATATGCAAACAGGCCAGGGGAAGTGTGGCTATAGCCCCAACAGGTGGAGGAATGTTCTGGCTGGGATCTGTCAAGAGGAGGAGACTAGATTGGCTTGTTCTATCAAGCATTCCACTCTGTCTGCTGGCAGAAAAGCTCTGCCCTGGCAAGAGTCCAGGACCACCCCAATATACTGGGGCTTTGGCATGGAAAGGGACAAGACTTCCGCAGATTGATCATGATTCCCAAGGCATGGAAAAGCCAGAAGGTGCATTCCAGGGTCTGCAGCAGAAGGTCCCTGGACAGGGCTGTCAGCCAGTCATCCAGGTAAGGGAACACATAAAAGCCGTCTCCTGACAGCTGTGGCCACCACAACCAGGCACTTAGTAAAAACCCAAGGTGCTGAAGAAAGGCCAAAAGGGAGAGCCTGGACTGAAAGTGGTCCTCCTGGAAGCAGAAACAGAGGAAGTGGCGGTGGGCTGGGAAACCTGTATATGGAGGTAGGCATCCTGCATGTCCAGGGACCGGAGCAAGACTCCCCAGTGAAGGAGGGGTAGCAACCCTTGGAGAGTAACCATCCTGAAACGCTTGTACTCTGTGTACAGGTTCAGGTGGCTGAGGTCCAGAATCAGCCTCAGATCCCCTGTTTTCTTGGGAACGAGGAAGAAGTGGGAGTTGAATCCCCTTCCTCATTGAGCCAAGGGATGGGATCCATGGCCTTTTTGTGCAGGAGAGCCTGAGTCTCTTCCCGGATGAGAAAGATTTAGGCTGTAGGGTAGTGGGAGAGCAAGGGAGGGTTTTCCGGGGGCAGAAATTCTAGGGTGTGACCTCACTCGATAAACTGTAACACCCATTGATCTCTGGTCACTGGTCGACACCTGTTGAGGTACAGGGAGAACCAACCACTGACCGCCTCCCCCTAGGTCTCAGCTGGAGGGGGGCCTGGCTCCTGGAGGCATGAGAAAATGTCCTGAGAATCTCCCTCAAACAGAACAGAACTTCTGGAAGGGGCAGCCAAAATACTGGCTTGAACATCAGCTGCAAAGCCAGACATCCTCAGCCACGAATGGCAAAGGCAGATTCCTGTCACCACCCCATGCCCAGAGGCATCAACAGTGTCATATGCCACCCCTAGGACATGGGTGCTCACGTACAACCCTGATTTAAGGAGCTGGATCAACTGTGTTTTGATAGAGTCCTCAGGGAGGGTATGAACCAGATCCCTTGCCTGATCCCAGAGGGAATTCTGGTGCTGCACCATATGGGCCAAGTAATTAACCACCTGAATGGCCAGTGTGGCTGAGGCATACGTGCGCTTACCCGACTGGTCTAGCTGCCGAGACTCCTTGTCCGGGGGTTGGGGGTGCTAAGGTATTTGGGTCTCTTTGTGCAGTCAAGGGCTGCATTCATGACAACAGAGTTTGTCGTGGGGTGATCTCCAAAAGAAAGGCTTGCCCACCAGCGCATGGTAAAGGCAATCTGCCTTCTTGGGTAAAGCTGGAGTAAAATAAGGGTGGTTCCATGCTACCTTAGTGATTTCTTCATACGATTCAATTAAAGGAGGTACCACCAAGGGGAAAGTCTCCTCTTTCTTGATATAAATGGCCAGGAGACGGCGCTCCAGGTCAAGCTCCTCTGTTTCCCATCCCACGAGGGTTTGGCTATGACGCATAATGTCGAGGAAGGAGGGGTCATCAGGAGAGGATTAAGGGGCCTCCCTGGCCTAGTCCTGTTCTTCAGAGGAGCCCCCGGAGCCCTCCGATGACTCTGAAGATGAAGAAGAAGAGTTGTCTCCAGACTGGTCACTGTCAGGACTGCTGTCTGAGGGCGACAGTCGTCCACATTCTGGCCGGAGCCCCTGCCACTGTAT
The DNA here is from genome assembly GCA_016271365.2 of Neoceratodus forsteri. Lineage (NCBI taxonomy): Eukaryota > Metazoa > Chordata > Ceratodontiformes > Ceratodontidae > Neoceratodus > Neoceratodus forsteri. Next base: position 937,659,261 of record CM028130.1, read on the forward strand.
CCCCCAGAAGACCCTGTGGTAAGAGGATCGCTAGGTCCTGCCCAGTCTGTGTTCTGGGGGAGTCCCAGGGAGAACAAAGGGGAAAAGGCCTTCTGGGTGTGTCCTTATTTTGCATGAAGGGGCCACCAGGCATTAAATAGAGCATTATAATCCACTGGTGGGGGAGGATTATAAGGAGGATAAGGATACTGAAGTAAAGGGTACATATACGTTGGTGGAGGAGCCAGCGTAGGCTACCATGGCATAGGTCCCCCTGGCGCCAACTGCGGATCCTGAGGAGGACCAGCCAGCATCAGATGTGGCATAGGTTGAGGCCAAAGCGACGATGGCTGAGGAGTCATCGGTTGGGGCATCGGCAGGGCTGGTGCCGACCTAAGGGGTGAAGTCTGGCATTGGTCTGGTGAAGGAACCAATGCTGGCTCCAGTGGCAAGGATGGCACCTGTGAGGAAGAAGTCCCCTAACGCGAGAACAGAGACATCATCTGCGTGGATGAAGAGGCAAGCGCTTGCTTCAGGCGATGCATGAAAGAGTTAGCGCCGGTCCCAGAGTCGAGGGCCAGCGAAGACAACGTCTTGGCTGGGGGGGGGGATGGGCAAAGACCTACCATCAGAGGTTACAACCCTGGCCAAGGCACCTGGCTGAGGATCCGTGGGAGGCACGAGCCTAAGCATCAGGAACTGGGGAGCAAGGGATTAAGTCTGCAGCCCAAAGAGCCCCCACCTGAAATAGAGATGAGGGTGGGCAGCTGCACCACCAGCAGCCCAGAGGGTGAGAGGGCTGATGAGGAAGGAGGGGCTGACTACTCACGGGAGGAAAACCGAGAGGCAGTGGCCGGTCTGTGCGGCGAGCGAGAGGCTGACCGAGGATGGTCCCGGTGCTTATGCTTCCAACTCGAATTCTTCTCCTTCTGGAAAGACGAAGGAGATGCCCTGGAAGAATGAGCCAGGGAGGCAGACAAACTTTTGGCCTGAAGCGCCTTCTCCATCATGGCTAACTTATGCTTTAGTACGTAGCTTTCTAAAGTCTTCAAGCAAGTCTCCATGTTGCCTCGTTGAAGTCTTCGCACTGCTGGCAGGCCTTGGTGTCATGGTTGGGGCCTAAGCAGAGCAATCAAGAAGAGTGACCATCTTTGGCAGGTATCTGCTTGCCGCAAACACATTTCGTTGGAGAAGAGGACAAACTAAAAGAAAAACTACCGAAAATTTGATGTTAGAAGCACTGAAAAGAAAAAAGTAAGGTGCCGGTAAAACGTGCGAAAATGGTGGCCGACAGAAGCAGGCATCCGTGAAGATCTGACATGTGTGGGTTGATGGCAGGAAAGAACTGAGGTAGGTCTAGGGGACTGCCCCTTTATGGGGGAGGAACTGTTTAACCAGGATAGGCACAGTAAGCCAGAGCTTGTTTCCAGGTGTGACCTGGGAGCACAAGGAAGTTAGGATATATAGGATATCTATAGCTAGAATATAGGATAGGTGAATGTCAGCTGCTAGCTAGAAGTTTTCTGTGTGGTCCTGGTGCCTGGCAGCTTCAGTCCTACTGGTGCTGCCTGCTGCAAAAGCCCCCTCGAAGTAAGATCTGCTCTTAATGAAGCAATCAAAACTTGGTGCGGTGAGGTGGGGATTGCATGTGAAACATCAGCTGTGCCCCTACTTTGCCTATTTATAGCATGCATTTTCAGCCTCACTGCAAGGTGGAAAGTGCTCTCTCTGTGTATTTTTGTTGATGCTCCCCATCCTTCATTCCTGTTCCTTTTATGTACTTTCATTATTTATTTCCCTCGGCTCCGTTGCCACCTTGCCTTCATCCACTGGGACCATAACCACCACCACCAGCATTCACCCTAGACTGCCCCCAGGGCAGGGCCATTGGGAGAGCCCCCTCATAACCTCCCCCCAAATGGTGCCATGTTGACTAGTCCAGTGGCAGTGAGTCCTCAGGCTAGGCTTCATGAGGCTTGGCAATGACGGGAAACGTTTTCCGTTCTTCCCATGTAGTAGGAGGTGTGGCGTGAAATGACACAAGGGGGCATGCGCCCACGTCTGGCACACCTCCCAGAACTGTTGGGCCTTGGCTGCTCCAGCCCCTGACCTCTGTCAGGGGTGGGTCATGGATAGAGTGCTTCACCACCCTCCCCCAGAGGAAGAGAGCAGAGTCCGTCAGACACACGATCCTCCTCCCCCCTGCCAGTCCTCCGACTCCCCAAGCTCGCATCCGAAACTCAGGTCGTCAGTGTAGTAAGCAGAAATCCAACCACTGCACCAGTGGGCTGGCCCAATAATTAATTTGTTATTTAGCCTAATTATAGATTGAGGGAGAGATTACAACCAAATGGAGTACTCTTTTCCTCTGTGTGAGACATTCTTATTCTGTGAAGAGTGACTCACGTGTAGCTGCCCTGGAAACAGGCATGTTTGGGTAAAGTTTTTTAAAAATGAATATATTATTGATCAAGTTCAATCAATAATATTAATACCACTACCAAGACCACTCTTACAGTTGTGGGATGGCGGCTACACTTATGAGAGTGAATACCCATCTCAGAGCATGACTGGAAATTTTGGTGAACCAGGCTTGCGCTGCCAACCTCCAAAACATCGGAATGCCTGACGGGATAGAGGGTGACCATTTCCCCTATTTCTCATGGACTGTTCACCCAGCTACTGGATCAGATTATCATCAGTTAGCATTCAAAAGGCATATAGAGTGACCCCATGCGAAGGTCAGGCAACCTGGATGCTCCTCGCACCAGCACAGTGGTAACAGATGGAGTACGCAGCAGAGACTCCATACTGGTGCCAGCAAGACGCAAAGGGGCCCTGCTGAAGGATGGGCAAAATATCAGGATTTATGACATGGGGTGGAGAAAGAAAAGTACCTGACTGGTACAGAGCCATCAGGTGACTGTTGATTAATACAGCATATACACACAGCAAGTGGTGATCTGCCTGCTGTGAGTGATCAAATAGCGGTCCGTATCCCGTTATTGTGGCAGAAATGCATTCTGAACAGCAGTCATTATTCTTCTTGCTAAGTGAGCAAGAGGCAAAGCCTGTCATGTGTAGACAGGGCAGTCAGCTAAAAAACATGCACCCCATGGCTCAGTAGCAATCATGTATTTTTCTTTCTCCACCCCATGTTAAGAGTGATAGTACCCATCCACCTTCTGCGTGGATAACCTAATTCTCCCCCGCACAACTTAGCGAGCGGTACTGGGCTCCCCACCTACCCACCTGCTTCGACTTCCGGAGACCGAGCTTGCAGTGAGTGGGACTGCTGTTCCAGCAATCTGTTCCAGCAATCATGTCAGTCAGACTGCTAACACTAGCCCACCTTTCCCCGCAGCAATCGATTCTGTCCTGTGACAAGTAGAGAGAAAATATACCAGATTGCCAATGGTGTCCACTGCCTATTGTTGGAAGTGACCATGTTGTACAGTGCTGTGTCTACAGCAGTTCTGTATTGTTGTTTCCCTGCCCATTCCTTCCCACAGCAGTAGTCGCCACCATGCCCCTTGAATTCCCCAACCAAAAAGCAAAGCACTGCATACTCAACCCGTTACTCTCCGTGGTCACACTGAGTGGTGCAGTGTATTAGTGGATGCAAATCGTCCCTTTGATGACATGTTCTCCTGATGGCAGCCCTCTGTGTTCTTCAGCAGCGGTCACTGTTGCCCTGCCCCCAGCTACTGACAGCCTGTCCTGTGTTCCTTCATCCCACCCCACCATCACTCCATGGCAATCTCACCTCCCTGTGCTCCAGACTTAGTCCTGTCATATGGGGGTCAGTCCTGCATCCAGAGTTGCAGTGGAGGGTTCTGACAGGCTGGTGCATGTTGAGTTAACCGCCATCCTCTGAGCCATGCATTAATGTGACAGCAGTCACAACCCTTGGCAATCCTCTGTTGCCATTCCCCCATCCTTGCAGTCCAACCAGCAATCTTACCTTTCTCGTGCTCTGGAGTTCAGCCACGATGCCGGACTGCCGCAGTCAAAGAGACCACGAGAGAGCAAATGGGCCCCCCCCCCCATTCTGCTGCACAACCCGCAGAACAGAATAATTTCCAGAGTGACAGACAGACAGGGAGCGGAGAAACAGAAACTGAGACCAAGGAGCGCAAGCAAGCCAGGCGGAGGAGACAGACTGAGAGCAAGGTGAGAATGTTGCACACAGGGCTACAAGTACCAGTAATGTTTAGTGTCCGTGAGGTGTGAGTTGTGCCAAATGCGCCCCTTATAAAAGACAGAGGCATGGGAGAGAGAGACGGAGAGACCCCCAAATAGATGACACCTTACCATAGCAGCTAGCACCTATTGAAAACACACAGGAGACACAGAAGAGAGATAAATGAATGGACCACTTTGGGTAAGCTTTGGGGAGGAAGAGAGACATGCTCCAGCAAATCACACAGACAGTAAAAAGCAGCAGAGGGGAACACATTCAGAGTGAAAGGCAGAAGAGGGGAACAGGGTCACAGTTGCTATCAATGAATATGTATTAGGGGCACAGCAGTATATATTGGCTTCAATTCTTGAGAGGTACTGAGTAGCCCATATAACAGCTGTACAGGTACTTTGTTGTCCCTGTATCTCACATGTTTGAGCAGCCTACACATGGGAACTACTTTGTGTGGTGTCAAGATACATCATAGAAATTGTCGTTTTTAGGCAAAAAAAACCAGCAACTCTCTGTAATTGTTTTATTCCAAACATTACCCCATGTTATAAGCGCAAAAACCCACTCCAGGGTGTGCGGTTATTAGGGATTAATCAACACACTGGGTGCTGTGAAGACACTCGGCCTGAGGCTTCCTGCCTCACAACGCATCTGGAGTGTTGATTTATCCCCAGTAACCGCACACTGTTGTGGGTTATTGCTTACTTATCCTGTTATCAGTTATGCCACACGTTTGAAAAAGAAAACATTTGATGGGGTGACAGCAATGTTGAGAGCCTTGTTGACTGAGACAGCTGAACAAATATTGAAAATAGACACATAAGATGGATCTCTGAGAAGAATAACAGATAAATAAAGGATGGGAATGGAACTAGGCTCCCTGGGAGGTGTAAACAAAATGTCTTTAATTACTTAATCCTTACAACTCAAGGAATAAAAACTTGCCCAACCCAACCTTAGTGAAGGCTATTCAATACTGGGCATGTAACATAAAACTCGCATCTTATAAAATGAGAACTAGGCCAAGAAAATAATATATTTCAACCAACCAAATTTCCATATTTGTAAGGTGTTTTGTGGTATAGGATATATTGTTCATACATGCAGAAAACCTCCTTGTTATCTAACATTTTGCAGTTCATACTGCATTATCCTCTTGTGTACAATGTGTATGAAGATATTTTAACAGTTGTGTATGCAAAAGTAAAAAACCAATAAAACTTTCATGGCAAAAAAAATATATATATGTATGTTTTTGATTGAAAATAAAGTAAAAAAAGAGAATAGGACATGTAGTTTGCCTCTGTTGTTACATCCTTGGAGGATTCCTGGGAATACCTAATAGCCCCACCCCTGGTGTTAATACATCAAATATATTAAGTCACCATGTCTATCCAATGAGCTAGGACCTGCTCATAAACAAGGAACATCCTGAAATCCTTAACTGGCCTGCATAAACTTTAAGGTCTTTGATGTAAAAACAAGATTTTAAGCGCAGATGAGTAAAGAGCATACTTTACCTACATCAGTGTCCCTCTTCTTCACAGCTAATATAAAACAGGTGATTACTGGGGTAAGAAATAATTCATTACACATCATATTTTGAGTATTAGCACATATGTTCAGGTAGCAACTGAACTCACGTAGAAGCCTCTTGCCAGTCAGGTGAAGGTAACCTCATAACATTTCAAACCTATGCTACAGCATTCTAAGTTGCTATTATCCTGGCTCAGCTCTCTTCTGGGTAAAAACAAGCAATTTTTAAGATGAAGAAACCCAAGAGTTAATGGACGAGGCTTCCTGATCAGAGAAGATAGAACAAGGTATCATGGGAACTTTATTTCATGCTAAAGCCCTCTTGCTGAATTGCAAACCTTGCTTTCACTTGGATATTCAAACTCATTTGCAGCGTTAACATAAAGTTGGCATCCTTTCGAAATGCTCCAGTTAGTCACAAGTCTGAGCTGGTTTCCAGGCAGACGAGCTTTTTAGTCAGTCTTTGAACATTAGGATGAATAATGACCCCATGTGTTTGTGCAAGTTCAGTCCTCAGCAACAGATCCACTGTCCACTGGCTCCTGTCAGTCTTCCTGGATCTCCTTGATTAATATAGTAGTAGTAGTAAATACCTTTATTTTTATACAGGATATAACGGCTAGGGCTAGAAGCCCTATTTACATAGTTGTCCTGTTACAGCGGCACTGCTGCATAAATCTTATGGAGGCGCAAAGTTAGAATTTGCATAAGTCTAAGAAGGACTTAGATGTATGTTTGCGCATTTAGGATCCCCAAACATAAAAGTCTTTTAATTATAGTATTATAGTAAGACCAGACTAGATGGATCTTCAGTCTCCTTCTGCTGTCAAATTCTATGCTTCTATGCTTCATCCTGTGCTTTGCAGGGAAAACTGTACCGAAAGGGACCTTTAATTCTCACAGCTTTTGTTTTGCCTCATCAAAACGTCTTAGGCCAAACCTGGTGGCATAATTCAAATCCAGTAAAAAAAAGATACCCGGTTACTGTCAACCTCCACTCCCTTTACCCATCAGGCCACTGACAATATGCAATCCCGCTGGAATAAAGACACAAATCACACCTGCCAGGTCCTCAGAGTGTCATCTTGAGCCTCATGGGGCATACTGTGGTAGAAAGTTCTCATGACTGAGGTCCCACACCTCTTACCATCAGAACATGATGCTGCTTTTGGTGCCTACTGCCCTGAAACTTACTGCTCGACCATTAAGTTGAGCATTCTGCTCTAGCAGGTGACTCTCTGCCTGTTTCAATCGTATCTTTAGCATGGCGTTCTCATTTAACATGCTCGTTGCTGCTGCCAATGCCCATCCCACCACAGAGACCGCTTCCAACTCCTCTGCTGGACAGCTTCAACATGCTGCGGCATGGATTGTAACTGCCAGACAAGGAAATCAAATTTATTGGTAAGTAGCTTGAATGCCATATGCATTCGGAGTATCAATTGTTGGAAGGTCTGCAGGGTGTCTTTCCCTTCTCCTGCCACTGCTGGATCCCCAGACTTGGTGGGGTCTCATGGCTGGACCTGAAGCTTAAAAATGCTATGAGCATAGCTTGCTGCATTTCACAGTTTTCCTATGATCCACATTAAGAAACATTATTATTATTTAGTTTTTGTTTACCAGGCAGGCACACTAGGCAGTTAAATGCCTATTTTCAGGTGCGACCTGGGAGGTTACAACCAAAAATACAGACAGTGGAAATATATTTATAACATGCAGTGGCAAAAAACAAAACATCGAGCAGAGCAAATTGCTTCTATTAAGAAAGTACGTAGTTTGCGGTGCTTTCAGTTACAGAGACAAACCTTGAAATAAAGCGATTGCATCAATAATGGTAATACATAAATTGGCAGCGCATTCAGTATGCTGTGGAGAGAAAAACCAAAAGCTGAAACTCAGCAATGTGCCTGTAATGAAACCATAGGATGCAGAGTCTTCGGTATAGTGATATTCATGAACACTGAGGAGAAGGAAAGGAGAAGAATTCATAACCATAGGGATTATGTTAGTAGGGTGCTACTGAACAAAGCCAATAAAATGGTATAATTTTCACTGGAAAAAAGAGTGCCAAGTAGGGAAACTGCTCAAGTACCATGACGGAGCAGTGTGACTGGCCAAGGAGATGTTCTCGATACTTTAGACAGAAGGCATGTACAGAGGGGAAGTGTCAGATGTCTGAAGGAATGGAGTTCCATAGTTTGGGGGGAGAGTAGGCAAAGGATGCTTCACCAGCATGAGTTTTAACTCAAGGGACAGTAAGCAGGGCATTTTCTTTAGACCTCAAGGAGTATCCATTGCTCACCGTCTGGAGAGAGGAAATGAGAGGTCAAGGCTGACCATTTAGTATTAGGTTAAAGACAACATCTCTATAGCTATGGTCATGAAGGAGCGATGGGGGGAGCCAACCCAGCTTATCACAAAGAAAGCAGTGGTGAATGAGTCTAGGTAACATTGACACAAAATGGCAAATATTATTGTAGGTGACATCCCATTTGAGGAGGCTAGCTTTAGAGGCTACAGAGTACTCCAGGGCTCCATAGAGAAGCTTGGAGAGGAGCATCCCCCTGACAATGGCAAGGTGTGCCTATGGTGTCAGGTCTTGGGCCACTTTGTATGAGACATCAAACATGGAGCTCATGGATTTGCAGACACCCATGACATGGGATGCATAATCAATTGTGGGGTCAAGTGTGATTCCGAGGTATGTAAAAGAGGAGGCTGTGGAGACCAAGGTACCATCATGGTTTGCTATGGATAGAGGGGATGAGCATGCTCTGAATTTGGAGGATTTGCCAAAAAGCAGGGATTGAGTTTTAGTGATATTAAGGATTCATTCAGTTTCATGTAGCCAGGTGTACACTGAATGTAGGTCTGCTGTCAGATGCAGGTGGATCTGATTGATGTTCTAGGAGCAGGTACAGAGGACCAGATCACCAGCATAGAGTATAGCTGAGCAGTGGGTCAAGCTTTGAGTAATGGAGCTGATGTGTACAGCAAGCAGCAGCGGGCCTAGTATGGAGTCTTGGGGAACACCCACTAGAGTAGGTGAGGGATCAGAGAGGGAGGACTTATACACGACCCTTTGGGTTATGTTTGCCAGACAGTTATAAAACCAAGGGAAAAGCAGTTTGGGAGATACCCAGGCTGGCTAGTTTGCTAGTGAGCAAAGTGTGATCCACCAGATCAAAGGCTTTCATCAGATCAATAAAAACAGCACATGTGAGGCTGCCAGTGTCCACTGCACAGGAGATACTGTTGGTATGGGTGAGGAGGGCAGGGCAGTGGTGGTGCTGTGCCCATCAGCCCCTCCCACTGTAGCAAGCATTGGCTCCTTGACCGAGCCTTTAGCTCAATTTGTGGAAGGATATATTAAAATGTTTGTACCCCTGTGACCAATACACATTAAGGATATTACTCACATACTACAGGTTTTGTGGGACCTACAAGTAAATGAGGATCACATATTGGTGACCTTGGACATTACTTCCTTATACACCAATATACCACACTGTGAGAGGATCGAGGCTCTACGGGACACTTTGTATGACAAATCTGGGTACATGCCTGCCTTCAATGAATTTTTGATTGGTCTAACTAAAAAAGTACTACACTGTAACACTTTTGTTTTCAAGGAGCAGTTTTACTTGCAAATCAAAGGAATGGCAATGGGGACCTCCTTCGCACCAAACTAGGCGAATGTCTATCTGTCACAGTGGGAGAAACAGTTTGTGGTATCTGCCCTGAATCCCTTTAAAAAGTATGTTCATTTGTATCAGTGTTGTACTGATGATGTTCTTTTGGTGTGTGTATGTGTTTCGGGGCGAAGTAGCCTTGAGAGAACATGTTGCCTATTTTAGAATCTACCAATGCACATTTGAAATTTTCCATGAAAAGCAATATGGAAAAAATCGATTTTCTGGATTTAACTATTGAGAAAAATGGAAATGGGAGTACTAAAAAACAAATTTGCTCAGAAAAGACACAGACAGAAATGCTCTATTAACATACAATAGCTGCCATCCACGTCATCTGGTGCAAAATACAACAAAAGGGCAGTTTATGAAGTTAAAATGAAATACAAGTGAACCAGCAGATTACACCAAGGATGCAGACACCCTATGTGAGGGATTTTATGCAAGAGGGTATGATAAATCTAGCGCTGAGAGAGCTAAATGTGCAGTGGAAAGTATGGATAGTAAGAGTTTAACTAAGAGGACCGGAAAAGACAATAATAACCATTTGAATTTCATTTCAGATTTTATGCCCCAGAGTCATATGATTAGGCATATTTTGCACAAAAACTGGGACATTCTCACCACACAGCCCAAGTTGGAACAGTTTGCAAGAAATCCCTCCCCACCCCCTGTATGGTGTATCGCTGGGGACGGAACATTGCCAGTATGGTGATCACGAGTCTGTACACCACTGTAGAACATCAATCACGGACTACATTACGAAAGGGAACTTACAGATATGGTAACTGTACCTTTTGCCAACATGTACATGCAGGTACTTTTATTCATCCAATTTCAGGACAAGCATGTGTAAACAGACACTTTATTAACTGCAGTACTAAGAATGTGGTATATGTAGCCAGTTGTGTGTGCCAAGACTTTTATGCAGGAAAAACAAAAAGTAAAGTAAGAATCTCTGAACATTTGAGAAGCATTGCGAAGCAAGACAAAACAAATGCACTGGCCTTGCATGTTATGCACAAAGGACCGAGACATTGTTTTATTTTTCAGGGCTTGGATAAAATTACATTGAACATTCGTGGGGGGGGGGGTCTGGACAATAAATGACTGCAGTGCAAAAGCAAATGGCGAGAATGGATTAAATCTGATGTTTCATCTAGTACCCTTTTTGAAGAAAACCCATGAAGCTCAGATGATGCAGGGTTTATATCATTTGTATCACTTGTATATATGTATATCTTAACCATATGACCCCAAAATTCTACTTAAAAAAATAACATGGCAGGAAGTCTATACAGGACTGAAAAACTTGACAAAACTAAAGAGCCTGGGCCAGATAAAATGGAAGCCAAAATATCAAAATATGTAGCAAAGGAACTTGTTTATCCATTCCAAATAATTTTTAATAAGTCTTGGAGTACTCAGTACCGAATATTTGGAAAAAAGCTTATGTGTCTCCAGTTTTTAAAGGTGGACAAACTAGATCGCCAGCTAACTACGGACCAATTTCTTTGTTAATAGTTGGTAAAATACAGGAAAGGCTGTTACATATACAGGTGGTGGATCATTTAAATAAATATGCATTGTTAACAGCACAGTACAGTTTCCGGCGGCTGTGGGGGAGGGGCGCGGCAACAACCTTGGTCAGGTTCACGGACGATCTGCAGGAGAGTATGGATGTGGAAATGTATGTTGGTGCAGTGTTCATGGACCTGACCAAGGCCTTCGGTCTTCTGGACCACCCTCTACTGGAACAAAAACTGGCAGATACTGGCTTTGGGGATCCCGTGGCGAAGTGGTTTCACAGCTATCTGAGCGGTACCTAACAGCAAGTCCATGTAAATGGAACACTGTCGGATTCTAGGGCTCTTGACTATGGGGTACCCCAGGGCTCAATACTGAGGCCCATGTTGTTTTCCTTATATATACCATAAATGAGTTGCCTTGAATCTGTTCAGGGTCCCGTATGGTCCTGTACGCAGACGATGCTGTATTATATACAGCCAATAAAGATATTTAATTGATTCAACAAAATTTGGAAAATGAATACAACAAGCTGATAGCTTGGTTAGAGGGTAAAAGACTTGTTTTGAAGAGAAAAAAACCAAGGGAATGCTGTTCTGCACTAATAGTAAAATGAAAAAGCTGCCTGAACCCTTTGTGATAACTGCCAATGATGGAATGACTGTACAAATTATATCAGATTTCAAGTACTTGGGAGTGACTTTGGATAGCCATTTAAATTTTCAAACATGTATTGACAATATAACAAAATAATAACACAAAAAATAGGAGCTTTATATGCAGTTAGGGATTATGTGACCGACAAAACAAGGAGTACAATAGCCTCGACTTGTTTGATGCCAATACTAGACTATGGGAGTCTGACCTGGGGGATGTATCTGACAAAATTGGACAGCAAAGACATTGTTTTTATAATACTTTGTACAGATTAGCCCTAAGGGCCTGTTTTAGGGAGCATCATTGTAATCTATACAATAAGTTAGGATGGTACTGATAGGATATAGGGATACATTACAAATAACCTGCTTTGTTTTTAATCCACTCCATTGTTCAAAATACAATCCACTGTCAACATTTTAAAAAAAAAATAAGCCCCAGATCATTAAGATCACAAAACACAATTTCATTAGCTATACCATATTGTAGAACTACAAAAAAACAGAAGTCATTCAATCAGATTGCAATCAAAACATGGAATGGATTATCAGAAGAATTACATAATTTGCAAAGTATAAATAATTTCAAATCATCCTTAAAAAAGCTTTTACATACAAAGACACAATGCAATTGTAATATATATATATATTCTGGAAATGAAACATCCACTGCAGGTTGCTCGATGCTTGTTTACTGGTTAACTTACACACACTTTAATCTTGTTTTCAGTGGTGGAGCTGGGGGGGGGGGGAAACAGGGGGGTAGGCAGACCCCCCCAGACCATTTTGCCTGACAGTTGCGTCCCCGTCATCCCTGGTTATTTTTCTGTTGTAAACCGTCCCACGCCTGGCGCCCCCATGGAGGACTGTATAGTGTCAGTGAGTGACAAGTGTGCGTCTCCAGTCAGTCGGGAAAACCTAGTGTTTATTCATTTTTAAAAACAGGACTGACAAGACATGCCAGACTGGATGAGGAGAGTGGAGACAGGAGCGAGAGGCACACAATAGGGAGGGTCTTAAAATCCACTCAGTGCACAGCACACAGACTAGTAATAGTCTGGATTGTCCCTGGAGCTCCTCAGCTGCCGCTGGCTTCCTGTACTTGATGTACCTCTGTCAATCACTCTCCAGTCCATCCACTCAGCCAATCATGAGGGAGTGAGTGTCAGCTAGCCGCTTTTGCATTTGCCTCCTTAAGTTCGACTTCACCCCCCCTCCCCCCAGCTCGTCTCCAATTTGTGCAGCAGTTGTGCTTAGCTGGTTTGTGATTTGAAGGCAGCAGCCAGCCAGTCAGAAGAGAGAGTGCTCAGAGCAAGAAAACAAAGAGGTGACTTTGACCTACACTGAACTGATCATCATCTGATTACGAATTCCAGGCTTCCAATCGTGTCTGCAGCAAGTGACTATGATGGGGACAGGTCCAGGGTGCGTGGCACCACTGACGAAAGTTGAAGGATCCCCCAAGTACTGCCGGCGGCCTACCGCTAATTAATCTAGGCTAGCTTCCGATGTGGCGACAGACCGAACGATCCGCGCTTTTCCTCCCAGTCAGGCTCAGCAGTCCTTTTTGACCAGAGTGGAGTCGTCAAAGTGCCAACTATAGTACTGCCCCATAGGGCAGGCAGCAGAGCAGAGAGAGAGAACAGAAAAGCGAGGAGGAGGAGGAGCAGGCTAAAAGAAAGATGAAGAACAGAAGCTCCAGACCAGTTTCCCTGGCTATCATCACCTCCTCACTCTACAGAAGTACCACCCACCAACTAAACACAAGCCATACCCAGCAGCAGCCTGGTCTGGTGGCCTGCCAAAATAAAACCAAAGTTACCAGTTGTTTTCATCATATTTACTAATGCTACACAGTACACTCTGTTTATTCAATAAAATTACTGTGTGACTGAGTCTCTGAGTGCCCCGGTTCCTTTTTGGGTTTTGTACTATAGTTGAACATTCAGCAGAACTGGCTGAGATTGAAATTTCAAGGCCCTTTTTTGTTAATTAAAAAAAAAAATAATTTACTGCATATATTACTGTTCTTATCTGCTGTAACAGCCTCCCTAACCCACTCCCAACCTCCTACACATACTTGTTCGCATCTGGAAACAAGCCTCACTCAGGAAGCCTTTCCTAGTCCAAAATTCTCACAAATAAACATATGACACATGTATGGACAATAAATATACCATGCACGCAACTCTTAGAATATATTATCCTTATGTTATACATGAACTCCATGCATTTTCTATATTGTTCATATATGTGCCATACTGCCAATTATTTTCCGACTCTCTCACACATTTTAAATATGGAGAGACTGGAAAGGACACCACCTGTTCTCCCACCACCCCAAGCCAAACCCCACTGATTAGGCTTTTATGCTACCAAAATAATATTTTCATGACCCTCGTGTCTTAGCATTTGCTGTGATGTACCACATACACACAGAAGATGATGGCAGATAAGGACTGTGTGCCCCACCTAGTCTGCCACTTTTCCCTACCTAATGCATTACCGCAGACCCTAATTGATCTGTGGCTTACCCTCTCTTCCCTATTTCTAGAGTACTCTTATGTCTATCCCATACATTCTTGAATTCCCCTTATGGTTTTGCCCCCACCACCTCCGCACTGAAGCCATTCTAAGCATCCACTATTCTTTCTGTAAAAAAAATACTTACTGAGCCCATCCCCCCAGCCTTATATCATGCCCTCTTGTTCTTGTACACCTTCTTTTCTGAAAAATGCTACCCTCCTGTACCTTGTTTATACCCCTGATGTACTTGAATGTCTCTACCGTAGCCCCCTCTTGCCTCTCCTCCAAAGAATACATATTGAGGTCCTGTAGTCTTTGCTCATGTGACTTTTGGTGCAGTCCTTACACCATTTTTTTTTGCCCTTCTCTGGACTGCCGATTAGTTAAGAGTAGTACTGTAAACAACAATGGAGAAGTGCAGCTCCATGCCACTCCACTGTAAAACAGATACAGTGGAGGAATGGCACAGGGCTGCACTGAGCGTGTGAAAGGACCGCTTGGCCCACCCAGTCTGCCCATTTCCCTACCTAATGGATAAGCTGCAGATCCTAGTTAACCAACAGCCTACTTCCTCTTACTCCCACCCCTAGAATTGCCTTATGTCTGTCCCATGTATTCTTGAATTCCACCACTGTTTTTGACTCCACAACCTCCTCAGGAAGGCCGTTCCATGCATCCACAACCCTCTCCATGAAAAATACTTCCTCACATTACCTCTGAGCCGTCCCCCATTATCTTCAAATTGTGCCCCCTTGTTCTTGCACACCTCTTTTTCTGAAAGATACTACCCTCTTGGACTTTGTTGATTCCCTTGAGGTACTTGAAAGTTTCTATCATGTCCCCCTCTCCCTCCTTTCCTCGATATACATATTAAGCTCCTTAAGTCTCTCTTCATATTTCTTCTGGTGCAGACCCTGCACCATTTTAGTTGCCCTCCTCTGGACTGCCTCCATCCTGTCTGTGTCTTTCTGGAGACTGGGTCTCCAGAATTGCATGCAGTACTCCAGATGGGGTCTCACCAGCTGTCCATACAGAGGGATAACAACTTCCTGTTTTCTACTGATGATGCCTCTCCCTATGCATCCCAGTATCCCCCAGCCCTCCTTTTTGCCCTCTCACATTGCTTGCCCACCTTTAGGTCATCTGATATGACTACCCCAGGTTCCTTTCCATTTTTGTTGTTGCTAGTATCTCACTCCCCATTGTGTACTCTTCCCCTGGGTTTTGGTTTCCCAGGTTCATTACGCTACACTTCTTAGCACTTAATCTAAGCTGCCACACATTTGACCATTCCTCCAACCTTGTCAAGCCCCTTCTTATCCTTTCCACCCCACCTTGCGTATCAACCCTTTTGCAGGTCTTTGTGTCATCTGCAAAGAGACATACTTTTCCTTCCGGTCCCTCTGCAATGTCACTTATAAAGACATTGAAGAGGACCGCTCCTACTACTGAACCCTGCGGTACCGCACTAGTAACCCCCCTCCTTCTTCAAAGTGGACTCCGTTTACTATTACCCTCTGTGTCCTGTTTTCCAGCCAATTTTTACCCAGGCTACCATCTTGGGACCCACTCCAAGGCTGGCTAACTTGTTTATTAATCTTTTGTGTGGGAATGTGTCAAATGCCTTGCTAAAGTCTAGGTAGGTCATGTCCACAGTCCCTCCTTGATCTAATACTTTGGTCACCCAGTCAAAGAAATCTATTAGATTCATCTGACATGACCGTCCCGCTGTGAATCCATGCTGCCTTGGGTGCTGTGCCCCTCTGGCCTCTAGGTACTCAACAATTCTTTCCTTCAGAAGTGATTCCATCTTTTTCCCTATCACTGAGGTCAGACTAACAGGTCTGTAGTTTCCTGCTTATGCCCTGCTCCCACTTTTGTGAAGTGGAATAACATCTGCCCTCCTCCAGTCCTCAGATAACACCCCATCCTCCCATGATTAGTTAAAGAGGGTAGTCAGTGGTGTCACTAGTTCCACCCTTAGTTCTTTTAGAATTCTGGGATAAATCCCATCGTGCCCCACTGCTTTGTCCATCTTCAATTTTAAGAGTTCTTTCAGAACTCTTTCTTTTGTGAATGGGCTGGTATCAACCCCCATATCTAGAGTGTTTCTATTGTTTGGTTTAGGTACCTCCCCCTCTTCATTTGTGAATACTGAGCAAAAATATTTGTTTAGTATCTCAGCCTTTTCAGAGTCACCCTCTGACCCTCCCCCCCATTAAGCCTCACTATACCTCCCTTGATCTCCCTTTGCTCCCTGATGTACCTATAAAGGGTGTTATCCCCCTTCTTAACTGAGTTGGCAATCTTTTCCTTGGTTTGGACCTTTGCTGTTCTGACTGCCTTCCCTGCTTCCTTTTGCTTTAACTGATATAGTTCTCTGTCCTTCTCCTTCTGTGATTCCTTGTACTTTTTGAATGCTATCTTTTTCTCCCTAGCCTTCCCTGCCACCTCCTTTGAGAACCATAGTGTTTTTTTACATCATTTTGTTTTATTTGCTTCACACAAAGCCTTGTTGCCTCTGTGATGGCAGTTTTGATTATTCCCCCATTTTTCTTCCACCCCTCCTTCCTGCCCATTTGCTAGTGCATTCCTTAGGTACTCACCCATTTTGGCAAAGTCAGCCCTCCTTAAGTCCAGGACTTTTGCCTTTGTATGGCTTGACTCTACTGCTGTGTTTATCGTGAACCATACTGTTTGATGGTGCTAGTTCCCAGATGGCTACCTACTTCTAAATCTGTGATCCTCTCTCCATCTCCATTTGAGAGTACCAGGTCTAAGACTGCTCCCTCCTGAGTGGATTCCAATACTAGTTGTCTATGGCATGCCCCCTGCAGGGCATCTAGAATGATCCTGCTCCTGGATATGGCTGCAGCAAATGCACTCCAGTTAACATCTGGCATATTCAGATCCCCCATCAACAATATCTCCCCCTTTTTCTGCCATTCTAAGGATACCTTCAATCATTTCCTTGTCCATTTCCTCCCCCTGAGATGGGGTCTGTATACAACCCCTGTGCGGATTGTGGTGCCACTGCCTGTCTCCAAGTTGACCCACTGTACTTCCTCTCCTTCCTATTTACCCTTTTGTTCTGTTGCTTTGATTCCTTCCCTTATGTAGAGAGCTACTCCTCCTCCTCTTTTACCCTCCCTGTCCCTCCTGTAGATAGTGTACCCTGGTATGTTTACATTCCAGTCATGGTTCTGTGTGTACTATCCTTCTATGACTGCCACGATATCCTGATGTTCCTCTTCCATCAAGGCCACTAGTTCAGGAAGCTTGTTACCCAGACTATGGCACTGGTACTCATTATTCTCCATTTTTTGATGGCTTTACCTCTTGTAGCACCATCCGTGTACTCATTGACTTTGCTTTCTCCATTTACCTCTGCCCTGCTCCCTACTGACCTTTCTAACTTGGTCTTTACCTCATTTAGTACCCAGTTTCGTAGGCGGAGGCTGGGAATTCCCTCCTGCTTATCAGTGCCTCCCCCCTTGACTTGTTTAAAAGCTCGCCAATGAAGCATTTAAACCGATCGCCAAGAAGACTTGTTCCCTTCCTGGACAGATGCAGACCATCTTGCCAGTATAGGCTGGTATCCTTCCAGGTGGAACCCCAGTCCCCAATGAAGCCAAACCCCTGTGCTCTGCACCAGTTTTTAAACCATTCATTGAATTGCATGGTGTGAAGTACCCTTGCCTCATCCTTGCCATAGACAGGCTGCACCTCTGAGAAGGATACTGTGTGTGCTACTTGCCTAAGGACCCTCTCCAACTCCACAAACTCCTCCTGCACTGCTCTAACCTCATGTCGAGCCACGTCATTCATCCCTAGGTGGACAATGACGTCCAGCTCCATCTTCCGTCAGCTGTTCTTGTGATCCTGAGGATGTGCTTCCTGTCCCTCCAAGCCATGGTGCCAAGCAGGCACCTTATTTCACTTTTCACTGCTCCCCTCAGTTCTATCCCCCTAATAATGTAGTCCCCCACCAGGAGCTGCTTTCCTTCTCTGCGGTGTCCTCTGCCTCCTTCCTGTGGGCCTCCCTTGCGACAGTTGTCCACAATCTCCTTCGTCTCCTCTGCGGGTGCACCCATAGGAGAACTATGCTCCACCAGAATTGTATACGGATTGTGGAGTGGTACAACTAACTGGCTGTGCCTCTGTTCCACTACCCTCACCCTCCCTGAGCCCACTGTGGTCCAACTGCTGCACTTTCTTGGCAACCTTTGAGACAGTGGTGGTGGCCCTGGTGCTCCCTGGGTGGGGGGAGGTTCCCCTACTACTGTCCAGTGTGGCCTGAAGATGGGCAACCTCCTCCCTCAGAGCAGAGAGTTGCCTGCAAATAGGGCAGCTTCTCAGCCTCCAGAAAGGCTCCCAGAAGACGGCTGCCCCACAGCCAGTGCACTGCACTACTCCCCACATGTCTGTCTTCCTTCTTGTGTATCCTGTGTAAGTTTTTCTTTTTTTTTTTTTTTTTAGTTGTATGTAACTGCATATAGTGTGTATGCTTATATTGTCAGTACAGTGTGCTGGTAAGGATATGACAGTGCTATGCACCTTGCCCTCTTGAGGAAATGATGTCAGAACCCCAGGTATAAAGGAAGTGGCACCGGGGCGGGTGGGGGTAAGGGGAAGGTGGGGATTTAGGCCCAAGCTGTGCCCTCTCGAAACAATCAGCTACAAGCTCTGATCCACCACTGCCCACTGCCATGAGTATTGACCTTCCTATTAGCAAGACAACCTGCACAACGATTTAACAGAGAAAATACCCTGCTAAACAAACAGAGAAAGATCAAACAGCTGAGTCAAACACAGGTAAGTCTCCCCAGCCACAATACAGCCTGGTGATTTGTGCTCTGAAAGCAATCAGCCCCCAAACAAGTCAGCTGTGCACAAGGAAAGAAAAGGTAAACAGTATTTCAATCCCTCTGGGTTTAAACCCCCCATCTCCAAAGAAGTACTGCAAGCCCCTTTATTCAAAAGAACAGTAACAATAGTAAAATGTAAAGTAAAGGTACACTTTCCTCCGATGTGAGCAAGACTGTGTTTCCTGCTGATTCTAAGTTCAGTATTTTCTCCTTTCCAGCTTTCAGTTAGAGGTAGCCTCCACCTGAAGGATATTAGCTTTATACGCACATGAGCTAGTGCCGTAGCTACATTACACTTACGTAATAGGAATCGCCAAGATGAGGCAGGGTTATTACGCATCTCACCAGAGGGCCACATGGAAATATCAGTCGGACTGAGACAGTCTGTAAATAGGGCTGAGACATGGTCATGGAACACTGGGGAAATGGCCCAAACTGTGATAAGGGCACAGTCCCGTAACTAGACAGGTTTGGGCAGATTAGATGGGGCGTGGGGGGGAAGCCAGTTCATCAGAAACTGCTTGTCAGTTCTGTGCAGTGCCAGGTGTGTCTTGTACAGGGGCACGGGTGTCAGAAACAATCTGAGGATCCCTCTCCTCCAATTAACCAAACTGCAATTTGCTTTTCAAATAGCTCCCACCTTCCAAAGGGAGGGGGGTACAAAACTGTTGTACACTTAATGTTTCTGTTTCTATTTTCCACTGCTCTGTCAATTCTGCCTCACCATGAGTTTGAGCCACAGGTTCTTGTATTCTCACTTTATGCTGTCAGACAAAATTACCTAGGGGCAGGGCATGTTGCATTCCTCACGCAGCCACCCACTGACACGTCCTTTTCTTCCTTGCATTTAGTTGTGAGCACATGAAAACTGCCTTCTCCATACTACCCAGAGCTACATCTTGCTATGCTGCTGTTTCCCTTTTTTGGTTTCATTTTGTGTCATTCAGCTGTGTGCCATTTAAGTTGGAATGTTACCGCTGTTTCTAGGTGAAGACGCCAGGGGCCTGGTGCTCCCCAGAGCAGTCACCTGCCAGCTCTCCCACATCCTTAGCATGTGCTTCTGTGGCAGCACAGGTGCCTTCAGCACCTGAGTGAAGGCCTCTGCACTTCCCAGGGGGTTGATGGCTGTGCCTTGTGCCTCACAACCCACCAGGGGTGTGCGGTAATTTAGCATTACTGCACACTCTGTCATGTGTTATTGCTTACTTACAATTTGCAATCTGATACTATGAGAATTTTATATCACACCTTCCAGGTGCAGCAATTAAGCACTGCCGCTCACTCTGTCATGTGTTATTGCTTACTTACAATTTACAATGTTATCATATGGGAATTATATAACGCACGTCCCAGGTGGCTGAATGCACTTGGCTGTGCCTCATGCCTCACAACCCACCCGGGGTGTGCGGTAATTTACCATTACCACAGACCCTGTCATGTGTTATTCCTTACTTACAATTTACAATGTGATCCTATGGGAATTTTTTACTGCACAAACCAGGTGGTGTGCAAGTGTGCATGTGTATCCATGGCTACAGAAGCGCTGGACCATGACAATGGATGTTTCTTGTGTCATGTGGAAAGAGTTGTATGTTGTTTGTCTTACCTGATGATGGATGTCTGTGGCTGCTGGTGTTGCCTTGCCCCTTTGGCTGTTTGGGGGGAATGTGGAATTAGTGTTGAAAACCCTAACATCGCATTTCCATACTTTTGTCACTTTAACAGCAACTCAAACTAATGCACTAATGGAGTTTTCTTGCAAAGAATATATATGGGATATGCTACCCTGTTCCCTCTTGGAAATACTGTAATTTTATTGTTCAAGTGCAGACTAATCCAATGACATCACGAATGGTGAAGCCACGACTGATGTCACCAGGTCAATCAGCACGACAACAAAAAATATCAACAATATTTTCAGTAAAGGGTAGCATATTCCATTTATGCCATACCTCCAACAAAGTGGAAAAAAACCTGAATTCCCTGCATTTTTTGCTGATTAAAAAAAATCTAAAAAGTATCTATAAATGAAACACCACTCATTTTGTAGATATGTTTGTGCTGAACAAATTTCATGCTCATAGTACCATGCTGTTATTTTTTTTGTTTTAAAGTTATTCGCATTTGTTTGTTGAAAAAGTGAAACAAAATTTAATGTTCTGCTGTTTCATTAATACAAAAACTAAAAGGTAGATATAAATGAAACACCACTCATTTTGTAGATATTTTTGTGCTGAATGAATTTCGTGTTCACAGTACAATGTTATCTTTTGTTTTAAAGTTATTGACATTTCTTTGTTGAAAAAGTGAAAACAAATTTCTGCTGTTTTTTGCTGATTATAAAAAAAACTAAAAATCAATAAATGAAACGCCACTCATTTCAGATATTTCTGTGCTGAACAAATTTTGTGCTGATAGTACCATGCTATTGTTTTTCAATTTAAAGTTATTCACTCTTGTTTGTCAAAAAAGTGAAAAAAAAAAAAGAATTTTATGCAGTTTTTTTGCTAATTACACAAAAATAAAAGGTAGCTAGAAATGAAACACCACTTATGTTGTAGATATTTTTGTGCTGGACAACTTTCATGCTCACAGTACCACGCTATCATTTTTCATTTTAAAGTTATTCACATTTGAATACGGTTAGTACTGCTAGTATACATCTGCAGAGCTGGGCATCTATCACTTGAATGACAACAACCAGCCAGCCATTTTAGGACTTTTAGAGCAGGATTTTTAAATCAGTAGAGGGTTTGTTTACAATATTCAAATGCTACGAAACTGCACTTATCCTACTTTAATAAATGCAGTTTCAGTATAAATGTAAACAACAGCCTCTCCTTTACAAGCTTATGGAGTCATTTAAAAAAAATGTGTAAAATGATGGTTTAGGTATCCTTTAATTATTAAAAACCTTCACCTAGGTCCTAAACTACCTTAAATAAAAAACAAATTAAATGTTCTTTCCCTGACTACCATACTTTCCTTATTTAAACATGCAAATTAGAAAAATGAAGTACTGTTCATAGCTTTCATTACTAGTGTTTCTTTGCTGACAATAAAAATCCTTCTCCTATCTTTACCTGCTTACTAGGGAAATGTCTGCTGCTTACCCTGCCAGAGATAAAACTGAGGCTCTAGCTCCAGAAGACGCCTCTGTTGATTGTGTGTGTGTGTGTGTATACAGTATGTTGGGTAAGGAACATTCTGCCAATGTAATTGTGCAGAATTTTGAATTGATGTATTCCTTTGTAAATACTCCATCTTTTGAATGTGGGTACAGACAGAGAAACAAGAAAGAGGGTGAGGAAAGGAGGAAATAATACAGTACAAACTAAGAGAGGAAAAGAGGTAAAATACTTTCATAGGCAGAGCCAAATTGCTTAAATTCCTGAAGTTACAAAAGCACATACTGTACATCTGAATCATGCAGGGGTGTTCAGAAGAAATCTACACCCCTCCCCTTTCCAAAAAGGAACCTGGCAGGTTGAACAGTTTTGAACTCAGTTTCATTAAAATACCTGTATTGGTCTGAAGCACATTTTGTTCAGTTGTTTAATAAAAATACGTGCCACACATGGTTTTCACTATCTTTTATTGTTTTTAGCTATCCCCCGTTACCAGAATATGGGCCTATTTTTGCCTTCAAATTTAAACTGGAAGCATATTTCAATGAAAAGTCCTATTTTTTATCTTTGTGTTTGAGTGACGTCTTTTATGTATCTGTGCTGCTATTCCCCCATTCTTCCCCTCCCTGGGTTGCACCTAGAAATGAACCTCAGCTCAGTGTGCCTCTTCTGGCTGCCAGCATTGGAATTACAGGGGGGCTTGCCAGGGCTCTGCCCCCTAGCTCTGAAGAGAGCCCTGGTAGCGCAAGAATCACTGCCATTGACTTATAACGGGAAGGTGTGGGCTCAATTTAAATATATGATCCTTATGGGCCCCACTAGCTCCCAAGGCTCATAAAGTTTAATTCCAAAACTGCCGGTTGTCAAGTTTTCAAATAAAAATAAATAAATAAATGCTTCTTATTTTTATTTATTTTATGTCAAATATTTGAAAGTCATTTTATAAGTGCAATAAGACACTTCAGGGTGTGCCATTATGGTGATATACTTCTCAGGTGCATTCAGTGGCACTTGGCTCTGCCTTTTGCCTAACGACACACCTGTGGCATGTAATTTATATCTCCATAATGCTCACACACCCTGTTATGTCTTATTACTAATGTATTTCTTCAATTTGTAAGAACATGCTCAGTTACACAAGCTCTTAGAATGAAATACGGGACAGAGTGAGGAGGTCGTTCATTTGGGTCAATTGTTTAAAATGTGAGTAGGCCTCATAAACAGACCTTGTACTAGAAACATAGAATGTGTCACAGCAGAAAAGAACCAGTAGGTCCAGCTAGTCTGCCCTATTTTCCTAGCTGAACTGCTGGAAAATGACATAGAGAAACTCACCATGAAGCTGAGACTCCAGGAAGATCTTTTTAATTTGCGCTGGATGCCATTCCTCTCTTATCTGGAGGAAGTGGACGCCACTCCAGTGATTGCTCATCTTGTTTCAAACAGTAGGCAGGACCCTTAGGTACCCCCCCCCCCACACACACACACACACTATGTGGGTAGAAGGGATCCTCATCCTGTATTTTGGAAGTTTTCACCTTATTGTTGGGGAGTCAAATACTTCCTCCACCCATCTTCTGGGAGTTTTTACCTTACTTATGTGGAATCAAATACTTCCTCCTGTATTTTGGAAGTTTTTAACCTTGTTTTTGGGAATCAAATATTTCCTCCTCCTGTATTTTGAAAGGATTTACCATATTTTGAAGGAATCAAATACTTCCTCTTCCTATATTTTGGAAGTTTAGACCTTATTTTGGAAGACTCAAGTACTTCCTCTTCCTTTTTTGGATGTTTTTGCCTTTTTTTTTTTTTTTTGAGGTAAAAATATTTCCTCCAATCTTGAGCGTGTCGGATACTTCCTCCTCCTGTATTTTGGAAATGTTTACCTTATTTTAAGGAAGTCAGACACTTCCTCCTCCTGTGTTTTGAACGTTTTTGTCTTACTATTTTGAAGACAGATACTTCCAAATTGGAGTTAACTGAAGCCTGTGAATTTCCCCAGCGCTCTCAGGATCTTCATCGCTGCATTGTCCACCACTGGGACAATGGCTGACATGGCTGGGCTGTCACATGGGGGAATAACCCCAACCCACGGATGGCGGGACAGACAGTGCTGGGCATAAAATTCAATGAAAAAAAAACAGCAGTCAATCTCAGCCTTGACTGTCCTGGCTCTTAAGAAATTTGTTAGTACACGTACATCAACAAGAAATTAGGGTAACGAGGTAAGTGCCATCCTTGTGCATTATATGATTTATCAAGGACATGCTATCGACCAATCCTAGCATTCCTTTCCCAACTGAGGAGGACATTCTTATTCTGGAAAGAATTCCTCACACAAGCTGTCCTGGAAATGAGCTCATTTGAGGAGTTTTTTTAGAAGTTTACTATATTATTGGTCAACCTTGATCAATAATAAATATCGCCATAGAGACCACTTTTATGGTTGTAAGAGTGGCCTTTTTTTGTTGTTTTTTTTTACTTTTTGGGGCCAGAAAAGACACAATAAACAGAGGCTTGATTAGTGGTGCATCCTGGGAGCACAGGGAAGTTAGTGGCTTGCTCATGATCACACAGTATGCAAGTGGTGGCTGTGGGATTCAAACCCAGTTCTCCAGGTTTGTAGCTCAGTGCTCTCAACCACTATGCTATACTGTTACATGCTATACCATGGCCCTCATACCTTAAGAATGTGCATGACACTATTAGTCTACAAGAACCTTTGATCATATAGACAATGTTGTTCTTTTGATGAAACTATAGGCAATGGGGGTCCACCCTGTAGGTGCTGCGTAGGTGGGTATGGTGTCATTTTGACAGATCACATGCAATGAGTGGTGTTGGAAGATGCTGTATCATATTGGGAGGTGGTTAGGGGTAGGGTCCTTCAGGAGGGACTAAATTAGTCCCCTCTTGTTTTTAGTACAGTGATGAATGCGGTGGAGGTTTAACGAGGGTATAATGGCACTTTGCACAACAGACCCATGTCAAGGCTGGTGTCTTTCCTACTGGGAATGGTGCCAGTATGCATGAGAGTAGATGTGCCCTCTACACTTTATTTTATTTATGAATTTATTTAATGTAGTTATTTATTTCTAAAGTTGTGCTGGGAAAGACTTACTGAGCTGGTATCAGTTCAGTCTCCAGATGAGTCCCGTTGGAAGGGGTATGCAGAAACAGAGCACATACAAAGTACACTGAATAAAAAGGCAAGAATATGAACAATAAGAATAACAAAATAAGCAAATTATAGGAAAATACTTCTAAGGACGAAACTGCAATACATTAAAAATAGAAGAAAGAAAAGCAAGAGAAAAATTAGCAGTGAGCAACAATGCAAAAATATGCTGTGTGGGGGTAATCACCGATACCATGGAGATAATAAATGTACAAGTGTTAGTGTAGGGTGGAGTACAATGGAAAGTAGACTACATCCCATATCAGGCGTAACTGCGCGAGTGACTAAAGAAATCTCAGTGAAGTTTCTTCAATGATAGTCAACTTGTCAAGGTCAGACACTTGTGCTGCGCGGATGCCATCATCTATGAATGGTTAATGAAATTTGAAAGAGCGAAAGGACATACAGTGAGATGAGCATTGAGAGTCATGCTAACTGGTACAGTTCAAGGGACTTCATCACTTAATTTGCATATCTACAATGCATTTGTGCTCCTTTAAATGCACTTTAGATCCGTACTGTGATTGGCCGAAAGGGTCTCAACTTGCAATAATAATGATTCTTTCTTATCCTGGTGTTTACCCTGCTGTCCCTCCTTGGCGGCCACCTTTAGCCGGAAAAACTCCACCCCCTTCACCTGCTTACAACCTCGTTGGGCAAGTAGGTGCCTGGTAGGTGATGCGGACCCTGTGGGGTCACTTTTTCCTCTAGTTTCTTCCTAGGTCCACAGCCAGCATGCATGCTATGGTGCGCACATACAGCATGAAGACACTGCATGCGCTCAGTGCCCGTGCCCGTCCGTTGAATGGGGCAACTGCTACTGCACCACCCAGCCTCCGCTAAGTGGCAGCCAAGCAGATGTATGTGCTGTCCCTATCCGAAGGCGGACAGCCATCTGTGGATACTCAATCCTCCATCCCTCACCCAACCCCCTGACTAATCCTGGTCCATTCCCGAACCGGGCTGATATGTGACAGGAGGTAAGGCAAACATTGCCTCAGCCCACCATGCCAGTGGGCCAGCCCCCGCTACAATAGTGATTAATCATCTTTTTTATTCCCCCCTTCACCTGACTGGCCCCCTCAACTCCATCATTCACCATCTCTGGGACTTACCTAGTTGGATCCACCTGTTCTTCCACAACTTGCCACCCTGTAGCAGAGCAGTCAGGGATACCCTAAGCCCCCTATGGATGCCACACTTGGTCGGAGGGTCTTGTGCCTTGTAGGTGGTGTGGGTCCGAGGGGAACTGTGAACGCCATCCTGCCAGCTGGTGCTCACCCATTTTCTGCCCAACTCTCTAGATGCTCCTCGGAGTCTGATGGTGTGACACATGCACACCGAGGGTGCCTACATTGGCCACTGGGAAGCATCTCCCTCCCATGATGCTCAGTGTGTCACCACCCATGGCCACCTAGGTGGCAATGTTGCAGCAAGTGTGCTGCCCTTCCTCCCCGGAGGACAGCATCCTCTGCGTCACTCAATCCTCCTCCCCCTAGATGGCTCCTGATGACCCAGGCTTGTTCCCGAACCCTGTTTGCAGGTGTTGTGAGTGGTAGCCCTACTGCTGCTACCAATGGCCTGGCCCTAGGATTAATCATCTTTTTATTAAAGGTCCATGTTTAAAATATGGAAACATAGAATTTGGTGGCAGATAAGGACTGCTTGGCCCACCCAGTCTGTCCATTGTCCCTACCTACTGTTACACCACAGACCGTACCGGATCTCCGGCTTAGCCCTCCTTCTCCTAACCACTAAAGTTTGCTTATGCCTATCCTATGCATTCTTGAAACCTGTTACAGTTTTTGCCCCACCACCTCCGCTGGGAGGCTGTTCCAGGCATCCACTCCTCTTTCTGTGAAGAAGTACTTCCTCACATTTCTCCTGAATCTACCTCCTCCAGCTTCATAGCATGTCCCCTTGTTCTTGAGCACCTTTTTTTCTGTAAAATGCTTCCCTCTTGTACCTTACTTATACCAGTGAGGTATCTGAAAGTCTCTATCTTAGCTCTCTTTTCCCTCCTTTCTTCTAGGGTGTACACACTGTGGTCCCTTAGTCTCTCCCCACATGGTCTCTGGTGCAGATCTTGCATCATTTCAGTGCCCTTCTCTGGACAGCCTCTACTTTGTCTATATCCTTCCTGAGATATGGTCTCCAGAACTGGTCACAGTACTCTAGATGAGGTCTCACCAATTATATGGTCATCATATGTCAACAACACAATTCATTTTTTTATTTTAGTCTTTGGTAGCCAGATAAGGTCCACTAGGCACACGTGCCTGTTTTCAGGGGTGACCTGGGAGCACTTGGCAGTTAAGTGACTTGCTCAGAGTCACACAGTATGTAAGTGGAGGTTGTGAGAATCAAACTCAGGTCTGGTCTGCTGAATGTACGAAGCTCGTTCACAGCTCATTACTCTAACCTCTAGGCTATACTGCCAGTCCAGTAATTATGCAATGAGCCATGATAGGGGGTGTGTCATGGTGGGATAACAGTCCACCTTGGGTGGGTTGAAGCGCGAGGCAAACCCAAGTGCTTCCACCACCCAAGAATAGCTGTTACCCACCATAACGTACCCCCTGGAATGCCTTATTGCTATTATGAAATGGGTCCTTTTTAGTGAATTGCATGTATTTTTTTTTTTTTTGCTATCTTTTTTCTGCTGGTCCCCTACCTTGGTCTGCTTCCTGTTCCTGGCAACTCTGAGGGATTATGTCCACCGTTTGACATCTCCTGCACTCCCTTAGGGTCCCTGCCTGTTCCCCTGTGGCTTAACCCCCGCAGCAGGGTGGTGGGGAGCTCCCTCACTTACCCACCTTGTCCGGATCCAGTCAGGCAGCTTCCCCTAGAGCCGGCGCGCCGTAGGACGGCCATCAAGCCACCAGACACTGAGGACTCCACTTTTCCGTTTTCTCCCTTGAGCAGAGGGTTGCAATGATGCCAGTGGAGGGGAGCGTACATGTGTCCGCAAGTGCTCCCTCCTGGCATCTGCTCCCAGCTCCTCCCTAATGGTACAGCGCAGCACCTAGCCCTCCAGCCTCCGCCAGGGGGCAATCAGGCACCAACTGTTTTGGACCACCCTCCTCTGAAAAGGAGAGCAGTCCAGCGGACACTTGATCCTTCTCCTCCCCTGCCAACCTCCAGCGACCCGTGCTCATTCCCAAACATGGGTTGCTGGAGTGGCGCGAGGTAATGCGACCAGTGCCTCAGCCATCAGTGCCACTGGGCTGGCCCAATTGGATGTATTTTTAGACATATTTTTGTTGAACTACTGTCAGCTGGGCTGCTGTGCTGGGATAACGGCCCTTCTTAAAGTACCACTTGGTCAATCAGGAACCAGCATTCTTTCTGCCCATTTCATAACTGAGTATATAGAAGCATGAGATACAAATGAATATAACAAAGATTAACAATATTTGTTTTGGTAAAGGAAAGAAGCGGATATCCCTACCACAACCATATTAGGCTGGGAAGACATAAAGGCTCTTCCCTGTATGAAACATTTGGTTTTAATCATCTAGAATGATTTAATGTGGAAAAGTATTACTGATGTTATCAGTGAAGAAGCAAGAGTTGTCGGCCTAGTGGCGTGGTGAGTTGAGGCACTGGATGCCTCTCTGCCTGCTGTGCTGGTGACCAGAGTCTGGGAATGGATCAGGGTCAACCTATGGCCAGCCGGGGGGACTGAACATCCGTAGGACAGTTTTCCTTCCTCACGGAAGCGGGAATGCATTTTCTGTTGCTCATTTGCCACCTAGAGAAATCTAGGAGGGACTAACATGGGACAACAAGAGAGGGGGCCCCCATGCCCCAATACCAGGGGCATCTCTGTGGTGGCGGAGCACAAACATTATGCCACTGCATGCATGGGGTCCCAAACTGACAGAATGGAGGAAAAACACCTCTGAATGCAGTGCAACAATGGCCCGGCCCCCTGCACGGACAATTTAGCACCTCCAGCTAGGGTTCAGCTGCTAATTCTGGATCTGTTTTATGTTTGGGAGATCTGTGGCTATCTCCATAAACTGGCTCCCTACTAATCACCAATATCTTGGGGCTGGGGAATGCATCTTATTTAAAGTGAGCCAATCAGACAGTGCACCATACATTAAAAGGAAGCCAACTCTGGCAGTTACATTTTAGATTAGGGTCTCAGCGAATGGAAGGCCCACCTTGAGGACTGGTGACTGAGCTTATTTTCCCATCAGAGCTCTGAAATGAACACTAAGAGACCCCCCACTCACCTTTGGGATGTAATAAGTGAGTAGCCATTTGAGGCAGAAAGTACACTGTATTAATTTAATGATTTGCCAGTTTTTTTGGGGGGAGGGAGTGTGTGCACTGGGTCTCTTGTTTCACCTCTGGCTAGGTCCCATGGCAGGATGACAGCAGAGACAGGTAAGCCCTAGGGATGTTGTGTGAGGGGGCCACGGGGACCAGTCCAAATGGGGGCTAGTCAGCATGACCAAGGAGAGAAATACACAGTGGGAGACAGGGGAAAGGTAAATTCAGGCCATAGTTTAGTCACCTATTAGAAGAGTTGGTCCCTGTTAATAATTTACTCTTCTATTATAAATCTGCCACGAGGGCTGTACTGGAGCACCCATGCCAAGTTTGGCACTGCAGAGTTACTACTGCTGAAAGGAAACATTCAGAGAACCTGCTGAAGAGATCACTTCAGATAGTTTACAGATATATGGTTTTAAGTAGCGTGATTAATTTCTGTTTAGTGGAATGTCCTCACTGAAGAACAGCAGGAAGTTAATGTGTAAAAAACTGTTTGACGAGATGCAGGTCCCTAGTTCATAAATATTTTTATCTACTGCCTGCTACAAAGAGATGTTCTTATGCTTTGAAGGGGAATGTGGTGTTTGGATTTGGAAAGACCGCATGTCAACATGACAAAACGCCTGTTGTATGGAGTATAAAGGATTTACAGGCTGCTGCGTATGATGCAGGTATTATTGTTCCTGAACATACCAGTTGTCCTGTATGGTTGCTGATCACATGTTTATTGTTCTGTATTTATTACTGTGTTTGTTTATTCCTTGTGTACCACCTAATATGTAACTCAATTCAATTGCGGGCCTTGCCCAACGTGATTGAAAGAAATGAACTTATCATTGTTATTATGTTAGGGCTGGGTGGCAAAACACTGGAATGTTTTCATGAATGCATCCTACGAGTGAAATTAAAACTTTCATCAGGTGACAAGCTGGCCTGTGGCTGTTCCCAGCAAAGGACTTTTTATTTTTTTTAAGCCAGCTCCCTTCATACATTCTGCACCCCTGGTGGCCATGGTCAGCTCACTCTGGCCCTGGGATGTCATGCTTAACTCATTCTATCTTGTGCGGTCATTTTGGGTCAAGTTCTGACGCCATATGATGCTACCAGTAAGAATGGATTTTTCACTACTGCCGCCCTCCCAACACACAAACACCAAAATTCAAGTAATCCTCTGTAGCACAAAACAGGTTCATTTGTCTTTCTTTGAGCTGCAATCAAGAATGTTGCCAACCTTGCATTGTTTTGTCCTTGTCACTAAAGTTTATGTTTTCTTTCAAACATATTAAATTAAAGAAAGAAATAAAATGAAAATGAGAACAAAGCACTTTATACATGTGGTGGTGGGGGGAATACTTTGGTTATCACATGTTCTTTCCATTAATGCTCTGGGGTCAGTCACTGTTTCCATCTGCACTCAGCCCCATGGGGTGGGGGCAAGAACAGCAACACAGTGGACCAATAATCTGTTTTATTTACCTATTTATTAATTTTTAATTTACTGTAAATAAATGACTACAGCATGTTTGAAAGGTGCTATTTACATCGAAAGGAAAGCAATGGGATCTGGTTTTGTAAAGCCCCTGTCATACAAACTATGTCCCAAAGCACTTTACAATCCAGAAGATGTAGCAGAGATAATGAGCTGTTTCAGGCACACAGCGGGATTTAAACAGCACACAGACAGACTGGAGAAATCAGAAATAGGTTAACACAGGGAGGTATTGCAAGTTGCTCTGGGTCCCACAATATGTTTGTGGTGATTATGGGATTCAAACCTTGGTCTTCAAGTTCTCAGCTCCTTGCTCTAACCCACTGGCAAACCCGTCTCCCATACAAATACCAGTTCCTTTACTTTCCTCTACACTAGGGACTTACTGTGGGTCAGAACAGGGTAATTGGAATACCACAGAGTCCAAGCAATCTACGACGTCTCAGTGTCACCCCACTTTCACAGCTGTGACAGTGGTAGAGAGAGAGCTTGGAGTGGGTAAATTTAAGAACAACAGCCTCTAACTCATAAGCCATCCTTCCCTCAAGTCCTCAGTAATGCTCACTGGGTCAAATAAACTATTTATTTATTGACTTTTGACAAAAATCACATATATATGCAGTGTCAGTGGCTCAGTAGGTAGCATGTTCACTTCTGGAGCTGGAAAACCTGATGGTTGTGGGTTTTACTGCCTCGGACAATCTCTCCGCTCGGCCGACGAGGGGTTGCAAGAGATTCCAAGGGTATGTCTGAAAACATCTGGGGCAAGAGCTTTTGTGTATGCTGCCCCTACCCTTTGGAATTCTCTACTCCACCGGCTTCGGGAGTGCACAACTGTGGCTGGATTTAAACAAGCCTTAAAAACCTATTTGTGGCTGCAGGCATTTGGAAATTGAATTAGTTGATTTTATTAACTGATATTTGATCTTTCAATCATTATTTTATTACTGTGTTTGCATTTTAAAGTGTGTGTATTTATGAATTGTACGGCACCTTGGTTTTTGATAAGGCACCTAATAAATAAATTTTTATTATTATTATTATAGCCCCACACCAGGTACTTGGGTTAATACCCCTAACTGACACTGTACTGCAATTCAAGAGGGGTGCCATACTGTTGCGGTGATGCCCTTTAGGATCAGATGTTAAACCAAGGTCCCTACTGCCCATCTCTGGTTACTGTCCAGGTGGAAATAAAAGATCCCATGTCACTTACCAATCGAGGGGGGGGGGGGTCTTCAGTGACATGGCCAACATTCTCCCATCGATAAAAAAACATTATCACGTAACCCACCCGTCAGGATGTACCTGAAAACAAGCTATCACAGCTTAGTGTGCCTTTCCTGGTCAAAAATTCTAAATAAATATAAATTAATCAGGATATAAACAATATTATGTTACATAGACTGCGTCATTAACCAGTACATTACTATGGCTGTGTTTATATGCTCCAGGAGGGGATGATCTGTACAAGTTAACACTCTATGAAATATAAGTGATGCTGTCAAGGTACCGTATGTGGCTAAAATTTGTGTATGGGGGTAGTGAAGCTTGTGGCCCTGCAGCATGCATGCGCCTCCACTTATACACACTGACATGAGTGTCCCAGCAAGGGGACTCAGCAGCAAAAAACAGTGGAAAATGGCAAGCAGGGCAGGAATTCATGATGCCCTGCCCACTGATCCCCCACTGCCAGGACAAGTCCTGGGCAGGTGATGGGCAGCGGGGCATGGCTTAAGGGAGCCCAAGCCTGCCCCAGCCAGAGGAGCATAAACTATATATAGAAAAAAAGAGAGAGACAATAAAATAAAGCTAAAGAAAACGGTAAAGGACATGCACCACAAAATGTACTCCTTTTTTTTTTTGTTCTATTTCCTCCTCTCCCTGACTGGCCCACATCACCCCCAATCCCCCCAGACCCATCACCTGACTTCTCCCGGACTTACCAGCTCTGTCCCCCAAGGCTTACATCCCCCCCCCATGGTGGAGAATCTGCCTCAATCCACTCTAGCAGGATCCAGCACCTAGATCGTTGCTGTAGGGCCTGCGAGGGATTGGGAGATCACTCTGCCAGCCAGGGTGTTTTTCCACCATGTTTTTCCTCCCCTGATGGAGCACTGTGCAGTGTTGTCAATGATGTCCTCACGCACGATTCCGTGCATGTGACGGATGGCTGCTGTTCCTCCACCCCAAGTCACAGTTCCTAGTGCTCTGCCCCCCCCCCGCCACCAGGAGTTAGGATAACACCGGGTGCCCTACCCTGGAGAAGTAGAGCAGTCTTTTGGACGCTATATCGCCCCCCCAGCCAACCCCTAGTGCTTCGAGTTTGAGCCTGAACCTGAGTCACCAGCATGACAGGCAGTAGTACTACTAGTGAGCCAGTGGGCCGGCCAAAATGTACTCTTGATAATAGAGTCACAGTCATTGAGACAACAATGGATGCAGTTTCTTCAGATGTTAGACTGGCCACAGATACAGCAAATGAATCGGCAGCCACACTAGCTGGGATGACAAAAAAAAAATAAGATCCTCCATGTAAGGCTCAAACATCTGGAAAACAGCGTGAAGAGTTCGACTGTCAGACTTCTTGGAGTTCCGGAGGTATCGGAGGGTGTGTATCCTTTAGGATTTGTTTGCACATTGCTCAAGGACCTTCTATTATTCTTTTTTCTTTTCTCCACCTCTGCGGAGCTCGGCAGACAGCTCTGACCCTCCCTCCAGCTACACCCCAAGGTTCCCCATGGATTACCCCCAACGGTGGAGCCAGGGAGAGAAGCACCGGCTGCTATTCCCCACCCCAGAGCACAATCCAGATTTGGGATCTGCTGGTGCAGTGGTGCATCGGGCTGTCATGGAACCTGCCGGGCTCCTGGTATTTTCAACTACTTTACTCCCAGAGCTCCTGTATGTGCAATAAGCGGAGATGGCTAGCCTCCGCCTCCATACATGGGGCCCTCCCCTTCTGATGGTGCGCATGTGCTGACACCCAGCCACCGCTGGGTGTCAGGCAAACAGCACGCCATACTGTCCCCCCTCCCCGAGGAAGGACAGCAGTCAATGGACACTCAAGTCCTTCCTCACCCCTGCCGACCCCCGAATGACCAGAGTCTGTTCCTAAACTCGAGTTGCCGGCGTGGCACGAGGTACGGCATCCAGCGCCTCAACCCTCAGTGCCACCGGGCCAGCACTCAAGGACCTTCTAGGGTTCAAACTTGATGTGCTCCTCTATGCAGTTAATAGTGACCCTGTGAAAACAGACGAATAACCCAGACATGCCACAAACACTGCTGGTTGTGATGGTGGGTTCTAATATCAGGGACATAATACTTAATGCCGCCAAACTGCATGGGCAACTAACTTATTTGGATGGTTCCAGTTGTTTTCCGGATCTCAGTTTTGCCATGTGGCAATGACAAAAGTAGTTCAAGGCATCCGTGCTGGCCTTGGGAAATTAGGTGCGTCTCACTCCCTCCAGCATTCTGCAAAACTTTGTATTACGTATGCTGCCAAAACCTTTCTATACAATGATCTGATTGAGGCGGGCAACCAAACTGGATAAAATTAAAATGAACTTTGCCCAGAAGGACACTGAGGAGGAATCAGACGGTGTAGAAGGCGAGACCCACCTGAGGACTTTTCAATGCACGTAACTGGTGTCACTTAACTGTACTGCTCTGCTGCAGTTAGCTTTGTAATGGTGGTTTCGGTCTGAACTGCCGGACGTGTGTTTGCAATTCATCTTTGTATTTTATATAAAGCCAGGCAAGGACCTCCGACCTTCAACATCTGCAAAGTTACACTACTAGGGTGATGAGTACTTTTTACTTGCATGATTTAATTTGGTTATATTCCTCAGGGGCTTCTTGTCTTCTTTAAGTGGCGGGCGGTGGGGGGAGATAAGATAGCCATCAACCCACGGCGTGAGGAATGGAGGGTGCTATATGCCCTGTACTCACCTCTCTGGTACATAGCTATAAGTTTATATAGTGGGGTCAGTGCAGAAACCAGCCTGTGCAACGACACTTAGTCACTGCCCACTGCTGGCATTTGTTATGCTACTAACCCCCTAACCTCTGCAGTTAGGATGACTTCATGATTACAACTTCAAGTTTCCACTGCTGTTTTACATACTTAATCTTAAATAATTTTTTTCTGCTTCTGCTACCAGGATTTTCTGGTTTGGTCTTGCTCATGAACAGTTTGGATTAGCCTGGAGCTGGATACTCTCCTAAGTTAGTCTGGATATTTCCAGTCCTATTACCGAAGTTACAGGATAAATGGAAAATAAAGTCATAATGTAACTTATGTAGTGCTGCTACAGCACCTGATCTCTTATTGCAAGTTTGATTTCATGTCTATCTACATGTTTGCTGTAGGAAGCATTTAGGTAGTCATTTGATTTGCCAGCTCAGTGGTGTGGAACGCTAAGGCACTGAGCACCTTACCCCTGCCATGCTGGTGACCTGTGTTTGGGAATGAGCACAGGTTGCCAGGGCTCAACTGAGGCTGGAAGAGGATCGAGCGGCCACCTGGCAGCTCTCTTCTCCTGAATCGGGGTGGTTGGCTATCTCAGCTCTTGGCTGCCACCCTGTGGAGGCCTTGCGGTAGCTCATGGGAGCTCCACAATGCAGATGGAATTCAGGGGTATGGGAGGAAGTCATGGTCCTGGGATGCACGCATGCCATGGCTGTGGGCAGGGTAGGGGAGAAAACAGGAGGAAAAAGGAAGGCACAGTGGATATGTATGATGACCACACACTGTGCCTCCATGCGCCACATCATTGGAGAACCTGTCAGCAAATACTGGATTAAAGCATTGGAGGGGATGGCCCTCCCTCTCCTGACCCTGCCACAGCGGGGGGCACTAAGCCAACAGATAAGCCGGGGAGATGCTGGAGGGTAGTGAAACTAGGCAGACGGGAGTCCAACCCCATCATGCCCATGGAGGACAAACAGTATATGGAAGAAGGTATTCATCTGATTATATAATATTTTAGTAATTCCCCCACATGTTGGTAACAAAGATGAAAACTGAGGTATCCTCTTATAGGATTTCTGCCTTGTGCTCATTTCTGTTCCTTTAATCCATGTTTTGTTGTATGCATGCTCGTGGATATAATGACTAAAACAAAAACTAAGAAAAGCATATATTTAAAGGGACACTGTCGACCCTCTGAGACCTCAAAGTGTGTCTATTCTAAAATACACATATTATGATTTGTCACATTCTGTAGAGACTACTGATGTAGATGGTAGTTTGATCCTTGCTCCTTTGTTTCTTTATAAAAGTGAAAAATAGACTGCCCACCATACTGGTGTTACCACACTAAAGCGTGTTTGTTTACAGACCTTGATCAACTGCCACTGCATCTTTCCTGGACTTCGGAACACCCCCAACACAATCTAGCCACTCAGTAAGCAGCGGGAGGAGAGGTGACTACTGCATCATATGTGGCTGCACTGTTTAGAAGTGTTCAGGGAGTATGCAAAAAGACTAGCTCAAGGATATGAAAAAAAAAAAACCCAAGGCTGGGTAAAATGACAGTATTAGCATACATTCCAGTTTTACTAAGAAAGGAAGCAGATCAAACAACCAGCGAACATACAGTACATGAATTTAAAGGAGTAGTCCACCCAGAATTAAAAAAACACATGTTATGTAGAGTGTTTTGATATGTATGTTAAATCATAGTGTGTCTTTCCCTCTGTCTGCTATTTGGAGTTTTTCCTAAATTGCCTGCTAGCTGTATGGTAGTTTTACGACCCCTTGGGATCTCCATAACAAATAGTTTTATTGGCTTTCTTTCTCCCAGGATGCCCCCTGTCTCATGTGACAGTGATGCAGCCATGCCCTTGGATTTAGCATGTGTACTGCTTTAAAATTAGTTTAGCAACAGCAGAGCCTTGTAACTTTTTATCCAGGGAGCACAAATGGCAACAGTTAGTTTAGCAGATACATGAGAGCCAGCTAACTGGGGTTTCTGTAAGACAACAGCTACTAAATAGCTCTAATTCACTATTTTTTTTTCTCTGTTCATCAGGTCTAGCTAGCAGGAGTGTTGTAACATCAAAACACAAATAATGAATTAGAGCTATTTAGTAGCTGTTGTCTTACAGAAACCCCAGTTAGCTTGCTCTCGGGTATCTACTAAACTAACTGTTACATAGATACATAGACAGTGTTGGCAGATGAGGGCCTATGGCCCACCCAGTCTGCCCATTTGAGCTTGTAAGTTCAGTTTATGTTTTCCTAGAAGTCTGCTGCACCTTACCCCTGACCTCCAGAATTCCTTTATGTCTATCCCATGCATTCTTAAATCCCGTGATTGTTTCAGCCCCCACCACTTCCTCTGGCAGGGTGTTCCACTTGTCCACCACCCGCTCTGTGAAGAAATTCTTCCTCATGTTTCCTCTGAATCGTCCTCCTCCTCCAACTTCATCCCATGCCTCTAGTCCTGGAACATCTTTTTGCTTAAAATAGTGTATTCCTGCACCCTGTTCCTCCCTGTGAGATACTTGTATGTCTCTATCATATCCTCTCTCCTCCTCTCCTCCAGGAGTACATGTTCAGTTCCTTCAACCTGTCTTCATAGGACTTGTGATGCAATCCATGCACCATCTTTGTTGCCCTCCTCTACCCTGTCTATGTCCTTACGTAGGTATGGTCTCCAGAACTGTACACTGTACTCCAGGTGGGGCCTCACTAGTGTCTTGTATAGTGGAATTATGACCTCCCTTTTCCTGCTGGTGATGCCCCTGCCTATACATCCCAGCATCCTATTTGCTTTACCTGCTGCCTTGTCACACTGTTTCCCTACCTTGAGGTCATCAGAGATGATAACCCCAAGATCCCTTTCCTGCTTGGTGCATGCTATATCCTCACCCCCAACTGATATACTGTGCCAGGGTTTTGTGCCCCATATGCATTATCTTGCACTTCTTTGCATTGAATTTCAACTGCCAAACCCCTGACCATTCTTCAAGTTTCTGCAGGTCCCTTCTCATTCTGTCTACACCCTCTGGTGTGTCTACTCTATTACAGAGCTTTGTGTCATCAGCGAACAGTGAAATTCTGCCTTCTAGGTCCTGTGCAATGTCACTGATGAAGATGTTGAATAGGACCGTCCCAGCACTGATCCTGTGGTACCCCACTGGTCACTCTTCCCTCTGTGGAGTGACAGCCATTTACCACCACCCTCTGTGTCCTGCCACCCAGCCAGTTACCTACCCACCACACTACTGTCCTGCCCACACCCATATTCCCCAGTTTGTGTAATAGTCTTCTATGGCACAGTGTCAAAGGCCTTGCTGAAGTCCAGATAGGCCATGTCCACTGCCCTCCCTGATCTACCTCCCTAGTCACCCAGTCAACAAATTCAATGAGGTTGGTCTGACATGACCTCCCCCTAGTGAAACCATGCTGCCTTGGGTCCTGTAGTCCATTGACAACCAGATGTTCCACCAATCTCTCCTTCAGTAGTGCTTCCATGATCTTCCCCACTACCGAGGTGAGGCTGACTGGTCTGTAGTTCCCTGCTTCCTCTTTGTTCCCGCTTTTGTATAAGGGGACTACATCTGCTGTCCTCCAGTCTTTGGGTACCTCCCCTGTTTCCAGTGATCGGCTAAACTGTTGCCATTTGTGCTCCCTGGATAAGAAGTTACAAGGCTCTGCTGTTGCTAAACTAATTTTAAAGCAATACACATGCTAAATCTAAGGGCATGGCTACATCACTGTTACATGAGATGGGGGCATCCTGGGAGAAAGAAAGCCAATAAAACTATTTGTTATGGAGATCCCCAGGGGTCATAAAACTACCATACAGCTAGCAGGCAATTTAGGAAAAACTCCAAATAGCAGACAAAGGGAAGAACACACTAGGATTTAACATACATATTAAAACACTCTACATAACACATGTTTTTTGCACATTCTGGGTGTACCACTCCTTTAAGAGAAGGTAAGGAATCATAAAATGTAAGTTTTCAGCTACAAATAATATGATGCAAAAAGGGATGACAGTGTCCCTTTAAGGAACACCAGTGTAAATAAGCTATTACCCAATTGTTTTGTTCCCTTTCAAGATTTATGATGCATAAACATATTGACTGTTTACCAAGTATAGTCTAACGTGGAGGGGTTGTGGGATAACAGACGTACCATACACCAAACTTCAGGTTCAACACACAATCTCTGTGTGATGTTTATTCAGAATACAGGAAATAAGCTTCAGCAATGCATTATTCCTTCTTCAGTACATCAGTTTGCAGCAACAGACTATGTATGTCCTTTCTCTGCACTTAGCCCGAACCTACCTACACTACTCTCTGATCTAACCACTTTTCAGTGAAAACCCTTTGTCCCTATGTGGGCCCCCCGTTTGCTTGGGAAGTGGGGGCTCAAAAAGAAAAAAAAAACAAGCTAAAAACAAAGAACCTCAGTGCAGAAACACTGAAACATGGGTTACCCCAAAGGGCACTGGCAACAAATCAAGTTTGAAAGAAATCATGCATATTTCCACAATGCAAAGCATCATGGGATATATGTAAATCACCATGAAATTTCAGACTTGTTCAACTTACAGCAATTTACATGCATTTTAAATAGCACAAGTAACTTAATTTCTATAATAGTCACCTAGTACTTTTTATCATTATCAAAAACACCTAGTGCCATGGTATTTTCAACATTTACAGGGTTCATAAACATAAGGTATATTGTGACATAGTGCTATTACATACTAACTCCAACAATGATAAACACAACCTGTTTTAAATAGGCTTGGAGGTCACACCAATAACCTCCCTGTATAAGGACCTGAGAGGGAAAAGGAAAATTAAAGAGGACACTATAGCATAGTCAAGAAAGGGGAGGGGTGCCCATAGGTGGCCAACCTTATGGACTAGAAACTGTAAATAATAGATTAGGCTAAGCAATAGAAGAACTGTTGCAAAAGATTTTAAAAAAGGTCGGTCCTCAAGAGTTGCAGGAGCTCCCTGTCACACCTATTTCTCATTTTCAAAAGGGTGGGTAGGCTGTTTTCGCAGCACAAGACGTGGATCAGCGTGACCAACAGCACCCCCTAGAGGATAAAGAAGAAACCCAGGAGGAGTCTGCCCCATACTCTGTAGCCACACAAAAACTATGAATCAGATATGGAGAAAAAAAATCCACTCAATGGTAGCTCCTTTAAGTATTTACATTATTTTACCTTACACGTACTGTATGGTGAACACTCCTATAGGATGTCAGCAGCTAACATTTTTGTAAACCAGAGTCAATGACCCAATGCTGTGGATAACTAGAATACAGAGCGCAGAAGCGCTGGGTCTACAAAAAAGAAAATAATTTAAAAAAAAAAGCTAAGACTGAAAGGACAGTTATACACAGAAGACTTCAATTAGACTAATAGTGACTTGGATACTGAATTACAAGCAAGTGCAATATTCTTCCAGCAACATTACCTATGAGGTGTGCATAAGGTCCCTGATGAAGTGGGGTTACACCCACGAAACACTGGTTTCTGACACACTGTAGGAGTGTCCACTATATGAGTATGATAAATAAACAATAATGCTGTACTTACTGAATCTACTAATGGGGGCTTTTCTCCATATTTTGTTTCTTGTCCCTGCTTTTAACCAGTTTTACATTTACGAAAGGTATTGAAAGCCAAGTTATTTGCTCAAGGTTACACGGGGACTATTCAGTGCCTGTGATGGGATTCAAACCCCCCACTGTAAAGGGAAAAATGAACTGCAGCTCCCTCAGGATGATTCCAGGCAACTAAACTGCAAAATAAACATTGAGTCACACCGAACCACACACCCCTTCGGCATCACCCTTCTGTTTAACGAGCAAGCCCTACATGCCAGCCAGCTCTCTGGCACATTCTGAAATCAGCACAACACAACACATACCTCTAAAATGAGGTATAACCTAGTCTAAAATTGGCTCTGTGGACAAATTCCCCTTCCACATCAAACAAGTCATACACATCCATGCCCAGTCTTTATGGCCTGGGATTAGACTTGGCAAGCATATGTGCGTTTGGGACAGAAAGGAAAAAAAAGGAACTTTTGTAGTCGTGTTATTATGTTTAATAGTTTCACTTCACAACTGGGACCTGGAACTCCCTCCTAAACCACATAAAGGATTCATACTCCACCCAGATCTTCATGCGAGCCAGGTTTGTCCAACTATTGGCCGCCTGCAACTGCTCTCTCCCTCACTCTAGTGATGCCTCGAATACCAGCACCCATCTCTGACCCCACAACCCTTCTAACCTCACTCCCAGCCCCAATATAGGATATTTGTTTCTTCATGTGCTGCTTACACAGTCACGCCCCCCCCCCCACACTTTTGTAGATGCCTGTATATATCTGTTGAGTTGTATGTTTGTGGTACTTGTGAAATACTAGGAATACACTGCTACTGTCAACCCAGGACCCTCTTGAAAATGAGAGACTATGCCTAAATGCAGTTACTCGATGTAACAGTAGATCTTCAAGAGAATCTCTTCCATTAGGACACACCTTAGGTCATCAGCGTCAGGACCACTTGGAAACTTTTGTTAGCTGGGGCCACCCACAATGACATGCAACGTCGATATCTATATAATCGTGGGCAGCCCCCATTGCTCCTCAGTTCCCTGCCAGAGATAAGCCTTGCAGGGCCTCTTACCATGAGGAACCAGGAATCCAGTAGCAGGCTCACAAGGGGAGGAGTTTGGACTGGAAATATAGTACACATATGGCAGTCATGGACACCTCCAAGCAAGACTGTAGACAAACCTGGCAGCTTATACCTCAGAAAGAGGGAAGGAGGGTGGGTCTGCTGTGGCCCAGTGGAGGAGATTCTCTGGAAGATCTACTGTTACACTGAGTAACTGTTCTGTCTTCATCGAAGGTATCTCTTCCCTTGGGCCAAACCTTTGGAACGATTCCCAAGTAGTACATAAGTTACTCAGTGAGGATGATGAAGTCTGATATGCAATCAGGACAGAAGGCCTTGCAACACTGCAACATCAAAGCCAGCACATCTGTGAGAGATGATGTATGGACTGTGGTGCTTAGTGAAAGCATTCACAGGGCTCCATGTGGCAGTAGCACAACTGCAGAAACATTCTGAAAGAATGCAACAGAAGTGTCCATACCACATGTAGAGTGGCCACACACAGCACCAGGAAGTTCCTTGCCATACTTCCTATAACAAAATTCAATACAGTTAGCCAATCTTTTGAACAGGCACTGTTTAGACATGGGGTGCCCTCTTTCCCAGGGGTGAACGAAACCAAAAGCAGAGAGGACTTTCTGCAGTCCTTAGTGTGATCAAGATAGAAATACAGCAGTGTTTGTACATCAAATGTGTGGAGCAATGCCTCACCCTTGTTAGCATGCTCTGGATGATACACAGGAAGATGTATGGTGTCACTAAATGCAAAATCAGACACCACCTTAGGTAGAAAACAAAGACTAGTCTGCACAGGCACCCTGTCCTTGTGGAAAATCAATTAAGGAATCTCATACATCACAGTCTGAAGCTCAGAAATTCTATGCTTTAGAAGCTATAGCATCCAAAAACAATATTTTCCAAGAAAGCAAATGCATCTCATGGGTCCAAAACGCAAAGACAGCTCCCAAGTGTACGTGGTACAAACCCAGAAGACAAATCTATACAACTGCTTGGAATGGGGCACTCGCTCTCTCTATAACAATCCATTCTAGTTAAAATTCCCAAAGTTGTAATGAAAAAAACACAAAGTTCAGCCAGTGACAGCAGTGTTTTGCTGTCACTGGCAGAACTTTTATCATCTTTTTTTAAATTACTTTGCTTTATGCTGCTTATGGTGGCAACCCTTTCAGCCCCTTGCCTCCGTGAGCAGATCTGGAATCCTCCACTCATAGTGTCCCTTGGATTTCCCCCCAGGGCAAAGCCTCCCCACCCCCAGCAAGGCCCATTGGATCTGTGTCTCGGTTGTTGCGGGGACCCAGGTCCGTGACAGGGCAGGGCACCACTGGGCACACCAGAGGATTTTCTGTGTTTCTTTGTGTTGCAGGGGGCATGTCAGCTGGATGCTGTGATGTGACCATGTCATGCATCCAACATGCTCTCCCCAGTATGGCACTAGCCAATGCTCTAGTAACGTTGCGCCCCATGGTCAAACAGGACCAGTCATTCTACCCTCCCCCCCCGAAGAGGTGGAGAGCATGCCATGGCCACTCAATCCATCCTCCGCCCCCGGCTGGTCCTCTAGCATTCCAAATCTGTTCCCGAACCTGGGTCACCCACATCACAGCGGTCAATCTTTCTGCTGCACTGGTGGGACGGCCCTTTTAGCATTTTTTTTATTAAAGCTTTGGAAATTTTAACTAGAATGATTTACTGTACAGCGTGAGTGCCCCATTCCAAGCAGTTGCATCTCACAGGTCGCACAAAGCTCAAACAGAGCCAGAGTTTATTTCTCAAGTATGAAATTCAGGTCCCAGGACACACGTGCAGAATACCCTTCAAAAACATATTAGACACCTATAGTTTCACCACTGTGTGCCTAACAAGAAGGGCATGGAAGGTGGAAATGGTAGCCACGTGCACTTTAAATAGACAAGTATCGAGCCCGGAGTCAGACGTACAGTATAGGCAGGGCATGTAAACAGGTCCACTAAACGGGAAGCACACCATATGGATGTAGAAGCACTTCCAAAGAATAAGTATGTCTAGTAGAAGGCTTTCTAGCTTCAAGCAAGATATCAGCCACTTGGGAGAAACCCCAAAACGAGCAATGGCTACATGTTCATGAGTCAGGCATGCTGATGGAGGGATTGCAGGTCTGGATGCACTAGGGACCCCTGAGCCTGCAACAGCAGACCCCAACAAAGGGAGGAGCTGAACAGGAGGCTCCACTGCCAGATGCTGCAGAAGCGGAACATGGCCAGACAAGAACCAGTAGTATTAGGGTGACATGCTGCACCCACAGTTTGAGCAGAACCCTCTAAACGAGAGGAATCAGAGGAAAATCGTGCATAGGATACTCTGGTGCTATATATGGAATTAAGACAGGCTCCTCATAGTCACAAATTGCTCTGAATTTTAGAGCAATAAAATTCACATTATTTGAGAAATGCACAATAGTTCTGGGATACCAGCTGAATCAGCTCCCCTGCTCCCCTATGGCTGGTTGACATTCTTCGCATCTCTCTAGCCGAGATAAATGGAAAAACAAATGCCAACAAAGTGACATGAAGAAACAATTACTTGTGCTAGGCCAGATATAAGAACTGCCTGGCTGTATATCAGAAATGTGTTGCACAACAGGCTCCATGGCACTGACTGGCAAAGCACCGCTCTGGCGATCTGGGTTCACATCCAGAGCCCAGGATGTCAGAAGTGGAGGCCATCAGGGAGGGTACAGACCATATGATGGACACTCTCATCCCAGGGTGGGCTCAGTGTAGCACCGCTCACTGAGCAACAAAGGGTGATGGCGGGCA
Source organism: Neoceratodus forsteri (assembly GCA_016271365.2). Classification (NCBI taxonomy): domain Eukaryota; kingdom Metazoa; phylum Chordata; order Ceratodontiformes; family Ceratodontidae; genus Neoceratodus; species Neoceratodus forsteri. The sequence continues at coordinate 937,703,809 of CM028130.1, forward strand.
CGGGGTCATAATGTCGCAAGACATTATGCCGCATCGCTGAAATTGCACTGCCCATACAGCGATATTGCCAGGTGGCATAATTCTTTTTCTGTGGGGCTCCGCCTCCACCCGTTATCAGGGACTGTGCCCCGGACCCCACCTCCACTAAGATTCTCCAGCTCGGGGGGGTCAGCAGTCTGCTAGGTGTGAAACAAATAAATGTCTGGGACCAGGAATCAAACTTGGTCCCAGATGCAGCGCCTTGGTTCCTACTGCTGTGGCTCAGTCCAGTGAACCACGGCAGCTCCTTGGCGGAACCCACTCCCAGCAAAGGTCTTATCCTCTGCCTGGGAGTGTGCAAATGATGCAATACTGCGTACAGCGGTATACGTGGTATTGCACCATTCGCTGTCCTGGACAGCGCTCTTTCGGGTTAGCTATAATGTTGTACGCTATTAAGCATATGACATTATGAGCCGGTAGGGTGATGGCATAGTCGAGGTGCCACTTGCAACACGTGAGAGCTCATGCTGCTTGGCATCCATGCCTCAGGAGAGATGCAAGCATACTCACTCACGTGTAGGGAGGTGGGCATGTACAATGGGGAAAAAAATGACGCTGGCATCAGCATAATGCATGGGGCTGTTCCACGCATGTCTGAGGGGCACTCAAAGATTAGTTGGAACTCGGGTAAGGAGATGTAGCAGGTACCCCTTCTAAAAGCAAGCACAATGGAAATAAATTCTGTGTTAAAAAAAAAGTGTTGCACAAATAAACTATGACATATAAGTAAGTAGTATTTAAAAGTCAGTAAAAGTGCCACACCAATAGTTCCATAATAAAAAATGTTTCCCAGTGCCTTACATATTGGGTATGTGCAATGCAGCCATAACTGATGTGGGAGGTGAATATCATATGTTACCCTCCAGAAGACTGTTCATTCTGAAACGTCCTGCAAACTCACAAATTCAAAAACCAGACCCAGACTAAAATAATCCAGCATATACTATGCCCACAGATTTTTTCCATGCACATGGACTGCAGATCCCAGAAATGAGAAATGAAATTACAATCCCAAAACTGACATTGAAGTAAGTGAGTCACTTCCAAGTTTTCCAAGTCAGTTCAACTCTGAAATCCAAACCAACGAGGCTGCCTGATTACCCAGTGGGTGCAGCATCATGCTGTTATGCTGGTGGCCTGCGTTCAAGAGTGGGCTTGGGAGCTGGGTCACGTGCCCAAGGGGTCTGGGGTAGCATAGCCTTGTGGTTGTGCTCCCAGCCAGTGAGTGACAGCATTAGATTCCACCACTGCAGCGACCCCTGTGGTGGGCCACGTAAGAGGGCTTATGTGAGCCGTGGGTGAGGGGTGGAGGCCAGCCACTAAGTTATGGGGTCAGAGGCAACTGCAGAAGGGAGTTTTAAGGTCACAAAGAAGAGACTTTAGGGATAAGAGGGAAGACGCACAGTGAATGGACAGGGGATGGGGAAGAGAGGTGCTGAGTTTAGGGAAGCAGTATGGGAAGGCAGCTTGGACAGCAATAGGAAACAGTGTTACAGAGAGGTTAGTCGGGGGGGGGGGAGAAGTAGACAGGGAGAGAGCCAAAGCAGCATTTAGATATGAAGGATGCACAGTGTGTGATCTGCCTGCATTAGGGGAGGGGAGGGAGAATGAGGAGGGAAAGAAAGCAGTGGTGGGAATGGGGAGGACAGGCCAGAGCAAAACAGCAGAGGGAGTGTTGGATATCTAGCTCTGTCTTCAATGTCACGAGTTTTTCAGTGAGCTCTCGTTTTGTATGTAACCGAGAAAGCATGGTCCAGTCATGACCATAATGTCACTGACTGAGGCTTCATTTTAGCCTGTTTTGTCCCAAATATTCTTCAGTTCTGTCTAGTGTCTGCCACAATGCTTTCAACCCTGTCCAGTGTTTGGGCCTGCCCACAGACTTCATGAAACAGCTGGGCAGTGCTCACCTCTTTATCCTGTTGCTCGTCTTCACAATGTGACAACCGCATGGATCAGGAGGCTCAAGATGGCGATGTGCTGATTCTCCTCAACCCTTTGTTAGAGCCTAGTGGCCCACTCTAGCGTGACACTCTGACAGTGAAATCTGAAAACAGGCCATTATAGTGACAGCCACTCTAATGGTCCGTTTCCACCGATGAGGCTTCTCCTGATGTTCTGCCCACTCCCCGGAACAACTCTGACCTTATAATTAAATGCTGGGGGTGTAGGGGGGGCATTGCCCCCCACAAAAAAACACTGTCTTTTGGGATGGCACAATACCGGTGTCAGTATTGTGCCATCACTGTGCGGGATGTCAGGGAATTTTGTGATGAGCACAAATGGTGCTTCCGTTAGAGCCCAGGGGTTTAGCTATGGGGGCCAAATTGTTAATCATCTATTAACAGACATCTCCTTCCCAAGTATTACAGTTTGGATCCCCATTCTGGCAAATTATTTGCAAATTTAGTTGCTTTTCAAGCTGCATGTGTGAGTCAAAATCTTAGGCTGCCCACGGGTGGTGACAGCACCAGACACCAATGTCCACATTTCTGTAATTTTATTTTCGATTCTAGTTTAATCTTGCTCTTCCTTTTGACTGAGCAGATATATAGTACTGCCATCTGGCCATCATGAAGGCAAACGGAGGTAAATCACCCCTGGGTGGCCCCCTATATGAAAGTCCCACCCTGTGGGAATGCCAGCTCAAGGACTGCTGTGCCAGCTGCAGCGTGCACATGTGCATGCGCCACCCTGAGCGCCGCAGGGTGCCCCGGCCCTTTGCTCTGGCTTGCAGCGCTACTGCCTTTACGCCAACAGGCAGGGAAAGAGCCTCTGCCCTCCCAACCAGCCCACGACATCCTAGGCTCATTCCTGGACCTGGGTCACTGGCATGGTGAGCGGCAGACCTGCCGCTGTGCCGATGTGCCCGGTTTATCATGCTGACGGGCTCGCTTTATCATCTAATTATGCTTTCCCTAGGGAAGAGCTATTTACCTTAGGCTGGCTCCCCATTCTGACAAGTGAAGGCATATCCAGTCTCACTCAAACCACTTTGCTTCTGCTAGCAACTGGACATCATAACTTCAGGGTATGTAACAAAAATGTGTGTAAACAATAAAGCCAGGTGTCAACCACCAGGAACCACAAAAGGAGGTTACACAACCAAAGTGAAGTGAATGGTAAGCTTAATACCAAAAGCGGTGAGTCACAAGGTACAAGAACGAGCAGCCTCTTCCTCAGGGTAGTAGCTTTCAAAATTGGTTTGGTGATTAAAACCCTTTATTACCTCAGCTCTCATCGAGTGTGCCCAAGTGTCAGCTCTGAAATGGCAATTAGCCTATGAAACACTAATCTGGTGGAGTGAATTTTTTTTTTTTTATGTAACTTTCTATCCTCCCAGCCTGACACCCCACACTGGGTTTCCTTTTACCCCACTGGTAATCCGCTAACTCTATCAACTTCTTACCTACTCTGGTTCATCCAGGACCTCCCCCTCCAATGGAGGACTTGTTGGAAGGAATGTCCTGCCCCTTCAAAGTCAAATTTGGTAGGAGCGATAGCAGAAGAAACAGGGTGTTAAACTACTAAGCAGACTATTCTGTAGAAAATCTATCCATACAGCAACACTGCAGTTTTCCCTGACATAATCCTTCTAATCTTTCCTTAAAATAAAAACAAAACAAAAAAAAAAAAAAGTTTGTTGCATCTGAAAGTCATGACAGCTTCTTGTTGTAGAAGAAGACAAAGGCACGTGCCTGAAGTATTACAATTTAGAACCTTGCCTCACAGTGAAGCAGAACATCACAGGTCCATGGGACACTTGCCTTGTAGTGGATCCTTAGGTATGTGGTCAGAACCCCCCATTTCTCCTGGCCCCCGAGATGCTGCAGACGCTGGTTCCGTGAGGTGTGCTCATACTACTAATTAAGCAATAATGAATGACTGGGGTTACATTAATGCCCTGCTAATCACCCCCTGAGGGCGTAATATGGCACAAGGTGATTTACTGGACATTAACGTAACCCCCCAACCCCGAGTTCATTACTGCTATTATTATAACTGGGTTATGAGTTACAGTAGTATAAATAATTTGTTTAATATTTTTGCTTATTTTTGTGTGAAATTAATGTAAAATAGTCCCCCTACCACTGACTAAAGGGATCTGAATGATTGCTGTACTCTGCAATAACTTGCTCTACATTCACTGTCATCTCAGCAGGAGCTATGTCATTCTGCAAGTGCGCTGCTCACAAATTTGAGATTGGTGCATCTGAACTGCCCACCAAAACATAACTGCTATCAATGTGTTCATTTCCTGCATGGGTACTCACAGTTTCAGATGTCTCCTGCTGAGTACGCTCTTGAGTAATATCTATAAGATCAGCAATTACTAATTGGGAAAGTTGCACGTTATTAAATTATGTGCCATTCTTTACATTTAAGAGTCTTTCTTTTTTTTAAATGACTGATTTCTACCCTCTCCTGTGATGTTATGTTAATATGTGTTGCCCTCTTGTCAGAAACAGATTTGCTTTGAAATCAACATTCTATGCACGAGCCTGTAGACAGTTCCTCACTTGTCAGAAAAAATAAATAAATAACACAGTGACAATGTTAAAGGTGACCTGTAAAGTAGCTATGTAGCCCACTCCCGTCCCCACATACCTTATAATGCCACTTTGGGAGTCGGGGGCTGCATAAATTATAAATTTTAATCCAGAGGTGACATTTTTATAAACTGCCGAAACTTTTGTCTGAATGCGTAAGCGCTGCATGGGTCCCGATTGAGTGGGCGCAATTACTCATGGATATTCCACCCATTTAGTGACACCCACCACTCCCACCACTGCTCTTATTATAGTAGCAGTGGCGGTACTTTATTAGACTTATTTTATGGCTTCCACGGAGGTACTGATACCTGTAATGTTACCTACAGCAACACCTGGACAGGCTGCTGCTGTAGAGTAACAGTTCATACCTCCATGAGAATCATAAAAAAAGTATAATAAATGCCGCCACTGCTACTATAATAAAACGATGTAATGGAGCGATGTCACTAAATGGGTGGAATACGAAGAGCAACTGCACCTGCTGAATCGACCTGTGGCACTTCCACATTCGGCTGAAAGTTTCGGCAGTTCATAAAAATTTCACCTCTGGATTAAAAATTATGATTTATGCAGCCCCCGACTCCCGAAGCAGCATTGTAAGGTATGTGGGGACGGGAGCGGGCTACATAGCTACTTTACAGGTCACCTTTAAGGGTTAATTCTCTATTATTTATTTGTTTTTGACAGTCTTTGTAGAAAGCATTCTTTTTTGACATTGCTGTCATTTTCATGTATGTCTGAGACCAGATCAATGGACCCAACATATGCGAGTCCTCTGGTTTCAATCCTTCATTTGCATGAGCACAAAGTCCTGCCCCCTTCCCGCCCCTAATTCTCCGCACCACTTGCTTATGCTGTCAAACCAGCATCACCGGGTCAGGTTTTGAAATGTTCCCAGACATAACTTTAATCATCCCGTCCTTTTAAGGCTATCTCAGGAAACCGCAATGTGTCCATTTAAACCCACCTTCCACCAAGCTGCTCACTCTATGTTTGTGAGCTGCACTGCGGATTTTATGCGACACCCCTGCTGGGTCATCCCACTCAGGCCACCCTGCTCTAAACCATCCAGATGCTTGCTCTCCATCAGTAAGCCGTGCCGCGGGCTTTTATGTGATCCCACCTGCTTGATTATTCCCCCACACACCTGCCTTCTCTAAGACCACCACTACTGGTTCTGTTTTTACAATGCCCAATGAGGATGACTTACCAGGTTTAGCCATGACAGGGGAGAGCGCCAGATATGTGTTGGCATCCCGTGACAGGCAGAAATGCAGTACAGGGACTGAAATACCATCACTTTTTTGGGGGGTGAGGCAGCAAGCTTTGGCAGGCAGACATGTCAGATTTGGCTACACAGTAATGGATGCGGTCACGGAAGAAATGAAGTTGGGTGCATGTCAAGACCGAGACCAAGCAAAAACACAAATGACTGCACTCTCCTCAGACAAAAAGAAATCACACACTTAAGCAAATGAAAGTTAAGCCATTTGGTATGTCAGATTAGACTGAAACTCAACGGGGAAAAATTTGTTAGCAAGTAATTGCGTCCTTAACTTCCAGGCATAGAATGCTGGCAGGTAAGTAGAACCTCAATTTTTTTAAATCAGTGCTCCTGTAGTCAGGCCACGTAAGTATGTTAATAAGTAGGTTAACATAAGGCTCTTGGAAGGCTGACAGCCAATAAGATTGTAGCATTTTTAGACCCTAGAAATAATGCCCGGTGGTATACCCTCGCTCGTGATCAGCTCCGGCTGCACTGTCACCTGTGGTCCCCCAGGTGGCAGTACTGCTGCACAGCACACTGCCCTCCCTAAAAGAGGAGCGTGCCCTTTTGCAAACACAGTCCTCATTCCCTGGCTGGCCCCTGATGCCCCAGGCTCGTTCTAAAATCCTGGTCACCAGCACTGCAAGCAGCAATACCAACGCTGTGCCAATGGACTTGCACTTTTCTAAATGTTTTTTTTTTTTAATTGCTTGTTTGAATAATTAATTACCCAAGTCACTTAATATGCCCGACACCAGCAGTTTTTAAAAACCTCTTCCCTTGAGGGTGCTTTTCTTTTTCTTTTTTTGTTAACTCTCTGTTTTTCCTCCCCCCAGCTTTAAGGTAACTTTTTGACTGTAAAGGCTACATTCATGCTCTGACTTTATTACAATGATGCCAACACACGTTTCTGATGGTAAAAAGCGCAGCACCACACTAAGATGTTTAGTGTTCTTGTGGCCGATGTGGCAAGAGAGAAGAAACCTTGAAACATGTCAAACCTGGGGTTGTCCCTTGGCCCAGCAGCAGCATGGGGCTGGCAAGCCAAGTTTGGGAATGGAGTCACATGCATGAGCAGGCAGCCAGGGCTAGGAAACTGTGCCCTAGCAGCAGTGTTTCCCAGCCGAAGATGGTCCACATCTGTCACCCTGTTCCCCCATCCCGTGGCAGGCCAGGGAGTTTGCTCCTCTCACAGACATTGCTGTGGCATCTGAGGCCACCACAAGGTTGTGTGGCAGCAACTTGTGAAGCGGAGAGAGGAGAACAACATGGAGAAGAATTACAGGGCCATCCCGTGATGGCCGCTAGTATTCTATGGCCCCACGCCATGAGGATCCCTACAGGCTGGCTTCCACAATGGAATAATTGACAGCGCATAGCCTGAAGACTGGGTGAGGACAAATAGATATATTAAAAAAAGTTCAATACCTCATACAGTATCTCAGTTCAGAATAAAAGAAAAGACACAGGAGTATACTGATGTGTTTGTATGTAATGCTCATTATACCATCTCTTTTTAGGTAGCTTTTTGGCCTCGACCACTGTCTGTCTGGTCCTTGGGCCTGGAAGTGTACGCCTGTAGTGACTGCACCAGCCTTCTCCTTCAATAGCCCCCACTTATCTGGCTCATGATGGGCAGATCCACAGCCCAAGGCCCAAGACTTGCTGGTTGTCATTACAATGTATAGTGTTTTTGGTTTTACACCCCACTTTTTCACCCTCCTGCCTCCACTGACAGTGGCCATGACAATTTGTTGGCCTCACATGATTTAGCACACTTGTGCATAAGTGCCACCCCTTGTGAAGAAGCATCACACTCTCCAGCCCACAACAAGGGCCCACTGCAATGGTGATACCCGGCTATCTCCTTGTACAGTCAGCCAGTGTTAATGGTGTTTCTTTTTATTTGTTAACTGGGTAAGTACACTGGGGCCAAAGCTGCTTTTGCAGGCACAGCCTGGGATCATACATTAAAAATACTTTTAACATGGGGTAGAAAAAGTTAAGTGTCCACTGGCTGAACAACACCACATAACTTCGTTAATCTCTGTTAATGCACAGTCAGAATGAGCAGTCCTGGTGGCATGATCCCTCTTCTCAACCTGGACTTGTTCACTTTGTAGGCAGAGCAAGACTCAGTGGGAGCCATTTAATTTCCCCACTAACAGTGAGTAGCGAGAGGGAGAGTTTGCCATCCCGTGTTGTACTAGAAGTACATGTGTCCACACCTTTACTTGATTTCCCACCCACAAACCCCATACATTTCCTACTTTTCCCTGCAGTAACATGGGGAGGGCAGTGGGTTGTGAAAAAAATCTGTGCCCCGACTTCCCACCCACGTGCCCCACAGATCTCATGCTGGTTCCTGCACAGCTGTTTTTCCTGCACACCACTGACAGCTGCCCACCCATCTGACCCATGGCATTCCTATAGTGGTACATGATTTCCCTTCCATCTGCCCGGTGGATCTCCTACTTTGTGCCACAGTGACAGCAACAGTGAGAGCAGCAGGTTCACACACCACTGACAGCTCCCCACCTAGCAGATCCGTGGATGTTCAGTTTTCCTCACAGAGTGCACTGTGGCACCATGTTGCACTCAGCGATAGAGAGACAGAGAGAGAGAGAGAGAGAGACAGATGGTACCCCCCCAGAGATTTCTGCTCCGGTCATCCCATAACTGGTTTTGCTCATTACTTGTCCCGCCCCCTCCTATAGCGATCCTCGTGTGTGAGTCCTTGCTGTAGCTGGTAAGGTGTGAAGGAGACAGAAACACAAGAGAGCAAGAGGCAGACAAGAGAGAGACCAGGTGACATCGACTGAGCGACAAGGAGCAGACAGTAGCGCAAGACACAAGCTAAGTGACATGCTCTCACTAACTGTACCAAAGTAGTCAAGTGCGGTTTTCTCTCTCTCTGTCTGTGAGTGACACGTGTCTGCTCGTGGCCAGTAAGTCTCATCCTCCACTCACCCAGCACCAGAGCAGGACATGCAGCTCAACAGAAAGAGAGAGACAGACAAAGGGAGCTATTCCTCCACAACAACATTCCTTTTATCTCTCTCTCTCTCTCTCTCTCTCTGTGATCGGGAGGTGTACTGGGTGTGGGGATAGATATTGCGAGTTTCTTTTCTCTTGTAAGTTTATTTTCTTTTATATTTTTCCTTGAGAAATGTAACGGGAACATGCCTCTTCTTAAAACCTGCAGTTCCACATGTGTTTGCCCCAGCACTCAGAAAGTGTTCATGTAACTTTTGTTAGGGCTCACAAGTGAAAGAGCACTCAGTTTTTCACGCACATGTAATGTTTTAGGGACTCTTCTTGGATTTTCCGAGCAATAAGCTTTCTTTATAAAAAGAAGAACCTTGATGAGGAGATAGTCGGGGGAGGGGGCACATAAGCATACAACCTGTTGTTCGATAGTGAAGGATAACTGTCCCTCTGTGTATTTGGGAGGGGGTGGGAGAGTCTGAGTAGATGAATTATTGAGGTGCGGGATCTTGTCACTGGCTCAGATTATTACACTCCTGAGACTCTTATCATGAACACCAAATGTCAGCAATCATGCAAATAGTAAATTTCTGGCATTTGCATGCTCACATAACTGAAATCTGCAGTACTTGTTTGGGACTATTTGAGAGGCTGGAAGGATACATACATATTTCTTGTATTTCCAAATGTTTTATGCACTTTCTCTTAATGTTTTTCCTTTTTTCAAACGCCACATGTTATAAGTGCAATAACCCACTCCAGGGTGTGCTTTTATTGGGGATTAACAAACACCCGGGTGCTGTGAGGGCACTCAACCTGTGGCCTTGTGCCTCACAACACACTCGGGTGTGCGTAAATCCCCGGTAACAGCACACCCTGTCGTGGGTTATTGCTAAATGCAATAATACATATACAAATGAAGATATGAAAATGCTAGTTGATAGACATGTCATATCACAAATTATAAACATCATAATTTACAGATGCAAACTTTTTTTTGATTAAAATATAGTTTCAATGATGCAGCAAAGGTTTTTGGATCTGTGTGATTTTCTAGACACAGTGGGAAATGAAGGAGGGGGCAGGGACTGGCAACAAGCAATACTTTAGACTTATTTTTTGTGGTTAATAATTTTTATTAAAAAAAATAAATATATAAAAAATAAAGCAATAAAATAATGTACCGTGCAATATACAGTATGATTTGGACATGACAAAGCATGCAGATACCACCATGAATACATACGAATGACATAGGATCTTAAAGCAAAATGATATATTACTGAGTATGAAAAAAGAACCAGCAAACTGAAATAAGCAAATAAACATTAAGGTATTGTATTTGTTCACAATAATATGCGTGTAGTGAAAGGTTAATCACAGTCACAATCTAATACGAACTACCAACTATCAAACTAGCTAACCCAACAACAAAACCAGTAACTATGCCTGCATATTTATTTATTTATTTAGTTTTTGATAACCGGGTAAGTGCACTAGACACAAAAGTGACTATTTTCAGACACGACCCGGGAGGTTACAACATCAACAGGAAAAAACAGTGATGATACAGTACAATATAGGAGTACAACATATTAGGGATACAATTAACATGGATAACAATATGAGCAATTTGAGGTGACAGGAGAAACATTCCCACGTACTTCACAACAGAAGTGAAAGTAAGTGCATATTACACTATAGCATTTAAGGATGTAGTAAAAATGGATAATGTTTTGAGCAATTGGTGTAACCAGGAGGCAATGCAGATGTTTCACATATCAAAGCACAACAAAGGTAAGTGCACATATAACAGCTGATTATCAATCTAGGCATCAAGTCTATTCTACAAAACTGGCTATAACATAAAGAATATGACACCAAAGAGGGAGCAAGTAGGTAGCAAGGTTTGAGGTAGTAAGACCTCACAGGGAGAAAGTTGGGGGGGGGGGAGATGTGTAAAAGGTGGGGTAGGAAAGGGGTGGCAAGACAAGTAGAAACTATGAGGTATAAGTACAGGAGGAGGATACCAAGACAGTAATAGTGTAGGGAGTCAGGAATCTAGGGTGGTTTAAAACAACTGCACTGTGTACTCTCAATAAGCAGAGAGCTACGCCTCTTTTTAAACGAGTCATGGCTAGGTGACTGGTGTATTTCAAGGAGCAGCAAGTTCCAGTAACTGGGGGCCATGTAGGAAAAATCTGTTTTCCCTTTGGAAGTGTTACATCAGGGAATGTGGAGTACGGAAAGATCGGCAGAACGGAGACCATGGCAGGTGGTCTGTGGGGTGAGTGCAGCAGCGAGCGAGCTAGGCATACTAGACCTCAGAATTCCATCCATAAGGGCCCCAAGAGAAAGGAGCTGGTGAACCACAGGAGAGGGCCAATTAAGGTCTGCATAGAGCAGGCAGTGATGTTTTAACTTAGGGGAGGCAGAGGCGTAATGACATTTATTATTATAGGTTATGTTCCATTTGTGTAGGGAGGTTTTAGAAGCATTGCTGTAGAAGATTGAAGTTCTGTATGCAAGGGATGGGAGAAGAATTCCTCTTTCAATGGCCAACCTCGTGGAAGGGGAGAGAACATGGCTAGTTCTGTAAGCTAACCCTAGCTTAGTACTGACTGCCTTATACACAGTAGTAATATGGATCTCATAGTTAAGGGATCCATCGAGCAGAACCCCCAGATATTTAATGGAGTTTACCACTTCCGAAGGGGTACCATTCACACTTATTATCTTGAAGAGATCATGACTATTTTTTAGTTTGGCAGGCAAACCCAAAAGCATAGCCCGAGTCTTGCTAATGTTGAGAACCAGCCTATGGTATGCATATAGGGGTTAAGTGCTGGGACCGGTACTATTCAATATCTTCATCAGTGACATTGCACAGGACCTAGAAGGCAGAATTTCACTGTTCGCTGATGACACAAAGCTCTGTAACAGAGTAGACACACCAGAGGGTGTAGACAGAATGAGAAGGGACCTGAAGAAACTTGAAGAATGGTCAGGGGTTTGGCAGTTAAAATTCAATGCAAGGAAGTGCAAGATAATGCATATGGGCACAAAAACCCTGGCACAATATATCAGTTGGGGTGAGGTATAGCATGCATCAAGCAGGAAAGGGATCTTGGAGTTATCATCTCTGATGACCTCAAGGCAGGAAACAGTGTGACAAGGCAGCAGGTAAAGCAAATAGGATGCTGGGATGCATAGGAGGGGCATCACCAGCAGGAAAAGAGAGGTCATAATTCCACTATACAAGACACTAGTGAGGCCGCACCTGGAGTACACTGTGCAGTTCTGGAGACCTTACCTACGTAAGGACATAGACAGGGTAGAGAAGGTTCAGAGGAGGCAACAAAGATGGTGCATGGATTGCATCACAAGTCCTATGAGGACAGGTTGAAGGCACTGAACATGTACTCCGGAGGAGAGGAGGAGAGAGGGATATGATAGAGACATACAAGTATCTTACAGGGAGGAACAGGGTGCAGGAATGCACTATTTTTAAGTGAAAAAGATGTTCCAGGACTAGAGGCGTGAGATGAAGTTGGAGGAGGGCGATTCAGAGGAAACGTGAGGAAGAATTTCTTCACAGAGCGGGTGGTGGACAAGTGGAACACCCTGCCAGAGGAAGTGGTGGGGCTGAAACAATCACGGGATTTAAGAATGCATGGGATAGACATAAAGGAATTCTGGAGGTCAGGGGTAAGGGGCAACAGACTTCCTGGAAAACATAAACTGAACTTACAAACTCAAATGGGCAGACTGGGTTGGCCATAGGCCCTTATCTTCTGACACTGTCTATGTATCTATGTCTAAGGCTGGAGGCATTAGCCTGCATGCATATTCAAGGAAATGAGAGGGGGACCTATGATGGGGATAACATACAAGGGGGCCAAAAGACTATACCCTGTTTAATTGTCCTTATGCTGACAGAAGAGGAATTTAACAAATGAGTCCAATAATGAAAGTATTGGTTGACTATCTAACTGGCAAAGCTGGAAAGATGTTCAAAGGTAGTCAGCTATCTGAGAGCTAATAGCCTGTCAATGACAGTGGGGAGCACCATTTGAATAGAAAAAAGGCATTTGGCAGCTACTCCGGCAACAGTGATTCACACTGCCAAAGGAGAGATTTTAGATATGGCATTTGGAAAATGGCCTACGAGTAATGCTTCTGGAGATGCTGGGGTTTACCAGTGAACAGAGTATTACAGATGTTTTGCATTTGTGTCCAGAAAGGTTGAACAAGCGGGCAGCTCCAAAGAATATGCATCAGAGAGGCTCAGGGAGAGTGACATCTCCAACAGAGGTCCTGATCAAGAAGTCCTACGGATTTAAGATGTTCGAGGGTCCGGTACCATCTGTAAAGGGTTTTATTTTGTATGAGCCTGCTACTGCCATCTCTACATGCTCTATGAAGCCTAACCCAACAGAGCTCCCATTGAATTTGAGAGATATTAAGGTTAAGGTCTTCCTTCCAAGTGAAGCGAGTGGTTATAAAGGGGTCAGGCTGAGCACCTCTGAGCATCCTATAAATTAGGCTAGCTGTACCTTTCTGGATTTTGGTGAGCAGTTGTAACAGGTGCTTTTTAGGGCTAGGGTGGTTAATATTGCAGCCCCGTGTTAGCTGTGATATTTGGCAGCATTCCTTATCTGCAAAAATCTCCAGAAATCCTTTCACGGAATCTGGAATCTGTGAGTTACGACTTCAAAAGAACTGATACACAATAAGCAAAGGAAGAGGAGCTCTTTAATACAATGAATGCCTAGTGCATCCCAAGTGGGCCCCCAATCCACAGATCAGTGTTGTCCCAGAGAGGTGTCCATGTCCAAGGGTGCTTGATCAGTTCCAAGCCAATGATGTAATATTTTCCAGTAAACGTTGGACAGGGAGCTAGTGGGAGGGAGCTTAGTATGAGGTCCCTTCTTGGAGCAAATCACCAGTGCTGGAGAAGATCTGCCAACTAAGTCTGCCTCCAATTTCCTCCACAGAGGGCCCATGGGGGAATGTTGTTGGAACCATCTGGCAGTCTGTGCAGAGATGAAGGCTATACTAAAGCCATAGGACCATGGAAATCCCCAGTCTCCTTTGTTCTAATGGCATCCAAGTTTAGCCTAACTAAACCTTGGAGGTTTTCCTTCCCATAGGAAGTCAAGTCACCCAGAGTCTTGTCAATTTTGTGAAACCATGATTGGGGAATATGAATTAGAAGGTGGTAAAAATCTGAATATGAATTTGGAACAGTGTAAAAATCTAGGGGAAATAATCATTTTAATAGCATCGATTTTTCCGGCTAGGGAAAGAGTTAGAGATTTCCACCTCTGTAGTTTAGCTTTGATGATGGCCGGGAGTGTCTCCAAATTCACGGCAACCAGTTTTGAGAGGTCTTTGGAGATTCTGATTCTAAGATGGGTGATTCTGCCAGCCTGATGATGCTGAGGACTGAGGCATTGGACATCACACCTCGCACCACGCTGGCGACCCAGGTTCGGGAATGAACCTGGGTCATTGGGGGTTGGCAGGGGAGGGACAGGACTGAACATCTAGAGGACTACTCTTCTCTCCGGGGGTCTGCTGGGGATTCCCAGTGCAGTAGTGTCCTCTGGCGGAGACCAGAAGCAGCACTATCATCAGGACTCAAAAGGGGGGTGGGACGCTGGCAGGCTCGAGAGGCGAGGTACAGCCGCACAGGAAGCCATTGCACACTGCTTCTTGAGGGGGAAACCTTACCAGGAAAAAAACCCTGCCTTGGTGGTAGGCGAAGGTGGGATCAGTGGCCAGGCCCCATGCTGGGCTCTACCATCCTGTGCTCCCGGTCTTCCTCCTCCTCCTCAGTCACTCTACTACATTCTAGATAGAGCACCAGGAGGAGATGGCGGTCCTACCCCAGGGGGTTGTGCGGCCAGGTGAGGTTGGGGGAAAAGGGCCCTACCGGAGAGTGTAGACTTGGGGGCTTCAGGCAGGCAGCAGAGCCAGTGCTGGGAATCCACACCCGAGAGAGGCCACCGAGGTAGGAGATAAACGGAGTTGGAAAAAAAAAAAGATGGGTGATTCCACTGGGAACCCATGCAAGTCCCTTGTTCATGAAAATGTCTGAAGAACAAAGACTATTCGGGGAGGGCTTTGGTTTTACTTGGGTTAGTCTTAAGACTAAATTGAGAGAAATATTCTAACACAGTTAGAACATGAGGGAGGGCTATGGGAGTACTGGCATGTGCGACCAGAATGCTGTCCACATACAGAAAAGTGGAGTATTCTTTATTGCCTATTTTCAAGCCCTGGATCAATGGATGCCCCCGAAAAGCAATGGCTAGTGGTTCGTTTGCTAAGACAAACAGCAAGGGAGACAGGGAGCAACCTTGTTTCGACCCTTTCTGCATCTGAAAGGGTGGGGAGCGAAGAACATTTGTCAGGATGGAAGCTGTGGATGAGGTATACAACAGCTGGACCCATTGACAGACGTCTGGACCAAAACCCATTGCCTGGAGGGAGCCTGGAGATAGCCCCATTCGACAGAGTCAAAGTCCTTTTTGAAATCCACTGCCATGGCAGCTGCTGGTATCTGGATGTCACGGGATATATGGATGATCGAGAAGTGGGTTCTCAGATGGTCAGAGGAAAGCCTGCCTTTAAAATATTCAAATTGGAAGGGGTAAATGAGCCCAGACATGACTGTACCAAGCTGAGCTGCAAGAATTTTTGCCAGAATCTTAGTATCGGCGTTAATAAGAGATATAGGGCAGTAGCTCCCTGGGAAGGTAGGATCCTTATCCTTCTTCAGTAGGACTGTTATGACAGCTTCTCTTAAGGAAGAAATAAGCATGCCTTGAGCCAAACAGCCTTGGAAAACTAATGGAAGACACAGAGCCAATTCCTTCTATAAGTGGTAAAAGTCTGAGTTGAAAGCCATCATTTCCTGAGAACCTATGGGGATGCAGTGCCTTTATGGTTTGGGAGATCTCCTGTAAGGATATGGGTCTATCCAAAGCGGAACCCTGCGCAGGGGCCAGAGAGCAAAGATTTTAAAAAGTCCTCTTCTTCAGGGAAAGTACGGAAAGAAGTGGAAGTGTAGAGGCCTTTGTAATATTTTTGCGTGATGGAGTTAATAACCACTGTGAAGTGATGAATATTACCGAAGGCATCCTTAAGGTCGGGAATCAACTTACTAGTTTGTCTGCATTTTAAGCGTTAAGTTAGCCAGGTTTATTGACTACCTTCACTTAAGTATTGTTTGCACTAAATTAACATGTTCTTTCCTCTAGTTTCTTGTAAATAAAGGACTACTATGTATAGTTCTATGTTTTACATGTGAGTCACTGTCTATTTATTTAGTGGGGTGAGAGTTTTCTCACTGTTGTTGCACTGTGTGGGAACTGGGAGGGTTGAAACAGCTGGGCCATTGTTTTACTTATTTTATTTTTATTGAAAACACTGACACAAGTGCTCATTTACAAAGGTTCCAGGTCACATACATAGTCATTAAAAACATTACAAGTATAATAAGCAGTTCCAGAGGAAATGCAGTTGAGTCAGGCTCAATATAACTAAGACAGAACAATTACATAAAGTTTTGAAAAAATCCACCCAGATCACTATATAAAAAGTCATGGGATATGTACAGAGAGGAACTGAATAAAAACGTTTAACAGTTACAATTGCACTGGACTGCCAATGCACACCACTGAGATCTCTTAAACTAATTAATCTTGGTGAGATTCAGCAGTGTATCATGCAGCTCATTTAACTAGTTGGCTGCCCTGACAGCAAATAGAAACATAGAATCTGATGGCAGATAAAGACCATACGGCCCAACTAGTCTGCCCATTTCCCTACTCAGTGTTGACAGCCCGGATCCTGTTTCATCTGTGGCACACCTTCTCTGCCCATCTCCAGGGTACCTGTATGTCTTTCCCATGCGCTCTTGAACCTCAGTACTGTTTTAGCCCCCACCACCTCTGCTGGAAGACTGTTCCATGGATCCACCACCCTTTCTGTGAAAAAGTACTCCCTGACAGTCCCCCTTAGCCTTCCTCCCTCCAGCCTCATATCATGTCCCCTTGTCCTTGTGCAATGCTTCCTCTGAAATATGCTTCCCTCCTGTACCTTGTTTATACCCCTAAGGTACTTGAATGTCTCTATCATATCCCCCCCTCTCCCTCAATGAACAGATATTAAGGTCCCTGTATCTTTCCTCATACAACTTCTGGTGCAGCCCATGTATCATTTTCATCACCCTTCTCTGGACTGTCTCTATCCTGTCTATGTCCTTCCTGAGATGCCGTCTCCAGAACAGGATTCAGTACTCCAGGTGAGGCCTTACCAGTGATTTGTACAGTGGCATCACCACCTCTTTCTTTCTGCTGGTTATGCCCTACCTATTCATCCCAGCATTCTGTTTGCCTTCCCCACTGCCTTTTCGCCTTTAGGTCATATATGATATGATGATCCTCAGGTCGCTCTCTTGCTTTGTGGTGGCCAGAACCCCCCCCCCCAATCCTGTACTCCTCTCTTGGATTCCTGTGTCCCAGGTGCATTATTTTGCACTTTTTAGCATTGAAACTCAACTGCCATACACCTGACCTTTCTTCCAATAAGCTTAGATCCTTTCTCATCCTTTCCACCCCTTCTGGTGTGTCAGCTCTGTTGGAGATCTTGGTGTCATCCGCGAACAGGCATACCTTTCTCTCCAGATGCTCTGCAATGTCGCTAATGAAGACATTGAAAGGAACTGGTCCCAGCACCAGTCCCTGTGGCACACTGCTGGTCACCTCCCTCTCTTCTGAGTTCATGCCATTTACTACCACCCTCTGAGTTCTGTCTCTTAGCCAGTTCTCAACCCATTTTACTATCATAGGACCCACTCCCAGGTTTCTAAATTTATTTAGCAATCTCCTATGTGGGACGGTGTCGAAGGCCTTGCTGAAATCCAGGTAGGCCACATCCACTCCCCCTCCCTGATCTACCACCCTGGTCACCCAGTCAAAGAAATCAATTAGATGTGTCTGACAGGACCTTCCTGCTGAGAATCCATGCTGCCTTGGATCCTGTGCCCTGCTATTCTCTAGAAACATCAGAATCCTCTCCTTAAGTAGGGACTCCATTAGCTCCCCACTACTGAAGTCAGGCTTACAGGCCTGTAATTGCCTGTCTCCTCCCTACTGCCACTCTTGTGGAGAGGGGCTACTGCTGCCCTACTCGTCTTCGGGTACCTCCCCTGTCTCTAGAGATGAGTTGAAAAGGTCAGTCAGTGGACCTGCCAGTATGTCCCTAAGTTCCTTTAATACTCTGGGGTGAATCCCATCTGGCCCCATTGCTTTGTCTGTTTTTATTTTCCTGAGTTCCTCTATGACTCTTTCCACAGTGAATGAACTGGGTGTCAACCTCTCTCCCCTGACTACCCCTCCTAATCAGTTTTGGTCCCTCACGCTCCCCTTCCCTGGGGAACACTGAGCAAAAGTATTTGTTCAGTATCTCAGCCTTTTCTAGGTCATCTTGCACCCATCCTCCTCCTTCCATCTTCAGCCTACCAATACCATTTCTGGTCTTTTTCCTCTCGCTAATGTATCTGAAGAAAGACTTATCGCCTTTTTTAATAGCCTGTGCTATACCTTCCTCTGTCTGTGCCTTAGCCCTTGTGACAGCTTTCCCAGATTCTTTCTGTTTCTCCAGATACTTCTCCCTGTCCTCATCCATTTGAGTCTCCTTGTATTTCCTAAAGGCCTTTCTTTTTTCCCTTACTTTCTCGGCCCCTACCTTTGAGAACTATAGTGGCCGTTTCTTTCTTTTACTCTTCCTATGCATTCTAACACAGTGTCTTGTTACTTCTGTTATGACTCTTTTGAGTCTAGACCACTGTTCCTCCACATCTCCCCATACCTTCTGCTGCTAGAGCACTTTTAAGCTGTCCTCCCATTTCCTTAAAGTTGGCCCGCCTGAAATCCAGAACCCTAATCCTTGTATGACTTTCCTCTACCACTGTGATTACAGTAAACCATACTGTCCTGTGATTGCTGGAACTAGGGGGACTGCCCATCTCAACATCTGTGATCCTGTTCCCGTTGGTCAGCACCAAGTCCAGTATAGCCCCCCTCCTGGGTGGGTTCTGCTACTAGCTACCTTAAGTTTGCCCCTTTCAGGGTGGTCATGAATCCCTGCTCCTTGTTGTACCTGCAATCTGAGTGCTCTAATCTGCATCTGGCAGGTTGAAGTCTCCCATTAGCAGTAGTTCCCCCTTTGGTTGCCATTTTGTGGATGTCTACACCAGAACTTCACCTGTTTCCTCCCCCACGCAGGAGGCCTGTAAACCACTCCAGTGCGAATAGCAGTCTTATTTCCCACCTCTAGGGTGACCCACAGTGCCTCCATTCCTTCCTGTAACTTTTGAGACTCCGTTGCTTTAATCCCCTCCTTCACATACATAACCACTCCCCCTGCCCTCTTCCCTTCCCTCCTCTTCCTAAAAAGTGTGCATCCTGGTACGGCTGTATCCCAGTCATGGTTCCCTGTGTACCACGTTTCTGTAACAGAGACAATGTCCAGGTTAGTGTCTGCCATCAATGACATTAAATCTGGGATTTTGTTTCCCAGACTGTGGGCATTTGTGCCCATTAACTTCCATCCTGTGCACCCCTCCTTTTCCCGTTTTCCGGTCTGTGCCCTGTGACATGTTTGAGTTATATTTTTTGTTTTCCTTCCTATCGTGACAATTTTTTTTCTTGTTTTTTTTGTGTCCATCTACTAAGAGCAGGGGACTGCATCAGAAGACATATGAGGACAGATTAACAGAGCTCAATATGTATACCCTTGAGCAAAGGGGGGAGAGAGGTGATAAGATCGAGGCATTCAAACACCTTAAGGGCATTAACAAGGTGAAAGAGTCTAACATGTTTAGATATAAGAAAAATAGCAGGACAAGAGGACACAGCATGAGATTAGAGGGGCCGATTAAGGGGAATGTGAGGAAATTCTTTTTCACAGAAAGGGTGGTGGATGCATGGAATGGCCTACCTCAAGAAGTGGTGGCTATGAATACAGTGCAGGGCTTCAAACAGGCATGGGATAGGCATAAGGGAGCAATACAAATGAGTATGAATAGATAGGCCACTGACAGAGCAAAGGCCAATGGCACATTTATAAGGTAGAAAAAGAAATAGGCAGACTGGATGGGCCTTGCGGTCCTTATCTGCCGTCAACTTCTATGTTTCTATGTAATTGGGGTCTCCTTATTTCCAGATATGTCATGTCGGGGGGGGCTACAGTAATCCCCCGACTGCATTTGCCTCCCCCCTTAGCTAGTTTAAATGCCTGCTGAGGAAGCATTTAAACCTTTCAGTAAGGATACTTTTGCCCCCCCCCCGGATTGATGTAGGCCATCCGGTGAATTCATCCCTCCAGGTGAGGTCCCAGTCCCCAGTGAAGCCATACCCCACCTCTTTGCACCATTTCTTCAGCCATGTGTTGAATTCTATGGTGCCAGTGTCTCGGCCCCCTCCTTTGCCATGGACAGGTAGAACCTCTGAGAAGGTTACAGAGTGTACTACTTGCCCAAGACTCCGCCGCAGCTCCCTGAATTCCTCCTGTACTTTACCTACATCTACCCCCTCTCCTCCCAGGTCATTTGTCCCCATGTAGATAATGACGTCCAGCTCCCACTCTTTGCCACTTCCTTAGCAGTCCTTAGGATCCGCTTGCCCTCCCTCCGAACTGTGCCTCCAAGTAGGCACACTACCTCCCTTACCCCACTGCTGCCTATCCTCAGATCGGTTCCATGTCAACTCAGCACAATAAAATCCAGCACAGTAATTTACAGTGCATAAAACTCAGTGCGAGTATTCTCCTCGTTCTTACTTTTAAGCGCTGTTTGTTCTTCGTGCATAATGTCGGGCCTATACTTTAATCTTTTGAAAAAATTTTTATTCCAAGTTCTGATCAGTCACTGTGCCTTTTCTTAATCTATTATTTAAATGTGAACGAATCAACAAATCAATGTTAACCATGTTCAGCGTATAAATAATGATCCAATGGAGAGCTCAGCACCCTATGTACCATGCCGCTGGATTTTGTTCTGTGCACAAGGGGGCAGCCGCTCCTCAGTCATGACAGGTACCTATACAGGACAGAGAGAAAATATGGGCTGAAGGAATACTAGAAATGCATCCAGTATGATGCATTTTGATGTCCTGCTAGGGTTTACACTGAATCGGATGAAACTGTAAAATTCATTGAGAAACATAGCCATGTTCCAGACCCCGCTGATGCTGCTGTGAGAAAAGTGGTTAATGACATGAAACAAAAGCAGCAAGCTCGCAGGAGACCACACAGCAAGTAGTTGCCAGTTTCACCGCTGACATCAGCCACTCGGTCAGTGGCAAGCTGCCATCATTTCCCAGTTTAAAGCATACTGCTCAAAGAGCACGGCAAACAGCTGCTGTAGCTCCAAGCCAGCCTGCTTCACTCTGTGAGCTGTTAATACCCCCTTAGTATTGTACCACAGACCATGGTGATCTTTTCCTTCTCCGTGACTCAGGGCAGAATGACAGTGAGCAGTTTCTGCTCTTTGTAACACAGCGAAATCTGCAGTATATGAAATGTTCCAGCCACTGGTATGCGGATGGAACATTTAAAGCAACGAATACCTTATTTGCACAACTGTACACCATACATGGCGTCCAATTCACTGCTGTCATTCCCTCAGTTTTTGTACTAATGGCCAACAGAACATATAACAGTTATCTTAGGGTGCTCACACAACTGAAACTACTGTGCCCGGAACTTGCGCCTCACAGCATCATGACTGATTTTGAGTTGGTAGCAGCAAAAGCATTCAGCTCTGCATTTCCTAATGCTGTGACTAGGGGCTGCTTTTTCCATCTATGTCAGGCTGTGTGGTGCAAGGTACAAGACCATTCTGATCTTGTGAAAAATTACACCATGGACCCAGATTTTGCTTTGCAGATAAGGATGCTACCTGCATTAGCTTATGTTCCAACGTAAGATGTGGTAAAAGCATTTGAACATCTACGGGACACAGAGTTCTAAACAACTAATGAAGACCAGCTGGCCCCACTTTTGTACTACTTTGAGGATACATGGATAGGGAGGCCAGTTGGTCGTTGTGGATGCCGTAGACCACATTTCCAGATACAGTTCTGGAACTGCTATGATTTCGTGTTTGATGGCTTGCCCAGGACCATTAATGCTGCTGAAGGCTGGCACTGAGGATTCAACAGTTTATTGGGTGCCAGCCACCCGACAATATGGAAACTAATAAAGGCCCTCAGAAATGAACATAATTGCAACAGATTGAAAACCGAACAGTACCTTGCAAGAATGGAACCACCACCATCAAGAAAAAAGTACAGGGACACCTCAAAAAGAATCGCAGCTGTGGTAGCTAGTTACGGGACAACAGACTTCACCGACTACCTAAGGGGTGTCACACATAACTTTTAGCTGCAAGTTTAAAATGCAAGAAGTTGCCAGTGGTAATCACTGAGAGACCGATAAGTAATTGGAGTATGACACACGTTTTAATAATTTGTTTGAAATAAAGACTGACTTTTTAATACAAAATTTAATAAAAACTCAATGAACTAGCTACCCCCCCCAAGAACATGGAGCATCCCACGTATCAGCACGCTGGCTAAGTCCAGCCAGTGATGTCATCAACATTAGATGCAGCATGGACTGATAGTAAGGTAATTATATATTATACTGCTCGTTTACTAGAAAGTTATTTGTGTTGTTTTGTGCTCCATTCTGCTCAATTTCAGCTTGCTAAGTATGTTTTGTGCTCTGTTCTGCTCGTTTCTCTAGTATCTGTGCAGTTCAGAGTTTGCAAAGCTTTAAAAAGAGTTCAGCTAGATACGCTGAATTTGTTTTGTGATAATATGCTATGCGATGAACTTTATTACGCTGTAATGGTTACACTGATTTGTATGAGCTTAATTGTTTGCGCTCAGTTGACGTGATACGCCCCAGATTCATCTCCCTAACGATGGAGTCCCAAACCAGGACTTGCTTCCTCCTCCTCCTGTGTGTTCTTCTTCCAGATGCCCTCGGGGCTCCATCCTGGATGACCCCCCCATCCCATTTGGTGTCCACTTCTGGAGAAGGTGTGCGATCTTCCTGCTCTGCCAAGATGGTATATGAGTTATGAAGTGTCACTGGCTGGGGGATGTGCCTTCGTCCCACCTCCTTCATCCTTTCTGAACCTACTGTAGTCCATCCATCCATCCATCCTTCTTGGCACCCTCTGAGGGAGTGGTGGTAGACATGGTGGTCCCTATGTGGGGGGGAAGGCTGCCAACTCTGCTTGGAGTCCTGCAACCTCCGTCCTCAAAACAGAGAGGTGAATGCAGATAGGGCAGCACCGCAGTGTCCAGAAGGTCTTCCTGAACACTGCTGCCCCACAACCACTGCATTGCACAACGCCCGTCATTCTTCTTTGTCTATCTTTTCCTTACTCTTTCTGCGTTTTCTGTACTTTATCCTTTTTTGCACCCATCCTTTGCTTTGATGCTTTTTTCCCTTTTGTACACTGTAGCTTTTTTTCTTCTCTCTCCCCCCTTTTACAAAATTGCTTTAACTATGCCCCTACTATGACTACGGACTCTAGCTGCTTTGAGTAAGTGTGCTCAAATTCCAGTGATATCAATGAAATACACCCAGAAACAGCTTCTTGTCAAAATCTTGTCACTGATCCATCAGATACTTTCAAAGCGCAGGAAAAGACAGAAACAACTTTATCAATCCCCAGTCCCAAAAATCTTGCCCGCAATCACTCAGATCATTTAAAAAAAGAAGAAAAACAACAACTGCAAATAAAGACAGCAAAGAAATAACACTTGCCCAGCTGAGTATGCCAGAAAGGAGGCTTAAGGGCATTCTTAGCCTTGTTCCTAGTGCTGTATGGGTTGGAGATGGCGTGGAAGCAATCTGTTAAAGCCGGCTGTGTTAGGCCCGGGAGTGCCTTTTTGGCTCGCAAACAGATCTGGAGCTTTATTCCGCTGGTTGAAGGTAGCCAGTTAGTGACCGTGTAAAGGGTAAAACTAAGAGTGCTGTTATCTGCACCAAGTACAAAGTGGCACACCTTATTACAGATCAGCTTTACTCTATTTAGCACCGTGTCAAAGGCAGCTACGTAGACAAAGAGGCCATAGTCTGTAAGTGACAGAATGGAGCTGGCCACAGTAAGGCATCTAACATCCTCAGTGAGAATGCTCCGGTTATGGTACAGGGCACCCAGTTTTCTGTTAACTATGGCTATCAGATTGTAAACATGCGGGGCAAAAGATGAGGCGTAATCCAGAGTTACTCCAAGGTGTCTGAAGGTCTCTACCTCTTCAAGGTTTTGTCCCACGCCATTTTGGGGGGTACTGGCAGCGGGAGGGGGGGAGAGAGAAGGGCACTAGACCACAGCAGATCTCAGGCGGGTAGGCAGAAAGGAGAGGATGCCTGAGAGAGTTCTCCTGAGCTGTGTCAGGAGGGAAAAAGAGTTTAAAAAAAAAAAAATCCAGTCCAGAAGGGAGTGATTTTGAGACCGGTGGTTTAGGCGGGTGGGTTCCTGGATTAGTTGGGAGAGATTTAGAGCTTCGATCCTCAGAGCGGTGGTTTTGGTGGAGGAAGAGAGCCAGTCGAGGCTGAAGTCGCCTAGTAAAATGAGTTCGCCATTTGAAGCGTTTGAGGAGATTGCTGAGATCGCCTTGATGAGGGAGTCGGGTGAGGGCTTCGGGGGGGCGTATAGAACTCCAATGTAAAGGTGGGAGGACAAGGGAAAGGATAGGTGGGTTACCAGGGATTCGTGGGAGGACTGGCAGGATTCCCTGAAGCTAATGGAGCAAGTTATGGAATGCCTGACATACAGCGCTACCCCCCGCCTCGCTTACCATGGTCCTGCCGGAACAAGATGTACTGTAGTTTGGGATGGCAAGCGAGGAGTTGGAGATTTATTTTCAGATAGCTAAGATTCCGTTACACAGAGTATACCTGGCTGGTACTGGTTAACCCAGACAGAGAGGGCATCTAGTTTAGGGAGTAGACTCCTGGCGTTAATATGAAATATACGGAGGCCCTTGGGGAGAGAGTCAGAGGACTGGTTGGATGTGGGAGCGTGTGCTGGCGAGATTTGTCTAGGTGCTAGGAGGCCAGGGTTAGGGTGAATGTCGCCTGCCAGGAGTAGTAGTAGCAGGGGGATGGAGAGGAGAGGGGATTTCTTGAAGCTACTTGCTCCACGTATGGGTGGTGGAGTACCGATGTTTAAGCACCGGAGAAATGCCTCAAGGTTCAGTAGGTGTGAGTGGAGCAGTGAGGGGTGAATGGCTGGGGAAGGTATGGGGAGTGGAAAAGGG
This sequence comes from Neoceratodus forsteri, assembly GCA_016271365.2. Classification (NCBI taxonomy): domain Eukaryota; kingdom Metazoa; phylum Chordata; order Ceratodontiformes; family Ceratodontidae; genus Neoceratodus; species Neoceratodus forsteri. The sequence goes on from CM028130.1 coordinate 937,729,014, forward strand.
GGAGAACAGGAGAGAGGGGAGGAAGGAATTGAGGTTGTAATGTGGGGGTGAGCCAGAGAGGGTTTGGAGGGGGTATTCCTTGGGGAGGGATTGAGAAAGAGTAAACGGTAATCAAAGGGGGTGCCAAGATGGGGAGTAGGAAGGTAGGGAAGCAATCTGCAGGAAAAAGGAATTTGTAGTAGCAGGCACAAAACTAGGTAATGCAGCATTGTGGATAAGAGGGTGAAGGTGAATAAGTAACAGTTGAAGTAGCGGCCTCTAGTGGCAAGATATGATAGCTTGCTAGTGGGAAACATGGCTGATTGGTTTCAACCGTCACGTGTCTGTAGCTACAGTATATAGTGCTGAGATGACCAAGGGTGGTGGTGGGGGTGCGACACAAGATGTCGGTGGGGCCGTCCTCAGTCAGAAGCCGAGAGCACTTCGGTCCCAAGTTAGTGGTGCTGCGTGGCGTACCTGAATTGCTGAAGGGGAGAGCTGCTGTGGGGGAGGGCATCTGTCTGCCCTCATGGACCCTCGGGGGAGTCACTGGAATTACTGTGGAGGTGAGAGAGAAAACAGTAGCATTAATAACAGGAACTTACTGGGAGGGGCTGCCTATGGGGGGGGCTGGGAGAGTAGCTGCATAGTGGTAATGCAATTCAGATTCACAATGTGTTCTCAGTTAATTTAGCACTTCAGCAGACTTGCCCACAAACTACTTGTAATTCAGATTTCAGTAGCATAACTTATTTCAAGTTTATAAAGCTAATTTAGACAAGGCTGTGATTTATATCCGACTACTGGCAATAAAAAAAAAATTGCATTAAAGCAAGGCATGTAGTCTCTCTAGTGGAGTACAATTATATCTGGCTACAGACAATTAAAGCTGCAGTAAAAGGAGTATTAAAGCAAGGCTTCCAGTCTCTTTTAGAGGAGTAGAATACTATCTTCATCAGTATGGCGACTTATTAACTTGAGCATTAAAGGTGCATCGGTTTAGTTGATTTAAAAATGGTGCCAAGTCCTCAGTCAGAAGCCAAGAGTGCTTCAGTCCCAAGTTAGTGGTGCTGTTGTGTGGCGTACCTGAATTGATGAAGGGGAGAGCTGCTGTGGGGGAGGGCCTCCATCTGCCCTCACAGACCTTCAGGGGAGCCGCTGGAATTACTGAACTGCTGAAGGGGAGAGCTGCTGTGGGGGAGGGCATCCGTCTGCCCTCACGGACCCTTGGGGGAGCAGCCGGAATTACTGAATTGCTGAAGGGGAGAGCTGCTGTGAGGGAGGGCGTCCATCTGCCCTCATGGACCCTCGGGGGAGCCGCTGGAATTACTGAATTGCTGAAGGGGAGAGCTGCTGTGGGGGAAGGTGTCCGTCTGCCCTCACGGACCCTCGGGGGAACCGCCGGGATTACTGAATTGCTGAAGGGGAGAGCTGCTGTGGGGAAGGGTTCACGGCAAAAACCTCAGTTTAATGCATCAGTTAGGGTGGTTCCACAGTGACAAAAGCAAGGAAATTCGATGTTAGGGTTCCCACCCCCTTGCACCCCAACCCCACCAACAGTCATCGGGGTGTGCGTTGGGGTCATCGGTCCTCTCACCCCATCCCATGTGTAAACAAGCTGAGGTGGTGCAGTATAGGAGGATGAGATGAATTAGGACCGATGGTCTCAGCGCACCCTATGCCCATTGGTGGGGGTAGTTGTATAGTGCAGGGGAAGGGAACCCATCGAATTTCCGCTTTGCAGTGGAACAACCCTAACTGATGCATTAAATGGATTTTTTTGCCATGAATTTCTCTTCTTTTTGAGGATGTGCACTATAAATAGTGAAGTAACGATAACGCAAACACAAGCGCAAACGGTAACACACATGGTGACACAAATGTAAACAATAACGCAAACGGTAATAGAAACGCAAGCACAAACATTAATGAAAACACAAACGCAAGCGCGTACGGAAATGCAAATTGTAATGCACATGATCACGGTAATGCAATTGGAAACGCAAACATTTCAAGTAATAGCAATGATGACACCAAAGGAAACACAAACGGAAACGCAAATGGAAGCGCGTATGCAAATGCAAATGGAAATGCACACAGTGATGCAAAAAGAAACACAAACAAAAACAGTAATGGAAATGCAAATGTTAACAGTAACACAAACGCAAGCGTAAATAAAAACGCAAAGAGTAATGCACACGGTGGCGTAGACAGGAATGCTAACGCAAACGGTTATGGAAACACAAGTGGAAATGCTAACTGTAACAGTAACGGAAACGCACACCATTTTTTCCCCAAAAGCTGCATAGAGAAACACAGTGAATACAAAGAATGTATGCATAATAATGAGCCTCGGAGCAGAAAATGAATACTTGGAACACTAAATTGCTTATATCTCAGGAACTGTACGACGTAGAAAAAAAAATTAAAATTTCATATAATTTATGATTTTCCTGGCTAGTTTTGCACTTAGCATTTTTCAGATGAAAAGTCCGTATCGCGAAGTGTTTCCGAGATACGGGCCCCGAAAGGCGCGGCGGACGCCGTAATGTTAGCCTATGGGACAAATGGTCAACTTCGGAGTAGCATAACTTTGCAGCCCTCTAATATTTTGTCACCTAACTACCAAAAGGCACATATGTGGGATCTTGGCTTTCTTCCCTCCAAATTTCAGCCCAAAAGACTAAACCGTTCTTTTGCAGCAGGGTGACAAAGAATTCCTATTCTTCTGGCCATAGTGTTGCAAAGTAGTGTCGTGATTTGCGACACTTTCGAAAAAAAAAAAAAAAGCACAAAAGTGTTGAATGTGCGACACTACTGTTTACAAAAATTTCAAAAACATATTTCTGGGGTGTTTAACCCCCCAAAAAAGACATGGCTAGCATCCTCAGGGCTCGACTAGGTGAACGCAGCAAGAACTGGGTCCCTAGAGAGTCCCAAATTTAAATGACAAGCATTTCTGTGACCACCAACTGAAAACAAGATGGCAGATTTGTGACACTAAAAACTAAAAACTGTTGAACTTTTTGTTAACTTTTTCCACTGACTATAATGGGAAACTTGTTTTTTGAATAACTTCTGAACTGTTTAATAATTTTTCACGAAATCTTCGAAAGGCACATCAGGGATCCCAGCCGCATGTTTTCTGAAGGTTTTGGACTGGTCATGCAGACCGTGTGACCTGTACACACGAGCGAAGAATGCACAAAAAAGCGTAAATACGACATTCTATGGTGCTATGTAGGTCCACAACCGTATATCCGACCATTCGAAACTTGGCAGATCCAGATATCTATGGTACCGCTCGGTGCATGCCAAATTTCAGGCAAATCCGTCATAAAGTGGCAAAGTTATTAAACTGCAAAATTTCACACTTTAACCTTAAAGGGGGTACTCAACCCTAACTATAGTGGGTCAAAGTGACAAAAACTGGGAAATGAGGTATTAGGATTTCCCTAACACCTCACACTCCCAAACCAGGCAGGAGAGTAGGTGTGGGGTGTGCCCTGGCTTTCTCAAGCCCCCAGTTTCCAATAGGTAGGCTGAGTTAACGGGTGTGGAGCTATGAGGGCTGAAAGACCATTTAGTAGAGTGTGGGAGAGAGTGTGGCGAGGGGGAAATTACCTGAATGAAGGAGCTGAGCAAGCCAGAGGGCTGCTTTTACATTTGCACTACTTTTGGGGCTTCAAACACAGCAGCACAGATCAAAACAAATAAATTAAACTCCCTAGCCTGTCTAGCAGATTCAGTACATTGCCAAGAACAGAGGTAAAGGAGCAGGCTAAAAATTACAGTACAAGGTTGGAGAGTACAAGTACACCTAAAACAAACTAATATTGGATGGCAGTACCTCCCAAGTAGTTTCTGTCTGGGCCAGGATTGGTAGGTCCTCTTTCATGCTGGGTAGCCTAAGGCCTATTACAGGTGTGGCTCCTGGGAACATCTGCATGGCACATGTGACTCAGTTAAATGCAACCTGTGTGGGGAAGTTGGCCATCCTGATTTACAGTGTGCCGATGGCTTGTGATGTAATCCTTGTAATGAAATGGGCCACTCCTACAGGAGCTGCCCACAACCAACCAGATCACAGAGACCAGGTGGAGCAAAATCTTTTATGTGACGATGGCCCAAAAATCACAGTCTGTCTAAATCTGGTGCACTGGCATGAGAACAACAGAAAGGCCCCACTCCCCACTCCTCCCCGAGGCCAGTACCTCGGCATCTGCTCAGGCCGCCCCCCCCCACCAAATCCTTCTGCATCTGCTATTGACACCCTGATACCTCCTGCTGTGTCCTTAGGGACTCCCACTTCACTAGAACAGCTGGACTGGCTGCCCAGAACCAGCAACATTCCGTACCCCAGGAGACACAAGATAATCAGCCCTCTGAGGACGTAAACAGGGAAACTGCTATGGAAGTAATGCCCCCATCTACTCACAAATGGAGACACTGCGCATTGGTCACCTGATGGAGGAGGAATTGGAACCAGCCCAAATCAAAACTCCTGAAGACAGACTTGGTGACTCTTTCCCACTGATATGATGTTCTGTAGTCCTCCTAGCAGTAGGGAAAAACTGAGGGCAAATCAGATGCCTCATCGGTTCCTTCTTCACAGCCTGATCCCTCATCAGGAACTGAGGAGGTTTTAACTGGTGCATTTAGCCAGAAGAAATGTAAAGGCATGATTAAAAGGGGGGTTGGGGGCGACTGGGAAAAAGAAACCAATAACCGAGTCTGGGTATGTCTCTGGTGGTGCCATACTTTTCTCTCCATTATGTGCCTGGCTATCCTTTCTTACACATCAGCAAATGTTAGCAGTGTAAAAAAATACTAGAAGAAGAATAACAGCCTTTTCTTTCTTTCAGCTGTTGCACTATGGGATTACATTCCTACAGGACATCAGGCGGCACTGCCTCTTGGAGGTAGCTTCAGCCCAGAAAACATGGCACGTAGGTCCTTCCTTTTGGTCACTGGGTTTGGAACCTTGTTCAGGAATGAGTACCCTCTTTCAGGGTCCCAAGACTAAGGTCACAGGTGCCAGAACCTATGGATGGGGGGGGTGGGGGCAGCACCCCACTTCTGCCCATGAGAATTCAAAGTGCCCCTTTAATGCATGCAAAGTCAGAAGGGGAGCAATCATGGTCTCTTTTGTAATCACTTCAGCCCCCCCCCCCCCCCACCACACACACACACACACACACACACACTTTTCCCCAAGTGCCAGCACCCATGATTAAGGTTACAAAGCTGGTAGATTTGTCCCCTGGCCAAGCTCTCTTATTAGATATCTTGAGACATGGCCACGTCTATTGTCTCATTAATATTTACACTCCTCGATCTAAAGCAATAAGGATTGATTTGTTAAAGGAAAATTCCTGCATGCTGAGAAAATGCAGCAGCTGCTGCAGAAACGTCCGATTAGGGTTTTTACAATTAAAACTAATTTTTTCTTTACATGCTGCATCCAGAGTTTTCTTTTAAAGACTCGTGCCGTGCATAATGTCAGAAGAGCCACCTGTAGCCATCTCACACACCCAGGCAGTTTCCGCCGTGCGAGTTATGCTAATGAGGGCTACCAATTCTCTGCCATTAGCTGGAAGCCCTCATTAGCATAACCCACGTGGCAGAAGCTGGCTGGATGTGCGAGATGGCAGCGAGCAGCTCTTCAGACATTATGCATGGTGGGAGTCTTTTAAAGTAAACTCTAGATGCAGCAGGTATATGAAACATTAGTTTTAACAGTAAACGCCCTAATTGGGTATTTCTGCAGCAGCTGTTGCACTTTCTTGGCATGTAGAGTTTCCCTTTAAAATTAATTTCCCCATACCAGTTTACCACTAAACCTATTGTATTTGGCAGTGATTTCAACAGTGGCCTTTCTGTTTTAGACAGCAATGCAACAACATCCAAAACATTCTGTGATATGGCTTTCCTAGAAGCAGTAACTAATACAGTTGGGCTATCAGATGCATATTTTAAATACACTTAACAAATGAGACCCAACGTTTTTCAAAGGGTCTCTCACACCCAGAAAAGACTTTATTTTTCTGTATCCTCATCTTCCCATTAGGTCTGCCACTGTGTCCCCATTGGAATTTTCAGACCACAGAATGGTCCGGAGTCAAACAGGTGGTAATTCCCAAATAAAATTTTGGCCCAGGGATTCGGAAATTAAATACAGAACTCTTAACTATGGAAAATGTATGTAAAATGCTTGCAGAAATATTAGCAGCCCAATAATCTGTGTTGGTATGCTATGACAATCCCCTTCAGTGGTGGATAGACATCAAAGCAGAACTAATATCTCTGTTTAAGAACTACAGCAAGCAAAAGAGAAAATCAGAATACTTTCAGTACCTGGCGAAGCATCATCATTTACAAAAATTACTAGCACTATTGATAGATACAGGAGGTGACTGTAAAGCACAAATTTCTCATGTTAAGCAAAAAAACAGCAAGCTTCAATGTGCAGATAGCAACCTCCCTGCATATAGAGCAGTGCTTTGGGACTTGAAGAAAGCTTCCACAACTCTGCCTATATGAAAGCTGTGGAGTCCAGATTGCTCACATTTATTTTATACGGCTCTCCTTCTATTTTATTCTTGTTATTGTAAAGCACTCAGAGCCCTCGTTTGGACTGAACGCTATATTAATAAAATTTGCCTTGCCTAAGAAAGCAATACCGGGATTATACAAGAATCAGGACATCTTACAAGCAGACTCCAACCAAATACTTTCCATAGTAGCAAAGCATATCGAGAGTTCCTTTGGGGAAGGTTTCACCTCCACTAGGGAAAGAGAAAAGTTTTCTCCAATGTGATGTAATGTAATGTATTGTCTTGTGTTGGAAAGTCAATAAATTATACTGCATTTAAAAAAAACATGATGGCAGCGTGGTTCCACAGAAAACATTAACTTACAAAGATGATGTTTGTCTTCTATTACAGGATACTGACTCTGCAAAATGTGTCCTTAGACAGATTCAGCTTATTTGGCCTTTTCTCTGGGACCTCTCCCAACTTGTAGAAATGCACAGGACAGGTTCTAGGGGATGGCCCTGTCCGACCAAAAGTAGTTGCAGGGATCTCTTTAACAAACGAGCCTTTAACCATTTTAGGTATTAGACAGGGGGAAGGGGACATGGCAAAATTAAACTGGGAAGAGGATGTTAAGATTGGTAAAACAAAGATGGCCCAGCAGAACAAATGGCAAAAGGGAATGAAAAAAAAAATGAGTTTTTCATAATTAAAACTTTTTTATTGCTTATTTTTCTATTAGTCAGAATTGTCCTCCACCCAGTGCTTTAGAAACAACAGTGCTCAGAGTCTTTTTCCAGGCACTGTTGGGCAATAGATTAAACCCCATCAAATATAATACAACATATTTACCTATTAAATGGGGGTGGGGGAGTACACCCTACTTTGTTTTTTTATGGAATTTTTATTTCAGTAACAATATCAGGCCCCTTGTACTGCTATCTATGAGAATTTGGACACCTTGGTTGGAACATGGCTGTAAAACCTGGTTACATTTGTGAGAAATAGGCAGACCTGAAGGTGTTTAAAGCCTCCAGTCTCACTCAATTTTATCTAAAAGAAGTTTTTGCTAAAATCCAGACCTGGAAACTTACGTTCCAACAAAGTAGGGACACTCACAGAAAGGTTTGGTACCAGTATGTGTTAGATGCCCAGTTTTTGGTACCTGTGGTTTTTGAAAAAAGCCCAGCGGCTGTGACACCTTGCTTACTTAGCCAGGCTAGAAACACCAGTCTGCTCCCTAAATTGTGGAAAACCACTTGGCTTTGCTGTCCCAGTCGATTGAATGTCAATGCTAATCAGAAACAAACAGACTGAAGAAAGAATCTGTGTAAGACCTGACTGTATGAACCAGGAGAGAACAATGGACTGTCTTTCTTTCAGTGCACATACACTTCTAGGGTTTTGGAACCTGGTGACAACCCACTGGGGTGAACCAATGTCTGCATCAGTTCCTTATGAAATTTTGGTCTATGGGAAATATCATTTAATTGACTAACATGGAACGCGGACACTCTTAATTTACTTTTTGCATGTTTCAAATGGCACCTGTTGCTTAACAGATACCTATTATCTTTACAACAAAAGCAATGTAGTTTGTTTGATGTATTGAAAAAGACAGAGCATACGATTATTCAAAGTTATATTACAGTAGATGGTTATCCCCTTTTGTGCACGGATTTCTATACACACAAGTTTCCTGTTGTAGGACAGTTCAAAAGTTGCCAAAAGCAGCTGTAGCACAGTTTGAAGGGCGGTCCCTATGATGTCATCACAACCCCTCAGTGGAAACACAGCCTTGTTGTGTGTGGCAGGCCATACATTATTCTAAATGTTGGGATTAAGCAGTGTTCTCTTAATATACTTTTAGGCAGCTGGGGTAATACACCTTGGGTTACAGATTCAGACCAATCTGTGGCATGATTCTGAGCATAGCGTTTCTTATTGCTCTTCTTCTGAGTTAAACTGTTTAGTTGATTATGATTTGCTTCATACTGAGTTGTTCATTTCTTTCCTATATTATATTTTTCCTTTTTTCTTTACTTTCCTTTTCTTTTCCTTTCTGGATCAATTTTCTCTTTTAACAAATGTCGAAAGCTGTACATATAGATTATGTTAACTAAATTTATACATTTTCAGTTTATTTCTAGATACACTTTGTAATTTTTTTTCCTTTTTGTTCAGATTGATGCCTGTATAGTTTTTGTTGTTGTTGTTGCTTAATTTTCCTGCCTTTACCTCCTCGGCAAGGGTGATCTTATGGTTCCCCTTTTTTCTGGTCGGCCCCTGCACTGGGCACCATGCCCAAGCTCACCTCCTCACCCTTTCGCCCATTCAGGCCATGTCGCACACCCCACAGCATGGGAGATCTTTGGGGAGTCAGGGTCAGAAGGAGCATCTTGGGAGCATCTGGTGCAGTGCCGCAGGGGCTGTCCATCATGAGCACCAGAGGATTGGGGCTACTTTTTTCCTTTACTGATTCCCCCCATGGTGCAGACATGCAAGGACATCAATGACACTGCAGTGTGCACTTCCACACACCGCACATCCGACATCGGCCCGCACCAACCCTTCTAATACCGGTGACTTGCACCAACCTCCAGCCACCGCCATGAGCCAGCACGTCCACAGTTGTGCCTCCTCACCCTCTCCAGAGGAGGAGAGCAGTCCCTGGGATGCTCAGTCCTCCTCCCCCCTGCCGACCCTCTGACATCCGAGATTGCTCCTGACTGCGGGTCATCGGCATGGCATGAGGTGGGTCGGTCTGATGCCTGTATAGTTCTAATTGTATAGTCTTTTGTTTTCAATAAATTCCCCTACTCTTCCTACAGGGGGCCCTGTCTGTTTCCTGTCTGGAGGAGCCTAGAGAGGTCCTGGTGAAGGAGTCTGCTTCCCTCCTCACCTGGAGTAATCAGGAGGATGCCCATTCTGCTTATCTAATGGCAGTAAACTCTGGTGGGTAACCAGAAGATGAAACTGAGCTGTTTACTGATTGTGAAGATGCTGAACTTGGCCATGATTTACTTGCTGTAGCTGCTACTGCCAACATGGAGGCTGTCACTACTGAGGCAACACTGGAATAAGGTACATCCACTGCTGTAGTCCCTAGTCTGGAATGCAAAGAACATCCTGTTGCACAGGAGGTGTTGCTAGCCAAGCAAAGGTTGGACCTGGAGCCAGAAAATAGGCATTCTGCACTGCTCTAGCTTATCGCTAAAGAGGAGGCAAATGTTTGGCCTTTTGCAAAAAGAAAACTGCGCTCTACTTTTGGTCGTATTCTTCAAGACAGTCCTCAAACACTTTCTCAGAAAGAGTCTCTGCTGTTTTCCCCGACTGCTTCTCAAACGGACTTTCGAGCTGCTTCCCCTACCAAAAAAAGTTCAAGTTATGGAGCAGCATATTGACTGTCAGTCGGCACAGCTGAGAAAGGTCCAGGCCTTTGATCTCGCCGTCGGCGCAAGTACTGCTGAAACAAAAGCCAGCAGTCCTGGGAAACCTAAGACATGGGCTCTGCATTGATGGATGGATGGATGGATCCGTAAACATGATGGTTCAGGTTCGGACCTGGGGTGTTGGAATCACTATCAAAATCATATGAGATGCAGCCTCTGTGAGGAGCATAGGCACTTTTATGGAGGATGTCCATAGGCATCTCATAAGAACAACCCTTTTCACCAGGCAGAGTAAGAATTTTATGTCAACAAGGCACAGCAGGTAGACTCCAGCTGCGAGTCCAGCAGGACCCAGAGGCACTACCCCTCCTGTGCCTCCTCAGTCTCATGCAACAGAGCCTCCAACCTCCGGCAAGACCCTCCTGAGCATCAGACCATTTCTGTTTCCCAGCAACAGGACAGGAACCTCAATACCTAATGGCACACACCATTTCTAGAGCTGACACTCTGAATGAAGGGGTGCCTGGCGTCTCTACACTTCCTGTGTAGCCTCTACCTAGGCCACAGCATGAGGATCTCATAGATGATATAGCAGGTCAAGATGATCAAAAATGTGCAGGGTTCATCTGTAAAGGAATCCGACATTGCACCTCCTGCAACCCCCGTCACAGAAGCCTTACAGGGAGTGACACACAGAACCCGTCTGAGAGGCCAACCCAAAACAAAGCTGCCTAAACAGGACTTGGTCCCATTTGAAAATCTCTTCAAAGTGCTGACAGGAGGATCTAAGGGGTGGGGGTGGGACGCAGGGGAACAGTCTGATACATCTTCTGTGTTCTCTTTCCAAATGGACCATTCCTCAGGTACAGAGGGGGTGCCCCCACAAATCACTGCCACTAAAAAGAGAAAAAAAGGGTCTAAAATGGGGAATGGTGGGAAGAAAAATCATAATGGGCGCATGGCTCCACCTTTTCTTTCTCTTTATATCCATATGTCATGGGTCAGGCTGCAATGTCTTTTTCATGCCTAAATATTAATAGTATACTGACCCCTGTGAAAAAAACTCTCTACATATGGTATCGTATGAGATTTGAAGCAAGACATGTATTTCCTGCAAGACAGAAGATTGACAACACAATTAACCATAAATCGAGAAAAAACGTGCTTGGCCAGAAGGCCCCTCCTGTTGGTCAATTGGGGAGGAAACCTGCTTAGCAATGGGCATTCTTTTCAGTTCCCAGTTATTTAAAGTTGAAAACATTTTAGATTTTGTGCCCGGGAGAGTCCTGTTATTGGACGTCAGTTACCAAAATGTCTATCTAAAACTTATTAATGTTTATGTGCCTCAAACCAAGGCTGCTAGGGCCGAGTTATTTAAAGTAGTCCAAGGCTTTTTGTATACCACTAAAAGTATTTGATGGGGGGAGGGTCAGCTGTGGCCTGACTCGCACAGATAGAGGAAACCGCACTGACAAAATATACTGCTATGACACATCCTGCTTATATCAGGTGATAACCCAAGCCAACCAAGCAGACACTGCTTCAACCACCAAACTAGTTGCAGAACATACTTTTGGTAAAGGCTCACTTTCCACCAGAATAGACTTCTGGTTTATCTCACCCTGGTTTCGTATTATCTCTGTGAAAATAAACCTAACAGAGATCTCCGATTACAAACTGCTAAGAGTTAAAATAGGTGCACTCACAGTACCAACAGGGCCTGGTTTGTGATGCACGAATAGCTCCTTGCTCCAAAACCTGGAAACATAGCCAGCACAGTGGCACTGAAAGCTGAGGCGCTGGATGCCTTACCTCGTGCAATGCCGGTGACCCGTGTTCGGGAATGGACTCTGGTGATCGGAGTGCCGGAATGGGGGGGGAGCGTTGGAGCAGGAATAACTAAGCTGGAAGGCAGCTTTCCTCTCCTGAGGGTGGTCACCGCCCCCCCCCCCAATAGTCCCACTGCCACTGAGTAGCGGTTCAGTGGTTAGCATAGACAGTGGGGGCGACACAAAGGGAGGGCGCCTTGAGATGCGGCATGCACATGCCTCCACATATACGCATATGTCCAAGGTAGGGGTCTGGGATTGGGGAGAAAAAGACAAAAAAATACCATAAAAAAATCTGTAAAAAAAAATAAAAAACATGGAAACGTGCATTATAAAAGAGGTAGCAGAGGCACAAAAATGCTATTAATCATAACGAAGTCCCTACAGGAGTGCTACACTAGTTTTAAATTGGAAGTATGGTTATTTTTTCAGTCGCATTTAACATTTATTATCCAAATTTAAGACATCAGTTTCGATGCTGCAAAGCCCAGAGCAAGAAGGCTAGGGCTAAGAAACCAATCTGGTTGAGCAAGGAGGTCATGGAAAAGGTAAGGAGGAAAAGAGCTGCCTTTAGGAAGTACAAGACAACAGGGAGGGAGGAGGACAGGGAGGAGTACTTGACAGAATTGAAGGAGGTGACAAGGGCAGTAAGGGGAGCCAAAGCATCTACGGAACTCAGGCTGGCACAAGGCATTAAGAAGGGAGAAGGATTCTTTAAGTACATCAGGAGTCAAGGAGCTGTAAGGACCACATAGTAAGGATTAGGAAGGAGGGGTTGGGTGGAAGCAGGGTGCGATAAAGGAAGCACTAAATGAGTACTTCTGCTCAGTATTTACTAAAGAAAAGAGGGGGTGACACCAAGGTGTGGAGAAATGGCAGAAGCAGGGGGGGGGGTGACAGATGGGGAAATCATGGAGAGCAGAGTTCGAGAGGGTTTGAAGGCACTGAGGGTGGACAAGGCGCCAGGCCCAGATGGCATCCACCTCAGGGTACTGAAGGAGCTGGCAGAGGTCCTTGCAGGACCTTTGGCAGACCTATTTAATGCCTCACGACATTCGGGGTGTGTACCTCAGGACTGGAGGATGGCTCATGTGGTGCCCCTCCACAAGAGTGGCCCCAAGGATGAACCGGGAAACTACAGACCAGTGAGCCTCACATCCATCGTGGGTAAGCTAATGGAGACTATCCTGAAGGAGAGGCTGGTGGCCCTCCTAGAGGCCAAAGGACTACAGGACAGCAGACAGCATGGCTTCATACGTGGCAGATCCTGCCAAACCAACCTGGTCGAGTTCTATGACTGGGTAACTAGGCAACTGGACAGGGGCCATGCAGTGGATGTCCTGTATCTGGACTTCAGTAAGGCATTCGACTCAGTGCCACATGGAAGGCTGGGAAGGAAGTTAGTAGGCACGGGGCGGGTGCAAAGCTGGTGAGATGGGTAGGAAACTGTCTGCAGGGAAGGCAACAGAGGGTGGTGGTGGGAGGGGAGCTCTCACACCCAAGGGCAGTGACGAGTGGTGTTCCACAGGGCTCGGTGTTGGGACCAGTGTTGTTTGGAATATTCAAATATTCATTGCAGACATATCATGGGACATCAAGAGCAAGATCAGTCTGTTTGCTGATGATACCAAGGTAGGCACGGTGGTGGATAACCTAGGGGGATAGCAGGGGTTGCAGGATGATCTGGCAAAGTTTGATACCTGGTCAGACACCTGGCAACTGGGCTTTAATGCCAAAAAGTGCAAGGTGCTGCATTTTGGGATGAAGAACCCAAGGAGGAGTTACCAGCTAGGGGAGTGCAGCTAGCCCAGACAGAGGAGGAGAAGGATCTGGGTGTGCTCATTACAGGGTCAATGAACAACTCGCACAATGTGGGAAGGCAGCTGCAAAGGCCAACAAAATGCTGGGTTGTATTGCAAGGGTATACCCTCGAGGACGGAGGGGAGGTGATTCTGCCACTGTATAGGTCATTAGTTAGACCACACCTGAGTATCAAGGGCAGTACTGCTGTCTGTATCTGAAGAGGGACATTAAGTTACTGGAGGGGTGCAGCACAGAGCGACAAAGATGATCAAGGGGCTGGGGGACTTATCATATGAGAGGAGGTTGAAGGAGTTGAACATGTACTCACTGGAGGAGAGGAGAGACAGGGTGACATGATTGAAACCTTTAAATACATGAAAGGAATAAACAAGACAAGTACAGAGGGGCTGTTCAAAGTAAGAGAGGGGAGGGACACCAGGGGCCATGATATGAGACTGAAGCGAGGAAGGTTCAGGAGGGAGATGAGGAGACACTTTTTACAGAGAGGTGGTGGCTGGGTGGAATCGTTACCTCCTGAAGTGGTATGCAGTAGAACAGTGGACTGCTTCAAACGAGGATGGGACAGGACAAGGGGGAAGGTTAATGAAGGGGAGGGGTGGAAGGGAAGGGCAGCTGCAGAATAAGGGGTGCTAGCTGCACATTCGAGCAGACTTGATAGACCTCTAGGCCTTTATCCACTGGCAAATTTCGTATGTTCGTATGTTCGTAATGTTTGTTGTCCCTGGCCCAATCCATCAAGGGGGATTTTTCTGCTCAGATTAAGGCTGTTACGGCAGAAACAGTAAATATCCAATATAACAGGATGACTAGTCTACTGTAGTAACTGAGCAGCATATCAGGACTCAGCTTAAAAGGCACAGACTAATCCCTTTCCCGACTGCAAAAGCAGTGTTGAGACTAGCAGTACATCAGTTACGTCAGGATGTCTCCCACGGTACAGACCTGGAGGACATGCTTCATTCACTGTCGTCCAACCATGTTAATGTTTCCTTTGGAGATGTAGCTCCAAAGGAAGAGAATTGGGAATATTTTTTAACTGATTTAAACTTACCAGAGCTACCAAAAGTGTAGGTAGACTTGTCACAGGAACCCAGAAAGGAGCCAGAAGTACAGACAGCTATTGCAGCCTTCTCCTCTGAAACTGCTACAGGAGAATACAGACTCCCCTGGTGAATTATATGAATATCTAAGGGAAGATAGTGTGCCTATTTTAACAGAACTGTATAATAATATCATATCCAGAGCAGAGGAGAACTTGGAGGGGAGTTGAATTCAGGGGTATTAATTCACGAAAAAGGGGACAGACAGGATATCAGTAACTGGAGACCTAGCAGCCTCTTTAACACTGATTTGAAGATTCTCTCACAAATCACAGTGAGTAGACTAGCTAAAGCAGCATCTATTATAATCCAGAAAATGGGTTGTGGAAATCAGAAGCTGATTGGCTTAGGCCACCAGCTACCTGGCATAGGGTTACCAGATGTCCTCTTTTACGAGGACATGTCCTCTTTTCCAGATGCCAAATATTCTTCAGGTACCGTCTCTATCCTGTTGTATAATTATTATTTTTGTAATATTTTTACTCTCTCCTACCCAGGACCTCCTTGTAAATGAGCTGTGAAGGTGGTGGAGACTTTAAACCTATTTACTCAGGGTCTGGCACAAGGGCTTATCGGGGGAGGGACTAAGTGTCCTCCTTTTGGCATACCAAAATCTGGTACCCCTAACCTGGCGTTATCAGGCAACAGAAACTGAGAAATAATGAGTCCCAGTCTCTGCTTGCCTATTTGCCATAAAAATTATGCAGCCGTAGAATGTTCAGTTTGAAAATACCACCATATTTTTTCCTCTCGATTAGTGAAAAAGAGAGAGGACATCTTTAGTAAGCACCATGCCCCTTCCCCTGCCCCAGTTATACATTTAAGGAAGATCAGAACTGCTCAAGTAAACAAACATTTAAAACAGAAAAAAAGAAGCAATCGTACTCTGCAGTGGGTCAGGAGGGAGAACAAATAAACAGTTCCCCCAACCTCGCTCACAACAATCAGTGTGCATGACTGTCCCGACTGCCATGCTTTTAAATTTGCTTAATAAGCAATCGAGTTAGCGTAACCAATCTAGTTTTCTTCTTATTTTGTGCGTCCCACCCCACCAACTCCCTCATGTTACCTCCCAATCAACCGCACATGTTCTCACTGTTTCTGGAGTCTGTGATGTTCAACTGAAAGCCCTCTTTGCAATCGGCACTGGAGACTCATACTACATCTGAAAGCCAATGGGGGGAAAAAAGGAAGACAGTTACCTCAGTTCACACAGAGCTCACCACACTGCATTCCCCTGTCCCAACCAGGTGCCCTGAATACCAAATAAAATAAACAGTTCTCCACTGTTATGTCTTGTTGCGTGGTGGTGATGGTGGGGGGGAACAAAGCAGAAAGCAAGCATAATAATAAGCTGGAGGAGATACTTATTGCATGACACTATTTACAAAAATAGCAGCACCCTCTACTGGTGATTCTACCAGTAGAGGGACTACTTTACCAAAAAAGTTTATTTACATTTTTTATTGATTTATTTATTTTATATACATATTTTTCAAAAACGTCACCCATAATCCATTTTCTAAGCACAATACCCTCAAGGGTGGGTGGTATGGGCTATACCAGACCTTCAAGGGGCTATAAGGGCCTCCGCCTACAGTGTCTGGCCCTCATTATGCCCCTGAGGGGTTCAGTACAGTTCAATACAGCCGACCCTCTCAGGTATTATTGTTTACATCACCATCACAGGCTTGTTCTATAAAAAGCAGACAAATTCAGGATAATCTTGTATTTTTAAGAGAGGTTACAAAAAGGGCTAAGTCAAGTCCATCAGAAGGTATAATATTATCATTAGAACAGAGGAAGGCATGTGATGCCATATTCCATGACATTTTGTTTGCAGTATTGGCCATTCATGGCATCCCACCTTCTTTCATTGCATGGGTGAAACATTTGTATCAATTTGCTACAGTGACGCCCCAGGCAAATGGGAGACTGGAAGCCACACACCAGGTCCACAGGAGGGTCAGACACGGCAGCCTAAATATGTAAAAGCAGTAATAGGGAAGAGGCAGGAAATTACAGACCTGTCAGCATGACTTCGGTGGTGGGTACAGTAATGGAATCACTACTGAAGGAAAGGATTGGGGAATACCTTGTGACCAGTGGATTACAGGATCTGAGGCAGCATGGTTTCATTGGGGGATCTCATCAAACAAACCTGATCTAGTTCACTGACTGAGTGACCAGGGACGTGGATCAGGGCGGAGCGGTGGATATGGCCTACCTATGTCTTCGGCACTGTTCCACACAGAAGATTGGTGAGGAAGCTGGTCAGCCTAGGAGTGGGTCCAAAAGTAGTAAAATGGGTAAGAGGTTGGCTAAGTAACAAGGAAAATTTAAACATTCATATAGAAAATCTATGGAGTCAAATTCTATTTTAAAAGCATCAAGTTGCCACCCATTCCATGTTTATTTTTTATTTATTTATTGAGTATTCAGATATACCTTTGAGTCAGAGACTCATTTACAAAAGGTTACACATCACACAGAATAACAACAGAACAGACATTAGAAAGTAATTCAACAAGCAATACAGTCCAGCATATTTACAAAGAGCAGTGAAGGCTAACAGGTGGCTAATAGGTTAATTTGTACAAGTCTTTAGCAATACATTTATAATCAGATATATAGCAGAGTTGTCAAGTAAGGGTTCAGGGGGAGGGGAGTAGGTAGGTAGGAGGCCGTAGTCGTGGGAGAGAAGAAAAAAAGGGTGGGGGGTAGTGCATGATCAGTGGCAGTCACAAGTATTAGAAGACTTAAGGTGGGCCCTAAGGTAGGTTTTGAAAGGGCTAATTCTGTTTTCATTCACAAGTGAGGTGGGCAGGTTGTTCATCCAAGAAGAGGCCCTGTAGCTGAAGGACCTTTGGAACTGGGAGGTTCGGCAGTGGGGAACCGAGAGGAGTTGCTTATCAGAGCAACGGGTATGCTTAAGCACCGAGCAAGGTGGACTAATGAGGTGAGCTGGGGAGGCCGAGGGAAATCTTTTTAGCCATGAGGCAAGTGCGGAACCTGATTCCATTGTCCAGATTTAGTCAGTTGGTATCATTATAGAGTGAGCAAGTATGAGTGAGATGGTCACATCCCAGTATGAGGCGACAGGCTTTATTCAGGGAGAGACGGAGTCTATCAAGGGCCGAGCTGTTTGCTGCACTATATATAACGCTGTATTTGTCTCTTTTGTCATGTAATTCCTGGGTCACCCCTGAAAAAGGGACCTCTGGGGCTCAGTGGGCTTACCCGGTCACCAAAATGTAATAAATAATATATCAGTAGACCATAGTTGAGTAGGGAGAGGACCAAGGAGGAGAAAGTGAGCCTAAGGGCATCAGGGGTAAGGCAATGTTTGAAATGATACAATAACCCAAGCCTAACATTGAGGGTGGTGGACAGGAGATGGCTATGTTGGTGGAAATTAAGGGCTGGGTCTAGAGTGATGCCAAGGTATTTAAAGGAGTCCACTTGCTCCAAAGGGGTAAGATTGGTAGTTAGTATTTGGGGCAGAGCTCTTTCCGGGAGTTCAGAGGGTGAGAGAATAGCATAACTTTGGTCTTCTTATAGTTGAGAATAAGGCGATGAGAGAAGAACCAATTTTCAGCACAACTAAAGGTGGATTTCAGGGAATGGTGGAGTACAGCAGGGTCAGAGTTGGAGGAATAAAGGACGGCATCATCCGCGTATAGTAGTAGGTTGCCTGGGCAGTACTTGGGGAGGGAGTTAAGGAAGAGGACAGAAAGTAGCGGTCCTAGTATAGACCCCTGTGGAACACCAGAAAGGACAGGCATCCTAATGGATAGGGTGTTAACAATTTTGACCTGCTGGTAGCGGTTCGAGAGGTAGTCAGAGAACCAGCCAAGGGCATCTTGAGAGAGACCAATGTTGGTGAGTGCAGTAAGCAAGAGAGAGTGGTTGACTGTGTCAAATGCTTTAGTGAGATCAATGAAGACTGCATCAGTGATATCGCCTCTGTCCAAGGCAGAGTGGATGTGTGCTAGATCCAGAAGGGCAGTAGTAGTACTGTGACCTTTCCGAAAGCCATGCTGTTGTTTGCAGAGTAGGTTGTATTTGTTAAGGTGGTCCGTGAGCTGATCAGAGACAATCCGCTCTAGGACCTTGGACAGGGGAGGCAGAAAGGAGATGGGGCGGTAGTTATTGGTGACGGTACGGTCCCCACTTTTGAAAATAGGGGTGATGGAGGCAGATTTCCACCTAGAGGGTAATTAAGAACATTCTGCAGTAAATGGATACTGCAAGCTGCACACTCAGGCATACCTGATAGACCTCTGGGCCTTTATTCTGCCGGCACTTTCATATGTTCATATTCCTCATGGTCAGTTTCTCTGAATTCGGAGAAACTGCAGTACAGACAATACCACTGAAGTGAGGGCAGATGAAATGACATCTAGATTTTTGGAACGAGGCTATGGGGAGGAAGGGGTTAAGGCAGCAAAGGAGTGGGTTAGAGAACAAGATTGTTCATCTCTGTTAGCATCTGATGGAGCAGAAAATATTGAAAGGAGAGATGACAGAATTAAATTCATTATGACCTACAATAAGCGCTCTGTGGAAGTACGCAATATCACAGAACAAAACTGGCACATTATTCAGGCAGATCCTGTATTAAACAAATATACAAGAGTGCCCTATGTTTGTGTACAAAAGGGGTAAAAATCAGGGTGACGGGTTGGTGAATGCTCTGCAACCATCTACTGAGTGGAATTTGCATAGTAGGGGAGAAAATGTAATCCGAGGCGGTGCCCCTGGTGGAAGATGTACATTTTGCTGTCACATAAAAAATTTAAAACAATACCAGGGAACCGCATCTGTGCGGTATTTTGAGATGAAAACATTGATAATCTGTGATACACATGGAGTAGTATTCAGAGCAGAATGTCTCTGTGGTGCCCACTATGTGGGAAACACAACTAGAGCTTTTAAGTTCCGGGTGTGAGAACACATTCGAGACATAGAGATGGAACGAACTAAGAATATCTTGGCAGCTCATATTAAGTATATAAAAACATAGGGGGGAGAACACAGATGGGTTTTTCATGGGACTGAAAAGTCACCCTGTGTATTAGAGGCGGGGATATAGATGCAGCCCTCCTCAAAAGGGAAGCATTTTGGATTTAGGAAGGATTTACTTTAGGAAGCCTGACATCGTGGGGGTTGAATGAGCACTTTGAAATCACTCCTTTTCTGTAATCAGATAATTTATCCCATGTTGCATGTGCATCTATTACAAATTATGTTCTAGAAAACTTCTGATATGTTTTGTTTTCTATAGGATGCTCCCTGGTGTGCAAATAACCAGAATACCATGGTACCCTGAGAAGGTATCACCGATACTGTATATTGTTGTGAGCAGTGAAATATAAATAAAAAATGAGAAAACCCAAAGTCACATATGAAGATGGGATGATAAAAAACTTACATCTAGATGTCTGATTTATATTTACCTGGATTACCAGAAGATATGATATAGCCAGGACAGGACTATGTGAAGCAATCCATTACAAAGTTCGAATTCCACTACTGTGACTACTTACTGATATATTTAAAAAGCCTCCTTAGATAGCTACTATGGTTTTTAATATGTATGTGCTGCATGTATTACTTGTGAAGTCTTGCATTTTACTATGTATTTATATTGTGATGTGTTTAGGGGTTGTCTTTTTAAAATTTTTTAATTAATGATTATGACGTCATAGGAAGGTGTGTATTTAAACAGCATGAGTTTGATATGTAATCATCTTCGATAATGTGCTGTGTTAGGGCACGAAAGGCTATTGGGTGTTTTTGCAGGTTATGGGAGTGCGCTTATCTATTTTCCAGCTCTTACTGATATTGTAAGTAAATAAAGTTCTTTCTATATACATTTAGAACTTTTCTAACCAAACTTTTTGACCCAAATGATGCAGGGTCTGCACCAGAAGACATACAATGAGAGACTAAAGGAGCTTAATATGTCTAGCCTCAAGGAAAGGAGGGAGAAGGGGGACATGATAGAAACTTTCAAGTACCTCAAGGGAATCAACAAAGTCCAAGAGGGTAGCATCTTCCAGAAAAAGAGATGTGCAAGAACAAGGGCACAATCTGGAGATGGGAGGCTCACAGGTAATGTAAGGAAGTATTTTTTCATAGAGAGGGTTGTGGATGCATGGAACAGCCTTCCTAAGGAGGTCATGGAGTCAAAAACAGTGGGGGAATTCAAGAATGCATGGGACAGACGTAAGGCAATTCTTGTGGGGGGTAGGAGGAAGTAGGCTGTTGATTAACTAGAATCTGCAGCTTATCCATTAGGTAGGGAAATGGGCAGACTAGGTGGGCCAAGCGGTCCTTATTTGCCATCAAATTCTATGTTTCATTGTGTGACAATTTTCCTGCTGAGGTTTGAGTGTGAGCCTTTATCATTTTTCTTGATTGACTGTTTTTAACTAACGCACCATAGCAATTCGAGGCGACCCTTGTCTTTGCTGTACTAAGTAACAGGAGTCAGAGGGTGGTGGTAAATGGTGTTCACTCTGAAGAAGGCAAGGTGACCAGTGGGGTGCCACAGGGCTACGTAGTAGGCCCATTCCTCTTTTTTTTAAACCAGTATTTTATTGAATTCACAATAAAAAAAATAGGTTGTTACACTCATGTCAGGCAGTTAAGTACACAGACAGGATGCATCTAATGTATGAAAGAATAATGCAGCCTAAACAATCAGAAATATGTATCCGGGGTATTACTTCATCATATTTGTACTAAAATTGAAATAAAGCAAATAGCTGCGCTTCACCAGAGTGAGACAGTGTCCAGAATACAATCAAGTGACCCACCATAACTTAGATTCCCATGGAAAAATGGCATGTGTTCTCCATCCAAATAAAATGTGTCCAAACAGGGGAAGCAACCCCTCCCAGCCCTTCCTTCCCAGAGCTCTGCACAGCTACTAGCATTACACAACATAAAATGCCATAACAGCAATAAGTGAATAACAGTACCGATAGTCTCATAATGTCAACTTTAGGTAACCACTTTAACCCATATAGAAACCTCAAACAGGAGGACACCCTTTGAACAGAACACTTCGGTATTATACAATGCAGAAACAGGATCCGCCCCCAAAAATTCGTAAGACTCAGTGCCGGAGGAGAGAGCACGACTGTATGAATTTGAGCAGCACAAACAAGACACCAGCTTGGCTGTCACTGTGGGTCCTCAAGAGAGGTCTGTTCCTTGCCACGTGGTGGCCATCCTGACAGTTAGCTAAGTAAACCACACAAACACTCAGACATTATTCTCCAAGCCTGACATGACTGAAATGACCCCCAGTACACATACATTCCTATTTGTAATATCATAGAACAAGAAGCCCTCACACACCCCCGTCAAGCCAAAACCTTTCATATGATAGTGGGAAAGTCACTAAAACAGAGGTAAGCTCAATCAAAGTCCATGATTCAGGAACACTAGATGGGCCTTGTAGTCCCCTTCTGTCATCACTTTCTATGTTTCTCTGATTCATCCAGTGTCATTGCTGTCCTCTTGGTCACCCGATTGAGCAGCAGACACAATCTCAAAATCACGACGGATAAGGTCTGCCCATTTACCTGCCTCCTCAGCATCAGTAAATTGGCAGGTATGTCCACCACAGAAGATATGAAGTTGAGCAGGCATAAGCAACATAGAAACATAGACTTTGACGGTAGATAAGGACCACTTGGCCCACCCAGTCTGCCCATTTCCCTACCTACTGGATAAGCTGCAGATTCTAGTTAACCAACAGCCTACTTCCTGCCACCCCCCACTACAATTGCCTTATGTCTGTCCCATGCATGTTTGAATTCCCCCACTGTTTTAGATCCAACAACCTCCCCAGGAAGGCGGTTCCATGCATCCATCACTCTCTCCGTGAAAGAACATTTCCTCACATTACCCCTGAGCCATCCCCCTTCTATCTTTAAATTGTGTCTCCTTGTTCTTACACATCTCTTTTTCTGAAAGATGCTACCCTCCTGGACTTTGTTGATTCCCTTCAGGTACTTGAGCGGTTCTATCATGTCCCCCCTGTCCCTCCTTTCATCAAGGGTATACATATTAAGCTCTCTCAGTCTCTCTTCATATGGTTTCTTACCAGACTGGGAGAGAAGGATGGGAGGAGATCCGATATCCTTTGACAAAGCTGGGGGCGATACTTTCAGAAGCTGGTCCCAAAGCATCAGGCAAAATAGTTTTCAAAAAATGAAGGCGCTGCTCACCCTTGCTCCCTTCTGGAAGCCCTACCAGTTTCACTTTAGGAGTCCTTTAGGAATTTTCCATGGCCTCCAAATGGTATCATAGTTGCGTGTTCTCTTGTGCCATTTTGCTGGTCGCAGCCATAGCTCAGGTCACTGATTGTTCTGCAGAGGTCACAGTCTTCATAGCCACCTCTATTTTAACATCCTGCTCTCCCAGTCTGGTAAGAATTGCTTCTGCTTTAGTGCCAATGGCCTGCATAGTGGTCATCATTGATTTCCAAGGCGGAAAAGGCTGGAAGGGAAAGTATGCCTATTCATGGATGACATAAAAATCTGCAACAGAGTGGACACACCAAGGGGGGGGTGGAATGAGGGATGATCTGAAAAAGCTGGAAGACCAGTGGTCAAGTGTTTGACAATTGGGTTTCAATATAAAAAAATGCTAAATCATGCACTTGGTGCAGAGAAATCCGGTGCCAATGTACCAGTTGGGAGGGGATATATTCACAAACACAAAACAGGAAAGGGACCTGGAGATAATCATTTCTGATGACCTGAAGGTGATAAGGCAGTAGGGAAAGCTAGCAGGATGCTCAGGTACATATGGAGGGGTATGACCAGCAGAAAGAGGGAGGTAGTGTTACTCCTGTATGGACTGCTGGTGAGGCTCCACCTCAAGCACTGTATCCAGTTCTGGAGGCCCCATCTGCAGAAGGACATAGATAGGGTGGAGGCATACAGAAGAGGGCAACCAAAATGGTGCAGGGCCTGCATCAAAAGCTCTATGAGTAAAGAGTCAAGGAATTAAATATGTACTCTCTAGAGGAAAGAAGGGACAGGGGGGACATGATAGAAATGTTCAAATACCTCACAGGTATTACTAAGGTACATGAGGGTAGCATTTTACATAGAAAAATGTGCTTAAGGACAAGGGGTCACGCTATGAAGCTGGAGGGAATGAGACTCAGAGGTGATGTGAGGAAATACTTCTTCACAGAAAGGGTGGTGGATGCCTGAAACTGCCTCCCAGCAGAGGTGGTGGGTGCAAAAATGGTAACAGGATTCAAGCATGCATGGGATAGACACAAGGGGACCTTAGAAATAAGGCAAGGGTGGGGGGGAGACCGGAGATCAAGTAGGGTCTCCAGTGGCACAGTAGGTAGAAAAAATAGGGCAGACTAGGTGGGCCAAGAGGTCCTTATTTGCTGACAACTTCTATGTTTCAATGTTGTACATATTTTTTTCTAGATCCAGTATTAAGAAAACTAAATATGGACCCTAGGGTCACCCCCAATTGGACTGAGAAAGGTCCCGCCCCCCACTATGGTCCTGACACACACGGATGATATCTGTCTTTTGGTTCAAGATGCTGCTTCTGGAAGGTCAGCTGTAAAGGTATTTCAAGATTTTCCTGCGGTCTCAAGGTCCAGCTTGAATGTACAAAAAAGTACTGGTCTTATAGCTCAGGATACTGAGGTCATCCCTAAGGATATATTGGGTATCCCTATTCTGACAGAGCCACTTAAAATCTTGGGGATTATATTTGGAACAGATGATATGGCCTCAAAAAATTGGTTAGAAAAAAATGGATGTGACAGACTATTTGTTTACCAGCTGGAACAAACGGCCCATGTCCAAGAGCAAGAAAGTCTAGATGGTGAAGACTTTTTTGATCCCTGCTTTTTTGGTTACTATTTAGCCCCCCCCCTTTTCATTTGGAAGCTAGGTTTTACTCTATTTTCTTCTGGCTAGTAGGGGGCAGCCGTCTTAACCCCATTAAAAGGGTCCTTTTACATAGACTTCTCAAAGGAGGCAGTGTAAGGATGATAGATCCATTAGCATCTCTTTCAGTATTTTTTAATTTTAGTTGTTTGAATACTCATAAGTTGTGGAAATCAATCTCTTCCTGTGGTCAGCTTCTGCCTTTATGGTGACAGGGATCCCTTAAAGTGATATGCTCTGGCCCACATCCTTTCCCAGGGTATCTATCAGCTATTTTTAGTAAAATGGTGAGATGGCAAGTTCCCCCACAGCAAATTTTCAGTGGCACCAGGAAGCTATTGTATTATAATATTATTCAGAGTCGCATCTTTTTTCTAGAGCCAGTTTACAATCCTTCATGCTAGGTTACACCACAAAAAATAACCGCACAACTTTTGGATAAAAGGATTCCCCGGAAAATGTGGGATGTCATGTGGTTATGTACCCACAGAATATAACAGGTAAAAAAGAATTGAAAACATGAAAGTACCATGGAAAGACTATGTCCATGCCCAGAATGTGCAAGACTTAAAGAAACACTGGCTATTTATTCTTCAAGTGTACAGTAGATATATTAGGAACTTTTGAAACCTGTTGGGTAATGGATGGAGAGCACCCTAGATTATGTTCCATGACATATGCATCATTATTGTATTGCCAACTCCGCTGTGCTACCTTAAGATATCATAACAGTACGTGGTATGTTTTATTGTCCTGCATACAATGGGTCATATGGTAAGTTCAATGTCAGTATGTTTTGCAGCAGAAAGAAATACACATGAAGGGCTTATATGAAAAGATTCGTATTAATTTAGTGCCATAAGGGACAAGGAATATAAATCTCTGCCTAGGTCAAGAGTCCAAGAATTATGGAAGGGTGTTTCCTGGCAATAGAGAGTAGGGTGAGCAAACTTGGGTTGGTAATCTTTTTTTTTTTTTTGCTTTGACTGGATTTTTTTCCATTTCTCTGTGACCCACTTTAGTACTCCTTTTCTCCATGCTTTATTTTTCTTTGACGTCCTTTTTTTTTGAATGTGTATAATTTTATTTTTTAACTAGTCGTTTATTGATCGATTAGTAATTGTGATGTCATGATGAAAATGTATATTTATTGATGTGAATTTTTTAATTGATTCAGTCAGTGAGAAAGGGTCATGGCGACCAGAAACGCGTCAGACCGTTTTTGTGTTTAAATAAATGTTTTAATATACTGCAGCTTCAGCCTTATTTCTGGTGGTTTGGGTGAGTGCCTGGTTATCATGTTGTAGATGTTCTGATTTTACCAAGAGCACCTCCTAATTTTCCTGTTGCGAGCTCTTTTGCTTGGTTTTCATGTATTTTACTGTGTATTACATGCCCACTGGACTATGTATCATACTTTGTACACTGTGCTTACGATTGTTGTTTTGTATCAAATCCCTTCATGTCTCATACTGGAACCTTGTAGTCACTGTTCACAATGGACTTCTGTATAATGCCTGTATTTTGTGCTTACTATTGTTGCTTGCATCTAATCTGTTTCATGTGTATTACTGTTACCTTGCATTCACTGTCACCCTGCACCATGTGTTATGGCCCGGGTCATGCATGAAAACGGTCCCTGGTATCAGTGCACTCATCCGGTTGTCAAAGTCATAAATAAATAAATAGATGGTCAAAGGCATGCAAAGCACCCGAACTTCCGTCTTATGTTACAGACGCTACTACAAAACTGAGGAGGTGGTCCCTTTCTTTTGATGAGGTAACTAAGGCTGAGAGAAAGATTTTGTATAATAAAGTTATAAGCACTTGTTTTAGGACTTTACAAGATTTTCCTGCAGAGCCCATATCAGGGCAACTGGCAGTTTTAGCATTACTGAATGATAACAGAACCCCACCTCGTATCTGGGATGTGGCGTGCTTGTGCTGCCACGAGAAACTTAACGAGGGATGGAGGAGAGATACTGCCCAGGTTTGGGGTGTGAGGGAATCTTGGAAACCTCAAGCGTACTTATTTCTTGATTGTCCTGTTATTCAGTAATTTGGGACTCATACTGCAACCACCTGGAACAAACCTCTTTTTCTTTCCATAAGGTATGATTTAGTATATAATCATAACCGCAGCTTTTATTGCGCCCTTTCTATGCCTTCTATAATGAAAATTCAGGATGTTTCATTTTTGGATTTAAATCTCTGCACTTTAGTACTATATGTCCTTTGCTGATATATGCAAGATTGTTCTTTGTACTATTTTGCCTTGTACCAATGTCTGTTTAATGTTTGTAACTCTCCCAGGTTGTGGCTGAAAACAGGCACTGTATTTTGTCTGGTGCACCTACCTGGTAAACAAAAACCAACTAAATAAATAGTCACGCAAGTCTTGGAGAGGGAAAGGATGACTCCAGTGCTTTATCAGTATGGTTTGCTTATTAGTAGAGTTTGATTTCTTGTTTGGCAAGTAAGATACCAGTCAATAGTGTAGCAAAAGCAAACTTTCTATCTATGATTCAGAGAGAATGATTTCCTTATCTGTATTAAATATTTACTTTTAGAAAAGAAATAGTCTGACAGCCAGCAGATGTCGGCCCCTTTGGAAAGCAATGACTTGGATTTCAAAAGGAAACTAGCATGCTGCACAAAGCTTAACTTGCATTTGACTCTCAGAATGAGACAGTGTACCCTCTGTATTGTTACTCTGTTTAGAAATTGAAGTTGTCATTATGTCTGGCCTGGGTCTCCACTACCTGGCTACTGGTTTCACTTTCACGTCACCTCCGCTCATCCCTCCACCACAGGGCTAGGAATATGCTCATCCTACAGGTCTCTCACCTGTTGTCGGTATAGTATTTGCATGCAGTGTACCTGCTGCCGTTTTACCTGGCACTTGAACAGGCGGGCCACACTGTGCCGTGACTGCACTTTTATTTCCTTTAACAACTTATTTTTGTATCAACTTGGTTATCAAATGCTGCTCAACTAATTTGTAATCATGTATTGTACCTCTGTCCTCCTCTTCCCCCCCTTCCCCGAGTCGCACCTGGAAGTGAGCCTTGGCTCAGTGTCTCTCTATGGTTACCAATTTTCAAATAAATAATGTTCTCCCCCAAACATTTTCTTTGTATTTCTGCCTCTTACTTTTTCTCACCCCTGGACGGCCTCCATCGGCCGACCGTGCCCCCAGACCTGTCATAAATCTTCCCGACGCTTACCTTGCCAGGATGCTCCTCCCTGGCTTCCCCAATGTGGGGATTCTTTGAGGGGCCCTCCTTCTCCATTGAATCTCTAGCTTAGTTCTCCCGAGGAGCGCCATGGTTGATGGTGCGGGGCCTGTAGAGCATGGCGGGTGGTGGTCAGGCATTTTCCCTTTTCATTCCCCCTGGGATACAAGGTGTGCAGTGACATCATGCCAACATTTGCCACACCTCCTCAACCAAGCCAGCTCAGGCTGCCATGCCCTTGACTTCCACTAGAGGCCAGTTAGGCACCGAGCGCCCCACCCCCGGGTGGAGAAGAGCAAAGTTTGCTTTAGCGGTTTTCATTTGAACCTGTATTTACTTCCTTTGTATGTTCTTTACAGATTTTTGAATATTTTATAATGTTTGTACTTACATTTTGTTTTTTTTAATAAAAGTACTCCACTCTTACAGAAAAAGACTGTAATCTCCACTTAACTGCTTAATATTATTACCCCTTCGCTCTTCCTCTTCCAAATGCTCTCTATCATCTCTTCTCTATGATTTCACCTCTTCCAACCTGCACTTGCCCTTTTTTCCTTCCCTGCCCTCCCTTCAAGTACCCCAACCCTTTCCTGGCTCCACCTCTCAATTACCCCCCCTTCACCCTCTTACTCCCTTCTTTTCCCTTTCTCTCCATTTCTGCTTTTTCCTCCTTTTCTCCCCAATCTGCACTTATTACCCCCCTTTCCTCCTTCTCCACCTTACATCAAAACTACCCCTTCATGCCACCACACTTTGAAATGTCACCCCCGGGAACCCACTAAGCAGTCCCTCCGCCCTGTTCTTGTATAAACTGCCTACTGTTGCTACTATGATTTTTCTTGTACCGTATAATTTACTGTGTAATGTACTTTACAATGTACCATATAATTTACTATGCAATGTACCGTATAATTTACTGTGTAATGTACTGTACACGGTACTGTATAATTTACTGTGTAATGTACTGCATAATTTACTATGCAATGTACCATATAATTTACTGTGTAATGTACCGTATAATTTACTGTGTAATGTACTGTACAACGTACTGCATAATTTACTGTGTAATGTACTATATAATTTACTGTGTAATGTACTGTACAATGCACTGTATAATTTACTGTGCAATGTACTGTACAATGCACTGTATAATTTACTATGTAATGTACCGTATAATTTACTGAGTAATGTACCGTATAATTTACTGTGTAATGTACTGTACAATGTACTGTGTAAAGTACTGTGTAATGTACTGTATAATTTACTGTGTAATGTACTGTATAATTTACTGTAATGTACTGTACAATGTACCGTATAATTTACAGTGTAATGTACTGTACAACGACTGCATAATTTACTGTGTAATGTACTATATAATTTACTGTGTAATGTACTGTACAATGCACTGTATAATTTACTGTGTAATGTACTGTACAATGCACTGTATAATTTACTATGTAATGTACCGTATAATTTACTGAGTAATGTACCGTATAATTTACTGTGTAATGTACTGTACAATGTACTGTGTAAAGTACTGTGTAATGTACTGTATAATTTACTGTGTAATGTACTGTATAATTTATTGTGTAATGTACTGTACAATGTACTGTATAATTTACAGTGTAATGTATCGTATAATTTATTGTGTTATGTACTGTACAATGTACTGTGCAATGTACTGTATAATTTACTGTGTAATGTACTGTATAATTTACTGTGTAATGGACCGTATAGTTTACTGTGTAATGTACTGTACAATGTACTGTGTAATGTTCCGTATAATTTACTGCGTAATGTACTGTACAATGTACTGTATAATTTACTGTGTAATGTACTGTACAATGTACTGTATAATTTATTGTGTAATCTACCGTATAATTTACTGTGTAATGTACCGTACAATGTACTGTATAATTTACTGTGTAATGTACCGTATAATTTACTGTGTATTGTACAATATACTGTATAATTTACTGTGTAATGTACCATATAATTTACTGTGTAATGTACTTTACAATGTACCATATAATTTACTATGCAATGTACCGTATAATTTACTGTGTAATGTACTGTACAATGTATGTATAATTTACTGTGTAATGTACTGAATAATTTACTATGCAACGTACCATATAATTTACTGTGTAATGTACTGTACAATGTACTGCATAATTTACTGTGTAATGTACTGTATAATTTAGTGTGTAATGTACTGTACAATGTACTGCATAATTTACTGTGTAATGTACCGTATAATTTACTGTGTAATGTACTATACAATGTACTGCATAATTTACTGTGTAATGTACTATATAATTTACTGTGTAATGTACTGTACAATGTACTGTATAATTTACTGTGCAATGTACTGTACAATGCACTGTATAATTTACTGTGTAATGTACCGTATAATTTACTGTGTCGTGTACTGTACAATGTACTGTGTAAAGTACTGTGTAATGTACTGTATAATTTACTGTGTAATGTACAGTATAATTTGTGTAATGTACTGTACAATGTACTGTATAATTTACTGTGTAATGTATCATATAAGTTATTGTGTTATGTACTGTACAATGTACTGTGCAATGTACCGTATAATTTACTGGGTAATGTAATGTACAATGTACTGTATAATTTACTGTGTAATGGACCGTATAATTTACTGTGTAATGTACTGTACAATGTACTGTATAATTTACTGTGTAATGTACTGTACAATGTACTGTATAATTTACTGTGTAATGTACTGTATAACTACTGTGTAATGTACCGTACAATGCACTGTATAATTTACTGTGTAATGTACCATATAATTTACTGTGCTATGTACTGTATAATTTACTGTGTAATGTACCATATAATTTACTGTGTTATGTACTGTATAATTTACTGTGTAATGTACTGTATAATTTACTGTGTAATGTACCGTACAATGTACTGTATAATTTACTGTGTAATGTATCGTATAATTTACTGTGTAATGTACTGTACAATGTACTGTATAATTTACTGTGTAATGTATCGTATAATTTACTGTGTAATTTACTGTACAATGTACCATGTAATGTACTGTACAATGTACCATATAATTTACTGTGTAATGTACTGTACAATGTACCGTATAATTTACTGTGTAATGTACTGTATAATGTACTGTACTATGTACTGCATAATTTACTGTGTAATGTACTGTATAATTTACTGTGTAATGTACTATACAATGTACTGCATAATTTACTGTGTAATGTACTGTACAATGTACTGTACAATGCACTGTATAATTTACTGTGTACTGTACCGTATAATTTACTGTGTAAAGTACTGTGTAATGTACTGTATAATTTATTGTGTAATGTACTGTACAATGTACTGTATAATTTACTGTGTAATGGACCGTATAATTTACTGTACAATGTACTCTATAATGTATGGTGTAATGTACCGTATAATTTACTGTGTAATGTACTGTACAATGTACCGTATAATTTACTGTGTAATGTACCGTATAATTTACTGTGTAATGTACTGTACAATGTACCGTATAATTTACTGTGTAATGTACCGTATAATTTACTATGTAATGTGCTGTACAATTTACCATATAATTTACTGTACAATGTACTGTATAATTTACTATGCCATGCACTGTATAACGTACTGTATAATTTATTGCTCTCATTGTTTAAGTTTTCTGTTTGTTGTTTATATCCCTCTTTCCCCTCCCCCCAGGATACATCTGGAAACGAGCTATTTCAGCTCAGTATGCCTTTCCTGGTGAAACTTTTGAAATAAATAAATATTTGTCCAGTTTTGCAAAACATCTCTGCATCTGGCACTGCCTCGGTGACTAAGTCTCAACTGAAATCTCTTTGGAAAGGCTTCCCATGGTTCTGAACTCATGATTTGTATTCTCTAATGTTATTTACACTGGTGTGGTGAGAGGTACCTTTTTTTTCATTTCTGGTACAAATTTTTGGCCTGTATTCTAAAGAATGTGATTTGAGCTTTCCAAATTTGTTTTCAATCTGCTTATTTCTTGTTTCATTTTCATTTTATTACTTAGACTGATGTTCTTTTGTGAATAATTGTTCTTTTCTTTTTCCTTGATTACTGTTTCAGTTAGTTTTTTTTAATTTATATTTTATTCATTTTGCATATTACATTGTATACATACATAATGTCCCGAGCAAGGAACAACCAAAACAGTACATCCTTAAAGAAGAAATTACTTCCTACTATACTGTCTGTATCTCTTACTTGAAAACTCGAGTGGAGGGAAAACATATGTATATTGACATATTACCTCATAAACATTATCCTTAAATGCTGTGGTGTTATAGCCCATGAGCACATGACTATAAACTTTATTTTCACTACCATGTGTAACTGTATAATTTACTTTAATTTATAATTCCTCCTTAGCCACTAAGGGCCAGTGGTGTCATGCATTTCCGAATATGTAAACAGAACCACACTGTACACTCTTAGTTGATATTAACAGTCAATAAACTTCTGAGATTAATATTTTATGAGCTTGAGGTGCCTCATTTAGGATAAAATCCCTATAACTGCAAAAGAGCTCTTTTAACTGTGGGCAACTCATTAAATTGCTCTGAGGCATCCCATTTTCATTACAACCCAGGAGAGTGCGATTTAAAAACCTGATACAATAACTAAATCAATATCTGCTAGTGATACCGCTGCCTCTTTGCACCACAGTATGCCGCAGACCCTCCCTGCAACTTTATCACTCTGTGTAGATACAATGCAGATCCCTTTCACATCACCTTCTCCAGTCTGCCTGGAGTATCCACACTGTTGCAGATGTTGGTTTCATTTGCAAACAAGTAGACATTTCTCGCCAGCCGTTCAACAATGTCAAGTAATGAAGACATTAAACAGTATAGGCAAAAGTATTGGTCCTGGGGATCACACACACACACATTCACACACACACACACACACGTATCTTACTGCCACCCTCTGCATCCAGGCAGCCACTTCCTACACCAGTTCATCACATTGTGCAACATGCTCAGACTACTCCTCTTGTTGAGTAACCGTTTGCAGTATGTGAGACAGTGTTAAAAGCCTTGCTTTACCATGTTTATACTGTTACCATACATGACTCACCTGTTAATCAGTTATAAGATGACTGATTATTATAACTAATGTAAAACAATGAAAATATCAAGCTGTAATTGTAACTACCTGTCCTACTTCAAAAACTTTTGTTTTCAATTTGTATCTGTGCTATAGTATGGTAGAATGTTGATACAGAAATCCATAACTACAATGGAGTTGTTATGCTGCAGTAGCTATGTCATCACTGCTGTTGTGCTGCACAACATACCAGGGTACACAGTCTTCAGAAGGGACAGGGAGGGTAAAAGAGGAAGTGGAATAGCTCAACAAACAAGGAAAGGGATCAAAGCTACAGAACTAAAAAGGTCACGTCAGACAAATCTAATTGATTTCTTTGACTGGGTGACCACAGTAATAGACCAGGGAGGGACAGTGGATATGGCCTACCTAGACTTTAGCAAGGAATTTGACACAGTCCCACATAAAAGACTAATAATCAAGTTAGCCAGCCTGGAAGTGGGTTCCAGGGTGGCAGCCTGGGTAGCAAACTGGCTGCACAACAGGACACAGAAGGTAATAGTGAATGGAACACATTCCAAAGAAAGGGGAGTTACTAGTGGAGTACAACAAGGCTCAGTATTGGATCCAGTCCTCTTTAACATCTTTATATGTGGCATTGCAGAGGGTCTGGAGGGAAAGGTATGCCTCTTTGCAGACGACACAAAGATCTGTAACAGAGTTGATACACAAGGGGGTAGAAAGGATGAGAAAGTACTTGGCAAGGTTGGATGTATGGTCAGACATATGGCAACTTAGATTCAATGCAATGCAAAGAAGTACACATTAATGCACCTGGAAAACAAAAACCCAGGAGAAGAGTACACAATAGCAGGGGAGGTACTAACAACAACAAAAATGGAAAGGGACTTGGGGGTAGTCATATCAGATGACCTAAAGGTGGGTAAGCAATGTGAGATGTCAGTAAGGAGAGCCAGGGGAATACTGGGATGCATAGGAAGGGGCATCACAAGTAGAAAAAGGGAAGTGGTTATCCCTCTCTACAGACAGTTGATGAGACCCCATCTGGAATACTGTGTGCAGTTTGGAGACCCCATCTCACCAAGGACATAGACAGGATGGAAGCAGTCCAGAGGAGGGCAACTAAAATGGTGCAGGGTCTGCATCAGAAACCATATGAAGAGAGACTGAGAGAGCTTAATATGTATACCCTTGATGAGCGGAGGGGCAGGGGGACATAATAGAAACATTTAAGTACCTTAGGAATCAACAAAATCCAGGAGGTAGCATCTTTCAGAAAAGATGTGTAGAACAAGGGCACAATTTAAAAATAGGGGCGGATCAGGGTAATGTGGAATTTATTTTTCATGGAGAGAGGTGGTGGATACATGACACTGCCTTCCTGGGAGGTTGTTGGGTCTAAAACAGTGGGAAATTCAAACATGCATAGGACAGACATAAGGCAATTGTAGTGAGGGGCTGCATGAAGTAGGCTGTTGGTTAACTAGAATCTGCAGCTTATCCAATAGGAAGAAATGGGCAGACTGGTGGCCAAGTGGTCCTTATCTGCCGTCAAAGTCTAGGTTTCTATGATCACAACTAGCCATCTAGGATAGCGCTCCCCAAGTATACTCTGAACTCTATCCAACTTTAAAACTCGTTTCAGTTAGGTTTGATTGTATGTTTTTGTTTTTATTCAGCAATAAATTCCCCTACTCTTCATGATGTGCCTTCTTCCTCCAGCAAAAAGCAATGTGGTACCAGGAGGTTTTCTGTCTATTAAGCTGGCTTTGCACAAAGCATATAAAACTGATGGCTACAAGGGTTATTAGTGCAAAGTTACTTTCTTTCTGCAAAGAACTTCGAGATCACTTATTTTCATTTTGAAGGGCTATAGAAGGGACTTGCTGAAGGGTTTTGAGAGTTTTGTTTCTTTTTTGCTATAACAACTCTTTATGCTTCTAGTCCAGAGGTGGCTAGTCAGCCCTATCCCTGTTCCCCTGAGACAGTCACTGCCTCCTCCAGGACAAACAGTCAGTTTCTCACATGAA
Organism: Neoceratodus forsteri; assembly: GCA_016271365.2. Taxonomy (NCBI): domain Eukaryota; kingdom Metazoa; phylum Chordata; order Ceratodontiformes; family Ceratodontidae; genus Neoceratodus; species Neoceratodus forsteri. The sequence continues at coordinate 937,764,017 of CM028130.1, forward strand.
TATCCCCTTATGGAAGGTTCAGAGGGTCCTTCCCCCAAGTACACATGTCCAGAGTGGACTGAGGCTTTGTCCCAGGTGACAGCTGGGACCCAGACAGATCGGGCAAGGCGTCATTAAGCCCCCGACTTCTTTTCCATTTTTCATCCCACTCCTGCCGCAGGATATCCAGTGCATGGAGACACTCATGCAGAACGTTCCTTGGCTCCCACCCTTCATGCCACCACACTGCACTACCACCAGACCTCCACTGGGTGGTAGTTGAAGGCTGGGTGGACATGCCTCTCCCCCCCCTCCCAGGGAGAGGAAAGCAGTCCATTGGGCACTCAAGTCTCTCCCATTCTGGACGACACCCGGCAACCTGAACTCCTTCCCAACCTCAAGTCATTGACATGGGAAAAGATAAGGCACATGCACGGCACCTCAGCGAGATTGTTTTTATTTAGTTCACTTTTTGCACCCCTACCTGACCGGCCCCCATTGGTCCGAACCCCTGTACCAGCCATCCACCTGCCTTCTCTGGAACTTACCTTGACTCCATGGCACCTGGTTTGCCCCAGGGTGGGGCTGCGGGATCTCCCCTTCCTAGCGCAGACTAGGTAGAAATCCGACAGAGTGAGCACCACAGTCGGAGGTGAGGCTGTGATGGGGCAGACATCCTCCTGCAGTGATCGAGTATTGTTTTTTTTCCTTATGCAATCCCCAGGAGGTGTGGCATGCAATGACATTGTGGCGTGCATGCCAACATCTATCCTGCCTCCACTACCTTGCAAGTGCTGGCTGTCAGACCTCCCGCTTCCACCAGGAGCCAGCCAGTCATCCTCCAGTCACTGTCCCACCCTCTCCCCCAAAGGAGGACAGCGGTCCTTAGGACACTCAGTCCTCCCCCCCAGCTGGCCCTCCGACACCCGAGGAGCTCGCTTCAAACCAGGGTCATCAGCATCGTGAATGGCAGCCCTACTGCTGCAGCGGTGGGCTGGCTATTCAGCGAGATTTTTGTTTCTAACTGTCTTATCGTACTCTTATTTATTACTCCAGTTCACTTTATTTTTATTTTCTCCATTTGATTTGATTTCTTTTGCATAATGTTTTGATTGCTCTGTTGTATTTTGTAAAAAGTTTTGTTTCTTTTCGATAAAAATCCCCTTACTCTTCATCGATAAGTGCCATGGGATCTTTTACTTCCACCTGGACAGTGACCAGAGATGGGCAGAAGGGGCCTTGGTTTAACATCTCATCTGAAGGATGGCACCTTAACAGTGCAGTACCTCCCATACTATATTACAGTGTTGGTTATTAAGTATTACCCCAAGAACCTGGTGTGAGGCTAGAACCCAGGAACATCTGATTTTCTGGCTCCAGAGGCAAGCAAGCTACTACTGAGCCACTGACACTGATAAATACCTTAAACATGCCTTTAACTTTCCCTGGGCAGAGGCAACAGGCAACTTATTTAAACTTTGGCTCACCAGCCCCAAAAGGTGTTTAACGAACCAGGTCCCTCAGCTTTATCTGAGACTATATGGCTGGGATAAGCTGACATCAATGGCAACCCGAAACAATGGCTGTCCCTAGGGTCTCATCAGCATTCTCAGCTGTTTTTGAACAATGTCTTGTTCCATAAGTAGAAGAAGAAGAATCAGCATTTATATAGTGCTTTTTCATACACAATGTATCCCAAAGTACTTTACAAGCAATGCTAGACTGGTAGTGAAGTGACTGAATGTGTAGCTGCAGCCATATCGCACATCAACACCCACACACAGCCTGGACAATTACATGAACTGGTTTATGGAAAAGGGGAATATTGGCCAGGACACCAAGGAAAATCCCCGACTCTTTTGTGAAGAGTGCCTTGGGTTCTTTTACTTCCACCTGGACACCCAACAGGACAGTACCAGGATGGGTAGAAGGGACCTCAGTTTAACGTCTCATCTGAAGGATGACACACCCCAACAGTACAGCCCCCCCCAATACTGCAGTTGGGTGCCAGCATTTAGGTAGGAGTCCAATCCCAGTGGGAGATGAGAACCCATGACCTTCTGGCCCAGAGTCTGTTGTGCTACCAACTGAGCTAACGCGGACACCTGACAAGGTGAGGGAGCAGTGTCTATTGCATGCTAGTGTGGTCTGGCATAGACATCGGTAGGACCTCCACTACCATGGCCATGAGGGCGTTCTTGAAGTTGTGGGGCCTGTGCTCTTTGTTCTCCTTAAGAGGAATCGATCTCCCAAATACTGATAATTTATGTGGTGCCTCCACCAAGAGAAATAATAGAGGGGCTGGTGTTTTGTCTAATACCATTCCATGAGAAGTACTATAGTACCGCCCCACTCCCCCCGCAGATATCCCCTTAAGCCACCATAGCATGGGGAACACATAATGGAAACTCTGTTGAAGGAAAGGTCAGTAGAGTATCTTGAAGACAAGGGGCTACAAGACCAAATGTAGCATGGATTCACGGGGGTGGGGGGTTGGGTCATGCAAATGAATCTGATTGACTTCTTCAACTGGGTGACCAGGGAAACAGATCAGGAGAGGGTAGCGGATGTGACCTTTTTGGACTTTAGCAAGGCATTTGCCACTGTACTGCACAGGAGACTGTTAAAGAAACTGAGCAGCCTAGGGGTGTGATCCAAAGTGGTAAACTGGGCAAAAAAACTGGCTAATGGATAGGCGACAGAGAGTGGTGATAAACAGCATTCACTCTAATGAGGGGAGAGTGACCAGCAGGGTGCCACAGGGCTCAGGACTGAGACCAGTCTTCTTCAGTGTCTTCATAAGCAACGCTGCGGAAGAAATGAAAGGGAAGGTATGCCTTTTTGCAGATGATATCAAAATCTGTAATAGGGCAGATACACAGGAGGGGGTGGAGAGAATGCACAGAGACCTTGGGAAACTCGAGGAGTGGCCAAGGGTATGACAGCTGGGTTTCAATGCCCGAAAGTGCAAATCCATGCACCTAAGGCATAGAAACCCAGGAACGGAGTGCAGGATGGGGGGGAGGTACTGACAATCAATGAGCAGGAAAGGGACCTCGGGGTTATCATATGTGATGACCACAAACTAGCAAGGCAGTGTGATAAGGCAGTGGGTAGGGTCAGTGGGACGCACAGAGAGAGAGGTATCACCAGCAGAAGGAGGGAGATGGTGTTACCAATTTATCGTTCACTGGTAAGACCACACCTGGAGTACTGTGTCCAGTCCTGCAGGCCATACCTCAGGAAGTACAAAGACCAGGTGAAAACCATCCAGAGGAGGGCGACTAAGATGGTGCAGAGATTGCACCATAAGTCTTAAAAGAGGCTGAGGAATCTCAACATGCACATCCTACACGAGAGGAGAGCAAGAAGGGACATGATAGAGACCTACAAGTACCTCATGACGGTGAACCAGGAACAGGAAGGAAGTCTCTGTCAAATGAGAAAAAGCACCAGGATCAGAAGGCATGCTATGCTGCTGGGGGGTGGAGTTTAGAAGGGATGTAAGGAAGTACTACTTCACTGAAAGAGTGGTAGATGCCTGGAACAAGTTAGTGGAAGTGGTGCAGGCAAAAACAGTAAAGGGTTTCAAACATGCATTGGACAGATACAGGGTAATTACAGTAAACTGGCAGGGAGGAGGGTGGGTCACTGGAGACTAGTTAGAGCCTATGGAGACAGAGTAGGAAGGGACTATCTGGGCAGACTGGGTGGATCAAATGGTCCTTTTCTGCTGACAAATTCTCTGTTTCTGTAGCCCACACACCAAAAAAATCAAACAATCTTATGCTTCTACAAATAATATGTTCATGATACAGAAACTGCAAACATATAACAATGGGTTTTATTAGGTAAACTGGATCAGGCTCTGGAGCAGACAGAAAGGGTTAAGCAAGGTATCAAAGTCACTGTAAGACTATTAAGGTTTGGGGACCACTCAATTGCACAGTGGGTAGCGCTGCATGCTCCCATGCTGGTGATCCAAGTTTAGGAGTGAGCTCGGGAAGCCAGCTAGGCAGCCGAGGGGCTGGGGAGGTGCTGTTGCACAGCAGCGCTCCCAGCGGGGGAGGAATGGCTTCCAGGGTCTGTCACTCTAGCAACCCCTGTGGTGGACCAGGGAGCTTGCCTCTCCCTCAAGGGTATGCTAGTAGCATGTGAGGTCTGATGGTGCAGAGCCTCACGACAGGGAAGAGGGTAAGGTCAAGGGAGAAAACAGAAAAGCTACCCTGCCAACAGGATGATGCTATCACCCCTGCTGCAGGCCCCACAACATCAACTGGGCCTTGGCTCTGAAATTTAGACTGGGACACAAGATGAGGGATGGGCCTCCTCCCTTTTCTCCACCATGAGGGATGAGCAGGACCCCAGACAAGTTCCAGAGACACTGGATGATGGGGTTTGAACGGCTGGGGCTTAAGGGGGCTGATGGAGAGACAGAAGCATAAACTGGAAAAAAAAAATTATCCTCATTTTACAAGTAGTTGGGTACATCACAGTGCCCCGACTTGACTGTCCAATGCAGACCCACACTACCCTCTGGTACCAGCAAGCTTTACAGTTATTTCCTTAGGAAGCTCCCTTACGCACAATTCAATGAGTACCCAGGTGTTGGAACACTGTAGGCCCAATGTCCAATTGTGTTACAGGTGATGGCACACTTTTTTAACAATATTATTCAACAAACTATATCTGTGGCCTAATGGCCTTGTCCCTAGAATGGGCAACTGTGGCACAGTCTAACTAACCAGAACTGGATGGTTGCAGGACCTGAAGGCCCTGTTCGGGTACTCATGGTTACCGGACCAGGCAGGACTTCAGAACCATACAACATGGGCAGCGCTGGGAGCAAGAAGGCTAAGGAGATAGTGGGTATATTGCAAAAAGTAAATTCACTGCAATTCCAACATGGCAGCTCCAACTACTCCAGCATTTCGTCTCACACAGAGACTTCGTCAGGAGGTGGAGTCAAAGACACAATGACTTACTTTTAAATGGCCCCTCTATAGTGATTGTGTACCAGTATGTGCAAGCATACAAGAAAAATGAATTTAATATTATGCAAACAATAGTAAATGTGCAAGATTCAGCGGGATAAATGGCATACCTTGAGGGGAAGCAAGTGACTTTTTGAGAAAACTGTGGACTAAGTGCTGCATTTACATCTCGAAAATAATTTAATGCTAAATTGCAAAATTCATATTTTGTAGATTGCAGAGGGCTAACACAGTCTCCCTGTACTGTGCAAACCAAAATACAAGTAAATGCTTCCTTGGCCTTCTTGTTCCCAGTGCTGCCTTTCTTGTGAGGTCCAAATTTGGAGAAGTGGCTCTCTGAGGTTGGCTGTGAGACAGAAGAACCCGGCAGCGTCTCTCCATTTGTGTTGTTGGTTGGCCAGGCAGGCCTTCAGCCCGAGGGGATGTTTTGGCAGCAGGATCTGTGCCTCCAGCTGGTCTACTTTCCTCGTGCTCAGCAGGTGCACGTGTCTGAAACATAAGTTATAGCTATCAAGGGTGTTGACAAGTGTCTGAACATCTATCTAGCTCTCTCTCTCTCTCTCACATCAGTATGGTCATCAACAGGCCTCTCCCTGCGCCCTCCCTCTCTGGCAGTATGGCTGTCAACAGGTCTGTATCTGTCTCTCTTTCTCACTGCTTCTCTCTTGGTAGCATGGCCATCAACAGGTTGCTCACCATGGCTCTCTTTCAGCAGCATGGTCATCAGCGGGTCTCTCTCAGCAGCAAAGTCATCAATGGGTCTCTCTCCATGTCTCTCAGCAGCATGGCCATCAATGGGTCTCTTCTCTCCACCTCTCTCAGCAGCATGGTCATCAATGGGTCTCTCTCGGCAGCACAGTCTTCAATAAGTCTTTCTCGGTCTCCATCTCTCTCTCAACTGCATGGTCATTGATGGGTCTTTCTCTCTCACTCGCTCGCTCTTGACAACATGGTCAATAGGTCTCTCTCTCTCTCTCTCTCTCCATAGTCATCAACGGTACTTTCTCTCTTCCTTGGCAGCATGGTTGTCAACAGGTCTCTATCTCTCTCTCGGCAGCATGGTCAATGGGTGTGTCGCCCTCTCTCTCTCTCCACATAGTCATTAACGGTACTTTCTCTCTTCCTTGGCAGCATGGTTGTCAACAGGTCTCTCTCTCTCTCTCTCTCTCTCTCTCGGCGGCATTGTCAATGGACCCCTCTCTGTCAGCAGAATGGTTGTCAATGGATCTCTCTCATGCTGTATCTCTCACAGCAGGGGCTCTACAGCTTTGCTTAGTGAGCTCCCCTCTCCTGACCAGCACCGCCATCCATTCAACTTCAAAGATGCTGCAACAACCAGAAACTGGCTAGCATGCCTGCGATGGGGGAGGGTGGGTGCACGAACACTGAACTGTAATTCAGGGCTTTGGCTAAACCCCTTCAGCTTAGGAAATATCTCTCTGGGGTTACCAGAGACTAGACCATGGGCAGCTTACCCATTCAGACAGACTGTTCCTCCCGCTCTGGATAGGAATTCTGAATTCTCATACCTTGCAGTCTTCCTCCTTGTCAGCTCTGAATGTACATTTTTCCCTCAAATGGTTCAGCTGAGATGGGGAACTGCAAATGCAAATGGGGTGTCTGCTCTCAACTCCTCTAGTTTGGCTGCTTTTATCCCACCAGTACCCCCAACTGAACCCAGAGTCCAAGAGCCCTGTACCAGCTTTTGGTGATTTGAGCAATGCAGTGGAGGCAGGGCAGGCTCTGCCAGTGGTAAGCCCCCTACTGAAGGGGGAGGGAAGGATGAACTACTTCAACATAGTCACAAAAAGAGATGTAAAAGGTGTTCAACAACAGCTGAGAATACTGATGAAAACCATACAGCGGCCATATATAACAGAGCACTCCTCTAACTACAGTATTTCAAATATAAAAAATGCTAAAACAAACTTTTTTTACATTAGTATTTTTCAGGGGGCACCAGAGAGCCAGCTTCCAGGCAGGACACATCCTTTAATAGCACCACATAAAGGATCGCAAATAATCTAAATTAAAGCACTAAAAAGGCTCTTTAACTTAAATTTTTGAAGTTTTCTGGGTTCCAGAGGTTAACAGCAACAGACAGATACCTCACTTGCCATGGGGCATAAAAATATACAGCAACATGTAGCGGGAAATCAGAGGTCCGCGAATACTAGAAGTCAGACGAGCTAGGAGATCGAAAACCCTGGGCCTTCTCCAACTTGTACAACCCAGGAACCACCATGGTAAACTATTCTGAACTCTGTAAGGGCAATGGATGCTAAAATAGAAAAAACGCGGAGCAAATTAGAGGCACAAGAAATTGCACTGGAGTGGTGAAAGATTTGGCTGCAGATGCTGACATGCGTTCCCTATTGACCCAGGCCATGGCAGCCTTGTTATCCAAGGAGAACGTGCAGTTGAGAGGAAGACTTGAGGCAGTGGAGAATAGCCTGCGTGCAGAGAATGTGCGCATCATCGGCTTACCGGAAGGTGTGGAAGGAGTGCATTTGTTGAGTTTTCTTCGATGGTGGCTAACGGAGACCCTTATAATTCCCAAAGAGTTTGAACAGCATGATCTCCGCATGGCGTATCATATCAATCCCAGAGGGTGGCATAATGATGCAACCAACCCCGAACTGTCCTGCTGAAAACTGCCGGTTCCGAAGTGAGGGACATGATTATTAGTGCAGCCCGAGCAACTTACCTGACTGATGTCCAGGGGCAAGATATAAAATTCTTCCTGGACCTTTCTTATTAAACTCGAGCAAGATGCAAGCAATTTGATGCCGTTCATCAGACGCTGCACACTCTGGGGAATGTCCATTCATTTCTGCTCCCTGCCCATCTGCGCATTACCTACAGCGGGAAGAACTGGCAATTTAATGACCCAACAGATGCAGGCCGATGGATCGTAAAACCAGCGCCAGAGTTCCAGACACAGACACCACAGGAGAATTATTTAGAAGCAGTGGAAGAGGATTCTGATGAGGGCTGAGTATGGCAGATTTCTTAGCCCTTAAATGTTGTTTTTTTTTAGCCTTCTAAACGGGAGTGAGAGTTTGGAGGAGGCATACTGAGCGGGGGCTCTTTGGAACTTTATGGACTACGATATGGACAATTACTGGGGAATTTGTTGTTTTTTAAATGTAGTCCTTTTTTCCTTTGAAATGTTAAAAAGAAATTGATAACCTGCTCTAGTATGCTTATTCACATTACTCCAATACTCTTAGGGGCCTCACCAGTTATAATGTTGCTGTAGCCTCATAAGTTTTAAGTTTAAATGCTGAAGTGCCTATTATATACACTGTTTTTATTATATGAGAGGCCTTGTGTGATATGTGAAGGGAATTATCCTCCCTAATTTAAATAGTGGCAATATAAGGTTTAATAACACTACTGGCTGGTGTGGTGTTTCTCCCTGTGATTTATTTTGTTGGACACTACCTTTGCCATTGAAGCGGCTGGCATATGAGGAAAGAACTTTATTGGGACTTAGGGTACTTTAGTGCCCTTTTTTTGTTTTATCTCCCGCCTCCTACAGTGCAGTATTATAAGGGTACATTTATGTGATACCATGTATATTGCTGAAAGCTATGTTTTTCTTACATGAGAATATATACTATATTGTTTTGATATAAACAACAGAAAGTTCAAAAGAAAAAATTAGTATTTTTCCAGCCCCCTGCCTGGCTTTCCTCAGCCTAGGCACCACCCAGCTCATCACTGAACTCAGAACTCAGAGAGTCCCACTGCCTTGCCTTGTCGGGTAACATCACCACGGTAGGGCTGGCAAGGACGGCAGTGCTCCCTCAGAGTCCCGAATCTGGTGGCAGCGGAGCTCCTTGTACTGGTCGAGCAAGCAAGGCAGGGCCTCATTTGTGCCGGAGTCATCCTGCTGACCCGGGAGGGTGTTTCTACCCTGATTTGTCTCTCTCTCAGAGATGCAGTGCCATGAACATGTGGCTGTACATGCAACAGGCGTGAACGCCACTAGCCTCCCATGCGTCTTCCTTCCCACTGCCTTCACCAACAGGCCTGCGCTGTCTGGGCACTCCCATGTTGTGCTCCAGCACTAGGAATAAGTCTGCCTGCCACCTGGGGGAGGAGCACATTCTTCTGGGATGCTCAATCCCCCTCCTCCCAGTTGGCCGCCAATTACCTCAGCTCATTTCTGAACCCGTGTCGCCGGTGTCATGAGCAGTAGCCCTACATACTAAAACAGACTTGAAACAGAGAGAAAAGAGCATCTTACAAGACAGGAGAAAAAAGAGCAATCTAAAATAGGATAAAAAGGTACATATAGGAACAGAATGGGAGGCAGTATAGTGCAGTGGTTAAGAGCACTGCGCTTCAAACCTGGAAAACTAGGTTTGAATCCTACAGCCACCACTTACATACTGTGTGACCATGTGCAAGTCGTTTAACTTCCCTGTGCTCTCAGGACACACCTGGAAACAAGTCTCAGCTTAATAGTTCTTTCCTGGCCAAAAATTGTAAAATGAAAATAAAATAAAATAAAGAATGCTCACTGTAACACAAACTGCTGCTTTAAAAACCTTTTCTCGACACTACTGCTTTAAGGATGGTGCCAGGAAACCTAGGGCATGCAACCACCCTGACTTTGATCAAACTCCTTGTAATCCTCTGGGATTTCAGGGCTGTAATATTCCCCTTGTTTGACTCGGGAACCATTAATGCTGACTAATTTATCCATCAACAGGGGGATTAATCAGACAGCCACCGCCCTTTGCTTGAACTCCCCCTTCCCATGAGCATAAATTTATTTTTTAAATTTATAAAAATAATCTTTCTGTCTTTCAGGATATGCCTGGCTGTCATTATGGAATTATCTGGCACATTAGCCTAACGAAAACATTCAGCAGTGCAAAATTAACTCTAACGGTTACAGTTCCAAGTCACGTGACCCACCGCCTGGAAATTGCTTTCAGATTCTGGGGAAGGCCCCTCCATGCGTCAGCTTTGCATTAAAAAAACAATACAGTTTCCAGAGTGTTTTACAGTGTAACCATACAGACTCAACCACACCATGACACCCATCTGACCCCCCCGCCCCCCGAATAGTATACAGGAGATGTTTCTGATTTAAAATACAAACCTGAACATCAACCCGTCAAAGTGATTACCCTGCTGCCTTTGTATCTGTCTGGATTCATATAATCTTTGTACTGATATATTATTAGGGATTCTGATATCTTTAACTGTTAAACTGATATAACAACTGGTGACCCCCTACAGCAACTTGCTCTGACAACTTTTCATATGCCGTAGTATGATGTCATACTAAGTTATTACGGCATTTTCAGGCTCACCCTGTCATGTTCAAAAGTCTGCAGTTCAAACATTTCCTGCTGAGAAATAAACACATGTCTAAAAGTGAGTATTCATCCACTCTTTTCTGTATCAAAAGACCTTGCACAAGTTACAAAAAAAATAAAGCCTGTGCCAGGGGTGAGGAATTTTTACACACCCGAAGAGTGTGATAACCTCATAAACCTCAGGTGTGTAAAAAATCCTCATAACACACAACTGCACGGGCATTATTCTCTATGTAATGTATTATTCCATTTCTCCCAGGTCACGGCTAAAAAAGGGACATAGATTTTAGTCCACTTTCCGTGGTTAGCAATCAATCGATAAATACGTTTGTTATGGTGGGAAAGGAAGATATATAGACTAGGCCTCAAAGAGCCTGTGACCCAGTCTCTGTGGCCAAGGAAGGCGACATAAAATGGGTGCATACAGCCTCCCCATTGCACTGCCAGTCTCTGGGGCTCCAATCAAAGAACGTTCTTAGTTATGGGGGATATGTTTCTCTGCAACTAAGTTATAGACGCTGGGGAAAAGGCAGACACAAAAACCATATGCCAGGGCCTCAATTAACAGTACAGAAACATACCTGCAGTATTTAATGTTCACAGTTAGGCTCATAGCTAGTGATGAAACTGCCACCACCTTTGACTACAGGATGAAGAATTTGATTTTAACGAAGTAAAACTGGCGGTAGCAGAAGTGTCAATACCACTTTCACGCATAAATCGGCGCTATTGTCAACGTGTCAAAGTGCCCGAGTTGTGCGTGAAACATCGGTGGGTGGAGCAGCTGCTGCCACCAGTTTTGACTTGCACTGAAATAAATTCTTCATCCTGTAGCCCATGGTGGTGGCAGTTTCATCACTAGCTGTGAGCCCAGCTGTGACAATAGAAATGGTTGGCGAGGCTAAGTAAGCATTAAGCCACAACAAAGGAGGTTTCCACTAGGAACTTATTGCATGGCTAGGGAGGGTTGTGGCATAAGGCCACAGGCTGAGTGCCTACAACCACCCAACCATGTATTAATTCCCTAGTAGAAGCCTCCTTTGGAGTGGCTTAATGTGCTTGTAACATGGCAAGCGGAAGATAACTACTGTTACAAGTGAATCAAGTGTGGCAAAGAAATGAAGAGCAACTGACAGTATTGTTTAATACAATATTTTATGCTCTTCAAGTCTGTACTTTTCACTGACTACATAAATGTCGGAGTGTGTGCGTGCATGTTGAATACTGTGTATTCATTAACATTGTGACTGCACTTTTAATACAGCTTGCAGTGTTATGTTTTGTATGACAGCAGTCAGAATGGGAACAAAAATATGCAGTTCACTTGAAAAACAGTATTCTATGAACTAATTTCATTCATTTTTAGTACCGAGTAATGCATTATGGGTAAAGTATGAATATTTGATTATAACCGTTTTCCGATTTACAGACATATGCACATATTCTTACTGTGCCCAGAATACATTACTGAAATCAAAACAAAAACTAAGCGGATGATTTCACAGAAGACTTCTTTTATCAATGTAGGTAATTATTTTGGGGCTTTTTTACTGCAGAAACGCAGAGTGACACTGAGGAAGACACAGAGAGAGAGAGAGAGAGAGAGAGAGAGAGAAGATCGCTCCTGAATTTTCTGTCTCTCTCTCTCACTTCCTCCTTTGTGACGGGGTAGACAACAGAGCCGAGAAGACAGCAAAAAAAGTGGGGCAAGTTCTGCCGACTTTGTCTCTCTCAAAATAGAGAGCATTTCTGTCCACTTTCTCTGTGTGTGGTGTCTGTATCTATTAGGATACACGACAAACAACAGAGGCGGGTCTCTCTGTCTCTCTCCATATAACTGACTAAGCATGCTAGGCGGCTGTTAACAAAAATGGAAGAAGCTGTCGTGATTTAATGCTTAGGTCTATTTTTCTTTGCCTCTGTTCTTTCTCTCTCGAGAGAGTTACAGTCAATGTTTCAGACAGTCAGCGCTCCAATCCCTGAGCTACGCAGGGTGAGTGAGTGGGTGGGTGGGAATGTACAAAGTATATATATACTGGAAAGGATGGCAAACTTCATTATATATGGACAAGGTTTTCATCCATGTCTTGGAAGCAGCACATACACGGAGCAACTGAGAAATGAGGAGGTTTTTTGTCTGTCGTGGTAGCACCACCTATAGGGAGGAACTGACACATCTGTGCAATCAGCACACTCTCAAAGACAAGTGGGCATTACTAGGGAATTAATGCCATCCTCAGCTTTGGTCATGTGTCCTAATTTGACCAATCATTTCGTAGTATTGTGGTCCAACATTAATTGCCATGTTACAAACAAAGCTTGCACCCGCTGACACATGACTCTTATGATGTCACAGCATGACACAGTGCCAGCTGTGTGGTGCTATGCCATGCTGCAAGGTTCTGTGGACTGACAGTGCCACTGGAACCCCCACACATTCAATAAATCTCCGCTTACTGTAAGGCCTGCTTCTCAACCAGTGATCAAATGATTGTCCTGGTGGTCCTTTGATGGTTCCTAACAGTCCAGTGGTACCCAATGACACGTACCCCATACCATGAGCAGTCCCTGTGTCCAGCAGTACCAAATCCCCTAGCCCCTGGTCCCTCACCGAGTGGTACTATGACCGCTTGCATTTGTCTTCTTGGTCCATCGCTAACTCCCAGTCACCCAGTCGACACTTAGTCACGCCTTCACTGCCTACCTGTTACAGTTCTTCAGACAGGGGGGTGCCACTAGTTTGCAACCTAGTTTGGGGAAGGGTACCAGGCAATGTGTATGGCCCTGCAGGTCATTTGCACGGCCCCCCCCATTCCTTCCCTGTACTGCTGGCAAGTGTTCTGCGGCTGCACAGGTAAGGGTTGTGAGCCCAGTTGTTCATAATACTGGACTACTGTGCCCAATTCTGGAGTCCCAATCTAAGAAAAGACAGACCGGTGACAATGCAGCATAGGGAAGTCGAAATGATTCAGGACCAGCAGGGCAGATTCTACTAGGATCAGATTAAAGCCCCCGGGCATGTACTCACTGTGGAACCAGAAGGGAGAGAGGCGATACAGTAGAGACCTTCAAATTCCTAAAACAAATGAACAATTGTAGATTGTGGGGAAATATTCAGCAGGACTGGCAAATCAAGAACATGGGGCATTAGCAGCAGCTGTAAGGGAGGAGATTCAGGAGGGATGTGAGAAAGTTTTATTTTACTGAGAGAGCGGTGAGCTGTGGAACAGCCTACCAGCAGAAGTGGTGGGTACAAGAACCAGTAATGCTTTTAAACACTGCTGGGATCAAGTAAAAGGCTTAATAGTTATTCAGGGGGAAAGGGGGGAGCCGAGAGAAATAACCCCAACTGGCAATAGATCCCAGGGTAGGACAGGGTAAAACAGAGCAGACTGGATGGACAAATGGCCTTTTTCTAGACATTTTCTACATTTATCTAACGGGGTTGCAAAGTCACAACTGTCATTTAAATGGTCTTGCAGCCACTTTTTTTGGTAATTTTTTGCCAGGAAAGACAGACTAAGGTGAGGCTAGTTTCCAGGTGTGTTCTAGGAGCAAAGGGAAGTTAAGTGACTTACTCATGGTCACACAGAATGAAAATGGTGGTTGTGGGATTCAAACCCAGTTCTCCAGGTTTGCAGCTTCGTTCTCTTAACCACTATGCAATACTGCCTATAGCAGTAGTTTTCTACAACTGTGCACAGGGTCACAGGTATCCACTTCAGTATGTATGTGTGTATGTAAGGGCTCTGTAGGGCGGATGCCCTCCCATTTGCCTTAAGGGGTAAAACACCACTGCTTTAAACTGCCATTGTGCTGCCATGGATGCTTGCGGTGATTCCTGGTTTCTTTTCTCACTCAGCACCTCAGCATCCATATAAACAGCAGCCCATCCTTGAAAAGGTTATGAAAACAGATTCTAGAAAACCAACATGTCGAATTCCTGTTTAGGTGTCCTTTAACTTCTTTCAAGTTTATGGAGGAAAAATAGTCCCTTAAACTGGGGGTGGGGGGTGGGAGGAGCAGACAAATAATAAAATGGTGCTAGTTTTCACAGAAACATAAAGCTGACAGCAGATAAGGGCCTCAGGCCCACCAAGTCTGCTCTATTTCCTACCTTTAGCGATGCAGCAGGCCCTGACCAGCCTACGTCCCCCAACTTTCAAGATCCTTTTGTGTCTAACCCATGTATTCTTGAGTCCCATAACTGTTTCTGCCCCACCACTTCTGCTGGAAGGCTGTTCCATTTGTCCAGCACCCTCTCTGTGAAGAAGTACTTCCTTGCAGTACCTCTGAATCCCCCCAAACTTCATATTGTGCCCCTTTGTTCTTAAGCATCTTTTCTTCGGAAGATGGCAACCTCCTGTACCCTGTTCTTCCCTGTGAGGTATCTGAACATTTTAATCATATCCCCACTTTCCCTCCTGTCCTCCAGGGAGTACATATTTAACTCCCTCAGCCTTTCTTCGTAGGGTTTTCGATGCAGGCCCCTCACTATATTTAACTCCCTTAGCCTTTCCTCATAGAGTTTTTGATGCAGGCCCCTCACCATTTTGGTTGCCCTCTTCTGTACTGCCTCTGCCCTGTTTATGTCCTTTTGAAGATGGGGTCTTGAGAACTGGACACAGTACTCGAGGTGAGGCCTCACTAATAAGCTATATAGTGGCATTATTACTTCCTTCCTTTCTTTTGTTGGTGATTTCCCTGCCTATGCATCTCAGCATCCTGTTAGCCTTCCCTGCTGCCTTGTCACACTGCTTTGTCATCTTCAGATCATCCGAAATGACTACCCCCAGGTCCCTTTCCTGTTTAGAGCTTGCTATTGCCTCCCCTCCCAGGTGGTTAGTTGCCCCCGGTGCATTATTTTGCACTTTTTAGATCCGAAACCAAGCTGCCAATCCCTCGACCTGTCTTCCA
Organism: Neoceratodus forsteri; assembly: GCA_016271365.2. Lineage (NCBI taxonomy): Eukaryota > Metazoa > Chordata > Ceratodontiformes > Ceratodontidae > Neoceratodus > Neoceratodus forsteri. Next base: position 937,779,246 of record CM028130.1, read on the forward strand.
GCCTTTTAGGTCTCTCTTCATTCTATCCATCCCCCATGGAGTGTCCACTCCATTGCAGAGCTTTATGCTGTCTGTGAACAGGCATATTTTCCCTTCCAGACCCTCTGCAATGTCACTGATAAACACACTGAAGAGGACTGGGCCCAACACTGATACCTGTGGCACCCCACTGGTCACTCAGCCTACTCCAGAGCATATGTTATTTACCACCAACCTCTGGAACCTATTTTCCAGCCAGCTCTCCACCCATTTCACTACTTTAGAACCTACTCCTAGGTTCTCCAGCTTGTTTATCAGCCTTCTATGTGGGACCGTGTCAAAAGCCTTGCTAAAAATCTAGGTATGCCACATCCACTGCTCCCCCTGATCTACTTCCCTGGTTACCCAGTCAAAGAACTCTATGAAGTTCGTCTGGCATGACCCCCCTCCCATGGAACCATGCTGTCTCGGATCTTGCAGACCACTGGTTGCTAGGCATTCCACTATCCTTTCCTTCAATAGTGTTTCCATTACCTTGCATACCACTGAGGTCAGGCTGACTAGCCTGTAGTTTCCCACCTCCTCCAGTCCTCTGGTACCTCCCTGTTTCTAATCACAGGTTAAACATGGCTGTCAGAGGTGCAGCCAACATCTCCTCTACTTCCCTCAGTAGCCTGGGGTGCACTCCATCTGGACCCATTGCACTGTCAACTTTTAGTGATGTTAGTTCCGTAAGGGCCCTTTCCTCAGAAAAAGGACTTGTGTCCAGCTCCCGCCCCTTTATGTCTTTGTCCTTTACTGTTGGCCCATTACCTGCCTCCTCCTCCTCCTCCTCTGTGAATATTGAATAAAAGTAATTGTTCAATATGTCCGCCTTTTGGTGGTCTTCCTCCACAACCCCCCTCCTTATCCTTCAGCCTTAATATACCTCCCCTTGCCTTTCTTTTTTCACTTATGTACCTAAAACATTTTATCCCATTTGTTTATTGAATTTGCAATGCTTTCCTCTGTTTGTGCCTTCCTGCTCCTGCCTTCCCTGCCTCCCTTTGCTTTTCCAGGTAAATCTCCCTATCTCCCTTCTCCTGTGTCCATTTATATTTCCTAAATGACATCTTCTTTATTCTTACTTTTTCTGCCACTTCCTTAGAGAATCACAGTGGTCTCCTTTTCCTCTTACCCTTGCTGACTTGTTTGACACACAGAGATACGCTGCTACTGCAATTCCGTCTTTGATAGTTTTCTACTGTTCCTCCACTCTCCCCATATGGCCTACCCCTGCTAGGGTGAACCTCAGGTAATCTTCCATTTTCCCAAAATCCGTCCTTCTGAAGTCCAGGATTCTTGTCCTTGTGTGGTTTGATTCAAGCCCAGTTATTATGTCAAACCACACTGTACGGTAATCACTGTTCCCCAGGTGTTCTCCTACTGAAACCTCCACCACACTGTTCCTGTTTGCAAGCACCAGGTCCAGCAGTTTCCCCTCCTGAGTGGGCTCCATGATGAGTTGTTTGAGGAATGCCTCCCGTAGGGCATCCAAGATGTTCCTGCTCCTGGCTGTTCCTGCCACATGGAGGCTCCAATCCACATCTGGTAGGTTGAAGTCTCCTATCAGCAACACCTCCCCCCTCTGTGCCATCCTTTGGATTGCTAGTAACATATCCTTATCTACCTCCTCCTCCTGCATTGGAGATCTATAGACCACCTCCATGTGGATAGCTGTCCCCTTCCTCCTTTCCAGTGTGACCCACACTTTCTGTGGCCTTAATGTTGTCTCTCACATAATGAGCCACTCCCCCTTTTCCTGCTCACCCTGTCCCTCCTGAACAGTTTGTATCCTGGTATGGCCACTTCCCAGTCTTGGTGTCATTGCACCAGGTCTCCATGATGGCTAGTATGTCCAGGTCTGCTTTCACCATGGTAGCCTCTAGGTCACCAATCTTGCTACTCAGACTTCGAGCAGAGGGAGACAGTAAGACTGACCAGAGACACAGAGAGGGAGAGACAGGCAGGCAGAGAGAAAGTGATCTGCGGTTCTGAGTGACAGACACACACACACACACACACACACACACACACACACACACACACACACTCTTCATCTCATTACTGTACTATCACATTAGATGCATTGTACGGAAACCGTGATTATATCCCACTCCCCTGCCCACCAAGCACTAGTTCAGAAAATTATTCTTCCAGTTTTTGACTACGGAGTTGTAGTTTACAGTACCACACCCAAAACTTCCCTTGCCAGACTGGACACCCTCTATCACTCTTTCTGTCACTTTGCCCTCGACAGCCCTCCTCGTACTCACCACTGTGATCTCCACCAATCTCTTTCTTTCCTCTCCCTTGATGACAGACGTCGCTCACACTGCAACTCCTTCATTTCTAAATTCTGGTTTGGTCCTCTCCCTTTCTACCTTTCTGTTTTTTTGTTTTTTTTCTTTTTGTAGGGAGCTTCCCCACCCGAGGACCTGGCACACAGCCATACGTGTGTGTGGAGGCACGCACGCACACCATGGTGCCAGCTATGCCCCTTCTGCCCTCCCGTCCTTGCCGCCCCACTCTATTTATGCTATCCCACTGGACCTCCACCCGGTGGGAGCGGAACTACAGGAGGGTGACAACCCACCCCCAGGAGAGAAGAGCAGCCTGTTGGCTCCACTCAATTCTGCCCCCCCCCACACTATCACCCAGATGACCCAGGCCTGTTCCCGAACCTGCGATGCCAGCATAGCACAAGGTAAGGCATCCAATGCCTCAACCCTCAGTGCCACCAGGCAGGCTCCTTCCTACCTTTCTTACTCCTTATCATCCCAACCCCCTCCCTCCTATTCCCTCTGGAGCTATGAGTTTCACCCCAGACTCACCACTGCCGGCCAGTCTGCATTCTCTCATCGTGTCCCTAAACTGTGGCACTCCCTCCCACCAGCAATCCGCCATGTCAGCTCCCCTCCAGCCCTCTCCTCCCTCCTATGCAACTTTCTCTCCCCTACTTGTAACTGCCTTTAACTTACTCACCTCACTCACCTTTTTTTGACAGCTCCTACATATTGCACTTTCAATGAATTGCCTGCTATGTGTTTTTTTGTATATATTGTATTATTTTTTCTCAATCAAAGATTGTGCTGGTTCCTATTCTTTCATTATCTGTATCATAGCTTAATTCCATTGTACCTCTGTATTATACTATTTTTTTTTTTTAGTTTAGTTTTAGTTTATTGTTCTAGGAATTAATACCTTTGAGCCAAAGGCTCTTTTACAAAGGTTCCACGTCAATTGAGTACAAAACAAGTGTAGTTACAAAGAAAGGCAAAATAAGTTAAGTTATGACAAAATTGCCTGAAATGACACATAACCTTAAAATTGACAAACTTAGTATAAGACAAGAGAAATAAAATACTTTTTCATATACAAAAACAAAACAGATTATGGGGAAAAGACTCAAGAGAAAATGTACTATTGAGAGAGAGTAAGAGGAGGTAAGGGAAGCAGACAATAGTGAGAAAAGAGCCTCACATGTGCCTTTGTCAAGAAATGTAGTAAGGAAAAAGGAAAGAGAAAAAAAAAAGAAGTAATTTAATCAAGGCAGTCACAGGAGCTGGAGGCAGCGAGGTGAGAGTGGAGCTGAGATTTGAAGACTCCTGGGGGTGGAGGGAGATGAGGTATTGATGGCATTTAGCCAGCTGGGTACATAGTAAGCAAATGGATCGTTGACCCTAGGTAGTCGGCATGGGAACCTGGAGAGGTTGATGATTCGATCCTCTGGTGAGACGGATGCAGGGATTCGGGCGCAGCAGGTCTTGGATACACGGAGGGGTAAGGCCCATGGCTGTTTTTTTCGCCATCAAGCAGGTAAGGTACTTTAAGCGGTTTGATAGTTGCAACCAACCAGTTTCAGTGTAGAGCTCACAGGTGTGAGTGCATCTATGAGCACCAGTGAGCAGTCGACAGGCCTTGTTGAGGGAGGTTGTAATGCGCTTAAGAGAGGTGGTTGAGGCAGACCCATATATAATTAAGCCATAGTCAATTATTGAGATGACAGAGCTTTGAATAGCAATCCTTAATGCAGGCTGGGTGAGGAACTGCCGGTTCTGGAACAGGATACCAATACGCTGATTTGCCACTTTCGCTGTCTTATCAATGTGGGTTGCAAAGGTTAGGCCTTGATCAAAGGTGATTCCAAGATATTTAAAGGTAGTCACTTGTTCGAGAGTACTTCCCAGATATGTATTGATAGTGAGTTTTAACCAGGAGAGAGCGACACTAAGCTGAAAGCTTGTTTACAGGTGTGACCTGGGAGCACAGGGAAGTTAAGTGACTTGCTTAGGGTCACACAGTATGCAAGTGGGGGCTGTGGGATTCAAACCCAGGTCTCCATGTTTGCAGCTCAAAGCCTTAAACCACTGCACTATACTGTCTCCTCTTATTGATGAAATTTGATGTATTCCTGTTCTCACTCCCCACAGGATGCACCTAGAAACGAGCAATGTTGCTCAGTGTGCCTTTCCTGGTGAAACATTTAAATGAATAAATTAATTTTTATGGTTTCGTAGTTATGCTTTTTTATACTGGAGATCTAGTGAGACAGAAAAGCTAATGTATAACAGCAAAAGACAAACACCACTAGGGCAACAGAGAGAGTGCAGCTGAGAGCGACAGGGACTAAAAGAGAGAGACAGCGTACTCTGCATGTTGCCAGTGTAGCAGTGAATGAGATCTAGCTCCCTCAAAATACAGGCTTTCTTTATAGTTTTGTGTTGTTTTTTTAATTATGTTACAAGTGAGAGAGCAGAGTCACAGAATGAGACCGAGAGACATATGGCACCAGGCAACGGAAAGGGACACAGACTTGAGTGGGTGTGTGCAGCTAGTGTGCGTGCTCTATGTGCTGCTAGTGTAGCCGTGAAAATGATCATAATCACTGTTAATCAGTAGTTTCTTTCTCACTCTTTTTTTTTTAAGTTGTTTGACTAATGCTCCAGTGCAGCGAGCAATCTAATCACTTCAGGAGGGGATGGAGCCTGTTGGGAGCCATGGAGACTTTGCTGGTGCTGTCTGATGGTGGAGATACCAAGCCAGTCACATTGGGTGGGCGGGGCCAGTGCAGACAGTGCAGCTTCTGGAGCATGAAAAAAAATACAACTGAAACAAACACATGGTAAAAGGTGCAGTTATTTTTTATACATATTTAATGATACCTGTTGTGTTGAGGGTGACTGTAAGTGGTTGGGGGCTAAAAAATGAGTTGTTTAAGGTTTTGGCAAGTCAAGGAGCACAAGTTGTTTTGCATTACAAACATGGCTACCAGAAATCAACTAAGGCTGTGTTTTCATCTCCGGAAGTGATGACACCATAGAGACCTCGACAGCAAAGCAAGAGGCTGCATACTGCCAAAGCTCCCGAGCAGGACCAACAATGGCTCCTGCCACTGAGAAATCCGCCCCCGGAGATAGGGCCCTGTCAAGGGTGGCCAAATGGAGGTAACTGTCGGTAGACAATAGAGCAAGCCTGGAGTCTGAGAGGAAAGCATAGAGGAGGACTTACAAGTCAGGGACTCCTCCAACACCTCCCTCCACCCAGGCTCCTCTAGGATCAGTCAGGGCTAGAATGAATGAAAAGTCCTGATGAACAGCTGGCCAGGGAGGCCAGAAGCAGTTGTCTGCCTAGGACAGAGCCCAAACAAGGCCCCCCCTTGATGGAAGGACAAGCTAGCATCAGTGTGGCTGGAGCAAAACCAGAACGGCTGCAGCGGCACCAACTGGGGGAGCACCGGGCCCCACAAAGTGGCATGACTATGGCTAGGGAGCCACTGGGCCACATCAGTGATTCCTAATGATGCTGCAAGCTGCAGCAGAGTCTACTTTTACCTGAAGATGAGAAGGAGAAAGAGCATGGATGGCATTTCGGAGTGGGCAGCAAAGAGCGGGAACACCAACATAATAGAGACCTCGAACCCAAATGGGACCGAGCACTCGACCATAGCCTTGACCGATGACAATAGGGGTCATTAGGGAGGAGACACAGGTAAAGCAACCATGTACACTGCACAGAACGCAGCCTGCAGAACCCCCGAGGTGTCAAGCTCCCGAAGAGAGACAGCCGGAGTGGCTGGTATAACCAACCCTGCAGAAGGAGGGCTGAGAGGACCAGAATCCAAAAAGGTGAGTCAACCTCAACCTCTGATGATGAGCCAACTGGGCCAGGAAAACTTTTGGCCAGCTGGTCAGCTCGTGTCTTGGCCGGCAGGCCCGATGAGAATACAGAGGGGCCAGCGGACTGGGCAGGAACTCCAGGAGGTTCAGCCAAAGCTGACAGCACCACAGCTATTAAGCCAGATGCAGAACTGCAGAGACGGAAGGAGCAAACCCATTCTTGGTCCCACGTCCTCTGATGGGGCCTCATAGAAGATGACGACCTGGATAAGACAGACCCTTAGGAAGAACCCTCCCCAAGGGTCAGAAGGGGCTGACACAAGTCCCGAGAAGCTCCAGTAAATGAAGCTCCCAATACCCCCCCAAAGCAACACAGGAAACGAGGTGATGCCCTGGGCCACCATATTGTCGGGCATGGCAAGATGCGACTCTGAGCCTGCTGCCACCAAAACGGCTCTGTGGGCATCCAAGCACCAAACCAACGGGTCCTGAGCAACCAGGCGGCCCAAAAAAAGCCAGGCGAAACAGTCTTCAAATGGCAAAGACTGCAGGGACGGGCACAGGTCGCAAAGCCTGTGAATCATACTGAGCCCCTAGGCAAGAAACACATGAGGCATGAGGGTCAAGGCGTGACATGAGCCGGGAACAAGTGGTGCACCACTTGAACCTGGGACCAGGAATCTAGTCATCATGCTCCATTCTGTAATCGAAGTAACAAGAAAGGTGCCTAAAGACAGACTATTAAAACAGGCCTACACCGCACGCAGGAGCTGTGAAGGAGGAGACCTGACTCTTCCAGTGGAATGGAGGGCAGAGCTGAAGAGGATACCAGTCAGGAGGATGGGAGGAGCTTAGCTTGAAGACATTCTGGCAGAACGTAAAGGGAAAGGAAGACTGTCAAAGTGTGGATAATGCACCATGTCCCTAGAAATCCCATTATTTATGGGTATGACATCACTGGTTTATAATGTGATTTGTGATGTCATATCTGCGTACAATGACAATCCACAGCTTCTAAAAATTGGTTAGAAACACATCTAACCAGATATTATTTAGGGATACGCAGAACTGGAATGATTTTTTTTCAATTGGACTGTTTGGAATTTTGGAAACTACGATTCCTGATCTGTTTGAAATACTAAAAGGACCTCAAAATTGGATTCGGATTTGAAATCTTAAATTCCTATCTAAAAGTGGGTTTTAGAATTTAGCTTAGAAGAAATTAAGATTTTCAGATTGAGTTAAGAAAATCCTGAATCCAAAAATCAGGTTGAACTCCGACGAATCCTTAACATTATTAGAAGCGAATACATCTGTTAAACACTTACTGGATAGGCTGCCTGTTGACCCAGTGACAGAGTACCGCACTGCTGTGCCACCGTCCCAACTTCAAGAGCAGACTCAGAACACATGGAGCAAATGACTCACTTGAGGGACAGTGCTACAGATGACAGTGCATCCCAGCTCGGGAAGGAGATGGCGCCACAGAGTCTTCTGTGGCAAGTCAGGGAGTCTCCTCCCTCCAGACGCTGTGTTGTGGCATCCAAGGCCACCACAAGGCTGGCAGTGCCATCTAGTGGATGGAGGGAGGGAGGAAATGAAAAAGTGGAAAAACGTCAGTTCCACCCGAATGGTGACCAGGGTATACCTCCTGTCCCACGCCATGGATCCTGCCACCCACCAGATCTTGTTCTGGGAAGGGGCTTCCCTCTGGAAAGTTGCCACGGGGGCAATGGATGAAACAGGTGGCAGACCAGTAGTAGTGGGGCTCTATGCTTGCCCTGGCCTGAGGGGATGATGTGCACCGGTGGAGTGGAAAAGAAAGGACTCTGGTTGGTTGCAGCTGCATTCTGCCTCACCTGTTCCTGTCTTCCATAGGAAAGCTGATGATGTCACGTGCGATTGGATAAACTGTTTGTAGGCTTATATTCTGACTGGAGGGGAGGATTTACACATAGTACATTGACCAATGTAGTGCTATAATTACTGGTAGAGAGACATGGTTCACTGGTGACCAGACCACAAAATTACATGCTCTTGCTAGATCATGTAGTCGCTTCATGCAGACTCCTGCCCTGAGCTCAGAACACATCAAATGCCTTTCAGCTAGCCCACTGCATTAATGTTAAAAAAGTTAATACACCGTTTTCAAAATTAAAGGGGAACTCTCAGCTCCTCTGCAGTAATGCTGCAGCCCTAGAGGTACCTGTTATACAAGAGGCCTAAAAATATAATTTTTTAATCCACTTACTGTTTTGTATAACTTTTTATCTGGTTGACCCTGCGACCTCCCCTGCCCACAATGACAACAAACTCAAACTCCCTGTGCCCCCCCAACCAGCCCTCTGATAACCTGAATGATGGGTTAAGTTTCTGGACAACTGTTTTAACATTAACAATGTAAAATGGCACATTTCCATGTTTATTCTACCGTTCCAATCGCTCTGAACTTATCTGATCAATAACAGCAAAATAACCAAAATAATAACTTTATTACTCCGTGATGGCTGCAGGGGACACTGGAAGAAGTAGCTGGCTGACATGGTGGGCAAGGGTCGCAGGATCAACCAGATAAAAATGATGACTGCAAAAACGTAAGTTAATAAAAAAATGTAATTTAGATGCGTTTTGCTTAATTGGGACCTCTATGTCCTGCAGCATTACTCCAGGGGAGTTTAGAGTTCCCCTTTAAATTACGCTGTTCAAACAGCCTATTAGCGCTTCCAAAACCAATCTAATATACCAGGGCACACTGTTCACAAGCTAGCACCACTTATTTGTATGCATGCTTGGTGGGCATTAGCGATCAGGCACTAACAGTGTAGCACCATGCTCACTTTGCCTTTGATATGGCACCAGGCATGCCAACAGCCTGTCCAGAGTGCAAGGCACAGTTAGTGCCATGCTAAACCTGTTAGCATAGCACTAACAGTTCCGGTATCCTGATCTTTAACATATTAAAAAAAAAAATGCAGCCGGCCCACCGACACAGTGCTACCACTTGCAATGCTCGTGACTCACATTCGGGAACAAGCCCAGACTGTCAGAGGGCCCGGGGGGGGGGGTAGGATAAGCATCTGCCAGGACTGCTCTCCTCCTGCAGAGTGGTGGATGGTGGAGGCTAGCGTAAGTGTGACTCCCAGCAGAGGCTGGGAGTACAACATCAGCATGAGTCCATATCAAAGAGGCAGAGATGATGGCGGATGTCTGTAAGGGTGCTTGTGGAAGTGCACGCACCCCGTGCCGATGTCACTGTATGCCTACACCTCCAAGTGACAACCACAAGAGAAACCGCCCCGTGGCAGCAGCACAGCTACACCAGGGCCCTCACAAGCTCTGCGCCAACATCCGCTCAAGGGGATGCCAAGGGGACCAGGTCAGCATCTCAATCCTCCCCTTGGGTCCCGGGAAGCCCCACCGTGGGGGGCAAGCCACGGTCTCCTGGAACTCCAGCTAGGTCCCGGAGCTGCCACGTGCATAGGCGGAGATCTGAAATAAGCTAAGAATGGCAGATACAGGGTATATCCCCAGTCTCCAGCAGGAGAATAAAAAAAGTTAAAAAATGAAAAAAAAAAATATTAAATAAAAACTCAACAAAATCTTGTTTTTCTTTGATGGTCAGTCTGCAGCTGTATGCAGAGCAAGTTAAGTGAAAGAAGATTCAAAATTCAGACTGTCTTTTTTTTTTTTTTAAATAAACCACTAAAAAGGAAAGAAACAAGAGGGTACTTACTCCTTATACTGCTCTCACTTGGCCCCCAGAACCACGGAAGCATCAGCAGAAACAGAAGATAAACCAGTGAAAAGGCATTATACCTGAACAGGCAAGCTGTAGGAGAAGAAAAGGCATGTAGTTAGCAAAGTCATCCAAAAGGCTATTTATTTTAGTTATTTATAATTACTGATCATCACACCTTATAATCAGCCATGTGTAACTGAGAGCTGTCAATCAAACGTGTGGCTCTCAAAGTGTGCAGCACGAATTTGGTGGGAGGAAGGCAAGGCCCACTCACACACTCACATGCTTTCATTTGGCAGGCAGGTGGGGGCAAGCCCCACAACCCTCCAAGCACAGTCAGAAACTGTCCTCCTCCCAGCCGTGTGACCCTTCCCGACTGGATGTCCCAAGTGACAGGTAAATGTTTTATTCAGTTAGTGGTACCAGTAATTACAAAAAATTAAACATGGGTAGACGGTTGGAATCCAGAATTTTATACACACTCTCGATATGTGATGCTCTTATAAACACCCCGTGCTTCACTTTCGGGGTTTGAGAAGCACCACACAGCTCGAATGTGTATAAAATTCTGGTTAGACACATTATTCTCTACGTAATGTTTGACCAGGAGAGAAACACTGAGTTCTGACAACTCGTTTCCAGGTGTGTCCCTGTTGGGTAGGCTACAAGGACCTGTTTTATTTATTTGTAACGTTTGACCAGGAAAGGGACAATGAGCTGTGACAGCTCATTTATAGGTGTGTCTCTGTTGGGTAGGGCACCTAGACTTGTATTATCAGGTTTCATAGGTTTATTATATGCCCAGTAGGCAATCTGCCATTTCTGGCTTGCCTTTACTCTAAGGTTGTGTCCAGTCAAATTATTTGCAAAACAATATTTATCAAATGAAGCCGTTGAAAGAGTCCATGCTAACGCATCCTACCACTTCAGGTAGTAGGCTGTCCCATATTGCCACCACTCTCTGGGTGAGCCACACACCACATGTTTTAGTTCTGAAAGTTTCCCCTTTTAACTGGAGGTCACAGGCTCTTACAGTACGATGAGAGGCTTTCGGCTCTAAACCTAGTATATCCCATAAGTCACAGTTGTAAAATGCTCTATAAATCAAGCATAAGTCCCCCCCTTAATCTTCTACATTCTAGAGAATACATGTCTAGATTAGCCAGTCCTCTGCCAAAAGAATGTTTGTTTTGCCCTGAAACCATCTTAGTAGTTATTTATTTATTTGTAAGGTTTGACCAGGAAAGGCACACTGAGCTGCGACAGTTCATTTCTAAGCGTGTCCCGGGGGTGTGTTATATGAACCTGTTTATTTATTTATTTTATATAATACATGGATGGGAACTTTTCACTGTGGAAAAGACCATAATTTGTTTCCCTGTATACTTGTGACTAATCTATCAGTTCAAAGTATATACCTGCACTAATTAAACAATTACAGCTATATACCTACACTAATTAAAACACTAAACCTAATCAAAAAATTAGAAGTATATGCCTGCACTAATAAAAGGTACACACCTGCACTACATGAAACCCTAAGGGACACCATTAATTAACACAATTAACACAGCATTAGGAAGTTAGCCATACCAAATAAGCCGAAAAAGGACCTGGGAAAAAAAAAAAAAGACACTTGCACAAAACCCTCCCAAACCCCAAAATCCCCTAAACTCTTACCTGTACTCACGGCACACCATTCCCTTCAACCATCCTGCCTGTTATCTTCAACAAAGAATGGAGATGCGGGTGGAGCACTCAGAAGCATGCCCATCTCAGGGGCTAATTAGGGTAATAAAACCACTCGACCTTCGAGCTTGTGGCCTTATAGCCCTAATTAGTCCCCTAAATGGGTATACATCCTTGTATACTACCCTTACCCATCATTTGTTCTATATGTGCAACTGTGACAACCAGACAACTTGTCACTAGACAGAGAGACTTAAGGAAAGATAGCCTAGTGTGGACAGTGAGGTAAGAAGACCTTGTAACTGGCAGGGAAGATAGATGCTTGTACCTGCACAGGTTTGCAAGCTTTCTTCTGTAATCCTGTATCTGTACTGTTGTTTAACTATGTGTAAATAGTGTAGATACCTGTATATTACTGCTGTATTTGGACAACCAGTGTTCGGTAATAGGTTTTGTCTAAGACTGGAGTAACTGGTTGTTTATGACTGCATCTCTGAGGGAAGGGTACCTGGCTCAAGGGGTGCATAGCAAACATCTCTGACAGAGAGTGGAGTGTGTCCTACCCAGAGCAGAGACCCTGTCTGTGGGAAGTCTAGAGGTTAGAAGGTGGCAGGAAAGGGGTCTTGAGAGCACTGGGATGTGACGTCTTGTTAAAGAGCAGGCCTTGATGACAGTCAAACTGGTCCAAATGGTCTCAGTGGCAAAGGCCTGAGAGAGTGTGAGAAAGAGGCCCACTGGGGGCTGTGGGGTGCTCTGACCATCACAGTAATGTTGCATCAGGAAAGGCACACTGAGCTGTGACAGCTCGTTTCCAGGTGTGTTACTGGGGGTGGGTTATATCAACCTGTTTTATTTATTTATTCGTAATGTTGGACCAGGAATGGCAAACTGAACTGTGACAGCTCATTTTCAGGTGTGTCCCCTGGGGTAGGTTACACAGATCTGTTTTATTTATTTATTTGTAATGTTGGACCAGGAAAGGCATACTTCTGAACTGTAACAGTTTGTTTCTAGGTGTGTCCCTAGGAGGTGAGATATATGGACTAATTTTATTGATTTGTAATGTTGGCACAGGAAAGGAACACTGAACTGCGACGGCTCGTTTCTAGGTGTGTCCCTAGGAGGTGGGATATATGGACCCCTTTTATTGATTTGTAATGATGAACCAGGAAAGGCACACTGAACTGTAACAGTTCGTTTCCAGGTGCATCCTGTGGTGTAGGTCACCGGGACCTTTTCTACTGGCGGGGAATGCTGGCCAGAATAGCAGGGGAAATCCTCAACTCTTCCACTACGTGCCACTGGATCTTTAAGTTCCACCTGCACAGTTACCAGGGGTTGGCAGATGGGACCTCGATTTAACCTCTCATCAGAAGGATGGCACCTTAATGGTGCAGCACTCCTCTTACTGTCTGTATTGTGTATAAGCCAAAGTTCCTGGTTTAGTACTAGAACCCATGACTTTCTGATGTCCCAGCCCCAGATGCAAGCAAGCAACCTACTGAGCCACTGACACTGGCAGTTACAAAGTAGCTGTTAATGGAAACACCGGTTACCCACTGGTGCTCTCCTGCCACTACCTATGCCCCTGATTAGAGGTTCTGTATGAAAACAAAAATTTCTACATTCATTTAGGTAGTGATATTTATTTTTTAAACAGTCTGAGCAAACTTCTGTTTTCTAAAGCTGCCAGCAGCCATCTCGTGAGAGCCACTTGCACCCTCACCCAGGATATGCTAATGTGTCCCCAGTGACTCAGCACATAGGCTGGCAGGGCATGTTAGCATATCCCAGGTGAGGGTGCGAGCGGTTCCCACAAGATGGCTGCTAGAAGCTGTAGTAAACAGATGTTTGCTCTGACTGATTAAAAGTTAAATATCGCTAACTAAGTGAACGCAGAATTTTTTTTTTCATACAGAACCGCTAATTGAGGGCACAGGTAGCAGCAGGAGAATGCCAGCAGGTAACCGATGTTTTCCTTTAAAACGTATTGCAAAATCTAATGTACAAGTTAAGCATTGATACGTGTGATGAAGTCAATAAAGTGGGCAAATTTCCTAAAAGAGAAACACAATGGGCTGGCCCAGTGTCGGGGAGAACTGACGCGCTGGTGCCTTACCTGCTACCACACCAGTGACCCGTGTTCGGTGGCCAGCGTGGGTTGCTGGGGGGTGGCTGGGGAGGGAAAAGATTGAGCACCCAACAGCCGCTTCCTTTCCTGGGGAGAGACCTGCAAGGTCCACTGAATGACTGCCACCTAGTGGAAGCCAGGTGGTAGTGTGGTCTAGGTGGGCAGTAGTTGGGAGGGTTGCGGGAATCCGTGGTGTGCACATGCCTTCACAGGTGCACGTCTACATGCCCGCCAGCATGGGGAAACTGAGAGAAAACGGTAAAGGGAAGGCTCCAGCTTTGTGAAGCCCTGCCTGCCCACCCCTGCTCCCATGTCACCAAGTCCACTGCCCCCAGTTACGGGGAGGGAAACGGTTGGGCTGGTAAGACACCAGGCGGGAGAGGTAGTGACAGGGCTGAGAGCCGCCGGACCTGACCCACCTGGGATGAAAAACCTCTATGGAAAAAAAAAAATAGAAATACACAACCATAAGTATACACTAATACTTTTTATTTATTTGGTTTTTGATAACCGGGTAGGTGCACTAGACATTAAATATGCCTATTTTCAGGCATGACCCAGGAGAGTACAAGTCACAAAACAATAATGAAACATGGTACAAAGAAACAGTAGCATCTACAATGTAAGGGGTAAACTAGTTACAGATACAAAAGCAGTTGAAAGAATAAATACAATGTAACAAGGGGATAGCAAGTGCAAATATAATGAAACATAGTACAAAACAGTAAAATATACAATGTAAAGGGTAAACAAGTTGTAGATACGAAAGCAGTATAGGAATAAATACATTGTAACAAGGAGAAATCAGTACAATAGCTGCATGGCAAGAAATGAACAGGGCAGTGTGGCCAAACAATTTAAAAGACAGAAGCATCATGCATACACTTACGCATGATGCTTCTGTCTTAAGTGGCAAAGACGAGCATGGTCAGGTAGCATAGGTAGGATGATCAAGGAGGAAGGAAACAGGTACAGGGGTCAGAGACTAAGAGATAGTGGTGTAGCTCCCATTTGAAGCAGGTATGAGAGAGGGAGAATCGGATGAACACAGGCAGAGAGTTCCAAAAATTCGGGGCAAATTGGGAGAAGGCCTGGGATCCCATAGTGGTCATGTACATAGGGACAGATAAGTAGGAACAGGTCAACAGACTGAGGGAGAGTAGGGGAGGCTCAGGAAAGTCTACATAAAGGCTAGGGTTGGGAGGAAGGAACCCCAATTCTAATAATTTTATCAGTTATGATGCCAAGGGCATTGGAGTGACTGGCCTCAGGGGATAGCCAGTTTAGACCTCTATAAAGCTGACAGTGGTGTATAAGGCGATTTGATGCCAGAGCAAAATCACAAATATTATTATAGGAGGTGTCCCAGGTTGGCTTTGACAGCACATATGAAAGTGGCAGAGCCGTAGGTGAGGGTAGGAAGAATGATGCCATGTGCAATGGCAATTCTGGCAGAGAGTGTGAGGGTACAGTACATGTAAGGATTAAGCCACGAGGAAGGATGGGTCTACTGTGGAATTAATCCATGGTTGGGGGTTGGACCCACGAGGCCGAAGGCTGAGTGGGTCCAACCCCCCCAACCATGGATTAATTCCACTGTAGACCCATCCTTTTGAGTGGCTTAATCCGCTTGTAACATGGCAAGGAATATAGCAAGTTTCTATGTTTTATAACTAAAACAGATGACTATAATTTGTTAACTGCAGTTAAAACATACTGTTCTTATCTCTCACTAATCTGTGCATAATGTTCTGTGTCGTTTGCAATGTGCGCGTTGCAGATTTCACACTTATTAATATACTTATGTTGCTTTGCTGCATATTACACGAGGTGGGGAAAGTATCATGCACAACTACATATACTGCTCAGTGTTTTTCCTTTCTCGCTATATCGCTTCTCTTTCCACGTCTGAGCTGTGTCGTGAACTGTTTCTCTCGGTTTCTGCTGCTGCACTCTGGGTATGTCTGCAGATCTCACTGTTGCCATAGAGATCGCGTCACAGGGAGATTTCTGTGCAGTTCACACTGTTTCTGAGAATCAGACCTGGTTATGCTGTGGGTGTGCCTATATATCCAGGGGAACAGGTACCGGTAAGTGCACAGTTATGGACCATCGCCGCTTTCCCCGCATTCAACACTTTGTTGCTGTAGTTGTTTCTATTCGACTGCTTCTCTGGCTGTTACTTTCCCAGCGTCCGAAGTCTGTGGGGTGCGTGACTAGGCACCTCTTTGGGTGCCATCGCCGCTTTCCACGCTTTGAACACTTTGCTGGTCTGGTTTTCTGTATGACACTGCTGCTCTCAAACTGACTTGCCATCAGGACGTGGTGTCGCTGCGGTACTGATGGCTTTTGGCCAACCTGCTATCGGGCGATGCCTGTCAGTCCGTTGCACAACCCTGTTCACCTGGCTCGTGACCGGCGCTGCATAGCGCGAGCACCACACAGACCATGGTCTAATTATTTTTGCGCGCACCCGCTCACAACCGTGATCTACCATGGTTTGTGCTGTGCCACATGGTGTCTTTGCATCTATCTCAGTGCTTCATTTGCCTTCTGTTTTTTATGCCATGTTACAACTGGTTTTAAAGGCCAGGCCAAGCTTAGAGTTAACAGCTTTATAAGTATTAGAGATGTGTTGGGCAAAGTCCAGAGAAGGGTCAAGGCAGGTTAATTCCAAGGTATTTGAACCTGGTTATAATTTTCAAGAAGGGAGCCATCACTACTGGAGATAGATAGTTGCCCAACACATTTTCTTAATCTAGGGGCAATGCTAAAAAAACACGGGAGTGGGGTTTGCTGGCATTTAGCAGCAGCTTATTATGGGAGAGCCAGGAATGAATTTTGTGGGAATCAGAGATAAGGGTAGTGTTAAAGTCAGCAAGGTATTTACAGCTGGAGTAGAGCACTAAGTCATCTTCATAGAGCAGCGAGGAGCAGGATGTGACATTTGGGGATAGAATCATAGAAACATAGAATTTGACGGCAGATAAGGACCGCTTGGCCCACCCAGTCTGCCCATTTCCCTACCTACTGGACAAGCTGCAGATCCTAGTTAACCAGCAGCCTACTTCTTCCTACCCCCACCCACTAGAATGGCCTCATGACTGTCCCATGCATGCTTGAATTCCACCACTGATTTTGACTCCACAACCTCCTCCAGAAGGCCGTTCCATGCATCCACAACCCTCTCTGTGAAAAAATACTTCCTTAAATTACCTCTGAGCTGCCACCCCTCTATCTTCAAATTGTGCCTCTTGTTCTTGCACACCTCTTTTTTGAAAGATGCTACCCTCTTGGACTTTGTTGATTCCCTTAAGGTACTTGAACGTTTCTATCATGTCCCCTCTCCCTCCTTTCCTCGAGGCTATACATATTAAGCTCCTTTCGCCTCTCTTCAATGTCTGCTGGTGCAGACCCTGCACCATTTTAGTTGCCTCCTCTGGACAGCTTCCATCCTGTCTATGTCTTTGCGGAGATTGGGTCTCCAGAACTGCACACAGTACTCCAGATGGGGTCTCACCAGCTGTCTGTACAGAGGGATAATAACTTCCTGTTTTCTACTGGTGATGCCTCTCCCTATGCAACCCAGTATCCCCCCAGCCCTCCTTGCTGCCCTCTCACATTGCTTGCCCACCTTTAGGTCATTTGATATAACTACCCCAGGTCCCTTTCCATTTTTGTTGTTGTTAGTATCTCACCCCCCATTGTGTACTCTTCCCTGGGTTTTGTTTCAGGTGCACTACCTTGCACTTCTTAGCACTGAATCTAAGCTGCCATACATTTGACCATTCCTCTAACTGCCAAGTCCCTTCTCATCCTTTCCACCCCACCCTGTGCATCAACTCTGTTGCAGATCTTTGTGTCATCTGCAAAGAGACATACTTTTCCTTCCAGTCCCTCTGCAATGTCGTCTATAAAGACATTGAAGAGGACCGTCCTAATTTGAACTCTGCATGCCCACTAGTAACCCTCCTTTCTTCTGAGTGGACTCCATTTACTATTACTCTCTGTGTCCTATTCTCCAGCCAATTTTTACCCAGGCTGTCATCTTGGGACCCACTCCCAGGCTGGCTAACTTGTATATTAATCTTTGTGTGGGACTGTGTCAAATGCCTTGCTAAAGTCTAGGTAGGCCATGTCCACAGCCCTCCCTGATCTACTATTTTGGTCACCCAGTCAAAGAAATCTATCAGATTCGTCTGGCATGACCTTCCTGCTGTGAATCCATGCTGCCTAGGGTCCTGTGCCCCTCTGGCCCCTAGATACTCGACAATTCCTTCCTTCAGAAGTGATTCCATCATTTTCCCTATCACTGAGGTTAAACTAACAGGACTGTAGTTTCCTGCTTCTGCCTTGCTCCCACTTTTGTGAAGGGGAATCACATCTGCCCTCCTCCAGTCCTCGGGTACCACCCCATCCTCCTATGATTTGTTAGGTGGAGTCAGTGGTGTCACTAGTTCTACCCTTAGTTCTTTTAGAATTCTGGGATGAATTCCATCAGGCCCCATTGCTTTGTCCACCTTCAGTTTTAAGAGTTCTTTCAGAACCCTTTCTTCTGTAAATGGGCTGATATCAACTTCTGTATCCAGAGTGTTTCTACTGTTTGTTTTAGGTACCTCCCCCTCTTCATTTGTAAATACTGAGCAAAAATATTTGTTTAGTATCTCTGCCTTTTCACAGTCTCCCTCCGCCCACCCTCCCTCCCCTTTATTAAGCCTCACTATCCCTCCCTTGGTCTTCCTTCGCTCCCTGATGTACCTATAAAAGGTTTTATCCCCTTCTTAACTGAGTTGGCTATCTTTCCTCGGTTTGGGCCTTTGCTGTGCTGACTGCCTTCCCAGCCTCCTTTGCTTTAACTGATACAGTTCCTGTCCTGCTCCTTCTGCGATTCCTTGTACTTCCTGAATACTTTCTTTTCTCTTGAACCTTCACTGCCACTTCCTTTGAGAACCATAGTGGTTTCTTACATCGTTTTTTTGTTTATTTGCTTCACACAAAGGCTCGTTACCTCTGTGATGGCAGTTTTTATTATTCCCCATTGTTCTTCCACCCCTCCTTCCTGCCCATTTGCTAGTGCATTCCTTAGGCACTCACCCATTTTGGCAAAGTCAGCCCTCCTAAAGTCCAGTACTTTTGCCTTTGTATGGCTTGACTCTATTGCTGTGTTTATTGTGAACCATACTGTTCGATGGTCGCTAGTTCCCAGATGGCTACCCACTTCTACATCTGTGATCCTCTCTCCATCTCCATTTGAGAGAACCAGGTCTAAGATTGCTCCCTCTCGAGTGGGCTCCAATACTAGTTGTCTAAGGCATGCCCCCTGTAGGGCATCTAGAATAACCCCACTCTTCGAAGTGGCTGCTGCAACTGCACTCCAGTTAACATCTGGCATATTCAGATCACCCATCAGCAATATCTCCCCTTTTTCTGCCATTCTAAGTATACTTTCTATCATTTCCTTGTCCATTTCCTCCCCCTGAGAAGGGGGTCTGTATACAACCCCTGTGCGGATTGTGGTGCCATTGCCTGTCTCCAAATTTACCCACAGTGCTTCTTCTCCTCCCTGTTTACCCTTTTGTTCTGTTGCTTTTATTCCTTCCCTTATGTAAAGAGCTACTCCTCCTCCTCTTTACTCTCCCTGTCCCTCCTGTAGATAGTGTATCCTGGTATGTTTACGTCCCAGTCATGGTTTTGTGTGTACCATGTTTCTGTGACTGCAACGATATCCAGATGTTCCTCCTCCATCAAGGCCACTAATTCAGGAAGCTTGTTACCCAGACTACGGGCATTGGTATTCATTGCTCTCCATTTTTTGATGGCTTTACCTTCTGTTGCAGCATCTCCCACTGACCTTTCTACCTCAGTCTTTTTCTCATTTAGTACCCTGTTTTGTAGGGAGAGGCTGGGATTTTCCAGTTGCTTATCAGTGCCTTCCCCTTTGACTAGTTTAAAAGCTTGCCAATGAAGCATTTAAACCGATTGCTCAAAAGACTTGTTCCCTTCCTGGACAGATGCAGACCATCCTGCCAGTATAGGCTGGTGTCCCTCCAGGTGGAACCCCAGTCCCCAATGAAGCCAAACCCCTGTGCTCCACACCATTTTTTCAACCATTCATTAAACTGCATGGTGCTAATTACCCTCGCCTCTCCCATGCCATTGACAGGCAGCACCTCTGAGAAGGATACTGTGTGTGCTACTTGTCTTAGGCCCCTCCCCAACTCTACAATGTCCTCCTGCACTGCTCTAATCTCATGATGAGCCAAGTCATTTGTCCCTAGGTGGACAATTACATCCAGCTCAGTCTCCCTTGCAGCTGTTCTCGTGATCCTGAGGATGCGCTTCCTGTCCCTCCAAGCCATGGCACCAGGCAGGCACCTTACTTCAGTTTTCCCAGCTCCCCCCAGTTCTATCCCCCTAATAACTGAGTCCCCCACCAGGAGCTGCTTCCTTTCCCTGTGGTGTCCTCTGCCTCCTTCCTGTGGGCCTCCCTTGTGACAGTTGTCATCAGTCTTCTCTGCGGATGCATCCATAGGGGAGCTATGCTCCCAGAATGGTGTATGGATTGTGGAGTGGAACAATTGACTGGGTGTGCCTCTGTTCCACCATCCTCACCCTCCCAGAGCCCACTGTAGTCCAACTGCTGTGCTTTCTTTGCAACCTCTGAGGTAGTGGTGGTGGCGCTGGTGCTCCCTGGATGGGGGAGGTTCCCTTCCTACTGTCCAGTGTGGCCTGGGGGAAGGTTTTCTTACTACTGTCCAGTGCAGTCTGAAGACGGGCAACTTCCTCCCTCAGGGCAGAGAGTTCTCTGCAAATAGGGCAGCATCTCAGCCTCCAGAAAGACTCCCGGAAGACTGCTGCCCCACAGCCATTATATTGCACTACTCCCACATGTTTATCTACTTTTTTTTGTTTTGTGTGTGTGTGCAGTGTGTGATTGGTTTGTTATATAGAAATATATATATTATACAAGTGTATGCTTATATTGTCAGTGCAGTATGCTAGAGAGGATATGACAGTGATATGCACTTGCACTCTTGAGGAAATGATGTCAGAACCTCAGGTATAAAGGAACTATTTCCAGGGGTGGTGGGGTGAGGGGTGGAAGGTTGAGCCTAACTGTGCCCTCACAAACAATCAGCTAAAAGCTCTCACCCACTCGCTGCGTGAGTGCCTTCTTGTCAGCAAGATGCCCTACACAACAATTTGACAGAGAAAATAATTCCTGCTAATTAAACAGAGAAAAATCCAGACATCCAAGTCAGACACAGGTAAACCTCTCCAGCCCCAAAACAGCCTGGTGGTTTGTTAGCCACAAAGGAAAATCAAATATGCAGTTATTTCAGCCCTTCTGAAGATGCTGACAAGATAAGCAGTTTTGAAAACCCCCTTCCTGAAATAAAAACTGAAATAATTAAACACAAAACAATAACTATGTAAAAGTAAGGAAAACTTCTCTCAGATGTAAGCAAGAGAGAGAGATTAGTTACAGGTATCTAGTCCAATATAGTATATCCCACGCAGCTTCTCAGTTGTTTCAAAGCACACCCAGTACACAACTTGGAAGAAGATGGAGGAGGGGACCAAGGCCAGATCTTTGTGGAACACCAATGTTACTAATATATAGGTCAGATACACTTGAGTTGTATTTAACAAACTGTTGTCTGTCAGTGAGGTAGCTGTCATACCAGGTAACCACATCAGAGGAGATACCAAGGGATAACGTTTTAGATTTTGGAAGAGAATGGTCTACTAGATCAAAGGCCTTTGTAAGGTTGATGAAAACTGCACCATTTTTGGTGTCGTTTGTGAATTTGAGAATAGCTGTGGTGATACTATGGCCTTTCCTGCAACCATGCTGGGCATCAGAGAGGGGGCTGCAATCATGGAGATAGTTAATAGTTTGGACAGACATCATTTTTTCTAGAAATTTACTCAGGACTGAAAGGACAGCTACTGGGCGATAACTGACAACTGATTTAGAGTCACCTTTCTTAAAAACCAGGACAACCTTAGCAACCTTCCAGATATCAGGAACAACCCCTGAGCGTAAGAACATATTAAAGATTCCAAGGCAAGGAGCAGCCAGTTTTAGCAGCCTAGGCTCAAGGCCGTCAGAGCCTACACTACAGCAGACGGTGATGAAGTTAAGTAGCGGACGGACCTCCATATTAGAGACTGTACATAGGTAGAAACAAGGAGTAATATTGGGAGTGTCCTCGGAGAGGAAGGGGGTAGAAGCCACGAGTACCAAGGCCTGACATGTGAATCTGGAAAGGTCAGAGATGTGAAGGCTGAGAGCACTGACAATAGTGACAGGGTTGTTACAGTGAGTACCATCAAACACCATATCATTAGAGGACTGGGTGTACTTGCCCCAAAAAACCTTTTGATGCAATTCCAAAATTTTCTGGAGTCGCCAGCAGCATCAAGCAACAGATTTTTGCAACATGAGCTCTTTGCAAGGCGTACGGCTTTTTTACAAGCATTTTTCTTTATCCGGTACTGTCAACTCAGCCTGGAGAACAGAGAGCTTAAATTTGGTCCAGCTTTTGTCTCTAACCTTTAGTAATGCAAGGAAGTCTTTGTGTAGACCCCTAGTGGGACAGCCTTTAATTCTGCATAACACTACTGGGGTGTGCAAGTCTTGGCAAGCACTGAGATAAGATATAAAATAGTTTAGGGCCTCATTTACATTGTTAGTGGCATACAGTGGCCTCCAATCAATTGTGGATATATCTGAAAGGAAAGCAGTGGGGTCAAGCTTGAAGAAATCATGGAGTGAGATTACCTTAGAGGGACAGGATGGAGCACAAGCCTCCCACACACAGTAAACAGGGGAGTGGTCAGAAATTGCGTTGGATAGGGTACCAACCCCTGTGATCCTATCCATCTTGTTTGTCAGGACCCAGTCTATTATTGTGTGATTGCCAGAGGCAAGAGAAAGTCTGGTCAGGTCAGAGATAAGCTGATGTAGATGATGTTTCTGCATCAGTATGTCAAAGTATTTGAAGGATTTACCTCCCCGATTGAGGTTGAAGTCGCCAAGTAGAACGGTTTCATTCTTCCCAGCTGAGGAGATGGAGTGTAAGAGATGTTCACTGAGACCTCCGTTTCCATTTTTATTGATCGGCTATAAGCCATTACAATATCACACAGTAAAAATACAATTACATTATACATCTACTTATCTTCACAAACAAAAAACATACAAATTATAAAATACTTGCTGCATTTCAATAATAGTACATTCCAATCAAGGCTCTAAAACTCATTAATTAAAGCTACCAACTGTCCCTATTTTCCCAGGACAGTCCCTATTTTAGGCAGCAGGTCCCAGTGTCTCCACAAGTTTTGCAAAATTTCACTTTTGTCCTGGTTTTTGCATACGTGTCCCAGTTTTGTCCCTTTTTTTTTTTTTTTGCTAGCTGCTAATCCGTGAGTGACAGTTATTTCAGCACCACTATGGCGCTACTCGGGCTGGACAGCAGTTTGCAACTTCAACCCTTGCGCCTGTGTTGTACCACAAGCATGTCAGTGGGAGCACAGTAAAGCATGTTCCTTCCTGTTAGATTAGACTGGGTAGTAGTGCAAACAAGTGCATTTGGACGTCTGCCTGACAGCAGCTGAGAGGGACTCCAGACAGAGAAGAGACCGGCAGCAGTGAACTAGGGTACTCGAATCTGATCAGCTGTAGGGAAGTGTATGAAAACAATCTGGTGTGGTGGTGGGAGTCACTGAAGTGAAGTTTGCTCAGCAAATGAGGTGAGTGTAAGCAGGTTGGATGGGACTGTCAAGAGGAGCAATACATGCAGCTCGAATGTCTGATCTAATTTAAAGCAGGTTTGTTCTAATGAACCTTCCGTATGTCATGATTTTGAACTTGCTGCAGCAGAATGATGTACAGTATTGTTTTAATCTGGATGTTTGCTACTGATGTCACTGTGGGGAGGCATGGCTAGAGCAAGCAGCAAAATGTAATTGATTGTGTGAGGCGCTGTCTGCGGTGGTGCCCGTGGGAGTGACACGGTGGGGAGGGGGGTCATGGTCAGGATGGACCGTCCCAGTTTTAGGCCTTGGAAAGTTGGTAGCTTTATCATTAGTACCCTATAGTTATACACATGTATTAGCTGTACTCAGTTATTAATACATGTATATGTCTGTCTATTAATAAAAGGTCACCCAATCACCCTAAATTAATCACAGGTGTAAGGTGGCCAAAAAGCCAGTAATCTTAGTAATAATAGCAATATCCTGTGCATTAAAAAGAAAGAGAAGGATTCAGTCAGAAGGGAGGCCGAGATCACCAAGAATTAGAACCAAACCATTCCTGCCTTCTTCATGTGTATAATGGGCATTGGAGAACCACATGTTTCAGATCATCCTCATTTTGTGTGTTACAGTTATAGTATACTGATATTAGAGTTGGTCTTTTTTTGCCCAAAATGTATATAATTAGCTTTGTAAATTTCTAACCTAAACCTAGTAAAAAGTCATCTTTTATCTGGATCAGATATGAGTCTAAGATAGGGTTCCATTTTTTTGCTCAGTTTTAAGTATTTTATACCATATAAAGAATTACAATGGTCCTAACCTATCGAAATCACTGCCTACAGCAATATCTCTTAGTCTTCTTTTAACTTGATATACAATTATTTCTTTTGGTTGTAAGTATATTTCATACATCAGACACCCAAGTGCAGATGGAAATAAAGTATCCCCTATCAACTGTGTGAATGGAAAAGCAAAACCCCATGTGATGTACTCTATCTCCTCCTCAAGACAGAGTCTAGAAGTCTATTTTCATGAAGTTGAAATGAACAAAGAAGAAAAATTATCTGTCTTTCCTTTATCAGTGTTCACTGAGACCTGTATCACCCCCGGGAGGATTATAGGTACAGATAATGTGTAGTTTACTGTTTATATCTGGCTCATAAAAACTTGACTTTGTCGCCAATGTGCCAATTAGAGCTAGCACTAGAAGTAATAAACCTGGAACCTAGTTATAATCTAGTTACTACATCCAAGTGCAACTGTCTGTGAAAATTAAACACTTTGAAAAAGTGTTTGCCCTCCCTCCACAGCTGGTCAGATTTCTCTAAGCGGCAAGGGTTGCTACTCTGGATGTGGGGCAATTTTCTTTGTTAAGTGCGGTCACTGGGTGATAAAAACTCCTATACACTTTTGAATGTCTTAGGTCTAATTGACATTGTTCCCAAAAGCATTCTGGGAACATTGCAACTAAGGTAATAAAAGAAGCCTGCATGGCTACTACCTCCAGGGGCCATAACACTGTCAGGGAAAAGTAAAAAGAAATCTTGTGGCAGACACAATGATCAGAACGCTAGAAACAGTCAGAGAAACAAAAACACAATGCACATGTGTTTTTATCAGTAATTTTTCTTATAGTATAAGAGACTCTTCTCATGAGGTTTGGGGAGCCAGAACCACTCAGTTTCACTTCACTGTCCTCTCATCCAGTCCTCAAGCACCTACGGACCTATTAACTTATAAAAAGACATCTCACGGAGCACTATTAAACTTTTATTACCAGCCTCAGAATCCTACTGCTTGCTCACTGATAGCAATGGCAGTCAAGTTCCAGTAGTATCATCACAACAAATACCTTTGGGATATTGAAGTCAACTGTTTATTTGAATCACCACTCGGTTCTCAGACAGTCACAGTACGTAGTATGGCACTGTCCACACTTGTGCTAGTGGCAGCATAATGGTACCTGTAACGGTTTAAGCCTTACTGTTACAGTTCATCCGCACTCTGCCGCAACCGTGCTCTCCATGCTGTTCTCTCATCTACCTCCATCAAACACAGTTGTTCAGGGTTGCTACTGTTGTGCTCCGGTTCCTCTCATTTTAAGGGAATGGATTTTAAAATGTTTTAAGGACCCCCCCCCCCCCGACAGGCTGGCTTACCACTGTTGTGTGCATCGCTAGGCTGGTTTCCTCTCTATGCACAGCTCCTTGTGCAACCAGTACTGAGTTAAAAAATACTCACCCATCTGCACTGGTGAGTATTCCGATTTGTGAGCATTTTCAAGTGGCAAACGTTCCTGCTACCAATCTCGAGAATACCTTCCAACAGGTCTCGAGATCAGTAGCAAAAACGCATCAGATACCATTGCCAATGCGGACGCAAACCGTTTTGCAAACTTCTGTAAAGGTTGCAACCTGCGGTAATGGTACCAAGCGGCAAGTGTGGACAGGGCCTATACTGAATTAGAATCCCCATAAAATGTCGTTTACCACAAAGACACAGCTAGAGAACCCAACTTCAGGACATTTTTAGTTGAGCAATAAAATCTGTACCCAACTTTTTTTTTTTTTATAGTCAGATGCCCTCCCCATAGCCTTTAGGGCCAATCATTTTCAGTTTTCAATGGAAAACATGGGTGAAAAAACAAATCTGTAATTTTTAAACCAGCACCTGGGAGTCGTTTTTTTCATGAAAAAAAAACAACTTTGCACCAGCTTGCTAGGCAAAACCCTTACATTGTATGCCTTATTTTGTGTTTGTTTGATTAAAATTAAAAGTTGATTTGCCCTCAGTTTGGGGGGGGGGGGGCAGAAAAAAATGTATTGTTAAGATTCTGCTAGACAGAACTGGCCATTTTTAAAAAATGGAAAATCATTAACTCTACATGGCCTTGTAACAAAAAGACTCATTTACAATAATGGAAGGATAATTCTCCTGTGGCAGTTGCTGAATGGGCTAATCACTTCAAAGACAGTTTAGTAATTGAAAAACTCTTATTTTTGTCATTAAGGAAACAGTACACATATTCAAAAATTCCTCTTTATTCTTCTATCTCTAGCCCTCACCTTCAGACCTCAGCTATCTCCCAGCCTGTCAGCTGCCTTGTCCCTTGGCGCTCATCTCCCATGGCCACCCCCCCAATTAAGGGGTCATTGAGGTGCCCCATGCCCCTCCAAAGTCCAAATCCAGGGGTCACTTAGTGCAGGTAGTGATGCTGAGCCTGAGAATACAGCTAGCAACATTCAAAGGCCTGGACATTTCCTATTTCATATCCCACTCCTTAGACATCATCAGCCTAGATGCCAGTCCAATCATCATACCCCACCCCACCCCCCACTGTTCCACCTACATTTCCACCTGTGGTCACTCAGGTGGTGATTAAATGGCAGAGTCGAGCAACCCACCTCCACGGAGGAGATAAGCACCCTCGTAGATGTGCAAACCTCCCCCATCCTAGTCCGCTTCATCCCTCCAGTCTTCCAGTCTCATTCCTGAACCCAAGTTACCAGTGTTGCAAGCAGCAACATTCCTACCACATCAACAGGACAGTTTGAGAGGTACAGATTTTAAGGAAACACATGTAAGAGCTTTCAATAAGTCACATGAAAAATTCTATAAATTTATTCAGGCATTTTTGCTACCTATATCTGGTACATAAGCAATAAGACCTGACAGGGTGTGGGGTACTGGTGGATACCCACATACCCAGGGTCGAGATGAGGATCAACGTCGCTGGCAGAGGGACTTACAGACCTTGGAAGTGTGGGCATGCACCAATACCCAACACCCTGAAGGGTCTAACTTATGCTTAGAAAATGAGTTGGATAAATACAAAAAAAAGCTCCAAAACATAAAATAAAATATTGCTTAGAAATTGCAAATAGTCCCTCCACAGATAGTTTCTACCTGTCAGTCATTTGTCTTTCTACACATGCAGTACAAGGTTTGTTTGTTTGTTTATTTATTTATTGAATTTTGGTAACCAGGTGGGCCCACTGAGACCAAAGGTCCCTTTTTCAGAGGCAACCTGGAATCAGTTACAGGAAAAAATTACAAAGCACATAAACAACATGAAATTGCAATAGGTACATATGTGGGTAAAGAAGCAAGACATTTGGTATATCACACAGTAAATTATAAACAATAATCCAGCCTGGTGGCACTGAGGATTGAGGCGCTGGATGCCACATCTCTCGCCACACTAGTAACCCGTGTTCAGGAACGAGCAAGGGCCGGCAGGGGAGAAGAAGGCTGGAGCACCCACCACAGCTCACCTTCTCTTGGGGAGGAAGGGTCACAGGGTTTAGCATTCTGGTGCCTCCCAGTGGCAGATGGGGGGTACTGTGCTACAGCTTGTTAGCAAGTGGGGAGGCAGAGCAGGGCAGACATCAGCAGGAATGTGCTCAGGAGCGAGCACGCCTCCTTCACTGGACATCACTGCACGAACGCCTAGGGGACGGTTTAGGGACAGACCACCAGAACAAGGAAAAGCCCCAGTGTGATGGTAGGTGACGGCATGCCCTGGTCATCATGCCCACCACCGGACCCCACCCACCTGAGTCCCGATCCTCTGCACATCACCTCACCTGGATGACATTAGATGTCTTGGATGCCTGTAGGAGTGGTGGCCCTACCCTGTGGGGTAAACCAGAGGGTTCTTTGCCAGGCAAAGTTAGGTGTCTACAAAGCTCTGGGAGGGGACCCACTGTGGTGGGGTGTCAGGCTGGGTGGCAGAAAACCGGGACAACACCTGAGGGAGGCCATCACCCCGGTGACAGGAGGGAAAAAGACTCAAAAACAATTATAAACAACAATTACTCATAAATAAGACCATATATGTTAGGAGCCACAATCAGCAGAAATACAAAGATACAAGACATGAGCAGAAATACGCTGGAACATAAAAATTCAATATTCTGCAGTAGTCCTCTAATGAAATGCTCACTCACTCTCCCTCCCAAAGCATGGAATGTTAACATGGAATGCATGAATTCAGAATTCTCCAAAATTCCACTGGCATACACTTACACACACATACCTCATACAGAGCTAAAGGCTTTTTATCTGGGAGAGAGCAGTAGAGATTGCTCTAAGCTGGTTAGGCTATAAGGGGGATTTTCCATGGTCATCAAAGAAACACCAGAAATATAAAAAAATCTGAACAGTGCTTGATTATTTTAAAACTAGTTTATTTGTATAAGAAAGGGATCATGAGTAGAAAGAGCATTCATTCCTTTATTTTTTAATTTAAGGAGTTTTGTTTTTAGGGCCTAGTTGACCGTTTTTATATATGACAGTAAAGGTAGCAGCCATGGTTGTGATGGGAATCAAGAATGACAGAAGTGGCTCATCAGTTCTGTAGGTGATGTGTCGTGTCAAAATTCCAGATCACATGCTGGACCTTTCTCTTTACGAGGGGGGGGGGGTCAGCACACAAATATATGACAATTGAATGATAATAGCCAGTCAGAATCCGGAGATGTGGATGAGGGGGCTGGACATGGGGTTGAGTTGATAGGGGCTGGTCCAATGGGGGAAAAGTATAGCAAATTAAAAAAAAAAAAAAAAAACAGAAAATCTACCCATTTTCTGATTAGGGTTAATCTGTTTCATTTTGTTTGTTACTCCACTGCACCAGTGACCAATCAGGCAGCAGGATGAGGCCCAACCCTTGAGGAACTGTGAGGACACACACAGTCAGTGAGGTTGCAGTACTGATGAGCTATAACGAGGAACAGCACTAGATATGTCTGCAGTGCCTCCTGAAATAGGACTGTTGTACACCTCAGGCCTAAAACGACCGCAGGCTGGTCATTAACATTAAAAAAAACAAAAGCCATGTTGTTTGCTCATCATCAAAATAAGGCAAAAAACTCGACCCTCCATATACTACCCAGCTCACTCCACCCACGAGAACAAGTAGCAGCTACAAATACCTGGGCCTTACCTTTGACTCTGCCCTCTCCTTTCACTTACATATCAACCTGCTCACCTCAGCAATTAACATGCGCATAGGCCTTCTCTACCATCATAAGGACTGCCGCCCACTGGATGCCCGTCTGATTGGCTGTCTCCTCCTCTGTCCTGTCTCTTGTAGACTACAGCCTCCCTGTCTATGCTGCTGCTGATGCCACCGACCTCAGGAGAATCCAACTATCCCTAAATAAGGCCTGTAGGCTCCTCACTGGTGCAGACAAATGGACTTATGTGTGCACTCTATACTCGCTGGCCAACATACTCAATCTAGAAGAGCGGTTACAATATCAGACCTGCCTCCTAGTTAAAAAAATACTTCTAGGTCTCTCCCCCCCAAGGGTGTCCGCCTCCCTCCACCCTGCTTCCCCCTCTGCCTCTACCCATGGCTCCACTAAGGCCGCTCTCAGAGTCCCAAGGGTGCGGACATCACTCGCCCAGAGATCCTTTTGTTGCAGGGCACCACACTGGTTCAACACTCTCCCCTCCTCGATCTCCGCACTCACTAAAATAGGTCCTTTTAACTCACTGAGGCCCCAAGATGCCTGTAGGCGGCAGCAGAAAACATACTCTTGAGGTCTTTAACGCCTCCAGACGTCCTGCACTTTGTGCCCCTGAGGACTTTTGACACCTGAGGCTGTCACTGCTTAAAACTTAAATATTTCACAAACTAAAGTAAGTAGAACTGACTGCATAGCACTGTTGGAAAGGTAATGTTCTGCTGAACAACTCTGTTACTGATACTTTATGTCTGTTATGCATACTTTAGAAGATATTCGCATTTTTGCATAGTATAGTGTTAACGGCTGACATTTGTCTCTAAAGCTTTACTTAGCCACCTTAATAAAACAGAAAAGAAATGCATGCATCATATTAGAAAAACTGCTTTTTAGTATAACATTAGTTTTGTACCTCCATGTAATATATAGATGCTAAATTTGGTGTTGATATGTTAAATATTTTCCCACAAAAAATTGTTTCCATTACTTTTTTTTATTGAAAAAAAACATTTTTTGCTATTTCAACCAATATAGGAAAAAAAAAAAGGAACGACTTATAATTAATTGCATGGTACCATTGGAAAGGTAAATTTGTGCTGAACAACTTTGCAACACGTACTTTTTGTGTAGCACTTACGGTTCATAAGTTATTCACATTTGTTTGTGACATGCTAATTAGAACTTGATTTTGCTCAGAAAGCTCCAGGTTGCACTGTTAAAAGTATACAGGCCACAAGTGGTGAAAGAGTTAAGGCAGCTCTCAAGAGCCCCATTTTCTCCAGCCGCAGCTACGAATGTGCTCCACAAGCGGGATCCTAGCCCATGGGTGCCCCACTCCCTCCCCAGACCCTTTTCTAGACTCTTGACGACAATCACCTTATCTCAGGTTGCAATTCTGAATTTACTGTATTTGTCCTTGGAGCCTAGCTATCACACTGTATAGACCTCTGTACTGCTATTGTATACTGTAACTCTTATCCGGGCACCGGATGGCTCGGGATTCTGTGTTGTTTGTTCTGACACCTGCAAATATATGAATACTGTTTGCTATTCGCAGTTTGGTATGTAACAAAAAATATCTGTAACCTCCTGTCTATCATATTGCACTTGTGTTGCTGTCTATGTATTGAATCTACTGGAACTGACGTGGAGCCTTTGCAAACGAGTCCTTGACTCAAAGGGTTATAATTCCGATATGTACAATATATAAATAAATAAAACTGTCATGTAAAACAAATCATCTAAAAGGCAAATGAAAAGCGTACCATTAGGAAGAAAAAAGCAACTAGCTACTTTTACAAATAATGTTTTAAACTATGCTCTCCTACGCTACTTCTGGTTTCTCGGGAGCTAACATGGTTTTATTTATATCCCTATCCCAGTCTGCCCTCCTCGGCCATCTCCCTGCCCCCAGCCCTGTCACCTGCCTTCTCCCAGACCAACCCATGCCTCCCTGTTCCTTTCAGGGCAGGGTTGATGAGGTGGGCCTTGCCCCACTGAAGGTCCATGCTGAGTCTGGAGCTTGGTGCCAAGATCAGCAATGTGGGTGCGTGAGTAGAAGAAGTGATGTCATGCTACAGCAGTTTTTCTTTCCCCCTCAGTTCTGATCCCTTGTCCCACAAGATGTCACAAAAAACACAAAAAACTGCACTCTGGGTGTAGAAAAAAGATGTATTGGCAATGCAAACTTATGCCATTTAAAAGTTTTGAATTTAGACCCATGGTGAGCCCACAACCTCGGCACTTCGTGTCTATTCACTGAGATGTTGACTGGCCATTGGGTGAGTGATGCACATCGGTGTGCGTGATGTGTCCAGCTCCATCGGTGTCTCCCTCCCAGGTGCCACGTCCCACCTGCATCACCACCTATGGTCACCCAGGTGGCAGTCATCAGGTGGCAGTGGCAATCTTCCCTCCCCAGAGGAGGACAGCGTCCTTTGGGACACTCAGTCTCCCCTCCCCCCGTGGGTCACCACCAAATGATTCGCAATCACTCCTGAACTTGGCTCGGCAGCATCACGAACAGTAGTCCTACCGCTGCACCGACTAGGCCGGTGAGAGTGGACACTTGATAGGGTTGACATTTTTAGCCAAGTAATCTGGGGCTAAACCATTTAAACAGTGGTAGATCATAATTATTAGATGTGTAAAATGTCCCTTCTTGTGGTTTCCAACCTAGTTGATTAAATATATATCACCTGTAAGTTCTTACTTCGCGGACAGTTTCCTGCTGTGATCAGCATGAGGAAGTAAGCAGGTTTCATGGCACCGAACTGTGGAGGGGACTTGGGTTCTCATTCCAAACCCGGGACATCTGGAGCAGAGGCCAGCAGGGAAGGTTACAGTGTGCCCATGTGGACCATCTCCCTCCTGGTAGGGTTTGGTGCAACATTACTCTTAGAGCAGCTTCTGGTGGCGGCTTGAGGAGGCACACTGACATGGGGTGACTATGCCTTCTGTGTGCACCTACCCCTTGACACCACAGCGTGGATGCGCATGGGGCAGTGGGTAGTGGGAGGGGATTGGAGAAATGGAAAATCGGTTGGCCTAGCATTCCAAATGACAGCCACCTTTAGTTCCTACCCACGCCACCAGGCCTCTCTTGCTCTGGCTTCACCCTCACCAGCTATCTCCCATAATGTTCCAAAATGCTTCTCCCTCTCAGGTGCTACCTCTACTGAATTAGTAGGGGATCTCCCCTACCTCCCACCCCCGAAGAGATAATCTGCAAACACAGCACTAACGGACCGCCCTGGTGGATGTCTAGAGGAAGGATGCAAGTCCAGCAGGCAGCTAGAGATGCTTAGAGGCCCAAAGGAGTGGGGCACTGGGGGCCCATGGGAGCATAAAAACAAGTAGGCGGTGACCTGCACCACTGAATAGCTTTGGTAGGTGAGTGATTTTTTTTTTCCCCATCAAGCTTTTGACTGCTTGGTTGAAGCTTCCTGCACCTGTCCCCAACTCCCTCCGACCGGCATCCACCTCCCCTAGACACACATGCAGCGAGTCCCCCACAGACTGCATTCTGTGGAGGGGCCGGGGGGGGGGCTGCCCCTTCCTGATTCCGCATCTGGAGTTGCTCCAGATGTTTGGGTGGTGATTCAGGTCCAGACAGGTGTGCAGGGCAATGGCTTATCATTGGATCCCTTTTTCCACATTTCTCTCTAGCACTCCTGCCATGCAGGTATGACAGGACATGCGCGCATGGAGGCACGCATGTCCTGCAGAACCGCAGCCCCTCCCTTTGAGCCTTCTTGCTGCCTGCACTACCACCATGCCTCCACCCAGTGGCAGTCACAGGCTGAGATGTCTGGCCACCCTCTTGTTTGTGTACGGCACTGAGAGAGGTGCTCCTTAAAGAACTGGAGCCCTCTGTTTAGCCACAGGGTCATTTACAGGGCAGGCTTTTCCACACTGTGATTTGTTTGGGCTCGTCTACAGCAAACAGCATCCAAAAGTGTGACATTTTTTCTGGTCCAAAGTAAGCTCCAACCCTACTACCAATTAACTCAATTTATTTTTCACTGACAAACAGAATTTTTGTTAAGCTATCTGCAGTCAGAAAAACTACTGCAAACAAATACAGAGAACTACACTAAAGTAGCACTTTAATATATAAATCTCCATTTATTCACACACTGGGTATAGTGTGGGTAGGTATAGAGCAGGCTTCCCCACACTGTGATGTATTCAATGGGGGTAAATGTGAGGGACTGACAGCGCTGGAAACTGAAGCCCTCTGTTTATCTACATGGCCAGGTATAGGACAATGATGCGTAGTAATTTCAGTACAATTCTACACCCTAGCCAGCATGGGAGTAACTGCACAAGCACAGGGCAAAATGCAGTTTTCCTCAGATTGGTAATGTTTAAATCAATCCCTAGAGGAGATTTAGTCATAAGAATTCAGAGCTCACTAAAATATTATTACACTGCCAGCACGATTCTTGACCTGCATAGTGCGCATACATGGTAAACTTGATTTCTTTGGAGTGTCTGAAATACCCAATGGGGACTATACTGCAATCACAATGATAATTCTCTAAACTGGATACTTTGTTCAACCCTTTTTGCTGCTTCGCACTCCGCTGCAATCTTAACCATGTTTACACGGCCAATGCGCCGTGACTTCTGCAGCACTTCTAACTTGTGATAGCCAGGGATGGTAGTTATTTTTTTTTTGTCCAGACTGCCCCTCTCGGCTCTGATGCAAGCCACGCTGGAGAGGGGCTGTCAGTCCTCACAGGCAGCACCGCTGGAGGATCCTGCGAGGAGCACTGCACAATTAAAGGGTCACTGCCAGCTTTCTGTCAAATTCAAACGGCTATGTAAGGATTTACCTTGTGGCTTACTCCAGATACTTACATAGAATCATAGAAGGCTGTCAGCAGATAACAACCTCTAGGTTCATCTATTCTGCCCGTAACCCCCATCATATCCTTTTAAATATGACAAAAAAGCTGACAGTGCCACTTTAAGTTACAGAGGAGCAGCGCTGCAGCCTGTCCACATGACTGCTTTCATTGCTTGCTCCACGCTCATGCCGACCAGCACCAATTTTTTTTAAATATGTAGTTATGGAGTTTTTTCCCCCTAGTTTTCGTCCCCTCACCCATGCGTCCTTGGTACAAGCATGTACATGTGGAGGCACACGCACGCCATGCACTGTGGGATGCCCCACCCTACTGGTCGCTCCTACCCACCTGCACTGCCACCGGGCCTCCACCCAGTGATGGCAGGACTGTGGGAGGGTGACCCCTGCTCCCCAGGAGAGGAGAGCCACAGCAAAAATCTGCTCCCACCCCCAACCCCCTGACAACCTGAGGTTGTTCCCAAACCCAGGTCGCTCGTGTGGCGCAAGGTGTGGCATCCAGTACCTCAAACTTCAGTGCCACCAGGCAGGCAGTGGCCCCAACTTTTGAGAGGATCCTGGAGCACCATTATGATCGACTTCTCAAGATGTAGTTAGTGTCTACATGAATTCCTTTGCGTTGGAAAAAACAAGCACTCGGGTTGCTCCAGTGCAAATGCTACCATGTCAATGAGGCTTTTATGATCAGCTGAAGTGCTTCCTGGTGCAACTGGTCCACGAGCCAACTAGGGAGGGTAGGACTCTGGACCTGGTATTAACAAACAGGTAGGCTGTGGGGGATCTGGGAGTGGAGGACCCCCTGGCTCAATATGGGAAGGGTAACAGGAGATACAGGTACCAGGGTGATCTATTTTTAAGGGAGCAGACTTTAAAAGGATGGGGGAAATTCTGGTTGAGCATCTGGTGGGAATTCAGACATGCATAAGTGCCAGCCAAAAATGGAATATCATTAAGAATAGGCTGGCAAGGAGGCGCTAGAGAGCTGATCTCCAGGCAGGGAGCTTTCTCGAGCACGCTGCACTTCAGCATTATTTAAACATAAATTACTACTAAGTAAACTTGACAGACTTTCAAAACTTTTGGTGGATTGGATACCCGAAACTATTAGTTATCCTTTGAACCTAAAATCGATATGGGGAAACAAAAAGGCTCAACTCCAGTAGCTTCAAAACCCAGCATGGCAAAAACAGAGAATACCGGGGAGACCTTGTGCTCCGAAACAGAATCTGCAGTGGGGTCTTCAACTGATCCACCATGGCAGCAAATTCTAGTCACTATAAATCAATGGATGCCAAAATGGAAAAGACGCTGGCAAAACTGGAGAAACATGATGCCACTCTGATCCAACTAACTGATGTTGTCATGGAGTGTGATCTCTTCACACCCAAGCAACAGTCACCACCATAATGCAAGAAAATACGCAGCTCTGGGGCAGGCCTGAGGCCCTGGAAAATGAGGTATGAGGGTATGCTGCCCCCCAGATGTGGAACGTGCTGCCACTGGACCTTAGGCACTCCTCATCTCACTACCACTTTAAATGTGGGCTATGTCATTACTTAGCTACTACTGAACAGTGTACCTGTTTTGACCCTACCTGACCATACCCATGAATCCCTGCCCTACACCTACCCCCTTCCTACATACCAATTTTTCCTGCTACCACACCCCTTCCTCCCCTCCCCTCCCTCTAGCTCACCTACTTACTTATTACCTTCTCTCTCCTGCTTGTCTGTACTTTATGTCTACCTGTAGATCACGAAATAACCCTGCTTCTGAAACTGTAACTACTCTGCTTGTTACATACTATACTGAACAAAGCTGTATTTATGTACTGACCAGTGCTGTCTTACTTAGAATAGGCCCTCACTGTTATCTTAGCCAGACTGATGTATGATTTGTGTAGTGGTACAACCAGGGGCTTCGCCTCTGTTCCGCCACCCTCACCCTCCCAGAACCCACTGTGGGCCATCTGCTTCATACTTGGCAACCTCTGAGGCAGTGGTCGTTGCAGTGGTGCTCCTTGGGTGGGGGAGGCCTCCTCAGTTCTTGCCAGTTCAGCCTGGAAGTGGGCAATCTCCTCCCTCAGAGCTGACAGCAGCCTGTGAAGAGGACAGCAATGCAGTTTCCAGAACTTTCCCAGAAAACTGCTGCCCCACAGCCATTACATTGCACCACTCCCCCCTCGTCCCTGTCCCTTATAATATACAATTTGTATTATATAACGCACCCCAGAGCTGCCGTGGACCCACCTCTGTAGCCTCAGGGACCCGCATTTGGAACCGCTTGCCCAGCGGTAACCAGTGAAGACTGTGCCTTGCTCCTCCAGGGAAACCTGTTGACAGGGGCTGCCCGCCGTGCTCACGCCCAGAAGCAGAACCGGGAGCCCGGCCGCTTGCTGGTACCTAGAGCCACCAAAGCCGTAATTGCCGATAGGTCATTCCAAGCCCATCGGGGCTTCAGATCGCTCCTCCTCGCACCCCCAGCGCTGAAAGGTCCTTCCAAGCCCATCATGGCCTCAGATCACTCCTCCTCTAGCATCTCCCCATACTCATCTACTTACTTATTGCCTTCTCTCTCCTGCTGGTTTGTACTTTATGTCTGCCTGGAGATCATTGAATAACCCTGTTTCTGAAACTGTAACCACTCTGCTTGTTATATACTATACTGAAAATGCTGTATTTATGTACTGACCAGTGCTGTCTTACTTAGATCAGTGTCCTCACTGTTATCTTGGCCACATTGCTTCGGCTCTACTGTCTAAACATTTTTGCCACACAAAATTGTATTGTCTATGTAAACACCCACAGTATGTATTGTCTTGTACTCTCCCGGGTCGTACCTGAAAATAGTCACCAACTGGCTAGTGCACTTACCCGGTTAACAAAAACTAAATAAATACATCTCTGCTTTGAAGGCATACCCAAAGGAGCTGAGGGACTTAATTTGTTAACATTTCTGGTGGAGTGGCTACAGGCTTCAATTTTTACCTCTGGAGATTTTGACTGGAGCAACCTCAGAAAAACATACAGGGTGAATCCATGAGTAAGGCCTACAGATACCAACATACCTCGAATGGTTATGGTGCGGACAACAGGAGCTGAGATCAGGGACATGATTCTGTCGGCAGTGTGGGTGGCGTAGCCGCTTGCTATAAATGACTTGGATGTGAATTGTTTTGCAGACCCAGGCCTGTAGAAAGCGTTTCTACGGGATCCAGCAGAAATTAAGAGTGCTAGTCATCATCCATTCATTTCTATTGCCAGCACGTCTTAGGATCACTTATGCTGGGAAGCTGTGGCAATTCATGGAACCGAAAGATGTCATGCGATGGCTGAATAGGACCAAGAAGGAATTCACCACTTGGAAGATGGTCAATTTGGGAGAGGAGGTGACCGAAGAAGAGTCTGGTGAGGACTTATCTAACCTAGTTGATGGCTGTAACTTGTTCTCACTGATATGGCTGACTGTGACATTCGGGACTTTGAAATGTGTTCTAGATCATTTCTAGTGACTTTAACTTTATCATAAAAACTGATTTATTTCTTCCCTAATGTAGAGTAAGGTAGGCATCTCTCATTGTTTATGGAAGGGGGCCTTAGTGTAGGATGCTTAGGTCCTTGTGGTGATAAGTACCACCTTTGGGTAAATTTCCATGCCTGCTTATATTCGAGGGGGAAGTATTAAGTCCTGAAACCTGAGCTGTTTTTTTTTTTTTTTTTTATATTTCAGTTTTTCCCCGCCTACTGCCCTACAAGAGCCGCACCATCGGGAGTCACCCATGAAGCCTGCCCCTACCAGTGCCTACCTTACAGTCTCTGGTCCCTCCATCTGACCACAGAACCCCGTCCCCCCCCCCCGGGGCAGGGGCAGGGCTGGGGCAGTCCCCCAAATCTTGCATGACTCATCAGTGTCCTGAGGCTGCAGGCAGGCACTGCCACATCAGGATCCAGCACGGCGCTCCGTATTCCCGGCTCCAATAGGGTGTTTTTTCTACTGTTCCTTGCGGGATGTTGTGGGCACATACATCTTGGAATGCGTTGATGTGCGCAATGTCCCTTCCCCTCCTTCCTTGAAGGAGCAGCCCCCATGGCTGATTGGTCACCAGCCTATACCTGCGACCAATCATGCCCCCGAGACTCCAACTTGCTGTTGCACCCCCAGCCTCTGCCAGGGGTTGCTGCTTGCCAGGTTAGAAGACCCCCGAGAAGGTGAGCTGTTATCAGGCGCTACAGCCTGTCACCCCTGGCCAACCTCCGTGGTCCAAGCTCACTCCAAAACCCAGGTCACCAGTGTGGTACGAGGTGTGGCGTCCAGCGCCTCAACCCTCAGCACCACCGGGCCGGCAACTGAGCTCAGTTTTAACGAGTCGGCCTGCCTGTTGCACTGACCTGGACTTTAAACGATTTTGTGTGGGGATGTCTGGAATCCTCCAAAGTTAGTGTTTTGGAAGTTAGTGAATTTTAAGCAACTTGTTTACATAGATGGCTGTAAGCAGTGTACTTGAGGCTGCATAATTATTCCTATTTTTTACACCAAACTGTGAAATGGATAAATACCACTTCATAGTGACTGCAGTTAACATGTCTTTACCAATTCTACCTACACAGGGACTCTCCAAAGCCACTGAGATGGCTGGCATTTGGGATAATTTTCTTAAGTGAGACCAATATGGAACCCTCACTTCCTATTGCAACAGATTACAGGGGATACATAAATGTTTATCAACTGTCTGATTAGCTATACTGCTAAATGTGTTTTTTCTCTGTTGCCCTGTATGAGGTACTGTGTATTTGTTTACATAAAAACAATAAACATAAATAAAAAAAAAAAAAATGGGATGGCAGTGACTACTGAGACCTGCACCAGGACACAGAGCAAGAAGGGGAGAGCAAAGAAGCTGAGCTGGCTGACTCAGGAGGTAATGGAAGGGGTGAGGGCCAAGAGAAAAGCATTCTGGATACTTAGGAAATCGGGAGGGCAAGGGGACAAAGACGAGTACACAAAGGAGGCCAGGGAGGTCACCAGACTAGTGAGAGTGGCCAAGGCTTCCAGAGAGCTGAGACTGGCACAGGGAATCAAGGACTGGGAAAAGGACTTCTTTAGCTACACTAGCGAGAGAAGAAGAAACAAAGACCAGATTGTAAGGATTAAGAAAGATGGGGGGTGGGTGGAAAAGGAGGAGGACCAGGCAGAGGCACTGAATGAGTACTTCTGCTTTGTGTTCCCGAAGGAAAGAGGGGGGCAGATACCCCATGGGAAGGGTGGAGTGGGCAGGGTGGGTGGCAGGAGTGACTGATATCAGAATTACAGAGGACAGGGTGCTGGAGGGACTAAGGACACTGAGGGTGGACAAGGCGCCGGGGCCGAGTGGCATTCACCCTAGGGTACTTAGGGATCTAGCAGAGATCCTAGCAGGACCACTGGCAGACCTGTTCAGTACATCACTGGACACAGGATGTGTGCCACAGAACTGGAGGATGGCCCACGTGGTGCCCATTCATAAAAGTGGCCCGAAGGATGATCCAGGCAACTACAGTCCAGTAAGTCTCACTTCAATCATGGGGAAACGCATGGAGTCAATCCTAAAAAGAGAGTCCGGTGACCTTTCTGGAAGACAGTGGGCTCCAAGATGGCCATCAGCATGGTTTTGTATCAGGGCAGATCCTGCCAGATGAACCTAGTCGAGTAGTATGACTGGGTTATCAGGGAACTAGACAGGGGCCATGCAGTGGATGTCCTATATTTGGACTTCAGCAAGGCCTTTGACTCGGTGCCACATGGGAGGCTGGGGGAAAAACTGGAATACACTGGGGTGAGGATGAAACTTGTCAACTGGACCACCAACTGGCTGAGGGGTAGGCAGCAAAGGGTGGTTGTGGTGGGGGGACTCATCACCAAGGGAT
Organism: Neoceratodus forsteri; assembly: GCA_016271365.2. Classification (NCBI taxonomy): domain Eukaryota; kingdom Metazoa; phylum Chordata; order Ceratodontiformes; family Ceratodontidae; genus Neoceratodus; species Neoceratodus forsteri. Next base: position 937,819,461 of record CM028130.1, read on the forward strand.
GTTACGAGTGGGGTGCCCCCCCAGGGTTCAATACTGGGACCAGTGCTGTTCAGGATATTCACAGATGATATCTCAAATGGGATCCGGAGTAGGATCAAGTCTGTTCGCAGACAATACTAAGATCCGTGCAGTGGTAGATAACATAGAGGGGTGGAGTGGGCTGCAGGAAGACCTGACCAAACTACAGGAATGGTCGGAGACATGGCAGTTGGGGTTCAACGCCAAGAAGTGCAACGTACTGCACTTCGGAGCAAGGAACCAGGGTAGGAAATATCAGTTGGGAGGGATACAGCTGGAAAGCACAGTGGAGGAAAAGGATCTAGTGGTACTAATAACAGGGTGTATGAAACACTCAGCTCAGTGCGGGAAGATGGCTGCAAAGACAAACAAGATGCTGGGGTGCACAGCGAGGGGAATCTCCTCCAGACACAGAGAAGTGATCCTACCCCTGTAGAGGTCACTGGTCAGGCCACACTTGGAATACTGCGTGCAGTACTGGCGGCCATTCCTGAAGAGGGACATCAGATTGCTGGAGGGAGCGCTGCATAGGGCAATGAAGAAGATACAGGGACTTGAAGGAAAATCCTATGAGGAGAGGCTGGGAGAGCTGCAAATATATTCCCTGGAAGAGAGGAGGGATAGGGGGATATGACTGAAACCTTTAAGTACCTAAAGGGTACTAACAGGATTAATACAGAAAGGATTCTTCAGATCAGAAGGGGAGGGACATGAGAGGGCATTGGCTGAGATTGGAGGGGGAGAGATTCAGGAGTGAAATCAGGAGACACTTTTTCATGGAGAGAGTAATAGATAAGTGGAACACTCTGGTCGAGGAAGTGGTATCATGTAGAACAGTGGGAGGATTTAAGAGAGAGAGTGGGACAGAGTGAGGGGGGGTGGTTATGAGAAGGGATGGGGAGGATGGGGCAGCTGCAAATTGAGGGGCTAGCTGCACAATCGAGCAGACTTGATAGACCGCGAGGCCTGTTTCTGTTGGCATTTCATGTGTATGTAAATGTCCCCATTCAGCTGCAGGGGCCTGTTGCACTTTGGCCTCTATAGGTTCAAATACTGGCTCAACAAATTACCCAGCTACCTGTGCAGCCTGCCAGGGGAGTCAGCAGGATTTGGGAATTTAAGGCAATTGTAGCCACATTGGTCTTTGGAAAACAGGAGTCACTGGATAGTTTGATACCTTTTATTGGACCAACATATGTTTTATACAAAGATGGTACAGTGCACAAGCTTCCAGGGCCCCACAGGTCCCTTCATCAGGTGCAAGGGACTTGTGGAACCTTGAAATATTGCGTAATATACCAGCTTTGTAGAAGACATATGTTGGTCCAAATAAAGGTATCAAACTATCCAGCAACTGAATATAGGAACATACATAGAAACTTAGAATTTGACAGCAGATAAGGACCGCTTGGCCCACCTAGTCTGACCATTTCCCTACCTAATGGATAAGCTGCTGATCCTAGTTAACCAACAGCCTACTTCCTCCTCCCCCCTTCCCCCACCTCCTAGACTTGTCTTATGTCTGTTCCATGCATTCTTAAATTCCACCACTGTTTTTGACTCCACAACCTTCTCAGGAAGGCCATTCCGTGCATCCACAATCCTCTCTGTGAAAAAATACTTCCTCACATTACCTCTGAGCTATCCCCCTCGATCCTCAAATTGTGCCCCCTTGTTCTTGCACACCTCTTTTTCTGAAAGATGCTACCCTCTTTGACTTTGCTGAGTCCCTTGAGGTACTTAAAGTGTTCTATCATGTCCCCCCTCTCCCTCCTTTCCTCGAGACTATACACAGACATAGAAACATAGACTTTGACGGCAGATAAGGACTGCTTGGCCCATCTAGTCTGCCCATTTCCCTACCTACAGGATAGGCCGCAGATCCTAGTTAACCAACAGCCTATTTCTTCCTACCCCCCACAAGAATTGCCTTATGTCTGTCCCATGCATTCTTGAATTCTCCCACAGTTTTAGACCCCAAAACCTCCTCAGGAAGGCTGTTCCATGCATCCACTACCCTCTCTGTGAAATAATACTTCCCCACATTGCCCCTGAACCGCTCCCTTTCTATCTTTAAATTGTGTCCCCTTGTTCTTGCACGTCTCTTTTTCTGAAAGATGCTACCCTCTTGGACTTTGTTGATTCAACTGAGGTACTTAAAAGTTTCTATCATGTCCCCCCTCTCCCTTCTTTCCTCAAGGGTATACATATTAAGCTCCTTTAGTCTCTCCTCATATGGCTTCTCTTGCAGACCCTGCACCATTTTAGTTGCCCTCCTCTGGACTGCCTCTATCCCATGTCCTTGCGGAGATGGGGTCTCCAGAACTCTACACAGTACTCCAGATGGGGTCTCACCAACTGTCTGTACAGAGGGATAACAACTTCCTGTTTTCTGCTGCCGATGCCTCTCCCTATGCATCCCAGTATACCCCCAGCCCTCCCTACTGCCTTCTCACATTGCTTGCTAACCATAAGGTCATCTGATATGAAAAACCCAGGTCCCTTTCCTTTTTTGTTGTTGTTACTACCTCCCCCCCCATTGTGTATTTTTCTCCTGGGTTCTTGTTTCCCAGGTGCATATACATATTAAGCTCCTTAAGTCTCTCTTCATATGTCTTCTGGTGTAGATCCTGCACCATTTTAGTTGCCCTCCTCTGGACTGCCTCCATCACGTCTATGTCTTTGCGGAGACTGAGTCTCCAGAAATGCACACAGTACTCCAGATGGGGTCTCACCAACTGTCTGTACAGAGGGATAACAGCTTCCAGTTTTCTACTAGTGATGCCTCTCACTATGCATCCCAGTATCCCCCCAGCCCTTCTTACTGCCCTCTCACATTGCTTGACCACCTTTAGGTCATCTGCTATGACTACCCACAGGTTCCTTTCCATTTTTGCTGTTGTTAGTATCTCACCCCTCATTGTGTACGCTTCCCCTGGGTTTTTGTTTCCCAGGTGCATTACTTTGCACTTCTTAGCACTGAATCTAAGCTGCCATACATCTGACCGTTCCTCCAACCTTGCCAAGTCCCTTCTCATTCTTTCCACCCCACCTTATGTAGCAACCCTGTTGAAGATATTTGTGTCATCTGCAAAGAGACATACTTTTCCTTCTAGTCCCTCTGCAATGCCACTTATAAAGACATTGAAGAGGACTGGTCCTAGTACTGAACCCTGCGGTACCCCACTAATAATCCCCCTTTCTTCAGAGTGGACTCTGTTTACTATTACCCTCTGTGTCCTGTTATCCAGCCAATTTTTTACCCAGGCTACCATCTTGGGACCCACTCCAAGGCTGGCTAACTTGTATATTAATCTTTTGTGTGGGACTGTGTCAAATGCCTTGCTAAAGTCTAGGTAGGCCATGTCCACAGCCCCTCCCTTATCTACTACTTTGGACACCCAGTCAAAGAAATCTATTAGATTCATCTGACATGACCTTCCCGCTGTGAATCCATGCTGCCTTGGATCCTGTGCCCCTCTGGCCTCTAGGTATGCAACAATTCTTTCCCTTCAGAAGAGATTCCATCATTTTCCCTATCACTAAGGTCGAACTAACTGGTCTGTAGTTTCCTGCTTCTGCCCTGCTCCCACTTTTGTGAAGTAGGATAACATCTGCCCTCCTCCAGCCCTCAGGTACCACCCCATCCTCCCATGATATGCACTCCCTATGGTGACAATTTTACAGCAACCGACACTACAGTGACAACAGCGACAGGTTGCTGTAGTGTCAGCGCAGACCCCAGCACTGCTTTCTGGGGGTCTTGCATCCCCTCCCCAAATCAGCTCCGGTTTGGAGTTGATTAGTTTAGTTACAGAGTGTTGTAGGGGGCAGAGCTCCCCCCTGCATGGGGTGTTCATGGGGTGAAGCCCCCCAAAGAAAACACAGTCTGAAGTGACTGCCTTTATGCCGACCACAAAACTGGTCAACATAAAGGTGTCGCTGTACAGTCAGTCAATAACGAATATGTCGACCGACTGTCATGGATCCCAGCAACTCCGGAAAGTTAAGGTCCAAGCACTGCTGAAGGGTCTAGGCTGGGTTCACGGCCTACTGTGTTATGGTAGAGTAGTTAAAATTAACTGATGAAAATGAAGGCCCACCCTTTAGCCTATGGCTGGGTGATGCCCCTGCCTGCTTACTGTACCCCTGCTCCTCACTGTTCATAATATTTGTTCCCATTCAGGAAACAGGGTCCTCATTCCATGGGCAAACTGGAGTCTGGTCAGTTGTCTTTCCCTTAAAGACTCCCTCATTTGTAAAACAACCTACCTCCGTGAAACAGTCCCTTCGAATTCTGCTTGCACCCTGCTGTGACTGCAGTACCTGACTGTTCTTCTAATTATCTGCATGTGCTTGTACATTTGCTTACCCCACACCCTATGGCAAGTTTAGTAACTATAATTGTACATATAGTATAACTTCTTTATAGCAGGTATTTTATTATATACATTTCTGTATTGCTTGTATTATATTATACTGCCCAGCACTCAACTGCTCGTGTTCCAGCCTTGTGTTCCTAGTCCCCCTTCCAACAGATCACATCTGTAAACAATTATTTATGCTGTACCTGGTAAAATAATTTCAGTAAATAAATAAAAAAAATAAATCACAGTGACCTGTCCAGCTGTCATCATAATGATAAGAACGTCATCATAATGATAAGAACATTGCCCCATCCTTATACAGTACAATATCTACACACTTTACTCCAAGATAACATCATTTAGGCATAGGACCTAATTTCCAAGAGGGTTTGGGGGGTATTTATTTTTGCAGCTGCATACCGGCAGGGCCAGTGACTAGGAAAATCCACTTGACCCATAGACAATTCAATTAGCTCTCGTGGCACACTTATGGACATGTTACCTGCCTTAGCAAATGCCAACTGGACTAGTTAGAGGAACATTTTTAATGTCCCAACACAAAAATGTATCCGCATCTTGCTAGTGGGCAGGTGCCAATTTTGAAGTATTTCATAACGGAGTACAATTCTATCTGCTTTGTCCTGTAAAACCTTGGGATGGTTTTACAATCTGGTGTGTATATACATATAGATATATATATATATATATATATCTCTATCTATATATATATATATATCTATATATAAAATAAATATCTATATCTCAACCAGACTGTAAAACCATCCCATGGGTTTACAGGACAAAGCAGATTATATATATACATATATATATATATACACACACACATATACATAGTTACTTGAGCATTGAAGAACACTCTTATAGCTGTGAGATTCTCCCTGTGCACTCACGTGTGTGAGAACTGAGTACCAGAACTGAATACAGCCGATACCATAAGGATGCAACAGGAGAGAGATGGACCATCGATGCAGTGCGTAGCACTACCATTCGCAACAAATGTGAGCTATGGTCAAGTATGAGCCCGTGGCACTGGAGAGTCAGCGAGTGGAGGAAGTTTATTTTTTCGGAGGGAGAGGCTGTCTATTCCCATTGTATTAGCAGCACCTGAGGGCCCACTGGGCCCACAGATTACAGCAAAATGGGACAGCAGTGGGATTCAGAAACTGGTTGGCCCACGCTATGCATATCCGTTGTGGGCTGGCTGATGCATGTTTATCCTACTGCCTCTGGGAGGGAGAAAAACCGTGGCCAAAAATATGGGCCAAGGCAGGATGACATCACCTCAAAGGCCCCACACCATCCAGTGGGGTCACATTCTTCTGTGCTGGACTAGGACCTCAGAGAGGGTCCACCACCACTCTGAATTCTCCGCTGGAGTCTGAATGGGGTCTTGACTGGGTCAGGGAGAAAAATTAAAAAAAGAAAAAGAATCCACAACATGACACTCTGATAACCATAACCGTGTGACTCAGCACTCCTATAAACTGTTTGATTATTGTGTGGAACTGGGTCACTGCTGACACTGTAAATGATTGGCCAGTGGTGCACTTAAATTAAGCAGGGAATGCTTGCTGCAACATAAACCCCCCAAACAGGGTTTTTGTAAATCCCAGCCAGATGGTCTCCTCCATTAACTGATTTCCCAAACTATGATATGGCTACATATGCAGGGCAAACCTTGATTTATTCATAGTTCTACCAGACTGGGGGTTCTCCATCGCTGCACAGGTGTGATGGCACAGCTTCAGTAAGCCCCTCTTTCCTTTCTACAGGCCTCTGGTTTCAACTGGAAGATGACAGTTTCTCCAGTCCCAATCTAGCCTCTCTTGACCTCTACTCTTCAGATGGGTACAGGGCAGCTCAGTCTGTGGAACCTGATTCCACCTGACCAACACCACGTCCTGGCATGCGGTTCCAAGTGTGTTACCGTAACCAGAACAGGACTGTGATACTGGCTGGGCATCTTCTCAGACTAACTACAGTCACAGTTCCGCTGTTCAGGGCTGTAGCTCAACAAAGTCTCTCAAAGTCTGGCAAAGTGTGGTTCCTCTATGGAGGCACCCACAGTGGAAACCAAGGAGGATGCTGGGAACCTCCACAAAGGAGACCCACAGGAGGGTGGCAGGGGACCCTGCAGAGGAAGGAAACAACTCCTGGTGGGGGACTCCATTGTTAGGAAGGTAGAACTGGGGGAGGAAGGGGAGAGGGAGGTAAGGTGCCTGCATGGCGCCATGGCTTGGAAGGACAGGAAGCAAATCCTCGGGATTGCCAGAGCAGCTGCACAGGGGAGGGAGCTGGATGTCATTGTCCACCTAGGGACAAATGACCTGGCTAAGAAAGGGATTAGAGAAGTGCAGGAAGAGTTTGTGTGTAACCCCCCCTGCAAATGGGGGTTCCCAAAAGACTTCCAGGAGCTTGCTTGAATGCTCCAAGCCTGAGTGGTGTTTGGCATTTAAGCCATTTATCAGTGAGTGTTTTTAGAGCCTCTGGTACTGTCTCTTTAAGAGCTGTCTGCTTGCAGACATAATTAGTTTGTATGGGGGGACTGTGTGCTTCTGAGTACCACTCGAGCTGCTGCCAATTCACTTCATTTTGCAGTCACTAGGAGTGCAAAGGAACCTATCTGAAAGATGTAACTGTTTGCCAGAAATTATTTAGAGTAATAATGAAATTACAGTTTGTCTAACCTGCTTTCTTTGCAGTCAGAACTGTGTCTGCTAGTTCCCATTCTAGTTTTGAACTGCTGAACTGGACCAATCAGTGTGGGGTAAGCTAGCTCTAAAATGGTGCCTTGGCCGAATCAGAACTTGGACTCATAATCTGAGCCAGCCACAAGAGGATTGTATGGGCAGTGACTCTGGGAGATGTAGTTTAGACTTCAGTGCCTTTTTGGACCAACAGCAGCAGTCTATTGTGATGACAGCCAATCCAGTCAAGAACTGGAGGAACTCAAAGGAAGTGCCAGTTTTGTCGGTTGGAGTTTCAGTTGAGCTTTGGCAGTGAAGAAGGAAGGAGCCCTGTGCTTTTCAGTGTGCAGTTTTAGTCAAAAACGTGTGTAAGGCCCAGAGTTCGGTCTGCAGCTTGTGTAACAGCTTGTTAGGACTGAATCCATCCTGTGAAAAGAATCAAAGGATCTCTGAAGAGTAGAAACCAGGCTCACCCTGTAGAAGACTGGAGGAATTGCTGAAAATTGCACTCGGTCTGTCAGGAACTAAATCTGCTGTGTGTTCTCCCGGTATTGTGCAGTAATTGCGATCGGGATACAGATGCAGCCTGCCTGGTATAGTGCTTTCTTTTATATGGATGTGTGAAGAGGTTTGTGTACCTCAAGTGAGTCCTGCTGACATTGAAGGACCCTATCTTATTTGGAGGTCGTGAGTACTAATTCAGGGTCGCCCTGTTGAATTGCCACATTAAATCCAAATGGAATTACTGTACTGCTGACTGTTTAATTTTCCTTTTCTCTGTGAAAGGGCCTCACCAGCTGCCACGGTTTGGACTAGCCACTAGGGCTTGGGTACCCAGGGACAGTAACTGATAGGGATAGGCCTGTGCACAGAGCCATAGGTAGATTATTAGAGTGATAAGCTAATTAACCTGATTTCCCTGTCCTTGTTATATCCCCCTAAATAAATCAGAGCTGCTTGTTTCAGCAAAGTTATACTGCCTGAGGTATTTGTCTATGTTAAAGTACTGTACTGTGATTGTTGCACTGTATCTCATTTCACAGGAGGTCCCAGTGCGGAACCAGACCTGGGGGTAAGTGTATACTGTGAAGGTAATTCTGATATATTGTGGGCCACTAGTGGGAAGAAAGGGGTTGCAGTGTCCCAGAGGGCTGTGACCAAGTTAGTTTAACTATTGCAAACCCTGACCTCTGGGTGGAGGCACCCGCCATTGGATCCAGGCCCCTCAACCTGTTAGTGGCAAATCAGGCAGGGGTAATAGCCCCTGGGATAGCGTCATCTAGGGGTTACATGTGGAATTGGGGAGGGGCCTTAGTCAAGTAGCACGCACGGTAACCTTCTCGGAGGTGCTGCCCATCTATGGCATAGGAGAGGCTAGGGTGTTCCACACCATGGGATTCAATCAGTAGTTGAAAAACTGGTGTGGAGCTCAGGGATTTGGCTTCACTGGGGACTGGGGGTCCACCTGGAGTGATGCAAGCCTATACTGGCATGATGGGCTGCATCTGTCCGGGAGGGGAACCAGGATCCTAGGTGATAGTTTTAAATGCTTCATTGGCAAGCATTTAAACTAGCCAAGGGGGGAAGCACTGGAAAGGAGCAGGGAAATCCTAGCCCCCCCTCCAATTAATCACGGTAATAAGTGCGGCAAACACCAACATAGAGGTGTCGATAGGGAGAAGGGCTGGGGTAAATGAAGAAAGTGACAAAGGCAAGAAGGACAGGGATGGGGCAAAAGGGAGTAAGGCCATCAGGAAATGGAGGGTAATGAGTACCAATGCCCGTAGTCTGGGCAACAAGCTCCCTGAGCTGGTGGCCTTGATGGAAGAGGGATGTCTGGATATCGTAGCAGTCACAGAAACATGGTACACAGAGAACCATGACTGGGATGTTAACATACCAGGGTACATAACCTACAGGAGAGACAGGCAGGGGAGAAGAGGGGGAGGAGTAGCTCTCTATGTAAAGGAAGGGATAAAAGCAACTGAACAAAAGAGTAAACAGGGAGGAGAGGAGGCACTGTGGGTCACCTCGGAGACTGGAAAGGGCACCACAATCCGCACAGGGGTTGTGTACAGACCCCCATGTCAGGGGGAGGGAATGGACAAGGATATGATAGAAGGCATTCTTAGAATGGCAGAGAAAGGGGAGATACTGTTGATGGGAGACCTGAATATGCCAGATGTTAACTGGAGCACATCTGCTGCAGCCACATCCAAGAGCAGGGCCATTCTTGATGCCCTACAGGTGGCAGGCCTCAGACAGCTAGTTTCGAACCCACTGTGAGGGAGCAATCTTAGACCTTGTACTCAAACGGGGCAGTGAGAGGATCTCAGATCTAGAAGTGGGTTGCCATCTGGGGACAAGTGACCATCAAACAGTGTGGTTCACGGTAAACTCAGCTACAGAGTCAAGCCATACAAAGTGAGGGTACTGGACTTTAGGAGGCTGACTTTGGCAAGATGGAGAGTGCCTCAGAAAAGCACTAGCAAACAGACTAGAAGGAGGTGTGGAGCAACAATGGGGAATCATCAAAACTGCCATCACAGAGGCAACAAGCCTTTGTGTGAAGCAAATAAACAAATCAAAATGAAAGAAAAGCCACTATGGTTCTCAAAAGAGGTGGCTGTGAAAGTCAGGAAGAAAAGATAGCATTCCAGAAGTATAAGGAACACAGAAGGAGCAGGACAGAGAGCTGTACCAATTAAGGCAGAAGGAAGCAGGGAGGAAGTCAGAATAGCAAAGGCCCAAACTGAGGAAAAGATAGCCAACTCAGTTAAGAAGGGGGATAAAACCTTTTATAGGTACATCAGCGAGCGTAGAAAGACAAAGGGAGGGATAGTAAGGCTGAATAGAATGAACGGTGGGTGGGCAGAGGGGGACAGTGAAAAAGCAGGGATACTGAACGAATATTTCTGCTCAGCATTCACAAAAGAGGAGGGGGAAATGCCTAATCCAATTAACAGAAGCACTCTTGATAGGGGTGTCCAGCCCGGTCCTTTCATAGAAGAAAGGGTCTGCAAGAACTCCTATAACTGAAGGTGGACAAAGCAATGGGTCTGATAGAATTCACCCCAGAATTCTAAAAGAATTAAGGAGGAACTAGTGAAACCACTGGCTACTCTTTTAATAAATCATGGGAGGATGGTGTGGTACCCGGACTAGAGGAAGGCGGATATGATTCCCCTCACAAAGTGGGACCAAGGCAGAGGCAGGAAACTATAGACCTGTCAGTCTGACCTCTGTGGTAGGGAAAGTGATGGAGTCACTTTGAAGGAAAGAATAGTTGAGTACCTAGAGGCCAGTGGAGCACAGGACCCAAGGCAGCATGGGTTCACTGGCCGGAAGGTCATGTCAATGAATCTAATAGATTTCTTTGACTGGGTGACCAAAGTAGTAGACCAGGGAGGGCTGTGGACATGGCCTACCTAGACTTTGGCAAGGCTTTTGACACAGTTCCACACAAAAGATTAATAGTCAAATTAACCAGCCTGGGAGTGGGTCCCAGGGTGGTAGCCTGGGTAAAACATTGGCTGCACAACAGGACACAGAAGATAATTGTAAATGGAGTCCACTCTGAAGAAAGAGGGGTTACTAGTGGGGTACCGCAGGGTTCAGTATTGGGTCCAGTCCTTTTTAATGTCTTCATCAGTCACACTGCAGAGGGACCGGAAGGAAAAGTATGCCTTTTTGCAGATGACACAAAGATCTGCAACAGGGTTGATACACAAGGAGGCGTGGAAAGGATGAAAAGGGACTTGGCAAGGTTGGAGGAATGGTCAGAAGTATGGCAGCTAGGATTCAATGCAAAGAAATGCAAAATAATGCACCTGGGAAACAAGAACCAAGGGGAAGAATACACAATGGGTGGGGAGGTAGTAACAACAACAAAAAAGGAAAGGGACCTGGGGGTAATCATATCAGATGACCTTAAGATTAACAAGCAATGTGAGAAGGCAGTAGGGAGGGCTGGGGGTATACTGGGATGTATAGGGAGAGGCATCAGCAGCAGAAAACAGGAAGTTGTTATCCCTCTGTACAGACAGTTGGTGAGACCCCATCTGGAGTACTGTGTCCAATTCTGGAGACCCCATCTCTGCAAGAACATAGACAGGATAGAGGTAGTCCAGAGGAGGGCAACTAAGATGGTGCAGGGTCTGCAAGAGAAGTCGTATGAGGAGAGACTAAAGGAGCTTAATATGTATACCCTTGAGGAAAGAAGGGAGAGGGGGGGACATGATAGAAACTTTTAAGTACTTCAGTGGAATCAACAAAGTCCAAGAGGGTAGCATCTTTCAGAAAAAGAGACGTGCAAGAACAAGAGGACACAATTTAAAGATAGAAGGAGGGCAGTTCAGGGCAATGGTGAAGTATTATTTCACAGAGAGGGTAGTGGATGCATGGAACAGCCTTCCTGAGGAGGTTGTGGGGTCTAAAACTGTGGGAGAATTCAAGAATGCATGGGACAGACATAAGGCAATTCTTGTAGGGGGTAGGAAGAAATAGGCTGTTGGTTAACTAGGATCTGCTGCCTATCCTGTAGGTAGGGAAATGGGCAGACTAGATGGGCCAAGCGGTCCTTATCTGCTGTCAAAGTCTATGTTTCTATGTATAGCTGAAGCCTTCAGTTTCAGTTTGCACTGTGGCAGCACGATATTATCGCCATTTGCAACAACAGAAGTTTTGCTTCTTTCACTCTGTCACCGACAGTCACCAGTCTGCTTCTAACAGCAGACATATATACTGTAAGACTTGCTCCCACTGGGATCTAATGCAGATTTCATTCAGTCCTGAACAGTCCCTGCTGTTCACTGAGGAACAGTAGCTCCTGATTGATGGTTTGAGCTGCCAATTAGATTAACCAGGTTTGAGGCCCACACTTTGACAGGTTATCAGATGACACAAAGGGCCTAAATTAATAAAGTTCACGCTTGGTCCTTAAGCCCTTGTGGCTTCTTTTGGCCAGTCACCTCTGACTCTGTCACCAAGTCAGCTCAGGTCAGAAGTGATGAAGATGGCTGCCTATTTTATAGTCACAAGGCAGTTTGACCCAAATGTCTGTACAAAGCTCTGCTGTGAAACAATGCTTTACACCCCAGAACAGTCCTGCATGATGTGTTTACATGTCCAGTTCAGTCGGTGCAGTGACTGGGAATGTCCCGGTTCACTAGGGGACACTGATATATGACTGTTGGTTCCAGCTGGTGTCTCCGATGTGTGAACCACTAACAACCTTAAAGGTAAAGCCCCATGCAGGTTACACGTGCATCTCCCCAAATCACACACTCTAAAACCTCAATTCCAGAACAAGGCATCATGAAGATGCATATTAGGGTGCTTGGAGTCTAAGAAATGTGTCTGAGTGTGCAGAAACGAAGTCTGAAAATTCCATTTCCTTCGCCTCTGATTCAGGCATCAGAACAGAATCAGATGTTCTGATTCTGCATCCAACTCCATTTCACTGTACTCAATGCAATTTCTCCCACCCAAACATTTCCAGAAGTCCACCCCTTACTTTACCTGTCTGCCATTATGCTGTCTGGGGACCCTGGAGGCTCAGACAGCCGTAGGAGAGGCGGCACTGCAGGCCAGTGCTGGGGATGAAGTAGTTAGTGACAGCTGGTCCATCCCATCCTCCTGTTCCAAACGTCCACGGGCAGCTCTCCAGAAATGTAGTTGGCAATGCTGAGCATGGACAACCAGCTCAGTAGTCCTGAAGAGTCCGACTCCCTACATCCCGAACAACTCATGGCCAGCTAAACACTCATTTGGCTGGCCCAGGATGTTCATGACAGAACCAGGATTCATCAGGGCTGCAGGCCCATTCCCAGATCCCAGCATTTCCATTACACACACCCATTGTGCATGCACACAAGGAATGGACAAAGTGGGACCTAATCCAGCACAGTACCACTAAAGGCAAGGGAGAAAGGGGGATGGAGGGAGGGAGGATGGAGGACTTTGGTTGTTTGCACTCTAGTCGGATGCAGATTTGGATTCGGAATCACAGTCCGAGTCAGTGATTCTGCATCTGACCAGGCTTTGATTTGAATTTTGGCCTTCAATACTGAAAATTCAATTATCAAGAAAAAATGCAAGGATTCTGTCGGACAGATCCAAACAACCCTAATGCACATGCTTGTGCAAAGAAGGTGGATGGGGCTCATGAGACCAGGTACCACCTGTTAAACAGGCTTGGAGCGCTGATCTAGTACAGGCTAAGAATGACAGATTACAGACCGGATTTCATCCTACTGGGAGTTCTCAGTGTAATGCAGTCACTGCCTCAGCCAGGTACCAAGTTAGAACCATCACCACTCCACGAATATATTATAAATAATCTGATTTATAATACAAGATTGTTCTTTATGTGATATGTTACTAAGGAAGCATCAAATGATTACATTAATATTGTACCTGTGATGTGATATAATTAAAGGGTGCTACTGGCTGAGGTTAAGCCCGACCGCTGCACAGATCAGGGCTTCACCTCAAAGATCCCCGTGTCGCCTTATTAAATAAAGATTTAATTACCTCATTAATAAAAAAAAAAATGATCCTCCGGTGCAGCCGGCATGTTTAAATATGGCACTCATCACTCCTGGGATCACGCTGGAAAGACCGTGATACTGTGACGCAGCTCTGACCCTTCCTGTTGTTTGCCCATATATTTGGAAGTTTTAAAATATTGGTATTTCCCATGCCCAGTGCTGTTTTGACAGAATTTGCCTAAATGCCATGTCTACCCTTCCATGTACTGGAGGGATCTCTGAGGTGAAGCCCTGATCTGTGCAGCTGTCTGAAAGTACTTTTTTAAGGAAATACTCCGTAAAATTTACAAAACAATATGCAATTAAGTTTTAAAAACTTCTATTAACATAAAAAAGCCTACACCCCCATTCTATGAGTGAAATATAATGAGAGGGGCTTTGGTGGTTATAAGAGGGTCTGTTGTGCAAGGCAGTCATGAACAATGATTAGATGAATCTGCATTGACAAGAGTGCCCACTCTGGGTGGGAAGTCAGGTTTCCCGGTGCATATCCAAATTCTAACCAGCACGGTGCAGAGGCAGGCTACTGACACGGTGGCATATATTAGCAGTACGCACACCCGAAGCGTTTATTAACAGTAGATCCAGTGTGGCCCAATCCTATAAACAGAATAACTCGTTGCCTCAAATGGCTCTTAGTAAGCCGTGAAAGCATGTGTTAATACTGACAGGTCTTGGGAGTGCTCCATTGGCAATTACATACAGATGTGTAATCTGCCATTAATTAGCTGTGTTCAACAAGTGGTACTAGAGTCTTTAGTATGGGCAGGTATGCAGTGAAAATATACATGTAATGGCAGTTTAATGGCAGCCTGGATTATCGCACCATGCTCCCGTCTCTCATAAAAACCTCACTTGCAAGCTGAGCCGATGTCTCTGAAGGGCTGCTAATTCTGTAGATTAACTGTGGCTATATAGGCTGGGGAGCATGTGAGTGCATGCCTGCCTTTAACACAGAAGCTGAAGATGGCCTGCAAAACAGGGTTACCACCTGGACAAAGTGAGAGATTTAAAGGCACCTTTTTTTTTAATCACTGTATTTTTGCACTTTAATCTGTTCTCTTGAATACCCAGAAACCTCCTGCTTCATTTACCTGCAAAGACCCTCAAAGGCTCGGATACCACTAGGGCCACTGTGGCTGTGTGCCTCATAGCCTGAAAAGCAGAGGAGCGGGCAGGTCTGGTGTCCACATCCCTATATCATGTCCCTCAAGAGGCCCCTTCCTGCCAGCAGCACAGCGGCACAGGTGGAATTAGGAGGAGTTCCTCCCAGACTGACTAATATGCCTGGAACAGTTATTCCACTCAGAGAGTAGGAAAAACCTTCCTAGACAGGCGACTGCATCATTAAAACTACCTCTCCAGCTCCTGATGTAGTCAGTTGGGACTGCATGCTCTGGATGTCAATTTGCAGTCCCCAAGCAGAAGGCAAGTGTCTTAACAGTTATACCACCCCAGCATTCCAGGCATATTGTTTGAATTATTTATTTTTATTTTTATAATAAATGCTTTATTATTTTCACTTTTCAACCAACATTATAACATTTCATGATACATGAAAATACTTTGTCCATTCAATCCTACTTTCACACATCCCAGTGATGCTGGCTGGTGATAAACACAGTTACCACATTGCTACATGAGAGACCTGGGTTCAAGACCAGTGCTGACCCCCCGCCCTGGGCTGGAGGGGCCTGAAGCAGTCACTAAGCCACCCCCTGGGTGAGGCAGAGGTGTCTCACACTTAAGAGTGCCACCTACAGGCACAGAGCAGGGTCAGCACTGACACTCCATGACCGTGAAGCACTGGCTGCTCCTGCCTACAAGTCAGCACGTGGGCATCCATGGCCTATGTGCCAAGCATGTGACAGAGTCGATGACTGCCCTGACGATGCTGCCGAATGCCCCGACACCAGTCCGCTCAAACCTCCTGAAAGTGACTGCTTCTCAGCAGCCAACACCGCATGGGTCAGTCCAGGGGAGGTCCTGAAGCACCACAGAGGATTGGAGTGCTTCTGGATGGAGCTTCCTGGAGGTACAGTACAGTAAGTGTGTGGGGGGAAGCGCGGAGTACTTCTACCTAAAATTGTAATGGCAAATAAAGAATACAGCTTTCTTAAAATAATGTCCTTGCTTTTTTAATTTTCCAGTTCCACTGATGGATCCCAGCTTGGCTTTGGCCTGCTGCAAAACTCTGCTGCCTGCATGCAGGGGCGTAGCCAGAAATTTCCATTTTGCACAGAGTCCCCAACAGTTACACCCCCCCCACTAATAAATGTACACATCCTTTCCAAATGGCACCCCCTTCCAAACAAGTCAAATTGTTGTCAGATGATTCCTCTACTCTCTAAAGAGGTTATACATGTATCAGACACTCCTCGGTGGCATACACTAACCCAAATACTACAGATTAGAATGATAATATTAACAGAGTGGCTTATTGTTTGTGACAGGCACTCAACAAAACTGTATGAGTATGCCTATCTACACCCTTGCCTGCATGTGCAGCACAAGATACTTGCCCTACATACCCACCTGGGAGGTAACATGGCCCACTGGTAAGAGCAGAGAGCTGTAAACCTTGAGACTCAGGTTTGAATCCCACAAACATCACTTAATTCACTCACAGGGTGACCCTGAGCAGCCCAAGTAAAACATATTTCCAGCATTCCCAGAAACTTCTTAAAATACACTCAGAGCATCAACTTACATGTCATTAGTTAGGGCTAATGAATTTCTCTCAATGTGGAAAAAAAAGGAAAAAAAGGCGAATTGGAAATTTTTAATCTAGCACTTGGAGGCCATTTTTCATGAAAAAAAAAATTTGCATCACTTTATCATGCAAAAACCCTACTTCGCATCAGCTTTTTATGCAAAAACCCTTCATTTTTAGTTGTACAAAACACGTTGACTTGCACCCTCAATTTCAGGAAAAAGGATGTTAAGATTTTGCAAATTGAAATTGCCCATTTCTGAAAATGGAAACTCCTTTGCCCCTTTATGTGTCATTGGTTTTCGGTATGAACTGCATCCCCTCAGTCTTTACCACAGAGCACATCTGCATGAAATTATTATCTTTGCCCCCAACTTCATTTCATTTTCCCACTTTTCTCACTGAAGTCATAATTTGATGTTTGTGACATCACAATCTATTGCTGTGGAAATTATTTTTTTTCAACTCTATAAAACTGTTAGGACTTTTCACAGCCCTGTTTACAAAGTTGTCCTGCACCATTTTACAAAAGAGGTAAACAACTTAGTCAAAAATGTCATAGTTTCACACTGTGTGTTATTATCATACAACCAGAGGATTATGGCTTCCGCAGGGGTGGGGCTTGTAATCATAGATACATACACAGACGCTGACAGCAGAAAATGCCTCTTGGCCCATCCAGTCTGCCCACCCTATCTAACTATTCTGCCTTGCGCTAGTGACAATCCTCCCTTTTGTGACTGCCCCACCCCCCGTAATCTTCTATATTATGTTTCTACTCTTGCATCCGGAGGTGGCTTATCAGCCCAGTCCCTGCCTCCCCAAGAAGGCTCCCACTTCCCCAGATACCCACCTCGGTCAGGGTTTCCCCACGAATTCCCCCTCTTGGAGGGGCTGGAGGAGGAGGCTGTCACCCTTCAGTAGATAATCCAAGGTGGATCAATGGTGGCATTTTGGTGGTGGTGGTATAGGTGCCAATTACGAGGGGGCTGAGGGCTGAAGCCCCACAGGAAGTTAAAGTGGGGTCTCTGCTCCACCCTGGCTGAAACTGTGTGTGTCTATATATTTTTTTTTGTTACTGGGCAATGGGAAGCCAAACAGCAGGATTTTGGAGGCTGGAACATGGGGCAGAGGCATTCGGGTCACAGACACAGACCACGGTGCCATTTCATCTTTATTGGTGTGGAACTTTTGGTTGGAAGGAGTAGTTTGCTCAATCAGCTGCTGCTGCCTCCATGTTGTCACCGACAGAACTCAGTCGCAGACACAGTGGTCTGGGCTCAACCATGCCTGCGCGGCGCTCAGCACGAGCGCAAGCAGCCACCAGCAACAGTGCCACTTTTGGCGCCAGAAGCCGCCATTTGTTTGCTGCTCGGCTGGTGCAGACGGTAGTCGGTGGTAGGAGCCAGTCATGCCATGGTCAGTTGGATTCAGCAGCGCGAGCATGAGCGACTCCACAAGCTAGAGTGTCAGAAAGGAGTCGGTCCAACAGAGGAGACTGACCGGACTACAGTCAGCAATGTAGGCGAGGGTGAGGTGAGGCGAGGCCTGATCCCTGTGGTGAGCTGTCCAAACTTCTTCTTCAAGAAGAAAGTTATTTTTATTTAAATACAATGTTTGATTGTTGCCCAATTTTCACAAAACCAGTGAGTTTTGTGAAAATAGGGCAAAATCAAACTTTGTATTTAAATAATAGACATTGACAGTAAGAGAAAGAGATTGCAGGCCTGAGCAGAAGTTGAATCGTGACTGAATCCCTTTGCCCCATTCATCCACCTTGACCCTCCCTGAGGCTAAGTAAGTTCCACCCTGAGAGTCCCACTATCTGTCCATGTTTTGAAAAGTCATGGTTCCTTCTCAGTTTATCAGTACTTACTGGTCCCCAGTTGTTACAAATCTTATAAAGTGCTTTAGCTTTTTTATTTAGTCAGTGTTCTGTATGATTTTTGAAAGGGAGCTGCTGTGGAACTGAAGTTTGAATAGCCATAGTCATTTTAAAGAAGCTCTGCTTGTTCTCCCCAGTAATTAGAAGTGGAGATTGTGGGAATCAAACCCAGGTCCTGCTCGACTCTCCTGGATATACCAAACTCATTTAAAACTCATTATTCTAACCTCTAGACTATACTGCTAGCCAGTTCAAAGCAGTTGAGAGGTACAGTATGACTGAGTGAGGAGGATATTTTGGATCCAGAGTGTTCTCCTGTGTTACCTACCAAGAAGTGGCAGGAAAGAAGGGAGCAACATGTAGTGAGGTGCTTGCTCTGTTGTTTTGTTAGCAGTTATTACATACTGTAGATTTCTGTGATTGTTGCCTATAGAGGGTAGTAGGAAATCAATTAGGCCCTCTGACTTTTTATGGGGGCCTCAAAGGCAATAACCAAGATGGGGAGGGTTGCAGCATTGCAGAAAAAACAAAACAGAAAAAATTTGTTACGATTTTTTTTAAATGTTCATCCACCCCAGTACATGCCATGCTAGTACTGCAGAGCAGTGTGTCACTGAGTAGCATGGATTATCAAAAGCAGGCTGTCAACAAAACCAGTTTAAATGTACACATTACACATGACACACTGATCTGAAGTATTACCACAGACAGACCATCCGTTGCATTATTTCTGGTGTGCAAAGTGTTATGATGTGGGCCATTTTCACTTTCTTGCTGTTTATGTTGTCAATGCCTCATATACTGCAGCTGAAGTCCTGAAATCGATCTGTTGGTGTACCAGGCCTGGCTCTTTACTTTTTAGTGTCTGTGTCTCAGTCACTGATCCCCCATACTGTTGCAGTGCCTTTCTAGAATAAAGATTTACATCTGACAGATAATGTGAAGACTCACAACAAAGGCAAATGGGCAGCCTATCTGCCCTCAGAGCACAATAATCTGCTATCTGAATAGGCATCAAAGGTATTCTGACCTAAAACAACCCACCTATTTTGCTAGTGTAACTGCAGCATACACCTGTGGTCACCTGGCATCATGCAGTTTACATATTTAGTTTGGAGGGGAAAAGTGGGTGAGTTACATCACCTGTGTCTGCACAGCTTGCTGGGGAGTGGGTCAAGGAGGTGAGTGACAACACAAGAGGCTATGCCAGTAGCTGGGAAGGAGATCAGGCTGGGTATGTGACACCACTGGAGTCTGCAACACTTGCTGGGGAGTGGGTCAAGGTGGTTGGTGACAACACCAGAGGCTATGCCAGAACCTCGGGAGGGGATCAGGCTGGGTATGTGACACCACTGGAGTCTGCAACACTTGCTGGGGAGTGGGTCAAGGTGGTTGGTGACAACACCAGAGGCTATGCCAGGACCTCGGGAGGGGATCAGGCTGGGTATGTGACACCACTGGAGTCTGCAACACTTGCTGGGGAGTGGGTCAAGGTGGTTGGTGACAACACCAGAGGCTATGCCAGGACCTCGGGAGGGGATCAGGTTGGGTAAGTGACACCACTAGAGTCTACAACCCATGCTGGGGGGGTCAAGGTGGTGAGTGACACCATCAGAGGCTACTCAGGTAGCTAAGGGGACAAGGTGGGTGAGTGATACCATCAGTGTCTACAACACATACTGGGCATTAGGTCAAGGTGGTGAGTGACACCATCAGAGGTTACGCCAATAGCTGTGGAGGCGGGCAAGGTGGGTGAGTGACACCACTAGTGTGTGCAACATATGTTGGGCAGTAGGTCAAGGTGGTGAGTGACAACAAAATACAGGCAAATTTAGGTAATGTGCTGGCATTGAAATGGTGTTTATTATGCTATGCTATCTCTTCAGCAAAACCCCAAAATGCACTATGAAGAACGAAAACCCTAGAGGTTCTGGGGCCTTAGCGTCAAAGGCCCCAATTCTTTAGACCCCCAGCAAAATAAAGTCAGCTCCTAGGGATGCTGGTGTGGGCTCAGGGACAGAAAAAAGGTCCAGATTTCATCTTAAAGTTGGGTAGAATTTTCAAATTTCATTTCGGCTGGAATTATGTGGAATTTCTGAAATTTCACCTAATTTGGTAGAATTCCATCAGAAGCAGAATTCTGAAATTCTGAAAGCAGAATGTTACTGGTGGAATCATATTCTGCAGTTTTATGTAAACTATGGATTTATTTTCCACAAATTGTGGAATAATATTGCATGGATTATGTAATCTGCAGAATGTATTCTGTAGTTTACTTAGAAAGGCTTTTCAGAGTTCAGCAGAATTGTAAAAGAAATTCCCCTTCAAAAAACATTGTAACCACATTGCAATTGCAGTGTAGCTGCATGCAACAAATACATAACTACAGCCTAATTATGCTGTTGCATGTAATTAAGGATTAGTTACATTAAAAGGAACACATAAAATAAAGTGTGCCAGCTCTGTGGCGCCAAGCAATAGGGGATCGTTCGGCATGCTGATGACCTGGGTTCACACCCATGCCCGGGATGACAGGAGCGGAGACCCGAGCGGAGGAGTAGGAGTGTCCTCTTGAACGCTTTCCTCCCTAGGGGGGAGGGTGCCAGTCTGCACCGCTTCTAGAGCGGCTGCTGGTAGTCCCTGGTGGGGACGCACTTGGCAATGTGTGTGTGACCACGCACCACCGTGCGTCCTTCCCAGGACACCTCGTGTGTGTGGTCACACTGTGGGAGGGGGGTAGGGTGGCAGGGAGAAAACAGATGATGGTCGCCTGGGTCCCCTCGCACCACACAGCCCTGGCGAGCAACCTACAGAGTTGAATCCCCCGCCATGCATCCGGCATAGATTCGGACCCTATCTCCCCTCTCGTGGGCTCCAAGAGGGAGGACCCCCTGGCGAAGGATTTGCCAGGTGGCTGAGCTAGCAGCATGGTTGGGGACGGTGCAACAGCAATAAAGGGGATGACTTAGCGGGTGGGGAGTCCCTTGTTGGCCCAAAGGAGTGGACAGTTGGGGCATGGGAGGAGCAAAAACATAAAGTGTAACCTAAAAGTTATTTCAGAAGCGGAACTGCCATTCTGCACGAGCCTACAGTTGCCCAAATATTTCTCCTCAGGCAAGCAATTCCCCACCATACCCCCCAGACCCTACCATCTCTCCTTCCTCCCCTTATTCCCTGGGGCCCTCCTGAAACATTTCTTTTCTTGTTTCAAATGTTTTTTCACTCATGCTCCCAACATGATGTTTCGTATAGCTCTGCTGCAATTTACATGGAACTGGATGACTACACTTAACCTGTTACCTCCATACAAGAGGTATTGCTGGCTTTCCTCTCACACAAGTGCTAGCTATGCTTCTGTAAACTGCATCTCAAGCTATGCTATTACAATGCTCTATGTAAGCATTAAGCCACGACGGAGGTGTGCTCTAATGCTGGATTGATGCATGGGGGGGGGCAGTGCGTGCCTGAGGCCCATGGCCGAGGGCTACCACCAACCCCCATGCATCAATCGATTAAACACACCGGAGTGGCTTATGCGCTTGTAACATGGGCACCGACGACACAGTCACCAGGAGCCCATTTGCCTCGGTAAAACTACATAAGAGGAAGACTAGGGGAGATCTGTACACTGTTACAGTGCACTTACAAATCATCTCAGACACCGCCCTTACGATGCTGATACGGTCAACACAGTGTGTTGTACTACTACTGACCAGAGCGGCTGCATTCGCTGCAGCAGCTGTCGATCTGTGCAGCTATTTCTCAGTTAACACCCATTGGAGTCTCGGTGGCGCCTCTCTCACCGGCGCTGTGCTCAGTCCTAAATGGGATGCCTCTGCCTCACTTCCGTTCCTCTACATGGTCCTCCGACAATACAAGCGCTTCCCTGCAGGAGGTCTCTGTGTGGGCTGTGCTACTTCCCTCCTGTGTGCGCTGCTTCCCCCCTTTCCGTCTGCCTGCAGATCGTCGCACTCTTCGGTTGCAACGCTTCCCTCGTCCACCCACTCCTCCATCGCTGCCCCTCCTGCCAAAGAAAAGCAGAGCGCCCTCTTTTGTGCCGCCTGTCACCCTTCCCAGCTACAGACTCCTGCGACTGTGCGCCGCGGGTTCTCGTCCCCCCTTCCGATCTCACACTCCTAGTGGGGCTCCCGGACCACTGCTCCTCTCGGTTCTGCGCTCCCTTTCCCACAGGACCCAGTGCTGCTAGGCTGGGGGTCTGGCTGGTCACGGTACTGCCGAAGCGGGCACGGCATACACGCTGGGTTAATACCCGCTTCGGCTGCCGTCTCATGACCGCCCTAGCCCTATCGGGTTGCTCCCTCAGAGGCAGACAATTCATGCCATGTTACAATCAAATTTGTACCTCCTATACAGTTACTTTCATGATGTATGTATTATATTGCTGCTATGTACTGGTTCTCTGATACTGTTTATATTGTCTGTTAATGCTGTTAATTACTCCCCTTCCCCAGGACACATCTGGAAATGAGCAGTTCCACTCAGTATGCTGTTCCTGGTGAAACTTTTAAATAACTAAATAAATAAACTCTGCCAGCAAAATTCCGCAGGGACAGTTTGTGGGGCCAGTAGATTTTCTCACCTTTAGTCATGACAACAAATTGTTAATTGTAATCACTGTGAAAAGGTTAACCCTGAACAGGAGAGGACCAATGAAAGGCTGATAATCACAGACACCCCCATAAATTTAGGGGGGGTGGAGGCCTGTGGTGTGGAGGGTTGAAGCACTGGATGCCTTACCTCACGCCATGCCGATGACCCGTGTTCAGGAATGAGCACAGGTTGCCGGGGGTCAGCAGGAAGGAGAATGATCAAGTATCCGAGGGACTGCTCTCCTTCTCTGGGGGGTTGCCAATATTCAGTGTAGGACTGACCCCTGGCGGTGGCTGGGAGGTGGTGTGCCAATGCTGTAAATAAGGGGGCAGACGCCTAGAGAAGTGCGTGCGGATGCGTGCGCGCTCCCTCCACTGGCGTCCTGCATGCCTTCTCTCCACAAGGGGAGGAAAACAGGAAAGTAGAGTGGCCCTGGTTGTGCGGCTTGATAACCGTTCATCAGAAAGCGCACCTCCAAGGGGCACCGCCACACATACTGGATCTGATCCCAGTGGGGAAGTTAAGGGTTTCCGCTACGGGGGAGGGGGGGAGCCATGGGGGTAAGCAGTGATGGTCCTAATGTTGAGGTACGAGGATGGATGGTGGTTAGAATACAAGGTTGCCCAGTAGATCCAGCCAACCAGAGGCCAAGGAGAAACAACACCAACTAAATAAAAAATAAAAAATACGGGTGGGAGTAAACAAATAGCCATTATCTTCAATGGGATAATGACAGCGAGCCTAAGTTCCCCCAACACAGTGTATGCATCTGTGCACATCAATTAGGCGTCATGTAGGTAAAAAATAATACACCACAGACACAGGCAAGAGTATGATTGTCCTTTTGTCATTATGGAAAGTATAGTCCCAACCACCATATTCTACAGCTTGCAGTAACTCACGTTACTTGTGCTTTGGGCTAGTCAACCATTTTTTATATCCCTTTTTTCTTATAGATCTCCTTGTTCCCGCCACCACCCCATGCCCCCTACATACCCTGCAGCAAGAAAGAGTGAGCGGATTTAAGCAACAAGGCATGACCAGGGGTTATGTTAATGGTCTGTTAATCACCCTCTAGGGGTGTAATGTGGCACGAGGCATAGCCGAGTGCCACATGCCCCTAGAGGGTGATTAACTGACCATTAACATAATCTCTAGTAGTTACTATGCTATTATAATAACATGTTTTTAAACTGTGTTAAACCTTGTTTAGAATATGATTAAGCTCTACATGTATGTTAATAAAGATTAACATAAGGCTGTTAGAATGTTTACAGCCAATCAAACTCCATTTCTCAGAGTCTTTTATAATTACAGATGATGGACTTCATTAAGCATAACTGCCTTGTCCACAGGAGCAGTGGGTGGACCCCAAAATTGTGGAAGTCTTACAGTCCACATTGGAGGAGACTGCCCGACTTCCACACACGATTTCTTACATCAATGATGCTTTAGCACAATTAGATGCTGATACTGCAGTCTCAGTTAAGAGAGACCAGGAAGGGACCTAAACTTGAAAATAGAGAAGAAAGACTGGGATAGACATCTACAGTCTGATCACTCAGTAACAGCCTCCCATATCTAGTAGGAATTCTCTTGAAAGGTTTCTCTTAGATATTTCCACACACATGCTATTCAGCAAAAGTACCTTCTGTGAGGCGGACGGGCTACCTGTTAGAGGAATTGTGGCAGCTCCCCAGCCTGGCATGGTCATGTCTTTTGGGACTGTCCAGCTTTGCAAACTTTTTTTTATAGCTTTAAACAGATACAGTTAGCGGCCAATATGTTCATTCTTTCAAGTTCACCTCGCTTGGGCACTTCTATTGACTGGGAGGAGTTTAGGACAGTGGAGATGGCTGAGGTTGTTGGGGTGATTTCGAAGCTGTGGCACACTTTTTGTGAACTGGACCCCGCCCTGACCCATATCCTAGTGGGGTGCGCCAAGACCATTGGTTCAGTGTTCGGCGGGATAATCTGGTGCTTGCTTTCGGAGGGGATCTTCCCTGATGCCTTGAAGAAGGCACTGGTGAGGCCCCTCCTGAAGAAACCATCACTTGACCCTGATGTCCTGGCAAATTATCAAACTATCTCCAACCTCCCATTTTTAGGGAAGGTTGTTGAAAAAATAGTGACACTGCAGCTGGAGGCGCACCTCACGGCCTATGACATCTATGAGCCATTCCAGTCCGGTTTCAGGGCTAGGCATAGAAAGGAAATGGCATCAGTCAGTGTGCAAAATGACCTCCTCAGGGTGAGAGATAGAGGAGACCGGTCAATTCTTGTTCTTCTCGATCTATCCTCAGCATCTGACACTGTGGACCACACTGTGGTCCTGGATCACCTTACAGAATATTGTGGACTCGCTGGTACTGTCATCAACTGGTTTGAGTCCTGTCTCTTGAGCAGGAAGCAATGGGTGGTGATGGGGAATTTCTCCTCTTCGACGAAGCTTCTACCATGTAGAGTTCCTCAAGAGTCGATCCTGTCGCCAATGCTGTTCATGGTGTACATGCTATCCCTGGGAGAGCTCATTTGACGGTACAGTCTGGGTTTTCACTGCTATGCAGATGACACCCAGCTGTACAAGTCTTTTGCCCCTGGAATAAATGATGTAATGGAAGTGCTAAACAACGGTCTGGCTGAAATTCAGGACTGGATGGCCTCCAACTGGTTGAGGCTAAATCCCAACAAGACGGAGGTCCTGGTGATTGAGTCTGGTTGCGGGCTTGATGGGAGTGCCTCCAGAGTGGCAACAGGACTGGTCCTGGGAACTACTAAATTGATGGCTTCTCCTAGGGTGAGAAGTCTGGGCATCTTCCTGAATGACAGACTGACACTTGATGCTCAGGTGTCGTCTGTTATCCAAAGTGGTTTCTATCACTTAAGGAATGTCACCCTGATTAAACCCCTAGTTCCACCCAAGGACCTGCCACCACTAGTACATGGCCTTTGTTAATTCCCAGTTTGACTACTGTAATGCTCTGTACTTCGGGGTCAGTGGAGGAACCCTCCACTGGCTGGAGCTGGTGCAGAATGCAGCGGCCAGGTTACTGACCGGCCTGTCCAGGTCACTGCATGTGACCCCAGTCCTGTGTGATCTGCACTGGCTGCCTGTCAGGTGGAGGATCATCTTCAAGGTGGGCTTGCTCACCTAAAATACCCTTATATGGATTGGGCCCTGGCTACCCGATGGGTTTTCTTACCCCTGCCACTCTGGTCCGCTCCCTCCACTCCTCCACCAGGGGCCTCCTTGAGGTTCCGAGGGCCAGGTTGAAAACCTCTGGCGATCGAGAATTTGAGGTGGCCGACCCTGTCCCCCTGGAACTCACTTCCCAGCTCTGTAAGGGAGGCCCTGTTGGTGGAGGCATTCAAGAGGGGTCTGAAGACTTATCTTTTCAAACAGGCCTTTCCGGACTAACCACAGTGGTTTTAAGCTCGTATTTATTACTTATTAACTATTTAAAATTGCTTATTTATGTTTAACTTACATTTTTGTATAATCCTTTAGAAGTTTTATTATTATTGTTTTGTCTACCCTGCCTGTTTTGCTTTTGTATGGTGCCCAGAGCCTCTGGGATTGGGTGCCATATAAATAACTGTTACCTTATGTACCCTCCCACCCAGAAATTACTGAACATATGTCTCCTTACTGCCCAAAAGATGATCACAAAGAATTGTCTCACTCCCTTAATCCCTACTGTTTGCCTGTGGCAATATTCAGTAGTGGACATCTGGTATCCAGTGGAAACAGTGACTGAGACTGAGCAACTCGGATCTGAACTACTCAGTCTCAGCGCCTGCAATGTCAGCTACCCTGAAAGCACAGCAGCGAGGAAGGACAGGATGAAGGGACAAGCAAGAGGCAGACCGGAAGAGGAGGAAAGGTATGTGAGGGGTGGTGAGGTGGGAAGCCACTGAGCTGGCTGCATGGCGTGGTGGTAAGGGTGGCTGGCTACAGTGAGGAGGATGCAGGGTTCGGAGCTGGGGAGGGGCACAATATTTTGTGCATTTTATGGGAGTGGGTGTTACCTTTTTTTTATGTTTCCCCGAGTTGGTTGTTATTATTAGTGAGTGTGGTGCGGGGGGAACAAAGCCCCCCACATAAATACTAAAAGCAAGTTGCCTCGCTGGGAGTGTATATCGCCGTTTTGGTTTTCGGTGATGTACACTTGCCCTAACGGTGATCACAGTTTTGCAATCACTGTTATCACATAAAACTTAGATATTTATAAGACAGACAAAACTGAGGGGAAAAATTTTAACTTTTATGGCACAGATGTGTTCCGTATGTAACCCCTAGATGGCGCTATCCCAGGGGCTACTACCCCTGCCTGATTTGCCACTAACAGGTTGAGGGGCCTGGATCCGATGGCGGGTGCCTCAACTCAGAGGTCAGGGTTTGCAATAGTTAAACTAACTTGGTCACAGCCCTCTGAGACACTGCAACCCTCCTTTCTTCCCACTAGTGGCCCACACAATATATCAGAATTACCTTCACAGTATACACTTACCCCCAGGACTGGTTCAGGCACTGGGACCTCCTGTAAAATAAGATACAGTGCAACAATCACAGTACAATACTTTAACATAGACAAATACCTCAGGCAGTTTAACTTTGCTGAAACAAGCAGCTCTGATTTATTTAGGGGAATATAACAAGGACAGGGGGAAATCAGGTTAATTAGCTTATCACTTTACTCATCTACCTATGGCTCTGTGCACAGGCCTATCCCTACCAGTTACTGTCCCTGGGTACCCAAGCCCTAGTAGCTAGTCAAACCGTGGCAGCTGGTAGGGGCCCTTTCACACAGAGAAAAGAAAAATTAGTTAAACAGTCAGCAGTACAGTAATTCCATTTGGTTTAATGTGGCAATTCAACAGGAAGCGACCCTGAATTAGTACTCACGACCTCAAACAAGATAGGGTCCTTCAATGTCAGCAGGGCTACTCTTGAGCTCCACGAGACTCCTCACACATTTATATGACAAACTGCAACAGGCAAAGTCCTTTAATGGCAGCAGGATTCACTTGAGCTACAAAAGCCTCCTCACACATTTATATGGTAAACAGTAACAGGCAAAAGTCATTTAATGGCAGCAGGATTCACTTGAGCTACAAAAGCCTCCTCACACATTTATATGGTAAACAGTAACAGGCAAAAGTCATTTAATGGCAGCAGGATTCACTTGAGCTACACAAGCCTCTTCACACATTTATATTGTAAACAGAAAGTACTATACCAGGCAGGCTGCTTCTCTATCCCGATCGCAATTACTGCACAATACCGGAGAACACACAGCAGATTCAGTTCCTGACAGACCAAGCGCAATTCAACAATTTCTCCAGTCTTCTACAGGGTGAGCCCGGTTTCTACTCTTCAGATATCCTTTGATTCTCTTCACAGGGCCAGATTCAGTCCCTAACAAGCAGTTACATAAGCTGCAGACGGAACTCGGGCCCTTACACCGTTCCGTCTAAAACTACACACCGAAAAGCACAGGGCTCCTTCCCTCTTCACTGCCAGAACTCAACTGAAACTCCAGCAGACAAAACGGGCACTTCCTTTGAGTTCCTCCTAGTTCTTAGCTGGATTGGCTGTCACTCACAATAGACTGCCCCTGTTGGTCAAAAAGGCACGAAGTCAAACTACATCTCCCAGAGTCACTGCCCATACAATCCTTTTGTGGCTGCTCAGATTCTGAGTCAAGTTCTGATTCGTCCAAGGCACCATTTAGAGCTACCTTAACCCACACTGATTGGTCCAGTTCAGCAGTTCAAAACTAGAATGGGAACTAGGCAAACACAGTTCTGACTGCAAAAGCAGCTTAGACAAACTGTATTTTCATTAGTACTCTAAATGATTTCTGGCAAACAGTTACATCTTTCAAATAGGTTCCTTTGCACTCCTAGTGACTGCAAAAATGGAGTGAATTAGCAGCAGCTCGAGTGTACTCAAGCAGAAAGCACACAGTCCCCCATACAAACTAATTATGTCTGCAAGCAGACAGCTCTTAAAGAGACAGTACCAGAGGCTCTAAAACACTCACTGATAAATGGCTTAAGCGAAACACCATTCAGGCTTGGAGCATTCAAGCAAGCTCCTGGAAGTCTTTAGGAACCCCATTTGCAGAGGTTACACCCTTCTAGCCTGGGAAAGCCTGACATCAGCGTCAAGCAAGTACCCCCATAAGTTTCAACTGCAACCATATACATTTGCATTAGGCTCACACATGTAATCATCAGTCAATATATCATTTTACCAAGAACACATTTCTGAAACATTGCAGTACGTCACTCTTTACACAGTATTATATATACATTGTACCATAACTCAAGTTATTACCTCATGTACATGAAACCTGAAGAGAGGGGGCCCTTCCCTATCAGTTACCTTGGGGCTGGACAGGGCAAGGGCACCATGTAAAGAACAACACAAGTAACTTGGAGTTAGCACTGACGCTCAGTTTGGGCAATGAGCTCGGGGACACATACACTCCTTTATGGACAACATTGAGAGGCAAGTCCACAGGCCTCCCAAGGGAATCATAACTGAGTTGCACCACAGGCTTTACAGCTCGACCAGTCTTTCTAGGGGGAACTGTTACAGTCTCTGCACTCTGAGCCTCATTTTCAGCATTGTCTTCACTTGTCAGGGGAGTCTCCATGGGGGTAGAGAGGCTAGAACTTGGGGCACTTTCAGATCCAGGAGTTACAGTTTCTGAGTCCACAACATTTGGCTCGCATGGAGAGCTTTCGGACACTGGCAGTGGACTGTCAGGGCATTCAAAATACTCTTCTTGTTCTGGTGTATCACCAGTCTGCCCCAATCCATCATTTTCCTCCTAAAGCTCAAACAATTCAACCATGCACATGATTCCATTTCATCTGATCTGATGCTTTGCACTTCACTTTCTGAGAGCATTGGCTCCAGGGACGATGCTGGGGCTTAGACAGTCCAGAAGGCCCAGCTTCATCTCCAGTATTGACTAGGGGATTGCGCCAAACAATTGACTCAGTTCGTAAGAAGGATAGTATTCATCCTCTCACTTTCTTCTGATATGGACTGACAGTCATGCTCAACTGGGACTTGTGGAGGGACACTTTAACTCTGCTTCTGTAGGTGCAGGCGTTCTTGATCTTTTCTTAGCAGCAGCTCTAGTCACTGGTCAGAGGGGCATCTTCTAGGGCTCAGACTCAATCAAGATTTGTCCAATGGGCAGTAAATTATTTCTATGCATTGTTTTACATCTTTTGAATTATTCTCAGGCCTTACTTTGTACACTGGCAGATCATCTAGTTTGCCCACTACAATGTGAGGAGATGGTGCCATCTGTCAGCAATCTTGTGTTTGCCATGCAGTCCCAGATTTCTTAGCAATACCGATCTCCCTCCTGGAGTTCCTGTGCTTTCACCTTTTATCATACCTTTCTTTGTTGGCCAGATTTCTTTTGGCAGCCATGGTTTGAGCCAGTTAGTACGCATGAGTTAGCTGGGCCTTTAACTTTTGCACATACTGTAAATAGTTGTCAGCTTGAACCCATCAGAGAGACCCCAAAACACACATCTACCGAGCAGTTGAGCTTCTCTTCCAAACATCAGGCGGTAGGGGAGACAGTGGCATCACTTTTGGTGCAGTTATAAGCATGTACCAGGGTGCTAATTTATTTGGCTCCATCTAGACTTATCCTTTTGGGTGTGAGTGCCTAGCATATCTAGCAAAGTCGCGGTTGAAAGCGTTCAGGCTGTGGGTCCCCTGAGAGGTGGTAGGAGTGGTTCTGGACTTTCGCACTCCCACACAGAAAGCATCTCTTTGATGGGACAACTCTCAAAGTCTCTCCCTTGATCAGAATGGATTCTTTGTGGAGCCCATAGTGAACAAAAGTTTTCTACAAGTACTTTGGCCACAGTGGATGCTTTCTGGTCTTTGGTGGGAAGCTTGGGCATATCTGCGTGAAATGGTCAGTGACCACCAGCACATTACTGATATTTCTTTGATCTGACTCCAACTCAGAAATCAATACAGACCAGCTCCATGGGTGCACTGGTGGTGATGTTAACAGGGGAAGCCCTCTGGAGCAAAACTTTCCTCTGTAAGCAGCACTACAAGTTCGAGATGTGTTGCTCACATCAGCCCCATCTTAGGCCAATAGAATCTGGATCTCACGAAATCAAGTGTTCTGTCTATACCAAGGTGCCCCATGTGGTTGTGCAAGGATCTCAGTACTGAGTCTCGAAAGGCAGTGGGCAGCACTAGTTGTTGTTTGTCTACTTGTCCCCCTCTGTCTACTGTTTCTCTGTACAACAGTTTATTGATCAGTTTCAACTTAGGACCTTCTTTGTATAACAGTGTAACCCCCCTGCAAATGGGGGTTCCCAAAAGACTTCCAGGAGCTTGCTTGAATGCTCCAAGCCTGAATGGTGTTTGGCATTTAAGCCATTTATCAGTGAGTGTTTTTAGAGCCTCTGGTACTGTCTTTTAAAGGCTGTCTGCTTACAGACATAATTAGTTGTAATGGGGGACTGTGTGCTTCTCGGTACCACTCGAGCTGCTGCCAATTCACTTCATTTTGCAGTCACTAGGGTGCAAGGGAACCTATCTGAAAGATGTAACTGTTTGCAAGAAATTATTTAGAGTAATAATGAAATTACAGTTTGTCTAACCTGCTTTCTTTGCAGTCAGAACTGTGTCTGCTAGTTCCCCATTCTAGTTTTGAACTGCTGAACTGGACCAATCAGTGTGGGTAAGCTAGCTCTAAAATGGTGCCTTGGGCGAATCAGAACTTGGACTCATAATCTGAGCCAGCCACAAGAGGATTGTATGGGCAGTGACTCTGGGAGATGTAGTTTAGACTTCAGTGCCTTTTGGACCAACAGCAGCAGTCTATTGTGGTGACAACCAATCCAGTCAAGAACTGGGAGGAACTCAAAGGTGCAGTTTTGTCGGTTGGAGTTTCAGTTGAGCTTTGGCAGTGAAGAGGAAGGGCCCTGTGCTTTTCAGTGTGCAGTTTAGTCAAAAAGCGTGTGTAAGGCCCAGGTTCGGACTGCAGCTTGTTGGGACTGAATCCGTCCTGTGAAAAGAGTCAAAGGATCTCTGAGAGAGTAGAAACCAGAGCTCACCTGTAGAGAGACTGGAAGAATTGCTGAAAAGTACTTTCGGTCTGTCGGAACTGAATCTGCTATGTGTTCTCGGGTGTTGTGCAGTAATTACGAGTCGGGATACAGATGCAGCCTGCCAGTATAGTGCTTTCTTTTATATGGATGTGAAAGAGGTTTGTGTACCTCAAGTGAGCCCTACTGACATTGAAGGACCCTATATCTTATTTGGAGGTCGTGAGTACTAATTCAGGGTTGCTCCCTGTTGGTGCCCATTAAATCCAAATGGAATTACTGTACTGCTTGACTGTTTAATTCTCTTTTCTCTGTGTGAAAGGGCCCTACCAGCTGCCACGGTTTGGACCCAGCACTAGGGCTTGGGTGCCCAGGGACAGTAACTGATAGGGATGAGCCTGTGCACAGAGCCATAAATGAATTATAGGTGATAAGCTAATTAACCTGATTTCCCCTGTCCTTATATATCCCTAAATAAATCAGGCTGCTTATTTCAGCAAAGGTATACTGCCTGAGGTATTTGTCTATGTTAAGAATACTGTACTGTGAGTTGTTGCACTGTATCTCATTTCACAGGAGATCCCAGTGCGGAACCAGTCCTGGGGGTAAGTGTATACTGTGAAAGGTAATTCTGATATGTTGTGGGCCACTAGTGGGAAGAAGCAGGGGTTGCAGTGTCCCAGAGGGCTGTGACCAAGATTAGTTTAACTATTGCAAACCCTGACCTCTGGGTGGAGGCAGCCATTGGATCCAGGCCTCAACCTGTTGGTAGCAAATCAAGCAGGGGTAGTAGCCCCTGGGATACAGCGCTCATCAGGCGCTACATCTTGGAGGCTCACCGCTGGGATTGTGTGTCCTCTAGTGGCCATATTCAGACCACTGTTAAGAAAAATGGGTACCCGACAGAGTGGCTGTGCAGGCTGGTGGGTGGTGTACTGAGGAGGAGATACGACCCCAAAATGCTATGTATCCTGGACATCCCCTGGGTATCAATACGGACACTGTGCAGGGAGTACTTTCCAAGGTGGAAGGTTTACAAACCCTGTGGTGGTGGGTGACATGCTAATCTGCTCACCCACACTTTCCTGGCCTAGTAGAGTTTAAGGATCCCATAGATGGCTCCAAGTGCCAAGACACATTACCCAGAGAGCCCTCACTGCTTGGAGGTGATAACTAAGGACAGCAAAGACCGGAGGAATCAGCCCCACCACTATCTAAACTTTTGAGGAGAATTTGCTGAATGGTTGCTGGGAGGGAAAACTGTGGAGGACTTGAAGAAACTATTCTTGCCACCTGAGGTGTTCTCTCCCCAACACCCTCTCCTGCTCCAGTGCCCGTAATGGTGGCTGAACCAATGCAGACTCCTATTTCTGCACCTGCCATTAGTCACGACTCTTACGAAGGTTGAGGATCTTCTCAGCACCCTCCCACCCCCAAGGGAGGATGACTGGAGAGACCTGGATGACTATGTTGCCCCCAAGTGCTAGAATGGCAATGCTGGGAAGCAGCGAAGAGGTTAGTGAGAGCCTCCGAGGTCCTGCCCTAGCTACCATCTGTGCCTAAGCGGGCCCAGTAACCTGGGCGACTGCACAGGCCTATCTTGAGGCCTTGGAGAATGTATGGAGCAGATTCTGATGAGGACCTATGGTGAGAAGAAATGCACAACAGCCAAGGAGTTGTTTGTCTGTGTATATCTCTCGGCTGGAAAACTTGTTGCAAGAATGCCTCAGAAAGGGTAGTTTACCAGCGATTGAACTGGACCGAACCAGACTGGACAGAATCATAAGTCTGCCCCTTCTCAGAACTGCTGTTGCTTCCAGTTACGCCTAGCAAAGTCGACTGGAATCCCACACCTCCTATGATGAGTTAATGAGAGAGTCGAGGAGTTGAGAAAAGCGACCTGGGAGGTACCTGCACAACAGCAGTGGCTCGACCCGGGGACTGAGGGTGACCCATCAAGTGAAGTTCAGGGGCAGGGTTGACAGTCAATGAGTGCTCTGACAAGGAAAAGATATGCCACAATGAGGCGAACTGTTGAAGAGATCAGTGAATTCAAAACAGTCCCTTTATGAAGGCCACGCCTGCAATCAGACCCTGACCTATATCCGACTGCATCTGCTATGGGGGTGGTGCACCCACCATGTATCTCCTGCTGAAACAACTCAAACTCAAATCCTTGACCATGGAAGTGGAGAAACTGATGAGATGTCTCCAAATGCTTATCACGCCGCAACAGAGATGGCACCCAGGTTTCCAGTTAGTAATACCCCGCCCCAAGCTCCCAGTGTAGGCGCTCAGCCAGCTCAAACTCCAGAAAGTATGTTTTGCTATAATTGCAGGAAAGATGGGCACATGAAAAGAGAATGCCAGTCCCAAAGACACTGACAAAGTTGCATATAGGCTACAGGAGAGCTGGAGAAGAAATCAGTGGTTAAGAGGTGCTGACGCAGGAGTCCCAGTGAGGGCACCAAAAATGCTAATTCACGTCCTTTTGTGGCAAGGTCAGTTGCCCAGCCCTACCGCCTCTCCAGACTGGTCCAGAATAGTGGGTCCCTCCATAGAACCACTGTAAAGTGAATGGAGTGTCTACAAGAGCTGTATTAGACAGTGGCTCCCAAGTGACAATTATGTTCCAGGATTGGAATCAGAAGCATTTGTCAGGCGTACCCTTACAACCATTAGAAGGACTGCATGTGTAGGGTTAAGTGAGAAGGCCTACCCTATTCGGGTATATCCAATTTGGCTGTCTTTCCCCACCTCCAGTGGCTGGGTGGCCGAACAAGTAGAGACCCTAGCCTTAGTGTGTCCCCACTGGACTGTATGATGGTGTCCCTTTGTTGAGTTGGAACAAATGCTCATATGTTCGGAAGGCTGGCACAGTTGTGTTATGAAAACAGAGGTCAAAAGACTAGTGAGCTTTAAGAGTTCGGCTTTAATTAAGAAGGCCTATGAGGCACAGAGATGCTGAAAAAACAGAACCAGGGCGATTGAATTGTATGGAAGAAGGATCCTGATCTCTGATCCTAGCCAAATGCCCAGTGTACCTTACAGGGAGAGGTCCGTATCAGAAAAGGATGTTAAGAATAAAATAATAATGTTGGATGCACCAGAGCGTGGAAAATTGCCAGAGGACTGCTGGTCAAGCCTAGTATTTTGCCGCTAGAGCCCATGCTTATGCCAGAAGGGTAATGGTCAAGTTCATAATGTGTCTGAAAGAGACATTGGAGTAAACAGAGGTTGCATCCTGGCTAATGTGCATTGTGCAGACACTGCAGTGCTACCCAGCAACAAGAGTTCAAGGAAGAATGACAGAGTAACGCCTGACTTGTTTGATTTGGCGACTCCCGCTGCCAGCTGAATGGAAAGTGAGGATCAATGAGAAGCTTGCCCAGAGAGACCAGGTGTTTCTTTAAAAGAATGGGATGTAGGATGCGTGCGAGAGCTGAGCACAATATCCGGCTGCATGGCGAAGACCATTTCGTAGAGGTCTAAAGCGCCTGGCACCTGCTGACATAGATGATGTGAGGCAGCATCTACAAGAGATGTTAGCTGCTGGTGTAATACAAGAGATCAAGCCCTTATGCCTCCCCCATTGTGGTAGTGAGGAAAAAGATGGAACAGTAAGGATGTGTGTGGATTATCACACCTTAAACGGCAGGACTATCCTGATCAGTACACAATACCCGCATTCAGGATACTTTGGACTGCCTAAGCAGGAGCAAGTGGTTCTCTGTGCTGAGGATCTCGATGAGGGTACTACAGATCCGATAGTCCCCAGAGACCGTGAAGACGAGCCTTTATCTGTCGCTTAGCTTCTATGAATTCATGAGGATGCCTCAAGGGTTCAGGTGCCCAGCACTTTTCAGCGATTGATGGAAGCGTGCAGTGGGGGACATGAACTTACAAGTGCCTGGTATACCTAGATGATGTTATTGTGTTTGGCAGCTCACTGGAGGAACATGAGGCAGATTATTTAAGGTATTGGACCCGACTGGAGGACTTTAGCCTTAAACTTGTCCATTGATAAGTGTCAATTCTTTCAAACATCAGTAAAGTATATAGGACACATAGTATCCACGAGGAATAGAGACCGACCCAAGTAAAGTTGAGGCCTTGACCACCTGGCCACACCCAAAAAATCTAAAAGAACTGCAAAGATTCCTGGGATTCTGTGGTTATTAAGGCGCTTCATCAAGGACTATTCAAGGTGATCCCCTTTACTTAACCTTACTCAAGGGTATCCCCCAACCCACAAAAATACCAAAAGTCAAGCGTCCCTCAAGACTGAAAAGTGTATTTTCATCAGTGAAGTATTTGGGGCCCGCTGGACTCCTGATATGAGAC
This sequence comes from Neoceratodus forsteri, assembly GCA_016271365.2. Lineage (NCBI taxonomy): Eukaryota > Metazoa > Chordata > Ceratodontiformes > Ceratodontidae > Neoceratodus > Neoceratodus forsteri. The sequence goes on from CM028130.1 coordinate 937,855,766, forward strand.
TGCTTTTCACGAGATCATATATCAACTTACCCATGCTCCAGTGCTAGCCTATACGATCCAAGAAAACCTTCATCCTGCACACTGATACTAGCTTGCAAGGTTGGGGGCTGTGATTGTACCAAAACACGAGAATGGCCTGAGACCAGTGGCCTTTGCCAGTAGAAGCCTGACCCCATCCGAAAAGAACTATCCTGTACATAAGTTAGAGTTCCTAGCTTTGAAGTAGGCTATTGTTGACCAATTCCATGAGTACTTGTATGGGGCTAAAATACTAGTAAAACTGACAATAATCCTTTGACCTATGTGCAGACCTCAGCTAAGTTGGATGCCACTACGCCATAGGTAGCTTTCTGCATTATCTACATATGACTATGCTCGAATACGAGCAGGTCTGAACCACATAGATGCTGATGCTCTCCTCCAGGAGGCCTATTCCCCAGAATGATTTGGGTCCGATTGGCAGAACCTGACATTCGGGCACTCTGCGGAAGATTTGACAGGGAGGAACAAATGTCCACAGACGTAGATGGACTGCATAGTGAATTGCTTGGGACCCTCTGAAAGTACATACCTGCTGCTTATTGCCACTTTTCTGCAATAGACGATTGGTGCACTGCCTCAGCTGGACAATGACAGTATTACGTGGGCTCAATCCAGCGATCCCATGAATCAAAGCAGCTTTAGAAGCCCTCTATGCAGGAAAGATGTGTCAAACTACGCTCCACTGATTTGAGAACTGCACTGTTATACAAAGAAGGTCCTAGTTGAAACAGATCAATAAACTGTTATACGAGAAACAGTAGACAGAGGGGGACAAGTAGACAAACAACAACTAGTGCTGCCACTGCCTTTCAGAGACTCAGTACTGAGGTCCTTGCACAACCATGGGGCACCTTAGTATAGACAGAACACTTGACTTGGTGAGATCCAGATTCTATTGGCCTAAGATGGGGGCTGATGTGGAGCAACACATTCGAACTTGTGAGTCGCTGCTTACAGAGGAAAGCTTTGCCCCAGAGGGCTGCCCCCTTGTTAACATCACCACCAGTGCACCCAGTGAGCTGGTCTGTATTGATTTTCTGAGTTTGGAGTCAGATCAAAGAAATATCAATATAGTGCTGGTAGTCACCCACCATTTCACGAGATATGCCCAAGCTTTCCCCACCAAAGACCAGAAAGCATCACTGTGCCAAAGTACTTGTGAAAACTTTTGTTCACTATGGGGCTCCACAAAGAATCCATTCTGATCAAGAGAGACTTTGAGGAAGATCTGATCAAAGAGATGCTTTTCTCTGTGGGGAGTCTGAGAGAGTCCAGAACCACTCCTTACCACCCCACAGAGACCCCACAGCATGAGCATTTCAACACTTTACTAGATATGCTAGGCACCCTGCACCCAAAGGACAAGCCTAGATGGAGCCAACAAATTAGCACCCTGGTACATGCTTATAACTGCAAAAAGTGATGCCACTGGATTCTCCCCTACACGCCTGATGTTTGGAAGAAAGCTCGACTACAGTAGATGTGTTTTGGGACCTCTCTGATGGGGTTCAAGCTGACAACTATTTACTAGTACAAAAGTTAAAGGCCAACACCAAACTCATGCCAACTGGCTCAAACCATGGCTGCAAAAGAAATCAGACCAACAAAGAAAGGTATGATAAAAAGGTGACACAGGAACTCCAGGAGGAGATCGGGTATTGCTAAAATCTGGGACTGCATAGCAAGCACAAGATTGCTGACAGATGGCACCATCTCCCTCACATTGTAGTGGGCAAACTAGATGATCTGCCAATTAACAAAGTAAGGCCACCCAGAATAATTCAAGATAAAAACAATGCATAGAAATCATTTATGCCCATTGGACAAATCTTAATTGAGTCTGAGCCCTAGAAGATGCCCCCTCTGGACCCGGTGACTAGAGCTGCTGCTAAGAAAAGATCAAAAGTCTGCACCTACAGAAGCAAAGTTAAAAGGTATTCCCCTCCACAAGTCCCAGTTGAGCATGACTGTCAGTCCATCTCCGGAAGAAAGTGGGAGTGACTTTGAATACTATCAACTTCTTACGAACTGAGTCAAGTGTTTAAGGGGCAATCCCTAGCAGTCAATACTGGAGACAAAGCTGGGCCTTCTGGACTGTCTAAGCCCCCCAGCTTCATCCTGGAGCCAATGCTCCCAGAAAGTGAAGCTGAAAGCATCAGATCAGATGAAATGGAATCATTGTGCATGGTTGAACTATTTGAGCTTTCAGTGGAGGAAAATGATAGATTGGGGCAGACTGGTGATACACCGAACAAGAAGAGTATTTTGAGTACCCTGACGATCCGAGGTAACGCATGTAGTCCAGAACTTAGTGGCTGGGCATAAGAAAGGCTTGAAGTCCTTCGACTGCCCAAATAGAAACTTCATGGCGAGGTGGACCTGGGGAAGGCTTCCTGGCCTCAACCAAGTGTCCGCTACTTACAGAGAGACTCCAAAGTGGGTTTTAGCTATTGCACTGGTGAGAGCCACACATGTAAATGAAGTGATCTGACCTGATGAACAAAGGTCCCCTGATCCTGGTCAACAATTGTTGCGACAGAGGAAGAGTAAGTGGAGGTTCCTCTGAAAACTGTTGCAGAAGAGAGAACCAAACTTGCCTGGGCCAGAAGGGAGCAATGAGAATCATTCGAGCTCCCTCCGATCTGAGTATGTTCAGGACCCTTGGGATTAAAGGAATGGGAGGGACGGGATAAACAACTCTGTCCCTCCAAACAAGAGACAGAGCCTCCCACAAAAAAAATGTCTCGTCCTGGAGCGAGCGAACAGAAGGCAGGAAGCTTTGCGTTTTGGGGAGAGGTAAAGAGGTCTATCTGATGTGTTCCCCATCGCTGAAAGATGACGTGTACGACTTCTTGATCCAATTCCCATTTGTTGGACTTGGCTGAGAACCAACTGAGTTGATCTGCCAGAGTATTTTCCACTGCCGGAACGTGAAACGCGGTCAAGTGAAGATGGTGTTGGCTGCCCAGTGCTAGACTCTCATCGCTTCCCAGCACAGAGGTAGGACCGGTCCTTCCTCGCTTGTTGAGGTACCAGACAACACACATGACGTCTGATTGTATGAGGAGATGACCGGGGAGGATGAATGAGAGTAAAGCCTGAAGGGCATAAAGGACTGCTCTCAGTTCGAGCACATTTATGTGCAGGTTTTGTTTGAACCTGGACCAGCTGCCCTGAGTCCTGTGAGACCCCAGATGGGCACCCCAACCTTCTCCTGACGCATCCGTCTTCAACGTCTGGGAAGGCGGATCAATGCAAAAATGAACTCCCAGGCACAGGTTCTCCTGAACCATCCACCATTGCAAGTCCCTGATCGTGGGATCGGATACTAGAACTTCTTGGTCTAGGTTGTCCCTGGTTTGGTCTCACTGAGACCGAAGCATCCACTGAGAGATCCTCATATGGAGCCGAGCAAGTGGGACTGTCGCTTTGGCAGCCGCCATTAGCCCGAGGAGGCAGAAGACTGACCTGGCTCCGACTCTCCTGCGACTGGACAGAAAACAGGCCTGGTTTTGAAGGGTGTCTATCCTGTCTGGAGGCAAGAAGGCTTTGCCCGTGGTCATGTCCAGAATTGCCCCTATAAAATTGGAGGCGTTTACATGGGACCAAATAGGACTTGGCCTGATTGATGGTGATACCCAGGCTGGTGAAAACCTACAGGGTAAGGGAAAGGGAGTGCAGAAATTCCTCCTGGACGGAGGGCCACAAGGAGCCAGTTGTCCAGGAATGCGGGAATACCTGTTGCCTGGAGTGCCTGGAGGGCTGCTATGAGAGACAGGCATTTGGTAAACACTAGGGGCCGAGGAAAGACCAAATGGGAGGGTCAGAATTGGCAGTGGTCCCCTGAAAGCAAAAATGGAGGAATTTGCAGTGGGAAGGGCATATGGTGATATGCAGGTAGGCATCCTGCATGTCCGAGTGCACAGCCACTGTCCCTGCTGAAGAAGTGGTAGAAGGCTCTGCAAAGAGAGCATTCTGAAGTGTTTATACTCCACGAACATATCCAGGCAGCTGAGGTCTAGGATAGGCCTCAGATCTCCCATCTTCTTGAAACTAGGAAGAAATGGGAATATAATCTGTTCCCCAAAGATGGGTGGACACTGGACACTTCTATTGCAGAAGGAAAATGATTTTCTAGGACCAAAGGAAGATGTTGTGGGGAGTATGATGATTGGGGGTCTTCGGGTGGTTTCTGCAGAAACTCCATTGAGTGTCCTGCTGATATCAGCTGGAGCACCCAAGCATCTGAAGTTATCCTGTCCCAACCCAGCAGATGGGAGAAGGATTTCTCCCCACCGTTCCTCTGGAGCCTCCAGAGGTAGTGGGAGAGGCAGGGAGTCCTTGACATCACCCCTGAACAGCACCGAACCCCTGAAGGGAGCGTCCTGAATAGCGCAAACCTGACACGCGGAGCCAGGCATGACACCGTAGGCCTATGGCGAGCTCCTTCCAACTGTGTCCACTGCATGGTAAGTGGCATGAAGCATGTGCCGACTGGCCGAGCGAGCAGAACAGACAAGATCAGCCACTTCCTGCTTAGTCTGTGATTCAGGAAGGGAGTCCAATCTGGATTCCACCTGGCTAAGGATGGTCTTCTGGAAATCCCCCATATGTACCACATAGTTAAGGGCCCTAATACCCAGGGTAGAAGATGAATAGATCTTCTTCCATTATTGGTCCAGAAGCCAGGATTCCTTATCAGGCGGAGACGAGCTGAGATATTTGGGATTGGTGGAGTGGCCATGAGCGGTGCTAGTGACAACTGAATCCGCCTTGGGGTGAAGGCTAAGAAAGTCTACACCCTCAGGAGCCTGGCATAGCCTGTCCGCCTTCCTCAGAAGGTGGGCTAACGCAGAAGGTTGTTTCCAAATGGTGGAAACAAGATCTGCGTGAGGCTCTATCCAGGGTGGAATCAGCATAGGAGCAGTCTCGGGCAGATCCAGATGGGCAGTGTGTTTTTTACACTGTAGGTCTGGCTCCACTGTTTGCCACTGATGTACTTCCTGGATTTTCCTCAATAACTCCAGAAAAGAAGGGTCCTCCGGAGGAGACTTCGGAGGAGTCTTTGGCCTGGGGTGTTCTGGAGTACAGGGCTTGCCTTCAGGGTCAGAGTGGCTGGACTCTGAGTCTGAGTCAGAAGTTCCTGACAAAGAGGAGGAAGACTCCTCCCTACAAGGGGGGAGGGACGGCCCCTCTAGGGAGTTCCCTGGGGCATGTATCCTCCCCTCCTTGGGCACCAGAGGGCTCTCCTCTGGTGTCGGGAAGAGGGGAAGGGAGTCTTCCGTCTCTGAAGTAGAGGATCCTGGATAGGATCCGGCGTCGGTAGACAACTCTCAACCTCCCTGGTGAGCTGAGCTTTGGCCTCAGCCCACCAGGAGGCCAAGGTCTCCTTCAAATCCGATGATGGCTGAGGAGTGGGCAGCACAGGTGAGGGATACAGATATTGAGGGTATCCGGAACCTGATGGCGGGTAGCCCAGCATCGGGTAATGCGGCACCAGATATTGCAGTGTCGGTACTGGGATGCCGGATACTGAGGAGTCGGGTAGTGCGGCACCGGGTACCCAGATGCCAGGGGCTCTGATGGGGCAGAGGGAACTGACAGAGGCCCTGCTGGCAGGCCAGTTGGTGGTAACACTGGCCCCGCAGGCATCGAGCCCGGCGTGGGTATACCTTCAAAAGGGTCCGAAGGACCTGATTGAAGAATAGGTCTATCGCCAGGTAAAGGGACGCCGGATGGTGTCTGTTCGGTTGGCGTCGGGACCGGCGTCTGAGGATCCGGCGTCAGGGGGTCCGGTCCAGGAGGAGGGTTCCCTGATGGCAGCATCCCAGTATCCTCAGTGACGACCGGGGAAGGAGGATTTAATCTCCGGGGGTCAGTCAAGGAGACGCGGGGACCTCAGCGGGCAACGTGGTAAGATGTTGTGGAGAGCCTGGGCATCAGACTGTTCGATGGGATCTGGTGCAGGATTCTTCAGTGGGTGGGCTGTAGGAGCCGGCGTCCGAATTATCGGACTCCCTGCCTGAGGAAGGCTGCGAAGGAGATGCGGTCTTGTCGGCAGGTGTTTTGGCTGGGTGCTCCCTCGAAGGGGTAAGTGACTTAGCAGCCTTGTCCGGGCGAGCGTCAGTGGGATTGAACTCTGACTTGAGGGACACGCTCTGACCGGAGGGCCACGTGGAAGAAGCAGCCTTCACGGTAGAGGAGGCTTCCTTTGCCCTGGATGCTCCCGAGGACCTAAGCGCGAGCCAGATGGGAGGGGTACGCTTCTTGGTAACCACCAAGACGACTGCTAGGGAGCAATCCCTGAGGGACGTTATCTTGAGTGCCACTACTCGGACAGAGTCGCGCTGCTGTGGAAGCCTGTTCCCGCTCCCAGTGCTTCTCCTCATCGCTGTTTCTGGTGACCTTCGGGAAGTAGACGCCTGCCTAAGTTTCTTTAACTCTTTTTCCATGGAGGCCATTTTCTTCTTTAGGATATGGGCTTCCAGGGACTGCTGCCTTCCCTTGCAGGTAGTGGAGTTGAACTTCTGGCAGTGCTGGCACTTCTCCACGGGGTGGTCTGGGCCCAGACAGACAAGGCACAAGGAGTGGCCGTCCTTGTGAGGAAACTGGGAACCACGTGAGTCGCACTTGTTTTTATGCGATCCGGAGGGCATCTGGGATGATATACACAGCGAATTGTTTGAAAAAATCTAAATTTAGAGAAAATGGGTCGAAAAGTTTGAAAACTGAGAGACCGAAGAATGACTGACGAGTGCTGTTCTACTGCGAGGAACTTTCACAAGCCGACGGCAGGAAAGAACTGGAAGCTAGAAATTTTTTACGTGGGGTCCTGACACCTGGCAGCTTAGTCCTATATGTGAATACCTACTGCAAGAGCCCTCTCGAAGTAAGATCTGATGCAGGGAAGACCAAGGTTGAGATCGATAGACAAAGTGCACTGACCTCAGCACCTTGCCTGACTGATTCTTGGAGGTAGGAGAAAGTATCCTCGGCATCCCCCCCCAAATAAGACAGCACCCTGAAAAGGGGCGTACATTATCTTGGCCTTAACATCAGGTGCAAAACCAGACACCATGAGCCATGAATGGCTGCAAAGGCAGATCCCCTGCCTGCCTCCTGCCCAGAAGCATCAAGAGTCATATGCTTCACTTAGGACATGGTTGTCCACATCCAACCCAGACTTCAGGAGCTGGGCCAACTGCACCTTAGTAGAGTCCTCAGGAGGGTTTGATCAGATCCTTGACTGATCCCAGAGGGTATTCTGGCACTGCACCATATGGGCCAAATAGTTAAGGGCACGAATGGCCAGTGTGGAGAGAGGAATACATCCGCTTGCCCAGCTGGTGAGACTCTCATCCCGGGGGGGGGGGTACTGAGGTGTTTGGGCTTCCTAGTATGGTCATGGGCCGTGTTCATGACCACTGAGTCTGCGTGGGTTGCTTGCCGAAGAAAGGCTTGGCCACTGGCACATGATAAAGGCAATCCGCACACTTGGCCAAAGCTGGGGTGGAAGAGGGGTGGTTCCATGCCACCTCAGTAATGTCCTCATAAGAGTCAATTAATGGAGGCACCACCAGAGAGAGGGTCTCCTTTTTCTGGAGGTATATAGCCAAACAACAGCGCTCCGGGTCAAGTTCCTCAGTTTCCCATCACATGAGGGATTGGATATGACGCATCATGTCAAGGAAAGAGGGATCATCAGGAGGAGACTCACGGGTCTCCTTAGGAGTTTCTTGACCATCAGAAGAGCCCCTGAAGTCCTCTGAGGAGGAAGAGTCATCCCCTAAGTGATCACTGTCAGGGACCGGCGTCAGAGGGCAACAGCCATCCGTACCCCAGTCAGAGCTCCTCAGGCATTCCCCGGAAGACCCTGTGGTATGGGGGTTACTATGTTCTGCCCGGTCTGAGTCCCGAGGAAAAGGGTCCTGGGGAGGATGAGGAGGAGAAGGCCATCTGGGTGTGTCCTTGTTCTGCATGAAGGACCACCAAGCAGTAAATCATGCTTATAATCCACCGTGGAGGAGAAGAATTATACGTGTATACAGATACTGAGGAGGAGAGCACGGATACATTGGTGGAGGGGTCGTGTAGGGTACCTGACATGGTCCACCAGGCACCAACTGGGGATCCTTAGGAGGGACAAAAGGTGTCGGTTGAGGTGATGACAGCTAAGGAGTTGTCAGTTGAGGCGTTGGTGTACCTGGTGCCAGCCTGAAAGACAAAGGTTGGTATCAGTCTGGCGGAGTAGCTGACACTGACCCCAGAGGCAAGGCTGGCACCGGCAGGTGAGAATACCCATGTGGCGGAGGCAGAGGTGTTGCCTGCATGGAGGAAGAGCCAAACGCTTGCTCTGGGTGATGCCTGAAAGGGCTAGCGCTGACCCCAGAGTCGGGCACCGACAAAGACATTGGGCCGGGGGTGACAGATGAACACCCGCCACCAGAGGTTCTAACTCCGGCCGAGCCACCTGGCTGAGGACCCATGGGAGCTAAGGGGCTGAGCATCAGGGCAGAGAGGCAGGGGACGAAGTCCGTTGTTCCAAGGAGCCACCACCGAAATGGATATGATGGCGGATGGCTGTACCACTGGCACCCTGGAGGGTGGGGGGCTGCTGAGGAAGGAGGGGGGCACCCTCAAGAGGAAGACCCAGTGGTGGAAGCTGGTCTGTACAGTGACTGCGAGCTAAAGGTTGACCAAGGACAGTCCCGGTGCTTGTCCCAGTGGTTATGCTTTCCACTCAACTACTTCTCCTTCTGGGAAGAAGAAGATGCCCCAAAAGACTGAGCCGGGGGAGTAGAAGAGCTCTTGGCCTGAAGCTCCTTCTCCATCATGGCCAATTTCTGTTTGAGCAGGTAGCTTTCTAGGGTCTTCAAGTGGTGTCTCCGTGTGGCCTGTTTGAAATTCTGGCCGTGCTGGCAGGCCTTGGTGTCGTGGTTGGGGCCTAAGCAGAGCAGGCAGGAAGAGTGACTGTCTTCAGCGGGTATCTGCTTGCTGCAGGCAAACTTTGTGGGCCGGTCAGAAGACAAGTCTGGAGAAGGAGACATAAACCCGAAGACGAAAACACTGAAATTCAATGTTACTAGTAAGAAAAGAAAACTAAAGAATTGTGGGTAAATGCAAGCAAAATGGCAATCGACTGAAGCAGGCATCCATGGAGGACTGATGTGCATGGGTCAACGGTAGGAAATAAACTTGAAGTAGGTCTGGAGGACTGCCCCTTTATAGGATAGACAGGCGTCAGCATGCTGGCGTCGGCATGAAAGTGGTTCCCCATGATAGACTACTAGCTAGAAGTTTTCCATGTGGTCCTGGCGCCTGGCGACTTCAGTCCTACCTGTGTTGCTGCTGCAAGAGCCCCTTTGCAGCAAGATCTTTTTTTACGTATAAATTTAGGATTTCAAATACAAATAAATTAAATTCCAATTCTGAGGTTCTTTTAGGATTTGAATTGGAATCGGATTATGATTCAAAGTTCCCAAATTCCTAAATCCAAAAATCAGATCGGAACTGGTCAATTCCAACTGTCCCTACTCTCCTAATACTCAGCCATGTGGTCCTCCAGTTCCACTTCTGCTGCTGCTCTCCAGGCAGCATGGTGGAAACAAGTACAAAAAGCAAGTCTTGCCGTGGGAAGTCGGGCAGATCATGTGGATGTGATCTGAATACTATTAGTAGAAGTACAGTTTCTGGTAAGTAACCTAACTACCTAGATTCTGTGCAGTATTCACACTTAGTCTTCCACCGAGCATGCTCAGTCACCAGAACATTCTTCAAGCTTGACTCCCCCCTACTACCCAACCATGTGCTCTGTGGTTCTGCAAGAAAGACACTCAGATCTGCACTCTGGAACTGGAATCCGAGGCAAGCCTTGCCAGGGTAAGTAAGGTTGGCCACATAAATGTTACCATGAATACCAGTAGTAGAACTACTGTATGGTTACAAGTAAGTAAACACTGTTTCTAACTACCTAGAGTCAGTTCAATAGCTACACTTAGCCAGACTCACAACAGTCTTCATGAGGAGAGGGCAAGGAGCGCACTCCAAATTAGGCAAGGTCAGACTGAAGGACTGAGGACCTGAACGCAGTATCTCAATGATTAAGTCAATGTTGTAATGGGATATGAATGTTGTGTATTCAACCAGATAGCACCCCTACATATTTCAGAAATGGGGATGTATCATGCAACAGCAACAGGGGTAGCAGTATGAGGGACTTCTCTCTTACACAACTGGCAGCATCTAGCAGCTAGTAGATTGTTTGCATGACATGAACTGCTACCAGGTCCACTTGCAGGCAGTGAGCTAGAGACCATGTCCACAGCACCTCCTGACAGAGAAAAAAGGAGCGTGCCATCCTTTTTTTCAAGCAGGCTATGGTGACTGTGTAGTCCATGTTGCCCTGGACCAACTGACCAGTGGCATAAACTCTATCAGCCTTAGGCAAATTGTGCGGAGTTCCAGCAGGCTTATGTGAAGCCAAGTCTCACTCAGTAATCAGAACCTATGCAATCTGTGTAGTCCTGCAGATGTGCTTCCAGGCTGCCAATGACACATCCACCCTCATAGTGACCAAGGGCTCTGCCCAGATGAATGGGATGCCCTCCAAAACATTCACGGAGAATAGCCACAAATGAACGGCATCAGAATTGGCAGTGTAACCCAGACTGGGTGATTCAGAGCTGCATGGGATTGGAACCACCGGATGCCCCATTCTCACAGAATGGGTTGCATACACCAGCGGGGCCAAACATACCATGGCAGTGGTAGAGGCCATAAAGCCCAGAAGTCTGAGGAAATCAAGGGCCGAGAGCAACTGTTGAACCCAAAATTATCAGACAAAGGAGGAAAGGTCCTCAACCCAACCCAGGCACAGACAAGGTCTGGCATGGAGGGAGTCTAGCTTCACTCCAATGAATGTGATCCCCTGCAGTAGGGAGACCTTGGAGTTGGCAAGGTTGACCATCAGGTCACAGAACATCCAAAGCGGCCAGATTCCTGGACCACTGAGCTTCCTGTGATAATCCAGTCATCATTATGTAAATACCTTGATGCCTCTGCCCTGAGAAAAGTCACAACAACTAATAGGCAGCTGGTGAGCACCCTTGGTGCAAATGGCAGGACAAACATATGGCTCTGTACAGATACAGAGTTCCATTTACCCCAAAGTAGAGAAACCATCTGTGTTACAGATGGATGGGGATGTGGAAGTATGCCTCTTGGAGGTCCCAAAATCAGGCACCATCCTCCAGGGATGGAATAATCTGGTACAAAGTCAAAATGCAAAACGTCCAACAGTGAATGAATTTATTCAGGATTCGAAGGTTGGGAATTGAGTGCTAGCCCACCGTCTGTTTGGGTACCAGAAAGAACCATGACATGAACTCTTGCTGAGCTCAGTTTTCTGGAATAGGCTCTGCATGCCACTTGAGGAGCTGACAGATCTCGCTCCATATCCCAGGGAGACTGTCCAGCAAAAGCATGTTCTCCAAAGGCACTCAGGGCTGACAAAGGGGTAAGATTTCAAATTCAAGACAACCCTGATCCCACTACCTCCAGGACCTACTTGTCTGAAGAAACAGCAGATCATTGTGGGAGGAAGTGAGAATTCAACTCCCCAACTGGGAGCTGCAGCAGATGTCAAAACAGAGAGGTGATAGGGCCCTCATCTTGTAATCTGTTTTGGCAGGGACTGGCTCCAGTGGAACTGCCCTTCTACCATTTCACTGGCCTTGACCTCTAGATTTACTTATGGCTTGGCTGAGCAGTGCCGCTGGAACTGCTGCTTCTGTTGCTGTCACTGCACATCCCAAAAGGGCCAATGAAAGGAACATAAGCCTTGTGATTTGGAATGGTGCTAGGGGTTAGTGACTGATATCACTAAATCCAGGGTCACACTGGATTTCTCAATACGCATGAGATGATCTTTGGCCTCAGGCCCTAAGAGATTTGTCCCTGAGCAGGACAGAACTATGACCATTGTTGGATTTTTTGAGTAAAAGGTGAAATCTGCAACCAGGCTCATCAACATATGGACTCCACCGTGACCACTATTCAGGCCAATACGTCGTTCAAGTCCAGGGCAACCTGAAGTCGGTGCTTGGTCATCATCATCCCCAGATCATGGTTCTAGTGTAGGTCTATAGACTCTCTTCAGGGAGCAGGTCAGTGAGGTTGGGGAGCCTCTCAAGGAGCTCATAGCAATATCAAGTCATTAAAGCTGCAAAGTTGGCCTGGTGGATGCCCAGGGATGGTGGTCCTGTTTTTTTGGATTCCTTGTCTGACAGCTATCTTACTCAGCCTGCACCTTCATCTTATGAAACATTTCATCTGCCACTAGCTCCTTCGGTGACAGATGCTCCAAAAATCTGGACAGTCTGCCCAGGAAAGCCACGTACTTGCAGTTCATATGGCAGAGATGGCAGGAGGCCAGGTGCTGCCAGGTGCTGAATGCTGGGCCCATACTGACAGGGGCAAAAAGGCAGGCTACCCCAAATGAAGAGCCTTATTCAAGAATGCCAACAGCAGGCCAGCCTGTTGGCACAGCAGTAACGCTACTGCTTGTAACGCTGGCGACCTGCATTCGGGAGCAAGTGCAGATCATGCGGAGCTGGTCAGGGGAGGAAGGATCGAGCACTCAATGGACTGTTCTTCTTCCTCGGGGAGACAAGCCTCCTGCTGTGAGATGGCCGCCTGGTGGAAACCAGGTGGCAACACAGTTAATGACATGCAAGGCAGATCATGCCTGCGCGCCACACATAGTGATCATGGGAAAACATGGGAGTAAAAGGACTGGCTGCTCATGTCTGCCACCCCTTCCCATAGGCTCTTGCATGACTGATGCACGGCAGCCGCCACCTACCACACTGTGGTCTAGGGTAAGTAGTGAACAACCAATAAGTCCGTGATAAGGTCAGTGACGGGCTGGGGGGTGTGTGGGCAGGAAGACCCGTAGGAGAAGAATAAAATACCGAATGGGAAACAAATAAGAATATCCAATAGCAGGTAGGTATCCTTCTTCTGGACATCCCCACAGGGTATCCAGATCCATGGACAGGTGTCGGCCATGAAGAACAGGTCATCAGCACTACCAGTCAACTGCAACCTGGGGCAAGTGCTCCATGGCCCAGTGCTAGCAACTTGCCCTCTCACACCTGTGACACACTGGAGGTGGGTGGTAGGAGCCAGACTATGATGAACAAGAACTAAACACTGAACGCTGATCGACAGAAGAACTCAACATCAACCGCTGATTGAAGAATTCAACATCGACCATCATGGTGATGTTGAGACCGAGACTAAGAGCATGACCACAGTCTCAGTCTCTAACACTGACTTGAGGACTGATGTGGCGTTGCAGCCTCTGGGTCTGAGTACCCTATGGAAAGACCATGTGCACCGGCCGAGCAGGAGGCTATGCCAGGGTTGGGTAACCAGCAGCTGCTGAACTGGCAGGGGCCAAATATGTGCTCAGTTGGGCACAATCCACCTTGCTTGAGAGGGGTCCTGGTAAGCACCAACATCCAAGAAAGTGAGGAATTTTCTCCCTCAAGATCAACCACATGATTGACCACCACTGACATATCTGACTGCCCAGACTGGAGTTACATAGGCAGACCAATGGGCTGCATGGGTGGTTCAGCCTCCCTTGAAGCTACCAACCAGACAGACCCTCCAGCAGGAGAGACTGGGAATGATTCCTCAATTGACACCGATCCCATGACAGTCACTGCTTCTTCTTCTTCCTCTGCCTTTGGCATCATGCTGGAGACTCACCTTCAAGCTGTCTACCAGCAGAAGATCCAAGACTGGAACATCCTTGCCATCCCCTTCTACTCCTTGGGTTTGCAACTGCGCTGCCAACCACACAGCCATGGAGAGGAAGCATATTTTTTATTAGCCTGCCCTGAGCACCGTTGAGCACCTGCAGGTGAATTCAGACTTTGAACAAATCACAGAAAAGCCAGGAGATGTGAAGGAGGAGACCTGTTCCTTCCAGCAGAAGAAAAGGTCTGAGAAGATAGGAGGCATGGTTGGGAGGAGTCAAGCTAAAAAACTGTTCTAAAGACTGGGCATGCTCAGTGTGTGATTGCCTAAGTATGGCTAGTGAATGGAAAAAACATTTATGTAAGAACTTACCATAACAGCAGGTCTTCAAGAGAATCTCTTGCAGCAGATCACACCTTAGAAACCTCAGCCTTCAAGTGCCAGAACCACACAAAAGCTTTTTCACAAGCAGTCCAACTGGGGTCGCCCATGGCGACGTCACTACATCGACGTCTCCCTATATTGCTGTGGGCCGCCCCAGGCCCTCCTCAGTTTCCCGCTGGAGACCATCCCACAAGGACAAGCCTCTGAGGGAACTGAGGACAGGCACCCACCAGAAGGAGCATGAGGGGCTGATAAGTCACCATCCAAGAGAAGGAAGCCAGGAAAAAAGGAAAAGAGGGGAAAGGAGGAAAGGACGGCATGACCTGCTGCAAGAGATTCTCTTGAAGATCTATTGTTTTGGTAAGTACTTATGTAACTGTTTTATCTTCTTCAAGCATATCTCTTGCAGCAGGTCACACCTTAGGAATGAGTCCCAAGCAATGCTGCAATGGAGACTGGAATGGGGGGGGATCATAGACAGGCATGTAGGAAAGGAGGTCGTAACACAAAATGATGCACCTGGCCGACCATCTGGACAGACACTACTTTGAAACTGGTGCACCCCCCTTTCAAAAGGGGTAAAGGAAATGAAGAGCTGTAAAGACTTTCTGGAGTCCTTCGTATGAGTAACATGATAACACAGAATTCTATGTACATCTAAGGTGTGGAGCAAGGCTTCCCCTGGATTGGCATGCTCGGGAAAAAACACAAGCAGGTGGCTGGATTGATTCAGGATGAACTCAGACACCACCTTCAGTAAAAACTTGTTTAGTACACAAAGACACTCTGTCTTTATGGAAAACCAAATAAGGCTGCTCACACATAAGTGCTTGCAGTTCGAAATTCTTTGAACAGAAGTTAACAGCAACCAAAATAAAGTTTTCCATGACAGAAAGCACAGCTTACACGTCACGTCAGGCTCAAAAGGAACCAACATAAAATTCAGGTTCCAGGCAGTAACAGGATTGTGGACTGGGGCTTCAAGTGCCGGATCCTCTCAGGAAAGAAACATCCAGTTGGGCCACCATATGGCCATCAACAGGAACATGGAAGGCAATATGGCTGAGAGTTGCACCTTAAGGAAGGAATATTTAAGGTCAGCATCTGACAGAGACAGAAGATACTCTAGAATCTGATTCACTGGACTGGTGAATGGATCCAGATGACGGGAAGCTGCCCATAAAGCAAAACGCTTCCACTTTGTGGAGTAAGTCACTTTGAAGGGCTTCCTGGCAGCCACCAGGACATCAGTCACTTTATGCAGAACTCCAGATCTAGCGATGGCTACATCTTCAGGAGCCATGCATGCAGATGGAGGGATCGAAGGTTCAGATGTAGAAGGGTCCCCCGCTCCTGTGACAGCAGACCCGAGCACAGGGGAAGAGGACCCACAGGATCCACAGTCAACTGCTGCAATAGTGGAAACCAAATCTGATGAGGCCAGAAGGGACCTACCAGAATCACTGTGGTGCCCTCCATCTGGAGCTTGATTAATACTCTCTGGATTAGAGGGAAGGGAGGGAAGGTGTCAAGAAATCTCCCTTTCCAAGAGAGGGACAATGCGTCTCACCAGAAATTCCAGGCCCTGGATCAAGCGAGCAGAAAAGTGGCAGTTGTGTGTAGTGTGGGGATGCAAAAAGGTCCAACTCTGGATGCCCCCACCTGTCAAACAGGTCTTCAGTGACCAAGGTCAGCAGCTCCTACTCGTGTATTTTGGACTGTGACTGGCTTAGCTTGTCTGCCAGGACATTTTGGATGCATATTATGTGGACAGCAATGCCTTGGTCCAGAGCCCAGTACCAAACTCTCATTGCCTCCCAGCACAGGAGGTAAGAGTGGGTGCCCCCCTGTTTGTTGACATAATGTACCACACTGATGTTGTCCGGTCTGCATCAGCAGAGGGCCTGGGAAAGGAGACTGGAAGGCCTGCAGACCGTGACAGTACCACTCTCATCTTAAGGACACTGATGTGCAGGGAGGCCTCAAGTGCAGACCATATCCCTTTATCTGGTAAGGACCCAGATGGGCAGACCCATCCCACCCCCAAAGCATTCGAGGTGAGGATGTGGCAAGTGGAGGGAATGAGAAAAGGAACCCACGCTATCAAGTTGCTGGGTTTCATCCACCATTGAAGGACTTTCTTGATGGCAGAGGAGTATAGGACCATCTGCTCCAGGTCATTGGTCTGCTGGTCCCACGCACCCTCTAGGTCCACTGGGAGATGCGATGTGGAGCTATATGAGAGGAACAGTTGCAATGTCTGCGCCATGAGCCCCAGCCAGTCAGAGGTATGTCCAGCCATGATGCACCAGCTGCAAAAGAGTTCCCTGGCCTACACAATGAGGTGCTCCACTCGATCCGGAGGGAGGAAGGCTGAGCCCTGAGCAGTATGCAGAATGGCCAAAATGTATTGGAGATGCTGACTAGGGGTCAGGACTGACTTGGTCAGGTTGACTGTAACCCTCCATCTGGTTAAAGAGCCAAAGGGGAGAACCTTGAACTGGAAGTGCTCCCCAAGGAACATTTTTATTCATTAATTTAAAGATAGGTAACTGGGAGAGGCACACTGAGCCAATGCTCGTTTCCAGGTGTGACCCAGGGAAGTGGGAGAAGAGGTAAAAGTACAGTGCAATAATACAAAAAATACAAATCATAAGTGCATAGATACAATAAGGTTACAGGTAGTACATGGATTCATGGTGTCAGACAGATACAACAATTGTACATAATACAGTGTAATTCATAGCGTCAGGCAGATACAATTGTACATAACACTGTGGGTAACAACAACACATACGTAACATGGTGCAATGGGGATAACCTGAGTATTGATGAATCTATGATATGATGGGCCTAGTTGGAGATGGCAGGTTGTGGGCACAAGCAAGGCAGAGGAGGGAAAGGTATGGGTACATTTAAAAGGCTAGGGCAACATATGCAGTGAGGCGGATAGGAGTTCCACTCACGGGGAAGTGGAAAGAGAAAGCAGCCTTGCTAGAGTTTGAGTGATTGAGTGAGGTGTAGGGCAAAGGAGCGGAGGTTATGGGGAACGAAGACTATAGGAGGTGTGGGCGGAGGGGATAGGAGGGTGGCTATGGGGGAGCGAGCCAAACCAGTATTTTGCTGAGATAATGGTGGTATGGAGGTTTCTGCTGGAAGAGAGGGAGTATAACCAGGAGTAAAGTGTGCAATGATGGGTTCACGGGGGGGGGTTGAGAGTGAAACAACAAGAAGGCATTGAAAGGAGGTCCAGTTTGGAGAGGGTGGATGTGATGTGGACCTGTACACAACGCCAACACAACTGAAAAGGGGCAGAATAGTCTTAGTGAGGAGAGTCTGGCGAACAGGAAAGCGCATCTTTGTTTCTGTAAAGGGCCCCAAGTTTAGGGTGGAGCATGGAGTGGATGTGGATGACATGGAGTAGGAATCCAGGTGACTGTCCAGCCAGACTCCAAGGTATTTGTGGGTAGGAACTATGTCCAGGATTTTGCCACTGAGGGTGGAGAAAGCAGAGGAAGAGGAGAGTTTGGATAGTTTCTGGGTGGTGCCAAAGTTCATGGAGACTGTTTTGGAGATGTTAACCTTTAACTGATTTGCCCTTAAACCAGTTCAGGACACGGGTGAAGCTGGACTGCAGCTGGGAGGTCACCTCTGACGCACAGGGGCCAGAATTATGAAGGGCAGTATCATCAGCATAGAGGTGTACGTGGGAGGAGGAGCAGCATATGGAGGGGAGGTCATTGAGAAATATAGAAAAGAGGATGGGGCCTAGGATTGACCCTTGCGGTACTCCTGCTTGGTGGGGGGAGTATAACTCCAGTTTGGATGTACTGAGAGCGGCCGAAGAAGTAAGAATAGAGCCATCTGACTGAGAGGGGGGAGAGACCAGCATGTTCTAGTTTGGAGAGAAAGCTGGAATTGGAGACATAGTTGAAGGATTTGGCCAGATCTATAGATACAGCAGAGGTAAGGTGACCTTGGTCCATACCAGTGAGAATGGCATCAGTAACCCTAAGTAGGGAGGAAGCGGTTGAGCGGCTCTTTCTGAAGCCCGACAAATAAGAGGACAGGAAATTCGTGGTGGTGAGGAAATTGGTGAGTCTGGTGAGGATGAGTGATTCCTGGAGTTTGGCTAGGACAGGGAGGAGGGATATGGGATGGTAGTTACCAGGTCGGGAGTGATCTCTGCCTTTGTGAAGTGGGATCACTTTTGCAGCCTTCCACGCCTGCGGTATTAATCCAAGGGGAGAAGAAAAAAATTACTGACCTTAGTAATGTCGTTTCTTCTGATGGAGTCTTGCTGTATTCTGACTATTGCAGTTAGGTCCTGCCTTTCAACTGCCCCGGAGAACAAAGAGTTAACTTTCCATGGCCAGCATTGAATGTTCAACGCGAGCTCGGTTGAAGCCTCTGTTTGCTGTTGTTTAAACTCCAACTGTCAGATATTTACGAGCAATACTCACTAGAAGTTCTGTGTGGAAACTAAAACTCACACTAGCCAACTGGCAACTAAATTTATTAAAAAAGGATTTTTTGGTTTCAAAGCAAAGACTCAAGTCAGGAAACCCAAAAAACAAAACACAACACATACCCAAAATAAAGGAGGGTGAAAAAGGGGCACCTCTAGGGTGCCAACACTGCTCCTGCCCACCCACATCCCAAAACCAGGTTCTGAGAGGGGAGGCGGGGGGGGAGGTCAGAATACAGCAAGACTCCATTAGAAGAAACAACATTACTAAGGTGAGTAATTTTTTCTTCAAACAACATGAAGTCTTGCTGTATTCTGACTATTGAAGACTCACTAAGCAGGCAATTTCCATGGAGGAGGGACAGAACCTACTTTGGGAATAGGTCTGGCACTGTTGTAGTGAAACCGAGCATCACTCCTAGCCTGGATATCCAGAGAGTAATGCTTGGTGAATGTATGGACTGTTTTCCAGGTGGCTGCTTGACAAATTTCTAAGATAGAATATCCTGGCAGCAGCCAGGGAAGCAGCTGTACCTCTAGTAGAGTGAGCCCTCAGGCCTGAGGGTGGTGTTCTACCCAGTTTTTCATAGCAGAATTGTATACAAGAAACAATCCACCTGGCAATAGATCTTTAGTGGCAGGTTTGCCCTACCGCACCTCTCCATATGTGAGGGAACAACTGGAGGGACTCAAACTGCACCCTTGGTGCCCTCTGTAGTAGCTGAGGGCCCTTTTAACATCCAAGCTGTGCAGCCTCCTCTCTCCAGAGGAGGAATGGTGAGTGAAGAAAACAGGGAGAGACATAGACTGATTAAGGTGGAAGTCTGAAACCACCTTAGGCAAAAACTTCCTGTTAGTTCTCAGGATCACGTTATCTCTATGGAAAGAGATGAAATCAGGCTCCACTGACAGGGCTTGCAATTCTCTGATATGCCTGGCAGAGCTAATGGCTACCAAAAACACAGTTTTCCAAGTCAAGTACTTAAGCTCTGCAGAGGACAAAGGCTCAAAGGGTGGTTGCATAAGCTGACAATGCAAACATTAAGGTCCCAAGCAGGAGCAGGGTCCCGAAGAACTTACAAAACACAGGATGGGCTGACAGAGGAGAGGGCTTGCCTACTGACAAGAAGGCAGAAACAGCTGCCAGATGCACTTTAAGTGTAGCTGGTCTAAGTCCCAAGCCATTAAGATGAACCATATAGTCCAGGATTGTAGGAAACCCAGCAGATTCTGGAGAAATATGCTTATTAGAGCACCAAATAGTGAACCTTTTCCATTTGGAGTTGTAAGTCTTTCTGGTGGAAGGCTTTCGAGAAGCCTTAAGGATATCCAGAACCCCTTGAGAAAGGTGTAGATCAGCAAACTCTAACTCTTCAAGAGCCATGCCTTGAGATTGAGAGATCTGAGGTTCGGATACCAAATCCTCCCCTGAGAGGATGTCAACAGGTTGTAATTCCTGGGAAGAGACAGGGGAAGGTGGACTGCTAAGGACAGCAACAGTGGGTACCAGGGCTGTCTGGCCCAGTGTGGAGCAATCAGAATCACTTTGCATGGTTGAGACCTGATCTTGACTAGCACTTTGAACAGGAGAGGGAAGGGGGGAAAAGCATACAGGAACTTCCCTTCCCAATTCAGAATCAGAGCATCCAGGGGGACTGAGCCCAAGACTTGGGGTCTGCAACAAAACAGAGGAAGTTGGTGATTGTCTGGGGCTGCAAAAAGATCTATCTGTGGAGTGCCCCATCTCAAGAAAATCACTTTCAAAACTAGGGGATCTAGGGTCCACTCATGATGGCCCTGGGATACCCTGCTGAGAGTATCTGCTAGGACATTGTCCTTCCCTGGGAGATGAACTGCTATCAGAGAGGTTTGCAGGGAATAGGCCAGAGACCACAACTTCATTGCTTCTGTGCACAAGACCGTAGACCGAGTGCCTCCTTGCTTGTTGATGTACCACATTGTGGTGGTATTGTCTGTTCTGATCTGGACCACTTTGTTCTGTACAGATTTGGAAAAGGCTTGCAGTGCCAGAAACACTGCTCTGAGTTCCAAGATATTGCTGTGAAGCAGAGATTCTTGAGGTGACCACAGCCCTTGGGTGGTAAGATCCCCCAGGTGGGCCCCCTAGCCCAGAAGGGAGGCATCTGTGGTGAGTATCACTGAATGAGACTGAGTGACAAAAGGAACTCCCTGTCTCAAATTGTCCTGATCCTGCCACCATTGCAATGCCTGGATCAGGGTTCGAGTTACTGGGACTAGTTTGGTAAGGGAATCCTTTCTTTGGGACCAGAAGGCTCTTAAGTGGAACTGAATGTCCCTCATCTGAATCTTGCCCCTGGACCACTGCTGTAGAGGCTGCCATGTGGCCCAGGAGCTGCAGGAAATGCCTTGTTGGTCGAGACACCTGAAGGGTGAATGAAGAGCCAGTTCTATAAGGGTCCTTGCCCTGTCCAGGGAAGGAAGGCTTTGTCCTTATTGTATCCAGCTCTGCCCCCTATAAAGGTGAGGAGCTGTACTGGCTTGAGAACCGACTTTGGAAGGTTGAGGAGGAATCCTAAGGAAGTAAGCACTTGCTGAGTTATTTGCAGATGTGACTTGACCTGGTCTGGAGACTGACCCACTATGAGCCAGTCGTCCAAGTATGGAAAGATGGAGATCCTTTTCTCCTTAGGAAAGCAACCACTACTGCCAGGCACTTTACGAACACCCTTGGGGCTGATGTTAGGCCAAAGGGCATTGCTCTGAACTGATAGTGGCCTGAGGGCAACTCGAACCTGAGGTACTTTCTGTGGGAGCACCTGATGGAAATGTGAAAATAGGCATCTTTGAGGTCCAGGGAGGCTAGCCAGTCCCCTGGCCTTAGAGAGGGCAGAATTATTCCCAGAGTCACCATTTTGAATTTTGGTTTTAAAAGGTGCTTGTTCAGATATCTTAGATCCAGGATGGGCCACCATTCTCCTGTCTTTTTGGGGTTAGGAAGTACCTGGAGTACAATCCTTTGCCCCTGTGCAGGGTGGGAACCCTTTCTATGGCTCTGAGATCCAGAAGGGAAGAAACCTCTGCCTCTAGGGCAAGGGTCTCTGATGGATTTGCAGGTGGAAAGGATCTGGTTCTCATCTTGGGAAATTGTTTGAAGCTGAGAACCAGTCCCTAACTTACTACTTCCAGGACCCACCTGTCTGATGTCAAAGACTTCCAGTCCTGGACAAAGTAAGCCAGCCTGCCCCCTACAGGTATTGGAGAATCGGCCCGGGCAGACCCATCAGGGTGTCTGCTTGACAGGGGCTTTAGGCTGAGGGGTGGAAGCAGGCCTGCTCATTCCCTGTCTTCCTCTCACTCTGAAGAACCCCCTCTGAGCATAAGCAGAAGAGGAGGCCTGGGCTTGGTAAAAAGGCCTTTGAAAGGGCCTGTCCCTGCCCCTGGAATGCTGTCTCTGAGGAGTGGCTTGCCTTTCTTTGGCCTGAGCACTCCTGTAGGTAGTCCTGTACTCGTCCATCTTCTTCATGTAGTTCTCTGTCTGCTCCCCAGAGAATTACCAATGACAGGGAAATCCATGGCCTTAGCCTGGGTATCCTGCGATAGGCTAGTACCTCTGAGCTAAGCTATCCTCCGAAGGGCCACAGATGTAGCCATGACTCTAGATGAAACATCACTGGAGTCCACAGCAGCATGAAATTGCACCCTGGATGCCTCAATCCCATCCGCAGCCACCTGCTCCAGCTCCTGGCAAGCTGGTCAGGGTTTGTTTAGCCACAGCCAGCACAGTGTCCCACCTGGACTTCTGGTATCTAGCTGTGTAGGCCATATAGTTAGCCTGCCTGAGTCCCAAAGATGCTGCCATGTACTGCTTTTTTGCCATGGCATCAATCCTCCTGGAGTCCTTATCTGGGGGATGTGAAGCCAAAGGAATATTTGCCTTATCACAGGCAGCAGCCTGCACTACCCTAACATGGCTGCATTGCTGGGAAAGGAACTCCATGTCAGAGCCTGAAAGGGTATACCTTGTGTCCATTCTTCTGTCCACAGGAGGTATGGAAGTAGGAGTCTTTAGAATTTTAAATGTCTGTTTCCCAAAAGATTTATGGAGGGGAATAGACAATCTCCTGGACTCTCGGATGTCCATCATCTCAACAAAATCAGGCTCCTCCTGATCCTCTGCTGCTTCTTCCATTGGAAGCTGGAGGGTTTCAGCCACTTTCTTGTAAAACATAAAGTGGGAAGGGGACTCAGAAAGCCTAGGAGGAGAAACACCTGAAGGTCTGTCTGGGGAGATGTCCAGGTCAAGAGACTCATCCAGACTTTCATAATCACCATCATCATCATTATCCTCATACTCTCCCTCCTCCGGTTCATAAAATTCTTCTAAAGTATAATCCGGAACCGGGGGAACAGACCGAACTGAGCCCCTGACAGATGGTGCCGGTTTGGCCGGAACCGAAGTTAGCGACTGAACTATCCTTATCCCTTTGGATATTTCATCAGCGGTCGGAGAAAGAATTTGTGGATCCGAACTGGATGATTTTTCCCTTCTCTTTCTTTTAATTAGAACCGACTCCTCAGAATCAGCTCTCCTTTTGCCCAAAGAAGTTTCGCCCTGGTCAGAGGGCACTCCTTCTGGTTCGGTCGGAACCAAACCGGGCTTGCCAATCAGGTCAGCGGACTTCTTGGCCTCCCTTTCCCTCAGTCTACCTACTCTCTTATCCAGGGTAGCTTTGGGATAACTTTTACAAATTTAGCAGTCTGAATCGAGGTGGCCAAACCCCAGACAATAAGCACAGGTGGTGTGGGGATCAGCCTTAGCAAAGGCTTCCCCACACACACTACAGTGTTGAAACCCAGTGGGCTCATTTTTTTTCTTGAGTTTCTCAGACATGGCCAATCCTATCCAAAAGTTACCTTTTTTTCAGCAATCCACCAGGCAAGACACTCCTATCAGTTCCTGACCGTGTTACGGGTCTTGGAAAAAAACGTAATTAAATCTGTTTTTTTTTACAACCGATACGGACCGGTTACCACACTCTAATAATTTCAAAAGTTTTTTAAAACCAATCTGATCAGCTCAAACCGAACCAATCCAATGTTTACAAGTTCCACACAGAAACTAAATGCAAAGCCTATCTAGTACTCACGGTACCACAGACAGAGACTTAAACCGACAGGTTCAGTAGCAGAAATTCGGTAGAAACCGAGCGAAAAAAACGACACTTTAACCGACTTTTTTGAACCGAGCAAAGGAGAAATTCCGGAGTGACTGTTCAGTGAGGCGGAGTAAAGAATCTGACGGTTGGAGTTTAAACAACAGCATACAAAGGCTTCAACCGAGCTCGCACTGAATGTTCCATGCCGGCCATGGAAAGTTAACTCTTTGTTCTCCAAGGCAGTTGAAAGGCAGGACCTAACTGCAATAGTCAGAATACAGCAAGACTTCATGTTGTTGAATGAGAGATTAAGTAGGTGGGATGGGGATGAGCGATGGCTAGGGCAGAGATCTTGAGTATGAGTCGGTCGAGGCCATCAGGGCTGGATTTGTGTGGATTTAGGGAGAAGAGAGCCCTGAGGACCTCTTGGGCTGTAATAAGGTAGAGTTGACATGTGTGTGGAGCTGAAGGGGATGACAGAGCAGTGGGAGGGGATACAGGGGAGTTTGGGATATGTAGAGTGTGCTGAATGGTGAAAGAGTGGGCACGGGTAGAAGGAAGGGCACATGTTTTAAAGAATTTGTTTAAGGTAGAGGTAACTATGTGGAGGTCCGAGAATAGATTGTTGTCAATTAAGAGAGAGGGGGGAGGAGGAGTTGTGTGAGGGTTTGAGAAGGGAGGAGAGTGTTTGCCAGAATTTGTGGGGGAAGTTTGGCGATTTTCTTTCAGTGTGTTCTTAAAGTAGTCGGATTTAGCTGCCCTGATAGCTTTGGTTCAAGCATTTCTCAGAACGGCAGTGAGTGAGAGGTCATTGGGGGAGAATGAAGCTTTATAGCTGCCCACGCTCAGTCACAGGAGTTGCAGAGCTTAAATTACCAGATATCCACAGGTGGCAGAAGTTTCTCAAACTCCAGCAGTGTAGGGGCATGATTATTCCAGACGTTGTTTAGTATGTGGCAGAAAAGTGAGAAAGCCGTGTTTATGTCATCTGTGTTGTAGAAGGAGGACCAGTCAGAGGATGTGAGATCATGTAGGATCATAGGGCGCGAAGCTGCGGGAGAGAATCCAGAAATAGTTGGGGGGTGAGGTAAATTCAAGTTTCAAGTTCAGGTTTATTGCAGGAAAGCTCCAGTGAGCAAGTTCATTCACAAGGAGATCCTGAGACATGTATACAGACAAAGAAGATTACAAACATAAGAGCATGGTATAAAGTACATGTGTTACAAAGTGCTCAAATAAAAGATTACAAGGTAACAAATATAAGTATAACCTGCTGAAAACATTGCAAGTAGAAAGGGACAACCAATAAGGTTGAGAGGATACGCAGGAAGGAGGGGGTGTAAAAGACTGGTGCAAGGTGGAGAAGGAGGAGGAGGAGAGGGACAGGATGAAATGAGATGGGGGGAGTGACAGGAGGAAAGATGAGGAGGCTTGAAGATGACAGGGAAGGAGGGAAAGAAGGACAAGGGTAGGGCAGGATGAGGAAGGGAAGCGAGTGATAAATTGGCAGTAGGGGCATAGAAGGAGTCGGGACTGGAGTAAGATATTGATAAAAAGGTCAGGGGCAAGAAGGGGCTAAAAACAGCTGCCGGCATCTTTTAGTTTGGTCGCAGCAAAGGTTTTAAAGAAATTGATAGGAACAATGCTAGAGAGTTTCAGTATGGATTAGAGCTGGTTCCAGATAGCTGGAAGGGCATGAGAAATGGCACGCTTGCCAAAGGAGAGGCACGAGTCCCAGGCACGCCAAGGAATATAAAGTCAGACTTCCTAAGGAGTATGAACCATGGAGATGCAGATGAGAGGTGTTAAATAGCTTGGTAGTTTGTTCAGGAGAATTTTAAGAGTCCAAGTGCCAGCATGGAGCAGACGTCTAGTAGTAAGCGACGTCCAACCGACAGCTGCATACAGATCACAATGGTGGGTTCGGTAAGGGGAGTTAGTTATGAACCGCAGGGCATGATGGTAAAGGGCATCCAATTTGCATAGGTTTGTAGCTGCAGTAGAATTATAGATTGTCTCCATAGTCTAGTAGGGAGAGGAATGTGGCTTGAACAAGACTGGTTCTAACCTCAATAGGAAAGAGGGACCGGTTTCTAAAGCAAAAATCTAGTCTGGTTTTTAACCTGCAGGTCAAATTATCAAGATGGTCATTAAAGGCGAGCTTATTGTCTAACCATATGCCAAGATACTTGAATTTGGAGACAGTCTCAAGAGTTTTCGCCTAGGGAGGTGACAACAAAGTCATTAGGCAGGTCAAGGGAGGTGGTGGAGGATGTATTGAGAGTGAAAATCATAGTCTTGGTTTTCTTAGCGTTGAGAAGGAGCTTTGCGTTAATAAGGTTGAGTTCAAACTGAGCAAAATCAGCTTGTAATACATTTCTTACTTCTGACAGGTTAGAGCCCAAGGTGTACAGTACTGTGTCATCCACAAAAAAATGCAAATTGGAATTGGTTATATTAAAGTCAAGATTATTAATGTTAACAGAGACAACAGGCCACACTGCCAGCTCCCCTTCCCCTCCCATGGCAGATGGGGTGAGGGAGGTGGAGAGCATCAGCAGAAGCAGGGATGGGCTCCGATGACGAGGCACTACTGACCTAAGCTGCACCAGCAGTGAGGGCTGCCAGATCCTGCCATGGGAGGCACCGAGGAGCGTTGTCAATGAGGACGATGACCCTGGATCGTTTCGCACAGGGTGCAGTGACAGGGACCATTCATGGGAGGAACAGCCCTTCTCCGGGTGGCAGTGCCTCCCCAATGAGGATTTGTCCCAGGCTTTGGCCAATGATGGGGCTGGAAAAGCAGAGGAGCTTCTGGCATGGAGCTCCTTCTGTAAGATGGCCTCCTTCTGCTCCATGAGATATGACTTAAGCTCCTTCAGGCAGCGTTGATGGGTGGCTTGGTTGAAGCCGCAGCACAGTGTGCAGGCGTTAATGTCATGGCCGGTGCAGAGACTATGGGCAGAGGAGTCATGGAGATCTTTATCAAAGATTTTCTGTCTGCAGCTGCAGCAATGAAAAAGTGAGTCCAAACTGTATATAAACTAGAAGATGGAAAATTATCACTTTAGATGAAACTAAAGTGAAGGGGAACTAGGGAGAGAAAAACAACAAACTGGAGAGAAAACATTTAGAGTGGTGGTCGATTGAAGTGACGGTGCTCTGTGGAATCCAATGCAATGATCAACAGCGTGAAAAGAACTGAGGAGAGCCTGGGGCCACCCACGGTTATATAGGAGATGCTGACGTAGTGACGTTGCCGTGGGTGGCCCCAGTTCAACTCTTTCGAAACAGCTTCCCTGTGGTTCTGGCACTTGACGGCTGATGCTCCTAAGGTGTGACCAGCTGCAAGGTATATCCTCGAAGAAGATTCTAGGTTACTTAATTGATTAGGATCATGAGCTAAAACTTGAAGAGCAGCTGACACCTTCAGGAGAACTTTAACAAAACGTTACATTTAGACACACAATCAGCTTGTATTTCACATTAGTTTTGTATTTTCCTCCCCATTATTTATTACTGAGGTAATCTGCATGAAAACAGGATATTTGCTCCTAAGGAGTTAATATATTCCTGTTGCCTTCTGCCTACCTGAGATCATAATGCCCTGCTTGTGACATCACAGTTACTCCTATGGCAACAAGTTGTGATGTCACAAACAGAGGATTACACAAGTAGAGAGTAAGCTACAGAGGCAAATAAACACTAAGGAAATCTAAGGGATAAAATTATGTATTCATACAAATTTACTCAGTAATAAATAACGAGAAGAGAAATATAAAGACTACATATGGAAAGCAAATTGAATTGTACCTACTTATTATGTTCTTCAAAGTTTTCTTTTTGGTGTCAGTAACTCTTTAAATAACCTCTACATATACATAGATACATAGACAGTGTCGGCAGATAAGGGCCTATGGCCCACCCAGTCTGCCCATTTGAGCTTGTAAGTTCAGTTTATGTTTTCCAAGAAGTCTGTTGCCCTTACCCCTGACCCTAGAATTCCTTTATGTCTATCCCATGCATTCTTAAATCCCGTGATTGTTTCAGCCCCCACCACTTCCTCTGGCAGGGTGTTCCACTTGTCCACCACCCGTCTCTGTGAAGAAATTCTTCCTCACGCTTCCTCTGAATCGCCCTCCTCCAACTTCATCCCATGCCCTCTAGTCCTGGAACATCTTTTTCGCTTAAAAATAGTGTATTCCTGCACCCTGTTCCTCCCTGTGAGATACTTGTATGTCTCTATCATATCCCCTCTCTCCCTCCTCTCCTCCAGGGAGTACATGTTCAGTTTCTTCAACCTGTCCTCATAGGACTTGTGATGCAATCCATGCACCATCTTTGTTGCCCTCCTCTGAACCTTCTCTACCTTGTCTATGTCCTTACGTAGGTAAGGTCTCCAGAACTGTACACTGTACTCCAGGTGGGGCCTCACTAGTGTCTTGTATAGTGGAATTATGACCTCCCTTTTCCTGCTGGTGATGCCCCTACATACGTGTGACTGGCCTATGGCCCAGAGGCTAACACATTCCACTCCCATGCCAGCAGCTTGGGTTCAGAACTGATCTCTAAAGCTGATCTGGTAGCCCAGGGAGGCACAGCCACACAGCAGTGCTTCCAGCAGGGAAGGATGGTGCAAGGTTCCACTGCATTAGTTCGCAGCAGGCTGGGGAGCTTGCCTCTTCTGCTGGGAGCACTACATGCTAACACGGCCTGCAGGAGTTGTTGCCTTACACCACAGGATGTGGGCAGAGGAGGTTGAATACCAAGTGGAAAAAAGGTGGCCGTCTGCACAATGGCAGTTACCTGCACAGGCCCTGTACCAGTTGCCCCCTCACTGGACTGTGCTCAGTGGGTCTGAAAATAATTACTTTCCTTTCTGGACCTCGCTACACGTGGGGTGGGTGGGGGGTTAATCCATGGAGTCATGGAGATGGCTGGTGGTGGCTAGACAGGCCACATTCAGAGAAGGCACAGAAATGTGTACCTGATGCCCACCTAGGAAGGTTAAATAAAGGATCCCACTAAGCAAACTTTGCTAAGATGAGATCGAGAATCAAAGCATACTAACCAATAGTGGATCAGGGAATGTGGAAGACAACTGGGATCATTTCAAGAGGCCATAACCACAGTCATGGAATAATATGTACGATGCATCAGTAAATCAAGAAGAAGGAAAAAAACCCTCTGGTACACCAGGAACTTAGAAGCAAAAATAAGGGAAAAGAGAAGGGCCTTCAATAAATACAAACAGCCACAGAAGGAGGCTGATAGGGAAGATTACAGAAACAAACTCAAGGAGGCAAGAAGAGCCATTTGAAATGCCAAAGTCAAAACAGAGGAATGAATAGCACAGGGAGTCAAACAAGGAGATAAAACCTTCTATAGGTACATGAGAGACAAAAGAAAGCGTGAAGGGAGAATAGTCAGGCTAGCAGCACAAGATGGTCAGATGGTAGAAAAAGACAAGGACAAAGCAGAGGTGTTGAACAAATTCTTCTGCTCCATATTCACAATTGAGGATAGTGGTAGGGGTTCCCCACTAATGCAGACAAAACTCAACAGCAAGGAGGCCGACACTAGCCCTTTTACAAGGAAAAGGGTCCTAGAAGAACTGAACAAACAAAGTAGACAAAGCAATGGACCCAGATGGTATTCACCTAAGAGTGTTGAGGGAGCTACAAGAAGAAATTGCAGCACCACTAGCAGAACTGTTCAGCAAATCACTGGAGAGTGGCATAGTGCCTCAGGACTGGAGAAGGGCAACAGTGGTGCCCTTGCACGAGGGAGGTAAGGAGGTGGTGACCGGAAACTATCGCCCAGTCAGCCTGACCTCAAAAGTGGGAAGATTATGGAGACATTGCTGGAGGAGAGAATGGTGGAATACCTGAAGGAAAATGGCAAACTAGACCTTAAGCAACATGGATTCACAGCAGGAAGATCACGTCAAACAAATATGATAAGTTTCTTCGACTGGGTTACCAAATAATAGACTGGGGAGCGGTGGATGGATGTACCTCAACTTCAGCAAGGCTTTGACACTGTCTGCCACAGGAGGCTGGGAAACAAATTAGAGCACACAGGGTTAGGCAGAAGATAGTTAACTGGGTTGTTAACTGGCTTCAGGAAGGACACAAAGAGTCTTAGTCAACGAAGCCCTATCAGGAGAGAGAGAGAGAGAGAGAGAGAGAGAGAGAGACAGGGATTGGTGCTGGGCCCAATCCTCTTCAGCATATTCATAAATGACGCCACAGAAGAAATGGAGGGAGGTGTGCCTGTTCGCAGATTACACAAGGCTCTGCAACAGGGTGAACACATGACAGGGCCACCAGTATGGTAGCTGACATCAGGAAGCTGGAGGAATGGTCAGGACAATGACAGTTAAAATTTAACGCCAAGAAGTGTAAAGTCATGCACCTGGGAAAGTGAGATCCAGGATAAAGTACACACTGGAAGGACACCAACTAGAAGAGACAAAATGGAAAGGACTGGGTGTACTCATTACCAACGACCTAAAGCAGCTCAAAGAGCAAGTGGCATGCTGGGGGTGCATGGGTAGAGGCATTACAAGCAGAAGGCAGGAGGTGATCATGCCACTGTACAGATCACTAGTAAGGCCACACCTGTAATACTGTGTCCAGCCTGAAGGCCTCGCCAGAAGAAAGACAAACAGACTAGAAAAGCGTACAGAGAGAAGGCAATGAGTAGGGTCACCAACATTACATGGTACTAGGGCTCAGGAAACTGGAAGTTATTCTCACTGGAGCAGAGAAGGAACAGGAGAGACATGATAAAAACATTTAAATACATCAAGGAAATAAACAAGACAAACTCTTTCAAGGAAAATAGGAAACTAGGACAAGGGGCACAACTTGCCTAGTGGGAGCAAGTTCAGGAGCAATTGAGAAGTACTTCTTCAAGAGAGAGAGAGAGGTGATAGACCCTTGGAAGAGCTAAGACAGTGAAGGAATTTAAAATTAGAGGACAGGCAGTTTGGGCAGCTAGCCAGGAACACGAGGAGGTGGTAGCCACCTTGGGCAGACTAGATGGCTCAAATGGTCCCCATCTGCTGACACCATTCTTATGATTACAGAAAGCCTCATCGTAAGGGCACAATAGGGTGAACTACACAGAGTTGCTAAAAGTAAAGGAACGGTTCATCCACCATGGGGCATAATCTCAAACTTAATGGGGAGAAATTTAAAAGCAGGGAGTAATTTTTTTTCTAGAGTGGGTAGTGGAATAGTTTACCCAGTAATGTGGCCAATGCTGGTACTATCGCTGAGTTCAGAACTTAATGGGGCACCTTTAAAGGTTATTAGGAAAGCTGGCCATGGTTGTGTGGAGGACTCAGACATTGAATGCCTTACCTCCTGCCACACCAATGGCCCATGTTCAAGACTGAGCACGGTTGCAGGGGTCAGCTGGGGGAGAGAGGATTGAGCATCCCACAGACTGTCCTCTCTCCCTGGGTGGAGGGAATGTTAGCACCGCTGCAGGACTGCCACCATCTGGAGGCCTGGGTGGTAGTGTGATACAGGACTGGCAAAGTAAGAGAACGGAGCTGTGGGACTCGGTGACACATGTGTGCCTTCACACATACCCACTGACATGCTCACCACAGCTATGGGGAACAGGGAGAAAATGAGGAAAATGGAAAGCGGGTAGGTGTATATGATGGTTTGCATGTTGACCCACTGACCGCATCACAGCTGAAACCCCTTTTAGACAATCAGGATGTGTGTGTCCCTGAGGAGCGACCCTCCCCTCCTGGCTCCACCATGGCGGGGCAACCTGTGGGGAATGTAGCTGATAGGCAAATCCCGGAGAGGTGGTCTCTGGTGGGGACAGAGTCGAGGGTCTGACTGAGGAAGATAAATGGATATATACAAAAAAAAGATTATAATAGGAAGTAGGGCTTCAGGTCAGACTTGATGGACTTATTGTATTTTTCTCCTTATTCTTTCTGTTTCATGTGTCCATGGATGGGTTACATGTTAAATCGGTCTACTCCACTTGGGCAGACAAACCTCCAGTCCTCACTGGTATTCAAACTGCCCCCCTCCCCTGAGTCCTGAAGGCAACAGCTCTAACCATTCGCCTAAAAGGAAATTCCCCCCAAGATGGGAGATTAGAGAGTCCCACTGACTTTCACATACTTGCTGTCCCATGGTCCTCTACTAAGAGAGCTTCAGTCATTACAAGTACTCAGCCCTGCTCTGTTATTCACAGCTTGCACCACTAGGGGGCACAGCTTTCAGGGCTCCCAGAACAGTCTGACTTTTTCCTGTAACTCCATGACCATTTTCCTGCAGATTACAATATGCCTATGAAAGCTACATTGCTCTGTTTTCCTGTATACCTAATGCAACTCTATGGGAACAAATAAGTACCTGTAGGCTGGTCCCATTCCTTGCAAAATAAAAGAAAAAGCAGTTATCACCTTTAAGAAAACCAATGCAGGACATTTCAGACTGAAACATGATTTTCCCAGGACAATATAAGCCCCACCCATTTAGTTGACTTCTTTTCTCTAATAAACATAAAATAAATCTCTGGGTATTAATTTTAGTTTATATTGTTTCCTGTCATTTTGAGGCATTTTATTTAAGGTACTGAAGCCTCCTGCAACTTCTAAGGAAATAAGAATAATTTTTTCTAATCTAAGACCAGGACATTCAGCATTTTTTATGCGAAATAGGTACCACACCCACCCTGAACCAGGACTGTTCTGACAAAATCAGGACAGGTGGTAACCTTATCATACATCCCTGTCGATCTGAAAGCCCTGCTTTGCAGAGGCAGTCATTTCTCAAGCTGTGCACATTACTAATCTCTCATTTTGTCTTGAGTTGCTGAGATTTAATTAAAATTTTATGTCCTTACATTTTCACCAGCATCCGAGTTACCCATCTTGAGCAGGGACGCACAGTGAAATAGAGCAGCAACAGAATCCCGGGTTCATATACACTGGCCAGTCGTGGTACACGCTCAGAATTAGCTCATCAGGCTGTGTACAATTAGTCTGAATGATGATAATATCCTTCAAGCCAAACACCCTACAAACAGGAAGGGGAAGAACAAGAAGCTTGTTAGAGCCAAGAAGCATTAGAAAGAAAATGTGTGCATGACCGAACGCAGAGAGCTTTGAACTTAATAAATCTAGGTTTGAATCCTACCACTGCCACTACATACATCAAGTAGATAGCGAGGCAAGATATCTTATTTAAAATGCCTTTCCAGGGTTCCAGCTCCCATAGATATTGAATAAATGATGGCCAAGTGTGATATACAAGGACATAAACCCAACGAGGGAGATAACCAGATCATAAAGCCACAAGCCTGAAGGGCGAGAAGATTTATGATTTAATTGGTCCCCATGATAGCTTTACTGCTGAAGAGAGTGGACCTATCCATCTTTTATTCTATATAATACATTTGGATGGTTACTCTAAGTTTTGATCATAATTGTGTATACAGGGAAATAACAGCTAACCACTTTTTTTTTTATTCTTTAGTGACCGGTTAAGGCCTACTAAGCACAAATGCCTGTTTGCAGGAGCGACACGGGAGCACTTGGGAGGTTAACGGTTAAGTGACTTGATCAGAGTCCCACAATATGTAAGTGGAGGTTGTGGGACTCAAACTCAGGTCTGTTGGATGTGCCAAACTCATTCATAGCTTGTTACTGTAACCTCTAGGCCATACTGACAGCCTTCTATGGTAAAAAATTCCAATCCATGTATAACAATAAATTAACCAAATGTATTACACACCAAGTACACAAACACGTAAATGCAATCAAAACAGATCCCGTATTACGGTTCATATTACTACCATAAAGTGCATTTCGGGCAGGAGATCAAATAACTTAAACAGCGGCACAAGAAATGCAAAATGGTTCTGCATTCAATAAACGCTGTGTAAATAGTCATGTATTTAACCAGTGTTTGAAGATGTAGGGAAAGTACGGAAACTTACAAGGGAGCACATTCCACAAACTGGGTCCAGCGACTGAGACAGCTCCTTCTCCATCTGACTTTAACCTGGATTTGAGGACCAGCAAAAGATGCTGCCCTATAGAACACCAATCTCTAGTATTCAGGGAGGTGGCTAGCAAGTCACGGAGATAGAGAGGATCCAGTCTGATCACATCATCTCCCCACTCTTTAGCCAAGTGATCTGTTCAGTTGGGTAGAATCACTGAGAGGAATCTTGGGTAAATTATTTAAATAAAATACAAATCTTTAAATGGTGAATCTGGTCTGTGAACAGCAATTAACTTGAGTAACCACATTTTTCTTTTCAGTTTGTGCTCTTTTGCCCCCTGAACACCAAGCGGCCCCTTTGTGCTGACCACCCAGCCCCATCACCTAACATTCCAAGACTTATCTTGCCATCGTGTTCCTCCAGGATTTAACCCCCCAGCAGGAGCAGCAGGTTCTCAATCCCTGCCACAAAACAGATCTGGTGCTGCAGCACTGCCTGGTTGGTGGGTACGGGGCCTGCTGATGGTCGGAAGTCAACCTACCGACTGGGAAGTTTCCTTGGTGTTTTCTTTCCCACCCCACTGGAGCGGCATGCAATGGAGTCATGGATGGCACCCACATATGCTCCCATGCATGGCACATCAGACTCCTGACGCTCCATACCCTTCTTAGTGGTCCCTTTGCTTTGCCCCCCAGACATTGCCAGGGGACAGACTAATGCCAGGAACCATGCCACACCCTCCTTGGGGGAGGAGAAAAGTCTGCCAGAAGTTCGATTCCCCCCCCCCACAGCTGACTCTCCCACAGCCCAAGTTCGCTCACGAAATTAGTAATTGGTGCCACAAGCAGTACCACTACCTGTGCACAGGTGGGCCGACCCCAGTGACTCACATTTTGAATGGGAGAGGGTGTCCTGCCCTGGGACCAAAAGTGTATAAGGAAGGCCATGGAGATGAGACATATGGCTTCCTAGACTGTCTGGTAGCCATGGTATGGGACCCTGACAGGATAACCACAGAGTTGTGAGGTGCTGGTCCTGTAGGTCACTGCTCACATGACCTGCTGGCCAGTGGATATGCTGTGACCTAAACCACCTCAATACCAGGGTGGGGAGGAGGCAATGATGGCAACAGGATGACTTTGTCCACCCCTCTTGTTAGCAGTCCTATTACTGGGTCATACAGCTCACTTAATCTCCGCTGCTGAACTGAATTACAGTGTTTACAAGACTATAAACTTATTTTTCTCAAGTATCCCATTAGCTGCACAGTTATAGACGAATATTTATACCATGGGAGAGAAAATGTTATTTGAGCTTTTAAAGGGCGAGCATACCCAAAAATAGTAAACCAGAAAATGTGACAAATTTTAAGCAGTAGTCAGTTGTAACTTTTTACTTCTGAAATAGTTTTCTTTTTTATTTTGCTCATAGGAAGATTTCTATATGATAGTATTGTGCTGCATGTGTGGAATGGCACTCTGCCTGGTAGCTGACATATCTAGTTCTATTCCTTCCACATCATCATCAGCAGCACTGTGACATCACAGGTGACTGACCAGGCAGCTACTGGTGGCTCTTCCAGAACAGCTGTGATGTCACATTCAGTGAGGTCACAATGCTGATGATGTAATGGGAGGAGCACAGCTTGATAGGTCGACTCACAGGGCAAAGTGCTGTTCCACAAAGCACACCTACTAACATAAGGTAAAAACAATTTTAATTAACCGAAGGAAAGTACCTCAGATATAAAAGGTAATACATGACTGCTTAAAAGCGTTGTCTCCTCTGCCTTTTATTCTGTTTTACTGACTCCCACCTCATCACACAGCCTGAAGGAAGGCACTTAGTGAATGTTGTTGTTTGTAGGGCTCACTCACGCAACCTTACCTCCGTTTAGCTTCACGAGTGGCTTTTTCCCGCCGCCAAAGCTGTTTACGACCAGTTCGCCACCGGGAGCATGGCGATCGCCACGGTCTACTATTTTAGTGGCGCTGACACCATGCACTCAACACAAATGCATTGGAAGTATGCCGTGGCCGCACCTTTACAGTAAATGGAGCCGCCCACGCATCCGCTATACTCCCGGGTAGCGGACTTTTGAGAATTAAAATAAACAACTTTGCAGTGCAAGGAAAAAGCTGCTTTTTTCAGTAAACCTAAACCGGTTGGGTAAGGTTTGCAGAGGTGGGAGCCCCTGCAAATGACAGTATTCCTTTAAGTCTGGTGTGATAACCTGCTTGACTCCATTGCAAAGGTCATGACCCGACTCATGTAAGGCATTCTGGAATTTTATGGTGTTTCACTACTAAAGCCTGCAGTAGTTATGCTGTATTAGTCAGTGCTGTTACTGTCCTCTGCAGTTCCTGTGTTCTTGGCTTATACTGGCCATGAAACTTTACAAGGCATATTAAGTGCCCTGCTGTGTTCTGTTGTTTAAAGTGTATCTGAGTTAGAAATAAATGCTTTAGTGAATACCAAGATTCACAAGACATGTAACACAATTGGCTGAGAGTATAACTTCTCCTGGCTTGTGCAGCTATGCATCAACTACCATGATGCCTTGCATGAGTGGGGTCATGACCTTGCTATGAGACAACCAGGTTTTCATACCACTGTGAAACAGAGCGAGCAACCTCATTTATATTTAAATTAGAATGAAATTAGGGGATGCAAGAGGAGAAAGATTGTTCATGCCACTCAGTAACCGCTTCAATTCTCTTCTGCTCAAGGATGAGGGGGTGATGTAGCCATGACAGGGGTAGTTAGAGATGGAAAGGGAGTGGGAGGCAGGAGGTAGCCAGATAGCAGGAAGAACAGGGGGACCTGGAATGCAGGAGAATGGGGAGCAGTGAATCAGAGCAGGAGGGGCAGGGGAAGAGGAGGAAAGCACAAGGAGAAGGACCAGTTGGGAGGAAAGGTAAAGGAGAAGGACCAGAAGTACAAGGAGGATTCAGTAAAGGGAGCTGAGGGTTTAGGCTAGGGAGCACGACTAGCAAGGAGGAACTAAATGGAGACAGGAAGAAAGGAGGATGAGCCAGGCTAGTTTAGCAGATGGGGGAGAAGGATCAGTTGCGAGCAGTGAGGGGGGAATTAGCAAGGTACAGAAGGATACTCAGGAGGAGGAGAGGCATAGGATTGGAGAGGAGGGGGCGCCATGTGGCACCCAGAAAGGAGGAGGAACACGGAGCCAGCTGGGTGGAGGGGCCTGTAGAAAGGATGAGGGACATGGAAGAGGGGAGAATGGAGGAAAAGGAGTGGTCAGAGTGCTCCTGCTGGGGGATTCTATGATCAGGGGTATCAAATGGGATAGGAGGAGAAGCCTGGCCAGTTAGAACAAGATGCTTCCTGACTAACAGTGCACAGGGCTAAGCACGAGGTATATCAGCTGGCAAAGGACTGTGGGGTACCCCAGACATACTGGTCAACCTGGGTACAAATGACATTGAGGAAATAGAAGCAGAGATACAGGCAAGATTCAGGGAGCTCGGCGTCTGTCATGACATAGATGCACAGTTCTTTTCAGAAATCCTGCCAGTGCCAAGGGCTAGTGGGGAACACAAAAGGAAAATTAGGGAGATAAACCAGTGGCTCAGGGAGTGGTGTGAGGCCAGAGGGTATGGGTTGATGGGGAATTGGGGGGAGACCTGGGAGGATAAGGAGCTGTATGCTAGAGATAGACTACATCTCAATTTGGAGGAGGGAATCCTTGTTGAAAATAGAGGGGTTCATTGGTGAAAAGTGGGGTTTAAACTTGTGAAGGGGGTGGATGGGAGAAAGGCTGTCAAGGGGTGCCGATAAAGGAGGGGCTTTGTCTCTACTCTGGGGACCAGGAGGATTGCAGGAAAAGGCCGACTGGCAAAGTGTAGACCAGGGAAAAACAGAATCCTATGGGAACATGAGCAGGGAAATGGAACCATAGGGAAAGGGTGGAAGTAGTCCATAAATGCCAGGAGCTTGGGCAATAAAATACCTGAGCTCCAGGCGATGCTAACTGAGGGAGCAGGATGTGGCAGTGGTCACTGAGACTTGGGCCACTGCAAGACATGACTGGGACCTGAACCTGGAGGATACACTATGTTCAGGAAGGACGGGGGAGGGAAGGGAGGAGGTAGCAATGATATAAAAACTGCATTGGCATAGGGGAGTAGAGGAGGCGGAGGGAACCGGGAGGTGATTTGGGTCACCTTGATAACAAGGGGGGCAAGAGAGTAAAAATAGGAGTGGTGTATAGACCCCTGCTCCTGGCGGAGGAGCTGGAGGACAGTCTGGTGGCAGATGTTAGGAGACACTGCAGACTGGGCAGAGGAACGGTGGTGGTGTTGGGGACTTAAACATGCCAGGAACAGACTGGGAGACTATGACATCCTCTGTGACCAGGGAACAGAGGTTGTTGGATGTCTTTCAAGACGCTGCTCTAACTCAGCAGGTGAGGGGAACCACCAGGGAGCACGGTACTGATGTGGTCCTGGCAGACAGTGACCAGATTGGGGCCTGAGGTAAGGGACCCATTGGTGGGAGTGACCATGCCACGGTCTGGTTCTGCCTGGACCTAGGAGGGTAGAAGGCTGCACAAAGACAGAAGTAACCGACTTCAGGGGCGGGTTTTAAGGAAATGGGAAGGATCCTTAAGGAGCATTTGATGGGATTGGGTCAGACATGGACGCTGATAGTAGGTGGGAAATCATCAGGAGAGGGGTGCAGGATGCTACCAGTACCTGTGCAAGAGTAAGACGAAAATGCGGTAGGGCCCAAAAACCCTGTTGGTGGACCAGGGAGGTCCAGGAGGTGGTGCGGGGAAAGAAAGCAGCCTATAAGAAATTCAGGTGCTCAAGGAGTGAAAGGGATCGAGGGGAGTACGAGCTGATGGCTAGAAGGGCCACTAGAGTGGTGAGGGCGGCTAAGGCAAGGAAGGAGCAGAACCTGGCCAGGGAAATTAGGAGAGAGAACAAGGGGTTCTTTAGATACATTGGGGAAAAACGAAGGGTGAAGGGGCAGATTAGCAGGATTAAATCAGGGGAGAGATGGGCACAAGACCCGGGGGAGCAGGCTGAGGTACTAAATGAGTACTTCACCTCAGTTTTCACCAGGGAAAATGGGGGTGCTGCATCATACATGGGAGGAGACAGAGATACTGAGGAGGGGGGGACCCTTACCGATCGGCAGGTCTGGGGAGAGGGGGAGGCATCACTGGCAGGTGGGGGGAGGGCTAAGCAGGGAGAAGGGGTACCGGAAGTGGAAATCACAGCTGAGAGAGTGAGGGAAGCCCTCAGCTCCCTTAAGACGGAGAAAGCACTGGGGCCGGATAAATTACATCCCAGAGTGCTGAAGGAACTTGCAGATGTTCTGGCAAAACCCCTGGCAGAGCTTTTCACCATCTCTCTGAGGACAGGGTGGGTGCCCCAAGACTGGAAGGTGGCGCATATAGTGCCTATCCACAAGGGGGGATCAAGGGAGGTGGCAGGGAACTACAGGCCTGTCAGCCTGACCTCGGTGGTGGACAAGGTGATGGAGGGCATTGTCAAGGAGAGGCTAGGTGGACCTGGATAAGT
Organism: Neoceratodus forsteri; assembly: GCA_016271365.2. Lineage (NCBI taxonomy): Eukaryota > Metazoa > Chordata > Ceratodontiformes > Ceratodontidae > Neoceratodus > Neoceratodus forsteri. The sequence continues at coordinate 937,895,104 of CM028130.1, forward strand.
CAGGGTGCCTGGACAAAGACAGCATGGATTCATCCCGGGAAATCGTGCAGACAAACCTGGTGGAGTTCTATGACTGGGTGACAAGTGCCTTGGACCTGTAGACCAGTGGATGTCCTCTATCTGGACTTCAGCAAGGCATTTGACTCTGTTCCTCACGTGGGCCTGTTGGATAAGCTGGGAGAAATGGGGGTGGGGAACCAGATGATCAGATGGATAGGCAATTGGCTCCAGGACCGGACCCAGAGGGTCGCAGTTGGTGGGATAGTCTCATCCCCAAAGAGGGTCATTAGTGGGATCCCACAGGGATCAGTCCTTGGGCCCCTTCTGTTCAACGCCTACGTATCTGACATAAGGACAGGAATCAGGAGTGAGATGAGTCTCTTTGCAGATGACTCAAACTGGGGGGGGTGGTGGATGGGGAGGAGGGGAGGTGGTCTACAGGGGACCTGGAGGCTCTGGAAAGATGGTCTAGAAAGTGGAAGCTGAGGTTCAATGCAGGTAAATGCAAGGTACTCCACCTGGGGCCAGAAACCCAGGTCAAGTGTACACCCTGGGAATGCTACAAGTCTCGATGGCTGAGAGGGACCTGGGGTGGTGGTGGATGTCAAGATGAACAACTCTGAGACTTGTAGGAGGGCAGCAGCCAGAGCCAACAGGATGCTGGGATGCATCGCTAGGGATCACCTCCAGAGGAGGGAAGTGATACTCCCTCTGTATAGCTAGCTTGGTGAGGCCGCACCTTGAGTACTGCGTGCAGTTTTGAGGCCACACTTAAAGCGGGACATTAACCTCCTGGAGAGGGTCCAGAGGAGGGCAACCAAAATGATTTGGGGCTTGGGGACAGGACCTATGAGGAGAGGCTCAAGAGCTAAATATGTACACATTGGAAGAGAGAAGGGACCGGGGGACATGATAGAGGTCTTTAGGTACATGAAGAGGGTAAATTTGGGAGGAACAGTCAGGGTGCTTCGAAGGAAGGAGGAAGGGGCCACTAGAGGGCATGGCTGGAAGCTGGAGGGGGGAAGATTCAGGGGAGAAAGGAGGAGGTGCTACTTCACTGAGAGGGTGGTGGAGCCATGGAATGCACTGCCTAGGGGGCTGGTGGAGGCAGAGACAGTGGAGGGGTTCAAGAGGGGTGGGACAGGTACAGGGGAAGGGTTCTGGAAGCAAAATCCAATGCAGCAAGAATATCCGGAACTGGGAAGGGAGAAGCCAGAGAAGGCGAGGGGGACAGCAAGGTCAGCACCCAGGTTGGGGACTGACCAAACGAGCAGACACGAAAGACCATTAGGCCTATTCTGCTGGCATTTTAGTATGTTAGTACAACCACACACGTATATAGAAAATAGGTTGAGGGGAATACTTTCCCTTTATAAGATTGTTCATGCCTACAAACTATACACGTATACAGAAAATAGGTTGAGGGGACTACTTTCCCTTTAAAAGCTAATATGAGGCAGTACACTAGCTCTTTAATTTCAACAGAAAAAAATAACATCTTTCCCACAAGGCATGTTATTTTTTGCACGTTATGACATCATACAATGATGTTAAACCCCAGTTTCTGCACTTTAACAAAATAGCCTCAAATCTGGCACGCACATACTTGGGGTAAGGCCCTCAGGATCCTGGAAATTAGATAATGATCGGTTCAGCAGTTTACATCTTGTGGAAGGTTGCAATTGCATAAAAATATCTTTTTTAAAACTTTTTTCTTACCTATAGTTAAAAAAGCAAATGACAACTAAAACCCAAGACTTTTTCAGGTTTGTTACAATTTGGCCCAAGGAGGTGCCCTTTGATAGGTGGTTTTAATAAAAAAAATAAAAGTGTAGTTTTTAATGTATTTTTTCATAGAGGTTTTTCTCCCCTGGGTACAGGCAGGAACTCTCAGGCCCTGCTCATGTCTCTGAGCAGCCACCACCTTCTTCCAGGACTTCCCTGCCCATAGTTCCCTTACAAATTACACACCTTCCCCAACATGGAGGATGAGGGTCATCCTTCGCCCACCCTCGGAGTCCACACCCAGAAGTCGGCAGCATCCTAGGGCGATGGTGTGGGCCGGAGCAGACAGGCAGGCTTCATGGTACCTTGTTCAGATTTTTCTGTTTCTCTCCCCAACCAGGTGGCATGCAATGACACAGTGGTATGTGTGCAAGGAGGTGCACATGCACCACGTGCCTGCCACTCATCGTCCCAGTCGCGTGTCGCATCCGCTCCCCCACCACCAGGCCTCCACATGGTGATTCTATAGGAGCAGTGCAGCAAGTCCCCCCTCCCCAGGAGAGGAGAGCAGTCCTCTGACCGCTCGATCCTCTCCCCCTCGATGGAAGAACAGCAACCCAAGTCAGTTTCTGAACCTGGGTCACTGGTGTCATGGGCAATAGTGCATGTGCAGCACCACTGTGCTGGCACGTTTTTACATTATTAGCGAAGAAGAATCCTGTCATTCTATTCAAAAGGTGTTTTTTGCATCAACAGCAGCTTCCATTCTTGTGACTCATAATCTATTTCAGTGAGACATTTTTGTAACTCTTACTGGTAATGAAAATGCCCCTGCTGTCCCACAGCTTGTGTGCTCAACCTTGCTGCTGGTACTCCCTTCTCACTGCCAGGGCACATCCAATCCCAACACTGGTATCCTCCCTCCCTCCCAACCATCCCATCACTGAATACACACCCGGCAGCAGGTCCAATCTTGCCAACAGTCCCCCTCCGTCCAGGCTGCCCAGTCATTAATATACACTAACGGTGGGCACCCTATCTCAGTGTTGGTACCCACCTCCCTCTTGCCTGATCTTTGAATAGTACAACAGTTGTGGGTACCCAACCCCACTACCTGTACCTCCTCTCTTCCACATGCCTGGTCTCTTTAAAAATACACCAGCAGTGGCCACACAAACCTGCTGTCAGTACCCCCCACCACTCTTGCCTGATCTTTGAACTATCCACCAGTGGTGGGTGCCCAACAGCACTGCCTGTACCCCCTCCTTCTCACATGCCTGATCTCTAAAGAAATGCATGGGTGGCTACCCAACCTTGCTGGTGGTACCCCCCAGCTGCCCATTCTCTAAATAATACACAGGCAGCTGGAACCAAACCTGTGGTAGGTATGCCTCTTCCTCTCACATGCTTGATCTTGGAATAATACACTAGCAGTAGATGCCCAACTACACTGCTGCCACCTCCCCAGTCTTGGAATAATATATCAGCGGTGGGTGTCCAACTTCACAGCCAGTAACTCCATCCCTCCCTCCCTCCCAACTGTCCAGTCTCTCTAAACAACACACTGGCAGTGGAAGCCCAACCTAGCTGTCGTTACCCTCTCCTGCTCACCAGCCTGAACTCTAAATAACACATTGACGGTGGGTGCCAAACCTCCACCCCGCCAGTACGCCCCTCCCTCCCGGCTGGCCCATTTCCAAGTACCACTGATGGGCACCCAACCACACACTGGTTCCCCATCCCCCCAAGCTTGGAATAATAGACCAGCATTGGGTGCCTAGCCTCACCAACAGTAACTGCCTCACTCCCAACTGCCCAATTTCTAAACAATACACTGGTGGTGGGTGCCCAAACCCATCACTGGTACACCCCTCCCTCCCACATGCTTTATCTCGGAATAATACACCTCTGGTGCACCTTCCTCCTGGCTGCCCGATCACCAAGTACCACCAGTAGGCACTCAACCACACCACTGGTACCCCTTCTTCCTGGCTGCCTGATCTTCAAGTACCAGCAGTTGGCACCTAACCACACCACCGATATCCCATGCTCCCAGCTGCCTGATCTGCAAGTACCAGCGGTGGGTGCCCATCCACACCACCAGTACCCCTTCCTTCTGGCTGCCTGGTCTCTGAGTACCAGCAGTGGGTGCCCAGTCCCATCACTGGGCCCACCTCCCACCCCCTAATCTTGGAATAATACACCAGCATCAGGGCGGCCAACCCCACCATCAGTAACCATCTCCCTTGCAGCTGCCCAATCTTTAAACAATACACTGATGGCAGGTGCCCAAGCTGGCTGTCATCACCCCCTCACTCTCACCTGATCTCTAAATAACACATCGGTGCTGCGTGCCCAACCTGTTTGTCCAACCCCCCTCAGTCTACCCTAACTCTAATACACCCACATAGAGGTGCCTAATACTACCACAGGTAGCCCATCCTGCACTCCTTACCGTGGTCTCTAAATAATACCAACCAATGTCCCACATGGAGACTCCTCAAAGTCCCCCAACAGACTCCTCTACCTAAAGTCAAGAATAAAAAACTGGAAAAACCAAAGTCCCGAAATATGCGTACTGTGCAAGAGTGCAGATTTAGTTTGTTTTCCTCTTTTTTTTTTTTTTGTCATAGGTTGGTTAATTTTGGCCACTGTAACTTCACATTTTCAGGGTGGTCAAGTCCACACCCCATCTCACGACCACATACTGTAAGTGGCACCATGTAAATCCAACCCAAAATGTGTTTTTGAGGATCCACCCCTAAAAACAAATTTGGGGTCAGATTTACAAGATGCCAATTATGTAGTCGTGAGGTGAGATGGCAACTTAGCCACCCTAAAAATTTGGGCCACCAATGGCTAAAAATGGGCAAGTTATGACCAAAAAGAAAAATATTTGAAAAATGAATTTGTATGCATGCACAATATGAGCATTCCAGGACTTAGGTTATTTTTCCCTTTATTCATAACTTGGCCATTTTGGGCCATTATTTTCAAGGTGCCCAATTCACAAACCCCATGGCAGCCACCTAAGTGGCACGTTGTAAATCTGATCAGAAATGTGTTTTATGTGGGGGATTAACACCCCAAAGCACATTTCAGGTCACAGTTACACAGTGCAAATTATGTGGTTGTGAGGTGGGATGGCAACTTGAGTACCCTGCAAATCTGAGCCAGAAAATGGTACAAATTGGCAAGTAATGCATAAAAGGAAACTCTAAAGCCACCCACGCCCATGCATCCCTCCTTGTGAATTCCACTGAACTAAACATATGTTTTAACATCATAAATAAAGAACACAATACAAGGAATACAGGACAGGCCATGAGGAGCACTGCACTCGCTGCTGGTGCAGGATACTTACAAAGTCTGCTACAGGTCTGGTACAGTTTCTGTGAATGTGGAGCTGCTTGCAGCTTTGTGAGTGCCATGCAGGACCAATCATGAAGTCCACAACTGCTGTGGTGCACATTGTGCGACCATTCAACTATTTCATGAGCAGCCCGCATGCGAAGTCTGCTATAGGCATTGCATACTTTGTGTGACAATGCAGCTGGCTGGAGAGTACCGCACAGGGCCACTCATGAAGCCTACTAAAGGCCACGTGCACTTTGTTTAAACATGCAGTCACGTCACTTCACACACACACACACACACACACACACACACACACACACACACACACACAGTCTCTCTCGCTCTCTCTGATTCAGTAAGCATTCTGTCCCGCAGCAGTGTGTCTCACAACATGAGTGCAGTGTTTGTCATGTGGTATAAGTGTATTCCTCGTACTATGTTATTTATTTATATGGGATGTCAAAACATGTTTGAAATAAGGATTGTGCCTTGACATTCAGTCTAGTGGAGTAGGTGGGGGTGTGTACTGTGTACAAGAAGGTGGGCAGAGTTAGGGTTATAAAATGCCCTAAGGTCACATTTCCCTACTTCTGTTGCTTTAAAAACCCTAACTTGTGCATTAATGTAAATATGTGATGATGATGGTCAGGCGCAGACAAGTAGCCAGAGCAGAAGAAGCCTAAAGGACAGTGATCCTGTTTTCACACTGACTGCTTTTCGGGTAGTGGTGGGGGCGGAGGATATTCAGACCCTGTTCTGCATTGCCTTCAGATTCATTTTGTCCCACTACTCACCTTCTCCTCTCGCCTACTTTTCGCAGGCAGTCCCTGGCACCTTCTCTCGACACATTAGCCCTGAATTAGTGACCCGAGACTTCAGACTACTGCCATCACCACTCCATGCACCCTGCAGAATACCCCCCCAGTCAGGGTCTGGTTCAGCTGCTAGAGCCAGGATTACCTGTTCACAGTGTGAGGGATGGAGGATGGATGAGCCTGGTGACATGAGTGTCAGGGTTAACCATCATTTACAATACTTGGGTTTACTCTGCATACAACCCTCCCAACAGCTAAGCTGTCCATGATACCTCAGTGGCAGACATGGGGATGGGGGTGGGCTAACACAACTGGACTGATTCGCTACTAGATTTTTACCATATCTTGGGACTAGAAAAATTCCAGTCATGTGAACTAAAACTCGCACTAATCTTTTGTATCATTGCGACTGCTTGTATTTTACTTATTTATTTGATAACGTTGTGCTTGTACTCCTTCCCCTTATCTGTAAACCCCACCCCCAGAACAAACCTGGAAATCTGTCTTGGTCCAATGTGCCTTTGCCAGTCACCAGTTGTCAAATAAATATCCTCCGAGGTCAGCCTCCTGGCAGTCCCAGAGCTCAGCTAAAGTCATCAGGGGACTGAGCATTTAATGTTGCTGGTCCAGACACAAGCGGTGGAACCCGCTTCCGAGATCTCTGAGGAGCCCCCTCGGGAGGCTTTAAGAGGAGCCTTAAAGGTTTTATTTAATGAGGCTTCGGCTCTATCTAGTAGCCTCTCTCCATTTGGACGCCAGACATTTTTTTTGTCAGCATTCAGTTTTTTTTTTGTTGTTATTCTTTTCCTCCCCTGCCCCCAGCTGGCCCCAATCCTCCTGTCTCTTCAGCCCTGACACTCCGGCATCCTCCAGGGCTTTCCACAGTCCAGTGGCTTCCCCCCAGGGTTTACCTCCCCCTGGGGGGTCTCACAAACCCTGCCAAACAGGATCTAGTACGCTCAGACTGTGCCTGGATAGCTGGGTGCAGCGCCTACTGGAGACTGGCGTGGCATCATCCTGCCAGTCAAGGAGTCATTTTCTCCTCATGATTTCCTCCCCAGGAGGTGCGGATGTGCAATGCTATCATGATATACGCCGCATACTCTAGCGCGACGTACGTCAATGGCCACCACACCTCCAGTATGTCTCGACAGCCTCAGGCTGCCTTACTATTGGTCTCCACCAGGTGTCAGGCATATGCCAGGCTCCATGTCCCCAACCCCCTGCAGGAGAGCAGTCTCTCGGATGCTAGATCCTCTTCCCCTTGACTGGTCCTCCGACTTACCAAGTTTGTTCCCAAGCTTGCATCGTGCCGGTGGAATTGGCCACGCAGTTTATTTTATTTATTTAATGATTTTTTAGGACAAGGATGTTTTGTTTTCTTATATTAACTGTGTATCTCTCTGTAAAGTGCTCCAAGCCCTGGGAAAGGGCACTGTATACAAATAACCTAGTGCTACTACAATAATATTCCAGGCTGTTAAACAGCACAGCACAAACAAGAGGCAACATGGCCAAGCGGTTAGAGCATCAAGGTGCAGTCTAGAGACCCAGCAGACCTGCCATTAATACCTACAACTGTCACTAGCATGCTGTATAACCCTGGGCAAATCAATTAACCTCCCTGTGCTCCCAGGTCACACCTGACACGAGCTTCAGCTCAGTGTGCCTTTCTTGATCGAAAATTCTTAAACAAAAAATAAAAGACATTAGTAAACCATCTTCAAATCTCTGTTTATAATGTGGTGAGTCTGAGGGCACCCCTTCTCATTCCCTGTGGCAGTGTGGTTAAGATACAGCATTCCTGGCAGGAGATTTGGAACTTCCTGGATCCCTTTTTGTGTCTTCAGGATGCATTTACTCTGGAAATCTATATATTAGGGCTTTATTGTGGTCACATTCTTGGACCCAGGAAGGGATATATTGCTTTAGTTTCTGCAAATTGGTAATTTTACACCACTGGCTGGATGCGTTGATTCCAACTAGAGGAATGGCACACAGAAATTCTTAATATTCTAAACACAGAGAAAACTATTGCTAACATGTTGAGTCACCACTCCCTTTTTCAAATACACTGGGAATGTCTGTATACTTTCTTAACTTTAATATTCTTAGTTCTCATTTTCTAGAAGCTACCCTTTGTTTGTATGTCTAGCAGATCTTTAGGGTTTACTTAGGCTCATTTTTTCTTTTTATTTTTAGGCTTCCGAAGAAGGACTTGTTGGTCCGAAAGCTAAAGATCTTTGTTCTTTTTGTAACATACTTGTTGGTCCAATAAAAGGTATCAAACCATTTGTTCTGAATTTGTTTTTATTTTTCAGTTGTTTTAAAGTGTCCCTCAGACATACCCTTTCCTTGTTGTTACGTGTGTCTTTTACATTTCTGGAGTTGTAGGTTTGCCACTGTGTCACTGTCGGGTCTGGGTATGGGGACATGTTTTCTTGGAGGGTTGATTTGTTTGTGTATTTCATGTTTTCTTCTCTATGTTATGGTTGTATTTTGGTAATATTTTTCAATACTGTTTTAACTTATCCTTTTCTTCTCTGAATTGTTATTGTTTTAATGTCTTTGTAGTATCATTTTTGATTTTGAAAATTCAATAAAGTACATTTGATTAAAAAATGCATGAACGAGTACGGAAATGCTGGGCTGTCCAATCAGCCTTGTAGCTTAGCTTAGTTCAAGCAGCTAGAATGAATCAGTAGGCCTGGGCTAAATCCCAGATTGACCCCATTATTTCTGTTAAAAAAACACTGTTTTTCCCGCTACCTGGTGTGAGGCAATATAAAACCCGACAAACTGATTCTTTTCACTTCGAGTAGTTAACACTGCAGACAGAATTATACAAATCCAAACGTACAGGCTGGGTTGTTAAACACAGCTTGGCCACAGCTCTTTGGTTTAGAGTAGTAAAACAGGAGAGGCTTATCCCAGTCCCCTTCCCCTGCCAGGATCTGAAGCACAGGCACTGGGGGTCCGGCCACACGGTCAGCCTTCTGATGGATGTCAGACAGTGCTAGGAAAACACGCGAGAAAGTGAGTCACTAGTTCTGCTGCATTCCAGGGATTCTTCTGCGTGGCAGGGCAGAAGTACACACAAGGAAGAGGTTGTACGCCTGTTAGGCAGCGGTCTGGACCAGTGCTTAAACAGAGTGAGGGATGGAAGAATCACATAGTATATTTGTTTCTCGGTGTTTATATTTTTGCCCTAGGCATGTCCTTTATGTCTCTGTTGGGTCTCTTACCACCAGGTTCCTAGCACAGGTACTTGGAATCTACTGATTCCGTTCCAGCGGCTATTTGGTGGCTAATCAGAACATCCAGTTCCATTCTGATACCTAGTAAGGCATTGGAGTTATAATCAGGAGTTGTTTTTTTTCCATAGTAAAATGTTTTATTGTTAACTTTTATACAGAACAGTAAAACGTACAGTGAAGGAAGGCATTTCATGACAGTAATGGCAAGGTACAGGGTGGAGATAAAGGCACAAAGTAATAAAATTAGGTAAGCTACCTGTAATATAATAAATGAAAGAATTATGCATGTGATAAAGGACAACCCTGTTGTTGGCAATAAAAGTATATTTTATGCTGTAAGGACATGTTACATTTCAGAATGGTTCACAGTAATAACTGGGTATGGTACACATTCTGTGTTAGTGTCTAAGTTGTACAAAGGCCATTTTCCCCAGATTTCCTCAAAGATAGGGAGCAGATTTAAATAATAATAGCTTTGTTTCTTCCAAAGAATACAGGGAATCTATGATTGATGATTGCAACCCACTGAGCCATGGTGGGAGGGTGAGGTTTTAGCCAGAGTCTGGTTATGGCCTTCTTTGCTCCCACAAGCAAGATGAAGAGGCGTTTCAGCTGCCTCCACTCCCAACAGTCACCAATGTTGATGGGACAGAGACATTAAGTTAGTTAGCAAGCATCACCTAATTTCTCATGCTGGTGTCTTCTTCTCGGATATTAGTGACCACTGCTTCATTGCATGTGTAAGGTCAACTCATAAAATTACAGAGATTTCCAAGTTTACTATCAGAAGATGTACTTGTAATTTTGATTCGTGGGGGTATATTTCAGAGCTAAGGGACTCCATGCGCTGGCAAGACTTTTATTTAGCTAAGTCCTTGACCTCAGCTTATGACGTCTTTTCAGAAATTGTGTTAGAGGCCATAAACAAATATGCTCCCTTGGTGAAAGCCCATACCAGGGGAAAAAACTGCCGCTGGTTCCCGGAGGACCTGAAGGGCGCCCTGAGGAGCAGGGATATGCTCTGGAAAACCGCTAGGAAATCCAATCTCACTAGTGATTGGATTCTATTCAGAAGGGCAAGGAACCATTGTACTAAGTTGATTAGAGAAGCTAAAGCACATTTTTACCGTACACAGCTAGAGCTAGCTTCCAGTTGTCCTTCAAAATTTTGGAATACAATTAAATTGACTGATGGCCGTTCTTCTGGAAATCGTATTCCTGCCAACATCTTAGTTGATGATTCTGTAGTCTCTGACAGACCTTCTATCCTTGACTCTTAATAATCTTTTTGCCACTGCTTGTCTAGCCTTTGACTCTTCCCCCGCTTGCTCTCTCCGTCAACAACTTGCTGAGGATACTCAAGATAAACCTATCTGCAGCACATCTTTCTCATTCCAGCCCACAACTCTGAAAGAAGTTGAAGACCTCCTCCTTCATTTAGACTCCAAAAAAAAGTGCTGGAGCCGACCTGATGGATCCCTACTCCTTAAAGGTCAGATATCATGTCCTAGCAGCTCCAATTACACATCTCTTTAATCTATCTTTGTCTCAGGGTGAACTTCCGCCCATTTGGAAGTCTGCCCTGTGGTCCCATTGTTTAAATCAGGTGATCCTAGGGATCTTAATAATTACAGGCCAATCTCATTACTTCCAACACTGTCTAAGTTGTTAGAGAAAATAGTGAGCGTCCAGCTACGAAAATACCTCGAATCGGAAAACCTGTCTAATCCCCTACGGTCCGGCTTCAGAGCACAGCATAGCACAATAGCCGCCCTTACTAAAGTGACCAATGACTGGCAAATAGAGTTGGATAATAGGAATTTCATCTGCGTGGTGTTCTTGGACCTAAGTAAGGCATTTGACACCGTGGATCACAACCTGCTTCTTTCATCCCTTCGGAGCATGGGCCTAGATGCCCTTTCCTTAAAGTGGTTCACAAACCACCTCTCTGGCCGATTTCAGCAAGTAAAGGTTGAGGAGAAGTCTCTCCTCTAAAACCTTTGATGAGTGGCGTACCTCAAGGTTCCATTCTGGGACCCTTGCTTTTTGCTATCTATATCAATAAAATCGATGCTACCATCAATGAAGCTAAAACACATCTATTTGCAGACGACACAGTGATCTATGTCAGCAACTCTTCCCCAATGCTGCACAGAAAACCCTTCAAAGTGAATTCAACCTGTTGCAGCTACAGTTACTAAACCAGAAGTTACTTCTCAATGCCAAAAAAACTAAAGCATTGCTCCTCTCACCTCTTGCTCATGCTTCTAATCCTGCATCTGATGGAACACTTCCACTTATCACCAGCATCCTTGGGGAGCAGTTGGACTACGTAACAAACTTCAAATACTTGGGAGTTTGTTAGACAACAAACTCTCTTTCACTGATCATATTGATGAGTTGTTAAAGAAACTTAGGCAGAGACTTGGTCTCTTCTTTAGGATAAACAACCTACTTACTAGAGATGCCAAGTCGAAGTTAGTCCAAACCACCTTTCTTTCTTTATTTACTTGACTATGCAGATTTCTTATATGGCCAGAGTACCGCTGATGCGCTTGCAAAACTTGACACACTTTATCACCGTGCCTTAAGATTTGTTACTGGTTTACCGTATTCCACCCATTACTGCTCACTGTACACGGCAGTAGGATGGACATCTCTTAGCTGTAGATGAAAGAGGAATGCTGCATTCTGGACTTATAAAGCAATTTTAGGAATGCTGCCTCAGTACATCTCCGTCTGCCTCCCGATATGTACTCTCGGCAAGTATGCCTTGAGAAGCGCCTCCTTCATTGCTCTGTATGTATATAAAATCGCCGCAGAGCAACCATAAAGCTATGTTCTACCTCAGATGTGGAATAAATTGCAAAGGACCCTGAAACTAACCCATCCTATCTCCCTTTCTACCTTCAAATCTCTTTACCTAAGTCATAACAAGGAGCCATGCACCTGCTTCACTTGATGCCGTTATACCTATAATCCTAGTCAGATGAGTCCTGCCTCCACAGTTATGCTGTGCCCGACATTTATATATTGGGGCTCCCCCTTTGCCTTCCCCTATCTACTGCCCCTGCTCTCGCCTTCTATTTACCTGCCATCCTCCTATCCCTCCCCCCCAGTCTCTCTCCTACTCCCACAGAATCCTTCTTGGCTGAACCTAGATCCCTTGCTACTGCAGTGGTTCACATATAAACAATGTGTGTTTCTCCTTTCTTCATTCAACTCCCCTATGTCCCTGCCCCGGATTGTACCCTTACTCTGTTGTCACCTCCTCACAAATACCATTTAGAGTAGCCTTCTAACCCTTACCCCTACCCTGGACCTTTATTTACAGTGTATATTGGGCGCTCAAATCTACTGTTCCCATCGACTGTTATGTCTATTCACGTATAATTTCATATATACCTGTATGCTGTGTTATCAAATTAGTTCCCTATTTCAGATTCCAATTGTCCGTCACTGTATATGCCTTTGATGTTATCCCTGTATATATTTTTTTATTTATACTGTATTTTATTCCTGCCTGTATATTGTTCATTGTATCTTTCTGATCTGTCTCACCCTGTTCACCCCAGGTCCACCTCGAAAATGAGTTAGCTCAATGGTGATCGCCTGGTTAAATAAAGATTTTGATTGACTGACTGATTGATTGATTAAGGCCAGGAGTGGGATGACAAGTCCTAGACAATCAATGATGGTTTCCAATATCTGGGTAAGGGCCATCAATAGGGCATCAGAATTGGGCAACCCCAGAAAATGTATGCCTGGTCCACCTTGGACTCCTCACATGCCCTTCAGCATATGCCCAATTGCTCCCACTATTTCATCTGTATGGCAGGGGTTTTGAAGAATCTGTTGACATTTCCAAGCAAACTCTCTCAGACAGGAGGCCATGGGGATTCTGAAAGCAGAGAGGCATATTTAAGTCAGCAGTGTTCCTCACATGGTAATTACAAATCAGCGGTCAATTGATAAAGAACTGTCAAGGTCGAATCCTTAGACAAGTCTTTCAGGATGGCATACAGCATACCCACTACGTGACTCCCAATTTCACACCCCTTTGCTGGTGGAACTGAAGGTGTGTGAAGAGTTCTGGAGGAGAGGCACCCCTCTGGCATCAAGAAATTGGTGTAAATAAATAAGCCGTCATTGAGCCCAGTGCAGAAGGAAGGGGTCAATTCTAGTTATGGGTTGGAATGGTCTTATATCAAGGCACCTAGCAGTGGACCCAGTGTCCCAAGTGATGTTCCATTTCAAATCCCGCGTGCCACTGGCTTGAAGTACAGTGGCTGTATGGGAGAAAAATAGAAAGAAGGGGAGTTAATCAGGGGAACATAAATCGATAACAGCCCCAATGTCATGATGGTCATTCAAGACAAAGTCAAAGGTTTTCCATTGGGCATGGTAACTGTCAGATGCCCAAAGGCAGATAGTTGCGGCTGCAGCATCGGCATATATCTGCAGGTTTGGGAAGTTAACACCCCTGATGCCTTGGACAATTGCAGATGGGAGATCCAAATTCTTGGTCTAGTGCAATCCCATAAAAAGTGAGAGAGAAGCTTATTCCAGGTCTGAAAATAACTCTGTGCTGGAATCAGGGGAAGAGTTTGGAGGTAGAATAGTATCTTGAACAGTAGGTCCAGCTCCTGTGTTATAGCGGCTGAGTGGGGCTCATAATTTAGAACCACAGCTGGTGGTTGCGAGGGCCATCATGGGTCCTGCCCTCCCCCCATACGGCATCGGGGCCGAATTCAGCTGGTGGCCGCGAGGGCCATTGTGGGTCCTGCCCTCCCCCCATACTGCATCGGAGCTGAATTCAGCTGGTGGTCACGAGGGCCATCGTGGGTCCTGCCCTCCCCCCATACTGCATCAGAGCCGAATTCAGCTGGTGGTCACGAGGGACCATCATGGTCCCACTCTCCATAAAGCACATCGGAGCCGAATTCAGCTGGTGGTCGCGAGGGCCAGCGTGGGTCCTGCCCTCCCCCATACCACATCGGAGCCGAATTCAGGTATGATGCCATGCCACAGCAGGGTTTTCAGCACCCGCTTTGATTCTCAGCTGAGTTTGTGTTAGAACAAAAGGCTTAAACTTTAAGCGCCAATTTTAAAATTCCTGTCAGTAGAGCACTGGAGATAGTTTATTTTCCCAGATGTCTACATCTTCGCCCTTGACTCGGGCTACCAGACCGTCTGGCGGCATGGCCGCGGCTTGGGACTCCAGCCGTACAGCCGCTCACCTCAGGCCACCCGAGAACCAGAGCGCAGATCTTCGCCCTGACTGGGCTACCAGACCCTCCAGTGGCATGGCTGCTCAGAAATCCAGCTGCACAGCTGCTCACCTCCAGGCGCTCCGAGAACCAGACAGCCGGATCTTCGCCCCTTGACTCAGGCTACCAGACCCTCCAGCGGCACGGACGTAGCTCAGGACTCCAGCTGCACAGCCACTCACCTCCAAGCCACCCCCGTGAAGCAGACAGATGGATATTCGCCCTTGACTCGGGCTACCAGACCCTCCAGTGGCATGGCTGTGGCTCGGGACTCCAGCCGGACAGCCGCTCACCTCTAAGCTGCCCCCAAGAACCAGACAGCCGGATCTTCGCCCTTGACTCAGGCTACCAGACCTCTCGGTGAGCACGGCCGCGCTCGACCCAGCCGCACAGGCCGCCACCTCCAGGCCACTCCCGAGAACCGACAGCCGGTAAGGTTCCCTGAATAACCAGGACAACTGAGAGCTGCATCATTGGCCCCACGGTAACTGTACCACACCCTGATTGGATGCTCTCTCACCTCCTGCATGCTGATTGGCTCTTGAGACAGCTGAAACTTTTGCTTTTCTCGGGGCTGCTGCACCCACTGATTTCAATGGCAAATGGCCGAAATTTTGGCCCACTCTGCCACTGTGACTGTTGCTGCTCATTTGTTAAACATTATTGCCTGTACTTCAGCCAGTTTATTATTCACTACTGCATTTTGTGTCGATTCAATGTTAGAGTTTGAGCTGTGCTGAGGTTGTTTCCTGCTGTCCTGCATCTACTGAGACCTATAACTCTCTCCCCTGGGCCTGAATCACCCCCCCCTCTTACTCTGCTCTCGCTTCTCTGCCCTCTCACCTGTTCTCACCTTCCTCCTATAAGCGCCAAGGCTAGTTTCTGTCCTCGATTACTAATTGCCTTTGGCCATCACCCCCGCCTCAACTCTACCTGCTCTACCTTCCTGTCTGCCACTCTCGGCGTTTCAGCTCCCACGCCCCCCGTTAGCTTTTTCACGTCACCCCGATACTCTGAGCTCCCTCCCATTGCTAATCCTTTATCTCTCCCTCTTCCAGATCTTTACCCTTGACTCAGGCTACCAGATCCTCCGGCAGCTTGGCGTGGCTCGGGACTCCAGCCGCCAGCCGCTCACCTCCAGGCCGCTCCGAGAACCAGACAGCCAGGTAAGGTTCCTGAATAACGGGACAACTAGAGCTGCGACACTGGCCCCACGGTAACTGTACCGCACCCTGACTGGATGCTCTCTCGCCTCCTGCATGCTTATTGGCTCTTGAGCCAGCTGAAACTTTTGCTTTTCTTGGGGCTGCTGCGCCCATTGATTCCAATGGCAAATGGCCGAAATTTTATGCCCCCCCACCTTAATTATATAGCACATCTCAACGCCCACTCAAGGCACCGCTCCCTTTCTCTTACGCCACTGGATACCTGGTTGTTCCTCCTCCCTACTCCTTCTTAGCAGCCACCGTCCACTTTTAACCCTGATCTCACTGTGTCACTGAGCTGCCTGGCTTTTCCCTGGCAGTGTTTCCACTTCCCTTTGCTCCACCTACTGCTCTCCACCCTCATCTCCTAGCCCTGCCTGCCGGCCTTTATGCCCTCTCTCCACCTTCTGCCTGATCCTGTCTTAATATGCGCTCCTCCTGCTTTCCACCCAAAACTCTTTTTCTCCTTACCTGTTTCCTTCCCCTACTCCACTCCCCTAGAGCCTGCTTCCCCCCCCCCCCACAGCTCCCACATTGAAACATCTTTTCGCCACCTAGGCACACTGCACCCTGGGCCCAGCCCCTGCACAGAGCCACCCCACCCCAAGGAACTGTCCTCTACTCCTGCTGGACCAAGTCTCCCCCCCTGGTCCTCCCTGTATACGCTTAACCTCACTCCGACAACGCCTCGTAATCTCCTGAACTACTAGCAGACGAAAGCACTCCCTGAGGAAATACACCTTAGCTCCTTGAGGCTAGTATTCCTTCTCCTACTGTTGTCAGGCAACGTGCACCCAAACCCCGGCCCAATCCGCACTAAAGCCTCATACCAGAGCAAGCCATCGGGTGCCCTCTCAATCATGTCAATCAACATCTGCAGCCTCCTTCCTAAAATTGATGCCCTGCAGGCTTTTACCAGCCAACACTGCCCAGACATCCTGGCAGTTGTTGAAACCTGGCTCATGCCATCAGTCCTCGACCAGGCAATCACTCTTCCTGACTACAATGCCTTTAGGCTTGATTGGCTGTCTACCAGAGGTGGTGGTTGCGCTCTATATCTAAAAGTCTCCATCCAGGGACATACCACCAATACCTCTCTCCAGCCTACAACTGCTCAGATACTTCCCATTACAATCCTCCTCAGAGCCCGAAGCAAAACACTCACAGTTGCTACTGTCTACATCCCTCTCAAAGAACAAGGAAATGGTCTAACCGCTGTACTGGACTTCGTGAAATCACTTCCACCGGATACTGAATCCATCCTCCTAGGCGACTTTAACATCAACTGACCTGCAGCAGAAGCAGGTGCACACAGGGACTCTGTCACTGCGGAGAACCTCACCCAGATGGTAGACTCACCAACCAGGAATAACTACAGGACCGGTACCAGCACCCTTTTGGACTGGATCCTTGCCAGTCACCTCTCACGTATCTCAAACACTTCTGTCTTCCCTGACTCTCTCAGCGACCACTCCCCTGTTAGCTGCACTTGGTCAAATAAATTCATTAAACCTCCCCTCAAAACTATCACCAGCAGGGTTCTACCCTGTGGTCACCTACCATGCCTCAAATCCCACCTTCTCCGTCAAGACTGGTCTCCAATCTTCAATGCAACTAATGTAAATACTGCCTTGGACCACTTTATAAATATCTTCACAGAGGCCTGTGACACATACGCCCCTGCAAAAAAACACAAAGTAAAATCACTCTGTAACCCATGGCTCATAGGAGACCTCCTTAAGAAGCTAAAAACAAGGGACCACCTCTGGGAGCCGGCCAGAAACTCTGGAAGGCAAAACGACATCCTAAACTACAAACGTGCATGAAGTGACTGTACCACAGTCCGTCCGGCAAATGAAGTCAGCCTACTATAAGCATGCACTCATGAACTCCTGGGGCAACGGTAGTGATTTCTGGAAAAACAGAAAAGAAATCGCCGTGAAATCATCCAAATCTCCCCCATTAGTACTCAACATCAACGGAATTACAACACTCGACCCTAAAACCACTGCTGATACTTTTAACACAGCTTTTACTGACCTCAACTCTGTCCTACCTCCAGATTTCTTCAAAGAAGATGATGCTCCAATGTCCTCAACAAACACTACCCCTAATAGCCAACCATGCTTCTACTTCAAAGCAGTGAAGGCTCATTAGGTACACAAATATGTCACCAAAGCCATTGGCAAATCCAGATTTAGCAATGACTCCCTCGATCTCAAACTCCTGTCCCTCCTGACCAGAATTTTCAACCTCTGTCTCAGCCTTAGCCAGTTCACAGGTGGAAATCTGCCACCGTCACCCCTATCCACAAAGGTGGTGACAAAACTGCCTACGAAAATTTCAGACCAATCTCCTTAATATCCCCCCAGGCACTTGAATGCATTGTCTCGGACCAGCTTACTGATTTCCTGGATAAACACAACATTCTGTGCAAAAAACAGCACAGGCTCAGAAAGGGTCACAGCACCTCCACGGCTCTACTCGAATTTACCGGCGCAATCCATAACTCACTAGACACTGGTCAGCTAACAGGCTCTATTTTCATAGACTTAACAAGAGCCTTTGACACCATCAATCATCGCCTCCTGTTAATCCAGCTCCAAAATCCTGGGCTCTCACCTGACTCCCTTGGTTGGTTTAAGAGCTACCTTGAAGATTGGATCCAAACAGTAAGAATTTCTGAAATGCTCTCTGACCCAAGACCTGTCCGCTCAGGAGTCCCTCAGGGCTCCATCCTGGGACCCTCCTCTTCAGCCTGTTCCTAACCTCACTACCAGACTGCTGCCCTGAACAAATAATATTCTATGTAGATGATGCTGTAATCATTGCCTCACACCACAACCTAAAACTATTGCAAAACAAATTCCAGCAGGGTTTCTCCTCCACTGAATCCTAGTTCCTAAGTCATAAACTGATCCTCAATCAGAAAAAAAAACAAGTCTATGGCCTTCAGCAGTCCCCACAACAAAAACAAGCAATACCACCTCTCCATTGAAACCAAGCAAGGAATCACCCAGAGCAAATGCAATCTTTCAAGTACCTTGGAATCACCCTCGACTCCCACCTCTCCTACGCTGCCCATATCAACAATGTTGCAAAATCTGCCAATACCCGGTTAGGCCTACTGTTCCGGCACGGGAAACACCTAACCCCTGAAGCATTATCAGTCGCCATCCAAAGCTCCATCGTAAGCATTATCGACTACGGACTTATCATCTATGGCTCTGCCACTGCCACCTCTCTCAAACGCATTGCGACCTCCCTAAATAAAGCCTGTCAACTCATCACTGGATCCCATCGCCGCACCCACACATGTGACTTTTACTCTCAAACTGGGTGGCTTCAACTTGACAGTCGCATAAAATACCAAACCTGCATCACAGCCAAGAAAATTACAATGGGGCTTGCTCCACCTGGAGTCTGTGCCCTCCTTACGCCTAGACACAGTAACGTCATTACAAGGAGGTCCAAATCCCCCAGTGTCGCACAACCCAAGGACAAAGATCATTCGCCTATCGGGCAACCAGCTGGCTAAACTCCCTTGGCAGCGATTTAGCCACTGCTCCCACACTCGGTCTATTCAAGCCTCTCACTGCTTGCCTCCAGCTCCTGTGACTGCTCAGCCTAGTAGTACCCCCATTCCTACTGCCCATGCCTCCTCACATAGCACCTATAACAATCTCTGCCCCGCCCCAAGCGCTTGCACCAGTCTATTTCACGACAAGGTACCTGGGCTGCACTGCCACTCACCTCATTAACCTCCCTCCATTCACTCCTCCTGCCCCACCTTCCTCCACCTCTCGACTCTCCCTCACTTCCAGCACCTCCTTCCTCCTTCTGACCTCCAACCCTAGCCACTTCTCTCTCCTATTCCACCCTCCCTTTTCCCCAGTGTTGCCTCTGTCTCTAGTCCCTGCTCTCCTTTGTACCTTGATAATACATGTCTTGTTAGTTAAATGTGTTTGTCTGTAACTGAAAAGATGAATACTGTGCACTCTGACGTGGAACCTTTGTAAAAGAGCCTCGGCTCAAAGGTATTGTTGTAATCCTAGACTGAAATAAATAAATAAATAAACACTATTATTAAGCGTGTGTCCCCCTCTGACTGGGGTGCTTTAAATCGTCTAGCTGAATTTACAGGATTTTTCTAACCATTTTGCAGTTTGCCTTAATTGGGACTTCTGCCTGCAAACTGCATCCAGAACTGGGCCAGGCATGAGGAGTCTAAGTAACGCTGCACTCTGATTATTTAGCCAGGGCTCCACTCTGTATGTTCAATTAACTCTGTAGTGCATTCTGTGTCCACTGATAAATTTAGCTGGGTATGAGATGTCTAAGTAGCTGCACTTGATTATTTAACCAGGGCTCCGCCTGTATGTTCAATTAATTAACACTGCAGTATCTTACCCCAACCAAATGCGATTTTAAAATGTTTAGCTGAGCTTAAGACCTTAATCCGAATTTAGCCTTTACCCAATGTTAATCACAGCTGCTGAAAATTACTAAGGTCATTGGGCCTAGCCCCTCCTCCTTCCTACCTGATATGACCCATCCGTTTTTCTCTGCTTGCTCCACAGCTGGTGGTCGTGAGGGCCATCGTGGGTCCTGCCCTCCCCCCATACCGCATCAGAGCTGAATTCAGGTACGACGCGACGCCACACCACAGCAGGGTTTTCAGCGCCCACTTTGATTCTCAGCTGAGTTTGTGTCACCGCCAGCGCAAAAGTGCCGGCTGCCCCACTGCCCCCATCACCACCCCTGGTCGGCTCAGCTGTACATAGGCTGAGTCACGGTCACGTGACATTACAAACCAATCAGCCTACTTTCTCCTTAGCAACTTATACTGTCTCTCCACTAGTGCCCACCCTCTCAGCATCCCTGCTGAATAAGACCCAGCAACCCAACACGCTGCCTCTATCTCTTGCTGTATTGAGCCTACTTACCCCCCCCAGCATCCTTCCCTTCTGCCACCTCAGCTCAACTTCCAGACATGCTGCACATGGGCAACTACGCCAAACCACCACTCTTCCACCACCACTGGCCATTCCCTACACTCCACAATAATTATCTGGGACATAGGAGCTCTCATCCTGCAGCCCTCCTTTCATGCAGGGCTGTCAACCTTACACTTCCCTCCCAGAAGCAATGCTGCACCGTCCGCCCAGCAGCCTTTACCGCTCCGAAGGTCGAAATGGGCAATGCATGAGCTAACAGCTAGTAACTCTTTTGCTACTCCTAGCTGGAGACATCGAGATAAACGCTGGGCCAACCACCCCCTTCTCCCCAGCATTCAAATTACCTCGTGGCCTCAAAATAATGCACCTTAACATATGCAGCATCCTGAATAAACTAACCTCACTCCAACCAAGTGTCCTTTCCCTGTGTCCCGATATTTTAATTATCACTGAAACCTGGCTAAAACCCCATAGCTTGGATGCTGAACTATCAATCCCTGGCTACTCCTTCATTTGCCTTGACCGCCCTGGGGAAAAAAAAAAGGGGGTGGCATTGTGATGTACATCTCCACCAAGATACAGTTCACCCCTGTCCTCCTCTCCCTGCCCACAAAGTCCCTAGACTTCATTCTAATCAAAATCTCATCGTCACACTCCATTCCAATATATATAGCCGGGTCCTACTGTCCCCCGGACACCCCCAGCAAGCCATCCTAGACCACCTTAGCACCCTAAAATCACTCGCTTCCGGGGGCAAGTTACACATCCTTGGGGACTTCAATTTTAACTGGCTCTCCAACGCCAGCTCTAAGCTTTGCAGCCAAGTGAATGCTCTAAATCTGTCCCAACAAATAACAGACCCGACTCGCTTTTAACACACTCCTCACATGCACATGCATGTCACAACGTATGGGAAGGGACCCCATGTTCAGGATGCCGGGGTCATCCCCTCAGAGGCGGAGCTTGAACATTGTGCTCATTGCACTTCCGTGGGCCCAGGGAGAAAAACAGGAGGGAAAAAAAAACAAAGGCAGCAGAATGACGACCGACCCCCCCTCCCGGTGCTGCACCAGTGTCCGGGCATGACCGAAGGTCCTGTGGCGAAGGATCGCAGGTGCAGGTAAGTCCTGGAGGTGCTGGGTGACGGGGTGGGGTGGGTGGGTTGTTAGATGGGGGCTGCCAGGGTGAAACAGGCAAATATATATATATATAAAAAATATAAAAAGTTAAAACCTCATTTTTAGTTCCATTAAGGCAAAACCTACTAAAATCTCAAACTACACTAGGATGTCCCAAGTAGCTTTAAGAGAAGCAGTAGGGTCTTTTACCATCAGTAAGATGTCATCAGCAAAGAGAGCAATTTTATAGTCACTGCCCCCAATGGTATGCCATGAATTAGAGAAGACTGTCTAATATTCACTGCCATTGGTTCTATATAAAGTGCAAATAGGATTGAGGAATGTAGACAATCCTGGCGAATGCCCCTCTCAAGGGTAAAGGGCTAAGAGACAGAGCCATGCTTGTACATAAGCATGGAGAGGTGATAAGGGTCTTCAGCATGGTGATGAAATCCAGGGAAAACTGAAACTATTCAGAGTGTGCCACAGGAAAGGCCAGGAAACTCTATCGAAGGCCTTCTCCGCATCCAAGCCGGCCAGGAACAGGGGGATAGAACATTGGAGAATGTGGTCCAGGAGGAGTAGAGTCCTCGAACATTATCAAGAGCGTGGCATTTTCACACAAAGCCAACCTGGTCCATGCCCAGCAAGAACGGAAGAAGGTCCTCCAGACTGGTACCCAGATAGATATGAAGAGCCTGTAATCATAACTAGCAACTGAAATAGGGCGATAGGACATTGTGGAGATCTACTCTGTCCTGTAGAGTCTAGTATAGTTTAAGTAAGAGTGGGGTCAATAGGTCTCTTTGGGGGAGGCACTAAAAATTTGGAGGTAAACCATCTGGACCTACCACATTTTCCAGTTTTTAGAGGTGGACATACCAATGGCAAATTCTTCAGTCAAAAATGGGGCCAGTCAAAGCTTCAACATGGCTTCTGAAAGTTGGGGAAGGTTGGCCTGCTGTAAAAAGGCTTTATTTGCAATCTCTAGAAGGAGTAGGGCTGCCTGGGGTAGCAATCGGGAGTTCTGATTCTGTATCCAACTCTGAACAGCAATTATAACAACCTCACCCCACCAAGTAAAATGCCTGTAGAGGGCCAGAAGAAAAACCTTCCACCTCCCAAATCACCGTCCCATTACCTTAAGCTTAGTGTGGGTCAGTCATCTTCCGGTCAGCTGCTGGCTAGGGTTGGTCTGTCTTAGTGGTCGTAGTGACAGCAATATGCACAGATAAAGTTAAGTGTTCGGTGGATAGGACAGTGTGGACAACTGTAACATCCCATCACACCAACCCCCCCCCCCCATCATCCCAGCCAAGCAAGCAATCAGTGGCACAGTCAAGCAGGCACACAACTTAAGATGCCCCCCCCAACGTATCTCTTTCCAGCCCCTGGGACCCTAGTCTGAAAGGGAGGTCACCCCCATATCAAACTGGCAGCTGTAAGTGTCTGTTTTCAAACAAGAATTGTTGGACTCGGCATTGCAAGGGAAGGCAAAACTAGATACCATCAACACTTTCCTCCGTCGACCCTGACCCAACTTCCTTTGACCCAGCATCCCATTCCTCCAAGCCCTGGGTTGCAGACAGGAACTAGTACTACCAGGCACTTTACTGATTAGCAGAATCAAGGTACCGTCACATTCACTGAGAAAACAAAAATCTGTCCAAAAGCAGTGAGTCACAATTTGCAAAATTTTATCCACCACATATTAGCTCAAATGCTAGTGCTCGTAGATTAGGACTGCTGCAGACAAGCTGCCTTAGCAGGACAAGTGGCAGTGTCTGCACCAAGCCTATCTGTGAGCACCAGCATTTGATTCAATTTGTGGTGAATACAAATCTGCGAATTGTGACTCACTGTCTTTGGACTGTTTTTTTCCATTTCCCCATATGAGTGTGAGGGTACCTTAGTTCTGCTATTTGTGTATGGGGTACGTAACCCCACCCATGTGCACCGGCCTTGCACCGTGTGTACCATGGCTCCACAGCCTGTGTGTGTCACTTTACTGAGCAAGCATCTACAAGTGGCAACCCAGGGCCTGCTCTGACTCAGCCATCAACTGGGGAGAGAGGAGGAGGAAGAATGGGATGCTGGGTCGAATGGAGGAAGTCAGGTTGTGGGTTGACAGATGAAAGTATCAGCGGTAGCTAGTTTCACTTTCCGTGCAATACAGAACCAACGATTCTTGACTGAAGACAGACACTGACAGTTGGCAATTGAATATGGAGGAGTTCTCCTTTTGTACTATGGGCTGGGGATCGGAAGGGATCCATGGGGGTGGGGCTATTAACTTGTGTGCCTACCTGACTGTACTGCTGATTGCTTGCTTGGTTGGGATGTGGGAGGGTGATCGGATGTCATAGTTATCCATACTGTTCTCAGTGTCTGTCCAACTCACGCCATGCTGCCATAACTTTTATGTGTATGTTGCTACATGGCGCCATTAAAGGACACGTGAACAAGCATAATTAAAGGCAAATCAAATCCCAAATGCTCCTGCCTACTGATAAAGTAAGGGATGCTTAGTTACCTCGTGGTGATCTTTACTTCATTTTCTGATTTATAAATCTGTCGGAACCCTGCAAACATTTCCCAAAATGTAAAACTCCCGAGCAGCTCAATGCCGAGCTGCTTCTCAGCTCACAAAATAGGCGATGACGTACCAATGTGATGATGTAATTGGGTGACTCCACTCCAATTCTTTCATTGAAACCTGGGCTGCTTTTAAATGTTGGATATTGCCACTATATGCACATATAAGCATATGTATTGATACTTAGTTTATGCATCAGACTCTGATGCATAAGCTAAATATTGATCGTATACTGATATTTACATATAGTGGCAATATCAACATTAAACTCTTCCTCATAAAGTTTCAATGAGAAACTGGGTGAAGTCACTCCAATGATCACATTGCACGTCATCACCATTTAATAAAACCGGCTGCTAACTAAGCATTGGAGCTGCTAAAGGAGTTTGTTACATTCAGGGAAATATTTGCAAGTTCGACTCGTTCTCGTCAGAAAATAGTAAAACTCTGCGAAACATCACTACTATCAATGAAGCAGTATTAATTGTTACTGCTAATAATGTATTCACTATCCCACTTTGAACAATCAACCCCAACCAGCAGCTGACTTGAAGATGACAGACCTACACGGGTTTAAGGTGAGGAGACAGATAAGGGTGATTAGGGTGAGGCGCTTTTCTCCTACCCACCTGAAAGCATTTACTGGGTAGGGAGGTTGCTAAAATGCTTCAGGTTGCACTTAGATGCAGATTTGGAATCGGACCTGTGGTTTGGATTTTCTGGGTTTTATCCTGCAGTCACTTCCATGATGTCAGGTAGTGCCCTGACAGACCCTGCATGGACACATGGACACAGTGTTGCCCCTGCTGAGGCTCTGCAAAATTACTGTGTTGCAAACGTTGGTATTTTGAGTGCAGTCTATTCCTGCAAGCTTGTAATTGTCGGTCTAGCTGTCCAGGATCTGCACACCCATGTGTAGCGCAGCAGATGCCCTCATTGCTCTAGTCTCCTAAATTCCCCTGACCAGTTTGTACTCATGGCCGCAGCGTGATCTTTTGCTGCGTCCTGAACAATGCATTCAATCCACCTCACTGATCACTTTGAGATATCTGAATGTGTCTGTCATGTCTCCCTCTTTCTTCTTGCCTCCAGTGAATATATGTTCATGCTGCCCAGCCTCTTCTTATATAACTTTCCTGCAGTCCATGCACTGTTCTTACTGCACTTCTTTTTCATGGGCATTTCCTATCAGGAGTCCTCGTCTAAGGCAGCAGGAAGATGTGTGCGGCCATCATTCAAGTTTGCCCCCCAAGGAACTATGATGATGGGGGCCCTATCCACACATGCACTGGCATGCTAATGTAAAGCAGGCCCACATCCCACACACCCTATGAGGCACCAAAAATGTCTTCTCCCCACAGTAGCCACTAGGGAGCTGACACTCATCAGCCAACCTGCCCACCTTCCCTAGAGGTTGAGAATGTCCAGCCAAAAGCCACTACAATCTCCATCTGCCTGCCCAGGCTTGGGGCTCAAACCCAGGTCACAATCATGTCAAGCAATTTCTCAGCTGCTAATTTAAGTCGCAAGCCCTTCAATTCGACTTTTTTTTCCCTTAAATAGCAGTTGATGACTTTTATGCCCTGGAGACGACAACTCGCAGCAAGGAGCTGCTTGCCTGATAAAGCAGTGTGAATAGCTTTTGCCAAATATTTGGTATTCAGCCGCAAAATATTTGGGTATTCCAGTATTCGTTATTTGAGTCTTCACATGGCCCAAACACAGTAATTAATGTGTGCCCCCCATCCCCACACACACTCTGTCAGTATCCCAAATACCACCCTCCTCCCCATCTTCTACATCCATAATATTTGTATTTTATGCCCACCGTGGAAAACTGGCACAACCTGCCTGCCACAGCCAGCCACCATCTGCATGAAAGAAAAGAGCTTGTTTGCACAAAACAAACAACACCATAATGTCTCCACCACCCTGGCAGCACCCCAATCCCACCCTCCTTCCCACCCCCAGCCCCAGTTTCTTCCTCAGTAGCTGGCTGACACAACCCGCCTTCTTTCACAGTCAGACACCTTGTGATGAATGAAAGTGCTTGTGTGCTTGCTCTCGTATCAGTAAAAGCAGCTAATCAGCCATCATAGTAACTCCTAGCAGGGGAGGGTTCCTACCTGTTCTTCCCCTTCCCCACCAGGTAGAGCCAGAAACAAGCACTGGCGCAGTGCACCACTCCTGTTTGCCAATTTTCAACCAAATAAATACATTTGAATATAGATTTCAACAGAGAACCAGTTACCTTGCCCACAGGCTGCCAGGTGGAAAAATCTCCCGTATATACAGCGTCTGGTAGACATACAGACAGATCAAGTGGCCTGCCGCGAAGAAGCCCACCATGACGCAGAGGGCGTTGAATCCAATGTGACTTATCGGTAAATGGCATGCCCACCATGTGCAAATCCCAATAAACAGGAGGAAATAGACACCTGAAAAGGCTGATGGGAGAGTGATCCCTGTAAAACAGAACAAAAGTATAAGCATTTCTGATGGATATGTAGAGTACAATAGAGTACAAACGTATGATTGCAGATACTGTAATTGTTCTGTTCAGCATTGTATCTTCTGCTGCTATATCCTCCCCTGGCAATTTTTTTTTTTAAATGTACTTTTTTTCCTAATGTGCTTGCTACTGCCCCCTTTTGTGTGCCTCTCCCTGCTTGTTGACCACCGTCACTGGGGCCTACTTTGACAGACCCCATGGCATCCCCGCACTCAACCCCTGGGTAGGGCCTTCAGGAGTGGGGCAGACCCCTTTAAGAGACTGAATCCAGAGTGAGTGCCAGTGGGTGGTGCAGGGCTTTAGCTCAGTGCATGTCATCCTGCCAGCAGCCTGAATTTTCCTTTGTAACTCGACATCCTTGCCTGGGATGGCAACATAAATGGCGCCAGAGTGCACACAGTGGGCAAGTGCAGAACAAGGTACATATCCCACCCACCCTGAGCTCACAATGCTTGCACCACCAGGGGACACCCATGTGGCACTAGCATGCCACCCTGAAAAAGGCGACTGCTGAGAGGTTCAAGCCTCCTGCCCCCTGCCAACACTCTGGTAGCCAGGTTTCACTCCTGACCTATGTCACAGCATTACGTCATCAGGCCTGTTGTGCCCCCCCAGCTCTGTTGGAAACTAATTTTGTTTTTTTTTTAAATATATATTTATATGGTGACCGAAGCATTTCATTTTCATTTTTTATACTTGAATGTGAGATGAGCACAAGCACCCTTTTTCACAAGCGTCAAGTGTACAAAAAAACACTTAAATAGACAAGACATAATTCAACAATATACATAACAGACCATACAATAAACAGTTATTAAGAATTGCAGGAACAATCGTTAGACGAATCCAACCATAGTTTAAGTCGAGATATAAAAATAGGAATCGTATTACAATTCAATGGGTCACTTGGAATAGAATTAAAAAAGTGGAGAGCACAATACGATAAAGATCTTTGACCATAGGCTTTTTCACACAGTGGGAGTTGGAAAACATATCTACACTGGGATCTAGTTGTACGTGTAATAGAGCTTTTGGGGAATAATATATTAAAAAAAGCAGGGACCGAATCCTTGGTAACTTCAAATAATTGGGATTCTAGACTAATCTTGACCCTATTTCTTAAGAAGGGGCATCTAGATTCCTTATACAATAAACGATGATGGGTCCTTTGAGGAAGATCTGTCATGAACCTCAAAGAACTATTATATGTTGCATTTAACTTAGAAAATGTCCTTTCACTAGTAGCAGTATAGATTGCTAAACTATAGTCAAGTAATGCAAAATAAAACTATCGTTAGTATCCTCTTGAATCTTCAGTCAGGAACTGTTCATTCCTAAACATACAACCCAGCCTCTGATGCAGGACTTTATTAATGTTGGTTATACGAGTCTCGAAAGTAAGGCCCAAATCCCCAAATCCAGGATAATACCTAGATATTTGAAATTATCGATTAAGTCAATAGGTTCACTCTGAATATCAAGTAAGGAGGCCACAAAATCCTTTTTCTTTTTAGAACTGGAATAAATCGTAAGTTTCATTTTCTTAGTGTTTATCTATTTTTTTTTTTTTTTTTTTTTTTTTAGAGAACAACCACAATTGAAAAAGAAGAAAATCATTTTGAACCATGCTGACTGCATCCTGTGAATTATTACTAGAACTAAAAATAACAGCATCATCAGCATATAAAACAATAAGAGTTTTTTTTGCATGCATCAGTGGCTGAGTTGAGGTAAAGGGAAAATATCAGGGGCCCCAGGATGGAACCTAGGCTACCCACAAGCAGTGGCTGTACAATCAGACCTTATCCCATGAATTTCAGTGATGTGCTTCCTATTTTGCAAATAATTTGCAAACCATTTTATAACCGTTCCTGAAAAAAGTAAAACTAGGCAAGGAACTAATAAACAACTTCCGGTCTTAATACCATGCCCCCGTCATTACATGGCCTGTTTTGTGATGTCACAAAGCGAAGGCTGCTAGGCTTACATTAGTACTATGGAAACAGATAACTCCACTATTTTTATACCCTTTGCAGTTGGGATTTTAGTTAAGCCAGCGATGTCGTTGGAAGCTGGTCAGGCGATGCTGTAACAAAATCAACTAAAAAATATAAACAGGAAGCTCAGCACAAACAGCATCAAACAACCGCCGTTTATGACATCTAAACAATATCAGGCGACATCATATAATAAACAGGAAGTGATATTTTAACTGCACGCGAAAGTATGATTTAAAGTGGAACACTTTTTACAACATGGACTTTTTGCACACTTCAGGACATTACTACTGAGCAGGTCAGTTATCAACCAGGCTGTGGCAGGCAGCTACTAGGAACCTGCTCTTTAAAGATGATTCTCTAAAACCTTACTCAGAGGTGATAATAAAGAAATAGGTCTGAAATTAGCCACAGCTCTGCGTCTCCCCTGCATGCTGCTGGGGTGAGAGAACTGCAAAATCCAAGGGGAGTGGCTCTGATAGCCTAAGGACACAAGCAGTGACAGAGAAGGGAAGAGGAGGTGCTGTGGGTCATCCTGGAGGCAAGTGTTGGGGCCGCTATCCATACAGGGGTGGTATACAGAACTCCAGCACAGACAGAGGAGTTGGATAACGCACTTGGGAAGGACAACATTGGGATGGCAAACAAGGGGGAGGTGCTGCTAGTTGGTGACTTCAGTCTGCCAGATGTGAATTGTAGCCTTCCAGCTGCAGCTTCAGCAAGGAGCAGGGCCATCCCTGTCCCCCCTTGCATAGGGACTTTCTCAGTCAGCTAATCAATGAACCCACTAGGGACAGGGCCATGCAGGACCTGGTGTTTACAAGTAGGGGCAGCATTTCAGACGTCATAGTGGGCAGTCTCCTAGGTACCAGTGATCAATATACAGTGCAGTTTATCATTAAGATGTGAGAAGCGCTGCATACTCTTAGAAACGTTTTCATTCTTTAGGAATGGCTCTTTCTTTGTACAGTTTTTATGTCTTAATATTAATGGACTGAATAACCCTGTTAAAATGTCCAGATTGTTTCCGTATTTCTGTAAACAGAATCCTGATGTCATATATTTACAAGAGATGCATCTGACATCGGAGAACATTTAAAACTCTCTTGGTGGGGGCACATTACCAAGTATTTGCTGCTTCTTTTCCAAAGGCAAGCGTGGGGGACTGCCATTTTGATACCCACATCCATTGCTTTTCTGGTTCAAAGGAATATGTTGACCCTCCGTGGTTGCTACATAATTCTAACAGGCCAGCTCTTTGGGAAAGAGGTGCTTAGTAAAGATGTATTTCCTCCACAGGTGCCCTCTGCAAAATTGTTCTTTTTAATAAATTGCTAGAAATGTTTTAGGATGTTGGTGATGGGCAGTGACTTGAATTTAGCATTATCTCCACAACTGGATACATCAGCCCCTGCAGAACATTGGTTATCGGCTGCCCAGAAATATTTTCACACCCAGCAGGATACCCTCAGATTGACGGATGTCTGGTGATTTTGTTTTCCTACCACTCAGGCCTATGCCTTTTATTCTGCTGCGTTTTCATACATTTTCCTGACTGGTTTACTTTTTTCTCCCAGAAACATAGATTGGCTCCATGACCTAACTATATGCCCACGTTTTCTATCTGACCATTCCCTCTTTTATTGAAATTGGACATGGACAAGCCCGAAAGACTTCAATTTGGTGCGTGAATCTCTCACTTCTTTTTTATTACACTTTTTCTGCCACCGGCCACCTGGTACCTCGGCCCTGTCATGGACCCTCTGCTTCCACTCTCATATTGGCCGTGGCTCCCTGATACCCCCTGGCTTAAGACCCCTCCCCCCCATGGCGGGGTTGCGGCACTGGCTCTATAGTGACGCAACTGATGGGATAGGTCAGGGAGCCGGCCTGAGAGCTAATCGAAGCCAAGGGCAGGCTTCATCAAAGGCGTCAGGAAGCATTTTTCCCCAATGTACGGGGCAGGGCCATGCAATGATGACCAGTGTCTGCTCTGCCCCCCCGAGTGAATTGGCATTGGCATGCTACGTACACCAAGCCTCCATTAGGTGTCCATGTTATGCCGACCGCTCTACCCCCCTCCCCCCCTGGAAAGCAGTCGTTGGACGCTCAGTCCTTCTCTTCCTGGCCAGCCCTTTGATGTCCTGGGTCCGCTCCAGAACCGGGTCACCAGCGCCGCATGTAGGCAACCTGCCCTGTGCCAGCAGGCCGGCCTGAATCTTTCACTTCTTAAAGATGAGGAATTTAAAATTAATAATATCTAAGATCCCACAGATTTTGATTGATAATTCCTCTCTGGAAATTTCTTCAGGCATAATTTGGGACACTTTAAAGACAGTCCGGGGAGAAATAATTGCCTATATTTCCCATAGACAAAATGATGGGAGGCCACATACATTAAGTTGGAGATTGAACTAAGACAGCTGCAGCAAGACCCAGGTGGGCAAACAACAGAGGGTCATAATCGCATCCATCAATTGAAGGCGGAACTACAGTACAAAAGATTTTAAATGAAAAGGTGCAATTGACACTGTTATTTCTTAAAGTTAAGTTCTGACCTATTGCCATAAGGTACTGGGCTTCACAGACCAATACCTTACGACAGCGTGAGCCGACTGATGCCAAAATTTTCATTTATAAGCGCGTCCTTTTAGTATGGGAAGGGATCGTAACTGGTGCCGAACTCATGGCCAGCCAATCCGCTCCAGCTCCCTGGTGTGCCTGCTCCACCCCCGTGCTCAGAGGTTTAGTGACGTGGAGAGCAGGGAGAGTGTGAGGATGAGCCCCATACAAGTCTATGGGCCTTTTTAACGTTGACAGAGCCCTACGCACTCTTAGAAGAAAATTAAGGCCACCACTCAACTAATAGGGGCCCCTATATTAATTTGCCTCTAAGAGTGCGTAAAGTTACAAAAAACTAACAAGATGCTCTTATAAATGAACATTTTGGCATCAGTCAGCTCACGCTGCCATAAGGTATTGGACTATGATGTCCAATACCTTATATTGGAAATTTCCTGTAAGAAATATCATTATGAGGGTGGGCCCAAAGGTGCCAGAAATGTGGCAATGCGGCTGCAGAGACAGAGAATTGCCTCTTGTGTTATGCAGCTTCAGTCTCCCATTTATGGTAAATTGGTCTCTACTACTTCTGATATTTCAGAAGTTTTTCAAACATACTATTGTCAGTTATATACCAAGTCCTGCCCACCCCCAGACGAGACCAAAATTAACAATTCTGTTTCCCCGACTTTCCCTCCCAACAATTTCACAGCTCCATCGAGACATGTTGTTAGCCCCGATTACTACAGAAGAACTAAAGGCAGCGCTTGCCAAAACTAAAACATTGCAATGTCCTGGCCTGGACAGACTACCACCCGAGTGGTATAAGAGACCTTTTTAAAATTTTTCCCCCTCCCTTTGATTACCATTTTGGGAGGTACAAGATGGAGGGCCCCCTGCGGACCTCACGCTACACTTTCTTCCATCTTAAAACCTGGTTGGGACCCCAAATTATCATCTTCATTCAGACCTATTTCCATATTGAATAGGGATTACAAATTATTCACGTCTGTTTGGGCCCACAGCATTGAGATGATTCTCCCTTCTATAATACATGCTGATCAGTCAGGCTTTATCCACTCCTGCCAAATTTCAGACAAATATCCGTAGAGCTATCCATTTAATGAACTACATTTACCTGCAATCTATCCTGGTGGCCTTGATCATCTTAGATGCTGACAAGGCCTTTGACCGGGTCTCATGGTCATTTCTATGGAAGACCCTTTCTCAATTTGGCTTTCCAGAGGAGTTCATATTCTGGCTTCAGAATATCTATGCAACACCAAGGCATTTCCTCCAGTCAGTGGTCACATATCCTCCTCGATTCCTTTGGCTTGTGGACTTGCCAAGGTTTCCCTCTTCTTTTTGTTTATATACTGAACCCATGTTGGTGGGCAAAAGGAAAATGAGAGGGTGGAGGGAATGCCGTTGGGGGGAGATTTTTAAAATTTCCCTGTATGCAGATGATAGTTTGTTGGCAGTTTTAGACCCTGAAAAGTCAGTCCTGGAAATTTTAGATGTACTTCAGATGTTCGCGGCAGTCTCTGGATATACAGTCAATGTACTTAAGATGAAAGTGCTGCCAATCAATTACTTTCCATTGCAAGCGTTGAAACACTTATTTTCTTCCCATTGGAGTTGTACTAAAATAAAATACCTAGGGGTACAATTACCTCAGAACTTGCTACATTTGTATCGGATAAATCAAGAGCCATTGATCCAGGCGATTGTGAGGGATTTGAGCCAATGGGCCTGTCTTCAATTATCTTTTTTTCCAGAATCGATGCCATCCGTATGTCTATTCTACCCAGATTTCTTTATTTGTTCCAAACACTGCCAGTGACCTCCTCCCCCTATTTCTTTATATCTTAGAAGGGAACCCTATCAAGATTTGTTTGGGCAGGTTGCCGTCCTTCAGTCCACTGGTCACTGCTTCAGTTGCCAGTTGACGGAGGAGGCCTAAACCTTCACAGTTTGATGGAGTATTATAAGACGGTGAGTTTTAAAACAATCTTGTTATGGCTTAATCTTTCTTATGATGCGACTTGGAAACACACAGAGTTCATGCTAAATGATTTGTTTGACATGGGCACAATAGTCTTTGCTCCTCTAACTTCCCCTCCGGACTTTAAAGCCTTTATGTTTGGCACAACAGACACCCTATGGTGCTGGTTTAAAATTCGAGCCCTTCCCTCATTGGCACCTCTTTTTTATTATGTTCATTTGTTATTGCCTGAAGTGGATTTTTTTGCCAGCTCACTTTGATCTTACTTTTCAAAGGTGGCACTGGTCGGGACTATCCTATATTTTTCAATTTCTTAATACCCAAGGGGTGGTCAACCTTTGCCCATCTTCAGGCCTCATATCAAATGTCCAATCGGGAACATTTCCGATATTTACAAGTTCTGAATTTTTTTATTGCATAAAGGCCCTTCCTGGAGTACCCTTCCTAATCCAATACCCCTACTTCTGAGGTTAATTTTTGACTCACTAGAGGGATGGCCTGTCCACACTGAATTTGTCAAGCCTATAAAGGTCTTAGAGATTATTGGAGTGATACTACTCTGTCCATTATGAAGGTCTGGAATGCTGAATTATCCACAAATATATCCTATGAGAAATGGATGGAGTCCATTCTACCTTCGATGAAAATGTCCCAGGCCCCCTAGTGGTGAGAAATTTTTGGGAAATGTCATAACTGGTATTTTAATACACCAGATAAACTAGTAAAATACCTTCCAATTTGTATGATGTCTGTTGGAGGGATTGTGGGGAATCCTTGACCAATGCCGATGCCGCCCCAATTTTTTGGTACTGCCTGGTGACTACTTCTTTTTGGCAGGAGACTGGGGCCAGACTGTCACAATTGGTGGGACTGGAGGTGATTTTATCTCTAGAATTGGTACGCTTGTACATATCTTCAAATGGGTCTCACCCCACTCCCCCAAAGAAGTATGTTTTATACTTATCCAACGGCTGCAAAAAAAAGAGCCCTCACCCGGTTATGGCATAGGTCCACTCCTCCTACTCTTGCCCAATAGCATATTACTGTGAATAAAGTTTATTATTTAGAGCAATTAACAGCACATTGCAGGGGACAGGTTATTTGTTTTGAGCTACACTGGAGGCCTTGGGTATTTTATATCTCACAGGAAGATGAAACATTTGTCCCATGGTTTTTAAATTCATTTGAACTGGATTTAGAGAGGGTTGAGGTGCTAATTAGTTTTTGGATCGATTGAATTACCTGTTTATGGGGTATTAATCTATGCATTTGGGAGATTAATGTTGTGAAGGGAGCCCTTCACCCACCTCCTCTATTCATACATTTCAATGCATTAATTGTATAATACTAGCTAGGAAAAACTGATTTCACTGGCTACATAATTTAGATTTTTAAGACTATCCCTATCTACTGTATGTCTATATCCTATATGATTCTGTATGCTTTGTACTTGGTTTCTCTGTGCAAATAAAAAAAAAAAAAAAGATGGGGAGCAGAGACAAACCACACGAGGACAAGGGTCCTGTACTTTAGGGGGGTGGATTTTAAGAAATATGAGACTATCTCAGAAGCTACCTAGTGGGGGAGGAACAGTGGGGAAAGGCAACAGCCTCTGTATGAAGGAAGTGAGTAACAATAAAAGGAAAAAGAGCTGTTATGGTACTCCACCAAAGTAACTATGGTGATGAAGGAAAAAAGAGTAGCATTCAAGAGGTAAAAGGAAATACAGAGGGAGGAAGACAGGGAGGTGTATCTGGTAAAACAGAGGAAGCAGGTAAGGCAGTGAGGAGAACAAAGGTGCAGACAGGGGAGGTGATAACCAAAGGGGTAGCAAATGGGGATAAGACTTTCTTCAGGTACATAAATAAGAAGGGAAGCAAGTGGAGGGACAGTGAAGTAAGGAGGGCAGCAGAGGAGACTCTGCAGAGAACCAAGAAAAGCAGGCGTACTGAGTAGATACTTCTGAGTCTTCACAGTGGAGGGAGGAGGGTGGACAACAGTAATCAGCAGGAATAAAGGGGAGGGAGGTGGGATCAAATTCATTTCAGAGGAAAGAGTCCTGAAGGAACTTCCGGCTATCTGCCTTATTCAACAGCTCACTGGAAACAGGCATGATTCCGGAGGACTGGAAGAGACGGCAGCAGCAGGGAAGAGGCTAGTGACTACAGGCCGGTGAGCCTTACCTCAGTGGTGGGAAATTAATGGAAACACTGTTAAAAGAAAGGTTGGTAGAGTACCTTGAATCCAATAAGCTTGAAGGGTTCCATGTA
The DNA here is from genome assembly GCA_016271365.2 of Neoceratodus forsteri. Classification (NCBI taxonomy): domain Eukaryota; kingdom Metazoa; phylum Chordata; order Ceratodontiformes; family Ceratodontidae; genus Neoceratodus; species Neoceratodus forsteri. The sequence continues at coordinate 937,930,751 of CM028130.1, forward strand.
ATAATAGCGAAAAAAAAATTGCAATCGTCATTATAGCAAATGTATAATGGCGATCGCTTAATTAGCGACAGGATATAATTACGAAACACAAAATAGCACTGCCTAACGCTAACGCCGAATACCCGATACCAGATGCCAGCCCTGGCTGTCTCAACAAAGTGGTTTTATTTGCAACAGCTCAGCTCAACTGTGGGTTAAAATGTCTTGTGTTTCTACTATATGCCAACAGAGAAGTTTACTGACACGTTCTGATCAGTAACAGAGCACTGCTTAAACACGGAGCATCACCAGCGGGGTAATTGGCACTGCTTATATCCCAATTCAGCCATTAAATGCCACTGCTGTTATCCCAATCCAGCCTTTCAGTGCCACTGCTCTTACCCCAATTCAGCCTTTTAGTGCTACTGCTTTTAGTGCTTTTAGCTCCGCCTACTTGGGTCTGTATGACTGGTGTTTGTATTTGTCTCTGTCGATAGTTTAGTTTTATGGATTTTCATGTGTTTTGGCTTGGAGGAATTAGACCATTCTTGGATATGAGATCTATGAAAGTTTCATGGACTAAGAAACTGGAAAACATCACCAGCAGATATTTGGATTCTCATTATAAATCAACTTTTTTGGAAGCCATCACAATCAAAGTAAGTACAGCTAAGAAATTCTACAAGCTCTGACCTGGGGAGTGCAAACTGAATCCACATTTCCGTCTACCTTGTTGCTAAAGGGAACTGCATGTCTTTGAGAACCATACACAACTATTTAAACAAAGGGAAGACAGTAACAAAGGGTTTTAACTTCCTGCATATGCCCCAGGCCAGTGTTCCAAAAATTTAACACATCCTTTGTCTTGTTACTGTAGATCAAACAGTTTACTGGTCCTTTTCCTGTGGATTTGATTATTTTACATCATTTGGCAATGGGGCAAATCCTCCCCCTGGAGGCACACCACCGAAATTGATCTGTTCCTGCTCATGTGTGAGCCTTGGGCACATCTAGCCACATCGTATACAACTATTCCAATGTTGCATTTTCGACATTACCACCTGGCATACTACTGTTCAAAAAAGAAACGCAACCTCTCTTTAACTGAACTCCACCTTTGTACCCTGAAACTTGTGCTCCTCCTGTTTCTAGCAGGGACTTTTCATCCTAACCCCAGACCAAACACCTCCAACCAAAACAAACCAACAGGCACTCTCTCAATCATGTGCCTGAACATCTGCAGTTTACTTTCTAAGCTTGATGCACTGCAAGCCTTTACCACCCAACACAACCCGGATATTCTGTCAGTAGTTGAAACTTGGCTCACCCCAAAGATTCCTGACCAGGCAATCACCCTTCCTGGCTACAATGTCTTCCAGGTTGATCGTAAGTCCAAAAGAGGTGGAGGGTGTGCCTTATATGTGAAAGACACTTTCCAAGGACACCCCATTGATTCCAATCTTCCAGCAACACCTGCTCAGATTCTTCCCATCAGACTCCTATTAGGTACCCCAATAAGGCCCTCACAGTTGTCACTGTTTACATACCTCCTAAGGAACAGGGACCTGGTCTAACCGCTGTCCTTGATTTTGTCAAATCCCACCCATCGGACTCCACAATCATCCTTCTTGGTGACTTTTTAACATTAATTGGCTCTCAGCAGAAGGTGGGTCATTTAAGGACTCCATTATATCAGCTAACCTGACTCAAATGGTTGACTATACAACCAGAAAGAACTACAGAACTGGGACCTGCACCCTACTCGACTGGATCCTAACCAACCACCCCTCTTGGAACACGAAAACCTCAGTCATCCCTGACTCACTCAGTGACCACTCTCCCATCAGCTGTACCTGGTCAAACAAATTCTATAAGCCCCCTCCAAAAATCATCACCAGCAGAGTCCTACCCCGTGGTCAGCTACCCTACCTCAAATCGGCACCTCCGCCTGCAGGACTGGTCCCCATCTTCAAGGCAACAGATACTAATACTACACTGGAGCAATTTATTCACATTTTCAGTGAAGCCTGTAATAAATTTGTCCCCCTCAAAAGCGTAAGTTAAATCGCTCAGTAACTCTTGGCTGTCAGGAGACTGCCTAAAAAACTTAAATCCAGGGACCACCTCTGGGAACTGGCTAGAAACTCCAGTAAGCAACTTGACATCCGAATTATAAACGAGCACGGAACAACTGCACCAAAATAATTTGGCAACAGAAATCTGACTACTATAAAAATGCCCTCACTAACTCCTGGGGAAATGGGAGGGATTTCTGAAAAAACATTAAAGATGTCACTGGGAAGCAGTCAAAATCTTCACCGAACATACTCAACATAAATGGGCACACTACACTCGACCCTAAAACTATTGCGAACACTTTTAACATCGCTTTCACTGACCTTAGCAGTGTTCTCCCCTCTGACTTCTTCCAAGATGCATTAACTCCCACCCCCCAACTCCTCCACCCATGCCTGTCACCCACCTTTCTACTTTAAAGCACTAAAGAAACATCAAGTCCGAAACTACATTGCCAAAGCCATCAGCAAATCTAGAACAAGCAATGACACACCTGAACTCAAGCTACTGGCCCTAACGCTTGACGAGGTACTTGGGGCCCTCACCAAAATCTTTAATCTCTTTCTTTCCCTTAGCCAATTCCGAACAAATGGAAAATGGCCACTGTTACCCGATTCACAAAAGTGGTGATAAGACTGACCATGCAAACTTATGCCCTATCTCCATTCTGCCTCCCCATCGAAGGCACTGGAATGTATAGTAGCGGACCAACTTACCGAGCATCTGGACAATTATTTATAATATTCTCTGTAAACGGCAACATGGCTTTAGGAAAGGTCATAGTACATCCTCTGCCTTACTCTAATTCACCGGCTCCCATTCACAGCTCCCTTGACAATGGACAACTAACTGGTGCTATTTTCATCGACCTGACCAAAGCCTTCGATACTGTCCACCACTCCCTCCTGCTGAGCCAACTAAAAAATGCTGGTCTCTCCAATGATTCAATCTCTTGGTTCAAAAGTTATCTTGAAAACCGCTCCCAGCGTGTAAAAATCAGGATGTGCACTCTGATTCCAAACCTGTCCTCTCTGGAGTCCCCCAGGGTTCAATACTGGGCCCACTATTCTTCAGCCTGTTCCTTAACACCCTACCGGACTCCTGCACTGAACATCTCACCCTGTATGCCGATGATGCAGTAGTCCTTGCCACACATCAGGACCCAAAGAAATTGCAAGAAAATCTCCAACTTGGCTTCTCCTCGGTTGAGAATTGGTTCACGAAGCACAAACTGATCCTTAATCAAACAAAAAAAACAAAGGCGATGATCTTCAGCAGCTCCCATAATAAACAAAAGCACTTCCAACTCTCCGTTATCACCAGACAAGGTGTCGCACTGGAACAGGTCAAAAACTTTAAATACCTCAGGATCACCCTTGACCCTCACCTCTCCTACACTGCCCACATCGACCATGTCGCCAGAGCCGCTAACTCCCGGCTAGGCCTGCTATTCCATCATAGGAAACACCTGACACCCAAAGCCCTCACTGTCACTGTCCAGAGCTCCATCATATCCATCATTGATTATGGCATTATCATTTATGGCTCTGCTACAACCACTGCACTCAAACGTGTATCCACCGCCCCAACAAGGCCTGTCGACTTGTCACAGGCTCCCAACGCCTAATTCACACCTGTGACCTCTATTCTCAAACTGGAAGGCTGAATCTTGCCAATCAATAAAACACCAAACTTGTATTACTACTGAAAAATCTTGCTGGGCCTTGCCCCCACTGGAGTCTGTGCCCTCATACAACCGAGAATCCACACCCGCCATGCCAGGGGATCGAAACCTCAGCTTCTGCAAACCCCGCATTGCCATACAACACAAGGCCAAAGATCCTTTGCTTACCGGGCCGCTAGTTGGTACAACGGTCTTCCTAGTGACATCTCATCCTCACTATTGCTCAGCACTTTTAAGACTCGGCTCCGCCTAACACTCACTGGCTCCAACCTCTGTGATTGTTGTGGCTAAACATGTCTTTTGGTTCCATAGCTGAAGATGCCCTTTGGATCCACATCTACTCCTGCACTTTGCCGGCAGCCCCCAGCCCATGACAAATGCCACCTGGCTGTAATACTCTATTCTTACCCACCTTCCACTCTCCTCTCTCTGTCCCCACATCTACCTCCCTTTTCTCCCATCCACTTAGCCTCCCTGATTTCACCCTCCTCCTTTCTCTTTCCCTCCCAAAGTTTCACCTTATTGTTCTTTTTTCCCTCTACAAGACTATGTGGGTTTTTTTTTTATTTTATAAACTGTTATCTTTGCTTATGTTTGTCTCAATTGTACCAGTGATGTGGAACCTTTGTAAAAGAGCCTCGGCTCAAAGGCATTTGTAATCCTAGAACAAATAAATAAATAAAATAAAAATAAACTGTTATCCCAATGCAGACTTTCAGTGCCAATGCTCTTATTCTAATCTAATCATAGCACACTATTCACTGTGTTAATAGTTTAACTATCAACTGTTTGGGCTAAATACACACAAGCATCACCCACAGGATCACTCTGCTCTTCGTTTTTAGAGCTTCGCTGTTTTGACATGGTAACAGGCGCTATTAATGTTAGTCACTAGGTTGTAGCGGTCGCTATTGCTGCTTTTTGCATTATTTAGTCGCTATTTTTTACCGCGCTATTTTGTTGTCGCTATAATTATGGGATACCAGCTTGAAGATCAGAAGAAGCATGGATTCACGTGGGGGTGGTCATGCCAGTCAAATCAGACGGAGTTCTTTGATGGGGTGACCAGTGAAATAGATCTGGAGAGGGCAATGGATTTGGCCTATCTGGACTTTAGCAGGGCCTTTGTCCCTGTGACGCATAGGAGACTGATTACGAAACTGAACAGCCTAGGGGTGGGATCCAATGTGGTGAACTGGTTAGAAATTAATTGATAGGCAACAGAGGGTGGTGGTTAACCACACACACTCTGATGATGGGAAACAGACCAGTGTGCTGCAGGGCTCAGTACTGGGACTGATCCTCTCTCTTCTTAAAGAGCATATTTCTACTTGTTTCAAATTCTGCACCGAAACATAAGAAGAAGCGTATATAGTCCCAAGTGTAGTGTAACACTAATTTTAATTTATTGTTGCCAGTATTTAGGAGGTAAGGATCATATTTGACTCTGTAGAGCTGAGAGCCTAATTCCTTCCACTTCCCTAGTCAGTGACACGCCCATGTGCTAGCATGTTTAGTGATGTCAGTTCAAGTTGAACACGGGGGCATGCTACATAGAGTTCAATAGGGAGGTTTTTTAACTCCTTTTTAGTATAATTTAGTGTTCCACTTTTAACAAATCAAGGCCACTGCTCAACTAACAAGGTCCCTACAGGCAGTTTAAATAAAACAAAGTCCTTCCTCTGAGGGTATCTCTAATTATACATTTCAATCTCTCTCTCTCTCTCTCTCTCTCTCAACAAAAGACTGCTCTCTTTATATGTAATGTATTTTCCTGGTAATTAACTTCTGCATCCTGAACTCATTAAGATACCTCCTGTTTCTCACAAAATGTATCAGAACTTTGTCAATTTCCTTCCTTGCAGGTGTAACAAAATAGAACACTGTGACTCAGAACTACCTCCTGTTGACAGCTCTGCAAATGAGCTTGTGGCAGCCAAACAGCATCTCAGTGTTAACCCCGAGTTTCCAACAGCTTTCTGTAATCATTCCAACAATACAATTATATAAATAGGCAAACAAAAGGATCCCACTTTCTCATACAGATTCACATATATTTTTATAACCACAGATAAGCATGGGGTAAGAAAAGACAGAAACAGCAAGTGAAGGCAGGGAAATAGTGGAAGGAGGAGAACTGTGGAGATCAGCCAGAGTGATCATCTCCTAGGTCTCACAAAAATCTGAATGTGCAATCAGACAGACAAGAGACAGAAGAGGAGATGATAGACCAGATCCTTGCTTTTAACTCTTTCTGCAGAACAAATGGGGCAGTGTCTTAATCAACCTCGTCACACTCCTCACACTTATCTGCTGAAAAGTTTTAAATGTCTGCAGGTGAGAAGGATTTAACAACTTGTCTACGGTGCAGAAGAACTGAGCTGGTTGATTTTTCCCTGCAGCAACCGACTTTATAGGGGAACTCTGACTTTTTCAGATCGACTGCCTGTTGATCATCACCATAATGAGTTCTCAAACCCCACCGCTCTCTTCTGACCAGGACCTTCTCCAGCAACACACTAACTTCCATCCTTTACTCTTCAACCATCACAGCTCATCACAGTACTATGGTGAGCTGTGATGGGATGTCAAGGAAAGAATGCAGTACGGTGCAAGGGAATCTAAGGCAGCCATGAGAACCATATTATAGTGCTCCACCACCTTCTCAGCTCCCTGTGCATAAGCTAGCAACATACCCAAGACATCCAGCACCTCCTAGAGATTGTGAGGCTCCAACATATGCTTCGAATGTACTGGATCATCTCTCCAGAGTGGGTAGTTATTTATTTTTTCCCCCTCCACTGACAGCCCCCATTAGCTCTTCAGGGATCCCCCAACCCCATCACCCGCTGTCCCAGGGACTTACCTTTGGTGATGGAGTGCTCCACAGACTGCCCCCTGTGGCAGGCCGTCGAGGGGTTCCCCAGGCCCCCTTCCAGTGCCACATTCAGATCCAGTGCTGGTGCCCAGTAGGCAGTATGAGGTCTGTGGGGTTCTGCAGGGTGACATCCTGTGGCTAGCAGTGTTTTTCCATTGTCATTTTCCCCGACCCACAGAGGCTTCGCGGAGGCAGCGGTTTGACATGTGCATATCAGAGGACGTGCTTATGTCTCCCCACAGGGAGCGTCCCCCACCCGGAACTGCTGTCCAGCTGCACTGCCACCTATGGTCACCTAGAAGACAGTGTTACGGCAGTACAGTCTGCCCTCCCTCCCTAGAGGAAAAGAACATCCACTCAGATGCTGAACCCTCCTCCACTGGCCAACTCCTCGAGTGGCCCAGGATCATTCTCAACCCTGGGTTGCTGGCGTGATGGCAGGTGAGGCATGGGTGCCTCTGCCCTCCATGCCACCAGGCCAGCCGCAGAGGGGGTATTTAGACAGGAGACCCCACAAAGGAACAACATTGCATGATGCATGATAATCAGACCAAAAGATCTGATCGACCTTGACCGCAGTAATGTCAAGTTCTAGTGAGAAGATCAGGTCCAAAGTGTGATGACCATGTTAATGTGTTCTGGAAGCAACTGCCTCTGTTAGCCCCAGTGAGGACATCAGCTGCAGGAGATACTGACCAAAGTGAAAGGATTCATCATCAACCCAGGCATTGAAATCCCCAGCACTAACACTCTGCTGATGTTAAAGACCTGTTTGTCCATGAAGTTCGCAGCTCCTGCAAGAAATCATTCCTCTAGCCCAGTGGACAGCATATAAGAATGATCCTGCTACTAACACCTGCAACACATCCAACTGCTACAAATTCAAAGGACCTGAAAGTTCTCATGTGGAATGCAGGGAGTTTCAAGGTGGATTTAAAATAAATGGCCACCCCAACCCTTCAGTGATCCCTCCTTGGGCAATGCACCATGAAGTAACCAGGCAGAACAAATGCCTCCAAAACAGGTCCAGAGTCATCATCCAGCCAGATCCCCATGAAACAAACAAGGTCAGCTGAGAAATCTGTGATGAAATCCCATATCACTGCTGTCTTATTCCTCAGTGATCATACATTACACAGAATGGTGCGAAGGGGAGGATACAAACAAGGTCAGCTGAGAAATCTGTGATGAAATCCTATATCACTGCTGTCTTATTCCTCAGTGATCATACATTACACAGAATGGTGCGAAGGGGAGGATTAGTGCTGGCTGGACAGACTACTACTGTACCTGCTCGTTGACATTTGGCAGGGCAAACTAATACACTAAAATGAACTGACCATTACTAATATATACCATTTGCAGTACTTGGGTTACACATTAGCTCTATACCACTGCATGCCAATTTCAGTAGCAATTAACTTCTATTCTCTAGCTGGAGGAAAGGCAGAGAAACAGCATCAGCTAACATAAAATTATTATTATAAATTAGATGAGTCAACTTAATGAAAAATGGTTGGGTGCGTGGGTCTTCAACCCAGCCTCCTGAAATCATTCAATACTCCCTATACAAGAAGATGCACTAAGGCAGAAAATGTCAAGTTCGCCACTTTGCCCCGGTTTTAAAAACCCTTGCTGTGCCGCAGACCGATATATCTGTCCCAGTTTCCTACACATTCTAATTCTGTCGGCAGTCTAATTATCATTGCTTTTTTCTTCTTTTTCCAATGAATGCGTTCAGGAAATTTGCAATCACTTCGGTTTCAGACAATCATTGGATGTAACAACAGAAACAGTTTGTCATAGAGATGATTAGAATACATTTTCAGCTTGTTACCTAGAATATATTCTCCATTGCTGATATAGCAGACGATAATAATGTGATAAGCTATTTCTTGAAAACTTAATTTACATGGGCATTTGAGGTCTACGGAATAAAATATTTTTTTTGTTTGTTTGTTTTATTATATCACTATTCCAATCTTTTAGTTGGTAGAAGACTGAACCTTGCTAGAGTAATTACTCATCTAATTTCTGGGTTTAGAGGAAGAACTAGGTAGTCTTCCACAAAATGTAATACTTATGGAACACAGTGCAACTTTTAATGTCTTACCAGCCTCATATCGGCTTGTTAGGCTCTTATAAGCAATTGTGTTTTAATACGATTTTTATATGTCAAAGCTATAGTAATATATTTTTTGAAGTCATTCCATAGATGTTTTAAATCAGCTTCAGCTAGGTAACATAGCAATGATTTTAACCATTCAGAATGTTTATCAAAATCACGCCACCCAGTCTTTTCTTGCAAACGTTCTGGTGGGAGGGTATTACTTTTGTTATTAAATAACGTTTAACTACTCAGTTTTATTTTAGTATATATAAATATCAGTTCTTCCTAAGTCAGAGCTTACTTAAACAGTAGGTATCGAGGGTCATACTCTCAAAGGAATGTTCTAAGACAGCTGGGTGGAAAAAATGTGGGAGTTTAAAACCCAGGCTGGCTTACCTCAATGTAGTGTTAAGCATTCTGTGGCAAAAGTTACTTTTTTTTACTGTAGCCCCATCGGGAGGAAGGGATCATAAATGACCCAAGTAAGCTGTCAGCCGATCCCTTCCACTTCCCAGTCTGCTGGCCCTGCTCCCATGCTTAGATGTTTTGTGACATCCATCTAGGGAGAGCATGGAGGCATGCCCCCCCATACAAGTCTATGGGGCTATTTTAAAATACTGATTTCAATATGTAACTGTGGCATAATACATATATTGACTTCCTCACTCGACTAAGAAGGCACTTACTTCTCCATGGAGAAGGCCGGAGATGGGCGCATAAGTGCTAAGGCAGCCCCTCTGGCCTCTTGGCTTCTACCCCTTTGCTGGCCTTGCATGGCATGGCCGATGTGCCCAGGATTGTGTGCAGGCATGCCTCGCCCCCTTGCCCACCCCAGACCAGGCCGGGCATGTAGCTATGTGCACAACCAGTGATAAGGTGTGTTAGGGGCTTGCAGCTACGGCTGGGGACGTGTCCTCTGCAAGCATATGGACCTCTTTATGGGCGTGAATCCCTTTATGGATCGTGCCCTAACTGCCAAAAGGGAAAACTAATTCCCCAGACGTCAGGCTAAGAAAAAACGGCCAAAGTAGAAGAAAGTTTCTCATACAGCACTTATTGTATACCCTTAATTTCAAATTTAAGACAGGCACAAGTTGAATTTAGAGCACAGTGCTTGTAGAAACAAACAGTATCTTCCTGCTAGAGTTACTTTTGGAAAAAAATAAAAATTGTAACAATTTCATTCGAGTTTAGGAGCTACTTGAAAAGAGCTGTTGCCCCGAAGGCTTGCAGAAAAAGACTGATCAGTTACAGGCTGTGGAACTCTCATGCCATCAACATTCTGTGCTGATGTTATAGCTTTGAGCTGTGCCTGTGTCCCCAGTAGGGGTGCACCTTATACTATGTTAGGACTGCCCCTGACAACATTCTGTGCTGATGTTATAGCTTTGAGCTGTGCCTGTGTCCCCAGTAGGGGGTGCACCTTATACTATGTTAGGACTTCCCAGTGACAACATTCTGTGCTGATGTTATAGCTTTGAGCTGTGCCTGTGTCCCCAGTAGGGGGTGCACCTCATACTATGTTAGGACTGCCCAGTGACAACATTCTGTGCTGATGTTATAGCTTTGAGCTGTGCCTGTGTCCCCAGTAGGGGGTGCACCTTATACTATGTTAGGACTGCCCAGTGACAACATGGAGCACTACCAACACTGGAAGCCAGATACATACGTAAATAAACACAACTCTTTTCCACTGGTGAGTGTATGTGTGTCTCCTCTCTGACCTTTTACAGACCCCATGCACACTGTAAACCAGCTCCTCTACATAGTTTTCCTTTTTCCTATAGGGCAGTTACGTATACCTGGAACAGTCTAGTCTTCTATTACCCCAATTGTATCCATTATTGACCCTATCCCTATAATGTCTTCTCCCCAGCTTTTGTGGATGTCTTCATAAACTTAATTACAGGTTTGCTAGTTTCAGTCCCAGACCCAGGGATCTATCCTACATCCTCTGGTCCCAGGGGAGAAAGTAACCAGTCAACTAAAAGAAAACCTCTTTTGTGTGTGTGTGTATATGTATGTATGTATATATATATATATATATATATATATATATAGAACTTTGTTTCTTTTTGTTACAATTTATAAAATGAACTTCAGAATCCTGGCAACTTCAGTGGTCTAAACACATCACCTGACCATTCATTAATCTCTGGTATACCAACAGTTAACTAGCCTGCTCTAATCTACCTAGCAACACCCAGACTAAATGAACACATAACCGTTTTCCTTTTTTTAAACACAAAAAACAACAGCAGTACACAGGTTTCTTCTAAATAAATGTCTTTTCTGGGTTCATTCAAAGACACATGGCCTTTGTTACCAAACTCACATATTCTACCAAACATGTGAGGGATCCCAGGCAGAGGGCACCAGAGTTCAAGGGCGGGTCATGAGGCCAACATGGAATGCTAGGCAAGGTGGCAATGATACATAGATACATAGACAGTGTCCGCAGATAAGGGCCTACGGTCCACCCAGTCTGCCCATTTGAGCTTGTAAGTTTACTTTATGTTTTCCTAGAAGTCTGTTGCCCCTTACCCTTGACCTCCAGAATTCCTTTATGTCTATCCCATGCATTCTTAAATTCCGTGATTGTTTCACCCCCACCACTTCCTCTGGCAGGGTGTTCCACTTGTCCACCACCCGTTCTGTGAAGAAATTCTTCCTCAAGTTTCCTCTGAATCGTCCTCCTCCAACTTCATCCCATGCCCTCTAGTCCTGGAACATCTTTTTCACTTAAAAATAGTGTATTCCCTGCAACCTGTTCCTCCCTGTAAGATACTTGTATGTCTCTATTTATTTATTTATTTATTTAAGAGATTTACCAGGAAGGCATACTGAGCAGAGTACCGCTCAATTCCAGATGCGCCCTGGGGTAGGGGGTTACAAGAGTGCAGCACATAATACAAAACAGTACATACATAATTTGCAGATAACAAGCAGTGGCCCAGTAGGATGGGTGCAGTAACTGAGATGCATAATGGTTTATACAAAATGAAGAGTATTACAGGCAGTGATGTAGTAGCATGGAAGAAATTACAACAATTACATAATGTGATTAGATTACATACTATATGGGTAGGCGTGCATATCTACAGCATCAGAAGAAGGATTCAGTGGCATATGGTACTGATTTAGAAATGGAGCCCAGAATAGCTGATAAGAGTTGAGCAGGGAATTCAGCGATGGGGAAAGCATGTGAGTTGGTACAAAATGCGCCAGGAGGAGGGCATTTTGTTGGGGAGTACTTGTAGTGAGTCTGATGTCGGCTGCCAGTGAGTTCCATAATTTGGGCAGTCTGAAACTGAAAGCTACCTGACCTGATTGGGTGGATCTGTGGGGAATGTGAAGGAGCCTGGAGTCAGTGTTCCTGAGATTGTAGGTAAGTGGGGGCACGGCGGTTAGAGATGTTGATAGGTAGGAGGGCAGCGTATGTGACCAGAACTTAGCAGTAATTCTAGTACAGTGCAGTAATCGCCAGTTTTGGAGTGATGGGAGGTCAAGGGACTGGTAGAGGGCACAGTGGTGGGTGTTGGGAGGGCGGTTCCAAGGTGAACCGCAGAAGGAGTTGAATATGGGTCGAGCCTGGCTAAGGATGTTTGGGGGTGGCAATGTAGATGACAATGCCGTAGTCCAAAATTGGGAGGATAATTTTTGTACCATTGCTTGCCTGGTTGGTAGAGGGATGCAGAACTTGCTCCACTTGAGAGCTCCCAGCATGGGATGTAATTTTTTGCAGAGCCTCTACATGCGCTGAGAAGTCAGGTGCTGATCCAGCCAGACGCCGAGATAGCGATCATGGAGCAGGCCTCAAGCGAGTCCTATCCAAGGTATAGAATGTATGCCACAGTAAGCTGGGTTAGTTTGGCTCGGGAGCGAAGGTGAGGAGACAGTTTTTTGAGTTTAGGAATAGTTGGTTTTCAAGGAACTAGCGTTGGATGGAGTCAAATCCTTCTGAAGGTATGCTGCTATGGCGGTTCCAGATGGGCCAGAGGCAAATAGCACTCGTATCATCCGCATACATATAGATGCCAAATTTTGTGCAGACAGCAGGCAAATCATTGAGGAAGACTGAGAAAGCAGGGGCCGAGTACAGACCCTTGAGGTATGCCACTGGTGACAGGGAGGGGTGATAGAGCCTGCATCGATCGCGGACTGCTTGTGACCTGCCTGATAGGTATGGAGTGGAACCAGCTGAGTGCTGCCATCGACAGACCAGTTTGGGCAAGTTTAGATAGCAACAGTGTGTGTGAGACCGTATCGAAAGCTTTTGCCAGGTCTATGAAAATAGCTGCGGTTATTTCCCCTTTGTCAATGCCTGTAAGGATGGAGTTGGTGACGCAAAGGAGGGATGTGGTGGTGGAGTGATTTTTTCTGAAGCCGGCTTGAAAGGGGGTGAAAAAGGAGATTGTATCTAGATAGTTGTGTAGCTGGGATAGAACAAGGCGCTCTTGAATTTTGGCTAGGATGGGGAGCAAAGATATAGGCCAATAGTTTCATATCCCCTCTCACCCTCCTCTCCTCTAGAAAGTACATATTCAGTTCCTTCAACCTGTACTCATAGGACTTGTGATGCAATCAATGTACCATCTTTGTTGCCCTCCTCTGAACCTTCTCTACCCTGTCTATGTCCTTACGTAAGTTAAACAGGGTTTTAAATAACTGATTAGCACTTTTTTCCTTGGGACAATGCTAACTGTAGAGAAAGTATTTATATAGGTTTTCTAGAAGTGTTATACTTGTTAAACACAGTGAGGCAAGTGCTATGCATTTTCACAAAGTTTTAGCACTTTTATGAGCAAAATGCTAATCAATTTTTGGAGTTAAATAAAACCCTGAAGTAAGGGCTCCAGAACTGTACCCTGTACTCCAGGTGGGGCCTCGCTAGTGTCTTGTATAGTGGAATTATGACCTCCCTTTTCCTGCAGGTGATGCTCCTGCCTATGCATCCCAGCATCCTATTTGCTTTACCTGCTGCCTTGTCACACTGTTTCCCTACCTTGAGGTCATCTGAGATGATAACTCCAAGATCCCTTTCCTGCTTGGTGCATGCTATATTCTCACCCCCCAACTGATATATTGTGTCGGGGTTTTTGTGCCCCATATGCAACATCTTGCACTTCTTTTCATTGAATTTCAACTGCCAAACCCCTGATAAGATGTTGAATAGGACCGGTCCCAGCACTGATCCCTGTGGTACCCCACTGGTCACTCTTCCCTCTGTGGAGTGACAGCCATTTACCACCACCCTTCCTGCCACCCAGCCAGTTAACTACCCACTGCACTACTGTCCTGCCCATACCCATATTCCCCAGGTTGTGTAATATTCTTCTATGTGGCACAGTGTCAAAGGCCTTGCTGAAGTCCAGATATGCCATGTCCACTGCCCTCCCCTGATCCACCTCCCTAGTCACCCAGTCAAATAATTCAACAAGGTTGGTCTGACATGACCTCCCCCTGGTGAAACCGTGCTGCCTTGGGTCCTGTAGTCCATTGGCAACCAGATGTTCCACCAATCTCTCCTTCAGTAGTGCTTGCATGATCTTCCCCACTACCGAGGTGAGGCTGACTGGTCTGTAGTTCCCCGCTTCCTCTTTGTTCTCACTTTTGTATAAGGGGACTACATCTGCTGTCCTCCAGTCTTTGGGTACCTCCCCTGTTTCCAGTGATTGGCTAAACAGGATTGCCAGAGGTTCAGCCACCACCTCTCTTAGTTCTTTAAGGACCCCGGGGGGCACCTAATCTGGCCCCATTGCTTTATCAACTCTTAATACTTCCAGTTCCTTCAGGACCCTTTCTCATGTAAGGGGACTTGTGTCCATTTCTGCACCATTCCCACCCCTTGTACTCCCTTCAGACCCATTACCCTCCTTTTCCTCAGTAAAGACTGAGCAGAAATACTTGTTCAATATGTCAGCTTTACTGTTGTCATCCTCCACGCGGCCCCCATCCTCCCCCTTCAGTCTCACTATCCCTCCCTTTGCCCTTCTTTTTTCACTAATGTACCTGTAAAAGGTTTTGTCCCCTCTACCCACTGATTTTGCAATGTGCTCTTCTGTCTGAGCTTGATTTCCCTTACTGACCTCCTGCCCCTTTGCTTCTCCTGGTACTTCTCCCTATCCTCTTCTGCCTGTGTCTTTTTGTATTGCTTGAATGCAATCTTTTTGGCTTTCACTTTCTCCGATACCTCATTTGAAAACCATAATGGCCACCTCTTCCTTTTCCCCTTGCTAACCTGCTTAATGCATAATTCTGTTATTCTTGTAATCCCCATTTTAAATACTGCCCACTGTTCTTCAACCCCTGATTCCTGCCCCATTCCTCGTAATGCCTCTTTCAAGCATCTCCACATTTTCCCAAAGTCTGTCCCCCTAAAATCTAGGATACGTGTTTTTGTGTGGTTTGGTTTTGCACCCTCGGTGATTTCAAACTACAATGACTGGTGGTCACTGTTCTCCAGTTGCTCCCCCACTGTTACCCCCATCACACTGTCCCTGTTTGTGAGCACAAGGTCCAGTATTACCTTCTGCTGAGTTGGTTCCATGACCAGTTGCTTCAGGAAGGCACCCTGAAGGGAGTCCAGGATAAATCTGCTCCTAGATGCTGCTGCTGCTGCTGGATGCTCCAGTCCATGTCTGGAATACTGAGGTCTCCAACCAGCTGCCATTCTTAGAACGGCTGGCATCAGCTCCCTATCTGTTTCTTCCTCCTGGGCTGGTGGTCTATAGACCACACCCTGCGGATGGCTGGCCCCATTTTCCTTTCCAGCTTAACCCACAGTATCTCTCCCCCATTTTGTTCCTCCTGGATCTCTGTGGCCCTTATGTTATTTTTCACATACAATGCCACTCCTCCCCCCTTCTTACCTGTCCTGTCTCTTCTGAATACATTGTAGCCAGGTATGGCCATCTCCCAGTCATGGTTATCATTACACCAGGTTTCTGTGATGGCCACAATGTCCAGGTCTGACTGCACCATGACAGCCTCCAGATCCTCCATCTTGTTGCTAAGGCTCCTGGCATTGGCACACATGGCTTTCCATGATATGACCGCCGTAGGCTGCTTAGCTGTTCTACTCCAGCCCCTTTCCTGGTTGTCCTTTATCCCTGGTTCTCCTTGCTGTCTGCCCTTATGTTGAATTTTGCCCCTTTTCTGCCTATCCACCTCTTGAGTGCTTATCTCCATCTTTTGCACACTGCTTTGTAGAGATATCCACTCCTCCGGTTCACTAGTTCCACTGCTAGCTTTGGGGGGTGGGTAATTAGGTACCCTCCTTGCTGGCCTGCCACCCCCCCTTGGCTAGTTTAAATGCTTGCCAATGTAGCATTTAAACTTAGCATTGAGTGCTTGGATTCCCCTCCAGGATGGATGCAGGCCAGGCTTGAACTGCTCATCCTCCAGGTAGGTCCCCACTCACCAATCAATCCAAACTCCTTCCTCACAGCACCAGTTCTTCAACCATGAGTTAAAGTTCCTGGTGCTTGCACCCCATGCCTCCCATGCCTCTCTTTAGGTAGTACTTCCAAGAAGGTGACAGAAGTAGCTACTTGCTTGAGCCCCTCTCCAATTTCCTAAACTCCTCCTGAACTTCCTTTGGCTCCCCGTTTGCCAGGTCATTAGTACCTAGGTGGATAATGACATCCAGCTCACCCTCCCATCTTGCCTTCCCAGTGATCCCCAAGATCTTCCTTCCACCCCTCCACGCCATGGCACCTGGTAGACACCTCACCTCCCTGTCCTCCCCCTCCTGTGTTCCTAGCTGGATCCCTCTTATGATGGAGTCCCCCACCAGGATTCACTTCTTCCTCCTCTGGGGTCCACTCCTCTCCCCACTGAGGTAACCTCCTTGGTTAACCTCCACATCCTTTCCTTCCACTTCTCTGGGTACCTCTATTTGGCTGTCCCCATTTGCCAGTGTGCATATGGAGTTCTTGAGTGGAAAGGATCTGGGATGTGCCTCTGCCTGACTGCCCTAACCCTCCCTAAGCCCACTGTCATCCAAGTGATCCTCGTTCTTGGCATCCTTTGCGGCAGTGGCGTTGGACTGGATGGTCTCTGGATAGGGGTGATGGTACTCCCGACCCAGTTTACTTCCGCTCTGAGTCTGGCCACCTCATCCTGCAATCCAGAGAGATGCATGCAGACAGGGCAGCACCTCAGCATCCAGAAGGTCTGCCTGAATATGGCTGCCCCGCAGCCACTGCATTGCATCACTCCCCACATTATACTACACTTATTCTGCTATTCCAGTACTTGACTGTTACTGAGGCTCTCCTAGTTCCCTTTTTATTAATTTACTGTCCTAAAAATCTTGCCACTGCTCCTCAGATACTTTTCTTTAAACAAGAAAAAATAAATAAAAATGAGTCAAACACTTGCCGTGCTGAGGCGGGCTTCTTCCCTTATGTCCCTCCTACTCCATAACCCCTACTATATCCTGTTCTTAGCTCCTGTCAATCAGATTTAACAGGTCATATAATTAAGAGTTGGGGAGGGAGGAGGGGGAAAATTTGCAGCAATTAAAGACAGCAAAGAAATACACCACCACTACAAGCACAACAAACTAGGTTTTAAATTTTCAACAGCCAAAAAACTGTTCTAAATAAAGGCAGCAAAGAAATTACAGTGTCACTAAAAGCCCACAATCTAAGTTTAAAACAAAAATAGCAATGTACAATTACTGTAAAGCACTGAAATTAATCTGTTTCCTTCCCCTTCTGGCTTCTTCTGCTTTGCTCCCGATGAGACTGAGAGGTTGCCTGGGGATAAAAGGGGTCAGGACTGTCGAAAGAATGTAAACATAAAAAATAATTTAGTTGTTTGTGGGGGGGGGGGGACTGTCATGTTACTAATTTATGCAGAAATCGGCTGTAATTTTGTGCTAGTTTTTGTTGTTTGTAACTTTGTCCAGAGACATCTCTCCTCCATCAGGGATGGAGGGCAGTATGTGCTGCCTTGGCTGCCACCTCATGGAGACTAGGTGGTGCAGTGTGTAGTTGCCTCTCAGGGAGCTGGGCGAACACACTAGAGCATGTGCAACATTCTTACATCACATACCCATGCCACTGTATGTGAGCTGACCTCCAGGAAGGGAGAAAACCAGGTGGAAATGCCTCAGCCAACAAGATGATTCTATTCACCCCCATGCCCCACACCGATGACACAGGCACCACCACTACCAACAGGACCCATGCCTTGTGGAGTTAAGGCTCTCTCACAATTACACCAGGGTGACAAACCCTGAGGAAAAGTGTGGTGAGGTAAGCCCAGGGAGAAGTCAGGATGATGGAACTGGGGCATCCACACGATGATGGTCAGCTGGGACAGAAGAATGACAAACAATGTGAGAAAAATGCTGTCTGGGCTATCAATTGCAGCAGTAACTACGACTTGCAATGCTGGCGACTGGGTTTGGAGATGATCCCAAGTCATCAGAGGCCAGCTGGGGGGAAGGAGGAGGAGGATTGAGCATCACAGAGGATGCTCTCCTCCTTGGGGAAGTGAGGGAAGCAGCTGCCAACACACAACAGCCACTTTGGTGCTATAGGTTGCAGTGCAAGCGGAGCTGGTAGTTAGGGAGGTGGGATGCCGATGGAGCTTGATGCACTGACACACACTCGTGTGTGCGCATGTCGAAAGCTCTGGTCAGTCGGTACCCGGGGGAGGAGAAAACAGAAAAAAGGAAAAAAAAAAACACACAGCTGAGGAACAAGGAAGCCAGCCATGGCACCAAAGCACTGTCCTGGGCACCCGCCTCAGGACCTTGCAAGACCTCCAGTGGGGCTTGGCCAACCCCACTGAGCCCACATTGGGGAGGCTGGGTTGAGCCAGGGGGGGAACAAGGGGGCAGAAGTAAGTTTAAGAGAAGGCAGGTGATATGGCTTGGAGTGGCTGATGAGGGCAGACAGGAACTAGGCTATAAATAGAGGGAAAAAAAATGTTAAAATGGACCAGCTCCAGAGCATCGAGCAATGGGGAAATTGCTCTGGCATGCTGGCAGCCCAGGTTCACACTCCTTGCCCAGACACATCAGGAGCAAAAGCTGGTCAGGAAGGGTTCAGAGCATCCTTTGGACGCTACATCGCACTGCTCTATAGCACCACTTCTGGTGGTGTGGTGACAGCACCTTTCATGGCACTGGTGACCTCACACCATCAGAGCCATCAGGCACCCCCAGCCCAGCCACAGCATATGCAAGATTGTGGGTGGGTGGGTGGCAGAAAAGCCACACTGGTATGCTGGATCGTAGCATCGCAGTATGCCCCGTGCCAACAACCCCCATGGAAGATAAGCCTAAGAGGCCCTCAGCCAGTGTGGTGCTCAGCGTGCATTCCTCCTCCAGGTCACAAGGAGGCCCCCGGCAGGGACAAGCTGACAAGATGTGATGGGATGCAAAAGCAGGGTCCAGCAGAGATGCTCCTCCAGGTCACAAGGAGGCCCCTGACAGGGACAAGCTGACCAAATGTGATGGGATGGAAGAGCAGAGTTCAGCAGAGATGCTCCTCCTCCAGGATGAC